>JAKCOX010000003.1:84470040-85870527 GCA_022605575.1 Laterallus jamaicensis coturniculus
CTGGACGTTTGGTAGAAAAAGCTACTCGGCTTTGAAAAACACTTTTGGTGCACCATGCAGGTACATTTGAGTTTCCCAGGCAAACGAAAGCAGTGACACCAAAGTTTCTAGTTTCTGTTTGTGTCTCCCCTGAGGAGGTTTCAGGCCAGCTATGTCTTTCAGTACTATCTCTTTTGGTTTGGAAGCTATTGCTGGAAGTTTGGCATGTTTGGTAGAAAAAGCTTCTGCGGTCGAGAAAAGCACTTTTGGTGCACCATGCAGTACATTTGAGTGTCCCAGGCAAACGAAAGCAGTTACACCAAAGTTTCTAGTTTCTCTTTGTGTCTCCCCTGAGGAGGTTTCAGGCCAGCTATGTCTTTCAGTACTATCTCTTTTGGTTTGGTAGCTATTGCTGGACGTTTGGTAGAAAAAGCTGCCCCGGCCGAGAAAAGCACTTTTGGTGCACCATGCAGTACATTTGAGTGTCCCAGGCAAACGAAAGCAGTTACACCAAAGTTTCTAGTTTCTCTTTGTGTCTCCCCTGAGGAGGTTTCAGGCCAGCTATGTCTTTCAGTACTATCTCTTTTGGTTTGGTAGCTATTGCTGGACGTTTGGTAGAAAAAGCTGCCCCGGCCGAAAAAAACACTTTTGGTGCACCATGCAGGTACATTTGAGTTTCCCAGGAAAACGAAAGCAGTGACACCAAAGTTTCTAGTTTCTGTTTGTGTCTCCCCTGAGGAGGTTTCAGGCCAGCTATGTCTTTCAGTACTATCTCTTTTGGTTTGAAGCTATTGCTGGACATTTGGTAGAAAAAGCTACTCGGCTTTGAAAAACACTTTTGGTGCACCATGCAGGTACATTTGAGTTTCCCAGGCAAACGAAAGCAGTGACACCAAAGTTTCTAGTTTCTGTTTGTGTCTCCCCTGAGGAGGTTTCAGGCCAGCTATGTCTTTCAGTACTATCTCTTTTGGTTTGGAAGCTATTGTAGGAAGTTTGGCATGTTTGGTAGAAAAAGCTTCTGCGGCCGAGCAAAGCACTTTTGGTGCACCATGCAGTACATTTGAGTGTCCCAGGCAAACGAAAGCAGTTACACCAAAGTTTCTAGTTTCTGTTTGTGTCTCCCCTGAGGAGGTTTCAGGCCAGCAATGTCTTTCAGTACTATCTCTTTTGGTTTGGAAGCTATTGCTGGACGTTTGGTAGAAAAAGCTTCTCCGGCCGAGAAAAACACTTTTGGTGCACCATGCAGGTACATTTGAGTTTCCCAGGCAAACGAAAGCAGTGACACCAAAGTTTCTAGTTTCTGTTTGTGTCTCCCCTGAGGAGGTTTCAGGCCAGCTATTTCTTTCAGTACTATCTCTTTTGGTTTGGAAGCTATTGCTGGACGTTTGGTAGAAAAAGCTTCTCCGGCCGAGAAAAACACTTTTGGTGCACCATGCAGGTACATTTGAGTTTCCCAGGCAAACGAAAGCAGTGACACCAAAGTTTCTAGTTTCTGTTTGTGTCTCCCCTGAGGAGGTTTCAGGCCAGCAATGTCTTTCAGTACTATCTCTTTTGGTTTGGAAGCTATTGCTGGACGTTTGGTAGAAAAAGCTGCTCCGGCTGAGAGAAACACTTTTGGTGCACCATGCAGGTACATTTGAGTTTCCCAGGCAAACGAAAGCAGTGACACCAAAGTTTCTAGTTTCTGTTTGTCTCTCCCCTGAGGAGGTTTCAGGCCAGCAATGTCTTTCAGTACTATCTCTTTTGGTTTGGAAGCTATTGCTGGACGTTTGGTAGAAAAAGCTTCTCCACCTGAGAAAAACACTTTTGGTGCACCATGCAGGTACATTTGAGTTTCCCAGGCAAACGAAAGCAGTGACACCAAAGTTTCTAGTTTCTGTTTGTGTCTCCCCTGAGGAGGTTTCAGGCCAGCAATGTCTTTCAGTACTATCTCTTTTGGTTTGGAAGCTATTGCTGGACGTTTGGTAGAAAAAGCTTCTCCGGCCGAGAAAAACACTTTTGGTGCACCATGCAGGTACATTTGAGTTTCCCAGGCAAACGAAAGCAGTGACACCAAAGTTTCTAGTTTCTGTTTGTGTCTCCCCTGAGGAGGTTTCAGGCCAGCAATGTCTTTCAGTACTATCTCTTTTGGTTTGGAAGCTATTGCTGGACGTTTGGTAGAAAAAGCTTCTCCGGCCGAGAAAAACACTTTTGGTGCACCATGCAGGTACATTTGAGTTTCCCAGGCAAACGAAAGCAGTGACACCAAAGTTTCTAGTTTCTGTTTGTGTCTCCCCTGAGGAGGTTTCAGGCCAGCTATGTCTTTCAGTACTATCTCATTTGGTTTGGAAGCTATTGCTAAACTTTTGGTAGAAAAAGCTTCTCCGGCCGAGAAAAACACTTTTGGTGCACCATGCAGGTACATTTGAGTTTCCCAGGCAAACGAAAGCAGTGAGACCAAAGTTTCTAGTTTCTGTTTGTGTCTCCCCTGAGGAGGTTTCAGGCCAGCAATGTCTTTCAGTACTATCTCTTTTGGTTTGGAAGCTATTGCTTGACGTTTGGTAGAAAAAACTTCTCCGGCCGAGAAAAACACTTTTGGTGCACCATGCAGGTACATTTGAGTTTCCCAGGCAAACGAAAGCAGTGACACCAAAGTTTCTAGTTTCTGTTTGTGTCTCCCCTGAGGAGGTTTCAGGCCAGCTATGTCTTTCAGTACTATCTCTTTTGGTTTGGAAGCTATTGCTGGAAGTTTGGCATGTTTGGTAGAAAAAGCTTCTGCGGCCGAGAAAAACACTTTTGGTGCACCATGCAGTACATTTGAGTGTCCCAGGCAAACGAAAGCAGTTACACCAAAGTTTCTAGTTTCTGTTTGTGTCTCCCCTGAGGAGGTTTCAGGCCAGCAATGTCTTTCAGTACTATCTCTTTTGGTTTGGAAGCTATTGCTAAACATTTGGTAGAAAAAGCTTCTCCGGCCGAGAGAAACACTTTTGGTGCACCATGCAGGTACATTTGAGTTTCCCAGGCAAACGAAAGCAGTGACAGCAAAGTTTCTAGTTTCTGTTTGTGTCTCCCCTGAGGAGGTTTCAGGCCAGCAATGTCTTTCAGTACTATCTCTTTTGGTTTGGAAGCTATTGCTGGACGTTTGGTAGAAAAAGCTGCTCCGCCTGAGAGAAACACTTTTGGTGCACCATGCAGGTACATTTGAGTTTCCCAGGCAAACAAAAGCAGTGACACCAAAGTTTCTAGTTTCTGTTTGTCTCTCCCCTGAGGAGGTTTCAGGCCAGCAATGTCTTTCAGTACTATCTCTTTTGGTTTGGAAGCTATTGTTAAACGTTTGGTAGAAAAAGCTTCTCCGGCCGAGAGAAACACTTTTGGTGCACCATGCAGGTACATTTGAGTTTCCCAGGCAAACGAAAGCAGTGACAGCAAAGTTTCTAGTTTCTGTTTGTGTCTCCCCTGAGGAGGTTTCAGGCCAGCAATGTCTTTCAGTACTATCTCTTTTGGTTTGGAAGCTATTGCTGGACGTTTGGTAGAAAAAGCTGCTCCGGCTGAGAGAAACACTTTTGGTGCACCATGCAGGTACATTTGAGTTTCCCAGGCAAACGAAAGCAGTGACACCAAAGTTTCTAGTTTCTGTTTGTCTCTCCCCTGAGGAGGTTTCAGGCCAGCAATGTCTTTCAGTACTATCTCTTTTGGTTTGGAAGCTATTGCTGGACGTTTGGTAGAAAAAGCTTCTCCGGCCGAGAAAAACACTTTTGGTGCACCATGCAGGTACATTTGAGTTTCCCAGGCAAACGAAAGCAGTGACACCAAAGTTTCTAGTTTCTGTTTGTGTCTCCCCTGAGGAGGTTTCAGGCCAGATATGTCTTTCAGTACTATCTCTTTTGGTTTGGAAGCTATTGCTGGACTTTTGGTAGAAAAAGCTTCTCCGGCCGAGAGAAACACTTTTGGTGCACCATGCAGGTACATTTGAGTTTCCCAGGCAAACGAAAGCAGTGACACCAAAGTTTCTAGTTTCTGTTTGTGTCTCCCCTGAGGAGGTTTCAGGCCAGCTATGTCATTCAGTACTATCTCTTTTGGTTTGGAAGCTATTGCTGGACGTTTGGTAGAAAAAGCTTCTCCGGCCGAGAGAAACACTTTTGGTGCACCATGCAGGTACATTTGAGTTTCCCAGGCAAACGAAAGCAGTGACACCAAAGTTTCTAGTTTCTGTTTGTGTCTCCCCTGAGGAGGTTTCAGGCCAGCTATGTCTTTCAGTACTATCTCTTTTGGTTTGGGAGCTATTGGTGGACGTTTGGTAGAAAAAGATGCCCCGGCCGAGAGAAACACTTTTGGTGCTTCATGCAGGTACATTTGAGTTTCCCAGGCAAACAAAAGCAGTGAGACCACAGTTTCTAGTTTATGTTTGTGTCTCCCCTGAGGAGGTTACAGGCCAGCTATGTCATTCAGTACTATCTCTTTTGGTTTGGAAGCTATTGCTGGAAGTTTGGCATGTTTGGTAGAAAAAGATTCTGCGGCCGAGAAAAACACTTTTGGTGCACCATGCAGTACATTTGAGTGTCCCAGGCAAACGAAAGCAGTGACACCAAAGTTTCTAGTTTCTGTTTGTGTCTCCCCTGAGGAGGTTTCAGGCCAGCTATGTCTTTCAGTACTATCTCTTTTGGTTTGGAAGCTATTGCTGGACGTTTGGTAGAAAAAGCTGCTCCGGCCGAGAGAAACACTTTTGGTGCACCATGCAGGTACATTTGAGTTTCCCAGGCAAACGAAAGCAGTGACACCAAAGTTTCTAGTTTCTGTTTGTGTCTCCCCTGAGGAGGTTTCAGGCCAGCTATGTCTTTCAGTACTATCTCATTTGGTTTGGAATCTATTGCTAAACGTTTGGTAGAAAAAGCTTCTCCGGCCGAGAGAAACACTTTTGGTGCACCATGCAGGTACATTTGAGTTTCCCAGGCAAACGAAAGCAGTTACACCAAAATTTCTAGTTTCTGTTTGTGTCTCCCCTGAGGAGGTTTCAGGCCAGCTATGTCTTTCAGTACTATCTCTTTTGGTTTGGAAGCTATTGCTGGACGTTTGGTAGAAAAAGCTGCTCCGGCTGAGAAAAACACTTTTGGTGCACCATGCAGGTACATTTGAGTTTCCCAGGCAAACGAAAGCAGTGACACCAAAGTTTCTAGTTTCTGTTTGTCTCTCCCCTGAGGAGGTTTCAGGCCAGCAATGTCTTTCAGTACTATCTCTTTTGGTTTGGAAGCTATTGCTGGACGTTTGGTAGAAAAAGCTGCTCCGGCCGATAAAAACACTTTTGGTGCACCATGCAGGTACATTTGAGTTTCCCAGGCAAACGAAAGCAGTTATACCAAAGTTTCTAGTTTCTGTTTGTGTCTCCCCTGAGGAGGTTTCAGGCCAGCTATGTCTTTCAGTACTATCTCTTTTGGTTTGGAAGCTATTGCTGGATGTTTGGTAGAAAAAGCTTCTCCGGCCGAGAAAAACACTTTTGGTGCACCATGCAGGTACATTTGAGTTTCCCAGGCAAACGAAAGCAGTGACACCAAAGTTTCTAGTTTCTGTTTGTGTCTCCCCTGAGGAGGTTTCAGGCCAGCAATGTCTTTCAGTACTATCTCTTTTGGTTTGGAAGCTATTGCTGGACGTTTGGTAGAAAAAGCTGCCCCGGCCGAGAAAAACACTTTTGGTGCACCATGCAGGTACATTTGAGTTTCCCAGGCAAACGAAAGCAGTGACACCAAAGTTTCTTGTTTCTGTTTGTGTCTCCCCTGAGGAGGTTTCAGGCCAGCTATGTCTTTCAGTACTATCTCTTTTGGTTTGGAAGTTATTGCTGGACGTTTGGTAGAAAAAGCTGCTCTGGCCGAGAAAAACACTTTTGGTGCACTATGCAGGTACATTTGAGTGTCCCAGGCAAACGAAAGCAGTGACACCAAAGTTTCTAGTTTCTGTTTGTGTCTCCCCTGAGGAGGTTTCAGGCCAGCTATTTCTTTCAGTACTATCTCTTTTGGTTTGGAAGCTATTGCTGGACGTTTGGTAGAAAAAGCTTCTCCGGCCGAGAGAAACACTTTTAGTGCACCATGCAGTACATTTGAGTGTCCCAGGCAAACGAAAGCAGTGACACCAAAGTTTCTAGTTTCTGTTTGTGTCTCCCCTGAGGAGGTTTCAGGCCAGCTATGTCTTTCAGTACTATCTCTTTTGGTTTGGAAGCTATTGCTGGAAGTTTGGCATGTTTGGTTAAAAAAGCTTCTGCGGCCGAGAAAAACACTTTTGGTGCACCATGCAGTACATTTGAGTGTCCCAGGCAAACGAAAGCAGTGACACCAAAGTTTCTAGTTTCTGTTTGTGTCTCCCCTGAGGAGGTTTCAGGCCAGCTATGTCTTTCAGTACTATCTCTTTTGGTTTGGAAGCTATTGCTGGACGTTTGGTAGAAAAAGCTGCTCCGGCCGAGAAAAACACTTTTGGTGCACCATGCAGGTACATTTGAGTTTCCCAGGCAAACGAAAGCAGTGACACCAAAGTTTCTAGTTTCTGTTTGTGTCTCCCCTGAGGAGGTTTCAGGCCAGCAATGTCTTTCAGTAATATCTCTTTTGGTTTGAAGTTTTTGCTGGACGTTTGGTAGAAAAAGCTGCTCCGGCTGAGAAAAACAATTTTGGTGCACCATGCAGGTACATTTGAGTTTCCCAGGCAAACGAAAGCAGTGACACCAAAGTTTCTAGTTTCTGTTTGTGTCTCCCCTGAGGAGGTTTCAGGCCAGCAATGTCTTTCAGTACTATCTCTTTTGGTTTGGAAGCTATTGCTGGACGTTTGGTAGAAAAAGCTGCCCCGGCCGAGAAAAACACTTTTGGTGCACCATGCAGGTACATTTGAGTTTCCCAGGCAAACGATAGCAGTTACACCAAAGTTTCTAGTTTCTGTTTGTGTCTCCCCTGAGGAGGTTTCAGGCCAGCTATGTCTTTCAGTACTATCTCTTTTTGTTTGGAAGCTATTGCTGGACGTTTGGTAGAAAAAGCTTCTCCGGCCGAGAAAAACATTTTTGGTGCACCATGCAGGTACATTTGAGTTTCCCAGGCAAACGAAAGCAGTGACACCAAAGTTTCTAGTTTCTGTTTGTGTCTCCCCTGAGGAGCTTTCAGGCCAGCTATGTCTTTCAGTACTATCTCTTTTGGTTTGGAAGCTATTGCTGGACGTTTGGTAGAAAAAGCTTCTCCGGCCGAGAGAAACACTTTTGGTGCACCATGCAGGTACATTTGAGTTTCCCAGGCAAACGAAAGCAGTGACACCAAAGTTTCTAGTTTCTGTTTGTGTCACCCCTGAGGAGGTTTCAGGCCAGCTATGTCTTTCAGTACTATCTCTTTTGGTTTGGAAGCTATTGCTGGACGTTTGGTAGAAAAAGCTGCCCCGGCCGAGAAAAACAATTTTGGTGCACCATGCAGGTACATTTGAGTTTCCCAGGCAAACGAAAGCAGTGAGACCAAAGTTTCTAGTTTCTGTTTGTGTCTCCCCTGAGGAGGTTTCAGGCCAGCAATGTCTTTCAGTACTATCTCTTTTGGGTTGGAAGCTATTGCTTGACGTTTGGTAGAAAAAGCTTCTCCGGCCGAGAAAAACACTTTTGGTGCACCATGCAGGTACATTTGAGTTTCCCAGGCAAACGAAAGCAGTTACACCAAAGTTTCTAGTTTCTGTTTGTGTCTCCCCTGAGGAGGTTTCAGGCCAGCTATGTCTTTCAGTACTATCTCTTTTGGTTTGGAAGCTTTTGCTGGACGTTTGGTAGAAAAAGCTGCCCCGGCCGAGAAAAACACTTTTGGTGCACCATGCAGGTACATTTGAGTTTCCCAGGCAAACGAAAGCAGTGACACCAAAGTTTCTAGTTTCTGTTTGTGTCTCCCCTGAGGAGGTTTCAGGCCAGCTATGTCTTTCAGTACTATCTCTTTTGGTTTGAAGCTATTGCTGGACGTTTGGTAGAAAAAGCTTCTCCGGCCGAGAGAAACAATTTTGGTGCACCATGCAGGTACATTTGAGTTTCCCAGGCAAACGAAAGCAGTGACACCAAAGTTTCTAGTTTCTGTTTGTGTCTCCCCTGAGGAGGTTTCAGGCCAGCTATGTCTTTCAGTACTATCTCTTTTGGTTTGGAAGCTATTGCTGGACGTTTGGTAGAAAAAGCTGCCCCGGCCGAGAAAAACACTTTTGGTGCACCATGCAGGTACATTTGAGTTTCCCAGGCAAACGAAAGCAGTGAGACCAAAGTTTCTAGTTTCTGTTTGTGTCTCCCCTGAGGAGGTTTCAGGCCAGCAATGTCTTTCAGTACTATCTCTTTTGGTTTGGAAGCTATTGCTGGACGTTTGGTAGAAAAAGCTGCCCGGGCCGAGAAAAACACTTTTGGTGCACCATGCAGGTACATTTGAGTTTCCCAGGCAAACGAAAGCAGTTACACCAAAGTTTCTAGTTTCTCTTTGTGTCTCCCCTGAGGAGGATTCAGGCCAGCTATGTCTTTCAGTACTATCTCTTTTGGTTTGGAAGCTATTGCTGGACATTTGGTAGAAAAAGCTACTCGGCTTTGAAAAACACTTTTGGTGCACCATGCAGGTACATTTGAGTTTCCCAGGCAAACGAAAGCAGTGACACCAAAGTTTCTAGTTTCTGTTTGTGTCTCCCCTGAGGAGGTTTCAGGCCAGCTATTTCTTTCAGTACTATCTCTTTTGGTTTGGAAGCTATTGCTAGACGTTTGGTAGAAAAAGGTTCTCCGGCCGAGAAAAACACTTTTGGTGCACCATGCAGGTACATTTGAGTTTCCCAGGCAAACGAAAGCAGTGACACCAAAGTTTCTATTTTCTGTTTGTGTCTCCCCTGAGGACGTTTCAGGCCAGCAATGTCTTTCAGTACTATATCTTTTGGTTTGAAGCTATTGCTGGACGTTTGGTAGAAAAAGCTTCTCCGGCCGAGAGAAACACTTTTGGTGCACCATGCAGGTACATTTGAGTTTCCCAGGCAAACGAAAGCAGTGACACCAAAGTTTCTAGTTTTTGTTTGTGTCTCCCCTGAGGAGGTTTCAGGCCAGCTATGTCTTTCAGTACTATCTCTTTTGGTTTGGAAGCTATTGCTGGACGTTTGGTAGAAAAAGCTGCGCCGGCCGAGAAAAACAGTTTTGGTGCACCATGCAGGTACATTTGAGTTTCCCAGGCAAACGAAAGCAGTGACACCAAAGTTTCTAGTTTCTGTTTGTGTCTCCCCTGAGGAGGTTTCAGGCCAGCTATGTCTTTCAGTACTATCTCTTTTGGTTTGGAAGCTATTGCTGGACGTTTGGTAGAAAAAGCTACCCGGCCGAGAAAAACACTTTTGGTGCACCATGCAGGTACATTTGAGTTTCCCAGGGAAACGAAAGCAGTGACACCAAAGTTTCTAGTTTCTGTTTGTGTCTCCCCTGAGGAGGTTTCAGGCCAGCTATGTCTTTCAGTACTATCTCTTTTGGTTTGGAAGCTATTGCTGGAAGTTTGGCATGTTTGGTAGATAAAGCTTCTCCGGCCGAGAAAAACACTTTTGGTGCACCAAGCAGGTACATTTGAGTGTCCCAGGCAAACGAAAGCAGTGACAGCAAAGTTTCTAGTTTCTGTTTGTGTCTCCCCTGAGGAGGTTTCAGGCCAGCTATGTCTTTCAGTACTATCTCTTTTGGTTTGGAAGCTATTGCTGGACGTTTGGTAGAAAAAGCTTCTCCGGCCGAGAGAAACACTTTTGGTGCACCATGCAGGTACATTTGAGTTTCCCAGGCAAACGAAAGCAGTTACACCAAAGTTTCTAGTTTCTGTTTGTGTCTCCCCTGAGGAGGTTTCAGGCCAGCAATGTCTTTCAGTACTATCTCTTTTGGTTTGGAATCTATTGCTGGACGTTTGGTAGAAAAAGCTGCCCCGGCCGAGAAAAACACTTTTGGTGCACCATGCAGGTACATTTGAGTTTCCCAGGCAAACGAAAGCAGTTACACCAAAGTTTCTAGTTTCTCTTTGTGTCTCCCCTGAGGAGGATTCAGGCCAGCTATGTCTTTCAGTACTATCTCTTTTGGTTTGGAAGCTATTGCTGGACATTTGGTAGAAAAAGCTACTCGGCTTTGAAAAACACTTTCGGTGCACCATGCAGGTACATTTGAGTTTCCCAGGCAAACGAAAGCAGTGACACCAAAGTTTCTAGTTTCTGTTTGTGTCTCCCCTGAGGAGGTTTCAGGCCAGCTATGTCTTTCAGTACTATCTCTTTTGGTTTGGAAGCTATTGCTAGACGTTTGGTAGAAAAAGGTTCTCCGGCCGAGAAAAACACTTTTGGTGCACCATGCAGGTACATTTGAGTTTCCCAGGCAAACGAAAGCAGTGACACCAAAGTTTCTATTTTCTGTTTGTGTCTCCCCTGAGGACGTTTCAGGCCAGCAATGTCTTTCAGTACTATATCTTTTGGTTTGAAGCTATTGCTGGACGTTTGGTAGAAAAAGCTTCTCCGGCCGAGAGAAACACTTTTGGTGCACCATGCAGGTACATTTGAGTTTCCCAGGCAAACGAAAGCAGTGACACCAAAGTTTCTAGTTTCTGTTTGTGTCTCCCCTGAGGAGGTTTCAGGCCAGCTATGTCTTTCAGTACTATCTCTTTTGGTTTGGAAGCTATTGCTGGACGTTTGGTAGAAAAAGCTGCGCCGGCCGAGAAAAACAGTTTTGGTGCACCATGCAGGTACATTTGAGTTTCCCAGGCAAACGAAAGCAGTGACACCAAAGTTTCTAGTTTCTGTTTGTGTCTCCCCTGAGGAGGTTTCAGGCCAGCTATGTCTTTCAGTACTATCTCTTTTGGTTTGGAAGCTATTGCTGGACGTTTGGTAGAAAAAGCTACCCGGCCGAGAAAAACACTTTTGGTGCACCATGCAGGTACATTTGAGTTTCCCAGGGAAACGAAAGCAGTGACACCAAAGTTTCTAGTTTCTTTTTGTGTCTCCCCTGAGGAGGTTTCAGGCCAGCTATGTCTTTCAGTACTATCTCTTTTGGTTTGGAAGCTATTGCTGGAAGTTTGGCATGTTTGGTAGATAAAGCTTCTCCGGCCGAGAAAAACACTTTTGGTGCACCAAGCAGGTACATTTGAGTGTCCCAGGCAAACGAAAGCAGTGACAGCAAAGTTTCTAGTTTCTGTTTGTGTCTCCCCTGAGGAGGTTTCAGGCCAGCTATGTCTTTCAGTACTATCTCTTTTGGTTTGGAAGCTATTGCTGGACGTTTGGTAGAAAAAGCTGCTCCGGCCGAGAGAAACACTTTTGGTGCACCATGCAGGTACATTTGAGTTTCCCAGGCAAACGAAAGCAGTTATACCAAAGTTTCTAGTTTCTGTTTGTGTCTCCCCTGAGGAGGTTTCAGGCCAGCTATGTCTTTCAGTACTATCTCTTTTGGTTTGGAAGCTATTGCTAAACGTTTGGTAGAAAAAGCTGCCCCGGCCGAGAAAAACACTTTTGGTGCACCATGCAGGTACATTTGAGTTTCCCAGGCAAACGAAAGCAGTGAGACCAAAGTTTCTAGTTTCTGTTTGTGTCTCCCCTGAGGAGGTTTCAGGCCAGCAATGTCTTTCAGTACTATCTCTTTTGGTTTGGAAGCTATTGCTTGACGTTTGGTAGAAAAAGCTTCTCCGGCCGAGAAAAACACTTTTGGTGCACCATGCAGGTACATTTGAGTTTCCCAGGCAAACGAAAGCAGTTACACCAAAGTTTCTAGTTTCTGTTTGTGTCTCCCCTGAGGAGGTTTCAGGCCAGCTATGTCTTTCAGTACTATCTCTTTTGATTTGGAAGCTATTGCTGGACGTTTGGTGGAAAAAGCTGCCCCGGCCGAGAAAAACACTTCTGGTGCACCATGCAGGTACATTTGAGTTTCCCAGGCAAACGAAAGCAGTGACACCAAAGTTTCTAGTTTCTGTTTGTGTCTCCCCTGAGGAGGTTTCAGGCCAGCTATGTCTTTCAGTACTATCTCTTTTGGTTTGAAGCTATTGCTGGACGTTTGGTAGAAAAAGCTTCTCCGGCCGAGAGAAACAATTTTGGTGCACCATGCAGGTACATTTGAGTTTCCCAGGCAAACGAAAGCAGTGACACCAAAGTTTCTAGTTTCTGTTTGTGTCTCCCCTGAGGAGGTTTCAGGCCAGCTATGTCTTTCAGTACTATCTCTTTTGGTTTGGAAGCTATTGCTGGACGTTTGGTAGAAAAAGCTGCCCCGGCCGAGAAAAACACTTTTGGTGCACCATGCAGGTACATTTGAGTTTCCCAGGCAAACGAAAGCAGTGACACCAAAGTTTCTAGTTTCTGTTTGTGTCTCCCCTGAGGAGGTTTCAGGCCAGCAATGTCTTTCAGTACTATCTCTTTTGGTTTGGAAGCTATTGTTGGACGTTTGGTAGAAAAAGCTGCCCCGGCCGAGAAAAACACTTTTGGTGCACCATGCAGGTACATTTGAGTTTCCCAGGCAAACGAAAGCAGTGACACCAAAGTTTCTAGTTTCTGTTTGTGTCTCCCCTGAGGAGGTTTCAGGCCAGCAATGTCTTTCAGTACTATCTCTTTTGGTTTGGAAGCTATTGCTGGACGTTTGGTAGAAAAAGCTGCTCCGGCTGAGAAAAACAATTTTGGTGCACCATGCAGGTACATTTGAGTTTCCCAGGCAAACGAAAGCAGTGACACCAAAGTTTCTAGTTTCTGTTTGTGTCTCCCCTGACGAGGTTTCAGGCCAGCTATGTCTTTCTGTACTATCTCTTTTGGTTTGGAAGCTATTGCTGGACGTTTGGTAGAAAAAGCTGCCCCGGCCGAGAAAAACACTTTTGGTGCACCATGCAGGTACATTTGAGTTTCCCAGGCAAACGAAAGCAGTGACACCAAAGTTTCTAGTTTCTGTTTGTGTCTCCCCTGAGGAGGTTTCAGGCCAGCAATGTCTTTCAGTACTATCTCTTTTGGTTTGGAAGCTATTGCTGGACGTTTGGTAGAAAAAGCTGCCCTGTCCGAGAAAAACACTTTTGGTGCACCATGCAGGTACATTTGAGTTTCCCAGGCAAACGATAGCAGTGACACCAAAGTTTCTAGTTTATGTTTGTGTCTCCCCTGAGGAGGTTTCAGGCCAGCTATGTCTTTCAGTACTATCTCTTTTGGTTTGGAAGCTATTGCTAAACGTTTGGTAGAAAAAGCTGTGCCGGCGGAGAAAAACACTTTTGGTGCACCATGCAGGTACATTTGAGTTTCCCAGGCAAACGAAAGCAGTGACACCAAAGTTTCTAGTTTCTGTTTGTGTCTCCCCTGAGGAGGTTTCAGGCCAGCAATGTCTTTCAGTACTATCTCTTTTGGTTTGGAAGCTATTGCTTGACGTTTGGTAGAAAAAGCTTCTCCGGCCGAGAAAAACACTTTTGGTGCACCATGCAGGTACATTTGAGTTTCCCAGGCAAACGAAAGCAGTTACACCAAAGTTTCTAGTTTCTGTTTGTGTCTCCCCTGAGGAGGTTTCAGGCCAGCTATGTCTTTCAGTACTATCTCTTTTGGTTTGGAAGCTATTGCTGGACGTTTGGTAGAAAAAGCTGCCCCGGCCGAGAAAAACACTTTTGGTGCACCATGCAGGTACATTTGAGTTTCCCAGGCAAACGGAAGCAGTGACACCAAAGTTTCTAGTTTCTGTTTGTGTCTCCCCTGAGGAGGTTTCAGGCCAGCAATGTCTTTCAGTACTATCTCTTTTGGTTTGGAAGCTATTGCTGGACGTTTGGTAGAAAAAGCTGCCCCGGCCGAGAAAAACACTTTTGGTGCACCATGCAGGTACATTTGAGTTTCCCAGGCAAACAAAAGTAGTGAGACCAAAGTTTCTAGTTTCTGTTTGTGTCTCCCCTGAGGAGGTTTCAGGCCAGCTATGTCTTTCAGTACTATCTCTTTTGGTTTGGAAGCTATTGCTAAACGTTTGGTAGGAAAAGCTTCTCCGGCCGAGAAAAACACTTTTGGTGCACCATGCAGGTACATTTGAGTTTCCCAGGCAAACGAGAGCAGTGACACCAAAGTTTCTAGTTTCTGTTTGTGTCTCCCCTGAGGAGGTTTCAGGCCAGCTATGTCTTTCAGTACTATCTCTTTTGGTTTGGAAGCTATTGCTGGACGTTTGGTAGAAAAAGCTACTCGGCTTTGAAAAACACTTTTGGTGCACCATGCAGGTACATTTGAGTTTCCCAGGCAAACGAAAGCAGTGACACCAAAGTTTCTAGTTTCTGTTTGTGTCTCCCCTGAGGAGGTTTCAGGCCAGCAATGTCTTTCAGTACTATCTCTTTTGGTTTGGATGCTATTGCTGGACGTTTGGTAGAAAAAGCTTCTCCGGCCGAGAGAAACACTTTTGGTGCACCATGCAGGTACATTTGAGTTTCCCAGGCAAACGAAAGCAGTGACACCAAAGTTTCTAGTTTCTGTTTGTGTCTCCCCTGAGGAGGTTTCAGGCCAGCTATGTCTTTCAGTACTATCTCTTTTGGTTTGAAGCTATTGCTGGACGTTTGGTAGAAAAGCTTCTCCGGCCGAGAGAAACACTTTTGGTGCACCATGCAGGTACATTTGAGTTTCCCAGGCAAACGAAAGCAGTGACACCAAAGTTTCTAGTTTCTGTTTGTGTCTCCCCTGAGGAGGTTTCAGGCCAGCTATGTCTTTCAGTACTATCTCTTTTGGTTTGGAAGCTATTGCTAAACGTTTGGTTGAAAAAGCTTCTCCGGCCGAGAAAAACACTTTTGGTGCACCATGCAGGTACATTTGAGTTTCCCAGGCAAACGATAGCAGTGACACCAAAGTTTCTAGTTTATGTTTGTGTCTCCCCTGAGGAGGTTTCAGGCCAGCTATGTCTTTCAGTACTATCTCTTTTGGTTTGGAAGCTATTGCTAAACGTTTGGTAGAAAAAGCTGTGCCGGCGGAGAAAAACACTTTTGGTGCACCATGCAGGTACATTTGAGTTTCCCAGGCAAACGAAAGCAGTGACACCAAAGTTTCTAGTTTCTGTTTGTGTCTCCCCTGAGGAGGTTTCAGGCCATCAATGTCTTTCAGTACTATCTCTTTTGGTTTGGAAGCTATTGCTGGACGTTTGGTAGAAAAAGCTTCTCCGGCCGAGAGAAACACTTTTGGTGCACCATGCAGGTACATTTGAGTTCCCCAGGCAAACGAAAGCAGTGACACCAAAGTTTCTAGTTTCTGTTTGTGTCTCCCCTGAGGAGGTTTCAGGCCAGCTATGTCTTTCAGTACTATCTCTTTTGGTTTGGAAGCTATTGCTAAACGTTTGGTAGAAAAAGCTGCCCCGGCCGAGAAAAACACTTTTGGTGCACCATGCAGGTACATTTGAGTTTCCCAGGCAAACGAAAGCAGTTACACCAAAGTTTCTAGTTTCTGTTTGTGTCTCCCCTGAGGAGGTTTCAGGCCAGCAATGTCTTTCAGTACTATCTCTTTTGGTTTGGAAGCTATTGCTTGACGTTTGGTAGAAAAAGCTTCTCCGGCCGAGAAAAACACGTTTGGTGCACCATGCAGGTACATTTGAGTTTCCCAGGCAAACGAAAGCAGTTACACCAAAGTTTCTAGTTTCTGTTTGTGTCTCCCCTGAGGAGGTTTCAGGCCAGCTATGTCTTTCAGTACTATCTCTTTTGGTTTGGAAGCTATTGCTAAACGTTTGGTAGAAAAAGCTGTGCCGGCGGAGAAAAACACTTTTGGTGCACCATGCAGGTACATTTGAGTTTCCCAGGCAAACGAAAGCAGTGACACCAAAGTTTCTAGTTTCTGTTTGTGTCTCCCCTGAGGAGGTTTCAGGCCAGCAATGTCTTTCAGTACTATCTCTTTTGGTTTGGAAGCTATTGCTGGACGTTTGGTAGAAAAAGCTTCTCCGGCCGAGAGAAACACTTTTGGTGCACCATGCAGGTACATTTGAGTTTCCCAGGCAAACGAAAGCAGTGACACCAAAGTTTCTAGTTTCTGTTTGTGTCTCCCCTGAGGAGGTTTCAGGCCAGCTATGTCTTTCAGTACTATCTCTTTTGGTTTGGAAGCTATTGCTAAACGTTTGGTAGAAAAAGCTGCCCCGGCCGAGAAAAACACTTTTGGTGCACCATGCAGGTACATTTGAGTTTCCCAGGCAAACGAAAGCAGTGAGACCAAAGTTTCTAGTTTCTGTTTGTGTCTCCCCTGAGGAGGTTTCAGGCCAGCAATGTCTTTCAGTACTATCTCTTTTGGTTTGGAAGCTATTGCTTGACGTTTGGTAGAAAAAGCTTCTCCGGCCGAGAGAAACACTTTTGGTGCACCATGCAGGTACATTTGAGTTTCCCAGGCAAACGAAAGCAGTTACACCAAAGTTTCTAGTTTCTGTTTGTGTCTCCCCTGAGGAGGTTTCAGGCCAGCTATGTCTTTCAGTACTATCTCTTTTGGTTTGGAAGCTATTGCTGGACGTTTGGTAGAAAAAGCTGCCCCGGCCGAGAAAAACACTTTTGGTGCACCATGCAGGTACATTTGAGTTTCCCAGGCAAACGAAAGCAGTGACACCAAAGTTTCTAGTTTCTGTTTGTGTCTCCCCTGAGGAGGTTTCAGGCCAGCAATGTCTTTCAGTACTATCTCTTTTGGTTTGGAAGCTATTGCTGGACGTTTGGTAGAAAAAGCTGCCCCGGCCGAGAAAAACACTTTTGGTGCACCATGCAGGTACATTTGAGTTTCCCAGGCAAACAAAAGCAGTGAGACCAAAGTTTCTAGTTTCTGTTTGTGTCCCCCCTGAGGAGGTTTCAGGCCAGCTATGTCTTTCAGTACTATCTCTTTTGGTTTGGAAGCTATTGCTAAACGTTTGGTAGAAAAAGCTTCTCCGGCCGAGAAAAACACTTTTGGTGCACCATGCAGGTACATTTGAGTTTCCCAGGCAAACGAGAGCAGTGACACCAAAGTTTCTAGTTTCTGTTTGTGTCTCCCCTGAGGAGGTTTCAGGCCAGCTATGTCTTTCAGTACTATCTCTTTTGGTTTGGAAGCTATTGCTGGACGTTTGGTAGAAAAAGCTACTCGGCTTTGAAAAACACTTTTGGTGCACCATGCAGGTACATTTGAGTTTCCCAGGCAAACGAAAGCAGTGACACCAAAGTTTCTAGTTTCTGTTTGTGTCTCCCCTGAGGAGGTTTCAGGCCAGCAATGTCTTTCAGTACTATCTCTTTTGGTTTGGATGCTATTGCTGGACGTTTGGTAGAAAAAGCTTCTCCGGCCGAGAGAAACACTTTTGGTGCACCATGCAGGTACATTTGAGTTTCCCAGGCAAACGAAAGCAGTGACACCAAAGTTTCTAGTTTCTGTTTGTGTCTCCCCTGAGGAGGTTTCAGGCCAGCTATGTCTTTCAGTACTATCTCTTTTGGTTTGAAGCTATTGCTGGACGTTTGGTAGAAAAAGCTTCTCCGGCCGAGAAAAACACTTTTGGTGCACCATGCAGGTACATTTGAGTTTCCCAGGCAAACGAAAGCAGTGACACCAAAGTTTCTAGTTTCTGTTTGTGTCTCCCCTGAGGAGGTTTCAGGCCAGCTATGTCTTTCAGTACTATCTCTTTTGGTTTGGAAGCTATTGCTGGACGTTTGGTAGAAAAAGCTGCCCCGGCCGAGAAAAACACTTTTCGTGCACCATGCAGGTACATTTGAGTTTCCCAGGCAAACGAAAGCAGTGACACCAAAGTTTCTAGTTTCTGTTTGTGTCTCCCCTGAGGAGGTTTCAGGCCAGCAATGTCTTTCAGTACTATCTCTTTTGGTTTGGAAGCTATTGCTGGACGTTTGGTAGAAAAAGCTGCCCCGGCCGAGAAAAACACTTTTGGTGCACCATGCAGGTACATTTGAGTTTCCCAGGCAAACGAAAGCAGTTACGCCAAAGTTTCTAGTTTCTGTTTGTGTCTCCCCTGAGGAGGTTTCAGGCCAGCTATGTCTTTCAGTACTATCTCTTTTGGTTTGGAAGCTATTGTTGGACGTTTGGTAGAAAAAGCTACTCGGCTTTGAAAAACACTTTTGGTGCACCATGCAGGTACATTTGAGTTTCCCAGGCAAACGAAAGCAGTGACACCAAAGTTTCTAGTTTCTGTTTGTGTCTCCCCTGAGGAGGTTTCAGGCCAGCTATTTCTTTCAGTACTATCTCTTTTGGTTTGGAAGCTATTGCTGGACGTTTGGTAGAAAAAGGTTCTCCGGCCGAGAAAAACACTTTTGGTGCACCATGCAGGTACATTTGAGTTTCCCAGGCAAACGAAAGCAGTGACACCAAAGTTTCTAGTTTCTGTTTGTGTCTCCCCTGAGGAGGTTTCAGGCCAGCAATGTCTTTCAGTACTATCTCTTTTGGTTTGGATGCTATTGCTGGACGTTTGGTAGAAAAAGCTTCTCCGGCCGAGAGAAACACTTTTGGTGCACCATGCAGGTACATTTGAGTTTCCCAGGCAAACAAAAGCAGTGACACCAAAGTTTCTAGTTTATGTTTGTGTCTCCCCTGAGGAGGTTTCAGGCCAGCTATGTCTTTCAGTACTATCTCTTTTGGTTTGGAAGCTATTGCTAAACGTTTGGTAGAAAAAGCTGTGCCGGCGGAGAAAAACACTTTTGGTGCACCATGCAGGTACATTTGAGTTTCCCAGGCAAACGAAAGCAGTGACACCAAAGTTTCTAGTTTCTGTTTGTGTCTCCCCTGAGGAGGTTTCAGGCCAGCAATGTCTTTCAGTACTATCTCTTTTGGTTTGGAAGCTATTGCTGGACGTTTGTTAGAAAAAGCTTCTCCGGCCGAGAGAAACACTTTTGGTGCACCATGCAGGTTCATTTGAGTTTCCCAGGCAAACGAAAGCAGTGACACCAAAGTTTCTAGTTTCTGTTTGTGTCTCCCCTGAGGAGGTTTCAGGCCAGCTATGTCTTTCAGTACTATCTCTTTTGGTTTGGAAGCTATTGCTAAACGTTTGGTAGAAAAAGCTGCCCCGGCCGAGAAAAACACTTTTGGTGCACCATGCAGGTACATTTGAGTTTCCCAGGCAAACGAAAGCAGTGAGACCAAAGTTTCTAGTTTCTGTTTGTGTCTCCCCTGAGGAGGTTTCAGGCCAGCAATGTCTTTCAGTACTATCTCTTTTGGTTTGGAAGCTATTGCTTGACGTTTGGTAGAAAAAGCTTCTCCGGCCGAGAAAAACACTTTTGGTGCACCATGCAGGTACATTTGAGTTTCCCAGGCAAACGAAAGCAGTTACACCAAAGTTTCTAGTTTCTGTTTGTGTCTCCCCTGAGGAGGTTTCAGGCCAGCTATGTCTTTCAGTACTATCTCTTTTGGTTTGGAAGCTATTGCTGGACGTTTGGTAGAAAAAGCTGCCCCGGCCGAGAAAAACACTTTTGGTGCACCATGCAGGTACATTTGAGTTTCCCAGGCAAACGGAAGCAGTGACACCAAAGTTTCTAGTTTCTGTTTGTGTCTCCCCTGAGGAGGTTTCAGGCCAGCAATGTCTTTCAGTACTATCTCTTTTGGTTTGGAAGCTATTGCTGGACGTTTGGTAGAAAAAGCTGCCCCGGCCGAGAAAAACACTTTTGGTGCACCATGCAGGTACATTTGAGTTTCCCAGGCAAACAAAAGTAGTGAGACCAAAGTTTCTAGTTTCTGTTTGTGTCTCCCCTGAGGAGGTTTCAGGCCAGCTATGTCTTTCAGTACTATCTCTTTTGGTTTGGAAGCTATTGCTAAACGTTTGGTAGAAAAAGCTTCTCCGGCCGAGAAAAACACTTTTGGTGCACCATGCAGGTACATTTGAGTTTCCCAGGCAAACGAGAGCAGTGACACCAAAGTTTCTAGTTTCTGTTTGTGTCTCCCCTGAGGAGGTTTCAGGCCAGCTATGTCTTTCAGTACTATCTCTTTTGGTTTGGAAGCTATTGCTGGACGTTTGGTAGAAAAAGCTACTCGGCTTTGAAAAACACTTTTGGTGCACCATGCAGGTACATTTGAGTTTCCCAGGCAAACGAAAGCAGTGACACCAAAGTTTCTAGTTTCTGTTTGTGTCTCCCCTGAGGAGGTTTCAGGCCAGCAATGTCTTTCAGTACTATCTCTTTTGGTTTGGATGCTATTGCTGGACGTTTGGTAGAAAAAGCTTCTCCGGCCGAGAGAAACACTTTTGGTGCACCATGCAGGTACATTTGAGTTTCCCAGGCAAACGAAAGCAGTGACACCAAAGTTTCTAGTTTCTGTTTGTGTCTCCCCTGAGGAGGTTTCAGGCCAGCTATGTCTTTCAGTACTATCTCTTTTGGTTTGAAGCTATTGCTGGACGTTTGGTAGAAAAAGCTGCCCCGGCCGAGAGAAACACTTTTGGTGCACCATGCAGGTACATTTGAGTTTCCCAGGCAAACGAAAGCAGTGACACCAAAGTTTCTAGTTTCTGTTTGTGTCTCCCCTGAGGAGGTTTCAGGCCAGCTATGTCTTTCAGTACTATCTCTTTTGGTTTGGAAGCTATTGCTAAACGTTTGGTTGAAAAAGCTTCTCCGGCCGAGAAAAACACTTTTGGTGCACCATGCAGGTACATTTGAGTTTCCCAGGCAAACGATAGCAGTGACACCAAAGTTTCTAGTTTATGTTTGTGTCTCCCCTGAGGAGGTTTCAGGCCAGCTATGTCTTTCAGTACTATCTCTTTTGGTTTGGAAGCTATTGCTAAACGTTTGGTAGAAAAAGCTGTGCCGGCGGAGAAAAACACTTTTGGTGCACCATGCAGGTACATTTGAGTTTCCCAGGCAAACGAAAGCAGTGACACCAAAGTTTCTAGTTTCTGTTTGTGTCTCCCCTGAGGAGGTTTCAGGCCATCAATGTCTTTCAGTACTATCTCTTTTGGTTTGGAAGCTATTGCTGGACGTTTGGTAGAAAAAGCTTCTCCGGCCGAGAGAAACACTTTTGGTGCACCATGCAGGTACATTTGAGTTTCCCAGGCAAACGAAAGCAGTGACACCAAAGTTTCTAGTTTCTGTTTGTGTCTCCCCTGAGGAGGTTTCAGGCCAGCTATGTCTTTCAGTACTATCTCTTTTGGTTTGGAAGCTATTGCTAAACGTTTGGTAGAAAAAGCTGCCCCGGCCGAGAAAAACACTTTTGGTGCACCATGCAGGTACATTTGAGTTTCCCAGGCAAACGAAAGCAGTTACACCAAAGTTTCTAGTTTCTGTTTGTGTCTCCCCTGAGGAGGTTTCAGGCCAGCAATGTCTTTCAGTACTATCTCTTTTGGTTTGGAAGCTATTGCTTGACGTTTGGTAGAAAAAGCTTCTCCGGCCGAGAAAAACACTTTTGGTGCACCATGCAGGTACATTTGAGTTTCCCAGGCAAACGAAAGCAGTTACACCAAAGTTTCTAGTTTCTGTTTGTGTCTCCCCTGAGGAGGTTTCAGGCCAGCTATGTCTTTCAGTACTATCTCTTTTGGTTTGGAAGCTATTGCTAAACGTTTGGTAGAAAAAGCTGTGCCGGCGGAGAAAAACACTTTTGGTGCACCATGCAGGTACATTTGAGTTTCCCAGGCAAACGAAAGCAGTGACACCAAAGTTTCTAGTTTCTGTTTGTGTCTCCCCTGAGGAGGTTTCAGGCCAGCAATGTCTTTCAGTACTATCTCTTTTGGTTTGGAAGCTATTGCTGGACGTTTGGTAGAAAAAGCTTCTCCGGCCGAGAGAAACACTTTTGGTGCACCATGCAGGTACATTTGAGTTTCCCAGGCAAACGAAAGCAGTGACACCAAAGTTTCTAGTTTCTGTTTGTGTCTCCCCTGAGGAGGTTTCAGGCCAGCTATGTCTTTCAGTACTATCTCTTTTGGTTTGGAAGCTATTGCTAAACGTTTGGTAGAAAAAGCTTCTCCGGCCGAGAAAAACACTTTTGGTGCACCATGCAGGTACATTTGAGTTTCCCAGGCAAACGAAAGCAGTGAGACCAAAGTTTCTAGTTTCTGTTTGTGTCTCCCCTGAGGAGGTTTCAGGCCAGCAATGTCTTTCAGTACTATCTCTTTTGGTTTGGAAGCTATTGCTTGACGTTTGGTAGAAAAAGCTTCTCCGGCCGAGAAAAACACTTTTGGTGCACCATGCAGGTACATTTGAGTTTCCCAGGCAAACGAAAGCAGTTACACCAAAGTTTCTAGTTTCTGTTTGTGTCTCCCCTGAGGAGGTTTCAGGCCAGCTATGTCTTTCAGTACTATCTCTTTTGGTTTGGAAGCTATTGCTGGACGTTTGGTAGAAAAAGCTGCCCCGGCCGAGAAAAACACTTTTGGTGCACCATGCAGGTACATTTGAGTTTCCCAGGCAAACGAAAGCAGTGACACCAAAGTTTCTAGTTTCTGTTTGTGTCTCCCCTGAGGAGGTTTCAGGCCAGCAATGTCTTTCAGTACTATCTCTTTTGGTTTGGAAGCTATTGCTGGACGTTTGGTAGAAAAAGCTGCCCCGGCCGAGAAAAACACTTTTGGTGCACCATGCAGGTACATTTGAGTTTCCCAGGCAAACAAAAGCAGTGAGACCAAAGTTTCTAGTTTCTGTTTGTGTCCCCCCTGAGGAGGTTTCAGGCCAGCTATGTCTTTCAGTACTATCTCTTTTGGTTTGGAAGCTATTGCTAAACGTTTGGTAGAAAAAGCTTCTCCGGCCGAGAAAAACACTTTTGGTGCACCATGCAGGTACATTTGAGTTTCCCAGGCAAACGAGAGCAGTGACACCAAAGTTTCTAGTTTCTGTTTGTGTCTCCCCTGAGGAGGTTTCAGGCCAGCAATGTCTTTCAGTACTATCTCTTTTGGTTTGGAAGCTATTGCTGGACGTTTGGTAGAAAAAGCTACTCGGCTTTGAAAAACACTTTTGGTGCACCATGCAGGTACATTTGAGTTTCCCAGGCAAACGAAAGCAGTGACACCAAAGTTTCTAGTTTCTGTTTGTCTCTCCCCTGAGGAGGTTTCAGGCCAGCAATGTCTTTCAGTACTATCTCATTTGGTTTGGAAGCTATTGCTAAACGTTTGGTAGAAAAAGCTTCTCCGGCCGAGAGAAACACTTTTGGTGCACCATGCAGGTACATTTGAGTTTCCCAGGCAAACGAAAGCAGTGACACCAAAGTTTCTAGTTTCTGTTTGTGTCTCCCCTGAGGAGGTTTCAGGCCAGCTATGTCTTTCAGTACTATCTCTTTTGGTTTGAAGCTATTGCTGGACGTTTGGTAGAAAAAGCTTCTCCGGCCGAGAGAAACACTTTTGGTGCACCATGCAGGTACATTTGAGTTTCCCAGGCAAACGAAAGCAGTGACACCAAAGTTTCTAGTTTCTGTTTGTGTCTCCCCTGAGGAGGTTTCAGGCCAGCTATGTCTTTCAGTACTATCTCTTTTGGTTTGGAAGCTATTGCTAAACGTTTGGTTGAAAAAGCTGCCCCGGCCGAGAAAAACACTTTTGGTGCACCATGCAGGTACATTTGAGTTTCCCAGGCAAACGAAAGCAGTGAGACCAAAGTTTCTAGTTTCTGTTTGTGTCTCCCCTGAGGAGGTTTCAGGCCAGCAATGTCTTTCAGTACTATCTCTTTTGGTTTGGAAGCTATTGCTTGACGTTTGGTAGAAAAAGCTTCTCCGGCCGAGAAAAACACTTTTGGTGCACCATGCAGGTACATTTGAGTTTCCCAGGCAAACGAAAGCAGTGACACCAAAGTTTCTAGTTTCTGTTTGTGTCTCCCCTGAGGAGGTTTCAGGCCAGCTATGTCTTTCAGTACTATCTCTTTTGGTTTGGAAGCTATTGCTGGACGTTTGGTAGAAAAAGCTGCCCCGGCCGAGAAAAACACTTTTGGTGCACCATGCAGGTACATTTGAGTTTCCCAGGCAAACGAAAGCAGTTACACCAAAGTTTCTAGTTTCTGTTTGTGTCTCCCCTGAGGAGGTTTCAGGCCAGCTATGTCTTTCAGTACTATCTCTTTTGGTTTGGAAGCTATTGTTGGACGTTTGGTAGAAAAAGCTACTCGGCTTTGAAAAACACTTTTGGTGCACCATGCAGGTACATTTGAGTTTCCCAGGCAAACGAAAGCAGTGAGACCAAAGTTTCTAGTTTCTGTTTGTGTCTCCCCTGAGGAGGTTTCAGGCCAGCTATTTCTTTCAGTACTATCTCTTTTGGTTTGGAAGCTATTGCTGGACGTTTGGTAGAAAAAGGTTCTCCGGCCGAGAAAAACACTTTTGGTGCACCATGCAGGTACATTTGAGTTTCCCAGGCAAACGAAAGCAGTGACACCAAAGTTTCTAGTTTCTGTTTGTGTCTCCCCTGAGGAGGTTTCAGGCCAGCAATGTCTTTCAGTACTATCTCTTTTGGTTTGGATGCTATTGCTGGACGTTTGGTAGAAAAAGCTTCTCCGGCCGAGAGAAACACTTTTGGTGCACCATGCAGGTACATTTGAGTTTCCCAGGCAAACGAAAGCAGTGACACCAAAGTTTCTAGTTTCTCTTTGTGTCTCCCCTGAGGAGGTTTCAGGCCAGCAATGTCTTTCAGTACTATCTCTTTTGGTTTGGAAGCTATTGCTGGACGTTTGGTAGAAAAAGCTGCGCCGGCCGAGAAAAACACTTTTGGTGCACCATGCAGGTACATTTGAGTTACCCAGGAAAACGAAAGCAGTGACACCAAAGTTTCTAGTTTCTGTTTGTGTCTCCCCTGAGGAGGTTTCAGGCCAGCTATGTCTTTCAGTACTATCTCTTTTGGTTTGGAAGCTATTGCTGGACGTTTGGTAGAAAAAGCTTCTCCGGCCGAGAAAAACACTTTTGGTGCACCATGCAGGTACATTTGAGTTTCACAGGCAAACGAAAGCAGTTATACCAAAGTTTCTAGTTTCTGTTTGTGTCTCCCCTGAGGAGGTTTCAGGCCAGCAATGTCTTTCAGTACTATCTCTTTTTGTTTGGAAGCTATTGCTGGATGTTTGGTAGAAAAAGCTACCCGGCCGAGAAAAACACTTTTGGTGCACCATGCAGGTACATTTGAGTTTCCCAGGCAAACGAAAGCAGTGACACCAAAGTTTCTAGTTTCTGTTTGTGTCTCCCCTGAGGAGGTTTCAGGCCAGCTATGTCTTTCAGTACTATCTCTTTTGGTTTGGAAGCTATTGCTGGATGTTTGGTAGAAAAAGCTACCCGGCCGAGAAAAACACTTTTGGTGCACCATGCAGGTACATTTGAGTGTCCCAGGCAAACGAAAGCAGTGACACCAAAGTTTCTAGTTTCTATTTGTGTCTCCCCTGAGGAGGTTTCAGGCCAGCTATGTCTTTCAGTACTATCTCTTTTGGTTTGGAAGCTATTGCTGGACGTTTGGTAGAAAAAGCTGCTCCGGCTGAGAAAAACAATTTTGGTGCACCATGCAGGTACATTTGAGTTTCCCAGGCAAACGAAAGCAGTGACACCAAAGTTTCTAGTTTCTGTTTGTGTCTCCCCTGAGGAGGTTTCAGGCCAGCTATGTCTTTCAGTACTATCTCTTTTGGTTTGGAAGCTATTGCTGGACGTTTGGTAGAAAAAGCTGCTCCGGCCGAGAAAAACACTTTTGGTGCACCATGCAGGTACATTTGAGTTTCCCAGGCAAACGAAAGCAGTGACACCAAAGTTTCTAGTTTCTGTTTGTGTCTCCCCTGAGGAGGTTTCAGGCCAGCTATGTCTTTCAGTACTATCTCTTTTGGTTTGGAAGCTATTGCTGGACGTTTGGTAGAAAAAGCTGCCCCGGCCGAGAAAAACACTTTTGGTGCACCATGCAGGTACATTTGAGTTTCCCAAGCAAACGAAAGCAGTGAGACCAAAGTTTCTAGTTTCTGTTTGTGTCTCCCCTGAGGAGGTTTCAGGCCAGCAATGTCTTTCAGTACTATCTCTTTTGGTTTGGAAGCTATTGCTGGACGTTTGGTAGAAAAAGCTGCCCCGGCCGAGAAAAACACTTTTGGTGCACCATGCAGGTACATTTGAGTTTCCCAGGCAAACGATAGCAGTTACACCAAAGTTTCTAGTTTCTGTTTGTGTCTCCCCTGAGGAGGTTTCAGGCCAGCTATGTCTTTCAGTACTATCTCTTTTGGTTTGGAAGCTATTGCTAAATGTTTGGTAGGAAAAGCTGCGCCGGCCGAGAAAAACAATTTTGGTGCACCATGCAGGTACATTTGAGTTTCCCAGGCAAACGAAAGCAGTGACACCAAAGTTTCTAGTTTCTGTTTGTGTCTCCCCTGAGGAGGTTTCAGGCCAGCAATGTCTTTCAGTACTATCTCTTTTGGTTTGGAAGCTATTGCTGGACGTTTGGTAGAAAAAGCTTCCCTGGTCGAGAAAAACAGTTTTGGTGCACCATGCAGGTACATTTGAGTTTCCCAGGCAAACGAAAGCAGTGAGACCAAAGTTTCTAGTTTCTGTTTGTGTCTCCCCTTAGGAGGTTTCAGGCCAGCTATGTCTTTCAGTCCTATCACTTTTGGTTTGGAAGCTATTGCTGGACGTTTGGTAGAAAAAGCTTCTCCGGCCGAGAAAAACACTTTTGGTGCACCATGCAGGTACATTTGAGTTTCCCAGGCAAACGAAAGCAGTGACACCAAAGTTTCTAGTTTCTGTTTGTGTCTCCCCTGAGGAGGTTTCAGGCCAGCAATGTCTTTCAGTACTATCTCTTTTGGTTTGGAAGCTATTGCTAAACGTTTGGTAGAAAAAGCTGCCCCGGCCGAGAAAAACACTTTTGGTGCACCATGCAGGTACATTTGAGTTTCCCAGGCAAACGAAAGCAGTGACACCAAAGTTTCTAGTTTCTGTTTGTGTCTCCCCTGAGGAGGTTTCAGGCCAGCAATGTCTTTCAGTACTATCTCTTTTGGTTTGGAAGCTATTGCTTGACGTTTCGTAGAAAAAGCTGCTCCGGCCGAGAAAAACACTTTTGGTGCACCATGCAGGTACATTTGAGTTTCCCAGGCAAACGAAAGCAGTGACACCAAAGTTTCTAGTTTCTGTTTGTGTCTCCCCTGAGGAGGTTTCAGGCCAGCTATGTCTTTCAGTACTATCTCTTTTGGTTTGGAAGCTATTGCTGGACGTTTGGTAGAAAAAGCTGCACCGGCCGAGAAAAACACTTTTGGTGCACCATGCAGGTACATTTGAGTTTCCCAGGCAAACAAAAGCAGTGACACCAAAGTTTCTAGTTTCTGTTTGTGTCTCCCCTGAGGAGGTTTCAGGCCAGCAATGTCTTTTAGTACTATCTCTTTTGGTTTGGAAGCTATTGCTGGACGTTTGGTAGAAAAAGCTACCCGGCCGAGAAAAACACTTTTGGTGCACCATGCAGGTACATTTGAGTTTCCCAGGCAAACGAAAGCAGTGACACCAAAGTTTCTAGTTTCTGTTTGTGTCTCCCCTGAGGAGGTTTCAGGCCAGCTATGTCTTTCAGTACTATCTCTTTTGGTTTGGAAGCTATTGCTGGACTTTTGGTAGAAAAAGCTTCTCCGGCCGAGAAAAACACTTTTGGTGCACCATGCAGGTACATTTGAGTTTCCCAGGCAAACGAAAGCAGTGACACCAAAGTTTCTAGTTTCTGTTTGTGTCTCCCCTGAGGAGGTTTCAGGCCAGCAATGTCTTTCAGTACTATCTCTTTTGGTTTGGAAGCTATTGCTGGACGTTTGGTAGAAAAAGCTACCCGCCCGAGAAAAACACTTTTGGTGCACCATGCAGGTACATTTGAGTTTCCCAGGCAAACGAAAGCAGTGACACCAAAGTTTCTAGTTTCTGTTTGTGTCTCCCCTGAGGAGGTTTCAGGCCAGCTATGTCTTTCAGTACTATCTCTTTTGGTTTGGAAGCTATTGCTGGAAGTTTGGCATGTTTGGTAGAAAAAGCTACCCGGCCGAGAAAAACACTTTTGGTGCACCATGCAGGTACATTTGAGTTTCCCAGGCAAACGAAAGCAGTGACACCAAAGTTTCTAGTTTCTGTTTGTGTGACACCAAAGTTTCTAGTTTCTATTTGTGTCTCCCCTGAGGAGGTTTCAGGCCAGCTATGTCTTTCAGTACTATCTCTTTTGGTTTGGAATGTATTGCTGGACGTTTGGTAGAATATGCTGCTCCGGCCGAGAAAAACACTTTTGGTGCACCATGCAGGTACATTTGAGTTTCCCAGGCAAACGAAAGCAGTGACACCAAAGTTTCTAGTTTCTGTTTGTGTCTCCCCTGAGGAGGTTTCAGGCCAGCAATGTCTTTCAGTACTATCTCTTTTGGTTTGAAGCTATTGCTGGACGTTTGGTAGAAAAATCTGCTCCGGCCGAGAAAAACACTTTTGGTGCACCATGCAGGTACATTTGAGTTTCCCAGGCAAACGAAAGCAGTTACACCAAAATTTCTAGTTTCTGTTTGTGTCTCCCCTGAGGAGGTTTCAGGCCAGCTATGTCTTTCAGTACTATCTCTTTTGGTTTGGAAGCTATTGCTGGACGTTTGGTAGAAAAAGGTCTCCGGCCGAGAAAAACACTTTTGGTGCACCATGCAGGTACATTTGAGTTTCCCAGGCAAACGAAAGCAGTGACACCAAAGTTTCTAGTTTCTATTTGTGTCTCCCCTGAGGAGGTTTCAGGCCAGCTATGTCTTTCAGTACTATCTCTTTTGGTTTGAATCTATTGCTGGACGTTTGGTAGAAAAAGCTTCTCCGGCCGAGAGAAACACTTTTGGTGCACCATGCAGGTACATTTGAGTTTCCCAGGCAAACAAAAGCAGTGACACCAAAGTTTCTAGTTTCTGTTTGTGTCTCCCCTGAGGAGGTTTCAGGCCAGCTATGTCTTTCAGTACTATCTCTTTTGGTTTGGAAGCTATTGCTGGACGTTTGGTAGAAAAAGCTTCTCCGGCCGAGAAAAACACTTTTGGTGCACCATGCAGGTACATTTGAGTTTCCCAGGCAAACGAAAGCAGTGACACCAAAGTTTCTAGTTTCTGTTTGTGTCTCCCCTGAGGAGGTTTCAGGCCAGCTATGTCTTTCAGTACTATCTCTTTTGGTTTGGAAGCTATTGCTGGACGTTTTGTAGAAAAAGCTGCCCCGGCCGAGAAAAACACTTTTGGTGCACCATGCAGGTACATTTGAGTTTCCCAGGCAAACGAAAGCAGTGACACCAAAGTTTCTAGTTTCTGTTTGTGTCTCCCCTGAGGAGGTTTCAGGCCAGCTATGTCTTTCAGTACTATCTCTTTTGGTTTGGAAGCTATTGCTGGACGTTTGGTAGAAAAAGCTGCCCCGGCCGAGAAAAACACTTTTGGTGCACCATGCAGGTACATTTGAGTTTCCCAGGCAAACGAAAGCAGTGACACCAAAGTTTCTAGTTTCTGTTTGTGTCTCCCCTGAGGAGGTTTCAGGCCAGCTATGTCTTTTAGTATTATCTCTTTTGGTTTGAAGCTATTGCTGGACTTTTTGTAGAAAAAGCTTCTCCGGCCGAGAGAAACACTTTTGGTGCACCATGCAGGTACATTTGAGTTTCCCAGGCAAACGAAAGCAGTGACACCAAAGTTTCTAGTTTCTGTTTGTGTCTCCCCTGAGGAGGTTTCAGGCCAGCAATGTCATTCAGTACTATCTCTTTTGGTTTGGAAGCTATTGCTGGACGTTTGGTAGAAAAAGCTGCCCCGGCCGAGAAAAACATTTTGGTGCACCATGCAGGTACATTTGAGTTTCCCAGGCAAACGAAAGCAGTGAGACCAAAGTTTCTAGTTTCTGTTTGTGTCTCCCCTGAGGAGGTTTCAGGCCAGCAATGTCTTTCAGTACTATCTCTTTTGGTTTGGAAGCTATTGCTGGACGTTTGGTAGAAAAAGCTGCCCCGGCCGAGAAAAACACTTTTGGTGCACCATGCAGGTACATTTGAGTTTCCCAGGCAAACGAAAGCAGTGACACCAAAGTTTCTAGTTTCTGTTTGTGTCTCCCCTGAGGACGTTTCAGGCCAGCAATGTCTTTTAGTACTATCTCTTTTGGTTTGGAAGCTATTGCTGGACGTTTGGTAGAAAAAGCTACCCGGCCGAGAAAAACACTTTTGGTGCACCATGCAGGTACATTTGAGTTTCCCAGGCAAACGAAAGCAGTGACACCAAAGTTTCTAGTTTCTGTTTGTGTCTCCCCTGAGGAGGTTTCAGGCCAGCTATGTCTTTCAGTATTATCTCTTTTGGTTTGAAGCTATTGCTGGACTTTTGGTAGAAAAAGCTTCTCCGGCCGAGAGAAACACTTTTGGTGCACCATGCAGGTACATTTGAGTTTCCCAGGCAAACGAAAGCAGTGACACCAAAGTTTCTAGTTTCTGTTTGTGTCTCCCCTGAGGAGGTTTCAGGCCAGCAATGTCATTCAGTACTATCTCTTTTGGTTTGGAAGCTATTGCTGGACGTTTGGTAGAAAAAGCTTCCCCGGCCGAGAAAAACATTTTGGTGCACCATGCAGGTACATTTGAGTTTCCCAGGCAAACGAAAGCAGTGAGACCAAAGTTTCTAGTTTCTGTTTGTGTCTCCCCTGAGGAGGTTTCAGGCCAGCAATGTCTTTCAGTACTATCTCTTTTGGTTTGGAAGCTATTGCTGGACGTTTGGTAGAAAAAGCTGCCCCGGCCGAGAAAAACACTTTTGGTGCACCATGCAGGTACATTTGAGTTTCCCAGGCAAACGAAAGCAGTGACACCAAAGTTTCTAGTTTCTGTTTGTGTCTCCCCTGAGGACGTTTCAGGCCAGCAATGTCTTTTAGTACTATCTCTTTTGGTTTGGAAGCTATTGCTGGACGTTTGGTAGAAAAAGCTACCCGGCCGAGAAAAACACTTTTGGTGCACCATGCAGGTACATTTGAGTTTCCCAGGCAAACGAAAGCAGTGACACCAAAGTTTCTAGTTTCTGTTTGTGTCTCCCCTGAGGAGGTTTCAGGCCAGCAATGTCTTTCAGTACTATCTCTTTTGGTTTGGATGCTATTGCTGGACGTTTGGTAGAAAAAGCTACCTGGCCGAGAAAAACACTTTTGGTGCACCATGCAGGTACATTTGAGTGTCCCAGGCAAACGAAAGCAGTGACACCAAAGTTTCTAGTTTCTATTTGTGTCTCCCCTGAGGAGGTTTCAGGCCAGCTATGTCTTTCAGTACTATCTCTTTTGGTTTGGAAGCTATTGCTGGACGTTTGGTAGAAAAAGCTGCTCCGGCCGAGAAAAACACTTTTGGTGCACCATGCAGGTACATTTGAGTTTCCCAGGCAAACGAAAGCAGTGACACCAAAGTTTCTAGTTTCTGTTTGTGTCTCCCCTGAGGAGGTTTCAGGCCAGCAATGTCTTTCAGTACTATCTCTTTTGGTTTGGAAGCTATTGCTGGACGTTTGGTAGAAAAAGCTGCCCCGGCCGAGAAAAACACTTTTGGTGCACCATGCAGGTACATTTGAGTTTCCCAGGCAAACGAAAGCAGTGACACCAAAGTTTCTAGTTTCTGTTTGTGTCTCCCCTGAGGAGGTTTCAGGCCAGCAATGTCTTTTAGTACTATCTCTTTTGGTTTGGAAGCTATTGCTGGACGTTTGGTAGAAAAAGCTACCCGGCCGAGAAAAACACTTTTGGTGCACCATGCAGGTACATTTGAGTTTCCCAGGCAAACGAAAGCAGTGACACCAAAGTTTATAGTTTCTGTTTGTGTCTCCCCTGAGGAGGTTTCAGGCCAGCTATGTCTTTCAGTACTATCTCTTTTGGTTTGGAAGCTATTGCTGGACTTTTGGTAGAAAAAGCTTCTCCGGCCGAGAAAAACACTTTTGGTGCACCATGCAGGTACATTTGAGTTTCCCAGGCAAACGAAAGCAGTGAGACCAAAGTTTCTAGTTTCTGTTTGTGTCTCCCCTGAGGAGGTTTCAGGCCAGCAATGTCTTTCAGTACTATCTCTTTTGGCTTGGAAGCTATTGCTGGACGTTTGGTAGAAAAAGCTTCTGCGGCCGAGAAAAACACTTTTGGTGCACCATGCAGGTACATTTGAGTTTCCCAGGCAAACGAAAGCAGTGACACCAAAGTTTCTAGTTTCTGTTTGTGTCTCCCCTGAGGAGGTTTCAGGCCAGCAATGTCTTTCAGTACTATCTCTTTTGGTTTGGAAGCTATTGCTGGACGTTTGGTAGAAAAAGCTTCTCCGGCCGAGAAAAACACTTTTGGTGCACCATGCAGGTACATTTGAGTTTCCCAGGCAAACGAAAGCAGTGACACCAAAGTTTCTAGTTTCTGTTTGTGTCTCCCCTGAGGAGGTTTCAGGCCAGCAATGTCTTTCAGTACTATCTCTTTTGGTTTGAAGCTATTGCTGGACGTTTGGTAGAAAAAGCTGCCCCGGCCGAGAAAAACACTTTTGGTGCACCATGCAGGTACATTTGAGTTTCCCAGGCAAACGAAAGCAGTGAGACCAAAGTTTCTAGTTTCTGTTTGTGTCTCCCCAGAGGAGGTTTCAGGCCAGCAATGTCTTTCAGTACTATCTCTTTTGGTTTGGAAGCTATTGCTGGACGTTTGGTAGAAAAAGCTGCCCCGGCCGAGAAAAACACTTTTGGTGCACCATGCAGGTACATTTGAGTTTCCCAGGCAAACGAAAGCAGTGACACCAAAGTTTCTAGTTTCTGTTTGTGTCTCCCCTGAGGAGGTTTCAGGCCAGCTATGTCTTTCAGTACTATCTCTTTTGGTTTGGAAGCTATTGCTGGACGTTTGGTAGAAAAAGCTGCCCCGGCCGAGAAAAACACTTTTGGTGCACCATGCAGGTACATTTGAGTTTCCCAGGCAAACGAAAGCAGTGACACCAAAGTTTCTAGTTTCTGTTTGTGTCTCCCCTGAGGAGGTTTCAGGCCAGCAATGTCTTTCAGTACTATCTCTTTTGGTTTGGAAGCTATTGCTGGACGTTTGGTAGAAAAAGCTGCCCCGGCCGAGAAAAAAACTTTTGGTGCACCATGCAGGTACATTTGAGTTTCCCAGGCAAACGAAAGCAGTGAGACCAAAGTTTCTAGTTTCTGTTTGTGTCTCCCCTGAGGAGGTTTCAGGCCAGCTATGTCTTTCAGTACTATCTCTTTTGGTTTGGAAGCTATTGCTAAACGTTTGGTAGAAAAAGCTGCGCCGGCCGAGAGAAACACTTTTGGTGCACCATGCAGGTACATTTGAGTTTCCCAGGCAAACGAAAGCAGTGAGACCAAAGTTTCTAGTTTCTGTTTGTGTCTCCCCTGAGGAGGTTTCAGGCCAGCTATGTCTTTCAGTCCTATCACTTTTGGTTTGGAAGCTATTGCTGGACGTTTGGTAGAAAAAGCTTCTCCGGCCGAGAAAAACACTTTTGGTGCACCATGCAGGTACGTTTGAGTTTCCCAGGCAAACGAAAGCAGTGACACCAAAGTTTCTAGTTTCTGTTTGTGTCTCCCCTGAGGAGGTTTCAGGCCAGCAATGTCTTTCAGTACTATCTCTTTTGGTTTGGAAGCTATTGCTGGACGTTTGGTAGAAAAAGCTGCCCCGGCCGAGAAAAACACTTTTGGTGCACCATGCAGGTACATTTGAGTTTCCCAGGCAAACAAAAGCAGTGACACCAAAGTTTCTAGTTTCTGTTTGTGTCTCCCCTGAGGAGGTTTCAGGCCAGCAATGTCTTTCAGTACTATCTCTTTTGGTTTGGAAGCTATTGCTTGACGTTTGGTAGAAAAAGCTGCTCCGGCCGAGAAAACACTTTTGGTGCACCATGCAGGTACATTTGAGTTTCCCAGGCAAACGAAAGCAGTGACACCAAAGTTTCTAGTTTCTGTTTGTGTCTCCCCTGAGGAGGTTTCAGGCCAGCTATGTCTTTCAGTACTATCTCTTTTGGTTTGGAAGCTATTGCTGGACGTTTGGTAGAAAAAGCTGCCCCGGCCGAGAAAAACACTTTTGGTGCACCATGCAGGTACATTTGAGTTTCCCAGGCAAACGAAAGCAGTGACACCAAAGTTTCTAGTTTCTGTTTGTGTCTCCCCTGAGGAGGTTTCAGGCCAGCAATGTCTTTCAGTACTATCTCTTTTGGTTTGAAGCTATTGCTGGACGTTTGGTAGAAAAAGCTTCTTCGGCCGAGAGAAACACTTTTGGTGCACCATGCAGGTACATTTGAGTTTCCCAGGCAAACGAAAGCAGTGACACCAAAGTTTCTAGTTTCTGTTTGTGTCTCCCCTGAGGAGGTTTCAGGCCAGCTATGTCTTTCAGTACTATCTCTTTTGGTTTGGAAGCTATTGCTGGACGTTTGGTAGAAAAAGCTTCTCCGGCCGAGAAAAACACTTTTGGTGCACCATGCAGGTACATTTGAGTTTCCCAGGCAAACGAAAGCAGTGACACCAAAGTTTCTAGTTTCTGTTTGTGTCTCCCCTGAGGAGGTTTCAGGCCAGCTATGTCTTTCAGTACTATCTCTTTTGGTTTGGAAGCTATTGCTGGACGTTTGGTAGAAAAAGCTGCCCCGGCCGAGAAAAACACTTTTGGTGCACCATGCAGGTACATTTGAGTTTCCCAGGCAAACGAAAGCAGTGACACCAAAGTTTCTAGTTTCTGTTTGTGTCTCCCCTGAGGAGGTTTCAGGCCAGCTATGTCTTTCAGTACTATCTCTTTTGGTTTGGAAGCTATTGCTGGACGTTTGGTAGAAAAAGCTGCCCCGGCCGAGAAAAACACTTTTGGTGCACCATGCAGGTACATTTGAGTTTCCCAGGCAAACGAAAGCAGTGAGACCAAAGTTTCTAGTTTCTGTTTGTGTCTCCCCTGAGGTGGTTTCAGGCCAGCAATGTCTTTCAGTATTATCTCTTTTGGTTTGAAGCTATTGCTGGACGTTTGGTAGAAAAAGCTTCTCCGGCCGAGAGAAACACTTTTGGTGCACCATGCAGGTACATTTGAGTTTCCCAGGCAAACGAAAGCAGTGACACCAAAGTTTCTAGTTTCTGTTTGTGTCTCCCCTGAGGAGGTTTCAGGCCAGCAATGTCTTTCAGTACTATCTCTTTTGGTTTGGAAGCTATTGCTGGACGTTTGGTAGAAAAAGCTGCCCCGGCCGAGAAAAACATTTTGGTGCACCATGCAGGTACATTTGAGTTTCCCAGGCAAACGAAAGCAGTGAGACCAAAGTTTCTAGTTTCTGTTTGTGTCTCCCCTGAGGAGGTTTCAGGCCAGCAATGTCTTTCAGTACTATCTCTTTTGGTTTGGAAGCTATTGCTGGACGTTTGGTAGAAAAAGCTGCCCCGGCCGAGAAAAACACTTTTGGTGCACCATGCAGGTACATTTGAGTTTCCCAGGCAAACGAAAGCAGTGAGACCAAAGTTTCTAGTTTCTGTTTGTGTCTCCCCTGAGGAGGTTTCAGGCCAGCAATGTCTTTCAGTACTATCTCTTTTGGTTTGGAAGCTATTGCTGGACGTTTGGTAGAAAAAGCTGCCCCGGCCGAGAAAAACACTTTTGGTGCACCATGCAGGTACATTTGAGTTTCCCAGGCAAACGAAAGCAGTGACACCAAAGTTTCTAGTTTCTGTTTGTGTCTCCCCTGAGGAGGTTTCAGGCCAGCTATGTCTTTCAGTACTATCTCTTTTGGTTTGGAAGCTATTGCTGGACGTTTGGTAGAAAAAGCTGCCCCGGCCGAGAAAAACACTTTTGGTGCACCATGCAGGTACATTTGAGTTTCCCAGGCAAACGAAAGCAGTGACACCAAAGTTTCTAGTTTCTGTTTGTGTCTCCCCTGAGGACGTTTCAGGCCAGCAATGTCTTTTAGTACTATCTCTTTTGGTTTGGAAGCTATTGCTGGACGTTTTGTAGAAAAAGCTACCCGGCCGAGAAAAACACTTTTGGTGCAGCATGCAGGTACATTTGAGTTTCCCAGGCAAACGAAAGCAGTGACACCAAAGTTTCTAGTTTCTGTTTGTGTCTCCCCTGAGGAGGTTTCAGGCCAGCAATGTCTTTCAGTACTATCTCTTTTGGTTTGGATGCTATTGCTGGACGTTTGGTAGAAAAAGCTACCTGGCCGAGAAAAACACTTTTGGTGCACCATGCAGGTACATTTGAGTGTCCCAGGCAAACGAAAGCAGTGACACCAAAATTTCTAGTTTCTATTTGTGTCTCCCCTGAGGAGGTTTCAGGCCAGCTATGTCTTTCAGTACTATCTCTTTTGGTTTGGAAGCTATTGCTGGACGTTTGGTAGAAAAAGCTGCTCCGGCCGAGAAAAACACTTTTGGTGCACCATGCAGGTACATTTGAGTTTCCCAGGCAAACGAAAGCAGTGACACCAAAGTTTCTAGTTTCTGTTTGTGTCTCCCCTGAGGAGGTTTCAGGCCAGCTATGTCTTTCAGTACTATCTCTTTTGGTTTGGAAGCTATTGCTGGACGTTTGGTAGAAAAAGCTGCCCCGGCCGAGAAAAACACTTTTGGTGCACCATGCAGGTACATTTGAGTTTCCCAGGCAAACGAAAGCAGTGAGACCAAAGTTTCTAGTTTCTGTTTGTGTCTCCCCTGAGGAGGTTTCAGGCCAGCAATGTCTTTCAGTACTACCTCTTTTGGTTTGGAAGCTATTGCTGGACGTTTGGTAGAAAAAGCTGCCCCGGCCGAGAAAAACACTTTTGGTGCACCATGCAGGTACATTTGAGTTTCCCAGGCAAACGAAAGCAGTGACACCAAAGTTTCTAGTTTCTGTTTGTGTCTCCCCTGAGGAGGTTTCAGGCCAGCTATGTCTTTCAGTACTATCTCTTTTGGTTTGGAAGCTATTGCTGGACGTTTGGTAGAAAAAGCTGCCCCGGCCGAGAAAAACACTTTTGGTGCACCATGCAGGTACATTTGAGTTTCCCAGGCAAACGAAAGCAGTGACACCAAAGTTTCTAGTTTCTGTTTGTGTCTCCCCTGAGGACGTTTCAGGCCAGCAATGTCTTTTAGTACTATCTCTTTTGGTTTGGAAGCTATTGCTGGACGTTTTGTAGAAAAAGCTACCCGGCCGAGAAAAACACTTTTGGTGCAGCATGCAGGTACATTTGAGTTTCCCAGGCAAACGAAAGCAGTGACACCAAAGTTTCTAGTTTCTGTTTGTGTCTCCCCTGAGGAGGTTTCAGGCCAGCAATGTCTTTCAGTACTATCTCTTTTGGTTTGGATGCTATTGCTGGACGTTTGGTAGAAAAAGCTACCTGGCCGAGAAAAACACTTTTGGTGCACCATGCAGGTACATTTGAGTGTCCCAGGCAAACGAAAGCAGTGACACCAAAATTTCTAGTTTCTATTTGTGTCTCCCCTGAGGAGGTTTCAGGCCAGCTATGTCTTTCAGTACTATCTCTTTTGGTTTGGAAGCTATTGCTGGACGTTTGGTAGAAAAAGCTGCTCCGGCCGAGAAAAACACTTTTGGTGCACCATGCAGGTACATTTGAGTTTCCCAGGCAAACGAAAGCAGTGACACCAAAGTTTCTAGTTTCTGTTTGTGTCTCCCCTGAGGAGGTTTCAGGCCAGCTATGTCTTTCAGTACTATCTCTTTTGGTTTGGAAGCTATTGCTGGACGTTTGGTAGAAAAAGCTTCTCCGGCCGAGAAAAACACTTTTGGTGCACCATGCAGGTACATTTGAGTTTCCCAGGCAAACGAAAGCAGTGACACCAAAGTTTCTAGTTTCTGTTTGTGTCTCCCCTGAGGAGGTTTCAGGCCAGCAATGTCTTTCAGTACTATCTCTTTTGGTTTGGAAGCTATTGCTGGACGTTTGGTAGAAAAAGCTGCCCCGGCCGAGAAAAACACTTTTGGTGCACCATGCAGGTACATTTGAGTTTCCCAGGCAAACGAAAGCAGTGACACCAAAGTTTCTAGTTTCTGTTTGTGTCTCCCCTGAGGAGGTTTCAGGCCAGCAATGTCTTTCAGTACTATCTCTTTTGGTTTGAAGCTATTGCTGGACGTTTGGTAGAAAAAGCTGCTCCGGCCGAGAGAAACACTTTTGGTGCACCATGCAGGTACATTTGAGTTTCCCAGGCAAACGAAAGCAGTGACACCAAAGTTTCTAGTTTCTGTTTGTGTCTACCCTGAGGAGGTTTCAGGCCAGCTATGTCTTTCAGTACTATCTCTTTTGGTTTGGAAGCTATTGCTGGACGTTTGGTAGAAAAAGCTGCCCCGGCCGAGAAAAACACTTTTGGTGCACCATGCAGGTACATTTGAGTTTCCCAGGCAAACGAAAGCAGTGAGACCAAAGTTTCTAGTTTCTGTTTGTGTCTCCCCTGAGGAGGTTTCAGGCCAGCAATGTCTTTCAGTACTATCTCTTTTGGTTTGGAAGCTATTTCTGGACGTTTGGTAGAAAAAGCTGCGCCGGCCGAGAAAAACACTTTTGGTGCACCATGCAGGTACATTTGAGTTTCCCAGGCAAACGAAAGCAGTGAGACCAAAGTTTCTAGTTTCTGTTTGTGTCTCCCCTGAGGAGGTTTCAGGCCAGCTATGTCTTTCAGTACTATCTCTTTTGGTTTGGAAGCTATTGCTGGACGTTTGGTAGAAAAAGCTGCCCCGGCCGAGAAAAACACTTTTGGTGCACCATGCAGGTACATTTGAGTTTCCCAGGCAAACGAAAGCAGTGACACCAAAGTTTCTAGTTTCTGTTTGTGTCTCCCCTGAGGAGGTTTCAGGCCAGCTATGTCTTTCAGTACTATCTCTTTTGGTTTGGAAGCTATTGCTGGACGTTTGGTAGAAAAAGCTGCGCCGGCCGAGAAAAACACTTTTGGTGCACCATGCAGGTACATTTGAGTTTCCCAGGCAAACGAAAGCAGTGACACCAAAGTTTCTAGTTTCTGTTTGTGTCTCCCCTGAGGAGGTTTCAGGCCAGCTATGTCTTTCAGTACTATCTCTTTTGGTTTGGAAGCTATTGCTGGACGTTTGGTAGAAAAAGCTGCCCCGGCCGAGAAAAACACTTTTGGTGCACCATGCAGGTACATTTGAGTTTCCCAGGCAAACGAAAGCAGTGAGACCAAAGTTTCTAGTTTCTGTTTGTGTCTCCCCTGAGGAGGTTTCAGGCCAGCAATGTCTTTCAGTACTATCTCTTTTAGTTTGAATCTATTGCTGGACGTTTGGTAGAAAAAGCTTCTCCGGCCGAGAGAAACACTTTTGGTGCACCATGCAGGTACATTTGAGTTTCCCAGGCAAACGAAAGCAGTGACACCAAAGTTTCTAGTTTCTGTTTGTGTCTCCCCTGAGGAGGTTTCAGGCCAGCAATGTCTTTCAGTACTATCTCTTTTGGTTTGGAAGCTATTGTTGGACGTTTGGTAGAAAAAGCTGCCCCGGCCGAGAAAAACACTTTTGGTGCACCATGCAGGTACATTTGAGTTTCCCAGGCAAACGAAAGCAGTGAGACCAAAGTTTCTAGTTTCTGTTTGTGTCTCCCCTGAGGAGGTTTCAGGCCAGCAATGTCTTTCAGTACTATCTCTTTTGGTTTGGAAGCTATTGCTGGAAGTTTGGTAGAAAAAGCTGCCCCGGCCGAGAAAAACACTTTTGGTGCACCAAGCAGGTATATTTGAGTTTCCCAGGCAAATGAAAGCAGTTACACCAAAATTTCTAGTTTCTGTTTGTGTCTCCCCTGAGGAGGTTTCAGGCCAGTAATGTCTTTCAGTACTATCTCTTTTGGTTTGGAAGCTAGTGCTGGACGTTTGGTAGAAAAAGCTTCTCCGGCCGAGAAAAACACTTTTGGTGCACCATGCAGGTACATTTGAGTTTCCCAGGCAAACGAAAGCAGTGACACCAAAGTTTCTAGTTTCTGTTTGTGTCTCCCCTGAGGAGGTTTCAGGCCAGCAATGTCTTTCAGTACTATCTTTTTTGGTTTGAAGCTATTGCTGGACGTTTGGTAGAAAAAGCTTCTCCGGCCGAGAGAAACACTTTTGGTGCACCATGCAGGTACATTTGAGTTTCCCAGGCAAATGAAAGCAGTGACACCAAAGTTTCTAGTTTCTGTTTGTGTCTCCCCTGAGGAGGTTTCAGGCCAGCAATGTCTTTCAGTACTATCTCTTTTGGTTTGGAAGCTATTGTTGGACGTTTGGTAGAAAAAGCTGCCCCGGCCGAGAAAAACACTTTTGGTGCACCATGCAGGTACATTTGAGTTTCCCAGGCAAACGAAAGCAGTGAGACCAAAGTTTCTAGTTTCTGTTTGTGTCTCCCCTGAGGAGGTTTCAGGCCAGCAATGTCTTTCAGTACTATCTCTTTTGGTTTGGAAGCTATTGCTGGACGTTTGGTAGAAAAAGCTGCCCCGGCCGAGAAAAACACTTTTGGTGCACCATGCAGGTACATTTGAGTTTCCCAGGCAAACCAAAGCAGTTACACCAAAATTTCTAGTTTCTGTTTGTGTCTCCCCTGAGGAGGTTTCAGGCCAGCTATGTCTTTCAGTACTATCTCTTTTGGTTTGGAAGCTATTGCTGGACGTTTGGTAGAAAAAGCTTCTCCGGCCGAGAAAAACACTTTTGGTGCACCATGCAGGTACATTTGAGTTTCCCAGGCAAACGAAAGCAGTGACACCAAAGTTTCTAGTTTCTGTTTGTGTCTCCCCTGAGGAGGTTTCAGGCCAGCAATGTCTTTCAGTACTATCTCTTTTGGTTTGGAAGCTATTGCTGGACGTTTGGTAGAAGAAGCTACCCGGCTGAGAAAAACACTTTTGGTGCACCATGCAGGTACATTTGAGTTTCCCAGGCAAACGAAAGCAGTGACACCAAAGTTTCTAGTTTCTGTTTGTGTCTCCCCTGAGGAGGTTTCAGGCCAGCAATGTCTTTCAGTACTATCTCTTTTAGTTTGAATCTATTGCTGGACGTTTGGTAGAAAAAGCTTCTCCGGCCGAGAGAAACACTTTTGGTGCACCATGCAGGTACATTTGAGTTTCCCAGGCAAACGAAAGCAGTGACACCAAAGTTTCTAGTTTCTGTTTGTGTCTCCCCTGAGGAGGTTTCAGGCCAGCAATGTCTTTCAGTACTATCTCTTTTGGTTTGGAAGCTATTGCTGGACGTTTGGTAGAAAAAGCTGCCCCGGCCGAGAAAAACACTTTTGGTGCACCATGCAGGTACATTTGAGTTTCCCAGGCAAACGAAAGCAGTGAGACCAAAGTTTCTAGTTTCTGTTTGTGTCTCCCCTGAGGAGGTTTCAGGCCAGCTATGTCTTTCAGTACTATCTCTTTTGGTTTGGAAGCTATTGCTGGACGTTTGGTAGAAAAAGCTGCCCCGGCCGAGAAAAACACTTTTGGTGCACCATGCAGGTACATTTGAGTTTTCCAGGCAAATGAAAGCAGTTACACCAAAATTTCTAGTTTCTGTTTGTGTCTCCCCTGAGGAGGTTTCAGGCCAGCAATGTCTTTCAGTACTATCTCTTTTGGTTTGGAAGCTATTGCTGGACGTTTGGTAGAAAAAGCTTCTCCGGCCGAGAAAAACACTTTTGGTGCACCATGCAGGTACATTTGAGTTTCCCAGGCAAACGAAAGCAGTGACACCAAAGTTTCTAGTTTCTGTTTGTGTCTCCCCTGAGGAGGTTTCAGGCCAGCAATGTCTTTCAGTACTATCTCTTTTGGTTTGAAGCTATTGCTGGACGTTTGGTAGAAAAAGCTTCTCCGGCCGAGAAAAACACTTTTGGTGCACCATGCAGGTACATTTGAGTTTCCCAGGCAAACGAAAGCAGTTACACCAAAGTTTCTAGTTTCTGTTTGTGTCTCCCCTAAGGAGGTTTCAGGCCAGCTATGTCTTTCAGTACTATCTCTTTTGGTTTGGAAGCTATTGCTGGACGTTTGGTAGAAAAAGCTGCGCCGGCCGAGAAAAACACTTTTGGTGCACCATGCAGGTACATTTGAGTTTCCCAGGCAAACGAAAGCAGTGACACCAAAGTTTCTAGTTTCTGTTTGTGTCTCCCCTGAGGAGGTTTCAGGCCAGCTATGTCTTTCAGTACTATCTCTTTTGGTTTGGAAGCTATTGCTGGACGTTTGGTAGAAAAAGCTGCCCCGGCCGAGAAAAACACTTTTGGTGCACCATGCAGGTACATTTGAGTTTCCCAGGCAAACGAAAGCAGTGAGACCAAAGTTTCTAGTTTCTGTTTGTGTCTCCCCTGAGGAGGTTTCAGGCCAGCAATGTCTTTCAGTACTATCTCTTTTAGTTTGAATCTATTGCTGGACGTTTGGTAGAAAAAGCTTCTCCGGCCGAGAGAAACACTTTTGGTGCACCATGCAGGTACATTTGAGTTTCCCAGGCAAACGAAAGCAGTGACACCAAAGTTTCTAGTTTCTGTTTGTGTCTCCCCTGAGGAGGTTTCAGGCCAGCAATGTCTTTCAGTACTATCTCTTTTGGTTTGGAAGCTATTGCTGGACGTTTGGTAGAAAAAGCTGCCCCGGCCGAGAAAAACACTTTTGGTGCACCATGCAGGTACATTTGAGTTTCCCAGGCAAACGAAAGCAGTGACACCAAAGTTTCTAGTTTCTGTTTGTGTCTCCCCTGAGGAGGTTTCAGGCCAGCTATGTCTTTCAGTACTATCTCTTTTGGTTTGGAAGCTATTGCTGGACGTTTGGTAGAAAAAGCTGCCACGGCCGAGAAAAACACTTTTGGTGCACCAAGCAGGTATATTTGAGTTTCCCAGGCAAATGAAAGCAGTTACACCAAAATTTCTAGTTTCTGTTTGTGTCTCCCCTGAGGAGGTTTCAGGCCAGCAATGTCTTTCAGTACTATCTCTTTTGGTTTGGAAGCTATTGCTGGACGTTTGGTAGAAAAAGCTTCTCCGGCCGAGAAAAACACTTTTGGTGCACCATGCAGGTACATTTGAGTTTCCCAGGCAAACGAAAGCAGTGACACCAAAGTTTCTAGTTTCTGTTTGTGTCTCCCCTGAGGAGGTTTCAGGCCAGCAATGTCTTTCAGTACTATCTCTTTTGGTTTGGAAGCTATTGCTGGAAGTTTGGTAGAAAAAGCTGCCCCGGCCGAGAAAAACACTTTTGGTGCACCAAGCAGGTATATTTGAGTTTCCCAGGCAAATGAAAGCAGTTACACCAAAATTTCTAGTTTCTGTTTGTGTCTCCCCTGAGGAGGTTTCAGGCCAGTAATGTCTTTCAGTACTATCTCTTTTGGTTTGGAAGCTAGTGCTGGACGTTTGGTAGAAAAAGCTTCTCCGGCCGAGAAAAACACTTTTGGTGCACCATGCAGGTACATTTGAGTTTCCCAGGCAAACGAAAGCAGTGACACCAAAGTTTCTAGTTTCTGTTTGTGTCTCCCCTGAGGAGGTTTCAGGCCAGCAATGTCTTTCAGTACTATCTTTTTTGGTTTGAAGCTATTGCTGGACGTTTGGTAGAAAAAGCTTCTCCGGCCGAGAGAAACACTTTTGGTGCACCATGCAGGTACATTTGAGTTTCCCAGGCAAATGAAAGCAGTGACACCAAAGTTTCTAGTTTCTGTTTGTGTCTCCCCTGAGGAGGTTTCAGGCCAGCAATGTCTTTCAGTACTATCTCTTTTGGTTTGGAAGCTATTGTTGGACGTTTGGTAGAAAAAGCTGCCCCGGCCGAGAAAAACACTTTTGGTGCACCATGCAGGTACATTTGAGTTTCCCAGGCAAACGAAAGCAGTGAGACCAAAGTTTCTAGTTTCTGTTTGTGTCTCCCCTGAGGAGGTTTCAGGCCAGCAATGTCTTTCAGTACTATCTCTTTTGGTTTGGAAGCTATTGCTGGACGTTTGGTAGAAAAAGCTGCCCCGGCCGAGAAAAACACTTTTGGTGCACCATGCAGGTACATTTGAGTTTCCCAGGCAAACCAAAGCAGTTACACCAAAATTTCTAGTTTCTGTTTGTGTCTCCCCTGAGGAGGTTTCAGGCCAGCTATGTCTTTCAGTACTATCTCTTTTGGTTTGGAAGCTATTGCTGGACGTTTGGTAGAAAAAGCTTCTCCGGCCGAGAAAAACACTTTTGGTGCACCATGCAGGTACATTTGAGTTTCCCAGGCAAACGAAAGCAGTGACACCAAAGTTTCTAGTTTCTGTTTGTGTCTCCCCTGAGGAGGTTTCAGGCCAGCAATGTCTTTCAGTACTATCTCTTTTGGTTTGGAAGCTATTGCTGGACGTTTGGTAGAAGAAGCTACCCGGCTGAGAAAAACACTTTTGGTGCACCATGCAGGTACATTTGAGTTTCCCAGGCAAACGAAAGCAGTGACACCAAAGTTTCTAGTTTCTGTTTGTGTCTCCCCTGAGGAGGTTTCAGGCCAGCAATGTCTTTCAGTACTATCTCTTTTAGTTTGAATCTATTGCTGGACGTTTGGTAGAAAAAGCTTCTCCGGCCGAGAGAAACACTTTTGGTGCACCATGCAGGTACATTTGAGTTTCCCAGGCAAACGAAAGCAGTGACACCAAAGTTTCTAGTTTCTGTTTGTGTCTCCCCTGAGGAGGTTTCAGGCCAGCAATGTCTTTCAGTACTATCTCTTTTGGTTTGGAAGCTATTGCTGGACGTTTGGTAGAAAAAGCTGCCCCGGCCGAGAAAAACACTTTTGGTGCACCATGCAGGTACATTTGAGTTTCCCAGGCAAACGAAAGCAGTGAGACCAAAGTTTCTAGTTTCTGTTTGTGTCTCCCCTGAGGAGGTTTCAGGCCAGCTATGTCTTTCAGTACTATCTCTTTTGGTTTGGAAGCTATTGCTGGACGTTTGGTAGAAAAAGCTGCCCCGGCCGAGAAAAACACTTTTGGTGCACCATGCAGGTACATTTGAGTTTTCCAGGCAAATGAAAGCAGTTACACCAAAATTTCTAGTTTCTGTTTGTGTCTCCCCTGAGGAGGTTTCAGGCCAGCAATGTCTTTCAGTACTATCTCTTTTGGTTTGGAAGCTATTGCTGGACGTTTGGTAGAAAAAGCTTCTCCGGCCGAGAAAAACACTTTTGGTGCACCATGCAGGTACATTTGAGTTTCCCAGGCAAACGAAAGCAGTGACACCAAAGTTTCTAGTTTCTGTTTGTGTCTCCCCTGAGGAGGTTTCAGGCCAGCAATGTCTTTCAGTACTATCTCTTTTGGTTTGAAGCTATTGCTGGACGTTTGGTAGAAAAAGCTTCTCCGGCCGAGAAAAACACTTTTGGTGCACCATGCAGGTACATTTGAGTTTCCCAGGCAAACGAAAGCAGTTACACCAAAGTTTCTAGTTTCTGTTTGTGTCTCCCCTAAGGAGGTTTCAGGCCAGCTATGTCTTTCAGTACTATCTCTTTTGGTTTGGAAGCTATTGCTGGACGTTTGGTAGAAAAAGCTGCGCCGGCCGAGAAAAACACTTTTGGTGCACCATGCAGGTACATTTGAGTTTCCCAGGCAAACGAAAGCAGTGACACCAAAGTTTCTAGTTTCTGTTTGTGTCTCCCCTGAGGAGGTTTCAGGCCAGCTATGTCTTTCAGTACTATCTCTTTTGGTTTGGAAGCTATTGCTGGACGTTTGGTAGAAAAAGCTGCCCCGGCCGAGAAAAACACTTTTGGTGCACCATGCAGGTACATTTGAGTTTCCCAGGCAAACGAAAGCAGTGAGACCAAAGTTTCTAGTTTCTGTTTGTGTCTCCCCTGAGGAGGTTTCAGGCCAGCAATGTCTTTCAGTACTATCTCTTTTAGTTTGAATCTATTGCTGGACGTTTGGTAGAAAAAGCTTCTCCGGCCGAGAGAAACACTTTTGGTGCACCATGCAGGTACATTTGAGTTTCCCAGGCAAACGAAAGCAGTGACACCAAAGTTTCTAGTTTCTGTTTGTGTCTCCCCTGAGGAGGTTTCAGGCCAGCAATGTCTTTCAGTACTATCTCTTTTGGTTTGGAAGCTATTGCTGGACGTTTGGTAGAAAAAGCTGCCCCGGCCGAGAAAAACACTTTTGGTGCACCATGCAGGTACATTTGAGTTTCCCAGGCAAACGAAAGCAGTGACACCAAAGTTTCTAGTTTCTGTTTGTGTCTCCCCTGAGGAGGTTTCAGGCCAGCTATGTCTTTCAGTACTATCTCTTTTGGTTTGGAAGCTATTGCTGGACGTTTGGTAGAAAAAGCTGCCCCGGCCGAGAAAAACACTTTTGGTGCACCAAGCAGGTATATTTGAGTTTCCCAGGCAAATGAAAGCAGTTACACCAAAATTTCTAGTTTCTGTTTGTGTCTCCCCTGAGGAGGTTTCAGGCCAGCAATGTCTTTCAGTACTATCTCTTTTGGTTTGGAAGCTATTGCTGGACGTTTGGTAGAAAAAGCTTCTCCGGCCGAGAAAAACACTTTTGGTGCACCATGCAGGTACATTTGAGTTTCCCAGGCAAACGAAAGCAGTGACACCAAAGTTTCTAGTTTCTGTTTGTGTCTCCCCTGAGGAGGTTTCAGGCCAGCAATGTCTTTCAGTACTATCTTTTTTGGTTTGAAGCTATTGCTGGACGTTTGGTAGAAAAAGCTTCTCCGGCCGAGAGAAACACTTTTGGTGCACCATGCAGGTACATTTGAGTTTCCCAGGCAAATGAAAGCAGTGACACCAAAGTTTCTAGTTTCTGTTTGTGTCTCCCCTGAGGAGGTTTCAGGCCAGCAATGTCTTTCAGTACTATCTCTTTTGGTTTGGAAGCTATTGTTGGACGTTTGGTAGAAAAAGCTGCCCCGGCCGAGAAAAACAATTTTGGTGCACCATGCAGGTACATTTGAGTTTCCCAGGCAAACGAAAGCAGTGAGACCAAAGTTTCTAGTTTCTGTTTGTGTCTCCCCTGAGGAGGTTTCAGGCCAGCAATGTCTTTCAGTACTATCTCTTTTGGTTTGGAAGCTATTGCTGGACGTTTGGTAGAAAAAGCTGCCCCGGCCGAGAAAAACACTTTTGGTGCACCATGCAGGTACATTTGAGTTTCCCAGGCAAACCAAAGCAGTTACACCAAAATTTCTAGTTTCTGTTTGTGTCTCCCCTGAGGAGGTTTCAGGCCAGCTATGTCTTTCAGTACTATCTCTTTTGGTTTGGAAGCTATTGCTGGACGTTTGGTAGAAAAAGCTGCCCCGGCCGAGAAAAACACTTTTGGTGCACCATGCAGGTACATTTGAGTTTCCCAGGCAAACGAAAGCAGTGACACCAAAGTTTCTAGTTTCTGTTTGTGTCTCCCCTGAGGAGGTTTCAGGCCAGCAATGTCTTTCAGTACTATCTCTTTTGGTTTGGAAGCTATTGCTGGACGTTTGGTAGAAGAAGCTACCCGGCTGAGAAAAACAGTTTTGGTGCACCATGCAGGTACATTTGAGTTTCCCAGGCAAACGAAAGCAGTGACACCAAAGTTTCTAGTTTCTGTTTGTGTCTCCCCTGAGGAGGTTTCAGGCCAGCAATGTCTTTCAGTACTATCTCTTTTAGTTTGAATCTATTGCTGGACGTTTGGTAGAAAAAGCTTCTCCGGCCGAGAGAAACACTTTTGGTGCACCATGCAGGTACATTTGAGTTTCCCAGGCAAACGAAAGCAGTGACACCAAAGTTTCTAGTTTCTGTTTGTGTCTCCCCTGAGGAGGTTTCAGGCCAGCAATGTCTTTCAGTACTATCTCTTTTGGTTTGGAAGCTATTGCTGGACGTTTGGTAGAAAAAGCTTCTCCGGCCGAGAAAAACACTTTTGGTGCACCATGCAGGTACATTTGAGTTTCCCAGGCAAACGAAAGCAGTGAGACCAAAGTTTCTAGTTTCTGTTTGTGTCTCCCCTGAGGAGGTTTCAGGCCAGCTATGTCTTTCAGTACTATCTCTTTTGGTTTGGAAGCTATTGCTGGACGTTTGGTAGAAAAAGCTGCCCCGGCCGAGAAAAACTCTTTTGGTGCACCATGCAGGTACATTTGAGTTTTCCAGGCAAATGAAAGCAGTTACACCAAAATTTCTAGTTTCTGTTTGTGTCTCCCCTGAGGAGGTTTCAGGCCAGCAATGTCTTTCAGTACTATCTCTTTTGGTTTGGAAGCTATTGCTGGACGTTTGGTAGAAAAAGCTTCTCCGGCCGAGAAAAACACTTTTGGTGCACCATGCAGGTACATTTGAGTTTCCCAGGCAAACGAAAGCAGTGACACCAAAGTTTCTAGTTTCTGTTTGTGTCTCCCCTGAGGAGGTTTCAGGCCAGCAATGTCTTTCAGTACTATCTCTTTTGGTTTGAAGCTATTGCTGGACGTTTGGTAGAAAAAGCTGCACCGGCCGAGAAAAACACTTTTGGTGCACCATGCAGGTACATTTGAGTTTCCCAGGCAAACGAAAGCAGTGACACCAAAGTTTCTAGTTTCTGTTTGTGTCTCCCCTGAGGAGGTTTCAGGCCAGCAATGTCTTTCAGTACTATCTCTTTTGGTTTGGAAGCTATTGCTGGACGTTTGGTAGAAAAAGCTGCCCCGGCCGAGAAAAACACTTTTGGTGCACCATGCAGGTACATTTGAGTTTCCCAGGCAAACGAAAGCAGTGAGACCAAAGTTTCTAGTTTCTGTTTGTGTCTCCCCTGAGGAGGTTTCAGGCCAGCTATGTCTTTCAGTACTATCTCTTTTGGTTTGGAAGCTATTGCTGGACGTTTGGTAGAAAAAGCTGCCCCGGCCGAGAAAAACACTTTTGGTGCACCATGCAGGTACATTTGAGTTTTCCAGGCAAATGAAAGCAGTTACACCAAAATTTCTAGTTTCTGTTTGTGTCTCCCCTGAGGAGGTTTCAGGCCAGCAATGTCTTTCAGTACTATCTCTTTTGGTTTGGAAGCTATTGCTGGACGTTTGGTAGAAAAAGCTTCTCCGGCCGAGAAAAACACTTTTGGTGCACCATGCAGGTACATTTGAGTTTCCCAGGCAAACGAAAGCAGTGACACCAAAGTTTCTAGTTTCTGTTTGTGTCTCCCCTGAGGAGGTTTCAGGCCAGCAATGTCTTTCAGTACTATCTCTTTTGGTTTGAAGCTATTGCTGGACGTTTGGTAGAAAAAGCTTCTCCGGCCGAGAGAAACACTTTTGGTGCACCATGCAGGTACATTTGAGTTTCCCATGCAAATGAAAGCAGTGACACCAAAGTTTCTAGTTTCTGTTTGTGTCTCCCCTGAGGAGGTTTCAGGCCAGCAATGTCTTTCAGTACTATCTCTTTTGGTTTGGAAGCTATTGTTGGACGTTTGGTAGAAAAAGCTGCCCCGGCCGAGAGAAACACTTTTGGTGCACCATGCAGGTACATTTGAGTTTCCCAGGCAAACGAAAGCAGTGAGACCAAAGTTTCTAGTTTCTGTTTGTGTCTCCCCTGAGGAGGTTTCAGGCCAGCAATGTCTTTCAGTACTATCTCTTTTGGTTTGGAAGCTATTGCTCGACGTTTGGTAGAAAAAGCTGCCCCGGCCGAGAAAAACACTTTTGGTGCACCATGCAGGTACATTTGAGTTTCCCAGGCAAACCAAAGCAGTTACACCAAAATTTCTAGTTTCTGTTTGTGTCTCCCCTGAGGAGGTTTCAGGCCAGCTATGTCTTTCAGTACTATCTCTTTTGGTTTGGAAGCTATTGCTGGACGTTTGGTAGAAAAAGCTGCCCCGGCCGAGAAAAACACTTTTGGTGCACCATGCAGGTACATTTGAGTTTCCCAGGCAAACGAAAGCAGTGACACCAAAGTTTCTAGTTTCTGTTTGTGTCTCCCCTGAGGAGGTTTCAGGCCAGCAATGTCTTTCAGTACTATCTCTTTTGGTTTGGAAGCTATTGCTGGACGTTTGGTAGAAGAAGCTACCCGGCTGAGAAAAACACTTTTGGTGCACCATGCAGGTACATTTGAGTTTCCCAGGCAAACGAAAGCAGTGACACCAAAATTTCTAGTTTCTGTTTGTGTCTCCCCTGAGGAGGTTTCAGGCCAGCAATGTCTTTCAGTACTATCTCTTTTGGTTTGGAAGCTATTGCTGGACGTTTGGTAGAAAAAGCTTCTCCGGCCGAGAGAAACACTTTTGGTGCACCATGCAGGTACATTTGAGTTTCCCATGCAAATGAAAGCAGTGACACCAAAGTTTCTAGTTTCTGTTTGTGTCTCCCCTGAGGAGGTTTCAGGCCAGCAATGTCTTTCAGTACTATCTCTTTTGGTTTGGAAGCTATTGTTGGACGTTTGGTAGAAAAAGCTGCCCCGGCCGAGAGAAACACTTTTGGTGCACCATGCAGGTACATTTGAGTTTCCCAGGCAAACGAAAGCAGTGAGACCAAAGTTTCTAGTTTCTGTTTGTGTCTCCCCTGAGGAGGTTTCAGGCCAGCAATGTCTTTCAGTACTATCTCTTTTGGTTTGGAAGCTATTGCTCGACGTTTGGTAGAAAAAGCTGCCCCGGCCGAGAAAAACACTTTTGGTGCACCATGCAGGTACATTTGAGTTTCCCAGGCAAACCAAAGCAGTTACACCAAAATTTCTAGTTTCTGTTTGTGTCTCCCCTGAGGAGGTTTCAGGCCAGCTATGTCTTTCAGTACTATCTCTTTTGGTTTGGAAGCTATTGCTGGACGTTTGGTAGAAAAAGCTGCCCCGGCCGAGAAAAACTCTTTTGGTGCACCATGCAGGTACATTTGAGTTTTCCAGGCAAATGAAAGCAGTTACACCAAAATTTCTAGTTTCTGTTTGTGTCTCCCCTGAGGAGGTTTCAGGCCAGCAATGTCTTTCAGTACTATCTCTTTTGGTTTGGAAGCTATTGCTGGACGTTTGGTAGAAAAAGCTTCTCCGGCCGAGAAAAACACTTTTGGTGCACCATGCAGGTACATTTGAGTTTCCCAGGCAAACGAAAGCAGTGACACCAAAGTTTCTAGTTTCTGTTTGTGTCTCCCCTGAGGAGGTTTCAGGCCAGCAATGTCTTTCAGTACTATCTCTTTTGGTTTGAAGCTATTGCTGGACGTTTGGTAGAAAAAGCTGCACCGGCCGAGAAAAACACTTTTGGTGCACCATGCAGGTACATTTGAGTTTCCCAGGCAAACGAAAGCAGTGACACCAAAGTTTCTAGTTTCTGTTTGTGTCTCCCCTGAGGAGGTTTCAGGCCAGCAATGTCTTTCAGTACTATCTCTTTTGGTTTGGAAGCTATTGCTGGACGTTTGGTAGAAAAAGCTGCCCCGGCCGAGAAAAACACTTTTGGTGCACCATGCAGGTACATTTGAGTTTCCCAGGCAAACGAAAGCAGTGAGACCAAAGTTTCTAGATTCTGTTTGTGTCTCCCCTGAGGAGGTTTCAGGCCAGCTATGTCTTTCAGTACTATCTCTTTTGGTTTGGAAGCTATTGCTGGACGTTTGGTAGAAAAAGCTGCCCCGGCCGAGAAAAACACTTTTGGTGCACCATGCAGGTACATTTGAGTTTCCCAGGCAAACGAAAGCAGTGACACCAAAATTTCTAGTTTCTGTTTGTGTCTCCCCTGAGGAGGTTTCAGGCCAGCAATGTCTTTCAGTACTATCTCTTTTGGTTTGGAAGCTATTGCTGGACGTTTGGTAGAAAAAGCTTCTCCGGCCGAGAAAAACACTTTTGGTGCACCATGCAGGTACATTTGAGTTTCCCAGGCAAACGAAAGCAGTGACACCAAAGTTTCTAGTTTCTGTTTGTGTCTCCCCTGAGGAGGTTTCAGGCCAGCAATGTCTTTCAGTACTATCTCTTTTGGTTTGAAGCTATTGCTGGACGTTTGGTAGAAAAAGCTTCTCCGGCCGAGAAAAACACTTTTGGTGCACCATGCAGGTACATTTGAGTTTCCCATGCAAATGAAAGCAGTGACACCAAAGTTTCTAGTTTCTGTTTGTGTCTCCCCTGAGGAGGTTTCAGGCCAGCAATGTCTTTCAGTACTATCTCTTTTGGTTTGGAAGCTATTGTTGGACGTTTGGTAGAAAAAGCTGCCCCGGCCGAGAGAAACACTTTTGGTGCACCATGCAGGTACATTTGAGTTTCCCAGGCAAACGAAAGCAGTGAGACCAAAGTTTCTAGTTTCTGTTTGTGTCTCCCCTGAGGAGGTTTCAGGCCAGCAATGTCTTTCAGTACTATCTCTTTTGGTTTCGAAGCTATTGCTCGACGTTTGGTAGAAAAAGCTGCCCCGGCCGAGAAAAACACTTTTGGTGCACCATGCAGGTACATTTGAGTTTCCCAGGCAAACCAAAGCAGTTACACCAAAATTTCTAGTTTCTGTTTGTGTCTCCCCTGAGGAGGTTTCAGGCCAGCTATGTCTTTCAGTACTATCTCTTTTGGTTTGGAAGCTATTGCTGGACGTTTGGTAGAAAAAGCTGCCCCGGCCGAGAAAAACACTTTTGGTGCACCATGCAGGTACATTTGAGTTTCCCAGGCAAACGAAAGCAGTGACACCAAAGTTTCTAGTTTCTGTTTGTGTCTCCCCTGAGGAGGTTTCAGGCCAGCAATGTCTTTCAGTACTATCTCTTTTGGTTTGGAAGCTATTGCTGGACGTTTGGTAGAAGAAGCTACCCGGCTGAGAAAAACACTTTTGGTGCACCATGCAGGTACATTTGAGTTTCCCAGGCAAACGAAAGCAGTGACACCAAAATTTCTAGTTTCTGTTTGTGTCTCCCCTGAGGAGGTTTCAGGCCAGCAATGTCTTTCAGTACTATCTCTTTTGGTTTGGAAGCTATTGCTGGACGTTTGGTAGAAAAAGCTTCTCCGGCCGAGAAAAACACTTTTGGTGCACCATGCAGGTACATTTGAGTTTCCCAGGCAAACGAAAGCAGTGACACCAAAGTTTCTAGTTTCTGTTTGTGTCTCCCCTGAGGAGGTTTCAGGCCAGCAATGTCTTTCAGTACTATCTCTTTTGGTTTGAAGCTATTGCTGGACGTTTGGTAGAAAAAGCTTCTCCGGCCGAGAGAAACACTTTTGGTGCACCATGCAGGTACATTTGAGTTTCCCATGCAAATGAAAGCAGTGACACCAAAGTTTCTAGTTTCTGTTTGTGTCTCCCCTGAGGAGGTTTCAGGCCAGCAATGTCTTTCAGTACTATCTCTTTTGGTTTGGAAGCTATTGTTGGACGTTTGGTAGAAAAAGCTGCCCCGGCCGAGAGAAACACATTTGGTGCACCATGCAGGTACATTTGAGTTTCCCAGGCAAACGAAAGCAGTGAGACCAAAATTTCTAGTTTCTGTTTGTGTCTCCCCTGAGGAGGTTTCAGGCCAGCTATGTCTTTCAGTACTATCTCTTTTGGTTTGGAAGCTATTGCTGGACGTTTGGTAGAAAAAGCTGCCCCGGCCGAGAAAAACACTTTTGGTGCACCATGCAGGTACATTTGAGTTTCCCAGGCAAACGAAAGCAGTGACACCAAAGTTTCTAGTTTCTGTTTGTGTCTCCCCTGAGGAGGTTTCAGGCCAGCAATGTCTTTCAGTACTATCTCTTTTGGTTTGGAAGCTATTGCTGGACGTTTGGTAGAAGAAGCTACCCGGCTGAGAAAAACACTTTTGGTGCACCATGCAGGTACATTTGAGTTTCCCAGGCAAACGAAAGCAGTGACACCAAAGTTTCTAGTTTCTGTTTGTGTCTCCCCTGAGGAGGTTTCAGGCCAGCAATGTCTTTCAGTACTATCTCTTTTAGTTTGAATCTATTGCTGGACGTTTGGTAGAAAAAGCTTCTCCGGCCGAGAGAAACACTTTTGGTGCACCATGCAGGTACATTTGAGTTTCCCAGGCAAACGAAAGCAGTGACACCAAAGTTTCTAGTTTCTGTTTGTGTCTCCCCTGAGGAGGTTTCAGGCCAGCAATGTCTTTCAGTACTATCTCTTTTGGTTTGGAAGCTATTGCTGGACGTTTGGTAGAAAAAGCTGCCCCGGCCGAGAAAAACACTTTTGGTGCACCATGCAGGTACATTTGAGTTTCCCAGGCAAACGAAAGCAGTGAGACCAAAGTTTCTAGTTTCTGTTTGTGTCTCCCCTGAGGAGGTTTCAGGCCAGCTATGTCTTTCAGTACTATCTCTTTTGGTTTGGAAGCTATTGCTGGACGTTTGGTAGAAAAAGCTGCCCCGGCCGAGAAAAACTCTTTTGGTGCACCATGCAGGTACATTTGAGTATTCCAGGCAAATGAAAGCAGTTACACCAAAATTTCTAGTTTCTGTTTGTGTCTCCCCTGAGGAGGTTTCAGGCCAGCAATGTCTTTCAGTACTATCTCTTTTGGTTTGGAAGCTATTGCTGGACGTTTGGTAGAAAAAGCTTCTCCGGCCGAGAAAAACACTTTTGGTGCACCATGCAGGTACATTTGAGTTTCCCAGGCAAACGAAAGCAGTGACACCAAAGTTTCTAGTTTCTGTTTGTGTCTCCCCTGAGGAGGTTTCAGGCCAGCAATGTCTTTCAGTACTATCTCTTTTGGTTTGAAGCTATTGCTGGACGTTTGGTAGAAAAAGCTGCACCGGCCGAGAAAAACACTTTTGGTGCACCATGCAGGTACATTTGAGTTTCCCAGGCAAACGAAAGCAGTGACACCAAAGTTTCTAGTTTCTGTTTGTGTCTCCCCTGAGGAGGTTTCAGGCCAGCAATGTCTTTCAGTACTATCTCTTTTGGTTTGGAAGCTATTGCTGGACGTTTGGTAGAAAAAGCTGCCCCGGCCGAGAAAAACACTTTTGGTGCACCATGCAGGTACATTTGAGTTTCCCAGGCAAACGAAAGCAGTGAGACCAAAGTTTCTAGTTTCTGTTTGTGTCTCCCCTGAGGAGGTTTCAGGCCAGCTATGTCTTTCAGTACTATCTCTTTTGGTTTGGAAGCTATTGCTGGACGTTTGGTAGAAAAAGCTGCCCCGGCCGAGAAAAACACTTTTGGTGCACCATGCAGGTACATTTGAGTTTCCCAGGCAAACGAAAGCAGTGACACCAAAATTTCTAGTTTCTGTTTGTGTCTCCCCTGAGGAGGTTTCAGGCCAGCAATGTCTTTCAGTACTATCTCTTTTGGTTTGGAAGCTATTGCTGGACGTTTGGTAGAAAAAGCTTCTCCGGCCGAGAAAAACACTTTTGGTGCACCATGCAGGTACATTTGAGTTTCCCAGGCAAACGAAAGCAGTGACACCAAAGTTTCTAGTTTCTGTTTGTGTCTCCCCTGAGGAGGTTTCAGGCCAGCAATGTCTTTCAGTACTATCTCTTTTGGTTTGAAGCTATTGCTGGACGTTTGGTAGAAAAAGCTTCTCCGGCCGAGAGAAACACTTTTGGTGCACCATGCAGGTACATTTGAGTTTCCCATGCAAATGAAAGCAGTGACACCAAAGTTTCTAGTTTCTGTTTGTGTCTCCCCTGAGGAGGTTTCAGGCCAGCAATGTCTTTCAGTACTATCTCTTTTGGTTTGGAAGCTATTGTTGGACGTTTGGTAGAAAAAGCTGCCCCGGCCGAGAGAAACACTTTTGGTGCACCATGCAGGTACATTTGAGTTTCCCAGGCAAACGAAAGCAGTGAGACCAAAGTTTCTAGTTTCTGTTTGTGTCTCCCCTGAGGAGGTTTCAGGCCAGCAATGTCTTTCAGTACTATCTCTTTTGGTTTGGAAGCTATTGCTCGACGTTTGGTAGAAAAAGCTGCCCCGGCCGAGAAAAACACTTTTGGTGCACCATGCAGGTACATTTGAGTTTCCCAGGCAAACCAAAGCAGTTACACCAAAATTTCTAGTTTCTGTTTGTGTCTCCCCTGAGGAGGTTTCAGGCCAGCAATGTCTTTCAGTACTATCTCTTTTGGTTTGGAAGCTATTGCTGGACGTTTGGTAGAAAAAGCTGCCCCGGCCGAGAAAAACACTTTTGGTGCACCATGCAGGTACATTTGAGTTTCCCAGGCAAACGAAAGCAGTGAGACCAAAGTTTCTAGTTTCTGTTTGTGTCTCCCCTGAGGAGGTTTCAGGCCAGCAATGTCTTTCAGTACTATCTCTTTTGGTTTGGAAGCTATTGCTGGACGTTTGGTAGAAAAAGCTTCTCCGGCCGAGAAAAACAATTTTGGTGCACCATGCAGGTACATTTGAGTTTCCCATGCAAATGAAAGCAGTTACACCAAAATTTCTAGTTTCTGTTTGTGTCTCCCCTGAGGAGGTTTCAGGCCAGCTATGTCTTTCAGTACTATCTCTTTTGGTTTGGAAGCTATTGCTGGACGTTTCGTAGAAAAAGCTTCTGCGGCCGAGAAAAACACTTTTGGTGCACCATGCAGGTACATTTGAGTTTCCCAGGCAAACGAAAGCAGTGACACCAAAGTTTCTAGTTTCTGTTTTTGTCTCCCCTGAGGAGGTTTCAGGCCAGCAATGTCTTTCAGTACTATCTCTTTTGGTTTGGAAGCTATTGCTGGACGTTTGGTAGAAAAAGCTACCCGGCTGAGAAAAACACTTTTGGTGCACCATGCAGGTACATTTGAGTTTCCCAGGCAAACGAAAGCAGTGACACCAAAGTTTCTAGTTTCTGTTTGTGTCTCCCCTGAGGAGGTTTCAGGCCAGCAATGTCTTTCAGTACTATCTCTTTTGGTTTGGAAGCTATTGCTGGACGTTTGGTAGAAAAAACTTCAATGGCCGAGAAAAACACTTTTGGTGCACCATGCAGGTACATTTGAGTTTCCCAGGCAAACGAAAGCAGTGAGACCAAAGTTTCTAGTTTCTGTTTGTGTCTCCCCTGAGGAGGTTTCAGGCCAGCTATGTCTTTCAGTACTATCTCTTTTGGTTTGGAAGCTATTGCTGGACGTTTGGTAGAAAAAGCTGCCCCGGCCGAGAAAAACACTTTTGGTGCACCAAGCAGGTATATTTGAGTTTCCCAGGCAAATGAAAGCAGTTACACCAAAATTTCTAGTTTCTGTTTGTGTCTCCCCTGAGGAGGTTTCAGGCCAGCAATGTCTTTCAGTACTATCTCTTTTGGTTTGGAAGCTATTGCTGGACGTTTGGTAGAAAAAGCTTCTCCGGCCGAGAAAAACACTTTTGGTGCACCATGCAGGTACATTTGAGTTTCCCAGGCAAACGAAAGCAGTGACACCAAAGTTTCTAGTTTCTGTTTGTGTCTCCCCTGAGGAGGTTTCAGGCCAGCAATGTCTTTCAGTACTATCTTTTTTGGTTTGAAGTTATTGCTGGACGTTTGGTAGAAAAAGCTTCTCCGGCCGAGAGAAACACTTTTGGTGCACCATGCAGGTACATTTGAGTTTCCCAGGCAAACGAAAGCAGTGAGACCAAAGTTTCTAGTTTCTGTTTGTGTCTCCCCTGAGGAGGTTTCAGGCCAGCAATGTCTTTCAGTACTATCTCTTTTGGTTTGGAAGCTATTGCTGGACGTTTGGTAGAAAAAGCTGCCCCGGCCGAGAAAAACACTTTTGGTGCACCATGCAGGTACATTTGAGTTTCCCAGGCAAACGAAAGCAGTGAGACCAAAGTTTCTAGTTTCTGTTTGTGTCTCCCCTGAGGAGGTTTCAGGCCAGCTATGTCTTTCAGTACTATCTCTTTTGGTTTGGAAGCTATTGCTGGACGTTTGGTAGAAAAAGCTGCCCCGGCCGAGAAAAACACTTTTGGTGCACCATGCAGGTACATTTGAGTTTTCCAGGCAAATGAAAGCAGTTACACCAAAATTTCTAGTTTCTGTTTGTTTCTCCCCTGAGGAGGTTTCAGGCCAGCAATGTCTTTCAGTACTATCTCTTTTGGTTTGGAAGCTATTGCTGGACGTTTGGTTGAAAAAGCTTCTCCGGCCGAGAAAAACACTTTTGGTGCACCATGCAGGTACATTTGAGTTTCCCAGGCAAACGAAAGCAGTGACACCAAAGTTTCTAGTTTCTGTTTGTGTCTCCCCTGAGGAGGTTTCAGGCCAGCAATGTCTTTCAGTACTATCTCTTTTGGTTTGAAGCTATTGCTGGACGTTTGGTAGAAAAAGCTTCTCCGGCCGAGAGAAACACTTTTGGTGCACCATGCAGGTACATTTGAGTTTCCCAGGCAAACGAAAGCAGTGACACCAAAGTTTCTAGTTTCTGTTTGTGTCTCCCCTGAGGAGGTTTCAGGCCAGCAATGTCTTTCAGTACTATCTCTTTTGGTTTGGAAGCTATTGCTGGACGTTTGGTAGAAAAAGCTGCCACGGCCGAGAAAAACACTTTTGGTGCACCATGCAGGTACATTTGAGTTTCCCAGGCAAACGAAAGCAGTGACACCAAAGTTTCTAGTTTCTGTTTGTGTCTCCCCTGAGGAGGTTTCAGGCCAGCTATGTCTTTCAGTACTATCTCTTTTGGTTTGGAAGCTATTGCTGGACGTTTGGTAGAAAAAGCTTCTCCGGCCGAGAAAAACACTTTTGGTGCACCATGCAGGTACATTTGAGTTTCCCAGGCAAACGAAAGCAGTGAGACCAAAGTTTCTAGTTTCTGTTTGTGTCTCCCCTGAGGAGGTTTCAGGCCAGCTATGTCTTTCAGTACTATCTCTTTTGGTTTGGAAGCTATTGCTGGACGTTTGGTAGAAAAAGCTTCTCCGGCCGAGAAAAACACTTTTGGTGCACCATGCAGGTACATTTGAGTTTCCCAGGCAAACGAAAGCAGTGACACCAAAGTTTCTAGTTTCTGTTTGTGTCTCCCCTGAGGAGGTTTCAGGCCAGCTATGTCTTTCAGTACTATCTCTTTTGGTTTGGAAGCTATTGCTGGACGTTTGGTAGAAAAAGCTGCCCCGGCCGAGAAAAACACTTTTGGTGCACCATGCAGGTACATTTGAGTTTCCCAGGAAAATGAAAGCAGTGAGACCAAAGTTTCTAGTTTCTGTTTGTGTCTCCCCTGAGGAGGTTTCAGGCCAGCAATGTCTTTCAGTACTATCTCTTTTGGTTTGGAAGCTATTGCTGGACGTTTGGTAGAAAAAACTTCAATGGCCGAGAAAAACACTTTTGGTGCACCATGCAGGTACATTTGAGTTTCCCATGCAAATGAAAGCAGTTACACCAAAATTTCTAGTTTCTGTTTGTGTCTCCCCTGAGGAGGTTTCAGGCCAGCTATGTCTTTCAGTACTATCTCTTTTGGTTTGGAAGCTATTGCTGGACGTTTGGTAGAAAAAGCTTCTGCGGCCGAGAAAAACACTTTTGGTGCACCATGCAGGTACATTTGAGTTTCCCAGGCAAACGAAAGCAGTGACACCAAAGTTTCTAGTTTCTGTTTGTGTCTCCCCTGAGGAGGTTTCAGGCCAGCAATGTCTTTCAGTACTATCTCTTTTGGTTTGGAAGCTATTGCTGGACGTTTGGTAGAAAAAGCTACCCGGCTGAGAAAAACACTTTTGGTGCACCATGCAGGTACATTTGAGTTTCCCAGGCAAACGAAAGCAGTGACACCAAAGTTTCTAGTTTCTGTTTGTGTCTCCCCTGAGGAGGTTTCAGGCCAGCTATGTCTTTCAGTACTATCTCTTTTGGTTTGGAAGCTATTGCTGGACGTTTGGTAGAAAAAACTTCAATGGCCGAGAAAAACACTTTTGGTGCACCATGCAGGTACATTTGAGTTTCCCAGGCAAACGAAAGCAGTGACACCAAAGTTTCTAGTTTCTGTTTGTGTCTCCCCTGAGGAGGTTTCAGGCCAGCAATGTCTTTCAGTACTATCTCTTTTGGTTTGAAGCTATTGCTGGACGTTTGGTAGAAAAAGCTTCTCCGGCCGAGAGAAACACTTTTGGTGCACCATGCAGGTACATTTGAGTTTCCCAGGCAAACGAAAGCAGTGACACCAAAGTTTCTAGTTTCTGTTTGTGTCTCCCCTGAGGAGGTTTCAGGCCAGCAATGTCTTTCAGTACTATCTCTTTTGGTTTGGAAGCTATTGCTGGACGTTTGGTAGAAAAAGCTGCCACGGCCGAGAAAAACACTTTTGGTGCACCATGCAGGTACATTTGAGTTTCCCAGGCAAACGAAAGCAGTGAGACCAAAGTTTCTAGTTTCTGTTTGTGTCTCCCCTGAGGAGGTTTCAGGCCAGCTATGTCTTTCAGTACTATCTCTTTTGGTTTGGAAGCTATTGCTGGACGTTTGGTAGAAAAAGCTGCCCCGGCCGAGAAAAACACTTTTGGTGCACCATGCAGGTACATTTGAGTTTCCCAGGCAAACGAAAGCAGTGAGACCAAAGTTTCTAGTTTCTGTTTGTGTCTCCCCTGAGGAGGTTTCAGGCCAGCTATGTCTTTCAGTACTATCTCTTTTGGTTTGGAAGCTATTGCTGGACGTTTGGTAGAAAAAGCTTCTCCGGCCGAGAAAAACACTTTTGGTGCACCATGCAGGTACATTTGAGTTTCCCAGGCAAACGAAAGCAGTGACACCAAAGTTTCTAGTTTCTGTTTGTGTCTCCCCTGAGGAGGTTTCAGGCCAGCTATGTCTTTCAGTACTATCTCTTTTGGTTTGGAAGCTATTGCTGGACGTTTGGTAGAAAAAGCTGCCCCGGCCGAGAAAAACACTTTTGGTGCACCATGCAGGTACATTTGAGTTTCCCAGGAAAATGAAAGCAGTGAGACCAAAGTTTCTAGTTTCTGTTTGTGTCTCCCCTGAGGAGGTTTCAGGCCAGCAATGTCTTTCAGTACTATCTCTTTTGGTTTGGAAGCTATTGCTGGACGTTTGGTAGAAAAAGCTTCTCCGGCCGAGAAAAACAATTTTGGTGCACCATGCAGGTACATTTGAGTTTCCCATGCAAATGAAAGCAGTTACACCAAAATTTCTAGTTTCTGTTTGTGTCTCCCCTGAGGAGGTTTCAGGCCAGCTATGTCTTTCAGTACTATCTCTTTTGGTTTGGAAGCTATTGCTGGACGTTTGGTAGAAAAAGCTTCTGCGGCCGAGAAAAACACTTTTGGTGCACCATGCAGGTACATTTGAGTTTCCCAGGCAAACGAAAGCAGTGACACCAAAGTTTCTAGTTTCTGTTTGTGTCTCCCCTGAGGAGGTTTCAGGCCAGCAATGTCTTTCAGTACTATCTCTTTTGGTTTGGAAGCTATTGCTGGACGTTTGGTAGAAAAAGCGACCCGGCTGAGAAAAACACTTTTGGTGCACCATGCAGGTACATTTGAGTTTCCCAGGCAAACGAAAGCAGTGACACCAAAGTTTCTAGTTTCTGTTTGTGTCTCCCCTGAGGAGGTTTCAGGCCAGCTATGTCTTTCAGTACTATCTCTTTTGGTTTGGAAGCTATTGCTGGACGTTTGGTAGAAAAAACTTCAATGGCCGAGAAAAACACTTTTGGTGCACCATGCAGGTACATTTGAGTTTCCCAGGCAAACGAAAGCAGTGAGACCAAAGTTTCTAGTTTCTGTTTGTGTCTCCCCTGAGGAGGTTTCAGGCCAGCTATGTCTTTCAGTACTATCTCTTTTGGTTTGGAAGCTATTGCTGGACGTTTGGTAGAAAAAGCTGCCCCGGCCGAGAAAAACACTTTTGGTGCACCAAGCAGGTATATTTGAGTTTCCCAGGCAAATGAAAGCAGTTACACCAAAATTTCTAGTTTCTGTTTGTGTCTCCCCTGAGGAGCTTTCAGGCCAGCAATGTCTTTCAGTACTATCTCTTTTGGTTTGGAAGCTATTGCTGGACGTTTGGTAGAAAAAGCTTCTCCGGCCGAGAAAAACACTTTTGGTGCACCATGGAGGTACATTTGAGTTTCCCAGGCAAACGAAAGCAGTGACACCAAAGTTTCTAGTTTCTGTTTGTGTCTCCCCTGAGGAGGTTTCAGGCCAGCAATGTCTTTCAGTACTATCTTTTTTGGTTTGAAGCTATTGCTGGACGTTTGGTAGAAAAAGCTTCTCCGGCCGAGAGAAACACTTTTGGTGCACCATGCAGGTACATTTGAGTTTCCCAGGCAAATGAAAGCAGTGACACCAAAGTTTCTAGTTTCTGTTTGTGTCTCCCCTGAGGAGGTTTCAGGCCAGCAATGTCTTTCAGTACTATCTCTTTTAGTTTGAATCTATTGCTGGACGTTTGGTAGAAAAAGCTTCTCCGGCCGAGAGAAACACTTTTGGTGCACCATGCAGGTACATTTGAGTTTCCCAGGCAAACGAAAGCAGTGACACCAAAGTTTCTAGTTTCTGTTTGTGTCTCCCCTGAGGAGGTTTCAGGCCAGCAATGTCTTTCAGTACTATCTCTTTTGGTTTGGAAGCTATTGCTGGACGTTTGGTAGAAAAAGCTGCCCCGGCCGAGAAAAACACTTTTGGTGCACCATGCAGGTACATTTGAGTTTCCCAGGCAAACGAAAGCAGTGAGACCAAAGTTTCTAGTTTCTGTTTGTGTCTCCCCTGAGGAGGTTTCAGGCCAGCAATGTCTTTCAGTACTATCTTTTTTGGTTTGAAGTTATTGCTGGACGTTTGGTAGAAAAAGCTTCTCCGGCCGAGAGAAACACTTTTGGTGCACCATGCAGGTACATTTGAGTTTCCCAGGCAAACGAAAGCAGTGAGACCAAAGTTTCTAGTTTCTGTTTGTGTCTCCCCTGAGGAGGTTTCAGGCCAGCAATGTCTTTCAGTACTATCTCTTTTGGTTTGGAAGCTATTGCTGGACGTTTGGTAGAAAAAGCTGCCCCGGCCGAGAAAAACACTTTTGGTGCACCATGCAGGTACATTTGAGTTTCCCAGGCAAACGAAAGCAGTGAGACCAAAGTTTCTAGTTTCTGTTTGTGTCTCCCCTGAGGAGGTTTCAGGCCAGCTATGTCTTTCAGTACTATCTCTTTTGGTTTGGAAGCTATTGCTGGACGTTTGGTAGAAAAAGCTGCCCCGGCCGAGAAAAACACTTTTGGTGCACCATGCAGGTACATTTGAGTTTTCCAGGCAAATGAAAGCAGTTACACCAAAATTTCTAGTTTCTGTTTGTTTCTCCCCTGAGGAGGTTTCAGGCCAGCAATGTCTTTCAGTACTATCTCTTTTGGTTTGGAAGCTATTGCTGGACGTTTGGTTGAAAAAGCTTCTCCGGCCGAGAAAAACACTTTTGGTGCACCATGCAGGTACATTTGAGTTTCCCAGGCAAACGAAAGCAGTGACACCAAAGTTTCTAGTTTCTGTTTGTGTCTCCCCTGAGGAGGTTTCAGGCCAGCAATGTCTTTCAGTACTATCTCTTTTGGTTTGGAAGCTATTGCTGGACGTTTGGTAGAAAAAGCTTCTCCGGCCGAGAGAAACACTTTTGGTGCACCATGCAGGTACATTTGAGTTTCCCAGGCAAACGAAAGCAGTGACACCAAAGTTTCTAGTTTCTGTTTGTGTCTCCCCTGAGGAGGTTTCAGGCCAGCAATGTCTTTCAGTACTATCTCTTTTGGTTTGGAAGCTATTGCTGGACGTTTGGTAGAAAAAGCTGCCACGGCCGAGAAAAACACTTTTGGTGCACCATGCAGGTACATTTGAGTTTCCCAGGCAAACGAAAGCAGTTACTCAAATTTTCTAGTTTCTGTTTGTGTCTCCCCTGAGGAGGTTTCAGGCCAGCTATGTCTTTCAGTACTATCTCTTTTGGTTTGGAAGCTATTGCTGGACGTTTGGTAGAAAAAGCTGCCCCGGCCGAGAAAAACACTTTTGGTGCACCATGCAGGTACATTTGAGTTTCCCAGGCAAACGAAAGCAGTGAGACCAAAGTTTCTAGTTTCTGTTTGTGTCTCCCCTGAGGAGGTTTCAGGCCAGCTATGTCTTTCAGTACTATCTCTTTTGGTTTGGAAGCTATTGCTGGACGTTTGGTAGAAAAAGCTTCTCCGGCCGAGAAAAACACTTTTGGTGCACCATGCAGGTACATTTGAGTTTCCCAGGCAAACGAAAGCAGTGACACCAAAGTTTCTAGTTTCTGTTTGTGTCTCCCCTGAGGAGGTTTCAGGCCAGCAATGTCTTTCAGTACTATCTCTTTTGGTTTGAAGCTATTGCTGGACGTTTGGTAGAAAAAGGTTCTCCGGCCGAGAGAAACACTTTTGGTGCACCATGCAGGTACATTTGAGTTTCCCAGGCAAATGAAAGCAGTGACACCAAAGTTTCTAGTTTCTGTTTGTGTCTCCCCTGAGGAGGTTTCAGGCCAGCAATGTCTTTCAGTACTATCTCTTTTGGTTTGGAAGCTATTGTTGGACGTTTGGTAGAAAAAGCTGCCCCGGCCGAGAAAAACACTTTTGGTGCACCATGCAGGTACATTTGAGTTTCCCAGGCAAACGAAAGCAGTGAGACCAAAGTTTCTAGTTTCTGTTTGTGTCTCCCCTGAGGAGGTTTCAGGCCAGCAATGTCTTTCAGTACTATCTCTTTTGGTTTGGAAGCTATTGCTGGACGTTTGGTAGAAAAAGCTGCCCCGGCCGAGAAAAACACTTTTGGTGCACCATGCAGGTACATTTGAGTTTCCCAGGCAAACCAAAGCAGTTACACCAAAATTTCTAGATTCTGTTTGTGTCTCCCCTGAGGAGGTTTCAGGCCAGCTATGTCTTTCAGTACTATCTCTTTTGGTTTGGAAGCTATTGCTGGACGTTTGGTAGAAAAAGCTGCCCCGGCCGAGAAAAACACTTTTGGTGCACCATGCAGGTACATTTGAGTTTCCCAGGCAAATGAAAGCAGTGAGACCAAAATTTCTATTTTCTGTTTGTGTCTCCCCTGAGGAGGTTTCAGGCCAGCAATGTCTTTCAGTACTATCTCTTTTGGTTTGGAAGCTATTGCTGGACGTTTGGTAGAAAAAGCTTCTCCGGCCGAGAAAAACAATTTTGGTGCACCATGCAGGTACATTTGAGTTTCCCATGCAAATGAAAGCAGTTACACCAAAATTTCTAGTTTCTGTTTGTGTCTCCCCTGAGGAGGTTTCAGGCCAGCTATGTCTTTCAGTACTATCTCTTTTGTTTTGGAAGCTATTGCTGGACGTTTGGTAGAAAAAGCTTCTGCGGCCGAGAAAAACACTTTTGGTGCACCATGCAGGTACATTTGAGTTTCCCAGGCAAACGAAAGCAGTGACACCAAAGTTTCTAGTTTCTGTTTGTGTCTCCCCTGAGGAGGTTTCAGGCCAGCAATGTCTTTCAGTACTATCTCTTTTGGTTTGGAAGCTATTGCTGGACGTTTGGTAGAAAAAGCTACCCGGCTGAGAAAAACACTTTTGGTGCACCATGCAGGTACATTTGAGTTTCCCAGGCAAACGAAAGCAGTGACACCAAAGTTTCTAGTTTCTGTTTGTGTCTCCCCTGAGGAGGTTTCAGGCCAGCTATGTCTTTCAGTACTATCTCTTTTGGTTTGGAAGCTATTGCTGGACGTTTGGTAGAAAAAACTTCAATGGCCGAGAAAAACACTTTTGGTGCACCATGCAGGTACATTTGAGTTTCCCAGGCAAACGAAAGCAGTGACACCAAAGTTTCTAGTTTCTGTTTGTGTCTCCCCTGAGGAGGTTTCAGGCCAGCAATGTCTTTCAGTACTATCTCTTTTGGTTTGGAAGCTATTGCTGGACGTTTGGTAGAAAAAGCTGCCCCGGCCGAGAAAAACACTTTTGGTGCACCATGCAGGTACATTTGAGTTTCCCAGGCAAACGAAAGCAGTGAGACCAAAGTTTCTAGTTTCTGTTTGTGTCTCCCCTGAGGAGGTTTCAGGCCAGCTATGTCTTTCAGTACTATCTCTTTTGGTTTGGAAGCTATTGCTGGACGTTTGGTAGAAAAAGCTGCCCCGGCCGAGAAAAACACTTTTGGTGCACCATGCAGGTACATTTGAGTTTCCCAGGCAAACGAAAGCAGTGAGACCAAAGTTTCTAGTTTCTGTTTGTGTCTCCCCTGAGGAGGTTTCAGGCCAGCTATGTCTTTCAGTACTATCTCTTTTGGTTTGGAAGCTATTGCTGGACGTTTGGTAGAAAAAGCTTCTCCGGCCGAGAAAAACACTTTTGGTGCACCATGCAGGTACATTTGAGTTTCCCAGGCAAACGAAAGCAGTGACACCAAAGTTTCTAGTTTCTGTTTGTGTCTCCCCTGAGGAGGTTTCAGGCCAGCAATGTCTTTCAGTACTATCTCTTTTGGTTTGAAGCTATTGCTGGACGTTTGGTAGAAAAAGGTTCTCCGGCCGAGAGAAACACTTTTGGTGCACCATGCAGGTACATTTGAGTTTTCCAGGCAAACGAAAGCAGTGACACCAAAGTTTCTAGTTTCTGTTTGTGTCTCCCCTGAGGAGGTTTCAGGCCAGCAATGTCTTTCAGTACTATCTCTTTTGGTTTGGAAGCTATTGTTGGACGTTTGGTAGAAAAAGCTGCCCCGGCCGAGAAAAACACTTTTGGTGCACCATGCAGGTACATTTGAGTTTCCCAGGCAAACGAAAGCAGTGAGACCAAAGTTTCTAGTTTCTGTTTGTGTCTCCCCTGAGGAGGTTTCAGGCCAGCAATGTCTTTCAGTACTATCTCTTTTGGTTTGGAAGCTATTGCTGGACGTTTGGTAGAAAAAGCTGCCCCGGCCGAGAAAAACACTTTTGGTGCACCATGCAGGTACATTTGAGTTTCCCAGGCAAACCAAAGCAGTGACACCAAAGTTTCTAGTTTCTGTTTGTGTCTCCCCTGAGGAGGTTTCAGGCCAGCTATGTCTTTCAGTACTATCTCTTTTGGTTTGGAAGCTATTGCTGGACGTTTGGTAGAAAAAGCTGCCCCGGCCGAGAAAAACACTTTTGGTGCACCATGCAGGTACATTTGAGTTTCCCAGGCAAATGAAAGCAGTGAGACCAAAATTTCTATTTTCTGTTTGTGTCTCCCCTGAGGAGGTTTCAGGCCAGCAATGTCTTTCAGTACTATCTCTTTTGGTTTGGAAGCTATTGCTGGACGTTTGGTAGAAAAAGCTTCTCCGGCCGAGAAAAACAATTTTGGTGCACCATGCAGGTACATTTGAGTTTCCCATGCAAATGAAAGCAGTTACACCAAAATTTCTAGTTTCTGTTTGTGTCTCCCCTGAGGAGGTTTCAGGCCAGCTATGTCTTTCAGTACTATCTCTTTTGGTTTGGAAGCTATTGCTGGACGTTTGGTAGAAAAAGCTTCTGCGGCCGAGAAAAACACTTTTGGTGCACCATGCAGGTACATTTGAGTTTCCCAGGCAAACGAAAGCAGTGACACCAAAGTTTCTAGTTTCTGTTTGTGTCTCCCCTGAGGAGGTTTCAGGCCAGCAATGTCTTTCAGTACTATCTCTTTTGGTTTGGAAGCTATTGCTGGACGTTTGGTAGAAAAAGCTACCCGGCTGAGAAAAACACTTTTGGTGCACCATGCAGGTACATTTGAGTTTCCCAGGCAAACGAAAGCAGTGACACCAAAGTTTCTAGTTTCTGTTTGTGTCTCCCCTGAGGAGGTTTCAGGCCAGCTATGTCTTTCAGTACTATCTCTTTTGGTTTGGAAGCTATTGCTGGACGTTTGGTAGAAAAAACTTCAATGGCCGAGAAAAACACTTTTGGTGCACCATGCAGGTACATTTGAGTTTCCCAGGCAAACGAAAGCAGTGAGACCAAAGTTTCTAGTTTCTGTTTGTGTCTCCCCTGAGGAGGTTTCAGGCCAGCTATGTCTTTCAGTACTATCTCTTTTGGTTTGGAAGCTATTGCTGGACGTTTGGTAGAAAAAGCTGCCCCGGCCGAGAAAAACACTTTTGGTGCACCAAGCAGGTATATTTGAGTTTCCCAGGCAAATGAAAGCAGTTACACCAAAATTTCTAGTTTCTGTTTGTGTCTCCCCTGAGGAGGTTTCAGGCCAGCAATGTCTTTCAGTACTATCTCTTTTGGTTTGGAAGCTATTGCTGGACGTTTGGTAGAAAAAGCTTCTCCGGCCGAGAAAAACACTTTTGGTGCACCATGGAGGTACATTTGAGTTTCCCAGGCAAACGAAAGCAGTGACACCAAAGTTTCTAGTTTCTGTTTGTGTCTCCCCTGAGGAGGTTTCAGGCCAGCAATGTCTTTCAGTACTATCTTTTTTGGTTTGAAGCTATTGCTGGACGTTTGGTAGAAAAAGCTTCTCCGGCCGAGAGAAACACTTTTGGTGCACCATGCAGGTACATTTGAGTTTCCCAGGCAAATGAAAGCAGTGACACCAAAGTTTCTAGTTTCTGTTTGTGTCTCCCCTGAGGAGGTTTCAGGCCAGCAATGTCTTTCAGTACTATCTCTTTTAGTTTGAATCTATTGCTGGACGTTTGGTAGAAAAAGCTTCTCCGGCCGAGAGAAACACTTTTGGTGCACCATGCAGGTACATTTGAGTTTCCCAGGCAAACGAAAGCAGTGACACCAAAGTTTCTAGTTTCTGTTTGTGTCTCCCCTGAGGAGGTTTCAGGCCAGCAATGTCTTTCAGTACTATCTCTTTTGGTTTGGAAGCTATTGCTGGACGTTTGGTAGAAAAAGCTGCCCCGGCCGAGAAAAACACTTTTGGTGCACCATGCAGGTACATTTGAGTTTCCCAGGCAAACGAAAGCAGTGAGACCAAAGTTTCTAGTTTCTGTTTGTGTCTCCCCTGAGGAGGTTTCAGGCCAGCTATGTCTTTCAGTACTATCTCTTTTGGTTTGGAAGCTATTGCTGGACGTTTGGTAGAAAAAGCTGCCCCGGCCGAGAAAAACACTTTTGGTGCACCATGCAGGTACATTTGAGTTTTCCAGGCAAATGAAAGCAGTTACACCAAAATTTCTAGTTTCTGTTTGTGTCTCCCCTGAGGAGGTTTCAGGCCAGCAATGTCTTTCAGTACTATCTCTTTTGGTTTGGAAGCTATTGCTGGACGTTTGGTAGAAAAAGCTTCTCCGGCCGAGAAAAACACTTTTGGTGCACCATGCAGGTACATTTGAGTTTCCCAGGCAAACGAAAGCAGTGACACCAAAGTTTCTAGTTTCTGTTTGTGTCTCCCCTGAGGAGGTTTCAGGCCAGCAATGTCTTTCAGTACTATCTCTTTTGGTATGGAAGCTATTGCTGGACGTTTGGTAGAAAAAGCTGCCCCGGCCGAGAAAAACACTTTTGGTGCACCATGCAGGTACATTTGAGTTTCCCAGGCAAATGAAAGCAGTGACACCAAAGTTTCTAGTTTCTGTTTGTGTCTCCCCTGAGGAGGTTTCAGGCCAGCTATGTCTTTCAGTACTATCTCTTTTGGTTTGGAAGCTATTGCTGGATGTTTGGTAGAAAAAGCTACCCGGCTGAGAAAAACACTTTAGGTGCACCATGCAGGTACATTTGAGTTTCCCAGGCAAACGAAAGCAGTGACACCAAAGTTTCTAGTTTCTGTTTGTGTCTCCCCTGAGGAGGTTTCAGGCCAGCTATGTCTTTCAGTACTATCTCTTTTGGTTTGGAAGCTATTGCTGGACGTTTGGTAGAAAAAACTTCAATGGCCGAGAAAAACACTTTTGGTGCACCATGCAGGTACATTTGAGTTTCCCAGGCAAACGAAAGCAGTGAGACCAAAGTTTCTAGTTTCTGTTTGTGTCTCCCCTGAGGAGGTTTCAGGCCAGCTATGTCTTTCAGTACTATCTCTTTTGGTTTGGAAGCTATTGCTGGACGTTTGGTAGAAAAAGCTGCCCCGGCCGAGAAAAACACTTTTGGTGCACCATGCAGGTACATTTGAGTTTCCCAGGCAAACGAAAGCAGTGACACCAAAGTTTCTAGTTTCTGTTTGTGTCTCCCCTGAGGAGGTTTCAGGCCAGCTATGTCTTTCAGTACTATCTCTTTTGGTTTGGAAGCTATTGCTGGACGTTTGGTAGAAAAAGCTTCAATGGCCGAGAAAAACACTTTTGGTGCACCATGCAGGTACATTTGAGTTTCCCAGGCAAACGAAAGCAGTGACACCAAAGTTTCTAGTTTCTGTTTGTGTCTCCCCTGAGGAGGTTTCAGGCCAGCAATGTCTTTCAGTACTATCTCTTTTGGTTTGGAAGCTATTGCTGGACGTTTGGTAGAAAAAGCTACCCGGCTGAGAAAAACACTTTTGGTGCACCATGCAGGTACATTTGAGTTTCCCAGGCAAACGAAAGCAGTGAGACCAAAGTTTCTAGTTTCTGTTTGTGTCTCCCCTGAGGAGGTTTCAGGCCAGCTATGTCTTTCAGTACTATCTCTTTTGGTTTGGAAGCTATTGCTGGACGTTTGGTAGAAAAAACTTCAATGGCCGAGAAAAACACTTTTGGTGCACCATGCAGGTACATTTGAGTTTCCCAGGCAAACGAAAGCAGTGAGACCAAAGTTTCTAGTTTCTGTTTGTGTCTCCCCTGAGGAGGTTTCAGGCCAGCAATGTTTTTCAGTACTATCTCTTTTGGTTTGGAAGCTATTGCTGGACGTTTGGTAGAAAAAGCTGCCCCGGCCGAGAAAAACACTTTTGGTGCACCATGCAGGTACATTTGAGTTTCCCAGGCAAACGAAAGCAGTGAGACCAAAGTTTCTAGTTTCTGTTTGTGTCTCCCCTGAGGAGGTTTCAGGCCAGCAATGTCTTTCAGTACTATCTCTTTTGGTTTGGATGCTATTGCTGGACGTTTGGTAGAAAAAGCTGCCCCGGCCGAGAAAAACACTTTTGGTGCACCATGCAGGTACATTTGAGTTTCCCAGGCAAACGAAAGCAGTGACACCAAAGTTTCTAGTTTCTGTTTGTGTCTCCCCTGAGGAGGTTTCAGGCCAGCAATGTCTTTCAGTACTATCTCTTTTGGTTTGGAAGCTATTGCTGGACATTTGGTAGAAAAAGCTACCCGGCTGAGAAAAACACTTTTGGTGCACCATGCAGGTACATTTGAGTTTCCCAGGCAAACGAAAGCAGTGACACCAAAGTTTCTAGTTTCTGTTTGTGTCTCCCCTGAGGAGGTTTCAGGCCAGCAATGTCTTTCAGTACTATCTTTTTTGGTTTGAAGCTATTGCTGGACGTTTGGTAGAAAAAGCTTCTCCGGCCGAGAGAAACACTTTTGGTGCACCATGCAGGTACATTTGAGTTTCCCAGGCAAATGAAAGCAGTGACACCAAAGTTTCTAGTTTCTGTTTGTGTCTCCCCTGAGGAGGTTTCAGGCCAGCAATGTCTTTCAGTACTATCTCTTTTGGTTTGGAAGCTATTGTTGGACGTTTGGTAGAAAAAGCTGCCCCGGCCGAGAAAAACACTTTTGGTGCACCATGCAGGTACATTTGAGTTTCCCAGGCAAACGAAAGCAGTGAGACCAAAGTTTCTAGTTTCTGTTTGTGTCTCCCCTGAGGAGGTTTCAGGCCAGCTATGTCTTTCAGTACTATCTCTTTTGGTTTGGAAGCTATTGCTGGACGTTTGGTAGAAAAAGCTGCCCTGGCCGAGAAAAACACTTTTGGTGCACCATGCAGGTACATTTGAGTTTTCCAGGCAAATGAAAGCAGTTACACCAAAATTTCTAGTTTCTGTTTGTGTCTCCCCTGAGGAGGTTTCAGGCCAGCAATGTCTTTCAGTACTATCTCTTTTGGTTTGGAAGCTATTGCTGGACGTTTGGTAGAAAAAGCTTCTCCGGCCGAGAAAAACACTTTTGGTGCACCATGCAGGTACATTTGAGTTTCCCAGGCAAACGAAAGCAGTGACACCAAAGTTTCTAGTTTCTGTTTGTGTCTCCCCTGAGGAGGTTTCAGGCCAGCAATGTCTTTCAGTACTATCTCTTTTGGTTTGAAGCTATTGCTGGACGTTTGGTAGAAAAAGCTTCTCCGGCCGAGAGAAACACTTTTGGTGCACCATGCAGGTACATTTGAGTTTCCCAGGCAAACGAAAGCAGTGACACCAAAGTTTCTAGTTTCTGTTTGTGTCTCCCCTGAGGAGGTTTCAGGCCAGCTATGTCTTTCAGTACTATCTCTTTTGGTTTGGAAGCTATTGCTGGACGTTTGGTAGAAAAAGCTGCCCCGGCCGAGAAAAACACTTTTGGTGCACCATGCAGGTACATTTGAGTTTCCCAGGCAAACGAAAGCAGTGAGACCAAAGTTTCTAGTTTCTGTTTGTGTCTCCCCTGAGGAGGTTTCAGGCCAGCTATGTCTTTCAGTACTATCTCTTTTGGTTTGGAAGCTATTGCTGGACGTTTGGTAGAAAAAGCTGCCCCGGCCGAGAAAAACACTTTTGGTGCACCATGCAGGTACATTTGAGTTTCCCAGGCAAACGAAAGCAGTTACACCAAAATTTCTAGTTTCTGTTTGTGTCTCCCCTGAGGAGGTTTCAGGCCAGCAATGTCTTTCAGTACTATCTCTTTTGGTTTGGAAGCTATTGCTGGACGTTTGGTAGAAAAAGCTTCTCCGGCCGAGAAAAACACTTTTGGTGCACCATGCAGGTACATTTGAGTTTCCCAGGCAAACGAAAGCAGTGACACCAAAGTTTCTAGTTTCTGTTTGTGTCTCCCCTGAGGAGGTTTCAGGCCAGCAATGTCTTTCAGTACTATCTTTTTTGGTTTGAAGCTATTGCTGGACGTTTGGTAGAAAAAGCTTCTCCGGCCGAGAGAAACACTTTTGGTGCACCATGCAGGTACATTTGAGTTTCCCAGGCAAATGAAAGCAGTGACACCAAAGTTTCTAGTTTCTGTTTGTGTCTCCCCTGAGGAGGTTTCAGGCCAGCAATGTCTTTCAGTACTATCTCTTTTGGTTTGGAAGCTATTGTTGGACGTTTGGTAGAAAAAGCTGCCCCGGCCGAGAAAAACACTTTTGGTGCACCATGCAGGTACATTTGAGTTTCCCAGGCAAACGAAAGCAGTGAGACCAAAGTTTCTAGTTTCTGTTTGTGTCTCCCCTGAGGAGGTTTCAGGCCAGCTATGTCTTTCAGTACTATCTCTTTTGGTTTGGAAGCTATTGCTGGACGTTTGGTAGAAAAAGCTGCCCTGGCCGAGAAAAACACTTTTGGTGCACCATGCAGGTACATTTGAGTTTTCCAGGCAAATGAAAGCAGTTACACCAAAATTTCTAGTTTCTGTTTGTGTCTCCCCTGAGGAGGTTTCAGGCCAGCAATGTCTTTCAGTACTATCTCTTTTGGTTTGGAAGCTATTGCTGGACGTTTGGTAGAAAAAGCTTCTCCGGCCGAGAAAAACACTTTTGGTGCACCATGCAGGTACATTTGAGTTTCCCAGGCAAACGAAAGCAGTGACACCAAAGTTTCTAGTTTCTGTTTGTGTCTCCCCTGAGGAGGTTTCAGGCCAGCAATGTCTTTCAGTACTATCTCTTTTGGTTTGAAGCTATTGCTGGACGTTTGGTAGAAAAAGCTTCTCCGGCCGAGAGAAACACTTTTGGTGCACCATGCAGGTACATTTGAGTTTCCCAGGCAAACGAAAGCAGTGACACCAAAGTTTCTAGTTTCTGTTTGTGTCTCCCCTGAGGAGGTTTCAGGCCAGCTATGTCTTTCAGTACTATCTCTTTTGGTTTGGAAGCTATTGCTGGACGTTTGGTAGAAAAAGCTGCCCCGGCCGAGAAAAACACTTTTGGTGCACCATGCAGGTACATTTGAGTTTCCCAGGCAAACGAAAGCAGTGAGACCAAAGTTTCTAGTTTCTGTTTGTGTCTCCCCTGAGGAGGTTTCAGGCCAGCTATGTCTTTCAGTACTATCTCTTTTGGTTTGGAAGCTATTGCTGGACGTTTGGTAGAAAAAGCTGCCCCGGCCGAGAAAAACACTTTTGGTGCACCATGCAGGTACATTTGAGTTTCCCAGGCAAACGAAAGCAGTTACACCAAAATTTCTAGTTTCTGTTTGTGTCTCCCCTGAGGAGGTTTCAGGCCAGCAATGTCTTTCAGTACTATCTCTTTTGGTTTGGAAGCTATTGCTGGACGTTTGGTAGAAAAAGCTTCTCCGGCCGAGAAAAACACTTTTGGTGCACCATGCAGGTACATTTGAGTTTCCCAGGCAAACGAAAGCAGTGACACCAAAGTTTCTAGTTTCTGTTTGTGTCTCCCCTGAGGAGGTTTCAGGCCAGCAATGTCTTTCAGTACTATCTCTTTTGGTTTGAAGCTATTGCTGGACGTTTGGTAGAAAAAGCTTCTCCGGCCGAGAGAAACACTTTTAGTGCACCATGCAGGTACATTTGAGTTTCCCAGGCAAATGAAAGCAGTGACACCAAAGTTTCTAGTTTCTGTTTGTGTCTCCCCTGAGGAGGTTTCAGGCCAGCAATGTCTTTCAGTACTATCTCTTTTGGTTTGGAAGCTATTGTTGGACGTTTGGTAGAAAAAGCTGCCCCGGCCGAGAAAAACACTTTTGGTGCACCATGCAGGTACATTTGAGTTTCCCAGGCAAACGAAAGCAGTGAGACCAAAGTTTCTAGTTTCTGTTTGTGTCTCCCCTGAGGAGGTTTCAGGCCAGCAATGTTTTTCAGTACTATCTCTTTTGGTTTGGAAGCTATTGCTGGACGTTTGGTAGAAAAAGCTGCCCCGGCCGAGAAAAACACTTTTGGTGCACCATGCAGGTACATTTGAGTTTCCCAGGCAAACGAAAGCAGTGACACCAAAGTTTCTAGTTTCTGTTTGTGTCTCCCCTGAGGAGGTTTCAGGCCAGCTATGTCTTTCAGTTCTATCTCTTTTGGTTTGGATGCTATTGCTGGACGTTTGGTAGAAAAAGCTGCCCCGGCCGAGAAAAACACTTTTGGTGCACCATGCAGGTACATTTGAGTTTCCCAGGCAAACGAAAGCAGTGACACCAAAGTTTCTAGTTTCTGTTTGTGTCTCCCCTGAGGAGGTTTCAGGCCAGCAATGTCTTTCAGTACTATCTCTTTTGGTTTGGAAGCTATTGCTGGACATTTGGTAGAAAAAGCTACCCGGCTGAGAAAAACACTTTTGGTGCACCATGCAGGTACATTTGAGTTTCCCAGGCAAACGAAAGCAGTGACACCAAAGTTTCTAGTTTCTGTTTGTGTCTCCCCTGAGGAGGTTTCAGGCCAGCAATGTCTTTCAGTACTATCTTTTTTGGTTTGAAGCTATTGCTGGACGTTTGGTAGAAAAAGCTTCTCCGGCCGAGAGAAACACTTTTGGTGCACCATGCAGGTACATTTGAGTTTCCCAGGCAAATGAAAGCAGTGACACCAAAGTTTCTAGTTTCTGTTTGTGTCTCCCCTGAGGAGGTTTCAGGCCAGCAATGTCTTTCAGTACTATCTCTTTTGGTTTGGAAGCTATTGTTGGACGTTTGGTAGAAAAAGCTGCCCCGGCCGAGAAAAACACTTTTGGTGCACCATGCAGGTACATTTGAGTTTCCCAGGCAAACGAAAGCAGTGAGACCAAAGTTTCTAGTTTCTGTTTGTGTCTCCCCTGAGGAGGTTTCAGGCCAGCTATGTCTTTCAGTACTATCTCTTTTGGTTTGGAAGCTATTGCTGGACGTTTGGTAGAAAAAGCTGCCCCGGCCGAGAAAAACACTTTTGGTGCACCATGCAGGTACATTTGAGTTTTCCAGGCAAATGAAAGCAGTTACACCAAAATTTCTAGTTTCTGTTTGTGTCTCCCCTGAGGAGGTTTCAGGCCAGCAATGTCTTTCAGTACTATCTCTTTTGGTTTGGAAGCTATTGCTGGACGTTTGGTAGAAAAAGCTTCTCCGGCCGAGAAAAACACTTTTGGTGCACCATGCAGGTACATTTGAGTTTCCCAGGCAAACGAAAGCAGTGACACCAAAGTTTCTAGTTTCTGTTTGTGTCTCCCCTGAGGAGGTTTCAGGCCAGCAATGTCTTTCAGTACTATCTCTTTTGGTTTGAAGCTATTGCTGGACGTTTGGTAGAAAAAGCTTCTCCGGCCGAGAGAAACACTTTTGGTGCACCATGCAGGTACATTTGAGTTTCCCAGGCAAACGAAAGCAGTTATACCAAAGTTTCTAGTTTCTGTTTGTGTCTCCCCTGAGGAGGTTTCAGGCCAGCAATGTCTTTCAGTACTATCTCTTTTGGTTTGGAAGCTATTGCTGGACGTTTGGTAGAAAAAGCTGCCCCGGCCGAGAAAAACACTTTTGGTGCACCATGCAGGTACATTTGAGTTTCCCAGGCAAACGAAAGCAGTGAGACCAAAGTTTCTAGTTTCTGTTTGTGTCTCCCCTGAGGAGGTTTCAGGCCAGCTATGTCTTTCAGTACTATCTCTTTTGGTTTGGAAGCTATTGCTGGACGTTTGGTAGAAAAAGCTGCCCCGGCCGAGAAAAACACTTTTGGTGCACCATGCAGGTACATTTGAGTTTCCCAGGCAAACGAAAGCAGTGAGACCAAAGTTTCTAGTTTCTGTTTGTGTCTCCCCTGAGGAGGTTTCAGGCCAGCAATGTCTTTCAGTACTATCTCTTTTGGTTTGGAAGCTATTGCTGGACGTTTGGTAGAAAAAGCTTCTCCGGCCGAGAAAAACAATTTTGGTGCACCATGCAGGTACATTTGAGTTTCCCATGCAAATGAAAGCAGTTACACCAAAATTTCTAGTTTCTGTTTGTGTCTCCCCTGAGGAGGTTTCAGGCCAGCTATGTCTTTCAGTACTATCTCTTTTGGTTTGGAAGCTATTGCTGGACGTTTGGTAGAAAAAGCTTCTCCGGCCGAGAAAAACACTTTTGGTGCACCATGCAGGTACATTTGAGTTTCCCAGGCAAACGAAAGCAGTGACACCAAAGTTTCTAGTTTCTGTTTGTGTCTCCCCTGAGGAGGTTTCAGGCCAGCAATGTCTTTCAGTACTATCTCTTTTGGTTTGGAAGCTATTGCTGGACGTTTGGTAGAAAAAGCTACCCGGCTGAGAAAAACACTTTTGGTGCACCATGCAGGTACATTTGAGTTTCCCAGGCAAACGAAAGCAGTGACACCAAAGTTTCTAGTTTCTGTTTGTGTCTCCCCTGAGGAGGTTTCAGGCCAGCTATGTCTTTCAGTACTATCTCTTTTGGTTTGGAAGCTATTGCTGGACGTTTGGTAGAAAAAACTTCAATGGCCGAGAAAAACACTTTTGGTGCACCATGCAGGTACATTTGAGTTTCCCAGGCAAACGAAAGCAGTGAGACCAAAGTTTCTAGTTTCTGTTTGTGTCTCCCCTGAGGAGGTTTCAGGCCAGCAATGTCTTTCAGTACTATCTCTTTTGGTTTGGAAGCTATTGTTGGACGTTTGGTAGAAAAAGCTGCCCCGGCCGAGAAAAACACTTTTGGTGCACCATGCAGGTACATTTGAGTTTCCCAGGCAAACGAAAGCAGTGAGACCAAAGTTTCTAGTTTCTGTTTGTGTCTCCCCTGAGGAGGTTTCAGGCCAGCAATGTCTTTCAGTACTATCTCTTTTGGTTTGGAAGCTATTGCTGGACGTTTGGTAGAAAAAGCTGCCCCGGCCGAGAAAAACACTTTTGGTGCACCATGCAGGTACATTTGAGTTTCCCAGGCAAACCAAAGCAGTTACACCAAAATTTCTAGTTTCTGTTTGTGTCTCCCCTGAGGAGGTTTCAGGCCAGCTATGTCTTTTAGTACTATCTCTTTTGGTTTGGAAGCTATTGCTGGACGTTTGGTAGAAAAAGCTGCCCCGGCCGAGAAAAACACTTTTGGTGCACCATGCAGGTACATTTGAGTTTCCCAGGCAAACGAAAGCAGTGAGACCAAAGTTTCTAGTTTCTGTTTGTGTCTCCCCTGAGGAGGTTTCAGGCCAGCAATGTCTTTCAGTACTATCTCTTTTGGTTTGGAAGCTATTGCTGGACGTTTGGTAGAAAAAGCTTCTCCGGCCGAGAAAAACAATTTTGGTGCACCATGCAGGTACATTTGAGTTTCCCATGCAAATGAAAGCAGTTACACCAAAATTTCTAGTTTCTGTTTGTGTCTCCCCTGAGGAGGTTTAAGGCCAGCTATGTCTTTCAGTACTATCTCTTTTGGTTTGGAAGCTATTGCTGGACGTTTGGTAAAAAAAGCTTCTGCGGCCGAGAAAAACACTTTTGGTGCACCATGCAGGTACATTTGAGTTTCCCAGGCAAACGAAAGCAGTGACACCAAAGTTTCTAGTTTCTGTTTGTGTCTCCCCTGAGGAGGTTTCAGGCCAGCTATGTCTTTCAGTACTATCTCTTTTGGTTTGGAAGCTATTGCTGGACGTTTGGTAGAAAAAACTTCAATGGCCGAGAAAAACACTTTTGGTGCACCATGCAGGTACATTTGAGTTTCCCAGGCAAACGAAAGCAGTGAGACCAAAGTTTCTAGTTTCTGTTTGTGTCTCCCCTGAGGAGGTTTCAGGCCAGCTATGTCTTTCAGTACTATCTCTTTTGGTTTGGAAGCTATTGCTGGGCGTTTGGTAGAAAAAGCTGCCCCGGCCGAGAAAAACACTTTTGGTGCACCATGCAGGTACATTTGAGTTTCCCATGCAAATGAAAGCAGTGACACCAAAGTTTCTAGTTTCTGTTTGTGTCTCCCCTGAGGAGGTTTCAGGCCAGCAATGTCTTTCAGTACTATCTCTTTTGGTTTGGATGCTATTGCTGGACGTTTGGTAGAAAAAGCTGCCCCGGCCGAGAAAAACACTTTTGGTGCACCATGCAGGTACATTTGAGTTTCCCAGGCAAACGAAAGCAGTGACACCAAAGTTTCTAGTTTCTGTTTGTGTCTCCCCTGAGGAGGTTTCAGGCCAGCAATGTCTTTCAGTACTATCTCTTTTGGTTTGGAAGCTATTGCTGGACGTTTGGTAGAAAAAGCTTCTCCGGCCGAGAAAAACACTTTTGGTGCACCATGCAGGTACATTTGAGTTTCCCAGGCAAACGAAAGCAGTGACACCAAAGTTTCTAGTTTCTGTTTGTGTCTCCCCTGAGGAGGTTTCAGGCCAGCAATGTCTTTCAGTACTATCTCTTTTGGTTTGGAAGCTATTGCTGGACGTTTGGTAGAAAAAGCTTCTCCGGCCGAGAAAAACAATTTTGGTGCACCATGCAGGTACATTTGAGTTTCCCATGCAAATGAAAGCAGTTACACCAAAATTTCTAGTTTCTGTTTGTGTCTCCCCTGAGGAGGTTTCAGGCCAGCTATGTCTTTCAGTACTATCTCTTTTGGTTTGGAAGCTATTGCTGGACGTTTGGTAGAAAAAGCTTCTCCGGCCGAGAAAAACACTTTTGGTGCACCATGCAGGTACATTTGAGTTTCCCAGGCAAACGAAAGCAGTGACACCAAAGTTTCTAATTTCTGTTTGTGTCTCCCCTGAGGAGGTTTCAGGCCAGCAATGTCTTTCAGTACTATCTCTTTTGGTTTGAAGCTATTGCTGGACGTTTGGTAGAAAAAGGTTCTCCGGCCGAGAGAAACACTTTTGGTGCACCATGCAGGTACATTTGAGTTTCCCAGGCAAATGAAAGCAGTGACACCAAAGTTTCTAGTTTCTGTTTGTGTCTCCCCTGAGGAGGTTTCAGGCCAGCAATGTCTTTCAGTACTATCTCTTTTGGTTTGGAAGCTATTGTTGGACGTTTGGTAGAAAAAGCTGCCCCGGCCGAGAAAAACACTTTTGGTGCACCATGCAGGTACATTTGAGTTTCCCAGGCAAACGAAAGCAGTGAGACCAAAGTTTCTAGTTTCTGTTTGTGTCTCCCCTGAGGACGTTTCAGGCCAGCAATGTCTTTCAGTACTATCTCTTTTGGTTTGGAAGCTATTGCTGGACGTTTGGTAGAAAAAGCTGCCCCGGCCGAGAAAAACACTTTTGGTGCACCATGCAGGTACATTTGAGTTTCCCAGGCAAACGAAAGCAGTGACACCAAAGTTTCTAGTTTCTGTTTGTGTCTCCCCTGAGGAGGTTTCAGGCCAGCAATGTCTTTCAGTACTATCTCTTTTGGTTTGGAAGCTATTGCTGGACGTTTGGTAGAAAAAGCTTCTCCGGCCGAGAAAAACACTTTTGGTGCACCATGCAGGTACATTTGAGTTTCCCAGGCAAACGAAAGCAGTGACACCAAAGTTTCTAGTTTCTGTTTGTGTCTCCCCTGAGGAGGTTTCAGGCCAGCAATGTCTTTCAGTACTATCTCTTTTGGTTTGGATGCTATTGCTGGACGTTTGGTAGAAAAAGCTGCCCCGGCCGAGAAAAACACTTTTGGTGCACCATGCAGGTACATTTGAGTTTCCCAGGCAAACGAAAGCAGTGAGACCAAAGTTTCTAGTTTCTGTTTGTGTCTCCCCTGAGGAGGTTTCAGGCCAGCAATGTCTTTCAGTACTATCTCTTTTGGTTTGGAAGCTATTGCTGGACGTTTGGTAGAAAAAGCTTCTCCGGCCGAGAAAAACACTTTTGGTGCACCATGCAGGTACATTTGAGTTTCCCAGGCAAACGAAAGCAGTGACACCAAAGTTTCTAGTTTCTGTTTGTGTCTCCCCTGAGGAGGTTTCAGGCCAGCAATGTCTTTCAGTACTATCTCTTTTGGTTTGGAAGCTATTGCTGGACGTTTGGTAGAAAAAGCTTCTCCGGCCGAGAAAAACAATTTTGGTGCACCATGCAGGTACATTTGAGTTTCCCATGCAAATGAAAGCAGTTACACCAAAATTTCTAGTTTCTGTTTGTGTCTCCCCTGAGGAGGTTTCAGGCCAGCTATGTCTTTCAGTACTATCTCTTTTGGTTTGGAAGCTATTGCTGGACGTTTGGTAGAAAAAGCTTCTCCGGCCGAGAAAAACACTTTTGGTGCACCATGCAGGTACATTTGAGTTTCCCAGGCAAACGAAAGCAGTGACACCAAAGTTTCTAGTTTCTGTTTGTGTCTCCCCTGAGGAGGTTTCAGGCCAGCAATGTCTTTCAGTACTATCTCTTTTGGTTTGAAGCTATTGCTGGACGTTTGGTAGAAAAAGGTTCTCCGGCCGAGAGAAACACTTTTGGTGCACCATGCAGGTACATTTGAGTTTCCCAGGCAAATGAAAGCAGTGACACCAAAGTTTCTAGTTTCTGTTTGTGTCTCCCCTGAGGAGGTTTCAGGCCAGCAATGTCTTTCAGTACTATCTCTTTTGGTTTGGAAGCTATTGCTGGACGTTTGGTAGAAAAAGCTGCTCCGGCCGAGAAAAACACTTTTGGTGCACCATGCAGGTACATTTGAGTTTCCCAGGCAAACGAAAGCAGTGACACCAAAGTTTCTAGTTTCTGTTTGTGTCTCCCCTGAGGAGGTTTCAGGCCAGCAATGTCTTTCAGTACTATCTCTTTTGGTTTGGAAGCTATTGCTGGACGTTTGGTAGAAAAAGCTTCTCCGGCCGAGAAAAACACTTTTGGTGCACCATGCAGGTACATTTGAGTTTCCCAGGCAAACGAAAGCAGTGACACCAAAGTTTCTAGTTTCTGTTTGTGTCTCCCCTGAGGAGGTTTCAGGCCAGCAATGTCTTTTAGTACTATCTCTTTTGGTTTGGAAGCTATTGCTGGACGTTTGGTAGAAAAAGCTACCCGGCCGAGAAAAACACTTTTGGTGCACCATGCAGGTACATTTGAGTTTCCCAGGCAAACGAAAGCAGTGACACCAAAGTTTCTAGTTTCTGTTTGTGTCTCCCCTGAGGAGGTTTCAGGCCAGCTATGTCATTCAGTACTATCTCTTTTGGTTTGGAAGCTATTGCTGGACTTTTGGTAGAAAAAGCTTCTCCGGCCGAGAAAAACACTTTTGGTGCACCATGCAGGTACATTTGAGTTTCCCAGGCAAACGAAAGCAGTGAGACCAAAGTTTCTAGTTTCTGTTTGTGTCTCCCCTGAGGAGGTTTCAGGCCAGCAATGTCTTTCAGTACTATCTCTTTTGGTTTGGATGCTATTGCTGGACGTTTGGTAGAAAAAGCTTCTCCGGCCGAGAAAAACACTTTTGGTGCACCATGCAGGTACATTTGAGTTTCCCAGGCAAACGAAAGCAGTGACACCAAAGTTTCTAGTTTCTGTTTGTGTCTCCCCTGAGGAGGTTTCAGGCCAGCTATGTCTTTCAGTACTATCTCTTTTGGTTTGGAAGCTATTGCTGGACGTTTGGTAGAAAAAGCTTCTCCGGCCGAGAAAAACACTTTTGGTGCACCATGCAGGTACATTTGAGTTTCCCAGGCAAACGAAAGCAGTGACACCAAAGTTTCTAGTTTCTGTTTGTGTCTCCCCTGAGGAGGTTTCAGGCCAGCAATGTCTTTCAGTACTATCTCTTTTGGTTTGGAAGCTATTGCTGGACGTTTGGTAGAAAAAGCTGCTCCGGCCGAGAAAAACACTTTTGGTGCACCATGCAGGTACATTTGAGTTTCCCAGGCAAACGAAAGCAGTGACACCAAAGTTTCTAGTTTCTGTTTGTGTCTCCCCTGAGGAGGTTTCAGGCCAGCTATGTCTTTCAGTACTATCTCTTTTGGTTTGGAAGCTATTGCTGGACGTTTGGTAGAAAAAGCTGCTCCGGCCGAGAAAAACACTTTTGGTGCACCATGCAGGTACATTTGAGTTTCCCAGGCAAACGAAAGCAGTGACACCAAAGTTTCTAGTTTCTGTTTGTGTCTCCCCTGAGGACGTTTCAGGCCAGCAATGTCTTTCAGTACTATCTCTTTTGGTTTGGAAGCTATTGCTGGACGTTTGGTAGAAAAAGCTGCTCCGGCCGAGAAAAACACTTTTGGTGCACCATGCAGGTACATTTGAGTTTCCCAGGCAAACGAAAGCAGTGACACCAAAGTTTCTAGTTTCTGTTTGTGTCTCCCCTGAGGAGGTTTCAGGCCAGCTATGTCTTTCAGTACTATCTCTTTTGGTTTGGAAGCTATTGCTGGACGTTTGGTAGAAAAAGCTGCTCCGGCCGAGAAAAACAGTTTTGGTGCACCATGCAGGTACATTTGAGTTTCCCAGGCAAACGAAAGCAGTGACACCAAAGTTTCTAGTTTCTGTTTGTGTCTCCCCTGAGGACGTTTCAGGCCAGCAATGTCTTTCAGTACTATCTCTTTTGGTTTGAAGCTATTGCTGGACGTTTGGTAGAAAAAGCTTCTCCGGCCGAGAGAAACACTTTTGGTGCACCATGCAGGTACATTTGAGTTTCCCAGGCAAACGAAAGCAGTGACACCAAAGTTTCTAGTTTCTGTTTGTGTCTCCCCTGAGGAGGCTTCAGGCCAGCAATGTCTTTCAGTACTATCTCTTTTGGTTTGGAAGCTATTGCTGGACGTTTGGTAGAAAAAGCTGCCCCGGCCGAGAAAAACAATTTTGGTGCACCATGCAGGTACATTTGAGTTTCCCAGGCAAACGAAAGCAGTGACACCAAAGTTTCTAGTTTCTGTTTGTGTCTCCCCTGAGGAGGTTTCAGGCCAGCTATGTCTTTCAGTACTATCTCTTTTGGTTTGGAAGCTATTGCTGGACGTTTGGTAGAAAAAGCTTCTCCGGCCGAGAAAAACACTTTTGGTGCACCATGCAGGTACATTTGAGTTTCCCAGGCAAACGAAAGCAGTGACACCAAAGTTTCTAGTTTCTGTTTGTGTCTCCCCTGAGGAGGTTTCAGGCCAGCAATGTCTTTCAGTACTATCTCTTTTGGTTTGGAAGCTATTGCTGGACGTTTGGTAGAAAAAGCTGCCCCGGCCGAGAAAAACACTTTTGGTGCACCATGCAGGTACATTTGAGTTTCCCAGGCAAACGAAAGCAGTGACACCAAAGTTTCTAGTTTCTGTTTGTGTCTCCCCTGAGGAGGTTTCAGGCCAGCAATGTCTTTCAGTACTATCTCTTTTGGTTTGAAGCTATTGCTGGACGTTTGGTAGAAAAAGCTGCTCCGGCCGAGAGAAACACTTTTGGTGCACCATGCAGGTACATTTGAGTTTCCCAGGCAAACGAAAGCAGTGACACCAAAGTTTCTAGTTTCTGTTTGTGTCTCCCCTGAGGAGGTTTCAGGCCAGCTATGTCTTTCAGTACTATCTCTTTTGGTTTGGAAGCTATTGCTGGACGTTTGGTAGAAAAAGCTGCCCCGGCCGAGAAAAACACTTTTGGTGCACCATGCAGGTACATTTGAGTTTCCCAGGCAAACGAAAGCAGTGAGACCAAAGTTTCTAGTTTCTGTTTGTGTCTCCCCTGAGGAGGTTTCAGGCCAGCAATGTCTTTCAGTACTATCTCTTTTGGTTTGGAAGCTATTGCTGGACGTTTGGTAGAAAAAGCTGCCCCGGCCGAGAAAAACACTTTTGGTGCACCATGCAGGTACATTTGAGTTTCCCAGGCAAACGAAAGCAGTGACACCAAAGTTTCTAGTTTCTGTTTGTGTCTCCCCTGAGGAGGTTTCAGGCCAGCTATGTCTTTCAGTACTATCTCTTTTGGTTTGGAAGCTATTGCTGGACGTTTGGTAGAAAAAGCTGCCCCGGCCGAGAAAAACACTTTTGGTGCACCATGCAGGTACATTTGAGTTTCCCAGGCAAACGAAAGCAGTGACACCAAAGTTTCTAGTTTCTGTTTGTGTCTCCCCTGAGGAGGTTTCAGGCCAGCTATGTCTTTCAGTACTATCTCTTTTGGTTTGGAAGCTATTGCTGGACGTTTGGTAGAAAAAGCTGCCCCGGCCGAGAAAAACACTTTTGGTGCACCATGCAGGTACATTTGAGTTTCCCAGGCAAACGAAAGCAGTGAGACCAAAGTTTCTAGTTTCTGTTTGTGTCTCCCCTGAGGAGGTTTCAGGCCAGCTATGTCTTTCAGTACTATCTCTTTTGGTTTGGAAGCTATTGCTGGACGTTTGGTAGAAAAAGCTGCCCCGGCCAAAAAAAACACTTTTGGTGCACCAAGCAGGTATATTTGAGTTTCCCAGGCAAATGAAAGCAGTTACACCAAAATTTCTAGTTTCTGTTTGTGTCTCCCCTGAGGAGGTTTCAGGCCAGTAATGTCTTTCAGTACTATCTCTTTTGGTTTGGAAGCTATTGCTGGACGTTTGGTAGAAAAAGCTTCTCCGGCCGAGAAAAACACTTTTGGTGCACCATGCAGGTACATTTGAGTTTCCCAGGCAAACAAAAGCAGTGAGACCAAAGTTTCTAGTTTCTGTTTGTGTCTCCCCTGAGGAGGTTTCAGGCCAGCAATGTCTTTCAGTACTATCTTTTTTGGTTTGAAGCTATTGCTGGACGTTTGGTAGAAAAAGCTTCTCCGGCCGAGAGAAACACTTTTGGTGCACCATGCAGGTACATTTGAGTTTCCCAGGCAAATGAAAGCAGTGACACCAAAGTTTCTAGTTTCTGTTTGTGTCTCCCCTGAGGAGGTTTCAGGCCAGCAATGTCTTTCAGTACTATCTCTTTTGGTTTGGAAGCTATTGTTGGACGTTTGGTAGAAAAAGCTGCCCCGGCCGAGAAAAACACTTTTGGTGCACCATGCAGGTACATTTGAGTTTCCCAGGCAAACGAAAGCAGTGAGACCAAAGTTTCTAGTTTCTGTTTGTGTCTCCCCTGAGGAGGTTTCAGGCCAGCAATGTTTTTCAGTACTATCTCTTTTGGTTTGGAAGCTATTGCTGGACGTTTGGTAGAAAAAGCTGCCCCGGCCGAGAAAAACACTTTTGGTGCACCATGCAGGTACATTTGAGTTTCCCAGGCAAACCAAAGCAGTTACACCAAAATTTCTAGTTTCTGTTTGTGTCTCCCCTGAGGAGGTTTCAGGCCAGCTATGTCTTTCAGTACTATCTCTTTTGGTTTGGAAGCTATTGCTGGACGTTTGGTAGAAAAAGCTTCTCCGGCCGAGAAAAACACTTTTGGTGCACCATGCAGGTACATTTGAGTTTCCCAGGCAAACGAAAGCAGTGACACCAAAGTTTCTAGTTTCTGTTTGTGTCTCCCCTGAGGAGGTTTCAGGCCAGCAATGTCTTTCAGTACTATCTCTTTTGGTTTGGAAGCTATTGCTGGACGTTTGGTAGAAGAAGCTACCCGGCTGAGAAAAACACTTTTGGTGCACCATGCAGGTACATTTGAGTTTCCCAGGCAAACGAAAGCAGTGACACCAAAGTTTCTAGTTTCTGTTTGTGTCTCCCCTGAGGAGGTTTCAGGCCAGCAATGTCTTTCAGTACTATCTCTTTTAGTTTGAATCTATTGCTGGACGTTTGGTAGAAAAAGCTTCTCCGGCCGAGAGAAACACTTTTGGTGCACCATGCAGGTACATTTGAGTTTCCCAGGCAAACGAAAGCAGTGACACCAAAGTTTCTAGTTTCTGTTTGTGTCTCCCCTGAGGAGGTTTCAGGCCAGCAATGTCTTTCAGTACTATCTCTTTTGGTTTGGAAGCTATTGCTGGACGTTTGGTAGAAAAAGCTGCCCCGGCCGAGAAAAACACTTTTGGTGCACCATGCAGGTACATTTGAGTTTCCCAGGCAAACGAAAGCAGTGAGACCAAAGTTTCTAGTTTCTGTTTGTGTCTCCCCTGAGGAGGTTTCAGGCCAGCTATGTCTTTCAGTACTATCTCTTTTGGTTTGGAAGCTATTGCTGGACGTTTGGTAGAAAAAGCTGCCCCGGCCGAGAAAAACACTTTTGGTGCACCATGCAGGTACATTTGAGTTTTCCAGGCAAATGAAAGCAGTTACACCAAAATTTCTAGTTTCTGTTTGTGTCTCCCCTGAGGAGGTTTCAGGCCAGCAATGTCTTTCAGTACTATCTCTTTTGGTTTGGAAGCTATTGCTGGACGTTTGGTAGAAAAAGCTTCTCCGGCCGAGAAAAACACTTTTGGTGCACCATGCAGGTACATTTGAGTTTCCCAGGCAAACGAAAGCAGTGACACCAAAGTTTCTAGTTTCTGTTTGTGTCTCCCCTGAGGAGGTTTCAGGCCAGCAATGTCTTTCAGTACTATCTCTTTTGGTTTGAAGCTATTGCTGGACGTTTGGTAGAAAAAGGTTCTCCGGCCGAGAGAAACACTTTTGGTGCACCATGCAGGTACATTTGAGTTTCCCAGGCAAACGAAAGCAGTGACACCAAAGTTTCTAGTTTCTGTTTGTGTCTCCCCTAAGGAGGTTTCAGGCCAGCTATGTCTTTCAGTACTATCTCTTTTGGTTTGGAAGCTATTGTTGGACGTTTGGTAGAAAAAGCTGCGCCGGCCGAGAAAAACACTTTTGGTGCACCATGCAGGTACATTTGAGTTTCCCAGGCAAACGAAAGCAGTGACACCAAAGTTTCTAGTTTCTGTTTGTGTCTCCCCTGAGGAGGTTTCAGGCCAGCTATGTCTTTCAGTACTATCTCTTTTGGTTTGGAAGCTATTGCTGGACGTTTGGTAGAAAAAGCTGCCCCGGCCGAGAAAAACACTTTTGGTGCACCATGCAGGTACATTTGAGTTTCCCAGGCAAACGAAAGCAGTGAGACCAAAGTTTCTAGTTTCTGTTTGTGTCTCCCCTGAGGAGGTTTCAGGCCAGCAATGTCTTTCAGTACTATCTCTTTTAGTTTGAATCTATTGCTGGACGTTTGGTAGAAAAAGCTTCTCCGGCCGAGAGAAACACTTTTGGTGCACCATGCAGGTACATTTGAGTTTCCCAGGCAAACGAAAGCAGTGACACCAAAGTTTCTAGTTTCTGTTTGTGTCTCCCCTGAGGAGGTTTCAGGCCAGCAATGTCTTTCAGTACTATCTCTTTTGGTTTGGATGCTATTGCTGGACGTTTGGTAGAAAAAGCTGCCCCGGCCGAGAAAAACACTTTTGGTGCACCATGCAGGTACATTTGAGTTTCCCAGGCAAACGAAAGCAGTGAGACCAAAGTTTCTAGTTTCTGTTTGTGTCTCCCCTGAGGAGGTTTCAGGCCAGCTATGTCTTTCAGTACTATCTCTTTTGGTTTGGAAGCTATTGCTGGACGTTTGGTAGAAAAAGCTGCCCCGGCCGAGAAAAACACTTTTGGTGCACCAAGCAGGTATATTTGAGTTTCACAGGCAAATGAAAGCAGTTACACCAAAATTTCTAGTTTCTGTTTGTGTCTCCCCTGAGGAGGTTTCAGGCCAGCAATGTCTTTCAGTACTATCTCTTTTGGTTTGGAAGCTATTGCTGGACGTTTGGTAGAAAAAGCTTCTCCGGCCGAGAAAAACACTTTTGGTGCACCATGCAGGTACATTTGAGTTTCCCAGGCAAACGAAAGCAGTGACACCAAAGTTTCTAGTTTCTGTTTGTGTCTCCCCTGAGGAGGTTTCAGGCCAGCAATGTCTTTCAGTACTATCTTTTTTGGTTTGAAGCTATTGCTGGACGTTTGGTAGAAAAAGCTTCTCCGGCCGAGAGAAACACTTTTGGTGCACCATGCAGGTACATTTGAGTTTCCCAGGCAAATGAAAGCAGTGACACCAAAGTTTCTAGTTTCTGTTTGTGTCTCCCCTGAGGAGGTTTCAGGCCAGCAATGTCTTTCAGTACTATCTCTTTTGGTTTGGAAGCTATTGTTGGACGTTTGGTAGAAAAAGCTGCCCCGGCCGAGAAAAACAATTTTGGTGCACCATGCAGGTACATTTGAGTTTCCCAGGCAAACGAAAGCAGTGACACCAAAGTTTCTAGTTTCTGTTTGTGTCTCCCCTGAGGAGGTTTCAGGCCAGCAATGTCTTTCAGTACTATCTCTTTTGGTTTGGAAGCTATTGCTGGACGTTTGGTAGAAAAAGCTGCCCCGGCCGAGAAAAACACTTTTGGTGCACCATGCAGGTACATTTGAGTTTCCCAGGCAAACCAAAGCAGTTACACCAAAATTTCTAGTTTCTGTTTGTGTCTCCCCTGAGGAGGTTTCAGGCCAGCTATGTCTTTCAGTACTATCTCTTTTGGTTTGGAAGCTATTGCTGGACGTTTGGTAGAAAAAGCTTCTCCGGCCGAGAAAAACACTTTTGGTGCACCATGCAGGTACATTTGAGTTTCCCAGGCAAACGAAAGCAGTGACACCAAAGTTTCTAGTTTCTGTTTGTGTCTCCCCTGAGGAGGTTTCAGGCCAGCAATGTCTTTCAGTACTATCTCTTTTGGTTTGGAAGCTATTGCTGGACGTTTGGTAGAAGAAGCTACCCGGCTGAGAAAAACACTTTTGGTGCACCATGCAGGTACATTTGAGTTTCCCAGGCAAACGAAAGCAGTGACACCAAAGTTTCTAGTTTCTGTTTGTGTCTCCCCTGAGGAGGTTTCAGGCCAGCAATGTCTTTCAGTACTATCTCTTTTAGTTTGAATCTATTGCTGGACGTTTGGTAGAAAAAGCTTCTCCGGCCGAGAGAAACACTTTTGGTGCACCATGCAGGTACATTTGAGTTTCCCAGGCAAACGAAAGCAGTGACACCAAAGTTTCTAGTTTCTGTTTGTGTCTCCCCTGAGGAGGTTTCAGGCCAGCAATGTCTTTCAGTACTATCTCTTTTGGTTTGGAAGCTATTGCTGGACGTTTGGTAGAAAAAGCTGCCCCGGCCGAGAAAAACACTTTTGGTGCACCATGCAGGTACATTTGAGTTTCCCAGGCAAACGAAAGCAGTGAGACCAAAGTTTCTAGTTTCTGTTTGTGTCTCCCCTGAGGAGGTTTCAGGCCAGCTATGTCTTTCAGTACTATCTCTTTTGGTTTGGAAGCTATTGCTGGACGTTTGGTAGAAAAAGCTGCCCCGGCCGAGAAAAACTCTTTTGGTGCACCATGCAGGTACATTTGAGTTTTCCAGGCAAATGAAAGCAGTTACACCAAAATTTCTAGTTTCTGTTTGTGTCTCCCCTGAGGAGGTTTCAGGCCAGCAATGTCTTTCAGTACTATCTCTTTTGGTTTGGAAGCTATTGCTGGACGTTTGGTAGAAAAAGCTTCTCCGGCCGAGAAAAACACTTTTGGTGCACCATGCAGGTACATTTGAGTTTCCCAGGCAAACGAAAGCAGTGACACCAAAGTTTCTAGTTTCTGTTTGTGTCTCCCCTGAGGAGGTTTCAGGCCAGCAATGTCTTTCAGTACTATCTTTTTTGGTTTGAAGCTATTGCTGGACGTTTGGTAGAAAAAGCTTCTCCGGCCGAGAGAAACACTTTTGGTGCACCATGCAGGTACATTTGAGTTTCCCAGGCAAATGAAAGCAGTGACACCAAAGTTTCTAGTTTCTGTTTGTGTCTCCCCTGAGGAGGTTTCAGGCCAGCAATGTCTTTCAGTACTATCTCTTTTGGTTTGGAAGCTATTGTTGGACGTTTGGTAGAAAAAGCTGCCCCGGCCGAGAAAAACAATTTTGGTGCACCATGCAGGTACATTTGAGTTTCCCAGGCAAACGAAAGCAGTGAGACCAAAGTTTCTAGTTTCTGTTTGTGTCTCCCCTGAGGAGGTTTCAGGCCAGCAATGTCTTTCAGTACTATCTCTTTTGGTTTGGAAGCTATTGCTGGACGTTTGGTAGAAAAAGCTGCCCCGGCCGAGAAAAACACTTTTGGTGCACCATGCAGGTACATTTGAGTTTCCCAGGCAAACCAAAGCAGTTACACCAAAATTTCTAGTTTCTGTTTGTGTCTCCCCTGAGGAGGTTTCAGGCCAGCTATGTCTTTCAGTACTATCTCTTTTGGTTTGGAAGCTATTGCTGGACGTTTGGTAGAAAAAGCTTCTCCGGCCGAGAAAAACAGTTTTGGTGCACCATGCAGGTACATTTGAGTTTCCCAGGCAAACGAAAGCAGTGACACCAAAGTTTCTAGTTTCTGTTTGTGTCTCCCCTGAGGAGGTTTCAGGCCAGCAATGTCTTTCAGTACTATCTCTTTTGGTTTGGAAGCTATTGCTGGACGTTTGGTAGAAGAAGCTACCCGGCTGAGAAAAACACTTTTGGTGCACCATGCAGGTACATTTGAGTTTCCCAGGCAAACGAAAGCAGTGACACCAAAGTTTCTAGTTTCTGTTTGTGTCTCCCCTGAGGAGGTTTCAGGCCAGCAATGTCTTTCAGTACTATCTCTTTTAGTTTGAATCTATTGCTGGACGTTTGGTAGAAAAAGCTTCTCCGGCCGAGAGAAACACTTTTGGTGCACCATGCAGGTACATTTGAGTTTCCCAGGCAAACGAAAGCAGTGACACCAAAGTTTCTAGTTTCTGTTTGTGTCTCCCCTGAGGAGGTTTCAGGCCAGCAATGTCTTTCAGTACTATCTCTTTTGGTTTGGAAGCTATTGCTGGACGTTTGGTAGAAAAAGCTGCCCCGGCCGAGAAAAACACTTTTGGTGCACCATGCAGGTACATTTGAGTTTCCCAGGCAAACGAAAGCAGTGAGACCAAAGTTTCTAGTTTCTGTTTGTGTCTCCCCTGAGGAGGTTTCAGGCCAGCTATGTCTTTCAGTACTATCTCTTTTGGTTTGGAAGCTATTGCTGGACGTTTGGTAGAAAAAGCTGCCCCGGCCGAGAAAAACTCTTTTGGTGCACCATGCAGGTACATTTGAGTTTTCCAGGCAAATGAAAGCAGTTACACCAAAATTTCTAGTTTCTGTTTGTGTCTCCCCTGAGGAGGTTTCAGGCCAGCAATGTCTTTCAGTACTATCTCTTTTGGTTTGGAAGCTATTGCTGGACGTTTGGTAGAAAAAGCTTCTCCGGCCGAGAAAAACACTTTTGGTGCACCATGCAGGTACATTTGAGTTTCCCAGGCAAACGAAAGCAGTGACACCAAAGTTTCTAGTTTCTGTTTGTGTCTCCCCTGAGGAGGTTTCAGGCCAGCTATGTCTTTCAGTACTATCTCTTTTGGTTTGAAGCTATTGCTGGACGTTTGGTAGAAAAAGCTGCACCGGCCGAGAGAAACACTTTTGGTGCACCATGCAGGTACATTTGAGTTTCCCAGGCAAACGAAAGCAGTGACACCAAAGTTTCTAGTTTCTGTTTGTGTCTCCCCTGAGGAGGTTTCAGGCCAGCAATGTCTTTCAGTACTATCTCTTTTGGTTTGGAAGCTATTGCTGGACGTTTGGTAGAAAAAGCTGCCCCGGCCGAGAAAAACACTTTTGGTGCACCATGCAGGTACATTTGAGTTTCCCAGGCAAACGAAAGCAGTGAGACCAAAGTTTCTAGTTTCAGTTTGTGTCTCCCCTGAGGAGGTTTCAGGCCAGCTATGTCTTTCAGTACTATCTCTTTTGGTTTGGAAGCTATTGCTGGACGTTTGGTAGAAAAAGCTGCCCCGGCCGAGAAAAACACTTTTGGTGCACCATGCAGGTACATTTGAGTTTCCCAGGCAAACGAAAGCAGTGACACCAAAATTTCTAGTTTCTGTTTGTGTCTCCCCTGAGGAGGTTTCAGGCCAGCAATGTCTTTCAGTACTATCTCTTTTGGTTTGGAAGCTATTGCTGGACGTTTGGTAGAAAAAGCTTCTCCGGCCGAGAAAAACACTTTTGGTGCACCATGCAGGTACATTTGAGTTTCCCAGGCAAACGAAAGCAGTGACACCAAAGTTTCTAGTTTCTGTTTGTGTCTCCCCTGAGGAGGTTTCAGGCCAGCAATGTCTTTCAGTACTATGTCTTTTGGTTTGAAGCTATTGCTGGACGTTTGGTAGAAAAAGCTTCTCCGGCCGAGAGAAACACTTTTGGTGCACCATGCAGGTACATTTGAGTTTCCCATGCAAATGAAAGCAGTGACACCAAAGTTTCTAGTTTCTGTTTTTGTCTCCCCTGAGGAGGTTTCAGGCCAGCAATGTCTTTCAGTACTATCTCTTTTGGTTTGGAAGCTATTGTTGGACGTTTGGTAGAAAAAGCTGCCCCGGCCGAGAGAAACACTTTTGGTGCACCATGCAGGTACATTTGAGTTTCCCAGGCAAACGAAAGCAGTGAGACCAAAGTTTCTAGTTTCTGTTTGTGTCTCCCCTGAGGAGGTTTCAGGCCAGCAATGTCTTTCAGTACTATCTCTTTTGGTTTGGAAGCTATTGCTCGACGTTTGGTAGAAAAAGCTGCCCCGGCCGAGAAAAACACTTTTGGTGCACCATGCAGGTACATTTGAGTTTCCCAGGCAAACCAAAGCAGTTACACCAAAATTTCTAGTTTCTGTTTGTGTCTCCCCTGAGGAGGTTTCAGGCCAGCTATGTCTTTCAGTACTATCTCTTTTGGTTTGGAAGCTATTGCTGGACGTTTGGTAGAAAAAGCTGCCCCGGCCGAGAAAAACACTTTTGGTGCACCATGCAGGTACATTTGAGTTTCCCAGGCAAACGAAAGCAGTGACACCAAAGTTTCTAGTTTCTGTTTGTGTCTCCCCTGAGGAGGTTTCAGGCCAGCAATGTCTTTCAGTACTATCTCTTTTGGTTTGGAAGCTATTGCTGGACGTTTGGTAGAAAAATCTGCTCCGGTCGAGAAAAACAATTTTGGTGCACCATGCAGGTACATTTGAGTTTCCCATGCAAATGAAAGCAGTTACACCAAAATTTCTAGTTTCTGTTTGTGTCTCCCCTGAGGAGGTTTCAGGCCAGCTATGTCTTTCAGTACTATCTCTTTTGGTTTGGAAGCTATTGCTGGACGTTTGGTAGAAAAAGCTTCTGCGGCCGAGAAAAACACTTTTGGTGCACCATGCAGGTACATTTGAGTTTCCCAGGCAAACGAAAGCAGTGACACCAAAGTTTCTAGTTTCTGTTTTTGTCTCCCCTGAGGAGGTTTCAGGCCAGCAATGTCTTTCAGTACTATCTCTTTTGGTTTGGAAGCTATTGTTGGACGTTTGGTAGAAAAAGCTACCCGGCTGAGAAAAACACTTTTGGTGCACCATGCAGGTACATTTGAGTTTCCCAGGCAAACGAAAGCAGTGACACCAAAGTTTCTAGTTTCTGTTTGTGTCTCCCCTGAGGAGGTTTCAGGCCAGCAATGTCTTTCAGTACTATCTCTTTTGGTTTGGAAGCTATTGCTGGACGTTTGGTAGAAAAAACTTCAATGGCCGAGAAAAACACTTTTGGTGCACCATGCAGGTACATTTGAGTTTCCCAGGCAAACGAAAGCAGTGAGACCAAAGTTTCTAGTTTCTGTTTGTGTCTCCCCTGAGGAGGTTTCAGGCCAGCTATGTCTTTCAGTACTATCTCTTTTGGTTTGGAAGCTATTGCTGGACGTTTGGTAGAAAAAGCTGCCCCGGCCGAGAAAAACACTTTTGGTGCACCAAGCAGGTATATTTGAGTTTCCCAGGCAAATGAAAGCAGTTACACCAAAATTTCTAGTTTCTGTTTGTGTCTCCCCTGAGGAGGTTTCAGGCCAGCTATGTCTTTCAGTACTATCTCTTTTGGTTTGAAGCTATTGCTGGACGTTTGGTAGAAAAAGCTTCTCCGGCCGAGAAAAACACTTTTGGTGCACCATGCAGGTACATTTGAGTTTCCCAGGCAAACGAAAGCAGTGACACCAAAGTTTCTAGTTTCTGTTTGTGTCTCCCCTGAGGAGGTTTCAGGCCAGCAATGTCTTTCAGTACTATCTCTTTTGGTTTGGAAGCTATTGCTGGACGTTTGGTAGAAAAAGCTGCCCCGGCCGAGAAAAACACTTTTGGTGCACCATGCAGGTACATTTGAGTTTCCCAGGCAAACGAAAGCAGTGAGACCAAAGTTTCTAGTTTCTGTTTGTGTCTCCCCTGAGGAGGTTTCAGGCCAGCTATGTCTTTCAGTACTATCTCTTTTGGTTTGGAAGCTATTGCTGGACGTTTGGTAGAAAAAGCTGCCCCGGCCGAGAAAAACAATTTTGGTGCACCATGCAGGTACATTTGAGTTTTCCAGGCAAATGAAAGCAGTTACACCAAAATTTCTAGTTTCTGTTTGTTTCTCCCCTGAGGAGGTTTCAGGCCAGCAATGTCTTTCAGTACTATCTCTTTTGGTTTGGAAGCTATTGCTGGACGTTTGGTTGAAAAAGCTTCTCCGGCCGAGAAAAACAATTTTGGTGCACCATGCAGGTACATTTGAGTTTCCCAGGCAAACGAAAGCAGTGACACCAAAGTTTCTAGTTTCTGTTTGTGTCTCCCCTGAGGAGGTTTCAGGCCAGCAATGTCTTTCAGTACTATCTCTTTTGGTTTGAAGCTATTGCTGGACGTTTGGTAGAAAAAGCTTCTCCGGCCGAGAGAAACACTTTTGGTGCACCATGCAGGTACATTTGAGTTTCCCAGGCAAACGAAAGCAGTGACACCAAAGTTTCTAGTTTCTGTTTGTGTCTCCCCTGAGGAGGTTTCAGGCCAGCAATGTCTTTCAGTACTATCTCTTTTGGTTTGGAAGCTATTGCTGGACGTTTGGTAGAAAAAGCTGCCACGGCCGAGAAAAACACTTTTGGTGCACCATGCAGGTACATTTGAGTTTCCCAGGCAAACGAAAGCAGTGAGACCAAAGTTTCTAGTTTCTGTTTGTGTCTCCCCTGAGGAGGTTTCAGGCCAGCTATGTCTTTCAGTACTATCTCTTTTGGTTTGGAAGCTATTGCTGGACGTTTGGTAGAAAAAGCTGCCCCGGCCGAGAAAAACACTTTTGGTGCACCATGCAGGTACATTTGAGTTTCCCAGGCAAACGAAAGCAGTGAGACCAAAGTTTCTAGTTTCTGTTTGTGTCTCCCCTGAGGAGGTTTCAGGCCAGCTATGTCTTTCAGTACTATCTCTTTTGGTTTGGAAGCTATTGCTGGACGTTTGGTAGAAAAAGCTTCTCCGGCCGAGAAAAACACTTTTGGTGCACCATGCAGGTACATTTGAGTTTCCCAGGCAAACGAAAGCAGTGACACCAAAGTTTCTAGTTTCTGTTTGTGTCTCCCCTGAGGAGGTTTCAGGCCAGCTATGTCTTTCAGTACTATCTCTTTTGGTTTGGAAGCTATTGCTGGACGTTTGGTAGAAAAAGCTGCCCCGGCCGAGAAAAACACTTTTGGTGCACCATGCAGGTACATTTGAGTTTCCCAGGAAAATGAAAGCAGTGAGACCAAAGTTTCTAGTTTCTGTTTGTGTCTCCCCTGAGGAGGTTTCAGGCCAGCAATGTCTTTCAGTACTATCTCTTTTGGTTTGGAAGCTATTGCTGGACGTTTGGTAGAAAAAGCTTCTCCGGCCGAGAAAAACAATTTTGGTGCACCATGCAGGTACATTTGAGTTTCCCATGCAAATGAAAGCAGTTACACCAAAATTTCTAGTTTCTGTTTGTGTCTCCCCTGAGGAGGTTTCAGGCCAGCTATGTCTTTCAGTACTATCTCTTTTGGTTTGGAAGCTATTGCTGGACGTTTGGTAGAAAAAGCTTCTGCGGCCGAGAAAAACACTTTTGGTGCACCATGCAGGTACATTTGAGTTTCCCAGGCAAACGAAAGCAGTGACACCAAAGTTTCTAGTTTCTGTTTGTGTCTCCCCTGAGGAGGTTTCAGGCCAGCAATGTCTTTCAGTACTATCTCTTTTGGTTTGGAAGCTATTGCTGGACGTTTGGTAGAAAAAGCTACCCGGCTGAGAAAAACACTTTTGGTGCACCATGCAGGTACATTTGAGTTTCCCAGGCAAACGAAAGCAGTGACACCAAAGTTTCTAGTTTCTGTTTGTGTCTCCCCTGAGGAGGTTTCAGGCCAGCTATGTCTTTCAGTACTATCTCTTTTGGTTTGGAAGCTATTGCTGGACGTTTGGTAGAAAAAACTTCAATGGCCGAGAAAAACACTTTTGGTGCACCATGCAGGTACATTTGAGTTTCCCAGGCAAACGAAAGCAGTGACACCAAAGTTTCTAGTTTCTGTTTGTGTCTCCCCTGAGGAGGTTTCAGGCCAGCAATGTCTTTCAGTACTATCTCTTTTGGTTTGAAGCTATTGCTGGACGTTTGGTAGAAAAAGCTTCTCCGGCCGAGAGAAACACTTTTGGTGCACCATGCAGGTACATTTGAGTTTCCCAGGCAAACGAAAGCAGTGACACCAAAGTTTCTAGTTTCTGTTTGTGTCTCCCCTGAGGAGGTTTCAGGCCAGCAATGTCTTTCAGTACTATCTCTTTTGGTTTGGAAGCTATTGCTGGACGTTTGGTAGAAAAAGCTGCCACGGCCGAGAAAAACACTTTTGGTGCACCATGCAGGTACATTTGAGTTTCCCAGGCAAACGAAAGCAGTGACACCAAAGTTTCTAGTTTCTGTTTGTGTCTCCCCTGAGGAGGTTTCAGGCCAGCTATGTCTTTCAGTACTATCTCTTTTGGTTTGGAAGCTATTGCTGGACGTTTGGTAGAAAAAGCTGCCCCGGCCGAGAAAAACACTTTTGGTGCACCATGCAGGTACATTTGAGTTTCCCAGGCAAACGAAAGCAGTGACACCAAAGTTTCTAGTTTCTGTTTGTGTCTCCCCTGAGGAGGTTTCAGGCCAGCTATGTCTTTCAGTACTATCTCTTTTGGTTTGGAAGCTATTGCTGGACGTTTGGTAGAAAAAGCTGCCCCGGCCGAGAAAAACACTTTTGGTGCACCATGCAGGTACATTTGAGTTTCCCAGGAAAATGAAAGCAGTGAGACCAAAGTTTCTAGTTTCTGTTTGTGTCTCCCCTGAGGAGGTTTCAGGCCAGCAATGTCTTTCAGTACTATCTCTTTTGGTTTGGAAGCTATTGCTGGACGTTTGGTAGAAAAAGCTTCTGCGGCCGAGAAAAACACTTTTGGTGCACCATGCAGGTACATTTGAGTTTCCCAGGCAAACGAAAGCAGTGACACCAAAGTTTCTAGTTTCTGTTTGTGTCTCCCCTGAGGAGGTTTCAGGCCAGCAATGTCTTTCAGTACTATCTCTTTTGGTTTGGAAGCTATTGCTGGACGTTTGGTAGAAAAAGCGACCCGGCTGAGAAAAACACTTTTGGTGCACCATGCAGGTACATTTGAGTTTCCCAGGCAATCGAAAGCAGTGACACCAAAGTTTCTAGTTTCTGTTTGTGTCTCCCCTGAGGAGGTTTCAGGCCAGCTATGTCTTTCAGTACTATCTCTTTTGGTTTGGAAGCTATTGCTGGACGTTTGGTAGAAAAAACTTCAATGGCCGAGAAAAACACTTTTGGTGCACCATGCAGGTACATTTGAGTTTCCCAGGCAAACGAAAGCAGTGACACCAAAGTTTCTAGTTTCTGTTTGTGTCTCCCCTGAGGAGGTTTCAGGCCAGCTATGTCTTTCAGTACTATCTCTTTTGGTTTGGAAGCTATTGCTGGACGTTTGGTAGAAAAAGCTGCCCCGGCCGAGAAAAACACTTTTGGTGCACCAAGCAGGTATATTTGAGTTACCCAGGCAAATGAAAGCAGTTACACCAAAATTTCTAGTTTCTGTTTGTGTCTCCCCTGAGGAGCTTTCAGGCCAGCAATGTCTTTCAGTACTATCTCTTTTGGTTTGGAAGCTATTGCTGGACGTTTGGTAGAAAAAGCTTCTCCGGCCGAGAAAAACACTTTTGGTGCACCATGGAGGTACATTTGAGTTTCCCAGGCAAACGAAAGCAGTGACACCAAAGTTTCTAGTTTCTGTTTGTGTCTCCCCTGAGGAGGTTTCAGGCCAGCAATGTCTTTCAGTACTATCTTTTTTGGTTTGAAGCTATTGCTGGACGTTTGGTAGAAAAAGCTTCTCCGGCCGAGAGAAACACTTTTGGTGCACCATGCAGGTACATTTGAGTTTCCCAGGCAAACGAAAGCAGTGAGACCAAAGTTTCTAGTTTCTGTTTGTGTCTCCCCTGAGGAGGTTTCAGGCCAGCTATGTCTTTCAGTACTATCTCTTTTGGTTTGGAAGCTATTGCTGGACGTTTGGTAGAAAAAGCTGCCCCGGCCGAGAAAAACACTTTTGGTGCACCAAGCAGGTATATTTGAGTTTCCCAGGCAAATGAAAGCAGTTACACCAAAATTTCTAGTTTCTGTTTGTGTCTCCCCTGAGGAGGTTTCAGGCCAGCTATGTCTTTCAGTACTATCTCTTTTGGTTTGAAGCTATTGCTGGACGTTTGGTAGAAAAAGCTTCTCCGGCCGAGAAAAACACTTTTGGTGCACCATGCAGGTACATTTGAGTTTCCCAGGCAAACGAAAGCAGTGACACCAAAGTTTCTAGTTTCTGTTTGTGTCTCCCCTGAGGAGGTTTCAGGCCAGCAATGTCTTTCAGTACTATCTCTTTTGGTTTGGAAGCTATTGCTGGACGTTTGGTAGAAAAAGCTGCCCCGGCCGAGAAAAACACTTTTGGTGCACCATGCAGGTACATTTGAGTTTCCCAGGCAAACGAAAGCAGTGAGACCAAAGTTTCTAGTTTCTGTTTGTGTCTCCCCTGAGGAGGTTTCAGGCCAGCTATGTCTTTCAGTACTATCTCTTTTGGTTTGGAAGCTATTGCTGGACGTTTGGTAGAAAAAGCTGCCCCGGCCGAGAAAAACACTTTTGGTGCACCATGCAGGTACATTTGAGTTTTCCAGGCAAATGAAAGCAGTTACACCAAAATTTCTAGTTTCTGTTTGTTTCTCCCCTGAGGAGGTTTCAGGCCAGCAATGTCTTTCAGTACTATCTCTTTTGGTTTGGAAGCTATTGCTGGACGTTTGGTTGAAAAAGCTTCTCCGGCCGAGAAAAACACTTTTGGTGCACCATGCAGGTACATTTGAGTTTCCCAGGCAAACGAAAGCAGTGACACCAAAGTTTCTAGTTTCTGTTTGTGTCTCCCCTGAGGAGGTTTCAGGCCAGCAATGTCTTTCAGTACTATCTCTTTTGGTTTGAAGCTATTGCTGGACGTTTGGTAGAAAAAGCTTCTCCGGCCGAGAGAAACACTTTTGGTGCACCATGCAGGTACATTTGAGTTTCCCAGGCAAACGAAAGCAGTGACACCAAAGTTTCTAGTTTCTGTTTGTGTCTCCCCTGAGGAGGTTTCAGGCCAGCAATGTCTTTCAGTACTATCTCTTTTGGTTTGGAAGCTATTGCTGGACGTTTGGTAGAAAAAGCTGCCACGGCCGAGAAAAACACTTTTGGTGCACCATGCAGGTACATTTGAGTTTCCCAGGCAAACGAAAGCAGTGAGACCAAAGTTTCTAGTTTCTGTTTGTGTCTCCCCTGAGGAGGTTTCAGGCCAGCTATGTCTTTCAGTACTATCTCTTTTGGTTTGGAAGCTATTGCTGGACGTTTGGTAGAAAAAGCTGCCCCGGCCGAGAAAAACACTTTTGGTGCACCATGCAGGTACATTTGAGTTTCCCAGGCAAACGAAAGCAGTGACACCAAAGTTTCTAGTTTCTGTTTGTGTCTCCCCTGAGGAGGTTTCAGGCCAGCTATGTCTTTCAGTACTATCTCTTTTGGTTTGGAAGCTATTGCTGGACGTTTGGTAGAAAAAGCTTCTCCGGCCGAGAAAAACACTTTTGGTGCACCATGCAGGTACATTTGAGTTTCCCAGGCAAACGAAAGCAGTGACACCAAAGTTTCTAGTTTCTGTTTGTGTCTCCCCTGAGGAGGTTTCAGGCCAGCTATGTCTTTCAGTACTATCTCTTTTGGTTTGGAAGCTATTGCTGGACGTTTGGTAGAAAAAGCTGCCCCGGCCGAGAAAAACACTTTTGGTGCACCATGCAGGTACATTTGAGTTTCCCAGGAAAATGAAAGCAGTGAGACCAAAGTTTCTAGTTTCTGTTTGTGTCTCCCCTGAGGAGGTTTCAGGCCAGCAATGTCTTTCAGTACTATCTCTTTTGGTTTGGAAGCTATTGCTGGACGTTTGGTAGAAAAAGCTTCTCCGGCCGAGAAAAACAATTTTGGTGCACCATGCAGGTACATTTGAGTTTCCCATGCAAATGAAAGCAGTTACACCAAAATTTCTAGTTTCTGTTTGTGTCTCCCCTGAGGAGGTTTCAGGCCAGCTATGTCTTTCAGTACTATCTCTTTTGGTTTGGAAGCTATTGCTGGACGTTTGGTAGAAAAAGCTTCTGCGGCCGAGAAAAACACTTTTGGTGCACCATGCAGGTACATTTGAGTTTCCCAGGCAAACGAAAGCAGTGACACCAAAGTTTCTAGTTTCTGTTTGTGTCTCCCCTGAGGAGGTTTCAGGCCAGCAATGTCTTTCAGTACTATCTCTTTTGGTTTGGAAGCTATTGCTGGACGTTTGGTAGAAAAAGCTACCCGGCTGAGAAAAACACTTTTGGTGCACCATGCAGGTACATTTGAGTTTCCCAGGCAAACGAAAGCAGTGACACCAAAGTTTCTAGTTTCTGTTTGTGTCTCCCCTGAGGAGGTTTCAGGCCAGCTATGTCTTTCAGTACTATCTCTTTTGGTTTGGAAGCTATTGCTGGACGTTTGGTAGAAAAAACTTCAATGGCCGAGAAAAACAATTTTGGTGCACCATGCAGGTACATTTGAGTTTCCCAGGCAAACGAAAGCAGTGACACCAAAGTTTCTAGTTTCTGTTTGTGTCTCCCCTGAGGAGGTTTCAGGCCAGCAATGTCTTTCAGTACTATCTCTTTTGGTTTGAAGCTATTGCTGGACGTTTGGTAGAAAAAGCTTCTCCGGCCGAGAGAAACACTTTTGGTGCACCATGCAGGTACATTTGAGTTTCCCAGGCAAACGAAAGCAGTGACACCAAAGTTTCTAGTTTCTGTTTGTGTCTCCCCTGAGGAGGTTTCAGGCCAGCAATGTCTTTCAGTACTATCTCTTTTGGTTTGGAAGCTATTGCTGGACGTTTGGTAGAAAAAGCTGCCACGGCCGAGAAAAACACTTTTGGTGCACCATGCAGGTACATTTGAGTTTCCCAGGCAAACGAAAGCAGTGACACCAAAGTTTCTAGTTTCTGTTTGTGTCTCCCCTGAGGAGGTTTCAGGCCAGCTATGTCTTTCAGTACTATCTCTTTTGGTTTGGAAGCTATTGCTGGACGTTTGGTAGAAAAAGCTGCCCCGGCCGAGAAAAACACTTTTGGTGCACCATGCAGGTACATTTGAGTTTCCCAGGCAAACGAAAGCAGTGAGACCAAAGTTTCTAGTTTCTGTTTGTGTCTCCCCTGAGGAGGTTTCAGGCCAGCAATGTCTTTCAGTACTATCTCTTTTGGTTTGGAAGCTATTGCTGGACGTTTGGTAGAAAAAGCTTCTCCGGCCGAGAAAAACACTTTTGGTGCACCATGCAGGTACATTTGAGTTTCCCAGGCAAACGAAAGCAGTGACACCAAAGTTTCTAGTTTCTGTTTGTGTCTCCCCTGAGGAGGTTTCAGGCCAGCTATGTCTTTCAGTACTATCTCTTTTGGTTTGGAAGCTATTGCTGGACGTTTGGTAGAAAAAGCTGCCCCGGCCGAGAAAAACACTTTTGGTGCACCATGCAGGTACATTTGAGTTTCCCAGGCAAACGAAAGCAGTGAGACCAAAGTTTCTAGTTTCTGTTTGTGTCTCCCCTGAGGAGGTTTCAGGCCAGCTATGTCTTTCAGTACTATCTCTTTTGGTTTGGAAGCTATTGCTGGACGTTTGGTAGAAAAAGCTTCTCCGGCCGAGAAAAACACTTTTGGTGCACCATGCAGGTACATTTGAGTTTCCCAGGCAAACGAAAGCAGTGACACCAAAGTTTCTAGTTTCTGTTTGTGTCTCCCCTGAGGAGGTTTCAGGCCAGCAATGTCTTTCAGTACTATCTCTTTTGGTTTGGAAGCTATTGCTGGACGTTTGGTAGAAAAAGCTGCCACGGCCGAGAAAAACACTTTTGGTGCACCATGCAGGTACATTTGAGTTTCCCAGGCAAACGAAAGCAGTGACACCAAAGTTTCTAGTTTCTGTTTGTGTCTCCCCTGAGGAGGTTTCAGGCCAGCTATGTCTTTCAGTACTATCTCTTTTGGTTTGGAAGCTATTGCTGGACGTTTGGTAGAAAAAGCTGCCCCGGCCGAGAAAAACACTTTTGGTGCACCATGCAGGTACATTTGAGTTTCCCAGGCAAACGAAAGCAGTGAGACCAAAGTTTCTAGTTTCTGTTTGTGTCTCCCCTGAGGAGGTTTCAGGCCAGCAATGTCTTTCAGTACTATCTCTTTTGGTTTGGAAGCTATTGCTGGACGTTTGGTAGAAAAAGCTTCTCCGGCCGAGAAAAACACTTTTGGTGCACCATGCAGGTACATTTGAGTTTCCCAGGCAAACGAAAGCAGTGACACCAAAGTTTCTAGTTTCTGTTTGTGTCTCCCCTGAGGAGGTTTCAGGCCAGCTATGTCTTTCAGTACTATCTCTTTTGGTTTGGAAGCTATTGCTGGACGTTTGGTAGAAAAAGCTGCCCCGGCCGAGAAAAACACTTTTGGTGCACCATGCAGGTACATTTGAGTTTCCCAGGCAAACGAAAGCAGTGAGACCAAAGTTTCTAGTTTCTGTTTGTGTCTCCCCTGAGGAGGTTTCAGGCCAGCTATGTCTTTCAGTACTATCTCTTTTGGTTTGGAAGCTATTGCTGGACGTTTGGTAGAAAAAGCTTCTCCGGCCGAGAAAAACACTTTTGGTGCACCATGCAGGTACATTTGAGTTTCCCAGGCAAACGAAAGCAGTGACACCAAAGTTTCTAGTTTCTGTTTGTGTCTCCCCTGAGGAGGTTTCAGGCCAGCTATGTCTTTCAGTACTATCTCTTTTGGTTTGGAAGCTATTGCTGGACGTTTGGTAGAAAAAGCTGCCCCGGCCGAGAAAAACACTTTTGGTGCACCATGCAGGTACATTTGAGTTTCCCAGGAAAATGAAAGCAGTGAGACCAAAGTTTCTAGTTTCTGTTTGTGTCTCCCCTGAGGAGGTTTCAGGCCAGCAATGTCTTTCAGTACTATCTCTTTTGGTTTGGAAGCTATTGCTGGACGTTTGGTAGAAAAAGCTTCTCCGGCCGAGAAAAACAATTTTGGTGCACCATGCAGGTACATTTGAGTTTCCCATGCAAATGAAAGCAGTTACACCAAAATTTCTAGTTTCTGTTTGTGTCTCCCCTGAGGAGGTTTCAGGCCAGCTATGTCTTTCAGTACTATCTCTTTTGGTTTGGAAGCTATTGCTGGACGTTTGGTAGAAAAAGCTTCTGCGGCCGAGAAAAACACTTTTGGTGCACCATGCAGGTACATTTGAGTTTCCCAGGCAAACGAAAGCAGTGACACCAAAGTTTCTAGTTTCTGTTTGTGTCTCCCCTGAGGAGGTTTCAGGCCAGCAATGTCTTTCAGTACTATCTCTTTTGGTTTGGAAGCTATTGCTGGACGTTTGGTAGAAAAAGCGACCCGGCTGAGAAAAACACTTTTGGTGCACCATGCAGGTACATTTGAGTTTCCCAGGCAAACGAAAGCAGTGACACCAAAGTTTCTAGTTTCTGTTTGTGTCTCCCCTGAGGAGGTTTCAGGCCAGCTATGTCTTTCAGTACTATCTCTTTTGGTTTGGAAGCTATTGCTGGACGTTTGGTAGAAAAAACTTCAATGGCCGAGAAAAACACTTTTGGTGCACCATGCAGGTACATTTGAGTTTCCCAGGCAAACGAAAGCAGTGACACCAAAGTTTCTAGTTTCTGTTTGTGTCTCCCCTGAGGAGGTTTCAGGCCAGCTATGTCTTTCAGTACTATCTCTTTTGGTTTGGAAGCTATTGCTGGACGTTTGGTAGAAAAAGCTGCCCCGGCCGAGAAAAACACTTTTGGTGCACCAAGCAGGTATATTTGAGTTACCCAGGCAAATGAAAGCAGTTACACCAAAATTTCTAGTTTCTGTTTGTGTCTCCCCTGAGGAGCTTTCAGGCCAGCAATGTCTTTCAGTACTATCTCTTTTGGTTTGGAAGCTATTGCTGGACGTTTGGTAGAAAAAGCTTCTCCGGCCGAGAAAAACACTTTTGGTGCACCATGGAGGTACATTTGAGTTTCCCAGGCAAACGAAAGCAGTGACACCAAAGTTTCTAGTTTCTGTTTGTGTCTCCCCTGAGGAGGTTTCAGGCCAGCAATGTCTTTCAGTACTATCTTTTTTGGTTTGAAGCTATTGCTGGACGTTTGGTAGAAAAAGCTTCTCCGGCCGAGAGAAACACTTTTGGTGCACCATGCAGGTACATTTGAGTTTCCCAGGCAAACGAAAGCAGTGAGACCAAAGTTTCTAGTTTCTGTTTGTGTCTCCCCTGAGGAGGTTTCAGGCCAGCTATGTCTTTCAGTACTATCTCTTTTGGTTTGGAAGCTATTGCTGGACGTTTGGTAGAAAAAGCTGCCCCGGCCGAGAAAAACACTTTTGGTGCACCAAGCAGGTATATTTGAGTTTCCCAGGCAAATGAAAGCAGTTACACCAAAATTTCTAGTTTCTGTTTGTGTCTCCCCTGAGGAGGTTTCAGGCCAGCTATGTCTTTCAGTACTATCTCTTTTGGTTTGAAGCTATTGCTGGACGTTTGGTAGAAAAAGCTTCTCCGGCCGAGAAAAACACTTTTGGTGCACCATGCAGGTACATTTGAGTTTCCCAGGCAAACGAAAGCAGTGACACCAAAGTTTCTAGTTTCTGTTTGTGTCTCCCCTGAGGAGGTTTCAGGCCAGCAATGTCTTTCAGTACTATCTCTTTTGGTTTGGAAGCTATTGCTGGACGTTTGGTAGAAAAAGCTGCCCCGGCCGAGAAAAACACTTTTGGTGCACCATGCAGGTACATTTGAGTTTCCCAGGCAAACGAAAGCAGTGAGACCAAAGTTTCTAGTTTCTGTTTGTGTCTCCCCTGAGGAGGTTTCAGGCCAGCTATGTCTTTCAGTACTATCTCTTTTGGTTTGGATGCTATTGCTGGACGTTTGGTAGAAAAAGCTGCCCCGGCCGAGAAAAACACTTTTGGTGCACCATGCAGGTACATTTGAGTTTTCCAGGCAAATGAAAGCAGTTACACCAAAATTTCTAGTTTCTGTTTGTTTCTCCCCTGAGGAGGTTTCAGGCCAGCAATGTCTTTCAGTACTATCTCTTTTGGTTTGGAAGCTATTGCTGGACGTTTGGTTGAAAAAGCTTCTCCGGCCGAGAAAAACACTTTTGGTGCACCATGCAGGTACATTTGAGTTTCCCAGGCAAACGAAAGCAGTGACACCAAAGTTTCTAGTTTCTGTTTGTGTCTCCCCTGAGGAGGTTTCAGGCCAGCAATGTCTTTCAGTACTATCTCTTTTGGTTTGAAGCTATTGCTGGACGTTTGGTAGAAAAAGCTTCTCCGGCCGAGAGAAACACTTTTGGTGCACCATGCAGGTACATTTGAGTTTCCCAGGCAAACGAAAGCAGTGACACCAAAGTTTCTAGTTTCTGTTTGTGTCTCCCCTGAGGAGGTTTCAGGCCAGCAATGTCTTTCAGTACTATCTCTTTTGGTTTGGAAGCTATTGCTGGACGTTTGGTAGAAAAAGCTGCCACGGCCGAGAAAAACACTTTTGGTGCACCATGCAGGTACATTTGAGTTTCCCAGGCAAACGAAAGCAGTGAGACCAAAGTTTCTAGTTTCTGTTTGTGTCTCCCCTGAGGAGGTTTCAGGCCAGCTATGTCTTTCAGTACTATCTCTTTTGGTTTGGAAGCTATTGCTGGACGTTTGGTAGAAAAAGCTGCCCCGGCCGAGAAAAACACTTTTGGTGCACCATGCAGGTACATTTGAGTTTCCCAGGCAAACGAAAGCAGTGAGACCAAAGTTTCTAGTTTCTGTTTGTGTCTCCCCTGAGGAGGTTTCAGGCCAGCTATGTCTTTCAGTACTATCTCTTTTGGTTTGGAAGCTATTGCTGGACGTTTGGTAGAAAAAGCTTCTCCGGCCGAGAAAAACACTTTTGGTGCACCATGCAGGTACATTTGAGTTTCCCAGGCAAACGAAAGCAGTGACACCAAAGTTTCTAGTTTCTGTTTGTGTCTCCCCTGAGGAGGTTTCAGGCCAGCTATGTCTTTCAGTACTATCTCTTTTGGTTTGGAAGCTATTGCTGGACGTTTGGTAGAAAAAGCTGCCCCGGCCGAGAAAAACACTTTTGGTGCACCATGCAGGTACATTTGAGTTTCCCAGGAAAATGAAAGCAGTGAGACCAAAGTTTCTAGTTTCTGTTTGTGTCTCCCCTGAGGAGGTTTCAGGCCAGCTATGTCTTTCAGTACTATCTCTTTTGGTTTGGAAGCTATTGCTGGACGTTTGGTAGAAAAAGCTTCTCCGGCCGAGAAAAACAATTTTGGTGCACCATGCAGGTACATTTGAGTTTCCCATGCAAATGAAAGCAGTTACACCAAAATTTCTAGTTTCTGTTTGTGTCTCCCCTGAGGAGGTTTCAGGCCAGCTATGTCTTTCAGTACTATCTCTTTTGGTTTGGAAGCTATTGCTGGACGTTTGGTAGAAAAAGCTTCTGCGGCCGAGAAAAACACTTTTGGTGCACCATGCAGGTACATTTGAGTTTCCCAGGCAAACGAAAGCAGTGACACCAAAGTTTCTAGTTTCTGTTTGTGTCTCCCCTGAGGAGGTTTCAGGCCAGCTATGTCTTTCAGTACTATCTCTTTTGGTTTGGAAGCTATTGCTGGACGTTTGGTAGAAAAAGCTTCTCCGGCCGAGAAAAACAATTTTGGTGCACCATGCAGGTACATTTGAGTTTCCCATGCAAATGAAAGCAGTTACACCAAAATTTCTAGTTTCTGTTTGTGTCTCCCCTGAGGAGGTTTCAGGCCAGCTATGTCTTTCAGTACTATCTCTTTTGGTTTGGAAGCTATTGCTGGACGTTTGGTAGAAAAAGCTTCTGCGGCCGAGAAAAACACTTTTGGTGCACCATGCAGGTACATTTGAGTTTCCCAGGCAAACGAAAGCAGTGACACCAAAGTTTCTAGTTTCTGTTTGTGTCTCCCCTGAGGAGGTTTCAGGCCAGCAATGTCTTTCAGTACTATCTCTTTTGGTTTGGAAGCTATTGCTGGACGTTTGGTAGAAAAAGCTACCCGGCTGAGAAAAACACTTTTGGTGCACCATGCAGGTACATTTGAGTTTCCCAGGCAAACGAAAGCAGTGACACCAAAGTTTCTAGTTTCTGTTTGTGTCTCCCCTGAGGAGGTTTCAGGCCAGCTATGTCTTTCAGTACTATCTCTTTTGGTTTGGAAGCTATTGCTGGACGTTTGGTAGAAAAAACTTCAATGGCCGAGAAAAACACTTTTGGTGCACCATGCAGGTACATTTGAGTTTCCCAGGCAAACGAAAGCAGTGACACCAAAGTTTCTAGTTTCTGTTTGTGTCTCCCCTGAGGAGGTTTCAGGCCAGCAATGTCTTTCAGTACTATCTCTTTTGGTTTGAAGCTATTGCTGGACGTTTGGTAGAAAAAGCTTCTCCGGCCGAGAGAAACACTTTTGGTGCACCATGCAGGTACATTTGAGTTTCCCAGGCAAACGAAAGCAGTGACACCAAAGTTTCTAGTTTCTGTTTGTGTCTCCCCTGAGGAGGTTTCAGGCCAGCAATGTCTTTCAGTACTATCTCTTTTGGTTTGGAAGCTATTGCTGGACGTTTGGTAGAAAAAGCTGCCACGGCCGAGAAAAACACTTTTGGTGCACCATGCAGGTACATTTGAGTTTCCCAGGCAAACGAAAGCAGTGACACCAAAGTTTCTAGTTTCTGTTTGTGTCTCCCCTGAGGAGGTTTCAGGCCAGCTATGTCTTTCAGTACTATCTCTTTTGGTTTGGAAGCTATTGCTGGACGTTTGGTAGAAAAAGCTGCCCCGGCCGAGAAAAACACTTTTGGTGCACCATGCAGGTACATTTGAGTTTCCCAGGCAAACGAAAGCAGTGAGACCAAAGTTTCTAGTTTCTGTTTGTGTCTCCCCTGAGGAGGTTTCAGGCCAGCTATGTCTTTCAGTACTATCTCTTTTGGTTTGGAAGCTATTGCTGGACGTTTGGTAGAAAAAGCTTCTCCGGCCGAGAAAAACACTTTTGGTGCACCATGCAGGTACATTTGAGTTTCCCAGGCAAACGAAAGCAGTGACACCAAAGTTTCTAGTTTCTGTTTGTGTCTCCCCTGAGGAGGTTTCAGGCCAGCTATGTCTTTCAGTACTATCTCTTTTGGTTTGGAAGCTATTGCTGGACGTTTGGTAGAAAAAGCTGCCCCGGCCGAGAAAAACACTTTTGGTGCACCATGCAGGTACATTTGAGTTTCCCAGGAAAATGAAAGCAGTGAGACCAAAGTTTCTAGTTTCTGTTTGTGTCTCCCCTGAGGAGGTTTCAGGCCAGCAATGTCTTTCAGTACTATCTCTTTTGGTTTGGAAGCTATTGCTGGACGTTTGGTAGAAAAAGCTTCTCCGGCCGAGAAAAACAATTTTGGTGCACCATGCAGGTACATTTGAGTTTCCCATGCAAATGAAAGCAGTTACACCAAAATTTCTAGTTTCTGTTTGTGTCTCCCCTGAGGAGGTTTCAGGCCAGCTATGTCTTTCAGTACTATCTCTTTTGGTTTGGAAGCTATTGCTGGACGTTTGGTAGAAAAAGCTTCTGCGGCCGAGAAAAACACTTTTGGTGCACCATGCAGGTACATTTGAGTTTCCCAGGCAAACGAAAGCAGTGACACCAAAGTTTCTAGTTTCTGTTTGTGTCTCCCCTGAGGAGGTTTCAGGCCAGCAATGTCTTTCAGTACTATCTCTTTTGGTTTGGAAGCTATTGCTGGACGTTTGGTAGAAAAAGCGACCCGGCTGAGAAAAACACTTTTGGTGCACCATGCAGGTACATTTGAGTTTCCCAGGCAAACGAAAGCAGTGACACCAAAGTTTCTAGTTTCTGTTTGTGTCTCCCCTGAGGAGGTTTCAGGCCAGCTATGTCTTTCAGTACTATCTCTTTTGGTTTGGAAGCTATTGCTGGACGTTTGGTAGAAAAAACTTCAATGGCCGAGAAAAACACTTTTGGTGCACCATGCAGGTACATTTGAGTTTCCCAGGCAAACGAAAGCAGTGAGACCAAAGTTTCTAGTTTCTGTTTGTGTCTCCCCTGAGGAGGTTTCAGGCCAGCTATGTCTTTCAGTACTATCTCTTTTGGTTTGGAAGCTATTGCTGGACGTTTGGTAGAAAAAGCTGCCCCGGCCGAGAAAAACACTTTTGGTGCACCAAGCAGGTATATTTGAGTTACCCAGGCAAATGAAAGCAGTTACACCAAAATTTCTAGTTTCTGTTTGTGTCTCCCCTGAGGAGGTTTCAGGCCAGCAATGTCTTTCAGTACTATCTCTTTTGGTTTGGAAGCTATTGCTGGACGTTTGGTAGAAAAAGCTTCTCCGGCCGAGAAAAACACTTTTGGTGCACCATGCAGGTACATTTGAGTTTCCCAGGCAAACGAAAGCAGTGACACCAAAGTTTCTAGTTTCTGTTTGTGTCTCCCCTGAGGAGGTTTCAGGCCAGCAATGTCTTTCAGTACTATCTCTTTTGGTTTGAAGCTATTGCTGGACGTTTGGTAGAAAAAGCTTCTCCGGCCGAGAGAAACACTTTTGGTGCACCATGCAGGTACATTTGAGTTTCCCAGGCAAATGAAAGCAGTGACACCAAAGTTTCTAGTTTCTGTTTGTGTCTCCCCTGAGGAGGTTTCAGGCCAGCAATGTCTTTCAGTACTATCTCTTTTGGTTTGGAAGCTATTGTTGGACGTTTGGTAGAAAAAGCTGCCCCGGCCGAGAAAAACACTTTTGGTGCACCATGCAGGTACATTTGAGTTTCCCAGGCAAACGAAAGCAGTGAGACCAAAGTTTCTAGTTTCTGTTTGTGTCTCCCCTGAGGAGGTTTCAGGCCAGCTATGTCTTTCAGTACTATCTCTTTTGGTTTGGAAGCTATTGCTGGACGTTTGGTAGAAAAAGCTTCTCCGGCCGAGAGAAACACTTTTGGTGCACCATGGAGGTACATTTGAGTTTCCCAGGCAAACGAAAGCAGTGACACCAAAGTTTCTAGTTTCTGTTTGTGTCTCCCCTGAGGAGGTTTCAGGCCAGCAATGTCTTTCAGTACTATCTTTTTTGGTTTGAAGCTATTGCTGGACGTTTGGTAGAAAAAGCTTCTCCGGCCGAGAGAAACACTTTTGGTGCACCATGCAGGTACATTTGAGTTTCCCAGGCAAACGAAAGCAGTGAGACCAAAGTTTCTAGTTTCTGTTTGTGTCTCCCCTGAGGAGGTTTCAGGCCAGCTATGTCTTTCAGTACTATCTCTTTTGGTTTGGAAGCTATTGCTGGACGTTTGGTAGAAAAAGCTGCCCCGGCCGAGAAAAACACTTTTGGTGCACCAAGCAGGTATATTTGAGTTTCCCAGGCAAATGAAAGCAGTTACACCAAAATTTCTAGTTTCTGTTTGTGTCTCCCCTGAGGAGGTTTCAGGCCAGCTATGTCTTTCAGTACTATCTCTTTTGGTTTGAAGCTATTGCTGGACGTTTGGTAGAAAAAGCTTCTCCGGCCGAGAAAAACACTTTTGGTGCACCATGCAGGTACATTTGAGTTTCCCAGGCAAACGAAAGCAGTGACACCAAAGTTTCTAGTTTCTGTTTGTGTCTCCCCTGAGGAGGTTTCAGGCCAGCAATGTCTTTCAGTACTATCTCTTTTGGTTTGGAAGCTATTGCTGGACGTTTGGTAGAAAAAGCTGCCCCGGCCGAGAAAAACACTTTTGGTGCACCATGCAGGTACATTTGAGTTTCCCAGGCAAACGAAAGCAGTGAGACCAAAGTTTCTAGTTTCTGTTTGTGTCTCCCCTGAGGAGGTTTCAGGCCAGCTATGTCTTTCAGTACTATCTCTTTTGGTTTGGAAGCTATTGCTGGACGTTTGGTAGAAAAAGCTGCCCCGGCCGAGAAAAACACTTTTGGTGCACCATGCAGGTACATTTGAGTTTTCCAGGCAAATGAAAGCAGTTACACCAAAATTTCTAGTTTCTGTTTGTTTCTCCCCTGAGGAGGTTTCAGGCCAGCAATGTCTTTCAGTACTATCTCTTTTTGTTTGGAAGCTATTGCTGGACGTTTGGTTGAAAAAGCTTCTCCGGCCGAGAAAAACACTTTTGGTGCACCATGCAGGTACATTTGAGTTTCCCAGGCAAACGAAAGCAGTGACACCAAAGTTTCTAGTTTCTGTTTGTGTCTCCCCTGAGGAGGTTTCAGGCCAGCAATGTCTTTCAGTACTATCTCTTTTGGTTTGGAAGCTATTGCTGGACGTTTGGTAGAAAAAGCTTCTCCGGCCGAGAGAAACACTTTTGGTGCACCATGCAGGTACATTTGAGTTTCCCAGGCAAACGAAAGCAGTGACACCAAAGTTTCTAGTTTCTGTTTGTGTCTCCCCTGAGGAGGTTTCAGGCCAGCAATGTCTTTCAGTACTATCTCTTTTGGTTTGGAAGCTATTGCTGGACGTTTGGTAGAAAAAGCTGCCACGGCCGAGAAAAACACTTTTGGTGCACCATGCAGGTACATTTGAGTTTCCCAGGCAAACGAAAGCAGTGAGACCAAAGTTTCTAGTTTCTGTTTGTGTCTCCCCTGAGGAGGTTTCAGGCCAGCTATGTCTTTCAGTACTATCTCTTTTGGTTTGGAAGCTATTGCTGGACGTTTGGTAGAAAAAGCTGCCCCGGCCGAGAAAAACACTTTTGGTGCACCATGCAGGTACATTTGAGTTTCCCAGGCAAACGAAAGCAGTGAGACCAAAGTTTCTAGTTTCTGTTTGTGTCTCCCCTGAGGAGGTTTCAGGCCAGCAATGTCTTTCAGTACTATCTTTTTTGGTTTGAATCTATTGCTGGACGTTTGGTAGAAAAAGCTTCTCCGGCCGAGAGAAACACTTTTGGTGCACCATGCAGGTACATTTGAGTTTCCCAGGCAAACGAAAGCAGTGAGACCAAAGTTTCTAGTTTCTGTTTGTGTCTCCCCTGAGGAGGTTTCAGGCCAGCTATGTCTTTCAGTACTATCTCTTTTGGTTTGGAAGCTATTGCTGGACGTTTGGTAGAAAAAGCTGCCCCGGCCGAGAAAAACACTTTTGGTGCACCATGCAGGTACATTTGAGTTTTCCAGGCAAATGAAAGCAGTTACACCAAAATTTCTAGTTTCTGTTTGTTTCTCCCCTGAGGAGGTTTCAGGCCAGCAATGTCTTTCAGTACTATCTCTTTTGGTTTGGAAGCTATTGCTGGACGTTTGGTTGAAAAAGCTTCTCCGGCCGAGAAAAACACTTTTGGTGCACCATGCAGGTACATTTGAGTTTCCCAGGCAAACGAAAGCAGTGACACCAAAGTTTCTAGTTTCTGTTTGTGTCTCCCCTGAGGAGGTTTCAGGCCAGCAATGTCTTTCAGTACTATCTCTTTTGGTTTGAAGCTATTGCTGGACGTTTGGTAGAAAAAGCTTCTCCGGCCGAGAGAAACACTTTTGGTGCACCATGCAGGTACATTTGAGTTTCCCAGGCAAACGAAAGCAGTGACACCAAAGTTTCTAGTTTCTGTTTGTGTCTCCCCTGAGGAGGTTTCAGGCCAGCAATGTCTTTCAGTACTATCTCTTTTGGTTTGGAAGCTATTGCTGGACGTTTGGTAGAAAAAGCTGCCCCGGCCGAGAAAAACACTTTTGGTGCACCATGCAGGTACATTTGAGTTTCCCAGGCAAACGAAAGCAGTGAGACCAAAGTTTCTAGTTTCTGTTTGTGTCTCCCCTGAGGAGGTTTCAGGCCAGCTATGTCTTTCAGTACTATCTCTTTTGGTTTGGAAGCTATTGCTGGACGTTTGGTAGAAAAAGCTGCCCCGGCCGAGAAAAACACTTTTGGTGCACCATGCAGGTACATTTGAGTTTCCCAGGCAAACGAAAGCAGTGAGACCAAAGTTTCTAGTTTCTGTTTGTGTCTCCCCTGAGGAGGTTTCAGGCCAGCTATGTCTTTCAGTACTATCTCTTTTGGTTTGGAAGCTATTGCTGGACGTTTGGTAGAAAAAGCTTCTCCGGCCGAGAAAAACACTTTTGGTGCACCATGCAGGTACATTTGAGTTTCCCAGGCAAACGAAAGCAGTGACACCAAAGTTTCTAGTTTCTGTTTGTGTCTCCCCTGAGGAGGTTTCAGGCCAGCAATGTCTTTCAGTACTATCTCTTTTGGTTTGAAGCTATTGCTGGACGTTTGGTAGAAAAAGCTTCTCCGGCCGAGAGAAACACTTTTGGTGCACCATGCAGGTACATTTGAGTTTCCCAGGCAAATGAAAGCAGTGACACCAAAGTTTCTAGTTTCTGTTTGTGTCTCCCCTGAGGAGGTTTCAGGCCAGCAATGTCTTTCAGTACTATCTCTTTTGGTTTGGAAGCTATTGTTGGACGTTTGGTAGAAAAAGCTGCCCCGGCCGAGAAAAACACTTTTGGTGCACCATGCAGGTACATTTGAGTTTCCCAGGCAAACGAAAGCAGTGACACCAAAGTTTCTAGTTTCTGTTTGTGTCTCCCCTGAGGAGGTTTCAGGCCAGCTATGTCTTTCAGTACTATCTCTTTTGGTTTGGAAGCTATTGCTGGACGTTTGGTAGAAAAAGCTTCTCCGGCCGAGAGAAACACTTTTGGTGCACCATGGAGGTACATTTGAGTTTCCCAGGCAAACGAAAGCAGTGACACCAAAGTTTCTAGTTTCTGTTTGTGTCTCCCCTGAGGAGGTTTCAGGCCAGCAATGTCTTTCAGTACTATCTTTTTTGGTTTGAAGCTATTGCTGGACGTTTGGTAGAAAAAGCTTCTCCGGCCGAGAGAAACACTTTTGGTGCACCATGCAGGTACATTTGAGTTTCCCAGGCAAACGAAAGCAGTGAGACCAAAGTTTCTAGTTTCTGTTTGTGTCTCCCCTGAGGAGGTTTCAGGCCAGCTATGTCTTTCAGTACTATCTCTTTTGGTTTGGAAGCTATTGCTGGACGTTTGGTAGAAAAAGCTGCCCCGGCCGAGAAAAACACTTTTGGTGCACCAAGCAGGTATATTTGAGTTTCCCAGGCAAATGAAAGCAGTTACACCAAAATTTCTAGTTTCTGTTTGTGTCTCCCCTGAGGAGGTTTCAGGCCAGCTATGTCTTTCAGTACTATCTCTTTTGGTTTGAAGCTATTGCTGGACGTTTGGTAGAAAAAGCTTCTCCGGCCGAGAAAAACACTTTTGGTGCACCATGCAGGTACATTTGAGTTTCCCAGGCAAACGAAAGCAGTGACACCAAAGTTTCTAGTTTCTGTTTGTGTCTCCCCTGAGGAGGTTTCAGGCCAGCAATGTCTTTCAGTACTATCTCTTTTGGTTTGGAAGCTATTGCTGGACGTTTGGTAGAAAAAGCTGCCCCGGCCGAGAAAAACACTTTTGGTGCACCATGCAGGTACATTTGAGTTTCCCAGGCAAACGAAAGCAGTGAGACCAAAGTTTCTAGTTTCTGTTTGTGTCTCCCCTGAGGAGGTTTCAGGCCAGCTATGTCTTTCAGTACTATCTCTTTTGGTTTGGAAGCTATTGCTGGACGTTTGGTAGAAAAAGCTGCCCCGGCCGAGAAAAACACTTTTGGTGCACCATGCAGGTACATTTGAGTTTTCCAGGCAAATGAAAGCAGTTACACCAAAATTTCTAGTTTCTGTTTGTTTCTCCCCTGAGGAGGTTTCAGGCCAGCAATGTCTTTCAGTACTATCTCTTTTGGTTTGGAAGCTATTGCTGGACGTTTGGTTGAAAAAGCTTCTCCGGCCGAGAAAAACACTTTTGGTGCACCATGCAGGTACATTTGAGTTTCCCAGGCAAACGAAAGCAGTGACACCAAAGTTTCTAGTTTCTGTTTGTGTCTCCCCTGAGGAGGTTTCAGGCCAGCAATGTCTTTCAGTACTATCTCTTTTGGTTTGGAAGCTATTGCTGGACGTTTGGTAGAAAAAGCTTCTCCGGCCGAGAGAAACACTTTTGGTGCACCATGCAGGTACATTTGAGTTTCCCAGGCAAACGAAAGCAGTGACACCAAAGTTTCTAGTTTCTGTTTGTGTCTCCCCTGAGGAGGTTTCAGGCCAGCAATGTCTTTCAGTACTATCTCTTTTGGTTTGGAAGCTATTGCTGGACGTTTGGTAGAAAAAGCTGCCACGGCCGAGAAAAACACTTTTGGTGCACCATGCAGGTACATTTGAGTTTCCCAGGCAAACGAAAGCAGTGAGACCAAAGTTTCTAGTTTCTGTTTGTGTCTCCCCTGAGGAGGTTTCAGGCCAGCTATGTCTTTCAGTACTATCTCTTTTGGTTTGGAAGCTATTGCTGGACGTTTGGTAGAAAAAGCTGCCCCGGCCGAGAAAAACACTTTTGGTGCACCATGCAGGTACATTTGAGTTTCCCAGGCAAACGAAAGCAGTGAGACCAAAGTTTCTAGTTTCTGTTTGTGTCTCCCCTGAGGAGGTTTCAGGCCAGCTATGTCTTTCAGTACTATCTCTTTTGGTTTGGAAGCTATTGCTGGACGTTTGGTAGAAAAAGCTTCTCCGGCCGAGAAAAACACTTTTGGTGCACCATGCAGGTACATTTGAGTTTCCCAGGCAAACGAAAGCAGTGACACCAAAGTTTCTAGTTTCTGTTTGTGTCTCCCCTGAGGAGGTTTCAGGCCAGCTATGTCTTTCAGTACTATCTCTTTTGGTTTGGAAGCTATTGCTGGACGTTTGGTAGAAAAAGCTGCCCCGGCCGAGAAAAACACTTTTGGTGCACCATGCAGGTACATTTGAGTTTCCCAGGAAAATGAAAGCAGTGAGACCAAAGTTTCTAGTTTCTGTTTGTGTCTCCCCTGAGGAGGTTTCAGGCCAGCAATGTCTTTCAGTACTATCTCTTTTGGTTTGGAAGCTATTGCTGGACGTTTGGTAGAAAAAGCTTCTCCGGCCGAGAAAAACAATTTTGGTGCACCATGCAGGTACATTTGAGTTTCCCATGCAAATGAAAGCAGTTACACCAAAATTTCTAGTTTCTGTTTGTGTCTCCCCTGAGGAGGTTTCAGGCCAGCTATGTCTTTCAGTACTATCTCTTTTGGTTTGGAAGCTATTGCTGGACGTTTGGTAGAAAAAGCTTCTGCGGCCGAGAAAAACACTTTTGGTGCACCATGCAGGTACATTTGAGTTTCCCAGGCAAACGAAAGCAGTGACACCAAAGTTTCTAGTTTCTGTTTGTGTCTCCCCTGAGGAGGTTTCAGGCCAGCAATGTCTTTCAGTACTATCTCTTTTGGTTTGGAAGCTATTGCTGGACGTTTGGTAGAAAAAGCTACCCGGCTGAGAAAAACACTTTTGGTGCACCATGCAGGTACATTTGAGTTTCCCAGGCAAACGAAAGCAGTGACACCAAAGTTTCTAGTTTCTGTTTGTGTCTCCCCTGAGGAGGTTTCAGGCCAGCTATGTCTTTCAGTACTATCTCTTTTGGTTTGGAAGCTATTGCTGGACGTTTGGTAGAAAAAACTTCAATGGCCGAGAAAAACACTTTTGGTGCACCATGCAGGTACATTTGAGTTTCCCAGGCAAACGAAAGCAGTGACACCAAAGTTTCTAGTTTCTGTTTGTGTCTCCCCTGAGGAGGTTTCAGGCCAGCAATGTCTTTCAGTACTATCTCTTTTGGTTTGAAGCTATTGCTGGACGTTTGGTAGAAAAAGCTTCTCCGGCCGAGAGAAACACTTTTGGTGCACCATGCAGGTACATTTGAGTTTCCCAGGCAAACGAAAGCAGTGACACCAAAGTTTCTAGTTTCTGTTTGTGTCTCCCCTGAGGAGGTTTCAGGCCAGCAATGTCTTTCAGTACTATCTCTTTTGGTTTGGAAGCTATTGCTGGACGTTTGGTAGAAAAAGCTGCCACGGCCGAGAAAAACACTTTTGGTGCACCATGCAGGTACATTTGAGTTTCCCAGGCAAACGAAAGCAGTGACACCAAAGTTTCTAGTTTCTGTTTGTGTCTCCCCTGAGGAGGTTTCAGGCCAGCTATGTCTTTCAGTACTATCTCTTTTGGTTTGGAAGCTATTGCTGGACGTTTGGTAGAAAAAGCTGCCCCGGCCGAGAAAAACACTTTTGGTGCACCATGCAGGTACATTTGAGTTTCCCAGGCAAACGAAAGCAGTGAGACCAAAGTTTCTAGTTTCTGTTTGTGTCTCCCCTGAGGAGGTTTCAGGCCAGCTATGTCTTTCAGTACTATCTCTTTTGGTTTGGAAGCTATTGCTGGACGTTTGGTAGAAAAAGCTTCTCCGGCCGAGAAAAACACTTTTGGTGCACCATGCAGGTACATTTGAGTTTCCCAGGCAAACGAAAGCAGTGACACCAAAGTTTCTAGTTTCTGTTTGTGTCTCCCCTGAGGAGGTTTCAGGCCAGCTATGTCTTTCAGTACTATCTCTTTTGGTTTGGAAGCTATTGCTGGACGTTTGGTAGAAAAAGCTGCCCCGGCCGAGAAAAACACTTTTGGTGCACCATGCAGGTACATTTGAGTTTCCCAGGAAAATGAAAGCAGTGAGACCAAAGTTTCTAGTTTCTGTTTGTGTCTCCCCTGAGGAGGTTTCAGGCCAGCAATGTCTTTCAGTACTATCTCTTTTGGTTTGGAAGCTATTGCTGGACGTTTGGTAGAAAAAGCTTCTCCGGCCGAGAAAAACAATTTTGGTGCACCATGCAGGTACATTTGAGTTTCCCATGCAAATGAAAGCAGTTACACCAAAATTTCTAGTTTCTGTTTGTGTCTCCCCTGAGGAGGTTTCAGGCCAGCTATGTCTTTCAGTACTATCTCTTTTGGTTTGGAAGCTATTGCTGGACGTTTGGTAGAAAAAGCTGCCCCGGCCGAGAAAAACACTTTTGGTGCACCATGCAGGTACATTTGAGTTTCCCAGGCAAACGAAAGCAGTGACACCAAAGTTTCTAGTTTCTGTTTGTGTCTCCCCTGAGGAGGTTTCAGGCCAGCAATGTCTTTCAGTACTATCTCTTTTGGTTTGGAAGCTATTGCTGGACGTTTGGTAGAAAAAGCGACCCGGCTGAGAAAAACACTTTTGGTGCACCATGCAGGTACATTTGAGTTTCCCAGGCAAACGAAAGCAGTGACACCAAAGTTTCTAGTTTCTGTTTGTGTCTCCCCTGAGGAGGTTTCAGGCCAGCTATGTCTTTCAGTACTATCTCTTTTGGTTTGGAAGCTATTGCTGGACGTTTGGTAGAAAAAACTTCAATGGCCGAGAAAAACACTTTTGGTGCACCATGCAGGTACATTTGAGTTTCCCAGGCAAACGAAAGCAGTGACACCAAAGTTTCTAGTTTCTGTTTGTGTCTCCCCTGAGGAGGTTTCAGGCCAGCTATGTCTTTCAGTACTATCTCTTTTGGTTTGGAAGCTATTGCTGGACGTTTGGTAGAAAAAGCTGCCCCGGCCGAGAAAAACACTTTTGGTGCACCAAGCAGGTATATTTGAGTTACCCAGGCAAATGAAAGCAGTTACACCAAAATTTCTAGTTTCTGTTTGTGTCTCCCCTGAGGAGCTTTCAGGCCAGCAATGTCTTTCAGTACTATCTCTTTTGGTTTGGAAGCTATTGCTGGACGTTTGGTAGAAAAAGCTTCTCCGGCCGAGAAAAACACTTTTGGTGCACCATGGAGGTACATTTGAGTTTCCCAGGCAAACGAAAGCAGTGACACCAAAGTTTCTAGTTTCTGTTTGTGTCTCCCCTGAGGAGGTTTCAGGCCAGCAATGTCTTTCAGTACTATCTTTTTTGGTTTGAAGCTATTGCTGGACGTTTGGTAGAAAAAGCTTCTCCGGCCGAGAGAAACACTTTTGGTGCACCATGCAGGTACATTTGAGTTTCCCAGGCAAATGAAAGCAGTGACACCAAAGTTTCTAGTTTCTGTTTGTGTCTCCCCTGAGGAGGTTTCAGGCCAGCAATGTCTTTCAGTACTATCTCTTTTAGTTTGAATCTATTGCTGGACGTTTGGTAGAAAAAGCTTCTCCGGCCGAGAGAAACACTTTTGGTGCACCATGCAGGTACATTTGAGTTTCCCAGGCAAACGAAAGCAGTGACACCAAAGTTTCTAGTTTCTGTTTGTGTCTCCCCTGAGGAGGTTTCAGGCCAGCAATGTCTTTCAGTACTATCTCTTTTGGTTTGGAAGCTATTGCTGGACGTTTGGTAGAAAAAGCTGCCCCGGCCGAGAAAAACACTTTTGGTGCACCATGCAGGTACATTTGAGTTTCCCAGGCAAACGAAAGCAGTGAGACCAAAGTTTCTAGTTTCTGTTTGTGTCTCCCCTGAGGAGGTTTCAGGCCAGCAATGTCTTTCAGTACTATCTTTTTTGGTTTGAATCTATTGCTGGACGTTTGGTAGAAAAAGCTTCTCCGGCCGAGAGAAACACTTTTGGTGCACCATGCAGGTACATTTGAGTTTCCCAGGCAAACGAAAGCAGTGAGACCAAAGTTTCTAGTTTCTGTTTGTGTCTCCCCTGAGGAGGTTTCAGGCCAGCTATGTCTTTCAGTACTATCTCTTTTGGTTTGGAAGCTATTGCTGGACGTTTGGTAGAAAAAGCTGCCCCGGCCGAGAAAAACACTTTTGGTGCACCATGCAGGTACATTTGAGTTTTCCAGGCAAATGAAAGCAGTTACACCAAAATTTCTAGTTTCTGTTTGTTTCTCCCCTGAGGAGGTTTCAGGCCAGCAATGTCTTTCAGTACTATCTCTTTTGGTTTGGAAGCTATTGCTGGACGTTTGGTTGAAAAAGCTTCTCCGGCCGAGAAAAACACTTTTGGTGCACCATGCAGGTACATTTGAGTTTCCCAGGCAAACGAAAGCAGTGACACCAAAGTTTCTAGTTTCTGTTTGTGTCTCCCCTGAGGAGGTTTCAGGCCAGCAATGTCTTTCAGTACTATCTCTTTTGGTTTGAAGCTATTGCTGGACGTTTGGTAGAAAAAGCTTCTCCGGCCGAAACACTTTTGGTGCACCATGCAGGTACATTTGAGTTTCCCAGGCAAACGAAAGCAGTGACACCAAAGTTTCTAGTTTCTGTTTGTGTCTCCCCTGAGGAGGTTTCAGGCCAGCAATGTCTTTCAGTACTATCTCTTTTGGTTTGGAAGCTATTGCTGGACGTTTGGTAGAAAAAGCTGCCCCGGCCGAGAAAAACACTTTTGGTGCACCATGCAGGTACATTTGAGTTTCCCAGGCAAACGAAAGCAGTGAGACCAAAGTTTCTAGTTTCTGTTTGTGTCTCCCCTGAGGAGGTTTCAGGCCAGCTATGTCTTTCAGTACTATCTCTTTTGGTTTGGAAGCTATTGCTGGACGTTTGGTAGAAAAAGCTGCCCCGGCCGAGAAAAACACTTTTGGTGCACCATGCAGGTACATTTGAGTTTCCCAGGCAAACGAAAGCAGTGAGACCAAAGTTTCTAGTTTCTGTTTGTGTCTCCCCTGAGGAGGTTTCAGGCCAGCTATGTCTTTCAGTACTATCTCTTTTGGTTTGGAAGCTATTGCTGGACGTTTGGTAGAAAAAGCTTCTCCGGCCGAGAAAAACACTTTTGGTGCACCATGCAGGTACATTTGAGTTTCCCAGGCAAACGAAAGCAGTGACACCAAAGTTTCTAGTTTCTGTTTGTGTCTCCCCTGAGGAGGTTTCAGGCCAGCAATGTCTTTCAGTACTATCTCTTTTGGTTTGAAGCTATTGCTGGACGTTTGGTAGAAAAAGGTTCTCCGGCCGAGAGAAACACTTTTGGTGCACCATGCAGGTACATTTGAGTTTCCCAGGCAAATGAAAGCAGTGACACCAAAGTTTCTAGTTTCTGTTTGTGTCTCCCCTGAGGAGGTTTCAGGCCAGCAATGTCTTTCAGTACTATCTCTTTTGGTTTGGAAGCTATTGTTGGACGTTTGGTAGAAAAAGCTGCCCCGGCCGAGAAAAACACTTTTGGTGCACCATGCAGGTACATTTGAGTTTCCCACGCAAACGAAAGCAGTGAGACCAAAGTTTCTAGTTTCTGTTTGTGTCTCCCCTGAGGAGGTTTCAGGCCAGCTATGTCTTTCAGTACTATCTCTTTTGGTTTGGAAGCTATTGCTGGACGTTTGGTAGAAAAAGCTTCTCCGGCCGAGAGAAACACTTTTGGTGCACCATGCAGGTACATTTGAGTTTCCCAGGCAAATGAAAGCAGTGACACCAAAGTTTCTAGTTTCTGTTTGTGTCTCCCCTGAGGAGGTTTCAGGCCAGCAATGTCTTTCAGTACTATCTCTTTTGGTTTGGAAGCTATTGTTGGACGTTTGGTAGAAAAAGCTGCCCCGGCCGAGAAAAACACTTTTGGTGCACCATGCAGGTACATTTGAGTTTCCCAGGCAAACGAAAGCAGTGAGACCAAAGTTTCTAGTTTCTGTTTGTGTCTCCCCTGAGGAGGTTTCAGGCCAGCAATGTCTTTCAGTACTATCTCTTTTGGTTTGGAAGCTATTGCTGGACGTTTGGTAGAAAAAGCTGCCCCGGCCGAGAAAAACACTTTTGGTGCACCATGCAGGTACATTTGAGTTTCCCAGGCAAACCAAAGCAGTTACACCAAAATTTCTAGTTTCTGTTTGTGTCTCCCCTGAGGAGGTTTCAGGCCAGCTATGTCTTTCAGTACTATCTCTTTTGGTTTGGAAGCTATTGCTGGATGTTTGGTAGAAAAACTTCTGCGGCCGAGAAAAACACTTTTGGTGCACCATGCAGGTACATTTGAGTTTCCCAGGCAAACGAAAGCAGTGAGACCAAAGTTTCTAGTTTCTGTTTGTGTCTCCCCTGAGGAGGTTTCAGGCCAGCAATGTCTTTCAGTACTATCTCTTTTGGTTTGGAAGCTATTGCTGGACGTTTGGTAGAAAAAGCTACCCGGCTGAGAAAAACACTTTAGGTGCACCATGCAGGTACATTTGAGTTTCCCAGGCAAACGAATGCAGTGACACCAAAGTTTCTAGTTTCTGTTTGTGTCTCCCCTGAGGAGGTTTCAGGCCAGCTATGTCTTTCAGTACTATCTCTTTTGGTTTGGAAGGTATTGCTGGACGTTTGGTAGAAAAAACTTCAATGGCCGAGAAAAACACTTTTGGTGCACCATGCAGGTACATTTGAGTTTCCCAGGCAAACGAAAGCAGTGAGACCAAAGTTTCTAGTTTCTGTTTGTGTCTCCCCTGAGGAGGTTTCAGGCCAGCTATGTCTTTCAGTACTATCTCTTTTGGTTTGGAAGCTATTGCTGGACGTTTGGTAGAAAAAGCTGCCCCGGCCGAGAAAAACACTTTTGGTGCACCATGCAGGTACATTTGAGTTTCCCAGGCAAACGAAAGCAGTGACACCAAAGTTTCTAGTTTCTGTTTGTGTCTCCCCTGAGGAGGTTTCAGGCCAGCTATGTCTTTCAGTACTATCTCTTTTGGTTTGGAAGCTATTGCTGGACGTTTGGTAGAAAAAGCTGCCCCGGCCGAGAAAAACACTTTTGGTGCACCAAGCAGGTATATTTGAGTTACCCAGGCAAATGAAAGCAGTTACACCAAAATTTCTAGTTTCTGTTTGTGTCTCCCCTGAGGAGCTTTCAGGCCAGCAATGTCTTTCAGTACTATCTCTTTTGGTTTGGAAGCTATTGCTGGACGTTTGGTAGAAAAAGCTTCTCCGGCCGAGAAAAACACTTTTGGTGCACCATGGAGGTACATTTGAGTTTCCCAGGCAAACGAAAGCAGTGACACCAAAGTTTCTAGTTTCTGTTTGTGTCTCCCCTGAGGAGGTTTCAGGCCAGCAATGTCTTTCAGTACTATCTTTTTTGGTTTGAAGCTATTGCTGGACGTTTGGTAGAAAAAGCTTCTCCGGCCGAGAGAAACACTTTTGGTGCACCATGCAGGTACATTTGAGTTTCCCAGGCAAATGAAAGCAGTGACACCAAAGTTTCTAGTTTCTGTTTGTGTCTCCCCTGAGGAGGTTTCAGGCCAGCAATGTCTTTCAGTACTATCTCTTTTAGTTTGAATCTATTGCTGGACGTTTGGTAGAAAAAGCTTCTCCGGCCGAGAGAAACACTTTTGGTGCACCATGCAGGTACATTTGAGTTTCCCAGGCAAACGAAAGCAGTGACACCAAAGTTTCTAGTTTCTGTTTGTGTCTCCCCTGAGGAGGTTTCAGGCCAGCAATGTCTTTCAGTACTATCTCTTTTGGTTTGGAAGCTATTGCTGGACGTTTGGTAGAAAAAGCTGCCCCGGCCGAGAAAAACACTTTTGGTGCACCATGCAGGTACATTTGAGTTTCCCAGGCAAACGAAAGCAGTGAGACCAAAGTTTCTAGTTTCTGTTTGTGTCTCCCCTGAGGAGGTTTCAGGCCAGCAATGTCTTTCAGTACTATCTTTTTTGGTTTGAATCTATTGCTGGACGTTTGGTAGAAAAAGCTTCTCCGGCCGAGAGAAACACTTTTGGTGCACCATGCAGGTACATTTGAGTTTCCCAGGCAAACGAAAGCAGTGAGACCAAAGTTTCTAGTTTCTGTTTGTGTCTCCCCTGAGGAGGTTTCAGGCCAGCTATGTCTTTCAGTACTATCTCTTTTGGTTTGGAAGCTATTGCTGGACGTTTGGTAGAAAAAGCTGCCCCGGCCGAGAAAAACACTTTTGGTGCACCATGCAGGTACATTTGAGTTTTCCAGGCAAATGAAAGCAGTTACACCAAAATTTCTAGTTTCTGTTTGTTTCTCCCCTGAGGAGGTTTCAGGCCAGCAATGTCTTTCAGTACTATCTCTTTTGGTTTGGAAGCTATTGCTGGACGTTTGGTTGAAAAAGCTTCTCCGGCCGAGAAAAACACTTTTGGTGCACCATGCAGGTACATTTGAGTTTCCCAGGCAAACGAAAGCAGTGACACCAAAGTTTCTAGTTTCTGTTTGTGTCTCCCCTGAGGAGGTTTCAGGCCAGCAATGTCTTTCAGTACTATCTCTTTTGGTTTGAAGCTATTGCTGGACGTTTGGTAGAAAAAGCTTCTCCGGCCGAGAGAAACACTTTTGGTGCACCATGCAGGTACATTTGAGTTTCCCAGGCAAACGAAAGCAGTGACACCAAAGTTTCTAGTTTCTGTTTGTGTCTCCCCTGAGGAGGTTTCAGGCCAGCAATGTCTTTCAGTACTATCTCTTTTGGTTTGGAAGCTATTGCTGGACGTTTGGTAGAAAAAGCTGCCCCGGCCGAGAAAAACACTTTTGGTGCACCATGCAGGTACATTTGAGTTTCCCAGGCAAACGAAAGCAGTGAGACCAAAGTTTCTAGTTTCTGTTTGTGTCTCCCCTGAGGAGGTTTCAGGCCAGCTATGTCTTTCAGTACTATCTCTTTTGGTTTGGAAGCTATTGCTGGACGTTTGGTAGAAAAAGCTGCCCCGGCCGAGAAAAACACTTTTGGTGCACCATGCAGGTACATTTGAGTTTCCCAGGCAAACGAAAGCAGTGAGACCAAAGTTTCTAGTTTCTGTTTGTGTCTCCCCTGAGGAGGTTTCAGGCCAGCTATGTCTTTCAGTACTATCTCTTTTGGTTTGGAAGCTATTGCTGGACGTTTGGTAGAAAAAGCTTCTCCGGCCGAGAAAAACACTTTTGGTGCACCATGCAGGTACATTTGAGTTTCCCAGGCAAACGAAAGCAGTGACACCAAAGTTTCTAGTTTCTGTTTGTGTCTCCCCTGAGGAGGTTTCAGGCCAGCAATGTCTTTCAGTACTATCTCTTTTGGTTTGAAGCTATTGCTGGACGTTTGGTAGAAAAAGGTTCTCCGGCCGAGAGAAACACTTTTGGTGCACCATGCAGGTACATTTGAGTTTCCCAGGCAAATGAAAGCAGTGACACCAAAGTTTCTAGTTTCTGTTTGTGTCTCCCCTGAGGAGGTTTCAGGCCAGCAATGTCTTTCAGTACTATCTCTTTTGGTTTGGAAGCTATTGTTGGACGTTTGGTAGAAAAAGCTGCCCCGGCCGAGAAAAACACTTTTGGTGCACCATGCAGGTACATTTGAGTTTCCCAGGCAAACGAAAGCAGTGAGACCAAAGTTTCTAGTTTCTGTTTGTGTCTCCCCTGAGGAGGTTTCAGGCCAGCTATGTCTTTCAGTACTATCTCTTTTGGTTTGGAAGCTATTGCTGGACGTTTGGTAGAAAAAGCTTCTCCGGCCGAGAGAAACACTTTTGGTGCACCATGCAGGTACATTTGAGTTTCCCAGGCAAATGAAAGCAGTGACACCAAAGTTTCTAGTTTCTGTTTGTGTCTCCCCTGAGGAGGTTTCAGGCCAGCAATGTCTTTCAGTACTATCTCTTTTGGTTTGGAAGCTATTGTTGGACGTTTGGTAGAAAAAGATGCCCCGGCCGAGAAAAACACTTTTGGTGCACCATGCAGGTACATTTGAGTTTCCCAGGCAAACGAAAGCAGTGAGACCAAAGTTTCTAGTTTCTGTTTGTGTCTCCCCTGAGGAGGTTTCAGGCCAGCAATGTCTTTCAGTACTATCTCTTTTGGTTTGGAAGCTATTGCTGGACGTTTGGTAGAAAAAGCTGCCCCGGCCGAGAAAAACACTTTTGGTGCACCATGCAGGTACATTTGAGTTTCCCAGGCAAACCAAAGCAGTTACACCAAAATTTCTAGTTTCTGTTTGTGTCTCCCCTGAGGAGGTTTCAGGCCAGCTATGTCTTTCAGTACTATCTCTTTTGGTTTGGAAGCTATTGCTGGATGTTTGGTAGAAAAACTTCTGCGGCCGAGAAAAACACTTTTGGTGCACCATGCAGGTACATTTGAGTTTCCCAGGCAAACGAAAGCAGTGAGACCAAAGTTTCTAGTTTCTGTTTGTGTCTCCCCTGAGGAGGTTTCAGGCCAGCAATGTCTTTCAGTACTATCTCTTTTGGTTTGGAAGCTATTGCTGGACGTTTGGTAGAAAAAGCTACCCGGCTGAGAAAAACACTTTAGGTGCACCATGCAGGTACATTTGAGTTTCCCAGGCAAACGAATGCAGTGACACCAAAGTTTCTAGTTTCTGTTTGTGTCTCCCCTGAGGAGGTTTCAGGCCAGCTATGTCTTTCAGTACTATCTCTTTTGGTTTGGAAGGTATTGCTGGACGTTTGGTAGAAAAAACTTCAATGGCCGAGAAAAACACTTTTGGTGCACCATGCAGGTACATTTGAGTTTCCCAGGCAAACGAAAGCAGTGAGACCAAAGTTTCTAGTTTCTGTTTGTGTCTCCCCTGAGGAGGTTTCAGGCCAGCTATGTCTTTCAGTACTATCTCTTTTGGTTTGGAAGCTATTGCTGGACGTTTGGTAGAAAAAGCTGCCCCGGCCGAGAAAAACACTTTTGGTGCACCATGCAGGTACATTTGAGTTTCCCAGGCAAACGAAAGCAGTGACACCAAAGTTTCTAGTTTCTGTTTGTGTCTCCCCTGAGGAGGTTTCAGGCCAGCTATGTCTTTCAGTACTATCTCTTTTGGTTTGGAAGCTATTGCTGGACGTTTGGTAGAAAAAGCTTCAATGGCCGAGAAAAACACTTTTGGTGCACCATGCAGGTACATTTGAGTTTCCCAGGCAAACGAAAGCAGTGACACCAAAGTTTCTAGTTTCTGTTTGTGTCTCCCCTGAGGAGGTTTCAGGCCAGCAATGTCTTTCAGTACTATCTCTTTTGGTTTGGAAGCTATTGCTGGACGTTTGGTAGAAAAAGCTACCCGGCTGAGAAAAACACTTTTGGTGCACCATGCAGGTACATTTGAGTTTCCCAGGCAAACGAAAGCAGTGAGACCAAAGTTTCTAGTTTCTGTTTGTGTCTCCCCTGAGGAGGTTTCAGGCCAGCTATGTCTTTCAGTACTATCTCTTTTGGTTTGGAAGCTATTGCTGGACGTTTGGTAGAAAAAACTTCAATGGCCGAGAAAAACACTTTTGGTGCACCATGCAGGTACATTTGAGTTTCCCTGGCAAACGAAAGCAGTGAGACCAAAGTTTCTAGTTTCTGTTTGTGTCTCCCCTGAGGAGGTTTCAGGCCAGCAATGTTTTTCAGTACTATCTCTTTTGGTTTGGAAGCTATTGCTGGACGTTTGGTAGAAAAAGCTGCCCCGGCCGAGAAAAACACTTTTGGTGCACCATGCAGGTACATTTGAGTTTCCCAGGCAAACGAAAGCAGTGAGACCAAAGTTTCTAGTTTCTGTTTGTGTCTCCCCTGAGGAGGTTTCAGGCCAGCAATGTCTTTCAGTACTATCTCTTTTGGTTTGGATGCTATTGCTGGACGTTTGGTAGAAAAAGCTGCCCCGGCCGAGAAAAACACTTTTGGTGCACCATGCAGGTACATTTGAGTTTCCCAGGCAAACGAAAGCAGTGACACCAAAGTTTCTAGTTTCTGTTTGTGTCTCCCCTGAGGAGGTTTCAGGCCAGCAATGTCTTTCAGTACTATCTCTTTTGGTTTGGAAGCTATTGCTGGACATTTGGTAGAAAAAGCTACCCGGCTGAGAAAAACACTTTTGGTGCACCATGCAGGTACATTTGAGTTTCCCAGGCAAACGAAAGCAGTGACACCAAAGTTTCTAGTTTCTGTTTGTGTCTCCCCTGAGGAGGTTTCAGGCCAGCAATGTCTTTCAGTACTATCTTTTTTGGTTTGAAGCTATTGCTGGACGTTTGGTAGAAAAAGCTTCTCCGGCCGAGAGAAACACTTTTGGTGCACCATGCAGGTACATTTGAGTTTCCCAGGCAAATGAAAGCAGTGACACCAAAGTTTCTAGTTTCTGTTTGTGTCTCCCCTGAGGAGGTTTCAGGCCAGCAATGTCTTTCAGTACTATCTCTTTTGGTTTGGAAGCTATTGTTGGACGTTTGGTAGAAAAAGCTGCCCCGGCCGAGAAAAACACTTTTGGTGCACCATGCAGGTACATTTGAGTTTCCCAGGCAAACGAAAGCAGTGAGACCAAAGTTTCTAGTTTCTGTTTGTGTCTCCCCTGAGGAGGTTTCAGGCCAGCTATGTCTTTCAGTACTATCTCTTTTGGTTTGGAAGCTATTGCTGGACGTTTGGTAGAAAAAGCTGCCCTGGCCGAGAAAAACACTTTTGGTGCACCATGCAGGTACATTTGAGTTTTCCAGGCAAATGAAAGCAGTTACACCAAAATTTCTAGTTTCTGTTTGTGTCTCCCCTGAGGAGGTTTCAGGCCAGCTATGTCTTTCAGTACTATCTCTTTTGGTTTGGAAGCTATTGCTGGACGTTTGGTAGAAAAAGCTTCTCCGGCCGAGAAAAACACTTTTGGTGCACCATGCAGGTACATTTGAGTTTCCCAGGCAAACGAAAGCAGTGACACCAAAGTTTCTAGTTTCTGTTTGTGTCTCCCCTGAGGAGGTTTCAGGCCAGCAATGTCTTTCAGTACTATCTCTTTTGGTTTGAAGCTATTGCTGGACGTTTGGTAGAAAAAGCTTCTCCGGCCGAGAGAAACACTTTTGGTGCACCATGCAGGTACATTTGAGTTTCCCAGGCAAACGAAAGCAGTGACACCAAAGTTTCTAGTTTCTGTTTGTGTCTCCCCTGAGGAGGTTTCAGGCCAGCTATGTCTTTCAGTACTATCTCTTTTGGTTTGGAAGCTATTGCTGGACGTTTGGTAGAAAAAGCTGCCCTGGCCGAGAAAAACAATTTTGGTGCACCATGCAGGTACATTTGAGTTTCCCAGGCAAACGAAAGCAGTGAGACCAAATTTTCTAGTTTCTGTTTGTGTCTCCCCTGAGGAGGTTTCAGGCCAGCTATGTCTTTCAGTACTATCTCTTTTGGTTTGGAAGCTATTGCTGGACGTTTGGTAGAAAAAGCTTCTCCGGCCGAGAAAAACACTTTTGGTGCACCATGCAGGTACATTTGAGTTTCCCAGGCAAACGAAAGCAGTGACACCAAAGTTTCTAGTTTCTGTTTGTGTCTCCCCTGAGGAGGTTTCAGGCCAGCAATGTCTTTCAGTACTATCTCTTTTGGTTTGGAAGCTATTGCTGGACGTTTGGTAGAAAAAGCTTCTCCGGCCGAGAGAAACACTTTTGGTGCACTATGCAGGTACATTTGAGTTTCCCAGGCAAACGAAAGCAGTGAGACCAAAGTTTCTAGTTTCTGTTTGTGTCTCCCCTGAGGAGGTTTCAGGCCAGCAATGTCTTTCAGTACTATCTCTTTTGGTTTGAAGCTATTGCTGGACGTTTGGTAGAAAAAGCTTCTCCGGCCGAGAGAAACACTTTTGGTGCACCATGCAGGTACATTTGAGTTTCCCAGGCAAATGAAAGCAGTGACACCAAAGTTTCTAGTTTCTGTTTGTGTCTCCCCTGAGGAGGTTTCAGGCCAGCAATGTCTTTCAGTACTATCTCTTTTGGTTTGGAAGCTATTGCTGGACGTTTGGTAGAAAAAGCTGCCCCGGCCGAGAAAAACACTTTTGGTGCACCATGCAGGTACATTTGAGTTTCCCAGGCAAACGAAAGCAGTTACACCAAAATTTCTAGTTTCTGTTTGTGTCTCCCCTGAGGAGGTTTCAGGCCAGCAATGTCTTTCAGTACTATCTCTTTTGGTTTGGAAGCTATTGCTGGACGTTTGGTAGAAAAAGCTTCTCCGGCCGAGAAAAACACTTTTGGTGCACCATGCAGGTACATTTGAGTTTCCCAGGCAAACGAAAGCAGTGACACCAAAGTTTCTAGTTTCTGTTTGTGTCTCCCCTGAGGAGGTTTCAGGCCAGCAATGTCTTTCAGTACTATCTCTTTTGGTTTGAAGCTATTGCTGGACGTTTGGTAGAAAAAGGTTCTCCGGCCGAGAGAAACACTTTTGGTGCACCATGCAGGTACATTTGAGTTTCCCAGGCAAATGAAAGCAGTGACACCAAAGTTTCTAGTTTCTGTTTGTGTCTCCCCTGAGGAGGTTTCAGGCCAGCAATGTCTTTCAGTACTATCTCTTTTGGTTTGGAAGCTATTGTTGGACGTTTGGTAGAAAAAGCTGCCCCGGCCGAGAAAAACACTTTTGGTGCACCATGCAGGTACATTTGAGTTTCCCAGGCAAACGAAAGCAGTGAGACCAAAGTTTCTAGTTTCTGTTTGTGTCTCCCCTGAGGAGGTTTCAGGCCAGCTATGTCTTTCAGTACTATCTCTTTTGGTTTGGAAGCTATTGCTGGACGTTTGGTAGAAAAAGCTTCTCCGGCCGAGAGAAACACTTTTGGTGCACCATGCAGGTACATTTGAGTTTCCCAGGCAAATGAAAGCAGTGACACCAAAGTTTCTAGTTTCTGTTTGTGTCTCCCCTGAGGAGGTTTCAGGCCAGCAATGTCTTTCAGTACTATCTCTTTTGGTTTGGAAGCTATTGTTGGACGTTTGGTAGAAAAAGATGCCCCGGCCGAGAAAAACACTTTTGGTGCACCATGCAGGTACATTTGAGTTTCCCAGGCAAACGAAAGCAGTGAGACCAAAGTTTCTAGTTTCTGTTTGTGTCTCCCCTGAGGAGGTTTCAGGCCAGCAATGTCTTTCAGTACTATCTCTTTTGGTTTGGAAGCTATTGCTGGACGTTTGGTAGAAAAAGCTGCCCCGGCCGAGAAAAACACTTTTGGTGCACCATGCAGGTACATTTGAGTTTCCCAGGCAAACCAAAGCAGTTACACCAAAATTTCTAGTTTCTGTTTGTGTCTCCCCTGAGGAGGTTTCAGGCCAGCTATGTCTTTCAGTACTATCTCTTTTGGTTTGGAAGCTATTGCTGGATGTTTGGTAGAAAAACTTCTGCGGCCGAGAAAAACACTTTTGGTGCACCATGCAGGTACATTTGAGTTTCCCAGGCAAACGAAAGCAGTGAGACCAAAGTTTCTAGTTTCTGTTTGTGTCTCCCCTGAGGAGGTTTCAGGCCAGCAATGTCTTTCAGTACTATCTCTTTTGGTTTGGAAGCTATTGCTGGACGTTTGGTAGAAAAAGCTACCCGGCTGAGAAAAACACTTTAGGTGCACCATGCAGGTACATTTGAGTTTCCCAGGCAAACGAATGCAGTGACACCAAAGTTTCTAGTTTCTGTTTGTGTCTCCCCTGAGGAGGTTTCAGGCCAGCTATGTCTTTCAGTACTATCTCTTTTGGTTTGGAAGGTATTGCTGGACGTTTGGTAGAAAAAACTTCAATGGCCGAGAAAAACACTTTTGGTGCACCATGCAGGTACATTTGAGTTTCCCAGGCAAACGAAAGCAGTGAGACCAAAGTTTCTAGTTTCTGTTTGTGTCTCCCCTGAGGAGGTTTCAGGCCAGCTATGTCTTTCAGTACTATCTCTTTTGGTTTGGAAGCTATTGCTGGACGTTTGGTAGAAAAAGCTGCCCCGGCCGAGAAAAACACTTTTGGTGCACCATGCAGGTACATTTGAGTTTCCCAGGCAAACGAAAGCAGTGACACCAAAGTTTCTAGTTTCTGTTTGTGTCTCCCCTGAGGAGGTTTCAGGCCAGCTATGTCTTTCAGTACTATCTCTTTTGGTTTGGAAGCTATTGCTGGACGTTTGGTAGAAAAAGCTTCAATGGCCGAGAAAAACACTTTTGGTGCACCATGCAGGTACATTTGAGTTTCCCAGGCAAACGAAAGCAGTGACACCAAAGTTTCTAGTTTCTGTTTGTGTCTCCCCTGAGGAGGTTTCAGGCCAGCAATGTCTTTCAGTACTATCTCTTTTGGTTTGGAAGCTATTGCTGGACGTTTGGTAGAAAAAGCTACCCGGCTGAGAAAAACACTTTTGGTGCACCATGCAGGTACATTTGAGTTTCCCAGGCAAACGAAAGCAGTGAGACCAAAGTTTCTAGTTTCTGTTTGTGTCTCCCCTGAGGAGGTTTCAGGCCAGCTATGTCTTTCAGTACTATCTCTTTTGGTTTGGAAGCTATTGCTGGACGTTTGGTAGAAAAAACTTCAATGGCCGAGAAAAACACTTTTGGTGCACCATGCAGGTACATTTGAGTTTCCCTGGCAAACGAAAGCAGTGAGACCAAAGTTTCTAGTTTCTGTTTGTGTCTCCCCTGAGGAGGTTTCAGGCCAGCAATGTTTTTCAGTACTATCTCTTTTGGTTTGGAAGCTATTGCTGGACGTTTGGTAGAAAAAGCTGCCCCGGCCGAGAAAAACACTTTTGGTGCACCATGCAGGTACATTTGAGTTTCCCAGGCAAACGAAAGCAGTGAGACCAAAGTTTCTAGTTTCTGTTTGTGTCTCCCCTGAGGAGGTTTCAGGCCAGCAATGTCTTTCAGTACTATCTCTTTTGGTTTGGATGCTATTGCTGGACGTTTGGTAGAAAAAGCTGCCCCGGCCGAGAAAAACACTTTTGGTGCACCATGCAGGTACATTTGAGTTTCCCAGGCAAACGAAAGCAGTGACACCAAAGTTTCTAGTTTCTGTTTGTGTCTCCCCTGAGGAGGTTTCAGGCCAGCAATGTCTTTCAGTACTATCTCTTTTGGTTTGGAAGCTATTGCTGGACATTTGGTAGAAAAAGCTACCCGGCTGAGAAAAACACTTTTGGTGCACCATGCAGGTACATTTGAGTTTCCCAGGCAAACGAAAGCAGTGACACCAAAGTTTCTAGTTTCTGTTTGTGTCTCCCCTGAGGAGGTTTCAGGCCAGCAATGTCTTTCAGTACTATCTTTTTTGGTTTGAAGCTATTGCTGGACGTTTGGTAGAAAAAGCTTCTCCGGCCGAGAGAAACACTTTTGGTGCACCATGCAGGTACATTTGAGTTTCCCAGGCAAATGAAAGCAGTGACACCAAAGTTTCTAGTTTCTGTTTGTGTCTCCCCTGAGGAGGTTTCAGGCCAGCAATGTCTTTCAGTACTATCTCTTTTGGTTTGGAAGCTATTGTTGGACGTTTGGTAGAAAAAGCTGCCCCGGCCGAGAAAAACACTTTTGGTGCACCATGCAGGTACATTTGAGTTTCCCAGGCAAACGAAAGCAGTGAGACCAAAGTTTCTAGTTTCTGTTTGTGTCTCCCCTGAGGAGGTTTCAGGCCAGCTATGTCTTTCAGTACTATCTCTTTTGGTTTGGAAGCTATTGCTGGACGTTTGGTAGAAAAAGCTGCCCTGGCCGAGAAAAACACTTTTGGTGCACCATGCAGGTACATTTGAGTTTTCCAGGCAAATGAAAGCAGTTACACCAAAATTTCTAGTTTCTGTTTGTGTCTCCCCTGAGGAGGTTTCAGGCCAGCTATGTCTTTCAGTACTATCTCTTTTGGTTTGGAAGCTATTGCTGGACGTTTGGTAGAAAAAGCTTCTCCGGCCGAGAAAAACACTTTTGGTGCACCATGCAGGTACATTTGAGTTTCCCAGGCAAACGAAAGCAGTGACACCAAAGTTTCTAGTTTCTGTTTGTGTCTCCCCTGAGGAGGTTTCAGGCCAGCAATGTCTTTCAGTACTATCTCTTTTGGTTTGAAGCTATTGCTGGACGTTTGGTAGAAAAAGCTTCTCCGGCCGAGAGAAACACTTTTGGTGCACCATGCAGGTACATTTGAGTTTCCCAGGCAAACGAAAGCAGTGACACCAAAGTTTCTAGTTTCTGTTTGTGTCTACCCTGAGGAGGTTTCAGGCCAGCTATGTCTTTCAGTACTATCTCTTTTGGTTTGGAAGCTATTGCTGGACGTTTGGTAGAAAAAGCTGCCCTGGCCGAGAAAAACAATTTTGGTGCACCATGCAGGTACATTTGAGTTTCCCAGGCAAACGAAAGCAGTGAGACCAAATTTTCTAGTTTCTGTTTGTGTCTCCCCTGAGGAGGTTTCAGGCCAGCTATGTCTTTCAGTACTATCTCTTTTGGTTTGGAAGCTATTGCTGGACGTTTGGTAGAAAAAGCTTCTCCGGCCGAGAAAAACACTTTTGGTGCACCATGCAGGTACATTTGAGTTTCCCAGGCAAACGAAAGCAGTGACACCAAAGTTTCTAGTTTCTGTTTGTGTCTCCCCTGAGGAGGTTTCAGGCCAGCAATGTCTTTCAGTACTATCTCTTTTGGTTTGGAAGCTATTGCTGGACGTTTGGTAGAAAAAGCTTCTCCGGCCGAGAGAAACACTTTTGGTGCACTATGCAGGTACATTTGAGTTTCCCAGGCAAACGAAAGCAGTGAGACCAAAGTTTCTAGTTTCTGTTTGTGTCTCCCCTGAGGAGGTTTCAGGCCAGCAATGTCTTTCAGTACTATCTCTTTTGGTTTGAAGCTATTGCTGGACGTTTGGTAGAAAAAGCTTCTCCGGCCGAGAGAAACACTTTTGGTGCACCATGCAGGTACATTTGAGTTTCCCAGGCAAATGAAAGCAGTGACACCAAAGTTTCTAGTTTCTGTTTGTGTCTCCCCTGAGGAGGTTTCAGGCCAGCAATGTCTTTCAGTACTATCTCTTTTGGTTTGGAAGCTATTGCTGGACGTTTGGTAGAAAAAGCTGCCCCGGCCGAGAAAAACACTTTTGGTGCACCATGCAGGTACATTTGAGTTTCCCAGGCAAACGAAAGCAGTTACACCAAAATTTCTAGTTTCTGTTTGTGTCTCCCCTGAGGAGGTTTCAGGCCAGCAATGTCTTTCAGTACTATCTCTTTTGGTTTGGAAGCTATTGCTGGACGTTTGGTAGAAAAAGCTTCTCCGGCCGAGAAAAACACTTTTGGTGCACCATGCAGGTACATTTGAGTTTCCCAGGCAAACGAAAGCAGTGACACCAAAGTTTCTAGTTTCTGTTTGTGTCTCCCCTGAGGAGGTTTCAGGCCAGCAATGTCTTTCAGTACTATCTCTTTTGGTTTGAAGCTATTGCTGGACGTTTGGTAGAAAAAGCTTCTCCGGCCGAGAGAAACACTTTTGGTGCACCATGCAGGTACATTTGAGTTTCCCAGGCAAATGAAAGCAGTGACACCAAAGTTTCTAGTTTCTGTTTGTGTCGCCCCTGAGGAGGTTTAAGGCCAGCAATGTCTTTCAGTACTATCTCTTTTGGTTTGGAAGCTATTGTTGGACGTTTGGTAGAAAAAGCTGCCCCGGCCGAGAAAAACACTTTTGGTGCACCATGCAGGTACATTTGAGTTTCCCAGGCAAACGAAAGCAGTGAGACCAAAGTTTCTAGTTTCTGTTTGTGTCTCCCCTGAGGAGGTTTCAGGCCAGCAATGTTTTTCAGTACTATCTCTTTTGGTTTGGAAGCTATTGCTGGACGTTTGGTAGAAAAAGCTGCCCCGGCCGAGAAAAACACTTTTGGTGCACCATGCAGGTACATTTGAGTTTCCCAGGCAAACGAAAGCAGTGACACCAAAGTTTCTAGTTTCTGTTTGTGTCTCCCCTGAGGAGGTTTCAGGCCAGCAATGTCTTTCAGTACTATCTTTTTTGGTTTGAAGCTATTGCTGGACGTTTGGTAGAAAAAGCTTCTCCGGCCGAGAGAAAAACTTTTGGTGCACCATGCAGGTACATTTGAGTTTCCCAGGCAAATGAAAGCAGTGACACCAAAGTTTCTAGTTTCTGTTTGTGTCTCCCCTGAGGAGGTTTCAGGCCAGCAATGTCTTTCAGTACTATCTCTTTTGGTTTGGAAGCTATTGTTGGACGTTTGGTAGAAAAAGCTGCCCCGGCCGAGAAAAACACTTTTGGTGCACCATGCAGGTACATTTGAGTTTCCCAGGCAAACGAAAGCAGTGAGACCAAAGTTTCTAGTTTCTGTTTGTGTCTCCCCTGAGGAGGTTTCAGGCCAGCTATGTCTTTCAGTACTATCTCTTTAGGTTTGGAAGCTATTGCTGGACGTTTGGTAGAAAAAGCTGCCCCGGCCGAGAAAAACACTTTTGGTGCACCATGCAGGTACATTTGAGTTTTCCAGGCAAATGAAAGCAGTTACACCAAAATTTCTAGTTTCTGTTTGTGTCTCCCCTGAGGAGGTTTCAGGCCAGCAATGTCTTTCAGTACTATCTCTTTTGGTTTGGAAGCTATTGCTGGACGTTTGGTAGAAAAAGCTTCTCCGGCCGAGAAAAACACTTTTGGTGCACCATGCAGGTACATTTGAGTTTCCCAGGCAAACGAAAGCAGTGACACCAAAGTTTCTAGTTTCTGTTTGTGTCTCCCCTGAGGAGGTTTCAGGCCAGCAATGTCTTTCAGTACTATCTCTTTTGGTTTGAAGCTATTGCTGGACGTTTGGTAGAAAAAGCTTCTCCGGCCGAGAGAAACACATTTGGTGCACCATGCAGGTACATTTGAGTTTCCCAGGCAAACGAAAGCAGTTATACCAAAGTTTCTAGTTTCTGTTTGTGTCTCCCCTGAGGAGGTTTCAGGCCAGCAATGTCTTTCAGTACTATCTCTTTTGGTTTGGAAGCTATTGCTGGACGTTTGGTAGAAAAAGCTGCCCCGGCCGAGAAAAACACTTTTGGTGCACCATGCAGGTACATTTGAGTTTCCCAGGCAAACGAAAGCAGTGAGACCAAAGTTTCTAGTTTCTGTTTGTGTCTCCCCTGAGGAGGTTTCAGGCCAGCTATGTCTTTCAGTACTATCTCTTTTGGTTTGGAAGCTATTGCTGGACGTTTGGTAGAAAAAGCTGCCCCGGCCGAGAAAAACACTTTTGGTGCACCATGCAGGTACATTTGAGTTTCCCAGGCAAACGAAAGCAGTGACACCAAAGTTTCTAGTTTCTGTTTGTGTCTCCCCTGAGGAGGTTTCAGGCCAGCAATGTCTTTCAGTACTATCTTTTTTGGTTTGAAGCTATTGCTGGACGTTTGGTAGAAAAAGCTTCTCCGGCCGAGAGAAACACTTTTGGTGCACCATGCAGGTACATTTGAGTTTCCCAGGCAAATGAAAGCAGTGACACCAAAGTTTCTAGTTTCTGTTTGTGTCTCCCCTGAGGAGGTTTCAGGCCAGCAATGTCTTTCAGTACTATCTCTTTTGGTTTGGAAGCTATTGTTGGACGTTTGGTAGAAAAAGCTGCCCCGGCCGAGAAAAACACTTTTGGTGCACCATGCAGGTACATTTGAGTTTCCCAGGCAAACGAAAGCAGTGAGACCAAAGTTTCTAGTTTCTGTTTGTGTCTCCCCTGAGGAGGTTTCAGGCCAGCTATGTCTTTCAGTACTATCTCTTTTGGTTTGGAAGCTATTGCTGGACGTTTGGTAGAAAAAGCTGCCCTGGCCGAGAAAAACACTTTTGGTGCACCATGCAGGTACATTTGAGTTTTCCAGGCAAATGAAAGCAGTTACACCAAAATTTCTAGTTTCTGTTTGTGTCTCCCCTGAGGAGGTTTCAGGCCAGCAATGTCTTTCAGTACTATCTCTTTTGGTTTGGAAGCTATTGCTGGACGTTTGGTAGAAAAAGCTTCTCCGGCCGAGAAAAACACTTTTGGTGCACCATGCAGGTACATTTGAGTTTCCCAGGCAAACGAAAGCAGTGACACCAAAGTTTCTAGTTTCTGTTTGTGTCTCCCCTGAGGAGGTTTCAGGCCAGCAATGTCTTTCAGTACTATCTCTTTTGGTTTGAAGCTATTGCTGGACGTTTGGTAGAAAAAGCTTCTCCGGCCGAGAGAAACACTTTTGGTGCACCATGCAGGTACATTTGAGTTTCCCAGGCAAACGAAAGCAGTGACACCAAAGTTTCTAGTTTCTGTTTGTGTCTCCCCTGAGGAGGTTTCAGGCCAGCTATGTCTTTCAGTACTATCTCTTTTGGTTTGGAAGCTATTGCTGGACGTTTGGTAGAAAAAGCTGCCCTGGCCGAGAAAAACACTTTTGGTGCACCATGCAGGTACATTTGAGTTTCCCAGGCAAACGAAAGCAGTGAGACCAAAGTTTCTAGTTTCTGTTTGTGTCTCCCCTGAGGAGGTTTCAGGCCAGCTATGTCTTTCAGTACTATCTCTTTTGGTTTGGAAGCTATTGCTGGACGTTTGGTAGAAAAAGCTTCTCCGGCCGAGAAAAACACTTTTGGTGCACCATGCAGGTACATTTGAGTTTCCCAGGCAAACGAAAGCAGTGACACCAAAGTTTCTAGTTTCTGTTTGTGTCTCCCCTGAGGAGGTTTCAGGCCAGCAATGTCTTTCAGTACTATCTCTTTTGGTTTGGAAGCTATTGCTGGACGTTTGGTAGAAAAAGCTTCTCCGGCCGAGAGAAACACTTTTGGTGCACCATGCAGGTACATTTGAGTTTCCCAGGCAAACGAAAGCAGTGACACCAAAGTTTCTAGTTTCTGTTTGTGTCTCCCCTGAGGAGGTTTCAGGCCAGCAATGTCTTTCAGTACTATCTCTTTTGGTTTGAAGCTATTGCTGGACGTTTGGTAGAAAAAGCTTCTCCGGCCGAGAGAAACACTTTTGGTGCACCATGCAGGTACATTTGAGTTTCCCAGGCAAATGAAAGCAGTGACACCAAAGTTTCTAGTTTCTGTTTGTGTCTCCCCTGAGGAGGTTTCAGGCCAGCAATGTCTTTCAGTACTATCTCTTTTGGTTTGGAAGCTATTGCTGGACGTTTGGTAGAAAAAGCTGCCCCGGCCGAGAAAAACACTTTTGGTGCACCATGCAGGTACATTTGAGTTTCCCAGGCAAACGAAAGCAGTTACACCAAAATTTCTAGTTTCTGTTTGTGTCTCCCCTGAGGAGGTTTCAGGCCAGCAATGTCTTTCAGTACTATCTCTTTTGGTTTGGAAGCTATTGCTGGACGTTTGGTAGAAAAAGCTTCTGCGGCCGAGAAAAACACTTTTGGTGCACCATGCAGGTACATTTGAGTTTCCCAGGCAAACGAAAGCAGTGACACCAAAGTTTCTAGTTTCTGTTTGTGTCTCCCCTGAGGAGGTTTCAGGCCAGCAATGTCTTTCAGTACTATCTCTTTTGGTTTGAAGCTATTGCTGGACGTTTGGTAGAAAAAGCTTCTCCGGCCGAGAGAAACACTTTTGGTGCACTATGCAGGTACATTTGAGTTTCCCAGGCAAATGAAAGCAGTGACACCAAAGTTTCTAGTTTCTGTTTGTGTCTCCCCTGAGGAGGTTTCAGGCCAGCAATGTCTTTCAGTACTATCTCTTTTGGTTTGGAAGCTATTGTTGGACGTTTGGTAGAAAAAGCTGCCCCGGCCGAGAAAAACACTTTTGGTGCACCATGCAGGTACATTTGAGTTTCCCAGGCAAACGAAAGCAGTGAGACCAAAGTTTCTAGTTTCTGTTTGTGTCTCCCCTGAGGAGGTTTCAGGCCAGCAATGTTTTTCAGTACTATCTCTTTTGGTTTGGAAGCTATTGCTGGACGTTTGGTAGAAAAAGCTGCCCCGGCCGAGAAAAACACTTTTGGTGCACCATGCAGGTACATTTGAGTTTCCCAGGCAAACGAAAGCAGTGACACCAAAGTTTCTAGTTTCTGTTTGTGTCTCCCCTGAGGAGGTTTCAGGCCAGCAATGTCTTTCAGTACTATCTCTTTTGGTTTGGATGCTATTGCTGGACGTTTGGTAGAAAAAGCTGCCCCGGCCGAGAAAAACACTTTTGGTGCACCATGCAGGTACATTTGAGTTTCCCAGGCAAACGAAAGCAGTGACACCAAAGTTTCTAGTTTCTGTTTGTGTCTCCCCTGAGGAGGTTTCAGGCCAGCAATGTCTTTCAGTACTATCTCTTTTGGTTTGGAAGCTATTGCTGGACATTTGGTAGAAAAAGCTACCCGGCTGAGAAAAACACTTTTGGTGCACCATGCAGGTACATTTGAGTTTCCCAGGCAAACGAAAGCAGTGACACCAAAGTTTCTAGTTTCTGTTTGTGTCTCCCCTGAGGAGGTTTCAGGCCAGCAATGTCTTTCAGTACTATCTTTTTTGGTTTGAAGCTATTGCTGGACGTTTGGTAGAAAAAGCTTCTCCGGCCGAGAGAAACACTTTTGGTGCACCATGCAGGTACATTTGAGTTTCCCAGGCAAATGAAAGCAGTGACACCAAAGTTTCTAGTTTCTGTTTGTGTCTCCCCTGAGGAGGTTTCAGGCCAGCAATGTCTTTCAGTACTATCTCTTTTGGTTTGGAAGCTATTGTTGGACGTTTGGTAGAAAAAGCTGCCCCGGCCGAGAAAAACACTTTTGGTGCACCATGCAGGTACATTTGAGTTTCCCAGGCAAACGAAAGCAGTGAGACCAAAGTTTCTAGTTTCTGTTTGTGTCTCCCCTGAGGAGGTTTCAGGCCAGCTATGTCTTTCAGTACTATCTCTTTTGGTTTGGAAGCTATTGCTGGACGTTTGGTAGAAAAAGCTGCCCCGGCCGAGAAAAACACTTTTGGTGCACCATGCAGGTACATTTGAGTTTTCCAGGCAAATGAAAGCAGTTACACCAAAATTTCTAGTTTCTGTTTGTGTCTCCCCTGAGGAGGTTTCAGGCCAGCAATGTCTTTCAGTACTATCTCTTTTGGTTTGGAAGCTATTGCTGGACGTTTGGTAGAAAAAGCTTCTCCGGCCGAGAAAAACACTTTTGGTGCACCATGCAGGTACATTTGAGTTTCCCAGGCAAACGAAAGCAGTGACACCAAAGTTTCTAGTTTCTGTTTGTGTCTCCCCTGAGGAGGTTTCAGGCCAGCAATGTCTTTCAGTACTATCTCTTTTGGTTTGAAGCTATTGCTGGACGTTTGGTAGAAAAAGCTTCTCCGGCCGAGAGAAACACTTTTGGTGCACCATGCAGGTACATTTGAGTTTCCCAGGCAAACGAAAGCAGTTATACCAAAGTTTCTTGTTTCTGTTTGTGTCTCCCCTGAGGAGGTTTCAGGCCAGCAATGTCTTTCAGTACTATCTCTTTTGGTTTGGAAGCTATTGCTGGACGTTTGGTAGAAAAAGCTGCCCCGGCCGAGAAAAACACTTTTGGTGCACCATGCAGGTACATTTGAGTTTCCCAGGCAAACGAAAGCAGTGAGACCAAAGTTTCTAGTTTCTGTTTGTGTCTCCCCTGAGGAGGTTTCAGGCCAGCTATGTCTTTCAGTACTATCTCTTTTGGTTTGGAAGCTATTGCTGGACGTTTGGTAGAAAAAGCTGCCCCGGCCGAGAAAAACACTTTTGGTGCACCATGCAGGTACATTTGAGTTTCCCAGGCAAACGAAAGCAGTGACACCAAAATTTCTAGTTTCTATTTGTTTCTCCCCTGAGGAGGTTTCAGGCCAGCAATGTCTTTCAGTACTATCTCTTTTGGTTTGGAAGCTATTGCTGGACGTTTGGTAGAAAAAGCTTCTCCGGCCGAGAAAAACACTTTTGGTGCACCATGCAGGTACATTTGAGTTTCCCAGGCAAACGAAAGCAGTGACACCAAAGTTTCTAGTTTCTGTTTGTGTCTCCCCTGAGGAGGTTTCAGGCCAGCAATGTCTTTCAGTACTATCTCTTTTGGTTTGAAGCTATTGCTAAACGTTTGGTAGAAAAAGCTTCTCCGGCCGAGAGAAACACTTTTGGTGCACCATGCAAGTACATTTGAGTATCCCAGGCAAATGAAAGCAGTGACACCAAAGTTTCTAGTTTCTGTTTGTGTCTCCCCTGAGGAGGTTTCAGGCCAGCAATGTCTTTCAGTACTATCTCTTTTGGTTTGGAAGCTATTGTTGGACGTTTGGTAGAAAAAGCTGCCCCGGCCGAGAAAAACACTTTTGGTGCACCATGCAGGTACATTTGAGTTTCCCAGGCAAACGAAAGCAGTGAGACCAAAGTTTCTAGTTTCTGTTTGTGTCTCCCCTGAGGAGGTTTCAGGCCAGCTATGTCTTTCAGTACTATCTCTTTTGGTTTGGAAGCTATTGCTGGACGTTTGGTAGAAAAAGCTTCTCCGGCCGAGAAAAACACTTTTGGTGCACCATGCAGGTACATTTGAGTTTCCCAGGCAAACGAAAGCAGTGACACCAAAGTTTCTAGTTTCTGTTTGTGTCTCCCCTGAGGAGGTTTCAGGCCAGCAATGTCTTTCAGTACTATCTCTTTTGGTTTGAAGCTATTGCTGGACGTTTGGTAGAAAAAGCTTCTCCGGCCGAGAAAAACACTTTTGGTGCACCATGCAGGTACATTTGAGTTTCCCAGGCAAACGAAAGCAGTGACACCAAAGTTTCTAGTTTCTGTTTGTGTCTCCCCTGAGGAGGTTTCAGGCCAGCAATGTCTTTCAGTACTATCTCTTTTGGTTTGAAGCTATTGCTGGACGTTTGGTAGAAAAAGCTTCTCCGGCCGAGAGAAACACTTTTGGTGCACCATGCAGGTACATTTGAGTTTCCCAGGCAAACGAAAGCAGTTATACCAAAGTTTCTTGTTTCTGTTTGTGTCTCCCCTGAGGAGGTTTCAGGCCAGCAATGTCTTTCAGTACTATCTCTTTTGGTTTGGAAGCTATTGCTGGACGTTTGGTAGAAAAAGCTGCCCCGGCCGAGAAAAACACTTTTGGTGCACCATGCAGGTACATTTGAGTTTCCCAGGCAAACGAAAGCAGTGAGACCAAAGTTTCTAGTTTCTGTTTGTGTCTCCCCTGAGGAGGTTTCAGGCCAGCAATGTCTTTCAGTACTATCTCTTTTGGTTTGAAGCTATTGCTGGACGTTTGGTAGAAAAAGCTTCTCCGGCCGAGAGAAACACTTTTGGTGCACCATGCAGGTACATTTGAGTTTCCCAGGCAAACGAAAGCAGTTATACCAAAGTTTCTTGTTTCTGTTTGTGTCTCCCCTGAGGAGGTTTCAGGCCAGCAATGTCTTTCAGTACTATCTCTTTTGGTTTGGAAGCTATTGCTGGACGTTTGGTAGAAAAAGCTGCCCCGGCCGAGAAAAACACTTTTGGTGCACCATGCAGGTACATTTGAGTTTCCCAGGCAAACGAAAGCAGTGAGACCAAAGTTTCTAGTTTCTGTTTGTGTCTCCCCTGAGGAGGTTTCAGGCCAGCTATGTCTTTCAGTACTATCTCTTTTGGTTTGGAAGCTATTGCTGGACGTTTGGTAGAAAAAGCTGCCCCGGCCGAGAAAAACACTTTTGGTGCACCATGCAGGTACATTTGAGTTTCCCAGGCAAACGAAAGCAGTGACACCAAAATTTCTAGTTTCTATTTGTTTCTCCCCTGAGGAGGTTTCAGGCCAGCAATGTCTTTCAGTACTATCTCTTTTGGTTTGGAAGCTATTGCTGGACGTTTGGTAGAAAAAGCTTCTCCGGCCGAGAAAAACACTTTTGGTGCACCATGCAGGTACATTTGAGTTTCCCAGGCAAACGAAAGCAGTGACACCAAAGTTTCTAGTTTCTGTTTGTGTCTCCCCTGAGGAGGTTTCAGGCCAGCAATGTCTTTCAGTACTATCTCTTTTGGTTTGAAGCTATTGCTAAACGTTTGGTAGAAAAAGCTTCTCCGGCCGAGAGAAACACTTTTGGTGCACCATGCAAGTACATTTGAGTATCCCAGGCAAATGAAAGCAGTGACACCAAAGTTTCTAGTTTCTGTTTGTGTCTCCCCTGAGGAGGTTTCAGGCCAGCAATGTCTTTCAGTACTATCTCTTTTGGTTTGGAAGCTATTGTTGGACGTTTGGTAGAAAAAGCTGCCCCGGCCGAGAAAAACACTTTTGGTGCACCATGCAGGTACATTTGAGTTTCCCAGGCAAACGAAAGCAGTGAGACCAAAGTTTCTAGTTTCTGTTTGTGTCTCCCCTGAGGAGGTTTCAGGCCAGCTATGTCTTTCAGTACTATCTCTTTTGGTTTGGAAGCTATTGCTGGACGTTTGGTAGAAAAAGCTGCCCCGGCCGAGAAAAACACTTTTGGTGCACCATGCAGGTACATTTGAGTTTCCCAGGCAAACCAAAGCAGTTACACCAAAATTTCTAGTTTCTGTTTGTGTCTCCCCTGAGGAGGTTTCAGGCCAGCTATGTCTTTCAGTACTATCTCTTTTGGTTTGGAAGCTATTGCTGGACGTTTGGTAGAAAAAGCTGCCCCGGCCGAGAAAAACACTTTTGGTGCACCATGCAGGTACATTTGAGTTTCCCAGGCAAACGAAAGCAGTGAGACCAAAGTTTCTAGTTTCTGTTTGTGTCTCCCCTGAGGAGGTTTCAGGCCAGCAATGTCTTTCAGTACTATCTCTTTTGGTTTGGAAGCTATTGCTGGACGTTTGGTAGAAAAAGCTTCTCCGGCCGAGAAAAACAATTTTGGTGCACCATGCAGGTACATTTGAGTTTCCCATGCAAATGAAAGCAGTTACACCAAAATTTCTAGTTTCTGTTTGTGTCTCCCCTGAGGAGGTTTCAGGCCAGCTATGTCTTTCAGTACTATCTCTTTTGGTTTGGAAGCTATTGCTGGACGTTTGGTAGAAAAAGCTTCTCCGGCCGAGAAAAACACTTTTGGTGCACCATGCAGGTACATTTGAGTTTCCCAGGCAAACGAAAGCAGTGACACCAAAGTTTCTAGTTTCTGTTTGTGTCTCCCCTGAGGAGGTTTCAGGCCAGCAATGTCTTTCAGTACTATCTCTTTTGGTTTGGAAGCTATTGCTGGACGTTTGGTAGAAAAAGCTACCCGGCTGAGAAAAACACTTTTGGTGCACCATGCAGGTACATTTGAGTTTCCCAGGCAAACGAAAGCAGTGACACCAAAGTTTCTAGTTTCTGTTTGTGTCTCCCCTGAGGAGGTTTCAGGCCAGCTATGTCTTTCAGTACTATCTCTTTTGGTTTGGAAGCTATTGCTGGACGTTTGGTAGAAAAAACTTCAATGGCCGAGAAAAACACTTTTGGTGCACCATGCAGGTACATTTGAGTTTCCCAGGCAAACGAAAGCAGTGAGACCAAAGTTTCTAGTTTCTGTTTGTGTCTCCCCTGAGGAGGTTTCAGGCCAGCAATGTCTTTCAGTACTATCTCTTTTGGTTTGGAAGCTATTGTTGGACGTTTGGTAGAAAAAGCTGCCCCGGCCGAGAAAAACACTTTTGGTGCACCATGCAGGTACATTTGAGTTTCCCAGGCAAACGAAAGCAGTGAGACCAAAGTTTCTAGTTTCTGTTTGTGTCTCCCCTGAGGAGGTTTCAGGCCAGCAATGTCTTTCAGTACTATCTCTTTTGGTTTGGAAGCTATTGCTGGACGTTTGGTAGAAAAAGCTGCCCCGGCCGAGAAAAACACTTTTGGTGCACCATGCAGGTACATTTGAGTTTCCCAGGCAAACCAAAGCAGTTACACCAAAATTTCTAGTTTCTGTTTGTGTCTCCCCTGAGGAGGTTTCAGGCCAGCTATGTCTTTCAGTACTATCTCTTTTGGTTTGGAAGCTATTGCTGGACGTTTGGTAGAAAAAGCTGCCCCGGCCGAGAAAAACACTTTTGGTGCACCATGCAGGTACATTTGAGTTTCCCAGGCAAACGAAAGCAGTTACACCAAAATTTCTAGTTTCTGTTTGTGTCTCCCCTGAGGAGGTTTCAGGCCAGCAATGTCTTTCAGTACTATCTCTTTTGGTTTGGAAGCTATTGCTGGACGTTTGGTAGAAAAAGCTGCCCCGGCCGAGAAAAACACTTTTGGTGCACCATGCAGGTACATTTGAGTTTCCCAGGCAAACGAAAGCAGTTACACCAAAATTTCTAGTTTCTGTTTGTGTCTCCCCTGAGGAGGTTTCAGGCCAGCAATGTCTTTCAGTACTATCTCTTTTGGTTTGGAAGCTATTGCTGGACGTTTGGTAGAAAAAGCTTCTCCGGCCGAGAAAAACACTTTTGGTGCACCATGCAGGTACATTTGAGTTTCCCAGGCAAACGAAAGCAGTGACACCAAAGTTTCTAGTTTCTGTTTGTGTCTCCCCTGAGGAGGTTTCAGGCCAGCAATGTCTTTCAGTACTATCTCTTTTGGTTTGAAGCTATTGCTGGACGTTTGGTAGAAAAAGCTTCTCCGGCCGAGAGAAACACTTTTGGTGCACCATGCAGGTACATTTGAGTTTCCCAGGCAAATGAAAGCAGTGACACCAAAGTTTCTAGTTTCTGTTTGTGTCTCCCCTGAGGAGGTTTCAGGCCAGCAATGTCTTTCAGTACTATCTCTTTTGGTTTGGAAGCTATTGTTGGACGTTTGGTAGAAAAAGCTGCCCCGGCCGAGAAAAACACTTTTGGTGCACCATGCAGGTACATTTGAGTTTCCCAGGCAAACGAAAGCAGTGAGACCAAAGTTTCTAGTTTCTGTTTGTGTCTCCCCTGAGGAGGTTTCAGGCCAGCAATGTTTTTCAGTACTATCTCTTTTGGTTTGGAAGCTATTGCTGGACGTTTGGTAGAAAAAGCTGCCCCGGCCGAGAAAAACACTTTTGGTGCACCATGCAGGTACATTTGAGTTTCCCAGGCAAACGAAAGCAGTGACACCAAAGTTTCTAGTTTCTGTTTGTGTCTCCCCTGAGGAGGTTTCAGGCCAGCAATGTCTTTCAGTACTATCTCTTTTGGTTTGGATGCTATTGCTGGACGTTTGGTAGAAAAAGCTGCCCCGGCCGAGAAAAACACTTTTGGTGCACCATGCAGGTACATTTGAGTTTCCCAGGCAAACGAAAGCAGTGACACCAAAGTTTCTAGTTTCTGTTTGTGTCTCCCCTGAGGAGGTTTCAGGCCAGCAATGTCTTTCAGTACTATCTCTTTTGGTTTGGAAGCTATTGCTGGACATTTGGTAGAAAAAGCTACCCGGCTGAGAAAAACACTTTTGGTGCACCATGCAGGTACATTTGAGTTTCCCAGGCAAACGAAAGCAGTGACACCAAAGTTTCTAGTTTCTGTTTGTGTCTCCCCTGAGGAGGTTTCAGGCCAGCAATGTCTTTCAGTACTATCTTTTTTGGTTTGAAGCTATTGTTGGACGTTTGGTAGAAAAAGCTTCTCCGGCCGAGAAAAACACTTTTGGTGCACCATGCAGGTACATTTGAGTTTCCCAGGCAAACGAAAGCAGTGAGACCAAAGTTTCTAGTTTCTGTTTGTGTCTCCCCTGAGGAGGTTTCAGGCCAGCTATGTCTTTCAGTACTATCTCTTTTGGTTTGGAAGCTATTGCTGGACGTTTGGTAGAAAAAGCTGCCCCGGCCGAGAAAAACACTTTTGGTGCACCATGCAGGTACATTTGAGTTTTCCAGGCAAATGAAAGCAGTTACACCAAAATTTCTAGTTTCTGTTTGTGTCTCCCCTGAGGAGGTTTCAGGCCAGCAATGTCTTTCAGTACTATCTCTTTTGGTTTGGAAGCTATTGCTGGACGTTTGGTAGAAAAAGCTTCTCCGGCCGAGAAAAACACTTTTGGTGCACCATGCAGGTACATTTGAGTTTCCCAGGCAAACGAAAGCAGTGACACCAAAGTTTCTAGTTTCTGTTTGTGTCTCCCCTGAGGAGGTTTCAGGCCAGCAATGTCTTTCAGTACTATCTCTTTTGGTTTGAAGCTATTGCTGGACGTTTGGTAGAAAAAGCTTCTCCGGCCGAGAGAAACACTTTTGGTGCACCATGCAGGTACATTTGAGTTTCCCAGTCAAACGAAAGCAGTTATACCAAAGTTTCTAGTTTCTGTTTGTGTCTCCCCTGAGGAGGTTTCAGGCCAGCAATGTCTTTCAGTACTATCTCTTTTGGTTTGGAAGCTATTGCTGGACGTTTGGTAGAAAAAGCTGCCCCGGCCGAGAAAAACACTTTTGGTGCACCATGCAGGTACATTTGAGTTTCCCAGGCAAACGAAAGCAGTGAGACCAAAGTTTCTAGTTTCTGTTTGTGTCTCCCCTGAGGAGGTTTCAGGCCAGCAATGTCTTTCAGTACTATCTCTTTTGGTTTGGAAGCTATTGCTGGACGTTTGGTAGAAAAAGCTGCCCCGGCCGAGAAAAACACTTTTGGTGCACCATGCAGGTACATTTGAGTTTCCCAGGCAAACGAAAGCAGTGACACCAAAATTTCTAGTTTCTGTTTGTGTCTCCCCTGAGGAGGTTTCAGGCCAGCAATGTCTTTCAGTACTATCTCTTTTGGTTTGGAAGCTATTGCTGGACGTTTGGTAGAAAAAGCTTCTCCGGCCGAGAAAAACACTTTTGGTGCACCATGCAGGTACATTTGAGTTTCCCAGGCAAACGAAAGCAGTGACACCAAAGTTTCTAGTTTCTGTTTGTGTCTCCCCTGAGGAGGTTTCAGGCCAGCAATGTCTTTCAGTACTATCTCTTTTGGTTTGAAGCTATTGCTAAACGTTTGGTAGAAAAAGCTTCTCCGGCCGAGAGAAACACTTTTGGTGCACCATGCAAGTACATTTGAGTTTCCCAGGCAAATGAAAGCAGTGACACCAAAGTTTCTAGTTTCTGTTTGTGTCTCCCCTGAGGAGGTTTCAGGCCAGCAATGTCTTTCAGTACTATCTCTTTTGGTTTGGAAGCTATTGTTGGACGTTTGGTAGAAAAAGCTGCCCCGGCCGAGAAAAACACTTTTGGTGCACCATGCAGGTACATTTGAGTTTCCCAGGCAAACGAAAGCAGTGAGACCAAAGTTTCTAGTTTCTGTTTGTGTCTCCCCTGAGGAGGTTTCAGGCCAGCTATGTCTTTCAGTACTATCTCTTTTGGTTTGGAAGCTATTGCTGGACGTTTGGTAGAAAAAGCTGCCCCGGCCGAGAAAAACACTTTTGGTGCACCATGCAGGTACATTTGAGTTTCCCAGGCAAACGAAAGCAGTTACACCAAAATTTCTAGTTTCTGTTTGTGTCTCCCCTGAGGAGGTTTCAGGCCAGCTATGTCTTTCAGTACTATCTCTTTTGGTTTGGAAGCTATTGCTGGACGTTTGGTAGAAAAAGCTGCCCCGGCCGAGAAAAACACTTTTGGTGCACCATGCAGGTACATTTGAGTTTCCCAGGCAAACGAAAGCAGTGAGACCAAAGTTTCTAGTTTCTGTTTGTGTCTCCCCTGAGGAGGTTTCAGGCCAGCAATGTCTTTCAGTACTATCTCTTTTGGTTTGGAAGCTATTGCTGGACGTTTGGTAGAAAAAGCTTCTCCGGCCGAGAAAAACAATTTTGGTGCACCATGCAGGTACATTTGAGTTTCCCATGCAAATGAAAGCAGTTACACCAAAATTTCTAGTTTCTGTTTGTGTCTCCCCTGAGGAGGTTTCAGGCCAGCTATGTCTTTCAGTACTATCTCTTTTGGTTTGGAAGCTATTGCTGGACGTTTGGTAGAAAAAGCTTCTCCGGCCGAGAAAAACACTTTTGGTGCACCATGCAGGTACATTTGAGTTTCCCAGGCAAACGAAAGCAGTGACACCAAAGTTTCTAGTTTCTGTTTGTGTCTCCCCTGAGGAGGTTTCAGGCCAGCAATGTCTTTCAGTACTATCTCTTTTGGTTTGGAAGCTATTGCTGGACGTTTGGTAGAAAAAGCTACCCGGCTGAGAAAAACACTTTTGGTGCACCATGCAGGTACATTTGAGTTTCCCAGGCAAACGAAAGCAGTGACACCAAAGTTTCTAGTTTCTGTTTGTGTCTCCCCTGAGGAGGTTTCAGGCCAGCTATGTCTTTCAGTACTATCTCTTTTGGTTTGGAAGCTATTGCTGGACGTTTGGTAGAAAAAACTTCAATGGCCGAGAAAAACACTTTTGGTGCACCATGCAGGTACATTTGAGTTTCCCAGGCAAACGAAAGCAGTGAGACCAAAGTTTCTAGTTTCTGTTTGTGTCTCCCCTGAGGAGGTTTCAGGCCAGCAATGTCTTTCAGTACTATCTCTTTTGGTTTGGAAGCTATTGTTGGACGTTTGGTAGAAAAAGCTGCCCCGGCCGAGAAAAACACTTTTGGTGCACCATGCAGGTACATTTTAGTTTCCCAGGCAAACCAAAGCAGTTACACCAAAATTTCTAGTTTCTGTTTGTGTCTCCCCTGAGGAGGTTTCAGGCCAGCTATGTCTTTCAGTACTATCTCTTTTGGTTTGGAAGCTATTGCTGGACGTTTGGTAGAAAAAGCTGCCCCGGCCGAGAAAAACACTTTTGGTGCACCATGCAGGTACATTTGAGTTTCCCAGGCAAACCAAAGCAGTTACACCAAAATTTCTAGTTTCTGTTTGTGTCTCCCCTGAGGAGGTTTCAGGCCAGCTATGTCTTTCAGTACTATCTCTTTTGGTTTGGAAGCTATTGCTGGACGTTTGGTAGAAAAAGCTGCCCCGGCCGAGAAAAACACTTTTGGTGCACCATGCAGGTACATTTGAGTTTCCCAGGCAAACGAAAGCAGTGAGACCAAAGTTTCTAGTTTCTGTTTGTGTCTCCCCTGAGGAGGTTTCAGGCCAGCAATGTCTTTCAGTACTATCTCTTTTGGTTTGGAAGCTATTGCTGGACGTTTGGTAGAAAAAGCTTCTCCGGCCGAGAAAAACAATTTTGGTGCACCATGCAGGTACATTTGAGTTTCCCATGCAAATGAAAGCAGTTACACCAAAATTTCTAGTTTCTGTTTGTGTCTCCCCTGAGGAGGTTTAAGGCCAGCTATGTCTTTCAGTACTATCTCTTTTGGTTTGGAAGCTATTGCTGGACGTTTGGTAGAAAAAGCTTCTGCGGCCGAGAAAAACACTTTTGGTGCACCATGCAGGTACATTTGAGTTTCCCAGGCAAACGAAAGCAGTGACACCAAAGTTTCTAGTTTCTGTTTGTGTCTCCCCTGAGGAGGTTTCAGGCCAGCTATGTCTTTCAGTACTATCTCTTTTGGTTTGGAAGCTATTGCTGGACGTTTGGTAGAAAAAACTTCAATGGCCGAGAAAAACACTTTTGGTGCACCATGCAGGTACATTTGAGTTTCCCAGGCAAACGAAAGCAGTGAGACCAAAGTTTCTAGTTTCTGTTTGTGTCTCCCCTGAGGAGGTTTCAGGCCAGCTATGTCTTTCAGTACTATCTCTTTTGGTTTGGAAGCTATTGCTGGACGTTTGGTAGAAAAAGCTGCCCCGGCCGAGAAAAACACTTTTGGTGCACCATGCAGGTACATTTGAGTTTTCCAGGCAAATGAAAGCAGTTACACCAAAATTTCTAGTTTCTGTTTGTGTCTCCCCTGAGGAGGTTTCAGGCCAGCAATGTCTTTCAGTACTATCTCTTTTGGTTTGGAAGCTATTGCTGGACGTTTGGTAGGAAAAGCTTCTCCGGCCGAGAAAAACACTTTTGGTGCACCATGCAGGTACATTTGAGTTTCCCAGGCAAACGAAAGCAGTGACACCAAAGTTTCTAGTTTCTGTTTGTGTCTCCCCTGAGGAGGTTTCAGGCCAGCAATGTCTTTCAGTACTATCTCTTTTGGTTTGAAGCTATTGCTGGACGTTTGGTAGAAAAAGCTTCTCCGGCCGAGAGAAACACTTTTGGTGCACCATGCAGGTACATTTGAGTTTCCCAGGCAAACGAAAGCAGTTATACCAAAGTTTCTAGTTTCTGTTTGTGTCTCCCCTGAGGAGGTTTCAGGCCAGCAATGTCTTTCAGTACTATCTCTTTTGGTTTGGAAGCTATTGCTAGACGTTTGGTAGAAAAAGCTGCCCCGGCCGAGAAAAACACTTTTGGTGCACCATGCAGGTACATTTGAGTTTCCCAGGCAAACGAAAGCAGTGAGACCAAAGTTTCTAGTTTCTGTTTGTGTCTCCCCTGAGGAGGTTTCAGGCCAGCTATGTCTTTCAGTACTATCTCTTTTGGTTTGGAAGCTATTGCTGGACGTTTGGTAGAAAAAGCTGCCCCGGCCGAGAAAAACACTTTTGGTGCACCATGCAGGTACATTTGAGTTTCCCAGGCAAACGAAAGCAGTGACACCAAAATTTCTAGTTTCTGTTTGTGTCTCCCCTGAGGAGGTTTCAGGCCAGCAATGTCTTTCAGTACTATCTCTTTTGGTTTGGAAGCTATTGCTGGACGTTTGGTAGAAAAAGCTTCTCCGGCCGAGAAAAACACTTTTGGTGCACCATGCAGGTACATTTGAGTTTCCCAGGCAAACGAAAGCAGTGACACCAAAGTTTCTAGTTTCTGTTTGTGTCTCCCCTGAGGAGGTTTCAGGCCAGCAATGTCTTTCAGTACTATCTCTTTTGGTTTGAAGCTATTGCTAAACGTTTGGTAGAAAAAGCTTCTCCGGCCGAGAGAAACACTTTTGGTGCACCATGCAAGTACATTTGAGTTTCCCAGGCAAATGAAAGCAGTGACACCAAAGTTTCTAGTTTCTGTTTGTGTCTCCCCTGAGGAGGTTTCAGGCCAGCAATGTCTTTCAGTACTATCTCTTTTGGTTTGGAAGCTATTGTTGGACGTTTGGTAGAAAAAGCTGCCCCGGCCGAGAAAAACACTTTTGGTGCACCATGCAGGTACATTTGAGTTTCCCAGGCAAACGAAAGCAGTGAGACCAAAGTTTCTAGTTTCTGTTTGTGTCTCCCCTGAGGAGGTTTCAGGCCAGCTATGTCTTTCAGTACTATCTCTTTTGGTTTGGAAGCTATTGCTGGACGTTTGGTAGAAAAAGCTGCCCCGGCCGAGAAAAACACTTTTGGTGCACCATGCAGGTACATTTGAGTTTCCCAGGCAAACCAAAGCAGTTACACCAAAATTTCTAGTTTCTGTTTGTGTCTCCCCTGAGGAGGTTTCAGGCCAGCTATGTCTTTCAGTACTATCTCTTTTGGTTTGGAAGCTATTGCTGGACGTTTGGTAGAAAAAGCTGCCCCGGCCGAGAAAAACACTTTTGGTGCACCATGCAGGTACATTTGAGTTTCCCAGGCAAACGAAAGCAGTGACACCAAAGTTTCTAGTTTCTGTTTGTGTCTCCCCTGAGGAGGTTTCAGGCCAGCAATGTCTTTCAGTACTATCTCTTTTGGTTTGGAAGCTATTGCTGGACGTTTGGTAGAAAAAGCTTCTCCGGCCGAGAAAAATAATTTTGGTGCACCATGCAGGTACATTTGAGTTTCCCATGCAAATGAAAGCAGTTACACCAAAATTTCTAGTTTCTGTTTGTGTCTCCCCTGAGGAGGTTTCAGGCCAGCTATGTCTTTCAGTACTATCTCTTTTGGTTTGGAAGCTATTGCTGGACGTTTGGTAGAAAAAACTTCAATGACCGAGAAAAACACTTTTGGTGCACCATGCAGGTACATTTGAGTTTCCCAGGCAAACGAAAGCAGTGACACCAAAGTTTCTAGTTTCTGTTTGTGTCTCCCCTGAGGAGGTTTCAGGCCAGCAATGTCTTTCAGTACTATCTCTTTTGGTTTGGAAGCTATTGCTGGACGTTTGGTAGAAAAAGCTACCCGGCTGAGAAAAACACTTTTGGTGCACCATGCAGGTACATTTGAGTTTCCCAGGCAAACGAAAGCAGTGACAACAAAGTTTCTAGTTTCTGTTTGTGTCTCCCCTGAGGAGGTTTCAGGCCAGCTATGTCTTTCAGTACTATCTCTTTTGGTTTGGAAGCTATTGCTGGACGTTTGGTAGAAAAAACTTCAATGGCCGAGAAAAACACTTTTGGTGCACCATGCAGGTACATTTGAGTTTCCCAGGCAAACGAAAGCAGTGAGACCAAAGTTTCTAGTTTCTGTTTGTGTCTCCCCTGAGGAGGTTTCAGGCCAGCAATGTCTTTCAGTACTATCTCTTTTGGTTTGGGAGCTATTGTTGGACGTTTGGTAGAAAAAGCTGCCCCGGCCGAGAAAAACACTTTTGGTGCACCATGCAGGTACATTTGAGTTTCCCAGGCAAACGAAAGCAGTGAGACCAAAGTTTCTAGTTTCTGTTTGTGTCTCCCCTGAGGAGGTTTCAGGCCAGCAATGTCTTTCAGTACTATCTCTTTTGGTTTGGAAGCTATTGCTGGACGTTTGGTAGAAAAAGCTGCCCCGGCCGAGAAAAACACTTTTGGTGCACCATGCAGGTACATTTGAGTTTCCCAGGCAAACGAAAGCAGTTACACCAAAATTTCTAGTTTCTGTTTGTGTCTCCCCTGAGGAGGTTTCAGGCCAGCTATGTCTTTCAGTACTATCTCTTTTGGTTTGGAAGCTATTGCTGGACGTTTGGTAGAAAAAGCTGCCCCGGCCGAGAAAAACACTTTTGGTGCACCATGCAGGTACATTTGAGTTTCCCAGGCAAACGAAAGCAGTGAGACCAAAGTTTCTAGTTTCTGTTTGTGTCTCCCCTGAGGAGGTTTCAGGCCAGCAATGTCTTTCAGTACTATCTCTTTTGGTTTGGAAGCTATTGCTGGACGTTTGGTAGAAAAAGCTTCTCCGGCCGAGAAAAACAATTTTGGTGCACCATGCAGGTACATTTGAGTTTCCCATGCAAATGAAAGCAGTTACACCAAAATTTCTAGTTTCTGTTTGTGTCTCCCCTGAGGAGGTTTAAGGCCAGCTATGTCTTTCAGTACTATCTCTTTTGGTTTGGAAGCTATTGCTGGACGTTTGGTAGAAAAAGCTTCTGCGGCCGAGAAAAACACTTTTGGTGCACCATGCAGGTACATTTGAGTTTCCCAGGCAAACGAAAGCAGTGACACCAAAGTTTCTAGTTTCTGTTTGTGTCTCCCCTGAGGAGGTTTCAGGCCAGCTATGTCTTTCAGTACTATCTCTTTTGGTTTGGAAGCTATTGCTGGACGTTTGGTAGAAAAAACTTCAATGACCGAGAAAAACACTTTTGGTGCACCATGCAGGTACATTTGAGTTTCCCAGGCAAACGAAAGCAGTGAGACCAAAGTTTCTAGTTTCTGTTTGTGTCTCCCCTGAGGAGGTTTCAGGCCAGCTATGTCTTTCAGTACTATCTCTTTTGGTTTGGAAGCTATTGCTGGACGTTTGGTAGAAAAAGCTGCCCCGGCCGAGAAAAACACTTTTGGTGCACCATGCAGGTACATTTGAGTTTCCCAGGCAAACGAAAGCAGTGACACCAAAGTTTCTAGTTTCTGTTTGTGTCTCCCCTGAGGAGGTTTCAGGCCAGCAATGTCTTTCAGTACTATCTCTTTTGGTTTGGATGCTATTGCTGGACATTTGGTAGAAAAAGCTGCCCCGGCCGAGAAAAACACTTTTGGTGCACCATGCAGGTACATTTGAGTTTCCCAGGCAAACGAAAGCAGTGACACCAAAGTTTCTAGTTTCTGTTTGTGTCTCCCCTGAGGAGGTTTCAGGCCAGCTATGTCTTTCAGTACTATCTCTTTTGGTTTGGAAGCTATTGCTGGACGTTTGGTAGAAAAAGCTTCTCCGGCCGAGAAAAACACTTTTGGTGCACCATGCAGGTACATTTGAGTTTCCCAGGCAAACGAAAGCAGTGACACCAAAGTTTCTAGTTTCTGTTTGTGTCTCCCCTGAGGAGGTTTCAGGCCAGCAATGTCTTTCAGTACTATCTCTTTTGGTTTGGAAGCTATTGCTGGACGTTTGGTAGAAAAAGCTTCTCCGGCCGAGAAAAACAATTTTGGTGCACCATGCAGGTACATTTCAGTTTCCCATGCAAATGAAAGCAGTTACACCAAAATTTCTAGTTTCTGTTTTTGTCTCCCCTGAGGAGGTTTCAGGCCAGCTATGTCTTTCAGTACTATCTCTTTTGGTTTGGAAGCTATTGCTGGACGTTTGGTAGAAAAAGCTTCTCCGGCCGAGAAAAACACTTTTGGTGCACCATGCAGGTACATTTGAGTTTCCCAGGCAAACAAAAGCAGTGACACCAAAGTTTCTAGTTTCTGTTTGTGTCTCCCCTGAGGAGGTTTCAGGCCAGCAATGTCTTTCAGTACTATCTCTTTTGGTTTGAAGCTATTGCTGGACGTTTGGTTGAAAAAGGTTCTCCGGCCGAGAGAAACACTTTTGGTGCACCATGCAGGTACATTTGAGTTTCCCAGGCAAATGAAAGCAGTGACACCAAAGTTTCTAGTTTCTGTTTGTGTCTCCCCTGAGGAGGTTTCAGGCCAGCAATGTCTTTCAGTACTATCTCTTTTGGTTTGGAAGCTATTGTTGGACGTTTGGTAGAAAAAGCTGCCCCGGCCGAGAAAAACACTTTTGGTGCACCATGCAGGTACATTTGAGTTTCCCAGGCAAACGAAAGCAGTGAGACCAAAGTTTCTAGTTTCTGTTTGTGTCTCCCCTGAGGAGGTTTCAGGCCAGCAATGTCTTTCAGTACTATCTCTTTTGGTTTGGAAGCTATTGCTGGACGTTTGGTAGAAAAAGCTGCCCCGGCCGAGAAAAACACTTTTGGTGCACCATGCAGGTACATTTGAGTTTCCCAGGCAAACCAAAGCAGTTACACCAAAATTTCTAGATTCTGTTTGTGTCTCCCCTGAGGAGGTTTCAGGCCAGCTATGTCTTTCAGTACTATCTCTTTTGGTTTGGAAGCTATTGCTGGACGTTTGGTAGAAAAAGCTGCCCCGGCCGAGAAAAACACTTTTGGTGCACCATGCAGGTACATTTGAGTTTCCCAGGCAAACGAAAGCAGTGACACCAAAGTTTCTAGTTTCTGTTTGTGTCTCCCCTGAGGAGGTTTCAGGCCAGCAATGTCTTTCAGTACTATCTCTTTTGGTTTGGATGCTATTGCTGGACGTTTGGTAGAAAAAGCTGCCCCGGCCGAGAAAAACACTTTTGGTGCACCATGCAGGTACATTTGAGTTTCCCAGGCAAACGAAAGCAGTGACACCAAAGTTTCTAGTTTCTGTTTGTGTCTCCCCTGAGGAGGTTTCAGGCCAGCTATGTCTTTCAGTACTATCTCTTTTGGTTTGGAAGCTATTGCTGGACGTTTGGTAGAAAAAGCTTCTCCGGCCGAGAAAAACACTTTTGGTGCACCATGCAGGTACATTTGAGTTTCCCAGGCAAACGAAAGCAGTGACACCAAAGTTTCTAGTTTCTGTTTGTGTCTCCCCTGAGGAGGTTTCAGGCCAGCAATGTCTTTCAGTACTATCTCTTTTGGTTTGGAAGCTATTGCTGGACGTTTGGTAGAAAAAGCTTCTCCGGCCGAGAAAAACAATTTTGGTGCACCATGCAGGTACATTTGAGTTTCCCATGCAAATGAAAGCAGTTACACCAAAATTTCTAGTTTCTGTTTGTGTCTCCCCTGAGGAGGTTTCAGGCCAGCTATGTCTTTCAGTACTATCTCTTTTGGTTTGGAAGCTATTGCTGGACGTTTGGTAGAAAAAGCTTCTCCGGCCGAGAAAAACACTTTTGGTGCACCATGCAGGTACATTTGAGTTTCCCAGGCAAACGAAAGCAGTGACACCAAAGTTTCTAATTTCTGTTTGTGTCTCCCCTGAGGAGGTTTCAGGCCAGCAATGTCTTTCAGTACTATCTCTTTTGGTTTGAAGCTATTGCTGGACGTTTGGTAGAAAAAGGTTCTCCGGCCGAGAGAAACACTTTTGGTGCACCATGCAGGTACATTTGAGTTTCCCAGGCAAATGAAAGCAGTGACACCAAAGTTTCTAGTTTCTGTTTGTGTCTCCCCTGAGGAGGTTTCAGGCCAGCAATGTCTTTCAGTACTATCTCTTTTGGTTTGGAAGCTATTGTTGGACGTTTGGTAGAAAAAGCTGCCCCGGCCGAGAAAAACACTTTTGGTGCACCATGCAGGTACATTTGAGTTTCCCAGGCAAACGAAAGCAGTGAGACCAAAGTTTCTAGTTTCTGTTTGTCTCTCCCCTGAGGAGGTTTCAGGCCAGCAATGTCTTTCAGTACTATCTCTTTTGGTTTGGAAGCTATTGCTGGACGTTTGGTAGAAAAAGCTGCCCCGGCCGAGAAAAACACTTTTGGTGCACCATGCAGGTACATTTGAGTTTCCCAGGCAAACGAAAGCAGTGAGACCAAAGTTTCTAGTTTCTGTTTGTGTCTCCCCTGAGGAGGTTTCAGGCCAGCAATGTCTTTCAGTACTATCTCTTTTGGTTTGGAAGCTATTGCTGGACGTTTGGTAGAAAAAGCTTCTCCGGCCGAGAAAAACACTTTTGGTGCACCATGCAGGTACATTTGAGTTTCCCAGGCAAACGAAAGCAGTGACACCAAAGTTTCTAGTTTCTGTTTGTGTCTCCCCTGAGGAGGTTTCAGGCCAGCTATGTCTTTCAGTACTATCTCTTTTGGTTTGAAGCTATTGCTGGACGTTTGGTAGAAAAAGCTTCTCCGGCCGAGAGAAACACTTTTGGTGCACCATGCAGGTACATTTGAGTTTCCCAGGCAAATGAAAGCAGTGACACCAAAGTTTCTAGTTTCTGTTTGTGTCTCCCCTGAGGAGGTTTCAGGCCAGCAATGTCTTTCAGTACTATCTCTTTTGGTTTGGAAGCTATTGTTGGACGTTTGGTAGAAAAAGCTGCCCCGGCCGAGAAAAACACTTTTGGTGCACCATGCAGGTACATTTGAGTTTCCCAGGCAAACGAAAGCAGTGACACCAAAGTTTCTAGTTTCTGTTTGTGTCTCCCCTGAGGAGGTTTCAGGCCAGCAATGTCTTTCAGTACTATCTCTTTTGGTTTGAAGCTATTGCTGGACGTTTGGTAGAAAAAGCTTCTCCGGCCGAGAGAAACACTTTTGGTGCACCATGCAGGTACATTTGAGTTTCCCAGGCAAATGAAAGCAGTGACACCAAAGTTTCTAGTTTCTGTTTGTGTCTCCCCTGAGGAGGTTTCAGGCCAGCAATGTCTTTCAGTACTATCTCTTTTGGTTTGGAAGCTATTGTTGGACGTTTGGTAGAAAAAGCTGCCCCGGCCGAGAAAAACACTTTTGGTGCACCATGCAGGTACATTTGAGTTTCCCAGGCAAACGAAAGCAGTGACACCAAAGTTTCTAGTTTCTGTTTGTGTCTCCCCTGAGGAGGTTTCAGGCCAGCAATGTTTTTCAGTACTATCTCTTTTGGTTTGGAAGCTATTGCTGGACGTTTGGTAGAAAAAGCTGCCCCGGCCGAGAAAAACACTTTTGGTGCACCATGCAGGTACATTTGAGTTTCCCAGGCAAACGAAAGCAGTGACACCAAAGTTTCTAGTTTCTGTTTGTGTCTCCCCTGAGGAGGTTTCAGGCCAGCAATGTCTTTCAGTACTATCTCTTTTGGTTTGGATGCTATTGCTGGACGTTTGGTAGAAAAAGCTGCCCCGGCCGAGAAAAACACTTTTGGTGCACCATGCAGGTACATTTGAGTTTCCCAGGCAAACGAAAGCAGTGACACCAAAGTTTCTAGTTTCTGTTTGTCTCTCCCCTGAGGAGGTTTCAGGCCAGCAATGTCTTTCAGTACTATCTCTTTTGGTTTGGAAGCTATTGCTGGACATTTGGTAGAAAAAGCTACCCGGCTGAGAAAAACACTTTTGGTGCACCATGCAGGTACATTTGAGTTTCCCAGGCAAACGAAAGCAGTGACACCAAAGTTTCTAGTTTCTGTTTGTGTCTCCCCTGAGGAGGTTTCAGGCCAGCAATGTCTTTCAGTACTATCTTTTTTGGTTTGAAGCTATTGCTGGACGTTTGGTAGAAAAAGCTTCTCCGGCCGAGAGAAACACTTTTGGTGCACCATGCAGGTACATTTGAGTTTCCCAGGCAAATGAAAGCAGTGACACCAAAGTTTCTAGTTTCTGTTTGTGTCTCCCCTGAGGAGGTTTCAGGCCAGCAATGTCTTTCAGTACTATCTCTTTTGGTTTGGAAGCTATTGTTGGACGTTTGGTAGAAAAAGCTGCCCCGGCCGAGAAAAACAATTTTGGTGCACCATGCAGGTACATTTGAGTTTCCCAGGCAAACGAAAGCAGTGAGACCAAAGTTTCTAGTTTCTGTTTGTGTCTCCCCTGAGGAGGTTTCAGGCCAGCTATGTCTTTCAGTACTATCTCTTTTGGTTTGGAAGCTATTGCTGGACGTTTGGTAGAAAAAGCTGCCCCGGCCGAGAAAAACACTTTTGGTGCACCATGCAGGTACATTTGAGTTTTCCAGGCAAATGAAAGCAGTTACACCAAAATTTCTAGTTTCTGTTTGTGTCTCCCCTGAGGAGGTTTCAGGCCAGCAATGTCTTTCAGTACTATCTCTTTTGGTTTGGAAGCTATTGCTGGACGTTTGGTAGAAAAAGCTTCTCCGGCCGAGAAAAACACTTTTGGTGCACCATGCAGGTACATTTGAGTTTCCCAGGCAAACGAAAGCAGTGACACCAAAGTTTCTAGTTTCTGTTTGTGTCTCCCCTGAGGAGGTTTCAGGCCAGCAATGTCTTTCAGTACTATCTCTTTTGGTTTGAAGCTATTGCTAAACGTTTGGTAGAAAAAGCTTCTCCGGCCGAGAGAAACACTTTTGGTGCACCATGCAAGTACATTTGAGTTTCCCAGGCAAATGAAAGCAGTGACACCAAAGTTTCTAGTTTCTGTTTGTGTCTCCCCTGAGGAGGTTTCAGGCCAGCAATGTCTTTCAGTACTATCTCTTTTGGTTTGGAAGCTATTGTTGGACGTTTGGTAGAAAAAGCTGCCCCGGCCGAGAAAAACACTTTTGGTGCACCATGCAGGTACATTTGAGTTTCCCAGGCAAACGAAAGCAGTGAGACCAAAGTTTCTAGTTTCTGTTTGTGTCTCCCCTGAGGAGGTTTCAGGCCAGCTATGTCTTTCAGTACTATCTCTTTTGGTTTGGAAGCTATTGCTGGACGTTTGGTAGAAAAAGCTGCCCCGGCCGAGAAAAACACTTTTGGTGCACCATGCAGGTACATTTGAGTTTCCCAGGCAAACCAAAGCAGTTACACCAAAATTTCTAGTTTCTGTTTGTGTCTCCCCTGAGGAGGTTTCAGGCCAGCTATGTCTTTCAGTACTATCTCTTTTGGTTTGGAAGCTATTGCTGGACGTTTGGTAGAAAAAGCTTCTCCGGCCGAGAAAAACAATTTTGGTGCACCATGCAGGTACATTTGAGTTTTCCAGGCAAATGAAAGCAGTTACACCAAAATTTCTAGTTTCTGTTTGTGTCTCCCCTGAGGAGGTTTCAGGCCAGCTATGTCTTTCAGTACTATCTCTTTTGGTTTGGAAGCTATTGCTGGACGTTTGGTAGAAAAAGCTTCTCCGGCCGAGAAAAACACTTTTGGTGCACCATGCAGGTACATTTGAGTTTCCCAGGCAAACGAAAGCAGTGACACCAAAGTTTCTAGTTTCTGTTTGTGTCTCCCCTGAGGAGGTTTCAGGCCAGCAATGTCTTTCAGTACTATCTCTTTTGGTTTGGAAGCTATTGCTGGACGTTTGGTAGAAAAAGCTACCCGGCTGAGAAAAACACTTTTGGTGCACCATGCAGGTACATTTGAGTTTCCCAGGCAAACGAAAGCAGTGACACCAAAGTTTCTAGTTTCTGTTTGTGTCTCCCCTGAGGAGGTTTCAGGCCAGCTATGTCTTTCAGTACTATCTCTTTTGGTTTGGAAGCTATTGCTGGACGTTTGGTAGAAAAAACTTCAATGGCCGAGAAAAACACTTTTGGTGCACCATGCAGGTACATTTGAGTTTCCCAGGCAAACGAAAGCAGTGAGACCAAAGTTTCTAGTTTCTGTTTGTGTCTCCCCTGAGGAGGTTTCAGGCCAGCAATGTCTTTCAGTACTATCTCTTTTGGTTTGGAAGCTATTGTTGGACGTTTGGTAGAAAAAGCTGCCCCGGCCGAGAAAAACACTTTTGGTGCACCATGCAGGTACATTTGAGTTTCCCAGGCAAACGAAAGCAGTGAGACCAAAGTTTCTAGTTTCTGTTTGTGTCTCCCCTGAGGAGGTTTCAGGCCAGCAATGTCTTTCAGTACTATCTCTTTTGGTTTGAAGCTATTGCTAAACGTTTGGTAGAAAAAGCTTCTCCGGCCGAGAGAAACACTTTTGGTGCACCATGCAAGTACATTTGAGTTTCCCAGGCAAATGAAAGCAGTGACACCAAAGTTTCTAGTTTCTGTTTGTGTCTCCCCTGAGGAGGTTTCAGGCCAGCAATGTCTTTCAGTACTATCTCTTTTGGTTTGGAAGCTATTGTTGGACGTTTGGTAGAAAAAGCTGCCCCGGCCGAGAAAAACACTTTTGGTGCACCATGCAGGTACATTTGAGTTTCCCAGGCAAACGAAAGCAGTGAGACCAAAGTTTCTAGTTTCTGTTTGTGTCTCCCCTGAGGAGGTTTCAGGCCAGCTATGTCTTTCAGTACTATCTCTTTTGGTTTGGAAGCTATTGCTGGACGTTTGGTAGAAAAAGCTGCCCCGGCCGAGAAAAACACTTTTGGTGCACCATGCAGGTACATTTGAGTTTCCCAGGCAAACCAAAGCAGTTACACCAAAATTTCTAGTTTCTGTTTGTGTCTCCCCTGAGGAGGTTTCAGGCCAGCTATGTCTTTCAGTACTATCTCTTTTGGTTTGGAAGCTATTGCTGGACGTTTGGTAGAAAAAGCTTCTCCGGCCGAGAAAAACAATTTTGGTGCACCATGCAGGTACATTTGAGTTTTCCAGGCAAATGAAAGCAGTTACACCAAAATTTCTAGTTTCTGTTTGTGTCTCCCCTGAGGAGGTTTCAGGCCAGCTATGTCTTTCAGTACTATCTCTTTTGGTTTGGAAGCTATTGCTGGACGTTTGGTAGAAAAAGCTTCTCCGGCCGAGAAAAACACTTTTGGTGCACCATGCAGGTACATTTGAGTTTCCCAGGCAAACGAAAGCAGTGACACCAAAGTTTCTAGTTTCTGTTTGTGTCTCCCCTGAGGAGGTTTCAGGCCAGCAATGTCTTTCAGTACTATCTCTTTTGGTTTGGAAGCTATTGCTGGACGTTTGGTAGAAAAAGCTACCCGGCTGAGAAAAACACTTTTGGTGCACCATGCAGGTACATTTGAGTTTCCCAGGCAAACGAAAGCAGTGACACCAAAGTTTCTAGTTTCTGTTTGTGTCTCCCCTGAGGAGGTTTCAGGCCAGCTATGTCTTTCAGTACTATCTCTTTTGGTTTGGAAGCTATTGCTGGACGTTTGGTAGAAAAAGCTGCCCCGGCCGAGAAAAACACTTTTGGTGCACCATGCAGGTACATTTGAGTTTCCCAGGCAAACGAAAGCAGTGAGACCAAAGTTTCTAGTTTCTGTTTGTGTCTCCCCTGAGGAGGTTTCAGGCCAGCAATGTCTTTCAGTACTATCTCTTTTGGTTTGGAAGCTATTGTTGGACGTTTGGTAGAAAAAGCTGCCCCGGCCGAGAAAAACACTTTTGGTGCACCATGCAGGTACATTTGAGTTTCCCAGGCAAACGAAAGCAGTGAGACCAAAGTTTCTAGTTTCTGTTTGTGTCTCCCCTGAGGAGGTTTCAGGCCAGCAATGTCTTTCAGTACTATCTCTTTTGGTTTGGAAGCTATTGCTGGACGTTTGGTAGAAAAAGCTGCCCCGGCCGAGAAAAACACTTTTGGTGCACCATGCAGGTACATTTGAGTTTCCCAGGCAAACGAAAGCAGTGACACCAAAGTTTCTAGTTTCTGTTTGTGTCTCCCCTGAGGAGGTTTCAGGCCAGCAATGTTTTTCAGTACTATCTCTTTTGGTTTGGAAGCTATTGCTGGACGTTTGGTAGAAAAAGCTGCCCCGGCCGAGAAAAACACTTTTGGTGCACCATGCAGGTACATTTGAGTTTCCCAGGCAAACGAAAGCAGTGACACCAAAGTTTCTAGTTTCTGTTTGTGTCTCCCCTGAGGAGGTTTCAGGCCAGCAATGTCTTTCAGTACTATCTCTTTTGGTTTGGATGCTATTGCTGGACGTTTGGTAGAAAAAGCTGCCCCGGCCGAGAAAAACACTTTTGGTGCACCATGCAGGTACATTTGAGTTTCCCAGGCAAACGAAAGCAGTGACACCAAAGTTTCTAGTTTCTGTTTGTGTCTCCCCTGAGGAGGTTTCAGGCCAGCAATGTCTTTCAGTACTATCTCTTTTGGTTTGGAAGCTATTGCTGGACATTTGGTAGAAAAAGCTACCCGGCTGAGAAAAACACTTTTGGTGCACCATGCAGGTACATTTGAGTTTCCCAGGCAAACGAAAGCAGTGACACCAAAGTTTCTAGTTTCTGTTTGTGTCTCCCCTGAGGAGGTTTCAGGCCAGCAATGTCTTTCAGTACTATCTTTTTTGGTTTGAAGCTATTGCTGGACGTTTGGTAGAAAAAGCTTCTCCGGCCGAGAGAAACACTTTTGGTGCACCATGCAGGTACATTTGAGTTTCCCAGGCAAATGAAAGCAGTGACACCAAAGTTTCTAGTTTCTGTTTGTGTCTCCCCTGAGGAGGTTTCAGGCCAGCAATGTCTTTCAGTACTATCTCTTTTGGTTTGGAAGCTATTGTTGGACGTTTGGTAGAAAAAGCTGCCCCGGCCGAGAAAAACAATTTTGGTGCACCATGCAGGTACATTTGAGTTTCCCAGGCAAACGAAAGCAGTGAGACCAAAGTTTCTAGTTTCTGTTTGTGTCTCCCCTGAGGAGGTTTCAGGCCAGCTATGTCTTTCAGTACTATCTCTTTTGGTTTGGAAGCTATTGCTGGACGTTTGGTAGAAAAAGCTGCCCCGGCCGAGAAAAACACTTTTGGTGCACCATGCAGGTACATTTGAGTTTTCCAGGCAAATGAAAGCAGTTACACCAAAATTTCTAGTTTCTGTTTGTGTCTCCCCTGAGGAGGTTTCAGGCCAGCAATGTCTTTCAGTACTATCTCTTTTGGTTTGGAAGCTATTGCTGGACGTTTGGTAGAAAAAGCTTCTCCGGCCGAGAAAAACACTTTTGGTGCACCATGCAGGTACATTTGAGTTTCCCAGGCAAACGAAAGCAGTGACACCAAAGTTTCTAGTTTCTGTTTGTGTCTCCCCTGAGGAGGTTTCAGGCCAGCAATGTCTTTCAGTACTATCTCTTTTGGTTTGAAGCTATTGCTAAACGTTTGGTAGAAAAAGCTTCTCCGGCCGAGAGAAACACTTTTGGTGCACCATGCAAGTACATTTGAGTTTCCCAGGCAAATGAAAGCAGTGACACCAAAGTTTCTAGTTTCTGTTTGTGTCTCCCCTGAGGAGGTTTCAGGCCAGCAATGTCTTTCAGTACTATCTCTTTTGGTTTGGAAGCTATTGTTGGACGTTTGGTAGAAAAAGCTGCCCCGGCCGAGAAAAACACTTTTGGTGCACCATGCAGGTACATTTGAGTTTCCCAGGCAAACGAAAGCAGTGAGACCAAAGTTTCTAGTTTCTGTTTGTGTCTCCCCTGAGGAGGTTTCAGGCCAGCTATGTCTTTCAGTACTATCTCTTTTGGTTTGGAAGCTATTGCTGGACGTTTGGTAGAAAAAGCTGCCCCGGCCGAGAAAAACACTTTTGGTGCACCATGCAGGTACATTTGAGTTTCCCAGGCAAACCAAAGCAGTTACACCAAAATTTCTAGTTTCTGTTTGTGTCTCCCCTGAGGAGGTTTCAGGCCAGCTATGTCTTTCAGTACTATCTCTTTTGGTTTGGAAGCTATTGCTGGACGTTTGGTAGAAAAAGCTTCTCCGGCCGAGAAAAACAATTTTGGTGCACCATGCAGGTACATTTGAGTTTTCCAGGCAAATGAAAGCAGTTACACCAAAATTTCTAGTTTCTGTTTGTGTCTCCCCTGAGGAGGTTTCAGGCCAGCTATGTCTTTCAGTACTATCTCTTTTGGTTTGGAAGCTATTGCTGGACGTTTGGTAGAAAAAGCTTCTCCGGCCGAGAAAAACACTTTTGGTGCACCATGCAGGTACATTTGAGTTTCCCAGGCAAACGAAAGCAGTGACACCAAAGTTTCTAGTTTCTGTTTGTGTCTCCCCTGAGGAGGTTTCAGGCCAGCAATGTCTTTCAGTACTATCTCTTTTGGTTTGGAAGCTATTGCTGGACGTTTGGTAGAAAAAGCTACCCGGCTGAGAAAAACACTTTTGGTGCACCATGCAGGTACATTTGAGTTTCCCAGGCAAACGAAAGCAGTGACACCAAAGTTTCTAGTTTCTGTTTGTGTCTCCCCTGAGGAGGTTTCAGGCCAGCTATGTCTTTCAGTACTATCTCTTTTGGTTTGGAAGCTATTGCTGGACGTTTGGTAGAAAAAACTTCAATGGCCGAGAAAAACACTTTTGGTGCACCATGCAGGTACATTTGAGTTTCCCAGGCAAACGAAAGCAGTGAGACCAAAGTTTCTAGTTTCTGTTTGTGTCTCCCCTGAGGAGGTTTCAGGCCAGCAATGTCTTTCAGTACTATCTCTTTTGGTTTGGAAGCTATTGTTGGACGTTTGGTAGAAAAAGCTGCCCCGGCCGAGAAAAACACTTTTGGTGCACCATGCAGGTACATTTGAGTTTCCCAGGCAAACGAAAGCAGTGAGACCAAAGTTTCTAGTTTCTGTTTGTGTCTCCCCTGAGGAGGTTTCAGGCCAGCAATGTCTTTCAGTACTATCTCTTTTGGTTTGGAAGCTATTGCTGGACGTTTGGTAGAAAAAGCTGCCCCGGCCGAGAAAAACACTTTTGGTGCACCATGCAGGTACATTTGAGTTTCCCAGGCAAACCAAAGCAGTTACACCAAAATTTCTAGTTTCTGTTTGTGTCTCCCCTGAGGAGGTTTCAGGCCAGCTATGTCTTTCAGTACTATCTCTTTTGGTTTGGAAGCTATTGCTGGACGTTTGGTAGAAAAAGCTGCCCCGGCCGAGAAAAACACTTTTGGTGCACCATGCAGGTACATTTGAGTTTCCCAGGCAAACGAAAGCAGTGAGACCAAAGTTTCTAGTTTCTGTTTGTGTCTCCCCTGAGGAGGTTTCAGGCCAGCAATGTCTTTCAGTACTATCTCTTTTGGTTTGGAAGCTATTGCTGGACGTTTGGTAGAAAAAGCTTCTCCGGCCGAGAAAAACAATTTTGGTGCACCATGCAGGTACATTTGAGTTTCCCATGCAAATGAAAGCAGTTACACCAAAATTTCTAGTTTCTGTTTGTGTCTCCCCTGAGGAGGTTTAAGGCCAGCTATGTCTTTCAGTACTATCTCTTTTGGTTTGGAAGCTATTGCTGGACGTTTGGTAGAAAAAGCTTCTGCGGCCGAGAAAAACACTTTTGGTGCACCATGCAGGTACATTTGAGTTTCCCAGGCAAACGAAAGCAGTGACACCAAAGTTTCTAGTTTCTGTTTGTGTCTCCCCTGAGGAGGTTTCAGGCCAGCTATGTCTTTCAGTACTATCTCTTTTGGTTTGGAAGCTATTGCTGGACGTTTGGTAGAAAAAACTTCAATGGCCGAGAAAAACACTTTTGGTGCTCCATGCAGGTACATTTGAGTTTCCCAGGCAAACGAAAGCAGTGAGACCAAAGTTTCTAGTTTCTGTTTGTGTCTCCCCTGAGGAGGTTTCCGGCCAGCTATGTCTTTCAGTACTATCTCTTTTGGTTTGGAAGCTATTGCTGGACGTTTGGTAGAAAAAGCTGCCCCGGCCGAGAAAAACACTTTTGGTGCACCATGCAGGTACATTTGAGTTTCCCAGGCAAACGAAAGCAGTGACACCAAAGTTTCTAGTTTCTGTTTGTGTCTCCCCTGAGGAGGTTTCAGGCCAGCAATGTCTTTCAGTACTATCTCTTTTGGTTTGGATGCTATTGCTGGACGTTTGGTAGAAAAAGCTGCCCCGGCCGAGAAAAACACTTTTGGTGCACCATGCAGGTACATTTGAGTTTCCCAGGCAAACGAAAGCAGTGACACCAAAGTTTCTAGTTTCTGTTTGTGTCTCCCCTGAGGAGGTTTCAGGCCAGCTATGTCTTTCAGTACTATCTCTTTTGGTTTGGAAGCTATTGCTGGACGTTTGGTAGAAAAAGCTTCTCCGGCCGAGAAAAACACTTTTGGTGCACCATGCAGGTACATTTGAGTTTCCCAGGCAAACGAAAGCAGTGACACCAAAGTTTCTAGTTTCTGTTTGTGTCTCCCCTGAGGAGGTTTCAGGCCAGCAATGTCTTTCAGTACTATCTCTTTTGGTTTGGAAGCTATTGCTGGACGTTTGGTAGAAAAAGCTACCCGGCTGAGAAAAACACTTTTGGTGCACCATGCAGGTACATTTGAGTTTCCCAGGCAAACGAAAGCAGTGACACCAAAGTTTCTAGTTTCTGTTTGTGTCTCCCCTGAGGAGGTTTCAGGCCAGCTATGTCTTTCAGTACTATCTCTTTTGGTTTGGAAGCTATTGCTGGACGTTTGGTAGAAAAAACTTCAATGGCCGAGAAAAACACTTTTGGTGCACCATGCAGGTACATTTGAGTTTCCCAGGGAAACGAAAGCAGTGAGACCAAAGTTTCTAGTTTCTGTTTGTGTCTTCCCTGAGGAGGTTTCAGGCCAGCAATGTTTTTCAGTACTATCTCTTTTGGTTTGGAAGCTATTGCTGGACGTTTGGTAGAAAAAGCTGCCCCGGCCGAGAAAAACACTTTTGGTGCACCATGCAGGTACATTTGAGTTTCCCAGGCAAACGAAAGCAGTGACACCAAAGTTTCTAGTTTCTGTTTGTGTCTCCCCTGAGGAGGTTTCAGGCCAGCAATGTCTTTCAGTACTATCTCTTTTGGTTTGGATGCTATTGCTGGACGTTTGGTAGAAAAAGCTGCCCCGGCCGAGAAAAACACTTTTGGTGCACCATGCAGGTACATTTGAGTTTCCCAGGCAAACGAAAGCAGTGACACCAAAGTTTCTAGTTTCTGTTTGTGTCTCCCCTGAGGAGGTTTCAGGCCAGCAATGTCTTTCAGTACTATCTCTTTTGGTTTGGAAGCTATTGCTGGACATTTGGTAGAAAAAGCTACCCGGCTGAGAAAAACACTTTTGGTGCACCATGCAGGTACATTTGAGTTTCCCAGGCAAACGAAAGCAGTGACACCAAAGTTTCTAGTTTCTGTTTGTGTCTCCCCTGAGGAGGTTTCAGGCCAGCAATGTCTTTCAGTACTATCTTTTTTGGTTTGAAGCTATTGCTGGACGTTTGGTAGAAAAAGCTTCTCCGGCCGAGAGAAACACTTTTGGTGCACCATGCAGGTACATTTGAGTTTCCCAGGCAAATGAAAGCAGTGACACCAAAGTTTCTAGTTTCTGTTTGTGTCTCCCCTGAGGAGGTTTCAGGCCAGCAATGTCTTTCAGTACTATCTCTTTTGGTTTGGAAGCTATTGTTGGACGTTTGGTAGAAAAAGCTGCCCCGGCCGAGAAAAACACTTTTGGTGCACCATGCAGGTACATTTGAGTTTCCCAGGCAAACGAAAGCAGTGAGACCAAAGTTTCTAGTTTCTGTTTGTGTCTCCCCTGAGGAGGTTTCAGGCCAGCTATGTCTTTCAGTACTATCTCTTTTGGTTTGGAAGCTATTGCTGGACGTTTGGTAGAAAAAGCTGCCCCGGCCGAGAAAAACACTTTTGCTGCACCATGCAGGTACATTTGAGTTTTCCAGGCAAATGAAAGCAGTTACACCAAAATTTCTAGTTTCTGTTTGTGTCTCCCCTGAGGAGGTTTCAGGCCAGCAATGTCTTTCAGTACTATCTCTTTTGGTTTGGAAGCTATTGCTGGACGTTTGGTAGAAAAAGCTGCTCCGGCCGAGAAAAACACTTTTGGTGCACCATGCAGGTACATTTGAGTTTCCCAGGCAAATGAAAGCAGTGACACCAAAGTTTCTAGTTTCTGTTTGTGTCTCCCCTGAGGAGGTTTCAGGCCAGCAATGTCTTTCAGTACTATCTCTTTTGGTTTGGAAGCTATTGCTGGACGTTTGGTAGAAAAAGCTGCCCCGGCCGAGAAAAACACTTTTGGTGCACCATGCAGGTACATTTGAGTTTCCCAGGCAAACGAAAGCAGTGAGACCAAAGTTTCTAGTTTCTGTTTGTGTCTCCCCTGAGGAGGTTTCAGGCCAGCAATGTCTTTCAGTACTATCTCTTTTGGTTTGGAAGCTATTGCTGGACGTTTGGTAGAAAAAGCTTCTCCGGCCGAGAAAAACACTTTTGGTGCACCATGCAGGTACATTTGAGTTTCCCAGGCAAACCAAAGCAGTTACACCAAAATTTCTAGTTTCTGTTTGTGTCTCCCCTGAGGAGGTTTCAGGCCAGCTATGTCTTTCAGTACTATCTCTTTTGGTTTGGAAGCTATTGCTGGACGTTTGGTAGAAAAAGCTGCCCCGGCCGAGAAAAACACTTTTGGTGCACCATGCAGGTACATTTGAGTTTCCCAGGCAAACGAAAGCAGTGACACCAAAGTTTCTAGTTTCTGTTTGTGTCTCCCCTGAGGAGGTTTCAGGCCAGCAATGTCTTTCAGTACTATCTCTTTTGGTTTGGATGCTATTGCTGGACGTTTGGTAGAAAAAGCTGCCCCGGCCGAGAAAAACACTTTTGGTGCACCATGCAGGTACATTTGAGTTTCCCAGGCAAACGAAAGCAGTGACACCAAAGTTTCTAGTTTCTGTTTGTGTCTCCCCTGAGGAGGTTTCAGGCCAGCTATGTCTTTCAGTACTATCTCTTTTGGTTTGAAGCTATTGCTGGACGTTTGGTAGAAAAAGCTTCTCCGGCCGAGAGAAACACTTTTGGTGCACCATGCAGGTACATTTGAGTTTCCCAGGCAAACGAAAGCAGTGACACCAAAGTTTCTAGTTTCTGTTTGTGTCTCCCCTGAGGAGGTTTCAGGCCAGCAATGTCTTTCAGTACTATCTCTTTTGGTTTGGAAGCTATTGCTGGACGTTTGGTAGAAAAAGCTGCCCCGGCCGAGAAAAACACTTTTGGTGCACCATGCAGGTACATTTGAGTTTCCCAGGCAAACGAAAGCAGTGACACCAAAGTTTCTAGTTTCTGTTTGTGTCTCCCCTGAGGAGGTTTCAGGCCAGCAATGTCTTTCAGTACTATCTCTTTTGGTTTGGAAGCTATTGCTGGACGTTTGGTAGAAAAAGCTTCTCCGGCCGAGAAAAACACTTTTGGTGCACCATGCAGGTACATTTGAGTTTCCCAGGCAAACGAAAGCAGTGACACCAAAGTTTCTAGTTTCTGTTTGTGTCTCCCCTGAGGAGGTTTCAGGCCAGCAATGTCTTTCAGTACTATCTCTTTTGGTTTGAAGCTATTGCTGGACGTTTGGTAGAAAAAGCTTCTCCGGCCGAGAGAAACACTTTTGGTGCACCATGCAGGTACATTTGAGTTTCCCAGGCAAATGAAAGCAGTGACACCAAAGTTTCTAGTTTCTGTTTGTGTCTCCCCTGAGGAGGTTTCAGGCCAGCTAAGTCTTTCAGTACTATCTCTTTTGGTTTGGAAGCTATTGTTGGACGTTTGGTAGAAAAAGCTTCTCCGGCCGAGAAAAACACTTTTGGTGCACCATGCAGGTACATTTGAGTTTCCCAGGCAAACGAAAGCAGTGAGACCAAAGTTTCTAGTTTCTGTTTGTGTCTCCCCTGAGGAGGTTTCAGGCCAGCAATGTCTTTCAGTACTATCTCTTTTGGTTTGGAAGCTATTGCTGGACGTTTGGTAGAAAAAGCTTCTCCGGCCGAGAAAAACACTTTTGGTGCACCATGCAGGTACATTTGAGTTTCCCAGGCAAACCAAAGCAGTTACACCAAAATTTCTAGTTTCTGTTTGTGTCTCCCCTGAGGAGGTTTCAGGCCAGCTATGTCTTTCAGTACTATCTCTTTTGGTTTGAAGCTATTGCTGGACGTTTGGTAGAAAAAGCTGCCCCGGCCGAGAAAAACACTTTTGGTGCACCATGCAGGTACATTTGAGTTTCCCAGGCAAACGAAAGCAGTGAGACCGAAGTTTCTAGTTTCTGTTTGTGTCTCCCCTGAGGAGGTTTCAGGCCAGCAATGTCTTTCAGTACTATCTCTTTTGGTTTGGAAGCTATTGCTGGACGTTTGGTAGAAAAAGCTTCTCCGGCCGAGAAAAACACTTTTGGTGCACCATGCAGGTACATTTGAGTTTCCCAGGCAAACCAAAGCAGTTACACCAAAATTTCTAGTTTCTGTTTGTGTCTCCCCTGAGGAGGTTTCAGGCCAGCTATGTCTTTCAGTACTATCTCTTTTGGTTTGAAGCTATTGCTGGACGTTTGGTAGAAAAAGCTTCTCCGGCCGAGAGAAACACTTTTGGTGCACCATGCAGGTACATTTGAGTTTCCCAGGCAAATGAAAGCAGTGACACCAAAGTTTCTAGTTTCTGTTTGTGTCTCCCCTGAGGAGGTTTCAGGCCAGCAATGTCTTTCAGTACTATCTCTTTTGGTTTGGAAGCTATTGTTGGACGTTTGGTAGAAAAAGCTGCCCCGGCCGAGAAAAACACTTTTGGTGCACCATGCAGGTACATTTGAGTTTCCCAGGCAAACGAAAGCAGTGAGACCAAAGTTTCTAGTTTCTGTTTGTGTCTCCCCTGAGGAGGTTTCAGGCCAGCAATGTCTTTCAGTACTATCTCTTTTGGTTTGGAAGCTATTGCTGGACGTTTGGTAGAAAAAGCTTCTCCGGCCGAGAAAAACACTTTTGGTGCACCATGCAGGTACATTTGAGTTTCCCAGGCAAACCAAAGCAGTTACACCAAAATTTCTAGTTTCTGTTTGTGTCTCCCCTGAGGAGGTTTCAGGCCAGCTATGTCTTTCAGTACTATCTCTTTTGGTTTGGAAGCTATTGCTGGACGTTTGGTAGAAAAAGCTGCCCCGGCCGAGAAAAACACTTTTGGTGCACCATGCAGGTACATTTGAGTTTCCCAGGCAAACGAAAGCAGTGAGACCAAAGTTTCTAGTTTCTGTTTGTGTCTCCCCTGAGGAGGTTTCAGGCCAGCAATGTCTTTCAGTACTATCTCTTTTGGTTTGGAAGCTATTGCTGGACGTTTGGTAGAAAAAGCTTCTCCGGCCGAGAAAAACAATTTTGGTGCACCATGCAGGTACATTTGAGTTTCCCATGCAAATGAAAGCAGTTACACCAAAATTTCTAGTTTCTGTTTGTGTCTCCCCTGAGGAGGTTTCAGGCCAGCTATGTCTTTCAGTACTATCTCTTTTGGTTTGGAAGCTATTGCTGGACGTTTGGTAGAAAAAGCTTCTGCGGCCGAGAAAAACACTTTTGGTGCACCATGCAGGTACATTTGAGTTTCCCAGGCAAACGAAAGCAGTGACACCAAAGTTTCTAGTTTCTGTTTGTGTCTCCCCTGAGGAGGTTTCAGGCCAGCAATGTCTTTCAGTACTATCTCTTTTGGTTTGGAAGCTATTGCTGGACGTTTGGTAGAAAAAGCTACCCGGCTGAGAAAAACACTTTTGGTGCACCATGCAGGTACATTTGAGTTTCCCAGGCAAACGAAAGCAGTGACACCAAAGTTTCTAGTTTCTGTTTGTGTCTCCCCTGAGGAGGTTTCAGGCCAGCTATGTCTTTCAGTACTATCTCTTTTGGTTTGGAAGCTATTGCTGGACGTTTGGTAGAAAAAACTTCAATGGCCGAGAAAAACACTTTTGGTGCACCATGCAGGTACATTTGAGTTTCCCAGGCAAACGAAAGCAGTGAGACCAAAGTTTCTAGTTTCTGTTTGTGTCTCCCCTGAGGAGGTTTCAGGCCAGCTATGTCTTTCAGTACTATCTCTTTTGGTTTGGAAGCTATTGCTGGACGTTTGGTAGAAAAAGCTGCCCCGGCCGAGAAAAACACTTTTGGTGCACCATGCAGGTACATTTGAGTTTCCCAGGCAAACGAAAGCAGTGACACCAAAGTTTCTAGTTTCTGTTTGTGTCTCCCCTGAGGAGGTTTCAGGCCAGCAATGTCTTTCAGTACTATCTCTTTTGGTTTGGAAGCTATTGCTGGACGTTTGGTAGAAAAAGCTTCTCCGGCCGAGAAAAACACTTTTGGTGCACCATGCAGGTACATTTGAGTTTCCCAGGCAAACGAAAGCAGTGACACCAAAGTTTCTAGTTTCTGTTTGTGTCTCCCCTGAGGAGGTTTCAGGCCAGCAATGTCTTTCAGTACTATCTCTTTTGGTTTGAAGCTATTGCTGGACGTTTGGTAGAAAAAGCTTCTCCGGCCGAGAGAAACACTTTTGGTGCACCATGCAGGTACATTTGAGTTTCCCAGGCAAACGAAAGCAGTGACACCAAAGTTTCTAGTTTCTGTTTGTGTCTCCCCTGAGGAGGTTTCAGGCCAGCAATGTCTTTCAGTACTATCTCTTTTGGTTTGGAAGCTATTGCTGGACGTTTGGTAGAAAAAGCTGCCCCGGCCGAGAAAAACACTTTTGGTGCACCATGCAGGTACATTTGAGTTTCCCAGGCAAACGAAAGCAGTGAGACCAAAGTTTCTAGTTTCTGTTTGTGTCTCCCCTGAGGAGGTTTCAGGCCAGCAATGTCTTTCAGTACTATCTCTTTTGGTTTGGAAGCTATTGCTGGACGTTTGGTAGAAAAAGCTTCTCCGGCCGAGAAAAACACTTTTGGTGCACCATGCAGGTACATTTGAGTTTCCCAGGCAAACGAAAGCAGTGACACCAAAGTTTCTAGTTTCTGTTTGTGTCTCCCCTGAGGAGGTTTCAGGCCAGCAATGTCTTTCAGTACTATCTCTTTTGGTTTGAAGCTATTGCTGGACGTTTGGTAGAAAAAGCTTCTCCGGCCGAGAGAAACACTTTTGGTGCACCATGCAGGTACATTTGAGTTTCCCAGGCAAATGAAAGCAGTGACACCAAAGTTTCTAGTTTCTGTTTGTGTCTCCCCTGAGGAGGTTTCAGGCCAGCTAAGTCTTTCAGTACTATCTCTTTTGGTTTGGAAGCTATTGCTGGACTTTTGTAGAAAAAGCTTCTCCGGCCGAGAAAAACACTTTTGGTGCACCATGCAGGTACATTTGAGTTTCCCAGGCAAACGAAAGCAGTGAGACCAAAGTTTCTAGTTTCTGTTTGTGTCTCCCCTGAGGAGGTTTCAGGCCAGCAATGTCTTTCAGTACTATCTCTTTTGGTTTGGAAGCTATTGCTGGACGTTTGGTAGAAAAAGCTTCTCCGGCCGAGAAAAACACTTTTGGTGCACCATGCAGGTACATTTGAGTTTCCCAGGCAAACCAAAGCAGTTACACCAAAATTTCTAGTTTCTGTTTGTGTCTCCCCTGAGGAGGTTTCAGGCCAGCTATGTCTTTCAGTACTATCTCTTTTGGTTTGAAGCTATTGCTGGACGTTTGGTAGAAAAAGCTGCCCCGGCCGAGAAAAACACTTTTGGTGCACCATGCAGGTACATTTGAGTTTCCCAGGCAAACGAAAGCAGTGAGACCAAAGTTTCTAGTTTCTGTTTGTGTCTCCCCTGAGGAGGTTTCAGGCCAGCAATGTCTTTCAGTACTATCTCTTTTGGTTTGGAAGCTATTGCTGGACGTTTGGTAGAAAAAGCTTCTCCGGCCGAGAAAAACAATTTTGGTGCACCATGCAGGTACATTTGAGTTTCCCATGCAAATGAAAGCAGTTACACCAAAATTTCTAGTTTCTGTTTGTGTCTCCCCTGAGGAGGTTTCAGGCCAGCTATGTCTTTCAGTACTATCTCTTTTGGTTTGGAAGCTATTGCTGGACGTTTGGTAGAAAAAGCTTCTGCGGCCGAGAAAAACACTTTTGGTGCACCATGCAGGTACATTTGAGTTTCCCAGGCAAACGAAAGCAGTTACACCAAAGTTTCTAGTTTCTGTTTGTGTCTCCCCTGAGGAGGTTTCAGGCCAGCAATGTCTTTCAGTACTATCTCTTTTGGTTTGGAAGCTATTGCTGGACGTTTGGTAGAAAAAGCTGCCCCGGCCGAGAGAAACACTTTTGGTGCACCATGCAGGTACATTTGAGTTTCCCAGGCAAACGAAAGCAGTGAGACCAAAGTTTCTAGTTTCTGTTTGTGTCTCCCCTGAGGAGGTTTCAGGCCAGCTATGTCTTTCAGTACTATCTCTTTTGGTTTGGAAGCTATTGCTGGACGTTTGGTAGAAAAAGCTGCCCCGGCCGAGAAAAACACTTTTGGTGCACCATGCAGGTACATTTGAGTTTCCCAGGCAAACGAAAGCAGTGACACCAAAGTTTCTAGTTTCTGTTTGTGTCTCCCCTGAGGAGGTTTCAGGCCAGCAATGTCTTTCAGTACTATCTCTTTTGGTTTGGATGCTATTGCTGGACGTTTGGTAGAAAAAGCTGCCCCGGCCGAGAAAAACACTTTTGGTGCACCATGCAGGTACATTTGAGTTTCCCAGGCAAACGAAAGCAGTGACACCAAAGTTTCTAGTTTCTGTTTGTGTCTCCCCTGAGGAGGTTTCAGGCCAGCTATGTCTTTCAGTACTATCTCTTTTGGTTTGGAAGCTATTGCTGGACGTTTGGTAGAAAAAGCTACCCGGCCGAGAAAAACACTTTTGGTGCACCATGCAGGTACATTTGAGTTTCCCAGGCAAACGAAAGCAGTGACACCAAAGTTTCTAGTTTCTGTTTGTGTCTCCCCTGAGGAGGTTTCAGGCCAGCAATGTCTTTCAGTACTATCTCTTTTGGTTTGGAAGCTATTGCTGGACATTTGGTAGAAAAAGCTACCCGGCTGAGAAAAACACTTTTGGTGCACCATGCAGGTACATTTGAGTTTCCCAGGCAAACGAAAGCAGTGACACCAAAGTTTCTAGTTTCTGTTTGTGTCTCCCCTGAGGAGGTTTCAGGCCAGCAATGTCTTTCAGTACTATCTTTTTTGGTTTGAAGCTATTGCTGGACGTTTGGTAGAAAAAGCTTCTCCGGCCGAGAGAAACACTTTTGGTGCACCATGCAGGTACATTTGAGTTTCCCAGGCAAATGAAAGCAGTGACACCAAAGTTTCTAGTTTCTGTTTGTGTCTCCCCTGAGGAGGTTTCAGGCCAGCAATGTCTTTCAGTACTATCTCTTTTGGTTTGGAAGCTATTGTTGGACGTTTGGTAGAAAAAGCTGCCCCGGCCGAGAAAAACACTTTTGGTGCACCATGCAGGTACATTTGAGTTTCCCAGGCAAACGAAAGCAGTGAGACCAAAGTTTCTAGTTTCTGTTTGTGTCTCCCCTGAGGAGGTTTCAGGCCAGCAATGTCTTTCAGTACTATCTCTTTTGGTTTGGAAGCTATTGCTGGACGTTTGGTAGAAAAAGCTGCCCCGGCCGAGAAAAACACTTTTGGTGCACCATGCAGGTACATTTGAGTTTCCCAGGCAAACCAAAGCAGTTACACCAAAATTTCTAGTTTCTGTTTGTGTCTCCCCTGAGGAGGTTTCAGGCCAGCTATGTCTTTCAGTACTATCTCTTTTGGTTTGGATGCTATTGCTGGACGTTTGGTAGAAAAAGCTTCTCCGGCCGAGAAAAACACTTTTGGTGCACCATGCAGGTACATTTGAGTTTCCCAGGCAAACGAAAGCAGTGACACCAAAGTTTCTAGTTTCTGTTTGTGTCTCCCCTGAGGAGGTTTCAGGCCAGCAATGTCTTTCAGTACTATCTCTTTTGGTTTGGAAGCTATTGCTGGACGTTTGGTAGAAAAAGCTACCCGGCTGAGAAAAACACTTTTGGTGCACCATGCAGGTACATTTGAGTTTCCCAGGCAAACGAAAGCAGTGACACCAAAGTTTCTAGTTTCTGTTTGTGTCTCCCCTGAGGAGGTTTCAGGCCAGCTATGTCTTTCAGTACTATCTCTTTTGGTTTGGAAGCTATTGCTGGACGTTTGGTAGAAAAAGCTGCCCCGGCCGAGAAAAACACTTTTGGTGCACCATGCAGGTACATTTGAGTTTCCCAGGCAAACGAAAGCAGTGACACCAAAGTTTCTAGTTTCTGTTTGTGTCTCCCCTGAGGAGGTTTCAGGCCAGCTATGTCTTTCAGTACTATCTCTTTTGGTTTGGAAGCTATTGCTGGACGTTTGGTAGAAAAAGCTGCCCCGGCCGAGAAAAACACTTTTGGTGCACCATGCAGGTACATTTGAGTTTCCCAGGCAAACGAAAGCAGTGACACCAAAGTTTCTAGTTTCTGTTTGTGTCTCCCCTGAGGAGGTTTCAGGCCAGCAATGTCTTTCAGTACTATCTCTTTTAGTTTGAATCTATTGCTGGACGTTTGGTAGAAAAAGCTTCTCCGGCCGAGAGAAACAATTTTGGTGCACCATGCAGGTACATTTGAGTTTCCCAGGCAAACGAAAGCAGTGACACCAAAGTTTCTAGTTTCTGTTTGTGTCTCCCCTGAGGAGGTTTCAGGCCAGCAATGTCTTTCAGTACTATCTCTTTTGGTTTGGAAGCTATTGCTGGACGTTTGGTAGAAAAAGCTGCCCCGGCCGAGAAAAACACTTTTGGTGCACCATGCAGGTACATTTGAGTTTCCCAGGCAAACGAAAGCAGTGAGACCAAAGTTTCTAGTTTCTGTTTGTGTCTCCCCTGAGGAGGTTTCAGGCCAGCTATGTCTTTCAGTACTATCTCTTTTGGTTTGGAAGCTATTGCTGGACGTTTGGTAGAAAAAGCTTCTCCGGCCGAGAAAAACACTTTTGGTGCACCATGCAGGTACATTTGAGTTTCCCAGGCAAATGAAAGCAGTTACACCAAAATTTCTAGTTTCTGTTTGTGTCTCCCCTGAGGAGGTTTCAGGCCAGCAATGTCTTTCAGTACTATCTCTTTTGGTTTGGAAGCTATTGCTGGACGTTTGGTAGAAAAAGCTTCTCCGGCCGAGAAAAACACTTTTGGTGCACCATGCAGGTACATTTGAGTTTCCCAGGCAAACGAAAGCAGTGACACCAAAGTTTCTAGTTTCTGTTTGTGTCTCCCCTGAGGAGGTTTCAGGCCAGCAATGTCTTTCAGTACTATCTCTTTTGGTTTGAAGCTATTGCTGGACGTTTGGTAGAAAAAGCTTCTCCGGCCGAGAGAAACACTTTTGGTGCACCATGCAGGTACATTTGAGTTTCCCAGGCAAACGAAAGCAGTGAGACCAAAGTTTCTAGTTTCTGTTTGTGTCTCCCCTGAGGAGGTTTCAGGCCAGCTATGTCTTTCAGTACTATCTCTTTTGGTTTGGAAGCTATTGCTGGACGTTTGGTAGAAAAAGCTTCTCCGGCCGAGAAAAACAATTTTGGTGCACCATGCAGGTACATTTGAGTTTCCCATGCAAATGAAAGCAGTTACACCAAAATTTCTAGTTTCTGTTTGTGTCTCCCCTGAGGAGGTTTCAGGCCAGCTATGTCTTTCAGTACTATCTCTTTTGGTTTGGAAGCTATTGCTGGACGTTTGGTAGAAAAAGCTTCTGCGGCCGAGAAAAACACTTTTGGTGCACCATGCAGGTACATTTGAGTTTCCCAGGCAAACGAAAGCAGTGACACCAAAGTTTCTAGTTTCTGTTTGTGTCTCCCCTGAGGAGGTTTCAGGCCAGCAATGTCTTTCAGTACTATCTCTTTTGGTTTGGAAGCTATTGCTGGACGTTTGGTAGAAAAAGCTACCCGGCTGAGAAAAACACTTTTGGTGCACCATGCAGGTACATTTGAGTTTCCCAGGCAAACGAAAGCAGTGACACCAAAGTTTCTAGTTTCTGTTTGTGTCTCCCCTGAGGAGGTTTCAGGCCAGCTATGTCTTTCAGTACTATCTCTTTTGGTTTGGAAGCTATTGCTGGACGTTTGGTAGAAAAAACTTCAATGGCCGAGAAAAACACTTTTGGTGCACCATGCAGGTACATTTGAGTTTCCCAGGCAAACGAAAGCAGTGAGACCAAAGTTTCTAGTTTCTGTTTGTGTCTCCCCTGAGGAGGTTTCAGGCCAGCAATGTTTTTCAGTACTATCTCTTTTGGTTTGGAAGCTATTGCTGGACGTTTGGTAGAAAAAGCTGCCCCGGCCGAGAAAAACACTTTTGGTGCACCATGCAGGTACATTTGAGTTTCCCAGGCAAACGAAAGCAGTGACACCAAAGTTTCTAGTTTCTGTTTGTGTCTCCCCTGAGGAGGTTTCAGGCCAGCAATGTCTTTCAGTACTATCTCTTTTGGTTTGGATGCTATTGCTGGACGTTTGGTAGAAAAAGCTGCCCCGGCCGAGAAAAACACTTTTGGTGCACCATGCAGGTACATTTGAGTTTCCCAGGCAAACGAAAGCAGTGACACCAAAGTTTCTAGTTTCTGTTTGTGTCTCCCCTGAGGAGGTTTCAGGCCAGCAATGTCTTTCAGTACTATCTCTTTTGGTTTGGATGCTATTGCTGGACGTTTGGTAGAAAAAGCTGCCCCGGCCGAGAAAAACACTTTTGGTGCACCATGCAGGTACATTTGAGTTTCCCAGGCAAACGAAAGCAGTGACACCAAAGTTTCTAGTTTCTGTTTGTGTCTCCCCTGAGGAGGTTTCAGGCCAGCTATGTCTTTCAGTACTATCTCTTTTGGTTTGGAAGCTATTGCTGGACGTTTGGTAGAAAAAGCTACCCGGCCGAGAAAAACACTTTTGGTGCACCATGCAGGTACATTTGAGTTTCCCAGGCAAACGAAAGCAGTGACACCAAAGTTTCTTGTTTCTGTTTGTGTCTCCCCTGAGGAGGTTTCAGGCCAGCAATGTCTTTCAGTACTATCTCTTTTGGTTTGGAAGCTATTGCTGGACATTTGGTAGAAAAAGCTACCCGGCTGAGAAAAACACTTTTGGTGCACCATGCAGGTACATTTGAGTTTCCCAGGCAAACGAAAGCAGTGACACCAAAGTTTCTAGTTTCTGTTTGTGTCTCCCCTGAGGAGGTTTCAGGCCAGCAATGTCTTTCAGTACTATCTTTTTTGGTTTGAAGCTATTGCTGGACGTTTGGTAGAAAAAGCTTCTCCGGCCGAGAGAAACACTTTTGGTGCACCATGCAGGTACATTTGAGTTTCCCAGGCAAATGAAAGCAGTGACACCAAAGTTTCTAGTTTCTGTTTGTGTCTCCCCTGAGGAGGTTTCAGGCCAGCAATGTCTTTCAGTACTATCTCTTTTGGTTTGGAAGCTATTGTTGGACGTTTGGTAGAAAAAGCTGCCCCGGCCGAGAAAAACACTTTTGGTGCACCATGCAGGTACATTTGAGTTTCCCAGGCAAACGAAAGCAGTGAGACCAAAGTTTCTAGTTTCTGTTTGTGTCTCCCCTGAGGAGGTTTCAGGCCAGCAATGTCTTTCAGTACTATCTCTTTTGGTTTGGAAGCTATTGCTGGACGTTTGGTAGAAAAAGCTGCCCCGGCCGAGAAAAACACTTTTGGTGCACCATGCAGGTACATTTGAGTTTCCCAGGCAAACCAAAGCAGTTACACCAAAATTTCTAGTTTCTGTTTGTGTCTCCCCTGAGGAGGTTTCAGGCCAGCTATGTCTTTCAGTACTATCTCTTTTGGTTTGGATGCTATTGCTGGACGTTTGGTAGAAAAAGCTTCTCCGGCCGAGAAAAACACTTTTGGTGCACCATGCAGGTACATTTGAGTTTCCCAGGCAAACGAAAGCAGTGACACCAAAGTTTCTAGTTTCTGTTTGTGTCTCCCCTGAGGAGGTTTCAGGCCAGCAATGTCTTTCAGTACTATCTCTTTTGGTTTGGAAGCTATTGCTGGACGTTTGGTAGAAAAAGCTACCCGGCTGAGAAAAACACTTTTGGTGCACCATGCAGGTACATTTGAGTTTCCCAGGCAAACGAAAGCAGTGACACCAAAGTTTCTAGTTTCTGTTTGTGTCTCCCCTGAGGAGGTTTCAGGCCAGCTATGTCTTTCAGTACTATCTCTTTTGGTTTGGAAGCTATTGCTGGACGTTTGGTAGAAAAAGCTGCCCCGGCCGAGAAAAACACTTTTGGTGCACCATGCAGGTACATTTGAGTTTCCCAGGCAAACGAAAGCAGTGACACCAAAGTTTCTAGTTTCTGTTTGTGTCTCCCCTGAGGAGGTTTCAGGCCAGCTATGTCTTTCAGTACTATCTCTTTTGGTTTGGAAGCTATTGCTGGACGTTTGGTAGAAAAAGCTGCCCCGGCCGAGAAAAACACTTTTGGTGCACCATGCAGGTACATTTGAGTTTCCCAGGCAAACGAAAGCAGTGAGACCAAAGTTTCTAGTTTCTGTTTGTGTCTCCCCTGAGGAGGTTTCAGGCCAGCAATGTCTTTCAGTACTATCTCTTTTAGTTTGAATCTATTGCTGGACGTTTGGTAGAAAAAGCTTCTCCGGCCGAGAGAAACAATTTTGGTGCACCATGCAGGTACATTTGAGTTTCCCAGGCAAACGAAAGCAGTGACACCAAAGTTTCTAGTTTCTGTTTGTGTCTCCCCTGAGGAGGTTTCAGGCCAGCAATGTCTTTCAGTACTATCTCTTTTGGTTTGGAAGCTATTGCTGGACGTTTGGTAGAAAAAGCTGCCCCGGCCGAGAAAAACACTTTTGGTGCACCATGCAGGTACATTTGAGTTTCCCAGGCAAACGAAAGCAGTGAGACCAAAGTTTCTAGTTTCTGTTTGTGTCTCCCCTGAGGAGGTTTCAGGCCAGCTATGTCTTTCAGTACTATCTCTTTTGGTTTGGAAGCTATTGCTGGACGTTTGGTAGAAAAAGCTTCTCCGGCCGAGAAAAACACTTTTGGTGCACCATGCAGGTACATTTGAGTTTCCCAGGCAAATGAAAGCAGATACACCAAAATTTCTAGTTTCTGTTTGTGTCTCCCCTGAGGAGGTTTCAGGCCAGCAATGTCTTTCAGTACTATCTCTTTTGGTTTGGAAGCTATTGCTGGACGTTTGGTAGAAAAAGCTTCTCCGGCCGAGAAAAACACTTTTGGTGCACCATGCAGGTACATTTGAGTTTCCCAGGCAAACGAAAGCAGTGACACCAAAGTTTCTAGTTTCTGTTTGTGTCTCCCCTGAGGAGGTTTCAGGCCAGCAATGTCTTTCAGTACTATCTCTTTTGGTTTGAAGCTATTGCTGGACGTTTGGTAGAAAAAGCTTCTCTGGCCGAGAGAAACACTTTTGGTGCACCATGCAGGTACATTTGAGTTTCCCAGGCAAACGAAAGCAGTGAGACCAAAGTTTCTAGTTTCTGTTTGTGTCTCCCCTGAGGAGGTTTCAGGCCAGCTATGTCTTTCAGTACTATCTCTTTTGGTTTGAATCTATTGCTGGACGTTTGGTAGAAAAAGCTTCTCCGGCCGAGAGAAACACTTTTGGTGCACCATGCAGGTACATTTGAGTTTCCCAGGCAAACGAAAGCAGTGAGACCAAAGTTTCTAGTTTCTGTTTGTGTCTCCCCTGAGGAGGTTTCAGGCCAGCAATGTCTTTCAGTACTATCTCTTTTGGTTTGGAAGCTATTGCTGGACGTTTGGTAGAAAAAGCTTCTCCGGCCGAGAAAAACAATTTTGGTGCACCATGCAGGTACATTTGAGTTTCCCATGCAAATGAAAGCAGTTACACCAAAATTTCTAGTTTCTGTTTGTGTCTCCCCTGAGGAGGTTTCAGGCCAGCTATGTCTTTCAGTACTATCTCTTTTGGTTTGGAAGCTATTGCTGGACGTTTGGTAGAAAAAGCTTCTGCGGCCGAGAAAAACACTTTTGGTGCACCATGCAGGTACATTTGAGTTTCCCAGGCAAACGAAAGCAGTGACACCAAAGTTTCTAGTTTCTGTTTGTGTCTCCCCTGAGGAGGTTTCAGGCCAGCAATGTCTTTCAGTACTATCTCTTTTGGTTTGGAAGCTATTGCTGGACGTTTGGTAGAAAAAGCTACCCGGCTGAGAAAAACACTTTTGGTGCACCATGCAGGTACATTTGAGTTTCCCAGGCAAACGAAAGCAGTGACACCAAAGTTTCTAGTTTCTGTTTGTGTCTCCCCTGAGGAGGTTTCAGGCCAGCTATGTCTTTCAGTACTATCTCTTTTGGTTTGGAAGCTATTGCTGGACGTTTGGTAGAAAAAACTTCAATGGCCGAGAAAAACACTTTTGGTGCACCATGCAGGTACATTTGAGTTTCCCAGGCAAACGAAAGCAGTGACACCAAAGTTTCTAGTTTCTGTTTGTGTCTCCCCTGAGGAGGTTTCAGGCCAGCTATGTCTTTCAGTACTATCTCTTTTGGTTTGGAAGCTATTGCTGGACGTTTGGTAGAAAAAGCTGCCCCGGCCGAGAAAAACACTTTTGGTGCACCATGCAGGTACATTTGAGTTTCCCAGGCAAACGAAAGCAGTGACACCAAAGTTTCTAGTTTCTGTTTGTGTCTCCCCTGAGGAGGTTTCAGGCCAGCAATGTCTTTCAGTACTATCTCTTTTGGTTTGGATGCTATTGCTGGACGTTTGGTAGAAAAAGCTGCCCCGGCCGAGAAAAACACTTTTGGTGCACCATGCAGGTACATTTGAGTTTCCCAGGCAAACGAAAGCAGTGACACCAAAGTTTCTAGTTTCTGTTTGTGTCTCCCCTGAGGAGGTTTCAGGCCAGCTATGTCTTTCAGTACTATCTCTTTTGGTTTGGAAGCTATTGCTGGACGTTTGGTAGAAAAAGCTTCTCCGGCCGAGAAAAACACTTTTGGTGCACCATGCAGGTACATTTGAGTTTCCCAGGCAAACGAAAGCAGTGACACCAAAGTTTCTAGTTTCTGTTTGTGTCTCCCCTGAGGAGGTTTCAGGCCAGCAATGTCTTTCAGTACTATCTCTTTTGGTTTGGAAGCTATTGCTGGACGTTTGGTAGAAAAAGCTACCCGGCTGAGAAAAACACTTTTGGTGCACCATGCAGGTACATTTGAGTTTCCCAGGCAAACGAAAGCAGTGACACCAAAGTTTCTAGTTTCTGTTTGTGTCTCCCCTGAGGAGGTTTCAGGCCAGCTATGTCTTTCAGTACTATCTCTTTTGGTTTGGAAGCTATTGCTGGACGTTTGGTAGAAAAAGCTTCTCCGGCCGAGAAAAACACTTTTGGTGCACCATGCAGGTACATTTGAGTTTCCCAGGCAAACGAAAGCAGTGACACCAAAGTTTCTAGTTTCTGTTTGTGTCTCCCGTGAGGAGGTTTCAGGCCAGCAATGTCTTTCAGTACTATCTCTTTTGGTTTGGAAGCTATTGCTGGACGTTTGGTAGAAAAAGCTTCCCGGCTGAGAAAAACACTTTTGGTGCACCATGCAGGTACATTTGAGTTTCCCAGGCAAACGAAAGCAGTGACACCAAAGTTTCTAGTTTCTGTTTGTGTCTCCCCTGAGGAGGTTTCAGGCCAGCTATGTCTTTCAGTACTATCTCTTTTGGTTTGGAAGCTATTGCTGGACGTTTGGTAGAAAAAACTTCAATGGCCGAGAAAAACACTTTTGGTGCACCATGCAGGTACATTTGAGTTTCCCAGGCAAACGAAAGCAGTGAGACCAAAGTTTCTAGTTTCTGTTTGTGTCTCCCCTGAGGAGGTTTCAGGCCAGCAATGTTTTTCAGTACTATCTCTTTTGGTTTGGAAGCTATTGCTGGACGTTTGGTAGAAAAAGCTGCCCCGGCCGAGAAAAACAATTTTGGTGCACCATGCAGGTACATATGAGTTTCCCAGGCAAACGAAAGCAGTGACACCAAAGTTTCTAGTTTCTGTTTGTGTCTCCCCTGAGGAGGTTTCAGGCCAGCAATGACTTTCAGTACTATCTCTTTTGGTTTGGATGCTATTGCTGGACGTTTGGTAGCAAAAGCTGCTCCAGCTGAGAGAAACTTTTTTGGTGCACCATGCAGGTACATTTGAGTTTCCCAGGCAAACGAAAGCAGTGACACCAAAGTTTCTAGTTTCTGTTTGTGTCTCCCCTGAGGAGGTTTCAGGCCAGCAATGTTTTTCAGTACTATCTCTTTTGGTTTGGAAGCTATTGCTGGACGTTTAGTAGAAAAAGCTGCCCGGCCGAGAAAAACACTTTTGGTGCACCATGCAGGTACATTTGAGTTTCCCAGGCAAACGAAAGCAGTGACACCAAAGTTTCTAGTTTCTGTTTGTGTCTCCCCTGAGGAGGTTTCAGGCCAGCAATGTCTTTCAGTACTATCTCTTTTGGTTTGGAAGCTATTGCTGGACGTTTGGTAGAAAAAGCTGCCCCGGCCGAGAAAAACACTTTTGGTGCACCATGCAGGTACATTTGAGTTTCCCAGGCAAACGAAAGCAGTGACACCAAAGTTTCTAGTTTCTGTTTGTGTCTCCCCTGAGGAGGTTTCAGGCCAGCTATGTCTTTCAGTACTATCTCTTTTGGTTTGGAAGCTATTGCTGGACGTTTGGTAGAAAAAACTTCAATGGCCGAGAAAAACACTTTTGGTGCACCATGCAGGTACATTTGAGTTTCCCAGGCAAACGAAAGCAGTGACACCAAAGTTTCTAGTTTCTGTTTGTGTCTCCCCTGAGGAGGTTTCAGGCCAGCTATGTCTTTCAGTACTATCTCTTTTGGTTTGGAAGCTATTGCTGGACGTTTGGTAGAAAAAGCTGCCCCGGCCGAGAAAAACACTTTTGGTGCACCATGCAGGTACATTTGAGTTTCCCAGGCAAACGAAAGCAGTGACACCAAAGTTTCTAGTTTCTGTTTGTGTCTCCCCTGAGGAGGTTTCAGGCCAGCAATGTCTTTCAGTACTATCTCTTTTGGTTTGGATGCTATTGCTGGACGTTTGGTAGAAAAAGCTGCCCCGGCCGAGAAAAACACTTTTGGTGCACCATGCAGGTACATTTGAGTTTCCCAGGCAAACGAAAGCAGTGACACCAAAGTTTCTAGTTTCTGTTTGTGTCTCCCCTGAGGAGGTTTCAGGCCAGCAATGTCTTTCAGTACTATCTCTTTTGGTTTGGAAGCTATTGCTGGACGTTTGGTAGAAAAAGCTACCCGGCTGAGAAAAACACTTTTGGTGCACCATGCAGGTACATTTGAGTTTCCCAGGCAAACGAAAGCAGTGACACCAAAGTTTCTAGTTTCTGTTTGTGTCTCCCCTGAGGAGGTTTCAGGCCAGCTATGTCTTTCAGTACTATCTCTTTTGGTTTGGAAGCTATTGCTGGACGTTTGGTAGAAAAAGCTTCTCCGGCCGAGAAAAACACTTTTGGTGCACCATGCAGGTACATTTGAGTTTCCCAGGCAAACGAAAGCAGTGACACCAAAGTTTCTAGTTTCTGTTTGTGTCTCCCGTGAGGAGGTTTCAGGCCAGCAATGTCTTTCAGTACTATCTCTTTTGGTTTGGAAGCTATTGCTGGACGTTTGGTAGAAAAAGCTTCCCGGCTGAGAAAAACACTTTTGGTGCACCATGCAGGTACATTTGAGTTTCCCAGGCAAACGAAAGCAGTGACACCAAAGTTTCTAGTTTCTGTTTGTGTCTCCCCTGAGGAGGTTTCAGGCCAGCTATGTCTTTCAGTACTATCTCTTTTGGTTTGGAAGCTATTGCTGGACGTTTGGTAGAAAAAACTTCAATGGCCGAGAAAAACACTTTTGGTGCACCATGCAGGTACATTTGAGTTTCCCAGGCAAACGAAAGCAGTGAGACCAAAGTTTCTAGTTTCTGTTTGTGTCTCCCCTGAGGAGGTTTCAGGCCAGCAATGTTTTTCAGTACTATCTCTTTTGGTTTGGAAGCTATTGCTGGACGTTTGGTAGAAAAAGCTGCCCCGGCCGAGAAAAACAATTTTGGTGCACCATGCAGGTACATATGAGTTTCCCAGGCAAACGAAAGCAGTGACACCAAAGTTTCTAGTTTCTGTTTGTGTCTCCCCTGAGGAGGTTTCAGGCCAGCAATGACTTTCAGTACTATCTCTTTTGGTTTGGATGCTATTGCTGGACGTTTGGTAGCAAAAGCTGCTCCAGCTGAGAGAAACTTTTTTGGTGCACCATGCAGGTACATTTGAGTTTCCCAGGCAAACGAAAGCAGTGACACCAAAGTTTCTAGTTTCTGTTTGTGTCTCCCCTGAGGAGGTTTCAGGCCAGCAATGTTTTTCAGTACTATCTCTTTTGGTTTGGAAGCTATTGCTGGACGTTTAGTAGAAAAAGCTGCCCGGCCGAGAAAAACACTTTTGGTGCACCATGCAGGTACATTTGAGTTTCCCAGGCAAACGAAAGCAGTGACACCAAAGTTTCTAGTTTCTGTTTGTGTCTCCCCTGAGGAGGTTTCAGGCCAGCAATGTCTTTCAGTACTATCTCTTTTGGTTTGGAAGCTATTGCTGGACGTTTGGTAGAAAAAGCTGCCCCGGCCGAGAAAAACACTTTTGGTGCACCATGCAGGTACATTTGAGTTTCCCAGGCAAACGAAAGCAGTGACACCAAAGTTTCTAGTTTCTGTTTGTGTCTCCCCTGAGGAGGTTTCAGGCCAGCTATGTCTTTCAGTACTATCTCTTTTGGTTTGGAAGCTATTGCTGGACGTTTGGTAGAAAAAACTTCAATGGCCGAGAAAAACACTTTTGGTGCACCATGCAGGTACATTTGAGTTTCCCAGGCAAACGAAAGCAGTGACACCAAAGTTTCTAGTTTCTGTTTGTGTCTCCCCTGAGGAGGTTTCAGGCCAGCTATGTCTTTCAGTACTATCTCTTTTGGTTTGGAAGCTATTGCTGGACGTTTGGTAGAAAAAGCTGCCCCGGCCGAGAAAAACACTTTTGGTGCACCATGCAGGTACATTTGAGTTTCCCAGGCAAACGAAAGCAGTGACACCAAAGTTTCTAGTTTCTGTTTGTGTCTCCCCTGAGGAGGTTTCAGGCCAGCAATGTCTTTCAGTACTATCTCTTTTGGTTTGGATGCTATTGCTGGACGTTTGGTAGAAAAAGCTGCCCCGGCCGAGAAAAACACTTTTGGTGCACCATGCAGGTACATTTGAGTTTCCCAGGCAAACGAAAGCAGTGACACCAAAGTTTCTAGTTTCTGTTTGTGTCTCCCCTGAGGAGGTTTCAGGCCAGCTATGTCTTTCAGTACTATCTCTTTTGGTTTGGAAGCTATTGCTGGACGTTTGGTAGAAAAAGCTTCTCCGGCCGAGAAAAACACTTTTGGTGCACCATGCAGGTACATTTGAGTTTCCCAGGCAAACGAAAGCAGTGACACCAAAGTTTCTAGTTTCTGTTTGTGTCTCCCCTGAGGAGGTTTCAGGCCAGCAATGTCTTTCAGTACTATCTCTTTTGGTTTGGAAGCTATTGCTGGACGTTTGGTAGAAAAAGCTGCCCCGGCCGAGAAAAACACTTTTGGTGCACCATGCAGGTACATTTGAGTTTCCCAGGCAAACGAAAGCAGTGAGACCAAAGTTTCTAGTTTCTGTTTGTGTCTCCCCTGAGGAGGTTTCAGGCCAGCTATGTCTTTCAGTACTATCTCTTTTGGTTTGGAAGCTATTGCTGGACGTTTGGTAGAAAAAGCTTCTCCGGCCGAGAAAAACACTTTTGGTGCACCATGCAGGTACATTTGAGTTTCCCAGGCAAATGAAAGCAGTTACACCAAAATTTCTAGTTTCTGTCTGTGTCTCCCCTGAGGAGGTTTCAGGCCAGCAATGTCTTTCAGTACTATCTCTTTTGGTTTGGAAGCTATTGCTGGACGTTTTGTAGAAAAAGCTTCTCCGGCCGAGAAAAACACTTTTGGTGCACCATGCAGGTACATTTGAGTTTCCCAGGCAAACGAAAGCAGTGACACCAAAGTTTCTAGTTTCTGTTTGTGTCTCCCCTGAGGAGGTTTAAGGCCAGCAATGTCTTTCAGTACTATCTCTTTTGGTTTGAAGCTATTGCTGGACGTTTGGTAGAAAAAGCTTCTCCGGCCGAGAGAAACACTTTTGGTGCACCATGCAGGTACATTTGAGTTTCCCAGGCAAACGAAAGCAGTGAGACCAAAGTTTCTAGTTTCTGTTTGTGTCTCCCCTGAGGAGGTTTCAGGCCAGCTATGTCTTTCAGTACTATCTCTTTTGGTTTGAATCTATTGCTGGACGTTTGGTAGAAAAAGCTTCTCCGGCCGAGAGAAACACTTTTGGTGCACCATGCAGGTACATTTGAGTTTCCCAGGCAAACGAAAGCAGTGAGACCAAAGTTTCTAGTTTCTGTTTGTGTCTCCCCTGAGGAGGTTTCAGGCCAGCAATGTCTTTCAGTACTATCTCTTTTGGTTTGGAAGCTATTGCTGGACGTTTGGTAGAAAAAGCTTCTCCGGCCGAGAAAAACAATTTTGGTGCACCATGCAGGTACATTTGAGTTTCCCATGCAAATGAAAGCAGTTACACCAAAATTTCTAGTTTCTGTTTGTGTCTCCCCTGAGGAGGTTTCAGGCCAGCTATGTCTTTCAGTACTATCTCTTTTGGTTTGGAAGCTATTGCTGGACGTTTGGTAGAAAAAGCTTCTGCGGCCGAGAAAAACACTTTTGGTGCACCATGCAGGTACATTTGAGTTTCCCAGGCAAACGAAAGCAGTGACACCAAAGTTTCTAGTTTCTGTTTGTGTCTCCCCTGAGGAGGTTTCAGGCCAGCAATGTCTTTCAGTACTATCTCTTTTGGTTTGGAAGCTATTGCTGGACGTTTGGTAGAAAAAGCTACCTGGCTGAGAAAAACACTTTTGGTGCACCATGCAGGTACATTTGAGTTTCCCAGGCAAACGAAAGCAGTGACACCAAAGTTTCTAGTTTCTGTTTGTGTCTCCCCTGAGGAGGTTTCAGGCCAGCTATGTCTTTCAGTACTATCTCTTTTGGTTTGGAAGCTATTGCTGGACGTTTGGTAGAAAAAACTTCAATGGCCGAGAAAAACACTTTTGGTGCACCATGCAGGTACATTTGAGTTTCCCAGGCAAACGAAAGCAGTGACACCAAAGTTTCTAGTTTCTGTTTGTGTCTCCCCTGAGGAGGTTTCAGGCCAGCTATGTCTTTCAGTACTATCTCTTTTGGTTTGGAAGCTATTGCTGGACGTTTGGTAGAAAAAGCTGCCCCGGCCGAGAAAAACACTTTTGGTGCACCATGCAGGTACATTTGAGTTTCCCAGGCAAACGAAAGCAGTGACACCAAAGTTTCTAGTTTCTGTTTGTGTCTCCCCTGAGGAGGTTTCAGGCCAGCAATGTCTTTCAGTACTATCTCTTTTGGTTTGGATGCTATTGCTGGACGTTTGGTAGAAAAAGCTGCCCCGGCCGAGAAAAACACTTTTGGTGCACCATGCAGGTACATTTGAGTTTCCCAGGCAAACGAAAGCAGTGACACCAAAGTTTCTAGTTTCTGTTTGTGTCTCCCCTGAGGAGGTTTCAGGCCAGCTATGTCTTTCAGTACTATCTCTTTTGGTTTGGAAGCTATTGCTGGACGTTTGGTAGAAAAAGCTTCTCCGGCCGAGAAAAACACTTTTGGTGCACCATGCAGGTACATTTGAGTTTCCCAGGCAAACGAAAGCAGTGACACCAAAGTTTCTAGTTTCTGTTTGTGTCTCCCCTGAGGAGGTTTCAGGCCAGCAATGTCTTTCAGTACTATCTCTTTTGGTTTGGAAGCTATTGCTGGACGTTTGGTAGAAAAAGCTACCCGGCTGAGAAAAACACTTTTGGTGCACCATGCAGGTACATTTGAGTTTCCCAGGCAAACGAAAGCAGTGACACCAAAGTTTCTAGTTTCTGTTTGTGTCTCCCCTGAGGAGGTTTCAGGCCAGCTATGTCTTTCAGTACTATCTCTTTTGGTTTGGAAGCTATTGCTGGACGTTTGGTAGAAAAAACTTCAATGGCCGAGAAAAACACTTTTGGTGCACCATGCAGGTACATTTGAGTTTCCCAGGCAAACGAAAGCAGTGAGACCAAAGTTTCTAGTTTCTGTTTGTGTCTCCCCTGAGGAGGTTTCAGGCCAGCAATGTTTTTCAGTACTATCTCTTTTGGTTTGGAAGCTATTGCTGGACGTTTGGTAGAAAAAGCTGCCCCGGCCGAGAAAAACACTTTTGGTGCACCATGCAGGTACATTTGAGTTTCCCAGGCAAACGAAAGCAGTGACACCAAAGTTTCTAGTTTCTGTTTGTGTCTCCCCTGAGGAGGTTTCAGGCCAGCAATGACTTTCAGTACTATCTCTTTTGGTTTGGATGCTATTGCTGGACGTTTGGTAGCAAAAGCTGCTCCAGCTGAGAGAAACTTTTTTGGTGCACCATGCAGGTACATTTGAGTTTCCCAGGCAAACGAAAGCAGTGACACCAAAGTTTCTAGTTTCTGTTTGTGTCTCCCCTGAGGAGGTTTCAGGCCAGCAATGTTTTTCAGTACTATCTATTTTGGTTTGGAAGCTATTGCTGGACGTTTAGTAGAAAAAGCTGCCCGGCCGAGAAAAACACTTTTGGTGCACCATGCAGGTACATTTGAGTTTCCCAGGCAAACGAAAGCAGTGACACCAAAGTTTCTAGTTTCTGTTTGTGTCTCCCCTGAGGAGGTTTCAGGCCAGCAATGTCTTTCAGTACTATCTCTTTTGGTTTGGAAGCTATTGCTGGACGTTTGGTAGAAAAAGCTACCCGGCTGAGAAAAACACTTTTGGTGCACCATGCAGGTACATTTGAGTTTCCCAGGCAAACGAAAGCAGTGACACCAAAGTTTCTAGTTTCTGTTTGTGTCTCCCCTGAGGAGGTTTCAGGCCAGCTATGTCTTTCAGTACTATCTCTTTTGGTTTGGAAGCTATTGCTGGACGTTTGGTAGAAAAAGCTGCCCCGGCCGAGAAAAACACTTTTGGTGCACCATGCAGGTACATTTGAGTTTCCCAGGCAAACGAAAGCAGTGACACCAAAGTTTCTAGTTTCTGTTTGTGTCTCCCCTGAGGAGGTTTCAGGCCAGCAATGTCTTTCAGTACTATCTCTTTTGGTTTGGATGCTATTGCTGGACGTTTGGTAGAAAAAGCTGCCCCGGCCGAGAAAAACACTTTTGGTGCACCATGCAGGTACATTTGAGTTTCCCAGGCAAACGAAAGCAGTGACACCAAAGTTTCTAGTTTCTGTTTGTGTCTCCCCTGAGGAGGTTTCAGGCCAGCTATGTCTTTCAGTACTATCTCTTTTGGTTTGGAAGCTATTGCTGGACGTTTGGTAGAAAAAGCTTCTCCGGCCGAGAAAAACACTTTTGGTGCACCATGCAGGTACATTTGAGTTTCCCAGGCAAACGAAAGCAGTGACACCAAAGTTTCTAGTTTCTGTTTGTGTCTCCCGTGAGGAGGTTTCAGGCCAGCAATGTCTTTCAGTACTATCTCTTTTGGTTTGGAAGCTATTGCTGGACGTTTGGTAGAAAAAGCTTCCCGGCTGAGAAAAACACTTTTGGTGCACCATGCAGGTACATTTGAGTTTCCCAGGCAAACGAAAGCAGTGACACCAAAGTTTCTAGTTTCTGTTTGTGTCTCCCCTGAGGAGGTTTCAGGCCAGCTATGTCTTTCAGTACTATCTCTTTTGGTTTGGAAGCTATTGCTGGACGTTTGGTAGAAAAAACTTCAATGGCCGAGAAAAACACTTTTGGTGCACCATGCAGGTACATTTGAGTTTCCCAGGCAAACGAAAGCAGTGAGACCAAAGTTTCTAGTTTCTGTTTGTGTCTCCCCTGAGGAGGTTTCAGGCCAGCAATGTTTTTCAGTACTATCTCTTTTGGTTTGGAAGCTATTGCTGGACGTTTGGTAGAAAAAGCTGCCCCGGCCGAGAAAAACAATTTTGGTGCACCATGCAGGTACATATGAGTTTCCCAGGCAAACGAAAGCAGTGACACCAAAGTTTCTAGTTTCTGTTTGTGTCTCCCCTGAGGAGGTTTCAGGCCAGCAATGTCTTTCAGTACTATCTCTTTTGGTTTGGATGCTATTGCTGGACGTTTGGTAGAAAAAGCTGCCCCGGCCGAGAAAAACACTTTTGGTGCACCATGCAGGTACATTTGAGTTTCCCAGGCAAACGAAAGCAGTGACACCAAAGTTTCTAGTTTCTGTTTGTGTCTCCCCTGAGGAGGTTTCAGGCCAGCTATGTCTTTCAGTACTATCTCTTTTGGTTTGGAAGCTATTGCTGGACGTTTGGTAGAAAAAGCTTCTCCGGCCGAGAAAAACACTTTTGGTGCACCATGCAGGTACATTTGAGTTTCCCAGGCAAACGAAAGCAGTGACACCAAAGTTTCTAGTTTCTGTTTGTGTCTCCCCTGAGGAGGTTTCAGGCCAGCAATGTCTTTCAGTACTATCTCTTTTGGTTTGGAAGCTATTGCTGGACGTTTGGTAGAAAAAGCTACCCGGCTGAGAAAAACACTTTTGGTGCACCATGCAGGTACATTTGAGTTTCCCAGGCAAACGAAAGCAGTGACACCAAAGTTTCTAGTTTCTGTTTGTGTCTCCCCTGAGGAGGTTTCAGGCCAGCTATGTCTTTCAGTACTATCTCTTTTGGTTTGGAAGCTATTGCTGGACGTTTGGTAGAAAAAACTTCAATGGCCGAGAAAAACACTTTTGGTGCACCATGCAGGTACATTTGAGTTTCCCAGGCAAACGAAAGCAGTGAGACCAAAGTTTCTAGTTTCTGTTTGTGTCTCCCCTGAGGAGGTTTCAGGCCAGCAATGTTTTTCAGTACTATCTCTTTTGGTTTGGAAGCTATTGCTGGACGTTTGGTAGAAAAAGCTGCCCCGGCCGAGAAAAACACTTTTGGTGCACCATGCAGGTACATTTGAGTTTCCCAGGCAAACGAAAGCAGTGACACCAAAGTTTCTAGTTTCTGTTTGTGTCTCCCCTGAGGAGGTTTCAGGCCAGCAATGTCTTTCAGTACTATCTCTTTTGGTTTGGATGCTATTGCTGGACGTTTGGTAGAAAAAGCTGCCCCGGCCGAGAGAAACACTTTTGGTGCACCATGCAGGTACATTTGAGTTTCCCAGGCAAACGAAAGCAGTGACACCAAAGTTTCTAGTTTCTGTTTGTGTCTCCCGTGAGGAGGTTTCAGGCCAGCAATGTCTTTCAGTACTATCTCTTTTGGTTTGGAAGCTATTGCTGGACGTTTGGTAGAAAAAGCTTCCCGGCTGAGAAAAACACTTTTGGTGCACCATGCAGGTACATTTGAGTTTCCCAGGCAAATGAAAGCAGTGACACCAAAGTTTCTAGTTTCTGTTTGTGTCTCCCCTGAGGAGGTTTCAGGCCAGCTATGTCTTTCAGTACTATCTCTTTTGGTTTGGAAGCTATTGCTGGACGTTTGGTAGAAAAAACTTCAATGGCCGAGAAAAACACTTTTGGTGCACCATGCAGGTACATTTGAGTTTCCCAGGCAAACGAAAGCAGTGAGACCAAAGTTTCTAGTTTCTGTTTGTGTCTCCCCTGAGGAGGTTTCAGGCCAGCAATGTTTTTCAGTACTATCTCTTTTGGTTTGGAAGCTATTGCTGGACGTTTGGTAGAAAAAGCTGCCCCGGCCGAGAAAAACAATTTTGGTGCACCATGCAGGTACATATGAGTTTCCCAGGCAAACGAAAGCAGTGACACCAAAGTTTCTAGTTTCTGTTTGTGTCTCCCCTGAGGAGGTTTCAGGCCAGCAATGACTTTCAGTACTATCTCTTTTGGTTTGGATGCTATTGCTGGACGTTTGGTAGCAAAAGCTGCTCCAGCTGAGAGAAACTATTTTGGTGAACCATGCAGGTACATTTGAGTTTCCCAGGCAAACGAAAGCAGTGACACCAAAGTTTCTAGTTTCTGTTTGTGTCTCCCCTGAGGAGGTTTCAGGCCAGCAATGTTTTTCAGTACTATCTATTTTGGTTTGGAAGCTATTGCTGGACGTTTAGTAGAAAAAGCTGCCCGGCCGAGAAAAACACTTTTGGTGCACCATGCAGGTACATTTGAGTTTCCCAGGCAAACGAAAGCAGTGACACCAAAGTTTCTAGTTTCTGTTTGTGTCTCCCCTGAGGAGGTTTCAGGCCAGCAATGTCTTTCAGTACTATCTCTTTTGGTTTGGAAGCTATTGCTGGACGTTTGGTAGAAAAAGCTACCCGGCTGAGAAAAACACTTTTGGTGCACCATGCAGGTACATTTGAGTTTCCCAGGCAAACGAAAGCAGTGACACCAAAGTTTCTAGTTTCTGTTTGTGTCTCCCCTGAGGAGGTTTCAGGCCAGCTATGTCTTTCAGTACTATCTCTTTTGGTTTGGAAGCTATTGCTGGACGTTTGGTAGAAAAAGCTGCCCCGGCCGAGAAAAACACTTTTGGTGCACCATGCAGGTACATTTGAGTTTCCCAGGCAAACGAAAGCAGTGACACCAAAGTTTCTAGTTTCTGTTTGTGTCTCCCCTGAGGAGGTTTCAGGCCAGCAATGTCTTTCAGTACTATCTCTTTTGGTTTGGATGCTATTGCTGGACGTTTGGTAGAAAAAGCTGCCCCGGCCGAGAAAAACACTTTTGGTGCACCATGCAGGTACATTTGAGTTTCCCAGGCAAACGAAAGCAGTGACACCAAAGTTTCTAGTTTCTGTTTGTGTCTCCCCTGAGGAGGTTTCAGGCCAGCTATGTCTTTCAGTACTATCTCTTTTGGTTTGGAAGCTATTGCTGGACGTTTGGTAGAAAAAGCTTCTCCGGCCGAGAAAAACACTTTTGGTGCACCATGCAGGTACATTTGAGTTTCCCAGGCAAACGAAAGCAGTGACACCAAAGTTTCTAGTTTCTGTTTGTGTCTCCCGTGAGGAGGTTTCAGGCCAGCAATGTCTTTCAGTACTATCTCTTTTGGTTTGGAAGCTATTGCTGGACGTTTGGTAGAAAAAGCTTCCCGGCTGAGAAAAACACTTTTGGTGCACCATGCAGGTACATTTGAGTTTCCCAGGCAAACGAAAGCAGTGACACCAAAGTTTCTAGTTTCTGTTTGTGTCTCCCCTGAGGAGGTTTCAGGCCAGCAATGTTTTTCAGTACTATCTATTTTGGTTTGGAAGCTATTGCTGGACGTTTAGTAGAAAAAGCTGCCCGGCCGAGAAAAACACTTTTGGTGCACCATGCAGGTACATTTGAGTTTCCCAGGCAAACGAAAGCAGTGACACCAAAGTTTCTAGTTTCTGTTTGTGTCTCCCCTGAGGAGGTTTCAGGCCAGCAATGTCTTTCAGTACTATCTCTTTTGGTTTGGAAGCTATTGCTGGACGTTTGGTAGAAAAAGCTACCCGGCTGAGAAAAACACTTTTGGTGCACCATGCAGGTACATTTGAGTTTCCCAGGCAAACGAAAGCAGTGACACCAAAGTTTCTAGTTTCTGTTTGTGTCTCCCCTGAGGAGGTTTCAGGCCAGCTATGTCTTTCAGTACTATCTCTTTTGGTTTGGAAGCTATTGCTGGACGTTTGGTAGAAAAAGCTGCCCCGGCCGAGAAAAACACTTTTGGTGCACCATGCAGGTACATTTGAGTTTCCCAGGCAAACGAAAGCAGTGACACCAAAGTTTCTAGTTTCTGTTTGTGTCTCCCCTGAGGAGGTTTCAGGCCAGCAATGTCTTTCAGTACTATCTCTTTTGGTTTCGATGCTATTGCTGGACGTTTGGTAGAAAAAGCTGCCCCGGCCGAGAAAAACACTTTTGGTGCACCATGCAGGTACATTTGAGTTTCCCAGGCAAACGAAAGCAGTGACACCAAAGTTTCTAGTTTCTGTTTGTGTCTCCCCTGAGGAGGTTTCAGGCCAGCTATGTCTTTCAGTACTATCTCTTTTGGTTTGGAAGCTATTGCTGGACGTTTGGTAGAAAAAGCTTCTCCGGCCGAGAAAAACACTTTTGGTGCACCATGCAGGTACATTTGAGTTTCCCAGGCAAACGAAAGCAGTGACACCAAAGTTTCTAGTTTCTGTTTGTGTCTCCCCTGAGGAGGTTTCAGGCCAGCAATGTCTTTCAGTACTATCTCTTTTGGTTTGGAAGCTATTGCTGGACGTTTGGTAGAAAAAGCTACCCGGCTGAGAAAAACACTTTTGGTGCACCATGCAGGTACATTTGAGTTTCCCAGGCAAACGAAAGCAGTGACACCAAAGTTTCTAGTTTCTGTTTGTGTCTCCCCTGAGGAGGTTTCAGGCCAGCTATGTCTTTCAGTACTATCTCTTTTGGTTTGGAAGCTATTGCTGGACGTTTGGTAGAAAAAGCTGCCCCGGCCGAGAAAAACACTTTTGGTGCACCATGCAGGTACATTTGAGTTTCCCAGGCAAACGAAAGCAGTGACACCAAAGTTTCTAGTTTCTGTTTGTGTCTCCCCTGAGGAGGTTTCAGGCCAGCAATGTCTTTCAGTACTATCTCTTTTGGTTTCGATGCTATTGCTGGACGTTTGGTAGAAAAAGCTGCCCCGGCCGAGAAAAACACTTTTGGTGCACCATGCAGGTACATTTGAGTTTCCCAGGCAAACGAAAGCAGTGACACCAAAGTTTCTAGTTTCTGTTTGTGTCTCCCCTGAGGAGGTTTCAGGCCAGCTATGTCTTTCAGTACTATCTCTTTTGGTTTGGAAGCTATTGCTGGACGTTTGGTAGAAAAAGCTTCTCCGGCCGAGAAAAACACTTTTGGTGCACCATGCAGGTACATTTGAGTTTCCCAGGCAAACGAAAGCAGTGACACCAAAGTTTCTAGTTTCTGTTTGTGTCTCCCGTGAGGAGGTTTCAGGCCAGCAATGTCTTTCAGTACTATCTCTTTTGGTTTGGAAGCTATTGCTGGACGTTTGGTAGAAAAAGCTTCCCGGCTGAGAAAAACACTTTTGGTGCACCATGCAGGTACATTTGAGTTTCCCAGGCAAACGAAAGCAGTGACACCAAAGTTTCTAGTTTCTGTTTGTGTCTCCCCTGAGGAGGTTTCAGGCCAGCTATGTCTTTCAGTACTATCTCTTTTGGTTTGGAAGCTATTGCTGGACGTTTGGTAGAAAAAACTTCAATGGCCGAGAAAAACACTTTTGGTGCACCATGCAGGTACATTTGAGTTTCCCAGGCAAACGAAAGCAGTGAGACCAAAGTTTCTAGTTTCTGTTTGTGTCTCCCCTGAGGAGGTTTCAGGCCAGCAATGTTTTTCAGTACTATCTCTTTTGGTTTGGAAGCTATTGCTGGACGTTTGGTAGAAAAAGCTGCCCCGGCCGAGAAAAACAATTTTGGTGCACCATGCAGGTACATATGAGTTTCCCAGGCAAACGAAAGCAGTGACACCAAAGTTTCTAGTTTCTGTTTGTGTCTCCCCTGAGGAGGTTTCAGGCCAGCAATGACTTTCAGTACTATCTCTTTTGGTTTGGATGCTATTGCTGGACGTTTGGTAGCAAAAGCTGCTCCAGCTGAGAGAAACTTTTTTGGTGCACCATGCAGGTACATTTGAGTTTCCCAGGCAAACGAAAGCAGTGACACCAAAGTTTCTAGTTTCTGTTTGTGTCTCCCCTGAGGAGGTTTCAGGCCAGCAATGTTTTTCAGTACTATCTCTTTTGGTTTGGAAGCTATTGCTGGACGTTTAGTAGAAAAAGCTGCCCGGCCGAGAAAAACACTTTTGGTGCACCATGCAGGTACATTTGAGTTTCCCAGGCAAACGAAAGCAGTGACACCAAAGTTTCTAGTTTCTGTTTGTGTCTCCCCTGAGGAGGTTTCAGGCCAGCTATGTCTTTCAGTACTATCTCTTTTGGTTTGGAAGCTATTGCTGGACGTTTGGTAGAAAAAGCTGCCCCGGCCGAGAAAAACACTTTTGGTGCACCATGCAGGTACATTTGAGTTTCCCAGGCAAACGAAAGCAGTGACACCAAAGTTTCTAGTTTCTGTTTGTGTCTCCCCTGAGGAGGTTTCAGGCCAGCTATGTCTTTCAGTACTATCTCTTTTGGTTTGGATGCTATTGCTGGACGTTTGGTAGAAAAAGCTGCCCCGGCCGAGAAAAACACTTTTGGTGCACCATGCAGGTACATTTGAGTTTCCCAGGCAAACGAAAGCAGTGACACCAAAGTTTCTAGTTTCTGTTTGTGTCTCCCCTGAGGAGGTTTCAGGCCAGCTATGTCTTTCAGTACTATCTCTTTTGGTTTGGATGCTATTGCTGGACGTTTGGTAGAAAAAGCTGCCCCGGCCGAGAAAAACACTTTTGGTGCACCATGCAGGTACATTTGAGTTTCCCAGGCAAACGAAAGCAGTGACACCAAAGTTTCTAGTTTCTGTTTGTGTCTCCCCTGAGGAGGTTTCAGGCCAGCTATGTCTTTCAGTACTATCTCTTTTGGTTTGGAAGCTATTGCTGGACGTTTGGTAGAAAAAGCTTCTCCGGCCGAGAAAAACACTTTTGGTGCACCATGCAGGTACATTTGAGTTTCCCAGGCAAACGAAAGCAGTGACACCAAAGTTTCTAGTTTCTGTTTGTGTCTCCCGTGAGGAGGTTTCAGGCCAGCAATGTCTTTCAGTACTATCTCTTTTGGTTTGGAAGCTATTGCTGGACGTTTGGTAGAAAAAGCTTCCTGGCTGAGAAAAACACTTTTGGTGCACCATGCAGGTACATTTGAGTTTCCCAGGCAAACGAAAGCAGTGACACCAAAGTTTCTAGTTTCTGTTTGTGTCTCCCCTGAGGAGGTTTCAGGCCAGCTATGTCTTTCAGTACTATCTCTTTTGGTTTGGAAGCTATTGCTGGACGTTTGGTAGAAAAAACTTCAATGGCCGAGAAAAACACTTTTGGTGCACCATGCAGGTACATTTGAGTTTCCCAGGCAAACGAAAGCAGTGAGACCAAAGTTTCTAGTTTCTGTTTGTGTCTCCCCTGAGGAGGTTTCAGGCCAGCAATGTTTTTCAGTACTATCTCTTTTGGTTTGGAAGCTATTGCTGGACTTTTGGTAGAAAAAGCTGCCCCGGCCGAGAAAAACAAATTTGGTGCACCATGCAGGTACATTTGAGTTTCCCAGGCAAACGAAAGCAGTGACACCAAAGTTTCTAGTTTCTGTTTGTGTCTCCCCTGAGGAGGTTTCAGGCCAGCAATGTTTTTCAGTACTATCTCTTTTGGTTTGGAAGCTATTGCTGGACGTTTAGTAGAAAAAGCTGCCCGGCCGAGAAAAACACTTTTGGTGCACCATGCAGGTACATTTGAGTTTCCCAGGCAAACGAAAGCAGTGACACCAAAGTTTCTAGTTTCTGTTTGTGTCTCCCCTGAGGAGGTTTCAGGCCAGCAATGTCTTTCAGTACTATCTCTTTTGGTTTGGAAGCTATTGCTGGACGTTTGGTAGAAAAAGCTACCCGGCTGAGAAAAACACTTTTGGTGCACCATGCAGGTACATTTGAGTTTCCCAGGCAAACGAAAGCAGTGACACCAAAGTTTCTAGTTTCTGTTTGTGTCTCCCCTGAGGAGGTTTCAGGCCAGCTATGTCTTTCAGTACTATCTCTTTTGGTTTGGAAGCTATTGCTGGACGTTTGGTAGAAAAAGCTGCCCCGGCCGAGAAAAACACTTTTGGTGCACCATGCAGGTACATTTGAGTTTCCCAGGCAAACGAAAGCAGTGACACCAAAGTTTCTAGTTTCTGTTTGTGTCTCCCCTGAGGAGGTTTCAGGCCAGCAATGTCTTTCAGTACTATCTCTTTTGGTTTGGATGCTATTGCTGGACGTTTGGTAGAAAAAGCTGCCCCGGCCGAGAAAAACACTTTTGGTGCACCATGCAGGTACATTTGAGTTTCCCAGGCAAACGAAAGCAGTGACACCAAAGTTTCTAGTTTCTGTTTGTGTCTCCCCTGAGGAGGTTTCAGGCCAGCTATGTCTTTCAGTACTATCTCTTTTGGTTTGGAAGCTATTGCTGGACGTTTGGTAGAAAAAGCTTCTCCGGCCGAGAAAAACACTTTTGGTGCACCATGCAGGTACATTTGAGTTTCCCAGGCAAACGAAAGCAGTGACACCAAAGTTTCTAGTTTCTGTTTGTGTCTCCCCTGAGGAGGTTTCAGGCCAGCAATGTCTTTCTGTACTATCTCTTTTGGTTTGGAAGCTATTGCTGGACGTTTGGTAGAAAAAGCTACCCGGCTGAGAAAAACACTTTTGGTGCACCATGCAGGTACATTTGAGTTTCCCAGGCAAACGAAAGCAGTGACACCAAAGTTTCTAGTTTCTGTTTGTGTCTCCCCTGAGGAGGTTTCAGGCCAGCTATGTCTTTCAGTACTATCTCTTTTGGTTTGGAAGCTATTGCTGGACGTTTGGTAGAAAAAACTTCAATGGCCGAGAAAAACACTTTTGGTGCACCATGCAGGTACATTTGAGTTTCCCAGGCAAACGAAAGCAGTGAGACCAAAGTTTCTAGTTTCTGTTTGTGTCTCCCCTGAGGAGGTTTCAGGCCAGCAATGTTTTTCAGTACTATCTCTTTTGGTTTGGAAGCTATTGCTGTACGTTTGGTAGAAAAAGCTGCCCCGGCCGAGAAAAACACTTTTGGTGCACCATGCAGGTACATTTGAGTTTCCCAGGCAAACGAAAGCAGTGAGACCAAAGTTTCTAGTTTCTGTTTGTGTCTCCCCTGAGGAGGTTTCAGGCCAGCAATGTCTTTCAGTACTATCTCTTTTGGTTTGGATGCTATTGCTGGACGTTTGGTAGAAAAAGCTGCCCCGGCCGAGAAAAACACTTTTGGTGCACCATGCAGGTACATTTGAGTTTCCCAGGCAAACGAAAGCAGTGACACCAAAGTTTCTAGTTTCTGTTTGTGTCTCCCGTGAGGAGGTTTCAGGCCAGCAATGTCTTTCAGTACTATCTCTTTTGGTTTGGAAGCTATTGCTGGACGTTTGGTAGAAAAAGCTTCCCGGCTGAGAAAAACACTTTTGGTGCACCATGCAGGTACATTTGAGTTTCCCAGGCAAATGAAAGCAGTGACACCAAAGTTTCTAGTTTCTGTTTGTGTCTCCCCTGAGGAGGTTTCAGGCCAGCTATGTCCTTCAGTACTATCTCTTTTGGTTTGGAAGCTATTGCTGGACGTTTGGTAGAAAAAACTTCAATGGCCGAGAAAAACACTTTTGGTGCACCATGCAGGTACATTTGAGTTTCCCAGGCAAACGAAAGCAGTGAGACCAAAGTTTCTAGTTTCTGTTTGTGTCTCCCCTGAGGAGGTTTCAGGCCAGCAATGTTTTTCAGTACTATCTCTTTTGGTTTGGAAGCTATTGCTGGACGTTTGGTAGAAAAAGCTGCCCCGGCCGAGAAAAACAATTTTGGTGCACCATGCAGGTACATATGAGTTTCCCAGGCAAACGAAAGCAGTGACACCAAAGTTTCTAGTTTCTGTTTGTGTCTCCCCTGAGGAGGTTTCAGGCCAGCAATGTCTTTCAGTACTATCTCTTTTGGTTTGGATGCTATTGCTGGACGTTTGGTAGCAAAAGCTGCTCCAGCTGAGAGAAACTTTTTTGGTGCACCATGCAGGTACATTTGAGTTTCCCAGGCAAACGAAAGCAGTGACACCAAAGTTTCTAGTTTCTGTTTGTGTCTCCCCTGAGGAGGTTTCAGGCCAGCAATGTTTTTCAGTACTATCTCTTTTGGTTTGGAAGCTATTGCTGGACGTTTAGTAGAAAAAGCTGCCCGGCCGAGAAAAACACTTTTGGTGCACCATGCAGGTACATTTGAGTTTCCCAGGCAAACGAAAGCAGTGACACCAAAGTTTCTAGTTTCTGTTTGTGTCTCCCCTGAGGAGGTTTCAGGCCAGCTATGTCTTTCAGTACTATCTCTTTTGGTTTGGAAGCTATTGCTGGACGTTTGGTAGAAAAAGCTTCTCCGGCCGAGAAAAACACTTTTGGTGCACCATGCAGGTACATTTGAGTTTCCCAGGCAAACGAAAGCAGTGACACCAAAGTTTCTAGTTTCTGTTTGTGTCTCCCCTGAGGAGGTTTCAGGCCAGCTATGTCTTTCAGTACTATCTCTTTTGGTTTGGAAGCTATTGCTGGACGTTTGGTAGAAAAAGCTTCTCCGGCCGAGAAAAAAACTTTTGGTGCACCATGCAGGTACATTTGAGTTTCCCAGGCAAACGAAAGCAGTGACACCAAAGTTTCTAGTTTCTGTTTGTGTCTCCCCTGAGGAGGTTTCAGGCCAGCTATGTCTTTCAGTACTATCTCTTTTGGTTTGGAAGCTATTGCTGGACGTTTGGTAGAAAAAACTTCAATGGCCGAGAAAAACACTTTTGGTGCACCATGCAGGTACATTTGAGTTTCCCAGGCAAACGAAAGCAGTGACACCAAAGTTTCTAGTTTCTGTTTGTGTCTCCCCTGAGGAGGTTTCAGGCCAGCTATGTCTTTCAGTACTATCTCTTTTGGTTTGGAAGCTATTGCTGGACGTTTGGTAGAAAAAGCTGCCTCGGCCGAGAAAAACACTTTTGGTGCACCATGCAGGTACATTTGAGTTTCCCAGGCAAACGAAAGCAGTGAGACCAAAGTTTCTAGTTTCTGTTTGTGTCTCCCCTGAGGAGGTTTCAGGCCAGCAATGTCTTTCAGTACTATCTCTTTTGGTTTGGAAGCTATTGCTGGACGTTTGGTAGAAAAAGCTGCCCCGGCCGAGAAAAACAATTTTGGTGCACCATGCAGGTACATTTGAGTTTCCCATGCAAATGAAAGCAGTTAGACCAAAATTTCTAGTTTCTGTTTGTGTCTCCCCTGAGGAGGTTTCAGGCCAGCTATGTCTTTCAGTAGTATCTCTTTTGGTTTGGAAGCTATTGCTGGACGTTTGGTAGAAAAAGCTGCCCCGGCCGAGAAAAACACTTTTGGTGCACCATGCAGGTACATTTGAGTTTCCCAGGCAAACGAAAGCAGTGACACCAAAGTTTCTAGTTTCTGTTTGTGTCTCCCCTGAGGAGGTTTCAGGCCAGCAATGTCTTTCAGTACTATCTCTTTTGGTTTGGAAGCTATTGCTGGACGTTTGGTAGAAAAAGCTACCCGGCTGAGAAAAACACTTTTGGTGCACCATGCAGGTACATTTGAGTTTCCCAGGCAAACGAAAGCAGTGACACCAAAGTTTCTAGTTTCTGTTTGTGTCTCCCCTGAGGAGGTTTCAGGCCAGCTATGTCTTTCAGTACTATCTCTTTTGGTTTGGAAGCTATTGCTGGACGTTTGGTAGAAAAAACTTCAATGGCCGAGAAAAACACTTTTGGTGCACCATGCAGGTACATTTGAGTTTCCCAGGCAAACGAAAGCAGTGAGACCAAAGTTTCTAGTTTCTGTTTGTGTCTCCCCTGAGGAGGTTTCAGGCCAGCAATGTTTTTCAGTACTATCTCTTTTGGTTTGGAAGCTATTGCTGGACGTTTGGTAGAAAAAGCTGCCCCGGCCGAGAAAAACACTTTTGGTGCACCATGCAGGTACATTTGAGTTTCCCAGGCAAACGAAAGCAGTGACACCAAAGTTTCTAGTTTCTGTTTGTGTCTCCCCTGAGGAGGTTTCAGGCCAGCAATGTCTTTCAGTACTATCTCTTTTGGTTTGGATGCTATTGCTGGACGTTTGGTAGAAAAAGCTGCCCCGGCCGAGAAAAACACTTTTGGTGCACCATGCAGGTACATTTGAGTTTCCCAGGCAAACGAAAGCAGTGACACCAAAGTTTCTAGTTTCTGTTTGTGTCTCCCCTGAGGAGGTTTCAGGCCAGCTATGTCTTTCAGTACTATCTCTTTTGGTTTGGAAGCTATTGCTGGACGTTTGGTAGAAAAAGCTTCTCCGGCCGAGAAAAACACTTTTGGTGCACCATGCAGGTACATTTGAGTTTCCCAGGCAAACGAAAGCAGTGACACCAAAGTTTCTAGTTTATGTTTGTGTCTCCCCTGAGGAGGTTTCAGGCCAGCAATGTCTTTCAGTGCTATCTCTTTTGGTTTGGAAGCTATTGCTGGACGTTTGGTAGAAAAAGCTACCCGGCTGGGAAAAACACTTTTGGTGCACCATGCAGGTACATTTGAGTTTCCCAGGCAAACGAAAGCAGTGACACCAAAGTTTCTAGTTTCTGTTTGTGTCTCCCCTGAGGAGGTTTCAGGCCAGCTATGTCTTTCAGTACTATCTCTTTTGGTTTGGAAGCTATTGCTGGACGTTTTGTAGAAAAAACTTCAATGGCCGAGAAAAACACTTTTGGTGCACCATGCAGGTACATTTGAGTTTCCCAGGCAAACGAAAGCAGTGACACCAAAGTTTCTAGTTTCTGTTTGTGTCTCCCCTGAGGAGGTTTCAGGCCAGCAATGTTTTTCAGTACTATCTCTTTTGGTTTGGAAGCTATTGCTGGACGTTTGGTAGAAAAAGCTGCCCCGGCCGAGAAAAACACTTTTGGTGCACCATGCAGGTACATTTGAGTTTCCCAGGCAAACGAAAGCAGTGACACCAAAGTTTCTAGTTTCTGTTTGTGTCTCCCCTGAGGAGGTTTCAGGCCAGCAATGTCTTTCAGTACTATCTCTTTTGGTTTGGATGCTATTGCTGGACGTTTGGTAGAAAAAGCTGCCCCGGCCGAGAAAAACACTTTTGGTGCACCATGCAGGTACATTTGAGTTTCCCAGGCAAACGAAAGCAGTGACACCAAAGTTTCTAGTTTCTGTTTGTGTCTCCCCTGAGGAGGTTTCAGGCCAGCAATGTCTTTCAGTACTATCTCTTTTGGTTTGGAAGCTATTGCTGGACGTTTGGTAGAAAAAGCTACCCGGCTGAGAGAAACACTTTTGGTGCACCATGCAGGTACATTTGAGTTTCCCAGGCAAACGAAAGCAGTGACACCAAAGTTTCTAGTTTCTGTTTGTGTCTCCCCTGAGGAGGTTTCAGGCCAGCTATGTCTTTCAGTACTATCTCTTTTGGTTTGGAAGCTATTGCTGGACGTTTGGTAGAAAAAACTTCAATGGCTGAGAAAAACACTTTTGGTGCACCATGCAGGTACATTTGAGTTTCCCAGGCAAACGAAAGCAGTGAGACCAAAGTTTCTAGTTTCTGTTTGTGTCTCCCCTGAGGAGGTTTCAGGCCAGCAATGTTTTTCAGTACTATCTCTTTTGGTTTGGAAGCTATTGCTGGACGTTTGGTAGAAAAAGCTGCCCCGGCCGAGAAAAACAATTTTGGTGCACCATGCAGGTACATTTGAGTTTCCCAGGCAAACGAAAGCAGTGACACCAAAGTTTCTAGTTTCTGTTTGTGTCTCCCCTGAGGAGGTTTCAGGCCAGCAATGTCTTTCAGTACTATCTCTTTTGGTTTGAAGCTATTGCTGGACGTTTGGTAGAAAAAGCTTCTCCGGCCGAGAGAAACACTTTTGGTGCACCATGCAGGTACATTTGAGTTTCCCAGGCAAACGAAAGCAGTGACACCAAAGTTTCTAGTTTCTGTTTGTGTCTCCCCTGAGGAGGTTTCAGGCCAGCAATGTTTTTCAGTACTATCTCTTTTGGTTTGGAAGCTATTGCTGGACGTTTGGTAGAAAAAGCTGCCCCGGCCGAGAAAAACACTTTTGGTGCACCATGCAGGTACATTTGAGTTTCCCAGGCAAACGAAAGCAGTGACACCAAAGTTTCTAGTTTCTGTTTGTGTCTCCCCTGAGGAGGTTTCAGGCCAGCAATGTCTTTCAGTACTATCTCTTTTGGTTTGGATGCTATTGCTGGACGTTTGGTAGAAAAAGCTGCCTTGGCCGAGAAAAACACTTTTGGTGCACCATGCAGGTACATTTGAGTTTCCCAGGCAAACGAAAGCAGTGACACCAAAGTTTCTAGTTTCTGTTTGTGTCTCCCCTGAGGAGGTTTCAGGCCAGCAATGTCTTTCAGTACTATCTCTTTTGGTTTGGATGCTATTGCTGGACGTTTGGTAGAAAAAGCTGCCCCGGCCGAGAAAAACACTTTTGGTGCACCATGCAGGTACATTTGAGTTTCCCAGGCAAACGAAAGCAGTGACACCAAAGTTTCTAGTTTCTGTTTGTGTCTCCCCTGAGGAGGTTTCAGGCCAGCTATGTCTTTCAGTACTATCTCTTTCGGTTTGGATGCTATTGCTGGACGTTTGGTAGAAAAAGCTGCCCCGGCCGAGAAAAACACTTTTGGTGCACCATGCAGGTACATTTGAGTTTCCCAGGCAAACGAAAGCAGTGACACCAAAGTTTCTAGTTTCTGTTTGTGTCTCCCCTGAGGAGGTTTCAGGCCAGCTATGTCTTTCAGTACTATCTCTTTTGGTTTGGAAGCTATTGCTGGACGTTTGGTAGAAAAAGCTTCTCCGGCCGAGAAAAACACTTTTGGTGCACCATGCAGGTACATTTGAGTTTCCCAGGCAAACGAAAGCAGTGACACCAAAGTTTCTAGTTTCTGTTTGTGTCTCCCGTGAGGAGGTTTCAGGCCAGCAATGTCTTTCAGTACTATCTCTTTTGGTTTGGAAGCTATTGCTGGACGTTTGGTAGAAAAAGCTTCCCGGCTGAGAAAAACACTTTTGGTGCACCATGCAGGTACATTTGAGTTTCCCAGGCAAACGAAAGCAGTGACACCAAAGTTTCTAGTTTCTGTTTGTGTCTCCCCTGAGGAGGTTTCAGGCCAGCTATGTCTTTCAGTACTATCTCTTTTGGTTTGGAAGCTATTGCTGGACGTTTGGTAGAAAAAACTTCACTGGCCGAGAAAAACACTTTTGATGCACCATGCAGGTACATTTGAGTTTCCCAGGCAAACGAAAGCAGTGAGACCAAAGTTTCTAGTTTCTGTTTGTGTCTCCCTTGAGGAGGTTTCAGGCCAGCAATGTTTTTCAGTACTATCTCTTTTGGTTTGGAAGCTATTGCTGGACGTTTGGTAGAAAAAGCTGCCCCGGCCGAGAAAAACAATTTTGGTGCACCATGCAGGTACATATGAGTTTCCCAGGCAAACGAAAGCAGTGACACCAAAGTTTCTAGTTTCTGTTTGTGTCTCCCCTGAGGAGGTTTCAGGCCAGCAATGACTTTCAGTACTATCTCTTTTGGTTTGGATGCTATTGCTGGACGTTTGGTAGCAAAAGCTGCTCCAGCTGAGAGAAACTTTTTTGGTGCACCATGCAGGTACATTTGAGTTTCCCAGGCAAACGAAAGCAGTGACACCAAAGTTTCTAGTTTCTGTTTGTGTCTCCCCTGAGGAGGTTTCAGGCCAGCTATGTCTTTCAGTACTATCTCTTTTGGTTTGGAAGCTATTGCTGGACGTTTGGTAGAAAAAGCTTCTCCGGCCGAGAAAAACACTTTTGGTGCACCATGCAGGTACATTTGAGTTTCCCAGGCAAACGAAAGCAGTGACACCAAAGTTTCTAGTTTATGTTTGTGTCTCCCCTGAGGAGGTTTCAGGCCAGCAATGTCTTTCAGTACTATCTCTTTTGGTTTGGAAGCTATTGCTGGACGTTTGGTAGAAAAAGCTACCCGGCTGGGAAAAACACTTTTGGTGCACCATGCAGGTACATTTGAGTTTCCCAGGCAAACGAAAGCAGTGACACCAAAGTTTCTAGTTTCTGTTTGTGTCTCCCCTGAGGAGGTTTCAGGCCAGCTATGTCTTTCAGTACTATCTCTTTTGGTTTGGAAGCTATTGCTGGACGTTTTGTAGAAAAAACTTCAATGGCCGAGAAAAACACTTTTGGTGCACCATGCAGGTACATTTGAGTTTCCCAGGCAAACGAAAGCAGTGACACCAAAGTTTCTAGTTTCTGTTTGTGTCTCCCCTGAGGAGGTTTCAGGCCAGCAATGTTTTTCAGTACTATCTCTTTTGGTTTGGAAGCTATTGCTGGACGTTTGGTAGAAAAAGCTGCCCCGGCCGAGAAAAACACTTTTGGTGCACCATGCAGGTACATTTGAGTTTCCCAGGCAAACGAAAGCAGTGACACCAAAGTTTCTAGTTTCTGTTTGTGTCTCCCCTGAGGAGGTTTCAGGCCAGCAATGTCTTTCAGTACTATCTCTTTTGGTTTGGATGCTATTGCTGGACGTTTGGTAGAAAAAGCTGCCCCGGCCGAGAAAAACACTTTTGGTGCACCATGCAGGTACATTTGAGTTTCCCAGGCAAACGAAAGCAGTGACACCAAAGTTTCTAGTTTCTGTTTGTGTCTCCCCTGAGGAGGTTTCAGGCCAGCAATGTCTTTCAGTACTATCTCTTTTGGTTTGGAAGCTATTGCTGGACGTTTGGTAGAAAAAGCTACCCGGCTGAGAGAAACACTTTTGGTGCACCATGCAGGTACATTTGAGTTTCCCAGGCAAACGAAAGCAGTGACACCAAAGTTTCTAGTTTCTGTTTGTGTCTCCCCTGAGGAGGTTTCAGGCCAGCTATGTCTTTCAGTACTATCTCTTTTGGTTTGGAAGCTATTGCTGGACGTTTGGTAGAAAAAACTTCAATGGCTGAGAAAAACACTTTTGGTGCACCATGCAGGTACATTTGAGTTTCCCAGGCAAACGAAAGCAGTGAGACCAAAGTTTCTAGTTTCTGTTTGTGTCTCCCCTGAGGAGGTTTCAGGCCAGCAATGTTTTTCAGTACTATCTCTTTTGGTTTGAAGCTATTGCTGGACGTTTGGTAGAAAAAGCTTCTCCGGCCGAGAGAAACACTTTTGGTGCACCATGCAGGTACATTTGAGTTTCCCAGGCAAACGAAAGCAGTGACACCAAAGTTTCTAGTTTCTGTTTGTGTCTCCCCTGAGGAGGTTTCAGGCCAGCAATGTTTTTCAGTACTATCTCTTTTGGTTTGGAAGCTATTGCTGGACGTTTGGTAGAAAAAGCTGCCCCGGCCGAGAAAAACACTTTTGGTGCACCATGCAGGTACATTTGAGTTTCCCAGGCAAACGAAAGCAGTGACACCAAAGTTTCTAGTTTCTGTTTGTGTCTCCCCTGAGGAGGTTTCAGGCCAGCAATGTCTTTCAGTACTATCTCTTTTGGTTTGGATGCTATTGCTGGACGTTTGGTAGAAAAAGCTGCCCCGGCCGAGAAAAACACTTTTGGTGCACCATGCAGGTACATTTGAGTTTCCCAGGCAAACGAAAGCAGTGACACCAAAGTTTCTAGTTTCTGTTTGTGTCTCCCCTGAGGAGGTTTCAGGCCAGCAATGTCTTTCAGTACTATCTCTTTTGGTTTGGATGCTATTGCTGGACGTTTGGTAGAAAAAGCTGCCCCGGCCGAGAAAAACACTTTTGGTGCACCATGCAGGTACATTTGAGTTTCCCAGGCAAACGAAAGCAGTGACACCAAAGTTTCTAGTTTCTGTTTGTGTCTCCCCTGAGGAGGTTTCACGCCAGCTATGTCTTTCAGTACTATCTCTTTCGGTTTGGATGCTATTGCTGGACGTTTGGTAGAAAAAGCTGCCCCGGCCGAGAAAAACACTTTTGGTGCACCATGCAGGTACATTTGAGTTTCCCAGGCAAACGAAAGCAGTGACACCAAAGTTTCTAGTTTCTGTTTGTGTCTCCCCTGAGGAGGTTTCAGGCCAGCTATGTCTTTCAGTACTATCTCTTTTGGTTTGGAAGCTATTGCTGGACGTTTGGTAGAAAAAGCTTCTCCGGCCGAGAAAAACACTTTTGGTGCACCATGCAGGTACATTTGAGTTTCCCAGGCAAACGAAAGCAGTGACACCAAAGTTTCTAGTTTCTGTTTGTGTCTCCCGTGAGGAGGTTTCAGGCCAGCAATGTCTTTCAGTACTATCTCTTTTGGTTTGGAAGCTATTGCTGGACGTTTGGTAGAAAAAGCTTCCCGGCTGAGAAAAACACTTTTGGTGCACCATGCAGGTACATTTGAGTTTCCCAGGCAAACGAAAGCAGTGACACCAAAGTTTCTAGTTTCTGTTTGTGTCTCCCCTGAGGAGGTTTCAGGCCAGCTATGTCTTTCAGTACTATCTCTTTTGGTTTGGAAGCTATTGCTGGACGTTTGGTAGAAAAAACTTCAATGGCCGAGAAAAACACTTTTGATGCACCATGCAGGTACATTTGAGTTTCCCAGGCAAACGAAAGCAGTGAGACCAAAGTTTCTAGTTTCTGTTTGTGTCTCCCCTGAGGAGGTTTCAGGCCAGCAATGTTTTTCAGTACTATCTCTTTTGGTTTGGAAGCTATTGCTGGACGTTTGGTAGAAAAAGCTGCCCCGGCCGAGAAAAACAATTTTGGTGCACCATGCAGGTACATATGAGTTTCCCAGGCAAACGAAAGCAGTGACACCAAAGTTTCTAGTTTCTGTTTGTGTCTCCCCTGAGGAGGTTTCAGGCCAGCAATGACTTTCAGTACTATCTCTTTTGGTTTGGATGCTATTGCTGGACGTTTGGTAGCAAAAGCTGCTCCAGCTGAGAGAAACTTTTTTGGTGCACCATGCAGTTACATTTGAGTTTCCCAGGCAAACGAAAGCAGTGACACCAAAGTTTCTAGTTTCTGTTTGTGTCTCCCCTGAGGAGGTTTCAGGCCAGCAATGTTTTTCAGTACTATCTCTTTTGGTTTGGAAGCTATTGCTGGACGTTTAGTAGAAAAAGCTGCCCGGCCGAGAAAAACACTTTTGGTGCACCATGCAGGTACATTTGAGTTTCCCAGGCAAACGAAAGCAGTGACACCAAAGTTTCTAGTTTCTGTTTGTGTCTCCCCTGAGGAGGTTTCAGGCCAGCAATGTCTTTCAGTACTATCTCTTTTGGTTTGGAAGCTATTGCTGGACGTTTGGTAGAAAAAGCTACCCGGCTGAGAAAAACACTTTTGGTGCACCATGCAGGTACATTTGAGTTTCCCAGGCAAATGAAAGCAGTGACACCAAAGTTTCTAGTTTCTGTTTGTGTCTCCCCTGAGGAGGTTTCAGGCCAGCTATGTCTTTCAGTACTATCTCTTTTGGTTTGGAAGCTATTGCTGGACGTTTGGTAGAAAAAGCTGCCCCGGCCGAGAAAAACACTTTTGGTGCACCATGCAGGTACATTTGAGTTTCCCAGGCAAACGAAAGCAGTGACACCAAAGTTTCTAGTTTCTGTTTGTGTCTCCCCTGAGGAGGTTTCAGGCCAGCAATGTCTTTCAGTACTATCTCTTTTGGTTTGGATGCTATTGCTGGACGTTTGGTAGAAAAAGCTTACCCGGCCGAGAAAAACACTTTTGGTGCACCATGCAGGTACATTTGAGTTTCCCAGGCAAACGAAAGCAGTGACACCAAAGTTTCTAGTTTCTGTTTGTGTCTCCCCTGAGGAGGTTTCAGGCCAGCTATGTCTTTCAGTACTATCTCATTTGGTTTGGAAGCTATTGCTGGACGTTTGGTAGAAAAAGCTTCTCCGGCCGAGAAAAACACTTTTGGTGCACCATGCAGGTACATTTGAGTTTCCCAGGCAAACGAAAGCAGTGACACCAAAGTTTCTAGTTTCTGTTTGTGTCTCCCCTGAGGAGGTTTCAGGCCAGCAATGTCTTTCTGTACTATCTCTTTTGGTTTGGAAGCTATTGCTGGACGTTTGGTAGAAAAAGCTACCCGGCTGAGAAAAACACTTTTGGTGCACCATGCAGGTACATTTGAGTTTCCCAGGCAAACGAAAGCAGTGACACCAAAGTTTCTAGTTTCTGTTTGTGTCTCCCCTGAGGAGGTTTCAGGCCAGCTATGTCTTTCAGTACTATCTCTTTTGGTTTGGAAGCTATTGCTGGACGTTTGGTAGAAAAAACTTCAATGGCCGAGAAAAACACTTTTGGTGCACCATGCAGGTACATTTGAGTTTCCCAGGCAAACGAAAGCAGTGAGACCAAAGTTTCTAGTTTCTGTTTGTGTCTCCCCTGAGGAGGTTTCAGGCCAGCAATGTTTTTCAGTACTATCTCTTTTGGTTTGGAAGCTATTGCTGGACGTTTGGTAGAAAAAGCTGCCCCGGCCGAGAAAAACACTTTTGGTGCACCATGCAGGTACATTTGAGTTTCCCAGGCAAACGAAAGCAGTGACACCAAAGTTTCTAGTTTCTGTTTGTGTCTCCCCTGAGGAGGTTTCAGGCCAGCAATGTCTTTCAGTACTATCTCTTTTGGTTTGGATGCTATTGCTGGACGTTTGGTAGAAAAAGCTGCCCCGGCCGAGAAAAACACTTTTGGTGCACCATGCAGGTACATTTGAGTTTCCCAGGCAAACGAAAGCAGTGACACCAAAGTTTCTAGTTTCTGTTTGTGTCTCCCCTGAGGAGGTTTCAGGCCAGCAATGTCTTTCAGTACTATCTCTTTTGGTTTGGAAGCTATTGCTGGACGTTTGGTAGAAAAAGCTACCCGGCTGAGAGAAACACTTTTGGTGCACCATGCAGGTACATTTGAGTTTCCCAGGCAAACGAAAGCAGTGACACCAAAGTTTCTAGTTTCTGTTTGTGTCTCCCCTGAGGAGGTTTCAGGCCAGCTATGTCTTTCAGTACTATCTCTTTTGGTTTGGAAGCTATTGCTGGACGTTTGGTAGAAAAAACTTCAATGGCTGAGAAAAACACTTTTGGTGCACCATGCAGGTACATTTGAGTTTCCCAGGCAAACGAAAGCAGTGAGACCAAAGTTTCTAGTTTCTGTTTGTGTCTCCCCTGAGGAGGTTTCAGGCCAGCAATGTTTTTCAGTACTATCTCTTTTGGTTTGGAAGCTATTGCTGGACGTTTGGTAGAAAAAGCTGCCCCGGCCGAGAAAAACAATTTTGGTGCACCATGCAGGTACATTTGAGTTTCCCAGGCAAACGAAAGCAGTGACACCAAAGTTTCTAGTTTCTGTTTGTGTCTCCCCTGAGGAGGTTTCAGGCCAGCAATGTCTTTCAGTACTATCTCTTTTGGTTTGAAGCTATTGCTGGACGTTTGGTAGAAAAAGCTTCTCCGGCCGAGAGAAACACTTTTGGTGCACCATGCAGGTACATTTGAGTTTCCCAGGCAAACGAAAGCAGTGAGACCAAAGTTTCTAGTTTCTGTTTCTGTCTCCCCTGAGGAGGTTTCAGGCCAGCAATGTCTTTCAGTACTATCTCTTTTGGTTTGGAAGCTATTGCTGGACGTTTGGTAGAAAAAGCTACCCGGCTGAGAAAAACACTTTTGGTGCACCATGCAGGTACATTTGAGTTTCCCAGGCAAACGAAAGCAGTGACACCAAAGTTTCTAGTTTCTGTTTGTGTCTCCCCTGAGGAGGTTTCAGGCCAGCTATGTCTTTCAGTACTATCTCTTTTGGTTTGGAAGCTATTGCTGGACGTTTGGTAGAAAAAGCTACCCGGCTGAGAAAAACACTTTTGGTGCACCATGCAGGTACATTTGAGTTTCCCAGGCAAACGAAAGCAGTGACACCAAAGTTTCTAGTTTCTGTTTGTGTCTCCCCTGAGGAGGTTTCAGGCCAGCTATGTCTTTCAGTACTATCTCTTTTGGTTTGGAAGCTATTGCTGGACGTTTTGTAGAAAAAACTTCAATGGCCGAGAAAAACACTTTTGGTGCACCATGCAGGTACATTTGAGTTTCCCAGGCAAACGAAAGCAGTGACACCAAAGTTTCTAGTTTCTGTTTGTGTCTCCCCTGAGGAGGTTTCAGGCCAGCAATGTTTTTCAGTACTATCTCTTTTGGTTTGGAAGCTATTGCTGGACGTTTGGTAGAAAAAGCTGCCCCGGCCGAGAAAAACACTTTTGGTGCACCATGCAGGTACATTTGAGTTTCCCAGGCAAACGAAAGCAGTGACACCAAAGTTTCTAGTTTCTGTTTGTGTCTCCCCTGAGGAGGTTTCAGGCCAGCAATGTCTTTCAGTACTATCTCTTTTGGTTTGGATGCTATTGCTGGACGTTTGGTAGAAAAAGCTGCCCCGGCCGAGAAAAACACTTTTGGTGCACCATGCAGGTACATTTGAGTTTCCCAGGCAAACGAAAGCAGTGACACCAAAGTTTCTAGTTTCTGTTTGTGTCTCCCCTGAGGAGGTTTCAGGCCAGCAATGTCTTTCAGTACTATCTCTTTTGGTTTGGAAGCTATTGCTGGACGTTTGGTAGAAAAAGCTACCCGGCTGAGAGAAACACTTTTGGTGCACCATGCAGGTACATTTGAGTTTCCCAGGCAAACGAAAGCAGTGACACCAAAGTTTCTAGTTTCTGTTTGTGTCTCCCCTGAGGAGGTTTCAGGCCAGCTATGTCTTTCAGTACTATCTCTTTTGGTTTGGAAGCTATTGCTGGACGTTTGGTAGAAAAAACTTCAATGGCCGAGAAAAACACTTTTGGTGCACCATGCAGGTACATTTGAGTTTCCCAGGCAAACGAAAGCAGTGAGACCAAAGTTTCTAGTTTCTGTTTGTGTCTCCCCTGAGGAGGTTTCAGGCCAGCAATGTTTTTCAGTACTATCTCTTTTGGTTTGGAAGCTATTGCTGGACGTTTGGTAGAAAAAGCTGCCCCGGCCGAGAAAAACACTTTTGGTGCACCATGCAGGTACATTTGAGTTTCCCAGGCAAACGAAAGCAGTGACACCAAAGTTTCTAGTTTCTGTTTGTGTCTCCCCTGAGGAGGTTTCAGGCCAGCAATGTCTTTCAGTACTATCTCTTTTGGTTTGGATGCTATTGCTGGACGTTTGGTAGAAAAAGCTGCCCCGGCCGAGAAAAACACTTTTGGTGCACCATGCAGGTACATTTGAGTTTCCCAGGCAAACGAAAGCAGTGACACCAAAGTTTCTAGTTTCTGTTTGTGTCTCCCCTGAGGAGGTTTCAGGCCAGCAATGTCTTTCAGTACTATCTCTTTTGGTTTGGAAGCTATTGCTGGACGTTTGGTAGAAAAAGCTACCCGGCTGAGAGAAACACTTTTGGTGCACCATGCAGGTACATTTGAGTTTCCCAGGCAAACGAAAGCAGTGACACCAAAGTTTCTAGTTTCTGTTTGTGTCTCCCCTGAGGAGGTTTCAGGCCAGCTATGTCTTTCAGTACTATCTCTTTTGGTTTGGAAGCTATTGCTGGACGTTTGGTAGAAAAAACTTCAATGGCTGAGAAAAACACTTTTGGTGCACCATGCAGGTACATTTGAGTTTCCCAGGCAAACGAAAGCAGTGAGACCAAAGTTTCTAGTTTCTGTTTGTGTCTCCCCTGAGGAGGTTTCAGGCCAGCAATGTTTTTCAGTACTATCTCTTTTGGTTTGGAAGCTATTGCTGGACGTTTGGTAGAAAAAGCTGCCCCGGCCGAGAAAAACAATTTTGGTGCACCATGCAGGTACATTTGAGTTTCCCAGGCAAACTAAAGCAGTGACACCAAAGTTTCTAGTTTCTGTTTGTGTCTCCCCTGAGGAGGTTTCAGGCCAGCAATGTCTTTCAGTACTATCTCTTTTGGTTTGAAGCTATTGCTGGACGTTTGGTAGAAAAAGCTTCTCCGGCCGAGAGAAACACTTTTGGTGCACCATGCAGGTACATTTGAGTTTCCCAGGCAAACGAAAGCAGTGAGACCAAAGTTTCTAGTTTCTGTTTCTGTCTCCCCTGAGGAGGTTTCAGGCCAGCAATGTCTTTCAGTACTATCTCTTTTGGTTTGGAAGCTATTGCTGGACGTTTGGTAGAAAAAGCTACCCGGCTGAGAAAAACACTTTTGGTGCACCATGCAGGTACATTTGAGTTTCCCAGGCAAACGAAAGCAGTGACACCAAAGTTTCTAGTTTCTGTTTGTGTCTCCCCTGAGGAGGTTTCAGGCCAGCTATGTCTTTCAGTACTATCTCTTTTGGTTTGGAAGCTATTGCTGGACGTTTGGTAGAAAAAGCTGCCCCGGCCGAGAAAAACACTTTTGGTGCACCATGCAGGTACATTTGAGTTTCCCAGGCAAACGAAAGCAGTGACACCAAAGTTTCTAGTTTATGTTTGTGTCTCCCCTGAGGAGGTTTCAGGCCAGCTATGTCTTTCAGTACTATCTCTTTTGGTTTGGAAGCTATTGCTGGACGTTTGGTAGAAAAAGCTACCCGGCTGAGAAAAACACTTTTGGTGCACCATGCAGGTACATTTGAGTTTCCCAGGCAAACGAAAGCAGTGACACCAAAGTTTCTAGTTTCTGTTTGTGTCTCCCCTGAGGAGGTTTCAGGCCAGCTATGTCTTTCAGTACTATCTCTTTTGGTTTGGAAGCTATTGCTGGACGTTTTGTAGAAAAAACTTCAATGGCCGAGAAAAACACTTTTGGTGCACCATGCAGGTACATTTGAGTTTCCCAGGCAAACGAAAGCAGTGACACCAAAGTTTCTAGTTTCTGTTTGTGTCTCCCCTGAGGAGGTTTCAGGCCAGCAATGTTTTTCAGTACTATCTCTTTTGGTTTGGAAGCTATTGCTGGACGTTTGGTAGAAAAAGCTGCCCCGGCCGAGAAAAACACTTTTGGTGCACCATGCAGGTACATTTGAGTTTCCCAGGCAAACGAAAGCAGTGACACCAAAGTTTCTAGTTTCTGTTTGTGTCTCCCCTGAGGAGGTTTCAGGCCAGCAATGTCTTTCAGTACTATCTCTTTTGGTTTGGATGCTATTGCTGGACGTTTGGTAGAAAAAGCTGCCCCGGCCGAGAAAAACACTTTTGGTGCACCATGCAGGTACATTTGAGTTTCCCAGGCAAACGAAAGCAGTGACACCAAAGTTTCTAGTTTCTGTTTGTGTCTCCCCTGAGGAGGTTTCAGGCCAGCAATGTCTTTCAGTACTATCTCTTTTGGTTTGGAAGCTATTGCTGGACGTTTGGTAGAAAAAGCTACCCGGCTGAGAGAAACACTTTTGGTGCACCATGCAGGTACATTTGAGTTTCCCAGGCAAACGAAAGCAGTGACACCAAAGTTTCTAGTTTCTGTTTGTGTCTCCCCTGAGGAGGTTTCAGGCCAGCTATGTCTTTCAGTACTATCTCTTTTGGTTTGGAAGCTATTGCTGGACGTTTGGTAGAAAAAACTTCAATGGCTGAGAAAAACACTTTTGGTGCACCATGCAGGTACATTTGAGTTTCCCAGGCAAACGAAAGCAGTGACACCAAAGTTTCTAGTTTCTGTTTGTGTCTCCCCTGAGGAGGTTTCAGGCCAGCAATGTTTTTCAGTACTATCTCTTTTGGTTTGGAAGCTATTGCTGGACGTTTGGTAGAAAAAGCTGCCCCGGCCGAGAAAAACAATTTTGGTGCACCATGCAGGTACATTTGAGTTTCCCAGGCAAACGAAAGCAGTGACACCAAAGTTTCTAGTTTCTGTTTGTGTCTCCCCTGAGGAGGTTTCAGGCCAGCAATGTCTTTCAGTACTATCTCTTTTGGTTTGAAGCTATTGCTGGACGTTTGGTAGAAAAAGCTTCTCCGGCCGAGAGAAACACTTTTGGTGCACCATGCAGGTACATTTGAGTTTCCCAGGCAAACGAAAGCAGTGAGACCAAAGTTTCTAGTTTCTGTTTGTGTCTCCCCTGAGGAGGTTTCAGGCCAGCAATGTTTTTCAGTACTATCTCTTTTGGTTTGGAAGCTATTGCTGGACGTTTAGTAGAAAAAGCTGCCCGGCCGAGAAAAACACTTTTGGTGCACCATGCAGGTACATTTGAGTTTCCCAGGCAAACGAAAGCAGTGACACCAAAGTTTCTAGTTTCTGTTTGTGTCTCCCCTGAGGAGGTTTCAGGCCAGCTATGTCTTTCAGTACTATCTCTTTTGGTTTGGAAGCTATTGCTGGACGTTTGGTAGAAAAAGCTTCTCCGGCCGAGAAAAACACTTTTGGTGCACCATGCAGGTACATTTGAGTTTCCCAGGCAAACGAAAGCAGTGACACCAAAGTTTCTAGTTTCTGTTTGTGTCTCCCCTGAGGAGGTTTCAGGCCAGCTATGTCTTTCAGTACTATCTCTTTTGGTTTGGAAGCTATTGCTGGACGTTTGGTAGAAAAAGCTTCTCCGGCCGAGAAAAACAGTTTTGGTGCACCATGCAGGTACATTTGAGTTTCCCAGGCAAACGAAAGCAGTGACACCAAAGTTTCTAGTTTATGTTTGTGTCTCCCCTGAGGAGGTTTCAGGCCAGCAATGTCTTTCAGTACTATCTCTTTTGGTTTGGAAGCTATTGCTGGACGTTTGGTAGAAAAAGCTACCCGGCTGAGAAAAACACTTTTGGTGCACCATGCAGGTACATTTGAGTTTCCCAGGCAAACGAAAGCAGTGACACCAAAGTTTCTAGTTTCTGTTTGTGTCTCCCCTGAGGAGGTTTCAGGCCAGCTATGTCTTTCAGTACTATCTCTTTTGGTTTGGAAGCTATTGCTGGACGTTTTGTAGAAAAAGCTTCTCCGGCCGAGAAAAACACTTTTGGTGCACCATGCAGGTACATTTGAGTTTCCCAGGCAAACGAAAGCAGTGACACCAAAGTTTCTAGTTTCTGTTTGTGTCTCCCCTGAGGAGGTTTCAGGCCAGCAATGTTTTTCAGTACTATCTCTTTTGGTTTGGAAGCTATTGCTGGACGTTTGGTAGAAAAAGCTGCCCCGGCTGAGAAAAACACTTTTGGTGCACCATGCAGGTACATTTGAGTTTCCCAGGCAAACGAAAGCAGTGACACCAAAGTTTCTAGTTTCTGTTTGTGTCTCCCCTGAGGAGGTTTCAGGCCAGCAATGTCTTTCAGTACTATCTCTTTTGGTTTGGATGCTATTGCTGGACGTTTGGTAGAAAAAGCTGCCCCGGCCGAGAAAAACACTTTTGGTGCACCATGCAGGTACATTTGAGTTTCCCAGGCAAACGAAAGCAGTGACACCAAAGTTTCTAGTTTCTGTTTGTGTCTCCCCTGAGGAGGTTTCAGGCCAGCAATGTCTTTCAGTACTATCTCTTTTGGTTTGGAAGCTATTGCTGGACGTTTGGTAGAAAAAGCTACCCGGCTGAGAGAAACACTTTTGGTGCACCATGCAGGTACATTTGAGTTTCCCAGGCAAACGAAAGCAGTGACACCAAAGTTTCTAGTTTCTGTTTGTGTCTCCCCTGAGGAGGTTTCAGGCCAGCTATGTCTTTCAGTACTATCTCTTTTGGTTTGGAAGCTATTGCTGGACGTTTGGTAGAAAAAACTTCAATGGCTGAGAAAAACACTTTTGGTGCACCATGCAGGTACATTTGAGTTTCCCAGGCAAACGAAAGCAGTGAGACCAAAGTTTCTAGTTTCTGTTTGTGTCTCCCCTGAGGAGGTTTCAGGCCAGCAATGTTTTTCAGTACTATCTCTTTTGGTTTGGAAGCTATTGCTGGACGTTTGGTAGAAAAAGCTGCCCCGGCCGAGAAAAACAATTTTGGTGCACCATGCAGGTACATTTGAGTTTCCCAGGCAAACGAAAGCAGTGACACCAAAGTTTCTAGTTTCTGTTTGTGTCTCCCCTGAGGAGGTTTCAGGCCAGCAATGTCTTTCAGTACTATCTCTTTTGGTTTGAAGCTATTGCTGGACGTTTGGTAGAAAAAGCTTCTCCGGCCGAGAGAAACACTTTTGGTGCACCATGCAGGTACATTTGAGTTTCCCAGGCAAACGAAAGCAGTGACACCAAAGTTTCTAGTTTCTGTTTGTGTCTCCCCTGAGGAGGTTTCAGGCCAGCAATGTTTTTCAGTACTATCTCTTTTGGTTTGGAAGCTATTGCTGGACGTTTAGTAGAAAAAGCTGCCCGGCCGAGAAAAACACTTTTGGTGCACCATGCAGGTACATTTGAGTTTCCCAGGCAAACGAAAGCAGTGACACCAAAGTTTCTAGTTTCTGTTTGTGTCTCCCCTGAGGAGGTTTCAGGCCAGCTATGTCTTTCAGTACTATCTCTTTTGGTTTGGAAGCTATTGCTGGACGTTTGGTAGAAAAAGCTTCTCCGGCCGAGAAAAACACTTTTGGTGCACCATGCAGGTACATTTGAGTTTCCCAGGCAAACGAAAGCAGTGACACCAAAGTTTCTAGTTTCTGTTTGTGTCTCCCCTGAGGAGGTTTCAGGCCAGCTATGTCTTTCAGTACTATCTCTTTTGGTTTGGAAGCTATTGCTGGACGTTTGGTAGAAAAAGCTTCTCCGGCCGAGAAAAACACTTTTGGTGCACCATGCAGGTACATTTGAGTTTCCCAGGCAAACGAAAGCAGTGACACCAAAGTTTCTAGTTTATGTTTGTGTCTCCCCTGAGGAGGTTTCAGGCCAGCAATGTCTTTCAGTACTATCTCTTTTGGTTTGGAAGCTATTGCTGGACGTTTGGTAGAAAAAGCTACCCGGCTGAGAAAAACACTTTTGGTGCACCATGCAGGTACATTTGAGTTTCCCAGGCAAACGAAAGCAGTGACACCAAAGTTTCTAGTTTCTGTTTGTGTCTCCCCTGAGGAGGTTTCAGGCCAGCTATGTCTTTCAGTACTATCTCTTTTGGTTTGGAAGCTATTGCTGGACGTTTTGTAGAAAAAACTTCAATGGCCGAGAAAAACACTTTTGGTGCACCATGCAGGTACATTTGAGTTTCCCAGGCAAACGAAAGCAGTGACACCAAAGTTTCTAGTTTCTGTTTGTGTCTCCCCTGAGGAGGTTTCAGGCCAGCAATGTTTTTCAGTACTATCTCTTTTGGTTTGGAAGCTATTGCTGGACGTTTGGTAGAAAAAGCTGCCCCGGCCGAGAAAAACACTTTTGGTGCACCATGCAGGTACATTTGAGTTTCCCAGGCAAACGAAAGCAGTGACACCAAAGTTTCTAGTTTCTGTTTGTGTCTCCCCTGAGGAGGTTTCAGGCCAGCAATGTCTTTCAGTACTATCTCTTTTGGTTTGGAAGCTATTGCTGGACGTTTGGTAGAAAAAGCTACCCGGCTGAGAAAAACACTTTTGGTGCACCATGCAGGTACATTTGAGTTTCCCAGGCAAACGAAAGCAGTGACACCAAAGTTTCTAGTTTCTGTTTGTGTCTCCCCTGAGGAGGTTTCAGGCCAGCTATGTCTTTCAGTACTATCTCTTTTGGTTTGGAAGCTATTGCTGGACGTTTTGTAGAAAAAACTTCAATGGCCGAGAAAAACACTTTTGGTGCACCATGCAGGTACATTTGAGTTTCCCAGGCAAACGAAAGCAGTGACACCAAAGTTTCTAGTTTCTGTTTGTGTCTCCCCTGAGGAGGTTTCAGGCCAGCAATGTTTTTCAGTACTATCTCTTTTGGTTTGGAAGCTATTGCTGGACGTTTGGTAGAAAAAGCTGCCCCGGCCGAGAAAAACACTTTTGGTGCACCATGCAGGTACATTTGAGTTTCCCAGGCAAACGAAAGCAGTGACACCAAAGTTTCTAGTTTCTGTTTGTGTCTCCCCTGAGGAGGTTTCAGGCCAGCAATGTCTTTCAGTACTATCTCTTTTGGTTTGGATGCTATTGCTGGACGTTTGGTAGAAAAAGCTGCCCCGGCCGAGAAAAACACTTTTGGTGCACCATGCAGGTACATTTGAGTTTCCCAGGCAAACGAAAGCAGTGACACCAAAGTTTCTAGTTTCTGTTTGTGTCTCCCCTGAGGAGGTTTCAGGCCAGCAATGTCTTTCAGTACTATCTCTTTTGGTTTGGAAGCTATTGCTGGACGTTTGGTAGAAAAAGCTACCCGGCTGAGAGAAACACTTTTGGTGCACCATGCAGGTACATTTGAGTTTCCCAGGCAAACGAAAGCAGTGACACCAAAGTTTCTAGTTTCTGTTTGTGTCTCCCCTGAGGAGGTTTCAGGCCAGCTATGTCTTTCAGTACTATCTCTTTTGGTTTGGAAGCTATTGCTGGACGTTTGGTAGAAAAAACTTCAATGGCTGAGAAAAACACTTTTGGTGCACCATGCAGGTACATTTGAGTTTCCCAGGCAAACGAAAGCAGTGAGACCAAAGTTTCTAGTTTCTGTTTGTGTCTCCCCTGAGGAGGTTTCAGGCCAGCAATGTTTTTCAGTACTATCTCTTTTGGTTTGGAAGCTATTGCTGGACGTTTGGTAGAAAAAGCTGCCCCGGCCGAGAAAAACAATTTTGGTGCACCATGCAGGTACATTTGAGTTTCCCAGGCAAACGAAAGCAGTGACACCAAAGTTTCTAGTTTCTGTTTGTGTCTCCCCTGAGGAGGTTTCAGGCCAGCAATGTCTTTCAGTACTATCTCTTTTGGTTTGAAGCTATTGCTGGACGTTTGGTAGAAAAAGCTTCTCCGGCCGAGAGAAACACTTTTGGTGCACCATGCAGGTACATTTGAGTTTCCCAGGCAAACGAAAGCAGTGAGACCAAAGTTTCTAGTTTCTGTTTGTGTCTCCCCTGAGGAATTTTCAGGCCAGCAATGTTTTTCAGTACTATCTCTTTTGGTTTGGAAGCTATTGCTGGACGTTTAGTAGAAAAAGCTGCCCGGCCGAGAAAAACACTTTTGGTGCACCATGCAGGTACATTTGAGTTTCCCAGGCAAACGAAAGCAGTGACACCAAAGTTTCTAGTTTCTGTTTGTGTCTCCCCTGAGGAGGTTTCAGGCCAGCTATGTCTTTCAGTACTATCTCTTTTGGTTTGGAAGCTATTGCTGGACGTTTGGTAGAAAAAGCTTCTCCGGCCGAGAAAAACACTTTTGGTGCACCATGCAGGTACATTTGAGTTTCCCAGGCAAACGAAAGCAGTGACACCAAAGTTTCTAGTTTCTGTTTGTGTCTCCCCTGAGGAGGTTTCAGGCCAGCTATGTCTTTCAGTACTATCTCTTTTGGTTTGGAAGCTATTGCTGGACGTTTGGTAGAAAAAGCTTCTCCGGCCGAGAAAAACAGTTTTGGTGCACCATGCAGGTACATTTGAGTTTCCCAGGCAAACGAAAGCAGTGACACCAAAGTTTCTAGTTTATGTTTGTGTCTCCCCTGAGGAGGTTTCAGGCCAGCAATGTCTTTCAGTACTATCTCTTTTGGTTTGGAAGCTATTGCTGGACGTTTGGTAGAAAAAGCTACCCGGCTGAGAAAAACACTTTTGGTGCACCATGCAGGTACATTTGAGTTTCCCAGGCAAACGAAAGCAGTGACACCAAAGTTTCTAGTTTCTGTTTGTGTCTCCCCTGAGGAGGTTTCAGGCCAGCTATGTCTTTCAGTACTATCTCTTTTGGTTTGGAAGCTATTGCTGGACGTTTTGTAGAAAAAGCTTCTCCGGCCGAGAAAAACACTTTTGGTGCACCATGCAGGTACATTTGAGTTTCCCAGGCAAACGAAAGCAGTGACACCAAAGTTTCTAGTTTCTGTTTGTGTCTCCCCTGAGGAGGTTTCAGGCCAGCAATGTTTTTCAGTACTATCTCTTTTGGTTTGGAAGCTATTGCTGGACGTTTGGTAGAAAAAGCTGCCCCGGCTGAGAAAAACACTTTTGGTGCACCATGCAGGTACATTTGAGTTTCCCAGGCAAACGAAAGCAGTGACACCAAAGTTTCTAGTTTCTGTTTGTGTCTCCCCTGAGGAGGTTTCAGGCCAGCAATGTCTTTCAGTACTATCTCTTTTGGTTTGGATGCTATTGCTGGACGTTTGGTAGAAAAAGCTGCCCCGGCCGAGAAAAACACTTTTGGTGCACCATGCAGGTACATTTGAGTTTCCCAGGCAAACGAAAGCAGTGACACCAAAGTTTCTAGTTTCTGTTTGTGTCTCCCCTGAGGAGGTTTCAGGCCAGCAATGTCTTTCAGTACTATCTCTTTTGGTTTGGAAGCTATTGCTGGACGTTTGGTAGAAAAAGCTACCCGGCTGAGAGAAACACTTTTGGTGCACCATGCAGGTACATTTGAGTTTCCCAGGCAAACGAAAGCAGTGACACCAAAGTTTCTAGTTTCTGTTTGTGTCTCCCCTGAGGAGGTTTCAGGCCAGCTATGTCTTTCAGTACTATCTCTTTTGGTTTGGAAGCTATTGCTGGACGTTTGGTAGAAAAAACTTCAATGGCTGAGAAAAACACTTTTGGTGCACCATGCAGGTACATTTGAGTTTCCCAGGCAAACGAAAGCAGTGAGACCAAAGTTTCTAGTTTCTGTTTGTGTCTCCCCTGAGGAGGTTTCAGGCCAGCAATGTTTTTCAGTACTATCTCTTTTGGTTTGGAAGCTATTGCTGGACGTTTGGTAGAAAAAGCTGCCCCGGCCGAGAAAAACAATTTTGGTGCACCATGCAGGTACATTTGAGTTTCCCAGGCAAACGAAAGCAGTGACACCAAAGTTTCTAGTTTCTGTTTGTGTCTCCCCTGAGGAGGTTTCAGGCCAGCAATGTCTTTCAGTACTATCTCTTTTGGTTTGAAGCTATTGCTGGACGTTTGGTAGAAAAAGCTTCTCCGGCCGAGAGAAACACTTTTGGTGCACCATGCAGGTACATTTGAGTTTCCCAGGCAAACGAAAGCAGTGACACCAAAGTTTCTAGTTTCTGTTTGTGTCTCCCCTGAGGAGGTTTCAGGCCAGCAATGTTTTTCAGTACTATCTCTTTTGGTTTGGAAGCTATTGCTGGACGTTTAGTAGAAAAAGCTGCCCGGCCGAGAAAAACACTTTTGGTGCACCATGCAGGTACATTTGAGTTTCCCAGGCAAACGAAAGCAGTGACACCAAAGTTTCTAGTTTCTGTTTGTGTCTCCCCTGAGGAGGTTTCAGGCCAGCTATGTCTTTCAGTACTATCTCTTTTGGTTTGGAAGCTATTGCTGGACGTTTGGTAGAAAAAGCTTCTCCGGCCGAGAAAAACACTTTTGGTGCACCATGCAGGTACATTTGAGTTTCCCAGGCAAACGAAAGCAGTGACACCAAAGTTTCTAGTTTCTGTTTGTGTCTCCCCTGAGGAGGTTTCAGGCCAGCTATGTCTTTCAGTACTATCTCTTTTGGTTTGGAAGCTATTGCTGGACGTTTTGTAGAAAAAACTTCAATGGCCGAGAAAAACACTTTTGGTGCACCATGCAGGTACATTTGAGTTTCCCAGGCAAACGAAAGCAGTGACACCAAAGTTTCTAGTTTCTGTTTGTGTCTCCCCTGAGGAGGTTTCAGGCCAGCAATGTTTTTCAGTACTATCTCTTTTGGTTTGGAAGCTATTGCTGGACGTTTGGTAGAAAAAGCTGCCCCGGCCGAGAAAAACACTTTTGGTGCACCATGCAGGTACATTTGAGTTTCCCAGGCAAACGAAAGCAGTGACACCAAAGTTTCTAGTTTCTGTTTGTGTCTCCCCTGAGGAGGTTTCAGGCCAGCAATGTCTTTCAGTACTATCTCTTTTGGTTTGGAAGCTATTGCTGGACGTTTGGTAGAAAAAGCTACCCGGCTGAGAAAAACACTTTTGGTGCACCATGCAGGTACATTTGAGTTTCCCAGGCAAACGAAAGCAGTGACACCAAAGTTTCTAGTTTCTGTTTGTGTCTCCCCTGAGGAGGTTTCAGGCCAGCTATGTCTTTCAGTACTATCTCTTTTGGTTTGGAAGCTATTGCTGGACGTTTTGTAGAAAAAACTTCAATGGCCGAGAAAAACACTTTTGGTGCACCATGCAGGTACATTTGAGTTTCCCAGGCAAACGAAAGCAGTGACACCAAAGTTTCTAGTTTCTGTTTGTGTCTCCCCTGAGGAGGTTTCAGGCCAGCAATGTTTTTCAGTACTATCTCTTTTGGTTTGGAAGCTATTGCTGGACGTTTGGTAGAAAAAGCTGCCCCGGCCGAGAAAAACACTTTTGGTGCACCATGCAGGTACATTTGAGTTTCCCAGGCAAACGAAAGCAGTGACACCAAAGTTTCTAGTTTCTGTTTGTGTCTCCCCTGAGGAGGTTTCAGGCCAGCAATGTCTTTCAGTACTATCTCTTTTGGTTTGGATGCTATTGCTGGACGTTTGGTAGAAAAAGCTGCCCCGGCCGAGAAAAACACTTTTGGTGCACCATGCAGGTACATTTGAGTTTCCCAGGCAAACGAAAGCAGTGACACCAAAGTTTCTAGTTTCTGTTTGTGTCTCCCCTGAGGAGGTTTCAGGCCAGCAATGTCTTTCAGTACTATCTCTTTTGGTTTGGAAGCTATTGCTGGACGTTTGGTAGAAAAAGCTACCCGGCTGAGAGAAACACTTTTGGTGCACCATGCAGGTACATTTGAGTTTCCCAGGCAAACGAAAGCAGTGACACCAAAGTTTCTAGTTTCTGTTTGTGTCTCCCCTGAGGAGGTTTCAGGCCAGCTATGTCTTTCAGTACTATCTCTTTTGGTTTGGAAGCTATTGCTGGACGTTTGGTAGAAAAAACTTCAATGGCTGAGAAAAACACTTTTGGTGCACCATGCAGGTACATTTGAGTTTCCCAGGCAAACGAAAGCAGTGAGACCAAAGTTTCTAGTTTCTGTTTGTGTCTCCCCTGAGGAGGTTTCAGGCCAGCAATGTTTTTCAGTACTATCTCTTTTGGTTTGGAAGCTATTGCTGGACGTTTGGTAGAAAAAGCTGCCCCGGCCGAGAAAAACAATTTTGGTGCACCATGCAGGTACATTTGAGTTTCCCAGGCAAACGAAAGCAGTGACACCAAAGTTTCTAGTTTCTGTTTGTGTCTCCCCTGAGGAGGTTTCAGGCCAGCAATGTCTTTCAGTACTATCTCTTTTGGTTTGGAAGCTATTGCTGGACGTTTGGTAGAAAAAGCTACCCGGCTGAGAGAAACACTTTTGGTGCACCATGCAGGTACATTTGAGTTTCCCAGGCAAACGAAAGCAGTGACACCAAAGTTTCTAGTTTCTGTTTGTGTCTCCCCTGAGGAGGTTTCAGGCCAGCTATGTCTTTCAGTACTATCTCTTTTGGTTTGGAAGCTATTGCTGGACGTTTTGTAGAAAAAACTTCAATGGCCGAGAAAAACACTTTTGGTGCACCATGCAGGTACATTTGAGTTTCCCAGGCAAACGAAAGCAGTGACACCAAAGTTTCTAGTTTCTGTTTGTGTCTCCCCTGAGGAGGTTTCAGGCCAGCAATGTTTTTCAGTACTATCTCTTTTGGTTTGGAAGCTATTGCTGGACGTTTGGTAGAAAAAGCTGCCCCGGCCGAGAAAAACACTTTTGGTGCACCATGCAGGTACATTTGAGTTTCCCAGGCAAACGAAAGCAGTGACACCAAAGTTTCTAGTTTCTGTTTGTGTCTCCCCTGAGGAGGTTTCAGGCCAGCAATGTCTTTCAGTACTATCTCTTTTGGTTTGGATGCTATTGCTGGACGTTTGGTAGAAAAAGCTGCCCCGGCCGAGAAAAACACTTTTGGTGCACCATGCAGGTACATTTGAGTTTCCCAGGCAAACGAAAGCAGTGACACCAAAGTTTCTAGTTTCTGTTTGTGTCTCCCCTGAGGAGGTTTCAGGCCAGCAATGTCTTTCAGTACTATCTCTTTTGGTTTGGAAGCTATTGCTGGACGTTTGGTAGAAAAAGCTACCCGGCTGAGAGAAACACTTTTGGTGCACCATGCAGGTACATTTGAGTTTCCCAGGCAAACGAAAGCAGTGACACCAAAGTTTCTAGTTTCTGTTTGTGTCTCCCCTGAGGAGGTTTCAGGCCAGCTATGTCTTTCAGTACTATCTCTTTTGGTTTGGAAGCTATTGCTGGACGTTTGGTAGAAAAAACTTCAATGGCTGAGAAAAACACTTTTGGTGCACCATGCAGGTACATTTGAGTTTCCCAGGCAAACGAAAGCAGTGAGACCAAAGTTTCTAGTTTCTGTTTGTGTCTCCCCTGAGGAGGTTTCAGGCCAGCAATGTTTTTCAGTACTATCTCTTTTGGTTTGGAAGCTATTGCTGGACGTTTGGTAGAAAAAGCTGCCCCGGCCGAGAAAAACAATTTTGGTGCACCATGCAGGTACATTTGAGTTTCCCAGGCAAACGAAAGCAGTGACACCAAAGTTTCTAGTTTCTGTTTGTGTCTCCCCTGAGGAGGTTTCAGGCCAGCAATGTCTTTCAGTACTATCTCTTTTGGTTTGAAGCTATTGCTGGACGTTTGGTAGAAAAAGCTTCTCCGGCCGAGAGAAACACTTTTGGTGCACCATGCAGGTACATTTGAGTTTCCCAGGCAAACGAAAGTGACACCAAAGTTTCTAGTTTCTGTTTGTGTCTCCCCTGAGGAGGTTTCAGGCCAGCAATGTCTTTCAGTACTATCTCTTTTGGTTTGGAAGCTATTGCTGGACGTTTGGTAGAAAAAGCTGCCCCGGCCGAGAAAAACACTTTTGGTGCACCATGCAGGTACATTTGAGTTTCCCAGGCAAACGATAGCAGTTACACCAAAGTTTCTAGTTTCTGTTTGTGTCTCCCCTGAGGAGGTTTCAGGCCAGCTATGTCTTTCAGTACTATCTCTTTTGGTTTGGAAGCTATTGCTAAACGTTTGGTAGAAAAAGCTGCGCCGGCCGAGAAAAACACTTTTGGTGCACCATGCAGGTACATTTGAGTTTCCCAGGCAAACGAAAGCAGTGACACCAAAGTTTCTAGTTTCTGTTTGTGTCTCCCCTGAGGAGGTTTCAGGCCAGCAATGTCTTTCAGTACTATCTCTTTTGGTTTGGAAGCTATTGCTGGACGTTTGGTAGAAAAAGCTTCTCCGGCCGAGAAAAACAGTTTTGGTGCACCATGCAGGTACATTTGAGTTTCCCAGGCAAACGAAAGCAGTGACACCAAAGTTTCTAGTTTCTGTTTGTGTCTCCCCTGAGGAGGTTTCAGGCCAGCTATGTCTTTCAGTCCTATCTCTTTTGGTTTGGAAGCTATTGCTGGACGTTTGGTAGAAAAAGCTTCTCCGGCCGAGAGAAACACTTTTGGTGCACCATGCAGGTACATTTGAGTTTCCCAGGCAAACGAAAGCAGTGACACCAAAGTTTCTAGTTTCTGTTTGTCTCTCCCCTGAGGAGGTTTCAGGCCAGCAATGTCTTTCAGTACTATCTCTTTTGGTTTGGAAGCTATTGCTGGACGTTTGGTAGAAAAAGCTGCCCCGGCCGAGAAAAACACTTTTGGTGCACCATGCAGGTACATTTGAGTTTCCCAGGCAAACGAAAGCAGTTACACCAAAATTTCTAGTTTCTGTTTGTGTCTCCCCTGAGGAGGTTTCAGGCCAGCTATGTCTTTCAGTACTATCTCTTTTGGTTTGGAAGCTATTGCTGGACGTTTGGTAGAAAAAGCTGCCCCGGCCGAGAAAAACACTTTTGGTGCACCATGCAGGTACATTTGAGTTTCCCAGGCAAACGAAAGCAGTGACACCAAAGTTTCTAGTTTCTGTTTGTGTCTCCCCTGAGGAGGTTTCAGGCCAGCTATGTCTTTCAGTACTATCTCTTTTGGTTTGGAAGCTATTGCTGGACGTTTGGTAGAAAAAGCTGCCCCGGCCGAGAAAAACACTTTTGGTGCACCATGCAGGTACATTTGAGTTTCCCAGGCAAACGAAAGCAGTGAGACCAAAGTTTCTAGTTTCTGTTTCTGTCTCCCCTGAGGAGGTTTCAGGCCAGCAATGTCTTTCAGTACTATCTCTTTTGGTTTTGAAGCTATTGCTGGACGTTTGGTAGAAAAAGCTTCTCCGGCCGAGAAAAACAATTTTGGTGCACCATGCAGGTACATTTGAGTTTCCCAGGCAAACGAAAGCAGTGACACCAAAGTTTCTAGTTTCTGTTTGTGTCTCCCCTGAGGAGGTTTCAGGCCAGCAATGTCTTTTAGTACTATCTCTTTTGGTTTGGAAGCTATTGCTGGACGTTTGGTAGAAAAAGCTGCGCCGGCCGAGAAAAACACTTTTGGTGCACCATGCAGGTACATTTGAGTTTCCCAGGCAAACGAAAGCAGTGACACCAAAGATTCTAGTTTCTGTTTGTGTCTCCCCTGAGGAGGTTTCAGGCCAGCTATGTCTTTCAGTACTATCTCTTTTGGTTTGGAAGCTATTGCTGGACGTTTGGTAGAAAAAGCTTCTCCGGCCGAGAAAAACACTTTTGGTGCACCATGCAGGTACATTTGAGTTTCCCAGGCAAACGAAAGCAGTTATACCAAAGTTTCTAGTTTCTGTTTGTGTCTCCCTTGAGGAGGTTTCAGGCCAGCTATGTCTTTCAGTACTATCTCTTTTGGTTTGGAAGCTATTGCTGGACGTTTGGTAGAAAAAGCTACCCGGTCGAGAAAAACACTTTTGGTGCACCATGCAGGTACATTTGAGTTTCCCAGGCAAACGAAAGCAGTGACACCAAAGTTTCTAGTTTCTGTTTGTGTCTCCCCTGAGGAGGTTTCAGGCTAGCAATGTCTTTTAGTACTATCTCTTTTGGTTTGGAAGCTATTGCTGGACGTTTGGTAGAAAAAGCTGCGCCGGCCGAGAAAAACACTTTTGGTGCACCATGCAGGTACATTTGAGTTTCCCAGGCAAACGAAAGCAGTGACACCATAGATTCTAGTTTCTGTTTGTGTCTCCCCTGAGGAGGTTTCAGGCCAGCTATGTCTTTCAGTACTATCTCTTTTGGTTTGGAAGCTATTGCTGGACGTTTGGTAGAAAAAGCTTCTCCGGCCGAGAAAAACACTTTTGGTGCACCATGCAGGTACATTTGAGTTTCCCAGGCAAACGAAAGCAGTTATACCAAAGTTTCTAGTTTCTGTTTGTGTCTCCCTTGAGGAGGTTTCAGGCCAGCTATGTCTTTCAGTACTATCTCTTTTGGTTTGGAAGCTATTGCTGGACGTTTGGTAGAAAAAGCTACCCGGCCGAGAAAAACACTTTTGGTGCACCATGCAGGTACATTTGAATTTCCCAGGCAAACGAAAGCAGTGACACCAAAGTTTCTAGTTTCTGTTTGTGTCTCCCTTGAGGAGGTTTCAGGCCAGCTATGTCTTTCAGTACTATCTCTTTTGGTTTGGAAGCTATTGCTGGACGTTTGGTAGAAAAAGCTACCCGGCCGAGAAAAACACTTTTGGTGCACCATGCAGGTACATTTGAATTTCCCAGGCAAACGAAAGCAGTGACACCAAAGTTTCTAGTTTCTGTTTGTGTCTCCCCTGAGGAGGTTTCAGGCCAGCTATGTCTTTCAGTACTATCTCTTTTGGTTTGGAAGCTATTGCTGGACGTTTGGTAGAAAAAGCTTCTCCAACCGAGAAAAACACTTTTGGTGCACCATGCAGGTACATTTGAGTTTCCCAGGCAAACGAAAGCAGTGACACCAAAGTTTCTAGTTTCTGTTTGTGTCTCCCCTGAGGAGGTTTCAGGCCTGCAATGTCTTTCAGTACTATCTCTTTTGGTTTGAAGCTATTGCTGGACGTTTTGTAGAAAAAGCTGCTCCGGCCGAGAAAAAAAATTTTGGTGCACCATGCAGGTACATTTGAGTTTCCCAGGCAAACGAAAGCAGTGACACCAAAGTTTCTAGTTTCTGTTTGTGTCTCCCCTGAGGAGGTTTCAGGCCAGCTATGTCTTTCAGTACTATCTCTTTTGGTTTGGAAGCTATTGCTGGACGTTTGGTAGAAAAAGCTGCCCCGGCCGAGAAAAACACTTTTGGTGCACCATGCAGGTACATTTGAGTTTCCCAGGCAAACGAAAGCAGTGACACCAAAGTTTCTAGTTTCTGTTTGTGTCTCCCCTGAGGAGGTTTCAGGCCAGCAATGTCTTTCAGTACTATCTCTTTTGGTTTGAAGCTATTGCTGGACGTTTGGTAGAAAAAGCTTCTCCGGCCGAGAAAAACACTTTTGGTGCACCATGCAGGTACATTTGAGTTTCCCAGGCAAACGAAAGCAGTGACACCAAAGTTTCTAGTTTCTGTTTGGGTTCTCCCCTGAGGAGGTTTCAGGCCAGCTATGTCTTTCAGTACTATCTCTTTTGGTTTGGAAGCTATTGCTGGACGTTTGGTAGAAAAAGCTGCCCCGGCCGAGAAAAACACTTTTGGTGCACCATGCAGGTACATTTGAGTTTCCCAGGCAAACGAAAGCAGTGACACCAAAGTTTCTAGTTTCTGTTTGTGTCTCCCCTGAGGAGGTTTCAGGCCAGCTATGTCTTTCAGTACTATCTCTTTTGGTTTGGAAGCTATTGCTGGACGTTTGGTAGAAAAAGCTGCCCCGGCCGAGAAAAACACTTTTGGTGCACCATGCAGGTACATTTGAGTTTCCCAGGCAAACGAAAGCAGTGACACCAAAGTTTCTAGTTTCTGTTTGTGTCTCCCCTGAGGAGGTTTCAGGCCAGCAATGTCTTTCAGTACTATCTCTTTTGGTTTGAAGCTATTGCTGGACGTTTGGTAGAAAAAGCTTCTCCGGCCGAGAGAAACACTTTTGGTGCACCATGCAGGTACATTTGAGTTTCCCAGGCAAACGAAAGCAGTGGTACCAAAGTTTCTAGTTTCTGTTTGTGTCTCCCCTGAGGAGGTTTCAGGCCAGCTATGTCTTTCAGTACTATCTCTTTTGGTTTGGAAGCTATTGCTGGACGTTTGGTAGAAAAAGCTGCCCCGGCCGAGAAAAACACTTTTGGTGCACCATGCAGGTACATTTGAGTTTCCCAGGCAAACGAAAGCAGTGAGACCAAAGTTTCTAGTTTCTGTTTGTGTCTCCCCTGAGGAGGTTTCAGGCCAGCTATGTCTTTCAGTACTATCTCTTTTGGTTTGGAAGCTATTGCTGGACGTTTGGTAGAAAAAGCTGCCCCGGCCGAGAAAAACACTTTTGGTGCACCATGCAGGTACATTTGAGTTTCCCAGGCAAACGAAAGCAGTGACACCAAAGTTTCTAGTTTCTGTTTGTGTCTCCCCTGAGGAGGTTTCAGGCCAGCAATGTCTTTCAGTACTATCTCTTTTGGTTTGGAAGCTATTGCTGGACGTTTGGTAGAAAAATCTGCCCCGGCCGAGAAAAACAATTTTGGTGCACCATGCAGGTACATTTGAGTTTCCCAGGCAAACGAAAGCAGTGACACCAAAGTTTCTAGTTTCTGTTTGTGTCTCCCCTGAGGAGGTTTCAGGCCAGCAATGTCTTTTAGTACTATCTCTTTTGGTTTGGAAGCTATTGCTGGACGTTTGGTGGAAAAAGCTGCGCCGGCCGAGAAAAACACTTTTGGTGCACCATGCAGGTACATTTGAGTTTCCCAGGCAAACGAAAGCAGTGACACCAAAGTTTCTAGTTTCTGTTTGTGTCTCCCCTGAGGAGGTTTCAGGCCAGCTATGTCTTTCAGTACTATCTCTTTTGGTTTGGAAGCTATTGCTGGACGTTTGGTAGAAAAAGCTTCTCCGGCCGAGAAAAACACTTTTGGTGCACCATGCAGGTACATTTGAGTTTCCCAGGCAAACGAAAGCAGTGACACCAAAGTTTCTAGTTTCTGTTTGTGTCTCCCTTGAGGAGGTTTCAGGCCAGCTATGTCTTTCAGTACTATCTCTTTTGGTTTGGATGCTATTGCTGGACGTTTGGTAGAAAAAGCTACCCGGCCGAGAAAAACACTTTTGGTGCACCATGCAGGTACATTTGAGTTTCCCAGGCAAACGAAAGCAGTGACACCAAAGTTTCTAGTTTCTGTTTGTGTCTCCCCTGAGGAGGTTTCAGGCCAGCAATGTCTTTCAGTACTATCTCTTTTGGTTTGGAAGCAATTGCTGGAAGTTTGGCATGTTTGGTAGATAAAGCTTCTCCGGCCGAGAAAAACAATTTTGGTGCACCAAGCAGGTACATTTGAGTGTCCCAGGCAAACGAAAGCAGTGAGACCAAAGTTTCTAGTTTCTATTTGTGTCTCCCCTGAGGAGGTTTCAGGCCAGCTATGTCTTTCAGTACTATCTCTTTTGGTTTGGAAGCTATTGCTGGACGTTTGGTAGAAAAAGCTGCTCCGGCCGAGAAAAACACTTTTGGTGCACCATGCAGGTACATTTGAGTTTCCCAGGCAAACGAAAGCAGTGAAACCAAAGTTTCTAGTTTCTGTTTGTGTCTCCCCTGAGGAGGTTTCAGGCCTGCAATGTCTTTCAGTACTATCTCTTTTGGTTTGAAGCTATTGCTGGACGTTTGGTAGAAAAAGCTGCTCCGGCCGAGAAAAACAATTTTGGTGCACCATGCAGGTACATTTGAGTTTCCCAGGCAAACGAAAGCAGTGACACCAAAGTTTCTAGTTTCTGTTTGTGTCTCCCCTGAGGAGGTTTCAGGCCAGCTATGTCTTTCAGTACTATCTCTTTTGGTTTGGAAGCTATTGCTGGACGTTTGGTAGAAAAAGCTGCCCCGGCCGAGAAAAACACTTTTGGTGCACCATGCAGGTACATTTGAGTTTCCCAGGCAAACGAAAGCAGTGACACCAAAGTTTCTAGTTTCTGTTTGTGTCTCCCCTGAGGAGGTTTCAGGCCAGCAATGTCTTTCAGTACTATCTCTTTTGGTTTGGAAGCTATTGCTGGACGTTTGGTAGAAAAAGCTGCCCCGGCCGAGAAAAACACTTTTGGTGCACCATGCAGGTACATTTGAGTTTCCCAGGCAAACGATAGCAGTTACACCAAAGTTTCTAGTTTCTGTTTGTGTCTCCCCTGAGGAGGTTTCAGGCCAGCTATGTCTTTCAGTACTATCTCTTTTGGTTTGGAAGCTATTGCTAAACGTTTGGTAGAAAAAGCTGCGCCGGCCGAGAAAAACACTTTTGGTGCACCATGCAGGTACATTTGAGTTTCCCAGGCAAACGAAAGCAGTGACACCAAAGTTTCTAGTTTCTGTTTGTGTCTCCCCTGAGGAGGTTTCAGGCCAGCAATGTCTTTCAGTACTATCTCTTTTGGTTTGAAGCTATTGCTGGACGTTTGGTAGAAAAAGCTTCTCCGGCCGAGAGAAACACTTTTGGTGCACCATGCAGGTACATTTGAGTTTCCCAGGCAAACGAAAGCAGTGGCACCAAAGTTTCTAGTTTCTGTTTGTGTCTCCCCTGAGGAGGTTTCAGGCCAGCTATGTCTTTCAGTACTATCTCATTTGGTTTGGAAGCTATTGCTGGACGTTTGGTAGAAAAAGCTGCCCCGGCCGAGAAAAACACTTTTGGTGCACCATGCAGGTACATTTGAGTTTCCCAGGCAAACGAAAGCAGTGAGACCAAAGTTTCTAGTTTCTGTTTCTGTCTCCCCTGAGGAGGTTTCAGGCCAGCAATGTCTTTCAGTACTATCTCTTTTGGTTTTGAAGCTATTGCTGGACGTTTGGTAGAAAAAGCTGCCCCGGCCGAGAAAAACACTTTTGGTGCACCATGCAGGTACATTTGAGTTTCCCAGGCAAACGAAAGCAGTGAGACCAAAGTTTCTAGTTTCTGTTTGTGTCTCCCCTGAGGAGGTTTCAGGCCAGCAATGTCTTTCAGTACTATCTCTTTTGGTTTGGAAGCTATTGCTGGACGTTTGGTAGAAAAATCTGCGCCGGCCGAGAAAAACACTTTTGGTGCACCATGCAGGTACATTTGAGTTTCCCAGGCAAACGAAAGCAGTTATACCAAAGTTTCTAGTTTCTGTTTGTGTCTCCCTTGAGGAGGTTTCAGGCCAGCTATGTCTTTCAGTACTATCTCTTTTGGTTTGGAAGCTATTGCTGGACGTTTGGTAGAAAAAGCTACCCGGCCGAGAAAAACACTTTTGGTGCACCATGCAGGTACATTTGAGTTTCCCAGGCAAACGAAAGCAGTGACACCAAAGTTTCTAGTTTCTGTTTGTGTCTCCCCTGAGGAGGTTTCAGGCCAGCTATGTCTTTCAGTACTATCTCTTTTGGTTTGGAAGCAATTGCTGGAAGTTTGGCATGTTTGGTAGATAAAGCTTCTCCGGCCGAGAAAAACAATTTTGGTGCACCAAGCAGGTACATTTGAGTGTCCCAGGCAAACGAAAGCAGTGAGACCAAAGTTTCTAGTTTCTATTTATGTCTCCCCTGAGGAGGTTTCAGGCCAGCTATGTCTTTCAGTACTATCTCTTTTGGTTTGGAAGCTATTGCTGGACGTTTGGTAGAAAAAGCTGCTCCGGCCGAGAAAAACACTTTTGGTGCACCATGCAGGTACATTTGAGTTTCCCAGGCAAACGAAAGCAGTGACACCAAAGTTTCTAGTTTCTGTTTGTGTCTCCCCTGAGGAGGTTTCAGGCCTGCAATGTCTTTCAGTACTATCTCTTTTGGTTTGAAGCTATTGCTGGACGTTTGGTAGAAAAAGCTGCTCCGGCCGAGAAAAACAATTTTGGTGCACCATGCAGGTACATTTGAGTTTCCCAGGCAAACGAAAGCAGTGACACCAAAGTTTCTAGTTTCTGTTTGTGTCTCCCCTGAGGAGGTTTCAGGCCAGCTATGTCTTTCAGTACTATCTCTTTTGGTTTGGAAGCTATTGCTGGACGTTTGGTAGAAAAAGCTGCCCCGGCCGAGAAAAACACTTTTGGTGCACCATGCAGGTACATTTGAGTTTCCCAGGCAAACGAAAGCAGTGACACCAAAGTTTCTAGTTTCTGTTTGTCTCTCCCCTGAGGAGGTTTCAGGCCAGCAATGTCTTTCAGTACTATCTCTTTTGGTTTGGAAGCTATTGCTGGACGTTTGGTAGAAAAAGCTGCCCCGGCCGAGAAAAACACTTTTGGTGCACCATGCAGGTACATTTGAGTTTCCCAGGCAAACGATAGCAGTTACACCAAAGTTTCTAGTTTCTGTTTGTGTCTCCCCTGAGGAGGTTTCAGGCCAGCTATGTCTTTCAGTACTATCTCTTTTGGTTTGGAAGCTATTGCTAAACGTTTGGTAGAAAAAGCTGCGCCGGCCGAGAAAAACACTTTTGGTGCACCATGCAGGTACATTTGAGTTTCCCAGGCAAACGAAAGCAGTGACACCAAAGTTTCTAGTTTCTGTTTGTGTCTCCCCTGAGGAGGTTTCAGGCCAGCAATGTCTTTCAGTACTATCTCTTTTGGTTTGGAAGCTATTGCTGGACGTTTGGTAGAAAAAGCTTCTCCGGCCGAGAAAAACAGTTTTGGTGCACCATGCAGGTACATTTGAGTTTCCCAGGCAAACGAAAGCAGTGACACCAAAGTTTCTAGTTTCTGTTTGTGTCTCCCCTGAGGAGGTTTCAGGCCAGCTATGTCTTTCAGTCCTATCTCTTTTGGTTTGGAAGCTATTGCTGGACGTTTGGTAGAAAAAGCTTCTCCGGCCGAGAGAAACACTTTTGGTGCACCATGCAGGTACATTTGAGTTTCCCAGGCAAACGAAAGCAGTGACACCAAAGTTTCTAGTTTCTGTTTGTCTCTCCCCTGAGGAGGTTTCAGGCCAGCAATGTCTTTCAGTACTATCTCTTTTGGTTTGGAAGCTATTGCTGGACGTTTGGTAGAAAAAGCTGCCCCGGCCGAGAAAAACACTTTTGGTGCACCATGCAGGTACATTTGAGTTTCCCAGGCAAACGAAAGCAGTTACACCAAAATTTCTAGTTTCTGTTTGTGTCTCCCCTGAGGAGGTTTCAGGCCAGCTATGTCTTTCAGTACTATCTCTTTTGGTTTGGAAGCTATTGCTGGACGTTTGGTAGAAAAAGCTGCCCCGGCCGAGAGAAACACTTTTGGTGCACCATGCAGGTACATTTGAGTTTCCCAGGCAAACGAAAGCAGTGACACCAAAGTTTCTAGTTTCTGTTTGTGTCTCCCCTGAGGAGGTTTCAGGCCAGCTATGTCTTTCAGTACTATCTCTTTTGGTTTGAAGCTATTGCTGGACGTTTGGTAGAAAAAGCTTCTCCGGCCGAGAGAAACACTTTTGGTGCACCATGCAGGTACATTTGAGTTTCCCAGGCAAACGAAAGCAGTGACACCAAAGTTTCTAGTTTCTGTTTGTGTCTCCCCTGAGGAGGTTTCAGGCCAGCTATGTCTTTCAGTACTATCTCTTTTGGTTTGGAAGCTATTGCTGGACGTTTGGTAGAAAAAGCTTCTCTGGCCGAGAAAAACACTTTTGGTGCACCATGCAGGTACATTTGAGTTTCCCAGGCAAACGAAAGCAGTGACACCAAAGTTTCTAGTTTCTGTTTGTGTCTCCCCTGAGGAGGTTTCAGGCCAGCAATGTCTTTCAGTACTATCTCTTTTGGTTTGAAGCTATTGCTGGACGTTTGGTAGAAAAAGCTTCTCCGGCCGAGAGAAACACTTTTGGTGCACCATGCAGGTACATTTGAGTTTCCCAGGCAAACGAAAGCAGTGGCACCAAAGTTTCTAGTTTCTGTTTGTGTCTCCCCTGAGGAGGTTTCAGGCCAGCTATGTCTTTCAGTACTATCTCTTTTGGTTTGGAAGCTATTGCTGGACGTTTGGTAGAAAAAGCTGCCCCGGCCGAGAAAAACACTTTTGGTGCACCATGCAGGTACATTTGAGTTTCCCAGGCAAACGAAAGCAGTGAGACCAAAGTTTCTAGTTTCTGTTTGTCTCTCCCCTGAGGAGGTTTCAGGCCAGCAATGTCTTTCAGTACTATCTCTTTTGGTTTGGAAGCTATTGCTGGACGTTTGGTAGAAAAAGCTGCCCCGGCCGAGAAAAACACTTTTGGTGCACCATGCAGGTACATTTGAGTTTCCCAGGCAAACGAAAGCAGTGACACCAAAGTTTCTAGTTTCTGTTTGTGTCTCCCCTGAGGAGGTTTCAGGCCAGCTATGTCTTTCAGTACTATCTCTTTTGGTTTGGAAGCTATTGCTGGACGTTTGGTAGAAAAAGCTTCTCCGGCCGAGAAAAACACTTTTGGTGCACCATGCAGGTACATTTGAGTTTCCCAGGCAAACGAAAGCAGTGACACCAAAGTTTCTAGTTTCTGTTTGTGTCTCCCCTGAGGAGGTTTCAGGCCAGCTATGTCTTTCAGTACTATCTCTTTTGGTTTGGAAGCTATTGCTGGACGTTTGGTAGAAAAAGCTGCCCCGGCCGAGAAAAACACTTTTGGTGCACCATGCAGGTACATTTGAGTTTCCCAGGCAAACGAAAGCAGTGACACCAAAGTTTCTAGTTTCTGTTTGTGTCTCCCCTGAGGAGGTTTCAGGCCAGCAATGTCTTTCAGTACTATCTCTTTTGGTTTGAAGCTATTGCTGGACGTTTGGTAGAAAAAGCTTCTCCGGCCGAGAGAAACACTTTTGGTGCACCATGCAGGTACATTTGAGTTTCCCAGGCAAACGAAAGCAGTGACACCAAAGTTTCTAGTTTCTGTTTGTGTCTCCCCTGAGGAGGTTTCAGGCCAGCAATGTCTTTTTTTACTATCTCTTTTGGTTTGGAAGCTATTGCTGGACGTTTGGTAGAAAAAGCTGCGCCGGCCGAGAAAAACACTTTTGGTGCACCATGCAGGTACATTTGAGTTTCCCAGGCAAACGAAAGCAGTGACACCAAAGTTTCTAGTTTCTGTTTGTGTCTCCCCTGAGGAGGTTTCAGGCCAGCAATGTCTTTCAGTACTATCTCTTTTGGTTTGAAGCTATTGCTGGACGTTTGGTAGAAAAAGCTTCTCCGGCCGAGAGAAACACTTTTGGTGCACCATGCAGGTACATTTGAGTTTCCCAGGCAAACGAAAGCAGTGGCACCAAAGTTTCTAGTTTCTGTTTGTGTCTCCCCTGAGGAGGTTTCAGGCCAGCTATGTCTTTCAGTACTATCTCTTTTGGTTTGGAAGCTATTGCTGGACGTTTGGTAGAAAAAGCTGCCCCGGCCGAGAAAAACACTTTTGGTGCACCATGCAGGTACATTTGAGTTTCCCAGGCAAACGAAAGCAGTGACACCAAAGTTTCTAGTTTCTGTTTCTGTCTCCCCTGAGGAGGTTTCAGGCCAGCAATGTCTTTCAGTACTATCTCTTTTGGTTTGGAAGCTATTGCTGGACGTTTGGTAGAAAAAGCTACCCGGCCGAGAAAAACACTTTTGGTGCACCATGCAGGTACATTTGAGTTTCCCAGGCAAACGAAAGCAGTGACACCAAAGTTTCTAGTTTCTGTTTGTGTCTCCCCTGAGGAGGTTTCAGGCCAGCAATGTCTTTCAGTACTATCTCTTTTGGTTTGGAAGCAATTGCTGGAAGTTTGGCATGTTTGGTAGATAAAGCTTCTCCGGCCGAGAAAAACAATTTTGGTGCACCAAGCAGGTACATTTGAGTGTCCCAGGCAAACGAAAGCAGTGAGACCAAAGTTTCTAGTTTCTATTTGTGTCTCCCCTGAGGAGGTTTCAGGCCAGCAATGTCTTTCAGTACTATCTCTTTTGGTTTGGAAGCTATTGCTGGACGTTTGGTAGAAAAAGCTGCTCCGGCCGAGAAAAACACTTTTGGTGCACCATGCAGGTACATTTGAGTTTCCCAGGCAAACGAAAGCAGTGACACCAAAGTTTCTAGTTTCTGTTTGTGTCTCCCCTGAGGAGGTTTCAGGCCTGCAATGTCTTTCAGTACTATCTCTTTTGGTTTGAAGCTATTGCTGGACGTTTGGTAGAAAAAGCTGCTCCGGCCGAGAAAAACAATTTTGGTGCACCATGCAGGTACATTTGAGTTTCCCAGGCAAACGAAAGCAGTGACACCAAAGTTTCTAGTTTCTGTTTGTGTCTCCCCTGAGGAGGTTTCAGGCCAGCTATGTCTTTCAGTACTATCTCTTTTGGTTTGGAAGCTATTGCTGGACGTTTGGTAGAAAAAGCTGCCCCGGCCGAGAAAAACACTTATGGTGCACCATGCAGGTACATTTGAGTTTCCCAGGCAAACGAAAGCAGTGACACCAAAGTTTCTAGTTTCTGTTTGTGTCTCCCCTGAGGAGGTTTCAGGCCAGCAATGTCTTTCAGTACTATCTCTTTTGGTTTGGAAGCTATTGCTGGACGTTTGGTAGAAAAAGCTGCCCCGGCCGAGAAAAACACTTTTGGTGCACCATGCAGGTACATTTGAGTTTCCCAGGCAAATGAAAGCAGTGACACCAAAGTTTCTAGTTTCTGTTTGTGTCTCCCCTGAGGAGGTTTCAGGCCAGCAATGTCTTTCAGTACTATCTCTTTTGGTTTGGAAGCTATTGCTGGACGTTTGGTAGAAAAAGCTGCCCCGGCCGAGAAAAACACTTTTGGTGCACCATGCAGGTACATTTGAGTTTCCCAGGCAAACGAAAGCAGTGACACCAAAGTTTCTAGTTTCTGTTTGTGTCTCCCCTGAGGAGGTTTCAGGCCAGCTATGTCTTTCAGTACTATCTCTTTTGGTTTGGAAGCTATTGCTGGACGTTTGGTAGAAAAAGCTTCTCCGGCCGAGAAAAACACTTTTGGTGCACCATGCAGGTACATTTGAGTTTCCCAGGCAAACGAAAGCAGTGACACCAAAGTTTCTAGTTTCTGTTTGTGTCTCCCCTGAGGAGGTTTCAGGCCAGCAATGTCTTTCAGTACTATCTCTTTTGGTTTGGAAGCTATTGCTGGACGTTTGGTAGAAAAAGCTGCCCCGGCCGAGAAAAACACTTTTGGTGCACCATGCAGGTACATTTGAGTTTCCCAGGCAAACGATAGCAGTTACACCAAAGTTTCTAGTTTCTGTTTGTGTCTCCCCTGAGGAGGTTTCAGGCCAGCTATGTCTTTCAGTACTATCTCTTTTGGTTTGGAAGCTATTGCTAAACGTTTGGTAGAAAAAGCTGCGCCGGCCGAGAAAAACACTTTTGGTGCACCATGCAGGTACATTTGAGTTTCCCAGGCAAACGAAAGCAGTGACACCAAAGTTTCTAGTTTCTGTTTGTGTCTCCCCTGAGGAGGTTTCAGGCCAGCAATGTCTTTCAGTACTATCTCTTTTGGTTTGGAAGCTATTGCTGGACGTTTGGTAGAAAAAGCTTCTCCGGCCGAGAAAAACAGTTTTGGTGCACCATGCATGTACATTTGAGTTTCCCAGGCAAACGAAAGCAGTGACACCAAAGTTTCTAGTTTCTGTTTGTGTCTCCCCTGAGGAGGTTTCAGGCCAGCTATGTCTTTCAGTCCTATCTCTTTTGGTTTGGAAGCTATTGCTGGACGTTTGGTAGAAAAAGCTTCTCAGGCCGAGAGAAACACTTTTGGTGCACCATGCAGGTACATTTGAGTTTCCCAGGCAAACGAAAGCAGTGACACCAAAGTTTCTAGTTTCTGTTTGTCTCTCCCCTGAGGAGGTTTCAGGCCAGCAATGTCTTTCAGTACTATCTCTTTTGGTTTGGAAGCTATTGCTGGACGTTTGGTAGAAAAAGCTGCCCCGGCCGAGAAAAACACTTTTGGTGCACCATGCAGGTACATTTGAGTTTCCCAGGCAAACGAAAGTAGTTACACCAAAATTTCTAGTTTCTGTTTGTGTCTCCCCTGAGGAGGTTTCAGGCCAGCTATGTCTTTCAGTACTATCTCTTTTGGTTTGGAAGCTATTGCTGGACGTTTGGTAGAAAAAGCTTCTCCGGCCGAGAGAAACACTTTTGGTGCACCATGCAGGTACATTTGAGTTTCCCAGGCAAACGAAAGCAGTGACACCAAAGTTTCTAGTTTCTGTTTGTGTCTCCCCTGAGGAGGTTTCAGGCCAGCTATGTCTTTCAGTACTATCTCTTTTGGTTTGAAGCTATTGCTGGACGTTTGGTAGAAAAAGCTTCTCCGGCCGAGAGAAACACTTTTGGTGCACCATGCAGGTACATTTGAGTTTCCCAGGCAAACGAAAGCAGTGACACCAAAGTTTCTAGTTTCTGTTTGTGTCTCCCCTGAGGAGGTTTCAGGCCAGCTATGTCTTTCAGTACTATCTCTTTTGGTTTGGAAGCTATTGCTGGACGTTTGGTAGAAAAAGCTTCTCTGGCCGAGAAAAACACTTTTGGTGCACCATGCAGGTACATTTGAGTTTCCCAGGCAAACGAAAGCAGTGACACCAAAGTTTCTAGTTTCTGTTTGTGTCTCCCCTGAGGAGGTTTCAGGCCAGCAATGTCTTTCAGTACTATCTCTTTTGGTTTGGAAGCTATTGCTGGACGTTTGGTAGAAAAAGCTGCCCCGGCCGAGAAAAACACTTTTGGTGCACCATGCAGGTACATTTGAGTTTCCCAGGCAAACGAAAGCAGTGACACCAAAGTTTCTAGTTTCTGTTTGTGTCTCCCCTGAGGAGGTTTCAGGCCAGCAATGACTTTCAGTACTATCTCTTTTGGTTTGGAAGCTATTGCTGGACGTTTGGTAGAAAAAGCTGCCCCGGCCGAGAAAAACACTTTTGGTGCACCATGCAGGTACATTTGAGTTTCCCAGGCAAACGATAGCAGTGACACCAAAGTTTCTAGTTTCTGTTTGTGTCTCCCCTGAGGAGGTTTCAGGCCAGCTATGTCTTTCAGTACTATCTCTTTTGGTTTGGAAGCTATTGCTAAACGTTTGGTAGAAAAAGCTGCGCCGGCCGAGAAAAACACTTTTGGTGCACCATGAAGGTACATTTGAGTTTCCCAGGCAAACGAAAGCAGTGACACCAAAGTTTCTAGTTTCTGTTTGTGTCTCCCCTGAGGAGGTTTCAGGCCAGCAATGTCTTTCAGTACTATCTCTTTTGGTTTGGAAGCTATTGCTGGACGTTTGGTAGAAAAAGCTTCTCCGGCCGAGAAAAACAGTTTTGGTGCACCATGCATGTACATTTGAGTTTCCCAGGCAAACGAAAGCAGTGACACCAAAGTTTCTAGTTTCTGTTTGTGTCTCCCCTGAGGAGGTTTCAGGCCAGCTATGTCTTTCAGTCCTATCTCTTTTGGTTTGGAAGCTATTGCTGGACGTTTGGTAGAAAAAGCTTCTCCGGCCGAGAGAAACACTTTTGGTGCACCATGCAGGTACATTTGAGTTTCCCAGGCAAACGAAAGCAGTGACACCAAAGTTTCTAGTTTCTGTTTGTCTCTCCCCTGAGGAGGTTTCAGGCCAGCAATGTCTTTCAGTACTATCTCTTTTGGTTTGGAAGCTATTGCTGGACGTTTGGTAGAAAAAGCTGCCCCGGCCGAGAAAAACACTTTTGGTGCACCATGCAGGTACATTTGAGTTTCCCAGGCAAACGAAAGCAGTGACACCAAAGTTTCTAGTTTCTGTTTGTGTCTCCCCTGAGGAGGTTTCAGGCCAGCTATGTCTTTCAGTACTATCTCTTTTGGTTTGGAAGCTATTGCTGGACGTTTGGTAGAAAAAGCTTCTCCGGCCGAGAGAAACACTTTTGGTGCACCATGCAGGTACATTTGAGTTTCCCAGGCAAACGAAAGCAGTGACACCAAAGTTTCTAGTTTCTGTTTGTGTCTCCCCTGAGGAGGTTTCAGGCCAGCTATGTCTTTCAGTACTATCTCTTTTGGTTTGAAGCTATTGCTGGACGTTTGGTAGAAAAAGCTTCTCCGGCCGAGAGAAACACTTTTGGTGCACCATGCAGGTACATTTGAGTTTCCCAGGCAAACGAAAGCAGTGACACCAAAGTTTCTAGTTTCTGTTTGTGTCTCCCCTGAGGAGGTTTCAGGCCAGCTATGTCTTTCAGTACTATCTCTTTTGGTTTGGAAGCTATTGCTGGACGTTTGGTAGAAAAAGCTTCTCTGGCCGAGAAAAACACTTTTGGTGCACCATGCAGGTACATTTGAGTTTCCCAGGCAAACGAAAGCAGTGACACCAAAGTTTCTAGTTTCTGTTTGTGTCTCCCCTGAGGAGGTTTCAGGCCAGCAATGTCTTTCAGTACTATCTCTTTTGGTTTGAAGCTATTGCTGGACGTTTGGTAGAAAAAGCTTCTCCGGCCGAGAGAAACACTTTTGGTGCACCATGCAGGTACATTTGAGTTTCCCAGGCAAACGAAAGCAGTGGCACCAAAGTTTCTAGTTTCTGTTTGTGTCTCCCCTGAGGAGGTTTCAGGCCAGCTATGTCTTTCAGTACTATCTCTTTTGGTTTGGAAGCTATTGCTGGACGTTTGGTAGAAAAAGCTGCCCCGGCCGAGAAAAACACTTTTGGTGCACCATGCAGGTACATTTGAGTTTCCCAGGCAAACGAAAGCAGTGACACCAAAGTTTCTAGTTTCTGTTTGTGTCTCCCCTGAGGAGGTTTCAGGCCAGCTATGTCTTTCAGTACTATCTCTTTTGGTTTGGAAGCTATTGCTGGACGTTTGGTAGAAAAAGCTTCTCCGGCCGAGAAAAACACTTTTGGTGCACCATGCAGGTACATTTGAGTTTCCCAGGCAAACGAAAGCAGTGACACCAAAGTTTCTAGTTTCTGTTTGTGTCTCCCCTGAGGAGGTTTCAGGCCAGCTATGTCTTTCAGTACTATCTCTTTTGGTTTGGAAGCTATTGCTGGACGTTTGGTAGAAAAAGCTTCCCCGGCCGAGAAAAACACTTTTGGTGCACCATGCAGGTACTTTTGAGTTTCCCAGGCAAACGAAAGCAGTGACACCAAAGTTTCTAGTTTCTGTTTGTGTCTCCCCTGAGGAGGTTTCAGGCCAGCAATGTCTTTCAGTACTATCTCTTTTGGTTTGAAGCTATTGCTGGACGTTTGGTAGAAAAAGCTTCTCCGGCCGAGAGAAACACTTTTGGTGCACCATGCAGGTACATTTGAGTTTCCCAGGCAAACGAAAGCAGTGACACCAAAGTTTCTAGTTTCTGTTTCTGTCTCCCCTGAGGAGGTTTCAGGCCAGAAATGTCTTTCAGTACTATCTCTTTTGGTTTTGAAGCTATTGCTGGACGTTTGGTAGAAAAAGCTGCCCCGGCCGAGAAAAACACTTTTGGTGCACCATGCAGGTACATTTGAGTTTCCCAGGCAAACGAAAGCAGTGAGACCAAAGTTTCTAGTTTCTGTTTGTGTCTCCCCTGAGGAGGTTTCAGGCCAGCAATGTCTTTCAGTACTATCTCTTTTGGTTTGGAAGCTATTGCTGGACGTTTGGTAGAAAAAGCTGCCCCGGCCGAGAGAAACAATTTTGGTGCACCATGCAGGTACATTTGAGTTTCCCAGGCAAACGAAAGCAGTGACACCAAAGTTTCTAGTTTCTGTTTGTGTCTCCCCTGAGGAGGTTTCAGGCCAGCTATGTCTTTCAGTACTTTCTCTTTTGGTTTGGAAGCTATTGCTGGACGTTTGGTAGAAAAAGCTGCCCCGGCCGAGTAAAACACTTTTGGTGCACCATGCAGGTACATTTGAGTTTCCCAGGCAAACGAAAGCAGTGACACCAAAGTTTCTAGTTTCTGTTTGTGTCTCCCCTGAGGAGGTTTCAGGCCAGCAATGTCTTTTAGTACTATCTCTTTTTGTTTGGAAGCTATTGCTGGACGTTTGGTAGAAAAAGCTGCGCCGGCCGAGAAAAACACTTTTGGTGCACCATGCAGGTACATTTGAGTTTCCCAGGCAAACGAAAGCAGTGACACCAAAGATTCTAGTTTCTGTTTGTGTCTCCCCTGAGGAGGTTTCAGGCCAGCTATGTCTTTCAGTACTATCTCTTTTGGTTTGGAAGCTATTGCTGGACGTTTGTTAGAAAAAGCTTCTCCGGCCGAGAAAAACACTTTTGGTGCACCATGCAGGTACATTTGAGTTTCCCAGGCAAACGAAAGCAGTGACACCAAAGTTTCTAGTTTCTGTTTGTGTCTCCCCTGAGGAGGTTTCAGGCCAGCTATGTCTTTCAGTACTATCTCTTTTGGTTTGGAAGCTATTGCTGGACGTTTGGTAGAAAAAGCTGCCCCGGCCGAGAAAAACACTTTTGGTGCACCATGCAGGTACATTTGAGTTTCCCAGGCAAACGAAAGCAGTGACACCAAAGTTTCTAGTTTCTGTTTGTGTCTCCCCTGAGGAGGTTTCAGGCCAGCAATGTCTTTCAGTACTATCTCTTTTGGTTTGAAGCTATTGCTGGACGTTTGGTAGAAAAAGCTTCTCCGGCCGAGAGAAACACTTTTGGTGCACCATGCAGGTACATTTGAGTTTCCCAGGCAAACGAAAGCAGTGACACCAAAGTTTCTAGTTTCTGTTTCTGTCTCCCCTGAGGAGGTTTCAGGCCAGCAATGTCTTTCAGTACTATCTCTTTTGGTTTTGAAGCTATTGCTGGACGTTTGGTAGAAAAAGCTGCCCCGGCCGAGAAAAACACTTTTGGTGCACCATGCAGGTACATTTGAGTTTCCCAGGCAAACGAAAGCAGTGAGACCAAAGTTTCTAGTTTCTGTTTGTGTCTCCCCTGAGGAGGTTTCAGGCCAGCAATGTCTTTCAGTACTATCTCTTTTGGTTTGGAAGCTATTGCTGGACGTTTGGTAGAAAAATCTGCCCCGGCCGAGAAAAACAATTTTGGTGCACCATGCAGGTACATTTGAGTTTCCCAGGCAAACGAAAGCAGTGACACCAAAGTTTCTAGTTTCTGTTTGTGTCTCCCCTGAGAAGGTTTCAGGCCAGCTATGTCTTTCAGTACTATCTCTTTTGGTTTGGAAGCTATTGCTGGACGTTTGGTAGAAAAAGCTGCCCCGGCCGAGAAAAACACTTTTGGTGCACCATGCAGGTACATTTGAGTTTCCCAGGCAAACGAAAGCAGTGACACCAAAGTTTCTAGTTTCTGTTTGTGTCTCCCCTGAGGAGGTTTCAGGCCAGCAATGTCTTTTAGTACTATCTCTTTTGGTTTGGAAGCTATTGCTGGACGTTTGGTAGAAAAAGCTGCTCCGGCCGAGAAAAACACTTTTGGTGCACCATGCAGGTACATTTGAGTTTCCCAGGCAAACGAAAGCAGTGACACCAAAGATTCTAGTTTCTGTTTGTGTCTCCCCTGAGGAGGTTTCAGGCCAGCTATGTCTTTCAGTACTATCTCTTTTGGTTTGGAAGCTATTGCTGGACGTTTGGTAGAAAAAGCTTCTCCGGCCGAGAAAAAAACTTTTGGTGCACCATGCAGGTACATTTGAGTTTCCCAGGCAAACGAAAGCAGTGACACCAAAGTTTCTAGTTTCTGTTTGTGTCTCCCCTGAGGAGGTTTCAGGCCAGCTATGTCTTTCAGTACTATCTCTTTTGGTTTGGAAGCTATTGCTGGACGTTTGGTAGAAAAAGCTTCTCCGGCCGAGAAAAACACTTTTGGTGCACCATGCAGGTACATTTGAGTTTCCCAGGCAAACGAAAGCAGTGAGACCAAAGTTTCTAGTTTCTGTTTGTGTCTCCCCTGAGGAGGTTTCAGGCCAGCAATGTCTTTCAGTACTATCTCTTTTGGTTTGGAAGCTATTGCTGGACGTTTGGTAGAAAAAGCTGCCCCGGCCGAGAAAAACACTTTTGGTGCACCATGCAGGTACATTTGAGTTTCCCAGGCAAACCAAAGCAGTTACACCAAAATTTCTAGTTTCTGTTTGTGTCTCCCCTGAGGAGGTTTCAGGCCAGCTATGTCTTTCAGTACTATCTATTTTGGTTTGGAAGCTATTGCTGGACGTTTGGTAGAAAAAGCTTCTCCGGCCGAGAAAAACACTTTTGGTGCACCATGCAGGTACATTTGAGTTTCCCAGGCAAACGAAAGCAGTGACACCAAAGTTTCTAGTTTCTGTTTGTGTCTCCCCTGAGGAGGTTTCAGGCCAGCAATGTCTTTCAGTACTATCTCTTTTGATTTGGAAGCTATTGCTGGACGTTTGGTAGAAAAAGCTACCCGGCGGAGAAAAACACTTTTGGTGCACCATGCAGGTACATTTGAGTTTCCCAGGCAAACGAAAGCAGTGACACCAAAGTTTCTAGTTTCTGTTTGTGTCTCCCCTGAGGAGGTTTCAGGCCAGCTATGTCTTTCAGTCCTATCTCTTTTGGTTTGGAAGCTATTGCTTGACGTTTGGTAGAAAAAGCTTCTCCGGCCGAGAGAAACACTTTTGGTGCACCATGCAGGTACATTTGAGTTTCCCAGGCAAACGAAAGCAGTGACACCAAAGTTTCTAGTTTCTGTTTGTGTCTCCCCTGAGGAGGTTTCAGGCCAGCAATGTCTTTCAGTACTATCTCTTTTGGTTTGGAAGCTATTGCTGGACGTTTGGTAGAAAAAGCTTCTCCGGCCGAGAAAAACACTTTTGGTGCACCATGCAGGTACATTTGAGTTTCCCAGGCAAATGAAAGCAGTTACACCAAAATTTCTAGTTTCTGTTTGTGTCTCCCCTGAGGAGGTTTCAGGCCAGCAATGTCTTTTAGTACTATCTCTTTTGGTTTGGAAGCTATTCCTGGACGTTTGGTAGAAAAAGCTTCTCCGGCCGAGAAAAACACTTTTGGTGCACCATGCAGGTACATTTGAGTTTCCCAGGCAAACGAAAGCAGTGACACCAAAGTTTCTAGTTTCTGTTTGTGTCTCCCCTGAGGAGGTTTCAGGCCAGCTATGTCTTTCAGTACTATCTCTTTTGGTTTGGAAGCTATTGCTGGACGTTTGGTAGAAAAAGCTTCTCCGGCCGAGAAAAACACTTTTGGTGCACCATGCAGGTACATTTGAGTTTCCCAGGCAAACGAAAGCAGTGACACCAAAGTTTCTAGTTCCTGTTTGTGTCTCCCCTGAGGAGGTTTCAGGCCAGCAATGTCTTTCAGTACTATCTCTTTTGGTTTGGAAGCTATTGCTGGACGTTTGGTAGAAAAATCTGCCCCCGCCGAGAAAAACACTTTTGGTGCACCATGCAGGTACATTTGAGTTTCCCAGGCAAACCAAAGCAGTTAAACCAAAATTTCTAGTTTCTGTTTGTGTCTCCCCTGAGGAGGTTTCAGGCCAGCTATGTCTTTCAGTACTATCTATTTTGGTTTGGAAACTATTGCTGGACGTTTGGTAGAAAAAGCTTCTCCGGCCGAGAAAAACACTTTTGGTGCACCATGCAGGTACATTTGAGTTTCCCAGGCAAACGAAAGCAGTGACACCAAAGTTTCTAGTTTCTGTTTGTGTCTCCCCTGAGGAGGTTTCAGGCCAGCTATGTCTTTCAGTACTATCTCTTTTGGTTTGGAAGCTATTGCTGGACGTTTGGTAGAAAAAGCTTCTCCGGCCGAGAAAAACACTTTTGGTGCACCATGCAGGTACATTTGAGTTTCCCAGGCAAACGAAAGCAGTGACACCAAAGTTTCTAGTTTCTGTTTGTGTCTCCCCTGAGGAGGTTTCAGGCCAGCTATGTCTTTCAGTCCTATCTCTTTTGGTTTGGAAGCTATTGCTGGACGTTTGGTAGAAAAAGCTTCTCCGGCCGAGAGAAACACTTTTGGTGCACCATGCAGGTACATTTGAGTTTCCCAGGCAAACGAAAGCAGTGACACCAAAGTTTCTAGTTTCTGTTTGTCTCTCCCCTGAGGAGGTTTCAGGCCAGCAATGTCTTTCAGTACTATCTCTTTTGGTTTGGAAGCTATTGCTGGACGTTTGGTAGAAAAAGCTTCTGCGGCCGAGAAAAACACTTTTGGTGCACCATGCAGGTACATTTGAGTTTCCCAGGCAAATGAAAGCAGTTACACTAAAATTTCTAGTTTCTGTTTGTGTCTCCCCTGAGGAGGTTTCAGGCCAGCTATGTCTTTCAGTACTATCTCTTTTGGTTTGGAAGCTATTGCTGGACGTTTGGTAGAAAAAGCTTCTCCGGCCGAGAAAAACACTTTTGGTGCACCATGCAGGTACATTTGAGTTTCCCAGGCAAACGAAAGCAGTGACACCAAAGTTTCTAGTTTCTGTTTGTGTCTCCCCTGAGGAGGTTTCAGGCCAGCTATGTCTTTCAGTACTATCTCTTTTGGTTTGAAGCTATTGCTGGACGTTTGGTAGAATAAGCTTCTCCGGCCGAGAGAAACACTTTTGGTGCACCATGCAGGTACATTTGAGTTTCCCAGGCAAACGAAAGCAGTGACACCAAAGTTTCTAGTTTCTGTTTGTGTCTACCCTGAGGAGGTTTCAGGCCAGCTATGTCTTTCAGTACTATCTCTTTTGGTTTGGAAGCTATTGCTGGACGTTTGGTAGAAAAAGCTTCTCCGGCCGAGAAAAACACTTTTGGTGCACCATGCAGGTACATTTGAGTTTCCCAGGCAAACGAAAGCAGTGACACCAAAGTTTCTAGTTTCTGTTTGTGTCTCCCCTGAGGAGGTTTCAGGCCAGCTATGTCTTTCAGTACTATCTCTTTTGGTTTGGAAGCTATTGCTGGACGTTTGGTAGAAAAAGTTGCCCCGGCCGAGAAAAACACTTTTGGTGCACCATGCAGGTACATTTGAGTTTCCCAGGAAAACGAAAGCAGTGACACCAAAGTTTCTAGTTTCTGTTTGTGTCTCCCCTGAGGAGGTTTCAGGCCAGCAATGTCTTTCAGTACTATCTCTTTTGGTTTGAAGCTATTGCTGGACGTTTTGTAGAAAAAGCTTCTGCGGCCGAGAAAAACACTTTTGGTGCACCATGCAGGTACATTTGAGTTTCCCAGGCAAACGAAAGCAGTGACACCAAAGTTTCTAGTTTCTGTTTGTCTCTCCCCTGAGGAGGTTTCAGGCCAGCTATGTCTTTCAGTACTATCTCTTTTGGTTTGGAAGCTATTGCTGGACGTTTGGTAGAAAAATCTGCCCCGGCCGAGAAAAACACTTTTGGTGCACCATGCAGGTACATTTGAGTTTCCCAGGCAAACGAAAGCAGTGAGACCAAAGTTTCTAGTTTCTGTTTGTGTCTCCCCTGAGGAGGTTTCAGGCCAGCAATGTCTTTCAGTACTATCTCTTTTGGTTTGGAAGCTATTGCTGGACGTTTGGTAGAAAAATCTGCCCCGGCCGAGAAAAACAATTTTGGTGAACGATGCAGGTACATTTGAGTTTCCCAGGCAAACGAAAGCAGTGACACCAAAGATTCTAGTTTCTGTTTGTGTCTCCCCTGAGGAGGTTTCAGGCCAGCTATGTCTTTCAGTACTATCTCTTTTGGTTTGGAAGCTATTGCTGGACGTTTGGTAGAAAAAGCTTCTCCGGCCGAGAAAAACACTTTTGGTGAACCATGCAGGTACATTTGAGTTTCCCAGGCAAACGAAAGCAGTGACACCAAAGTTTCTAGTTTCTGTTTGTGTCTCCCCTGAGGAGGTTTCAGGCCAGCTATGTCTTTCAGTACTATCTCTTTTGGTTTGGAAGCTATTGCTGGACGTTTGGTAGAAAAATCTGCCCCGGCCGAGAAAAACACTTTTGGTGCACCATGCAGGTACATTTGAGTTTCCCAGGCAAACGAAAGCAGTGACACCAAAGTTTCTAGTTTCTGTTTGTGTCTCCCCTGAGGAGGTTTCAGGCCAGCTATGTCTTTCAGTACTATCTCTTTTGGTTTGGAAGCTATTGCTGGACGTTTGGTAGAATAAGCTTCTCCGGCCGAGAGAAACACTTTTGGTGCACCATGCAGGTACATTTGAGTTTCCCAGGCAAACGAAAGCAGTGACACCAAAGTTTCTAGTTTCTGTTTGTGTCTCCCCTGAGGAGGTTTCAGGCCAGCTATGTCTTTCAGTACTATCTCTTTTGGTTTGGAAGCTATTGCTGGACGTTTGGTAGAAAAAGCTTCTCCGGCCGAGAAAAACACTTTTGGTGCACCATGCAGGTACATTTGAGTTTCCCAGGCAAACGAAAGCAGTGACACCAAAGTTTCTAGTTCCTGTTTGTGTCTCCCCTGAGGAGGTTTCAGGCCAGCTATGTCTTTCAGTACTATCTCTTTTGGTTTGGAAGCTATTGCTGGACGTTTGGTAGAAAAAGCTGCTCCGGCCGAGAGAAACACTTTTGGTGCACCATGCAGGTACATTTGAGTTTCCCAGGCAAACGAAAGCAGTGACACCAAAGTTTCTAGTTTCTGTTTGTCTCTCCCCTGAGGAGGTTTCAGGCCAGCAATGTCTTTCAGTACTATCTCTTTTGGTTTGGAAGCTATTGCTGGACGTTTGGTAGAAAAAGCTTCTCCGGCCGAGAAAAACACTTTTGGTGCACCATGCAGGTACATTTGAGTTTCCCAGGCAAATGAAAGCAGTTACACTAAAATTTCTAGTTTCTGTTTGTGTCTCCCCTGAGGAGGTTTCAGGCCAGCTATGTCTTTCAGTACTATCTCTTTTGGTTTGGAAGCTATTGCTGGACGTTTGGTACAAAAAGCTTCTCCGGCCGAGAAAAACACTTTTGGTGCACCATGCAGGTACATTTGAGTTTCCCAGGCAAACGAAAGCAGTGACACCAAAGTTTCTAGTTTCTGTTTGTGTCTCCCCTGAGGAGGTTTCAGGCCAGCTATGTCTTTCAGTACTATCTCTTTTGGTTTGAAGCTATTGCTGGACGTTTGGTAGAATAAGCTTCTCCGGCCGAGAGAAACACTTTTGGTGCACCATGCAGGTACATTTGAGTTTCCCAGGCAAACGAAAGCAGTGACACCAAAGTTTCTAGTTTCTGTTTGTGTCTACCCTGAGGAGGTTTCAGGCCAGCTATGTCTTTCAGTACTATCTCTTTTGGTTTGGAAGCTATTGCTGGACGTTTGGTAGAAAAAGCTTCTCCGGCCGAGAAAAACACTTTTGGTGCACCATGCAGGTACATTTGAGTTTCCCAGGCAAACGAAAGCAGTGACACCAAAGTTTCTAGTTTCTGTTTGTGTCTCCCCTGAGGAGGTTTCAGGCCAGCTATGTCTTTCAGTACTATCTCTTTTGGTTTGGAAGCTATTGCTGGACGTTTGGTAGAAAAAGTTGCCCCGGCCGAGAAAAACACTTTTGGTGCACCATGCAGGTACATTTGAGTTTCCCAGGAAAACGAAAGCAGTGACACCAAAGTTTCTAGTTTCTGTTTGTGTCTCCCCTGAGGAGGTTTCAGGCCAGCAATGTCTTTCAGTACTATCTCTTTTGGTTTGAAGCTATTGCTGGACGTTTTGTAGAAAAAGCTTCTGCGGCCGAGAAAAACACTTTTGGTGCACCATGCAGGTACATTTGAGTTTCCCAGGCAAACGAAAGCAGTGACACCAAAGTTTCTAGTTTCTGTTTGTCTCTCCCCTGAGGAGGTTTCAGGCCAGCTATGTCTTTCAGTACTATCTCTTTTGGTTTGGAAGCTATTGCTGGACGTTTGGTAGAAAAATCTGCCCCGGCCGAGAAAAACACTTTTGGTGCACCATGCAGGTACATTTGAGTTTCCCAGGCAAACGAAAGCAGTGAGACCAAAGTTTCTAGTTTCTGTTTGTGTCTCCCCTGAGGAGGTTTCAGGCCAGCAATGTCTTTCAGTACTATCTCTTTTGGTTTGGAAGCTATTGCTGGACGTTTGGTAGAAAAATCTGCCCCGGCCGAGAAAAACAATTTTGGTGAACGATGCAGGTACATTTGAGTTTCCCAGGCAAACGAAAGCAGTGACACCAAAGATTCTAGTTTCTGTTTGTGTCTCCCCTGAGGAGGTTTCAGGCCAGCTATGTCTTTCAGTACTATCTCTTTTGGTTTGGAAGCTATTGCTGGACGTTTGGTAGAAAAAGCTTCTCCGGCCGAGAAAAACACTTTTGGTGAACCATGCAGGTACATTTGAGTTTCCCAGGCAAACGAAAGCAGTGACACCAAAGTTTCTAGTTTCTGTTTGTGTCTCCCCTGAGGAGGTTTCAGGCCAGCTATGTCTTTCAGTACTATCTCTTTTGGTTTGGAAGCTATTGCTGGACGTTTGGTAGAAAAATCTGCCCCGGCCGAGAAAAACACTTTTGGTGCACCATGCAGGTACATTTGAGTTTCCCAGGCAAACGAAAGCAGTGACACCAAAGTTTCTAGTTTCTGTTTGTGTCTCCCCTGAGGAGGTTTCAGGCCAGCAATGTCTTTCAGTACTATCTCTTTTGGTTTGAAGCTATTGCTGGACGTTTGGTAGAAAAAGCTTCTCCGGCCGAGAGAAGCACTTTTGGTGCACCATGCTGGTACATTTGAGTTTCCCAGGCAAACGAAAGCAGTGACACCAAAGTTTCTAGTTTCTGTTTGTGTCTCCCCTGAGGAGGTTTCAGGCCAGCTATGTCTTTCAGTACTATCTCTTTTGGTTTGGAAGCTATTGCTGGACGTTTGGTAGAAAAAGCTGCCCCGGCCGAGAAAAACACTTTTGGTGCACTATGCAGGTACATTTGAGTTTCCCAGGCAAACGAATGCAGTGACACCAAAGTTTCTAGTTTCTGTTTGTGTCTCCCCTGAGGAGGTTTCAGGCCAGCTATGTCTTTCAGTACTATCTCTTTTGGTTTGGAAGCTATTGCTGGACGTTTGGTAGAAAAATCTGCCCCGGCCGAGAAAAACACTTTTGGTGCACCATGCAGGTACATTTGAGTTTCCCAGGCAAACGAAAGCAGTGACACCAAAGTTTCTAGTTTCTGTTTGTGTCTCCCCTGAGGAGGTTTCAGGCCAGCAATGTCTTTCAGTACTATCTCTTTTGGTTTGGAAGCTATTGCTGGACGTTTGGTAGAAAAAGCTGCCCCGGCCGAGAAAAACACTTTTGGTGCACTATGCAGGTACATTTGAGTTTCCCAGGCAAACGAATGCAGTGACACCAAAGTTTCTAGTTTCTGTTTGTGTCTCCCCTGAGGAGGTTTCAGGCCAGCAATGTCTTTCAGTACTATCTCTTTTGGTTTGGAAGCTATTGCTGGAAGTTTGGCATGTTTTGTAGATAAAGCTTCTCCGGCCGAGAAAAACAATTTTGGTGCACCATGCAGGTACATTTGAGTTTCCCAGGCAAAAGAAAGCAGTGACACCAAAGTTTCTAGTTTCTGTTTGTGTCTCCCCTGAGGAGGTTTCAGGCCAGCTATGTCTTTCAGTCCTATCTCTTTTGGTTTGGAAGCTATTGCTGGACGTTTGGTAGATAAAGCTTCTCCGGCCGAGAAAAACACTTTTGGTGCACCATGCAGGTACATTTGAGTTTCCCAGGCAAACGAAAGCAGTGACACCAAAGTTTCTAGTTTCTGTTTGTGTCTCCCCTGAGGAGGTTTCAGGCCAGCAATGTCTTTCAGTACTATCTCTTTTGGTTTGGAAGCTATTGCTGGACGTTTGGTAGAAAAAGCTGCCCCGGCCGAGAAAAACACTTTTGGTGCACCATGCAGGTACATTTGAGTTTCCCAGGCAAATGAAAGCAGTTACACCAAAATTTCTAGTTTCTGTTTGTGTCTCCCCTGAGGAGGTTTCAGGCCAGCTATGTCTTTCAGTACTATCTCTTTTGGTTTGGAAGCTATTGCTGGACGTTTGGTAGAAAAAGCTTCCCCGTCCGAGAAAAACACTTTTGGTGCACCATGCAGGTACATTTGAGTTTCCCAGGCAAACGAAAGCAGTGACACCAAAGTTTCTAGTTTCTGTTTGTGTCTCCCCTGAGGAGGTTTCAGGCCAGCTATGTCTTTCAGTACTATCTCTTTTGGTTTGAAGCTATTGCTGGACGTTTGGTAGAATAAGCTTCTCCGGCCGAGAGAAACACTTTTGGTGCACCATGCAGGTACATTTGAGTTTCCCAGGCAAACGAAAGCAGTGACACCAAAGTTTCTAGTTTCTGTTTGTGTCTCCCCTGAGGAGGTTTCAGGCCAGCTATGTCTTTCAGTACTATCTCTTTTGGTTTGGAAGCTATTGCTGGACGTTTGGTAGAAAAAGCTTCTCCGGCCGAGAAAAACACTTTTGGTGCACCATGCAGGTACATTTGAGTTTCCCAGGCAAACGAAAGCAGTGAGACCAAAGTTTCTAGTTTCTGTTTGTGTCTCCCCTGAGGAGGTTTCAGGCCAGCAATGTCTTTCAGTACTATCTCTTTTGGTTTGGAAGCTATTGCTGGACGTTTGGTAGAAAAATCTGCCCCGGCCGAGAAAAACACTTTTGGTGCACCATGCAGGTACATTTGAGTTTCCCAGGCAAACCAAAGCAGTTACACCAAAATTTCTAGTTTCTGTTTGTGTCTCCCCTGAGGAGGTTTCAGGCCAGCTATGTCTTTCAGTACTATCTATTTTGGTTTGGAAACTATTGCTGGACGTTTGGTAGAAAAAGCTTCTCCGGCCGAGAGAAACACTTTTGGTGCACCATGCAGGTACATTTGAGTTTCCCAGGCAAACCAAAGCAGTTACACCAAAGTTTCTAGTTTCTGTTTGTGTCTCCCCTGAGGAGGTTTCAGGCCAGCAATGTCTTTCAGTACTATCTCTTTTGGTTTGAAGCTATTGCTGGACGTTTGGTAGAAAAAGCTGCCCCGGCCGAGAAAAACACTATTGGTGCACTATGCAGGTACATTTGAGTTTCCCAGGCAAACGAATGCAGTGACACCAAAGTTTCTAGTTTCTGTTTGTGTCTCCCCTGAGGAGGTTTCAGGCCAGCTATGTCTTTCAGTACTATCTCTTTTGGTTTGGAAGCTATTGCTGGACGTTTGGTAGAAAAATCTGCCCCGGCCGAGAAAAACACTTTTGGTGCACCATGCAGGTACATTTGAGTTTCCCAGGCAAACGAAAGCAGTGACACCAAAGTTTCTAGTTTCTGTTTGTGTCTCCCCTGAGGAGGTTTCAGGCCAGCAATGTCTTTCAGTACTATCTCTTTTGGTTTGGAAGCTATTGCTGGACGTTTGGTAGAAAAAGCTGCCCCGGCCGAGAAAAACACTTTTGGTGCACTATGCAGGTACATTTGAGTTTCCCAGGCAAACGAATGCAGTGACACCAAAGTTTCTATTTTCTGTTTGTGTCTCCCCTGAGGAGGTTTCAGGCCAGCTATGTCTTTCAGTACTATCTCTTTTGGTTTGGAAGCTATTGCTGGACGTTTGGTAGAAAAAGCTGCCCGGCCGAGAAAAACACTTTTGGTGCACCATGCAGGTACATTTGAGTTTCCCAGGCAAATGAAAGCAGTGACACCAAAGTTTCTAGTTTCTGTTTGTGTCTCCCCTGAGGAGGTTTCAGGCCAGCAATGTCTTTCAGTACTATCTCTTTTGGTTTGGAAGCTATTTCTGGAAGTTTGGCATGTTTTGTAGATAAAGCTTCTCCGGCCGAGAAAAACAATTTTGGTGCACCATGAAGGTACATTTGAGTTTCCCAGGCAAAAGAAAGCAGTGACACCAAAGTTTCTAGTTTCTGTTTGTGTCTCCCCTGAGGAGGTTTCAGGCCAGCTATGTCTTTCAGTCCTATCTCTTTTGGTTTGGAAGCTATTGCTGGACGTTTGGTAGATAAAGCTTCTCCGGCCGAGAAAAACACTTTTGGTGCACCATGCAGGTACATTTGAGTTTCCCAGGCAAACGAAAGCAGTGACACCAAAGTTTCTAGTTTCTGTTTGTGTCTCCCCTGAGGAGGTTTCAGGCCAGCAATGTCTTTCAGTACTATCTCTTTTGGTTTGGAAGCTATTGCTGGACGTTTGGTAGAAAAAGCTGCCCCGGCCGAGAAAAACACTTTTGGTGCACCATGCAGGTACATTTGAGTTTCCCAGGCAAATGAAAGCAGTTACACCAAAATTTCTAGTTTCTGTTTGTGTCTCCCCTGAGGAGGTTTCAGGCCAGCTATGTCTTTCAGTACTATCTCTTTTGGTTTGGAAGCTATTGCTGGACGTTTGGTAGAAAAAGCTTCTCCCGCCGAGAAAAACACTTTTGGTGCACCATGCAGGTACATTTGAGTTTCCCAGGCAAACGAAAGCAGTGACACCAAAGTTTCTAGTTTCTGTTTGTGTCTCCCCTGAGGAGGTTTCAGGCCAGCTATGTCTTTCAGTACTATCTCTTTTGGTTTGAAGCTATTGCTGGACGTTTGGTAGAATAAGCTTCTCCGGCCGAGAGAAACACTTTTGGTGCACCATGCAGGTACATTTGAGTTTCCCAGGCAAATGAAAGCAGTTACACCAAAATTTCTAGTTTCTGTTTGTGTCTCCCCTGAGGAGGTTTCAGGCCAGCTATGTCTTTCAGTACTATCTATTTTGGTTTGGAAACTATTGCTGGACGTTTGGTAGAAAAAGCTTCTCCGGCCGAGAGAAACACTTTTGGTGCACCATGCAGGTACATTTGAGTTTCCCAGGCAAACCAAAGCAGTTACACCAAAGTTTCTAGTTTCTGTTTGTGTCTCCCCTGAGGAGGTTTCAGGCCAGCAATGTCTTTCAGTACTATCTCTTTTGGTTTGAAGCTATTGCTGGACGTTTGGTAGAAAAAGCTGCCCCGGCCGAGAAAAACACTATTGGTGCACTATGCAGGTACATTTGAGTTTCCCAGGCAAACGAATGCAGTGACACCAAAGTTTCTAGTTTCTGTTTGTGTCTCCCCTGAGGAGGTTTCAGGCCAGCTATGTCTTTCAGTACTATCTCTTTTGGTTTGGAAGCTATTGCTGGACGTTTGGTAGAAAAATCTGCCCCGGCCGAGAAAAACACTTTTGGTGCACCATGCAGGTACATTTGAGTTTCCCAGGCAAACGAAAGCAGTGACACCAAAGTTTCTAGTTTCTGTTTGTGTCTCCCCTGAGGAGGTTTCAGGCCAGCAATGTCTTTCAGTACTATCTCTTTTGGTTTGGAAGCTATTGCTGGACGTTTGGTAGAAAAAGCTGCCCCGGCCGAGAAAAACACTTTTGGTGCACTATGCAGGTACATTTGAGTTTCCCAGGCAAACGAATGCAGTGACACCAAAGTTTCTATTTTCTGTTTGTGTCTCCCCTGAGGAGGTTTCAGGCCAGCTATGTCTTTCAGTACTATCTCTTTTGGTTTGGAAGCTATTGCTGGACGTTTGGTAGAAAAAGCTGCCCGGCCGAGAAAAACACTTTTGGTGCACCATGCAGGTACATTTGAGTTTCCCAGGCAAATGAAAGCAGTGACACCAAAGTTTCTAGTTTCTGTTTGTGTCTCCCCTGAGGAGGTTTCAGGCCAGCAATGTCTTTCAGTACTATCTCTTTTGGTTTGGAAGCTATTTCTGGAAGTTTGGCATGTTTTGTAGATAAAGCTTCTCCGGCCGAGAAAAACAATTTTGGTGCACCATGAAGGTACATTTGAGTTTCCCAGGCAAAAGAAAGCAGTGACACCAAAGTTTCTAGTTTCTGTTTGTGTCTCCCCTGAGGAGGTTTCAGGCCAGCTATGTCTTTCAGTCCTATCTCTTTTGGTTTGGAAGCTATTGCTGGACGTTTGGTAGATAAAGCTTCTCCGGCCGAGAAAAACACTTTTGGTGCACCATGCAGGTACATTTGAGTTTCCCAGGAAAACGAAAGCAGTGACACCAAAGTTTCTAGTTTCTGTTTGTGTCTCCCCTGAGGAGGTTTCAGGCCAGCAATGTCTTTCAGTACTATCTCTTTTGGTTTGGAAGCTATTGCTGGACGTTTGGTAGAAAAAGCTGCCCCGGCCGAGAAAAACACTTTTGGTGCACCATGCAGGTACATTTGAGTTTCCCAGGCAAATGAAAGCAGTTACACCAAAATTTCTAGTTTCTGTTTGTGTCTCCCCTGAGGAGGTTTCAGGCCAGCTATGTCTTTCAGTACTATCTCTTTTGGTTTGGAAGCTATTGCTGGACGTTTGGTAGAAAAAGCTTCTCCCGCCGAGAAAAACACTTTTGGTGCACCATGCAGGTACATTTGAGTTTCCCAGGCAAACGAAAGCAGTGACACCAAAGTTTCTAGTTTCTGTTTGTGTCTCCCCTGAGGAGGTTTCAGGCCAGCTATGTCTTTCAGTACTATCTCTTTTGGTTTGAAGCTATTGCTGGACGTTTGGTAGAATAAGCTTCTCCGGCCGAGAGAAACACTTTTGGTGCACCATGCAGGTACATTTGAGTTTCCCAGGCAAACGAAAGCAGTGACACCAAAGTTTCTAGTTTCTGTTTGTGTCTCCCCTGAGGAGGTTTCAGGCCAGCTATGTCTTTCAGTACTATCTCTTTTGGTTTGGAAGCTATTGCTGGACGTTTGGTAGAAAAAGCTTCTCCGGCCGAGAAAAACACTTTTGGTGCACCATGCAGGTACATTTGAGTTTCCCAGGCAAACGAAAGCAGTGAGACCAAAGTTTCTAGTTTCTGTTTGTGTCTCCCCTGAGGAGGTTTCAGGCCAGCAATGTCTTTCAGTACTATCTCTTTTGGTTTGGAAGCTATTGCTGGGCGTTTGGTAGAAAAATCTGCCCCGGCTGAGAAAAACACTTTTGGTGCACCATGCAGGTACATTTGAGTTTCCCAGGCAAACCAAAGCAGTTACACCAAAATTTCTAGTTTCTGTTTGTGTCTCCCCTGAGGAGGTTTCAGGCCAGCTATGTCTTTCAGTACTATCTATTTTGGTTTGGAAACTATTGCTGGACGTTTGGTAGAAAAAGCTTCTCCGGCCGAGAGAAACACTTCTGGTGCACCATGCAGGTACATTTGAGTTTCCCAGGCAAACCAAAGCAGTTACACCAAAGTTTCTAGTTTCTGTTTGTGTCTCCCCTGAGGAGGTTTCAGGCCAGCAATGTCTTTCAGTACTATCTCTTTTGGTTTGAAGCTATTGCTGGACGTTTGGTAGAAAAAGCTTCTCCGGCCGAGAGAAACACATTTGGTGCACCATGCAGGTACATTTGAGTTTCCCAGGCAAACGAAAGCAGTGACACCAAAGTTTCTAGTTTCTGTTTGTGTCTCCCCTGAGGAGGTTTCAGGCCAGCAATGTCTTTCAGTACTATCTCTTTTGGTTTGGAAGCTATTGCTGGACGTTTGGTAGAAAAATCTGCCCCGGCCGAGAAAAACACTTTTGGTGCACCATGCAGGTACATTTGAGTTTCCCAGGCAAACCAAAGCAGTGACACCAAAATTTCTAGTTTCTGTTTGTGTCTCCCCTGAGGAGGTTTCAGGCCAGCTATGTCTTTCAGTACTATCTATTTTGGTTTGGAAACTATTGCTGGACGTTTGGTAGAAAAAGCTTCTCCGGCCGAGAGAAAAAATTTTGGTGCACCATGCAGGTACATTTGAGTTTCCCAGGCAAACCAAAGCAGTTACACCAAAGTTTCTAGTTTCTGTTTGTGTCTCCCCTGAGGAGGTTTCAGGCCAGCAATGTCTTTCAGTACTATCTCTTTTGGTTTGAAGCTATTGCAGGACGTTTGGTAGAAAAAGCTTCTCCGGCCGAGAGAAACACTTTTGGTGCACCATGCAGGTACATTTGAGTTTCCCAGGCAAACGAAAGCAGTGACACCAAAGTTTCTAGTTTCTGTTTGTGTCTCCCCTGAGGAGGTTTCAGGCCAGCAATGTCTTTCAGTACTATCTCTTTTGGTTTGGAAGCTATTGCTGGACGTTTGGTAGAAAAAGCTGCCCCGGCCGAGAAAAACACTTTTGGTGCACTATGCAGGTACATTTGAGTTTCCCAGGCAAACGAATGCAGTGACACCAAAGTTTCTAGTTTCTGTTTGTGTCTCCCCTGAGGAGGTTTCAGGCCAGCTATGTCTTTCAGTACTATCTCTTTTGGTTTGGAAGCTATTGCTGGACGTTTGGTAGAAAAATCTGCCCCGGCCGAGAAAAACACTTTTGGTGCACCATGCAGGTACATTTGAGTTTCCCAGGCAAACGAAAGCAGTGACACCAAAGTTTCTAGTTTCTGTTTGTGTCTCCCCTGAGGAGGTTTCAGGCCAGCAATGTCTTTCAGTACTATCTCTTTTGGTTTGGAAGCTATTGCTGGACGTTTGGTAGAAAAAGCTGCCCCGGCCGAGAAAAACACTTTTGGTGCACTATGCAGGTACATTTGAGTTTCCCAGGCAAACGAATGCAGTGACACCAAAGTTTCTATTTTCTGTTTGTGTCTCCCCTGAGGAGGTTTCAGGCCAGCTATGTCTTTCAGTACTATCTCTTTTGGTTTGGAAGCTATTGCTGGACGTTTGGTAGAAAAAGCTGCCCGGCCGAGAAAAACACTTTTGGTGCACCATGCAGGTACATTTGAGTTTCCCAGGCAAAAGAAAGCAGTGACACCAAAGTTTCTAGTTTCTGTTTGTGTCTCCCCTGAGGAGGTTTCAGGCCAGCAATGTCTTTCAGTACTATCTCTTTTGGTTTGGAAGCTATTGCTGGAAGTTTGGCATGTTTTGTAGGTAAAGCTTCTCCGGCCGAGAAAAACAATTTTGGTGCACCATGAAGGTACATTTGAGTTTCCCAGGCAAAAGAAAGCAGTGACACCAAAGTTTCTAGTTTCTGTTTGTGTCTCCCCTGAGGAGGTTTCAGGCCAGCTATGTCTTTCAGTACTATCTCTTTTGGTTTGGAAGCTATTGCTGGACGTTTGGTAGAAAAATCTGCCCCGGCCGAGAAAAACACTTTTGGTGCACCATGCAGGTACATTTGAGTTTCCCAGGCAAACGAAAGCAGTGACACCAAAGTTTCTAGTTTCTGTTTGTGTCTCCCCTGAGGAGGTTTCAGGCCAGCTATGTCTTTCAGTCCTATCTCTTTTGGTTTGGAAGCTATTGCTGGACGTTTGGTAGATAAAGCTTCTCCGGCCGAGAAAAACACTTTTGGTGCACCATGCAGGTACATTTGAGTTTCCCAGGCAAACGAAAGCAGTGACACCAAAGTTTCTAGTTTCTGTTTGTGTCTCCCCTGAGGAGGTTTCAGGCCAGCAATGTCTTTCAGTACTATCTCTTTTGGTTTGGAAGCTATTGCTGGACGTTTGGTAGAAAAAGCTGCCCCGGCCGAGAAAAACACTTTTGGTGCACCATGCAGGTACATTTGAGTTTCCCAGGCAAATTAAAGCAGTTACACCAAAGTTTCTAGTTTCTGTTTGTGTCTCCCCTGAGGAGGTTTGAGGCCAGCTATGTCTTTCAGTACTATCTCTTTTGGTTTGGAAGCTATTACTGGACGTTTGGTAGAAAAAGCTTCTCCGGCCGAGAAAAACACTTTTGGTGCACCATGCAGGTACATTTGAGTTTCCCAGGCAAACGAAAGCAGTGACACCAAAGTTTCTAGTTTCTGTTTGTGTCTCCCCTGAGGAGGTTTCAGGCCAGCTATGTCTTTCAGTACTATCTCTTTTGGTTTGGAAGCTATTGCTGGACGTTTGGTAGAATAAGCTTCTCCGGCCGAGAGAAACACTTTTGGTGCACCATGCAGGTACATTTGAGTTTCCCAGGCAAACGAAAGCAGTGACACCAAAGTTTCTAGTTTCTGTTTGTGTCTCCCCTGAGGAGGTTTCAGGCCAGCTATGTCTTTCAGTACTATCTCTTTTGGTTTGGAAGCTATTGCTCGACGTTTGGTAGAAAAAGCTTCTCCGGCCGAGAAAAACACTTTTGGTGCACCATGCAGGTACATTTGAGTTTCCCAGGCAAACGAAAGCAGTGAGACCAAAGTTTCTAGTTTCTGTTTGTGTCTCCCCTGAGGAGGTTTCAGGCCAGCAATGTCTTTCAGTACTATCTCTTTTGGTTTGGAAGCTATTGCTGGACGTTTGGTAGAAAAATCTGCCCCGGCCGAGAAAAACACTTTTGGTGCACCATGCAGGTACATTTGAGTTTCCCAGGCAAACCAAAGCAGTTACACCAAAATTTCTAGTTTCTGTTTGTGTCTCCCCTGAGGAGGTTTCAGGCCAGCTATGTCTTTCAGTACTATCTATTTTGGTTTGGAAACTATTGCTGGACGTTTGGTAGAAAAAGCTTCTCCGGCCGAGAAAAACACTTTTGGTGCACCATGCAGGTACATTTGAGTTTCCCAGGCAAACGAAAGCAGTGACACCAAAGTTTCTAGTTTCTGTTTGTGTCTCCCCTGAGGAGGTTTCAGGCCAGCAATGTCTTTCAGTACTATCTCTTTTGGTTTGGAAGCTATTGCTGGACGTTTGGTAGAAAAAGCTACCCGGCTGAGAAAAACACTTTTGGTGCACCATGCAGGTACATTTGAGTTTCCCAGGCAAACGAAAGCAGTGACACCAAAGTTTCTAGTTTCTGTTTGTGTCTCCCCTGAGGAGGTTTCAGGCCAGCTATGTCTTTCAGTCCTATCTCTTTTGGTTTGGAAGCTATTGCTGGACGTTTGGTAGAAAAAGCTTCTCCGGCCGAGAGAAACACTTTTGGTGCACCATGCAGGTACATTTGAGTTTCCCAGGCAAACGAAAGCAGTGACACCAAAGTTTCTAGTTTCTGTTTGTCTCTCCCCTGAGGAGGTTTCAGGCCAGCAATGTCTTTCAGTACTATCTCTTTTGGTTTGGAAGCTATTGCTGGACGTTTGGTAGAAAAATCTGCCCCGGCCGAGAAAAACAATTTTGGTGAACGATGCAGGTACATTTGAGTTTCCCAGGCAAACGAAAGCAGTGACACCAAAGTTTCTAGTTTCTGTTTGTGTCTCCCCTGAGGAGGTTTCAGGCCAGCTATGTCTTTCAGTACTATCTCTTTTGGTTTGGAAGCTATTGCTGGACGTTTGGTAGAAAAAGCTTCTCCGGCCGAGAAAAACACTTTTGGTGAACCATGCAGGTACATTTGAGTTTCCCAGGCAAACGAAAGCAGTGACACCAAAGTTTCTAGTTTCTGTTTGTGTCTCCCCTGAGGAGGTTTCAGGCCAGCTATGTCTTTCAGTACTATCTCTTTTGGTTTGGAAGCTATTGCTGGACGTTTGGTAGAAAAAGCTGCCCCGGCCGAGAAAAACACTTTTGGTGCACCATGCAGGTACATTTGAGTTTCCCAGGCAAACGAAAGCAGTGACACCAAAGTTTCTAGTTTCTGTTTGTGTCTCCCCTGAGGAGGTTTCAGGCCAGCAATGTCTTTCAGTACTATCTCTTTTGGTTTGAAGCTATTGCTGGACGTTTGGTAGAAAAAGCTTCTCCGGCCGAGAGAAACACTTTCGGTGCACCATGCAGGTACATTTGAGTTTCCCAGGCAAACGAAAGCAGTGACACCAAAGTTTCTAGTTTCTGTTTGTGTCTCCCCTGAGGAGGTTTCAGGCCAGCAATGTCTTTCAGTACTATCTCTTTTGGTTTGGAAGCTATTGCTGGACGTTTGGTAGAAAAAGCTGCCCCGGCCGAGAAAAACACTTTTGGTGCACTATGCAGGTACATTTGAGTTTCCCAGGCAAACGAATGCAGTGACACCAAAGTTTCTAGTTTCTGTTTGTGTCTCCCCTGAGGAGGTTTCAGGCCAGCTATGTCTTTCAGTACTATCTCTTTTGGTTTGGAAGCTATTGCTGGACGTTTGGTAGAAAAATCTGCCCCGGCCGAGAGAAACACTTTTGGTGCACCATGCAGGTACATTTGAGTTTCCCAGGCAAACGAAAGCAGTGACACCAAAGTTTCTAGTTTCTGTTTGTGTCTCCCCTGAGGAGGTTTCAGGCCAGCAATGTCTTTCAGTACTATCTCTTTTGGTTTGGAAGCTATTGCTGGACGTTTGGTAGAAAAATCTGCCCCGGCCGAGAAAAACACTTTTGGTGCACTATGCAGGTACATTTGAGTTTCCCAGGCAAACGAATGCAGTGACACCAAAGTTCCTATTTTCTGTTTGTGTCTCCCCTGAGGAGGTTTCAGGCCAGCTATGTCTTTCAGTACTATCTCTTTTGGTTTGGAAGCTATTGCTGGACGTTTGGTACAAAAAGCTGCCCGGCCGAGAAAAACACTTTTGGTGCACCATGCAGGTACATTTGAGTTTCCCAGGCAAATGAAAGCAGTGACACCAAAGTTTCTAGTTTCTGTTTGTGTCTCCCCTGAGGAGGTTTCAGGCCAGCTATGTCTTTCAGTACTATCTCTTTTGGTTTGAAGCTATTGCTGCACGTTTGGTAGAATAAGCTTCTCCGGCCGAGAGAAACACTTTTGGTGCACCATGCAGGTACATTTGAGTTTCCCAGGCAAACGAAAGCAGTGACACCAAAGTTTCTAGTTTCTGTTTGTCTCTCCCCTGAGGAGGTTTCAGGCCAGCTATGTCTTTCAGTACTATCTCTTTTGGTTTGGAAGCTATTGCTGGACGTTTGGTAGAAAAATCAGCCCCGGCCGAGAAAAACACTTTTGGTGCACCATGCAGGTACATTTGAGTTTCCCAGGCAAACGAAAGCAGTGAGACCAAAGTTTCTAGTTTCTGTTTGTGTCTCCCCTGAGGAGGTTTCAGGCCAGCAATGTCTTTCAGTACTATCTCTTTTGGTTTGGAAGCTATTGCTGGACGTTTGGTAGAAAAATCTGCCCCGGCCGAGAAAAACAATTTTGGTGAACGATGCAGGTACATTTGAGTTTCCCAGGCAAACGAAAGCAGTGACACCAAAGTTTCTAGTTTCTGTTTGTGTCTCCCCTGAGGAGGTTTCAGGCCAGCTATGTCTTTCAGTACTATCTCTTTTGGTTTGGAAGCTATTGCTGGACGTTTGGTAGAAAAAGCTTCTCCGGCCGAGAAAAACACTTTTGGTGAACCATGCAGGTACATTTGAGTTTCCCAGGCAAACGAAAGCAGTGACACCAAAGTTTCTAGTTTCTGTTTGTGTCTCCCCTGAGGAGGTTTCAGGCCAGCTATGTCTTTCAGTACTATCTCTTTTGGTTTGGAAGCTATTGCTGGACGTTTGGTAGAAAAAGCTGCCCCGGCCGAGAAAAACACTTTTGGTGCACCATGCAGGTACATTTGAGTTTCCCAGGCAAACGAAAGCAGTGACACCAAAGTTTCTAGTTTCTGTTTGTGTCTCCCCTGAGGAGGTTTCAGGCCAGCAATGTCTTTCAGTACTATCTCTTTTGGTTTGAAGCTATTGCTGGACGTTTGGTAGAAAAAGCTTCTCCGGCCGAGAGAAACACTTTTGGTGCACCATGCAGGTACATTTGAGTTTCCCAGGCAAACGAAAGCAGTGACACCAAAGTTTCTAGTTTCTGTTTGTGTCTCCCCTGAGGAGGTTTCAGGCCAGCAATGTCTTTCAGTACTATCTCTTTTGGTTTGGAAGCTATTGCTGGACGTTTGGTAGAAAAAGCTGCCCCGGCCGAGAAAAACACTTTTGGTGCACTATGCAGGTACATTTGAGTTTCCCAGGCAAACGAATGCAGTGACACCAAAGTTTCTAGTTTCTGTTTGTGTCTCCCCTGAGGAGGTTTCAGGCCAGCTATGTCTTTCAGTCCTATCTCTTTTGGTTTGGAAGCTATTGCTGGACGTTTGGTAGAAAAAGCTTCTCCGGCCTAGAGAAACACTTTTGGTGCACCATGCAGGTACATTTGAGTTTCCCAGGCAAACGAAAGCAGTGACACCAAAGTTTCTAGTTTCTGTTTGTCTCTCCCCTGAGGAGGTTTCAGGCCAGCAATGTCTTTCAGTACTATCTCTTTTGGTTTGGAAGCTATTGCTGGACGTTTGGTAGAAAAAGCTGCCCCGGCCGAGAAAAACACTTTTGGTGCACCATGCAGGTACATTTGAGTTTCCCAGGCAAACGAAAGCAGTGACACCAAAGTTTCTAGTTTCTGTTTGTGTCTCCCCTGAGGAGGTTTCAGGCCAGCTATGTCTTTCAGTACTATCTCTTTTGGTTTGAAGCTATTGCTGCACGTTTGGTAGAATAAGCTTCTCCGGCCGAGAGAAACACTTTTGGTGCACCATGCAGGTACATTTGAGTTTCCCAGGCAAACGAAAGCAGTGACACCAAAGTTTCTAGTTTCTGTTTGTCTCTCCCCTGAGGAGGTTTCAGGCCAGCTATGTCTTTCAGTACTATCTCTTTTGGTTTGGAAGCTATTGCTGGACGTTTGGTAGAAAAATCAGCCCCGGCCGAGAAAAACACTTTTGGTGCACCATGCAGTTACATTTGAGTTTCCCAGGCAAACGAAAGCAGTGAGACCAAAGTTTCTAGTTTCTGTTTGTGTCTCCCCTGAGGAGGTTTCAGGCCAGCAATGTCTTTCAGTACTATCTCTTTTGGTTTGGAAGCTATTGCTGGACGTTTGGTAGAAAAATCTGCCCCGGCCGAGAAAAACAATTTTGGTGAACGATGCAGGTACATTTGAGTTTCCCAGGCAAACGAAAGCAGTGACACCAAAGTTTCTAGTTTCTGTTTGTGTCTCCCCTGAGGAGGTTTCAGGCCAGCTATGTCTTTCAGTACTATCTCTTTTGGTTTGGAAGCTATTGCTGGACGTTTGGTAGAAAAAGCTTCTCCGGCCGAGAAAAACACTTTTGGTGAACCATGCAGGTACATTTGAGTTTCCCAGGCAAACGAAAGCAGTGACACCAAAGTTTCTAGTTTCTGTTTGTGTCTCCCCTGAGGAGGTTTCAGGCCAGCTATGTCTTTCAGTACTATCTCTTTTGGTTTGGAAGCTATTGCTGGACGTTTGGTAGAAAAAGCTGCCCCGGCCGAGAAAAACACTTTTGGTGCACCATGCAGGTACATTTGAGTTTCCCAGGCAAACGAAAGCAGTGACACCAAAGTTTCTAGTTTCTGTTTGTGTCTCCCCTGAGGAGGTTTCAGGCCAGCAATGTCTTTCAGTACTATCTCTTTTGGTTTGAAGCTATTGCTGGACGTTTGGTAGAAAAAGCTTCTCCGGCCGAGAGAAACACTTTTGGTGCACCATGCAGGTACATTTGAGTTTCCCAGGCAAACGAAAGCAGTGACACCAAAGTTTCTAGTTTCTGTTTGTGTCTCCCCTGAGGAGGTTTCAGGCCAGCAATGTCTTTCAGTACTATCTCTTTTGGTTTGGAAGCTATTGCTGGACGTTTGGTAGAAAAAGCTGCCCCGGCCGAGAAAAACACTTTTGGTGCACTATGCAGGTACATTTGAGTTTCCCAGGCAAACGAATGCAGTGACACCAAAGTTTCTAGTTTCTGTTTGTGTCTCCCCTGAGGAGGTTTCAGGCCAGCTATGTCTTTCAGTACTATCTCTTTTGGTTTGGAAGCTATTGCTGGACGTTTGGTAGAAAAATCTGCCCCGGCCGAGAAAAACACTTTTGGTGCACCATGCAGGTACATTTGAGTTTCCCAGGCAAACGAAAGCAGTGACACCAAAGTTTCTAGTTTCTGTTTGTGTCTCCCCTGAGGAGGTTTCAGGCCAGCAATGTCTTTCAGTACTATCTCTTTTGGTTTGGAAGCTATTGCTGGACGTTTGGTAGAAAAAGCTGCCCCGGCCGAGAAAAACACTTTTGGTGCACTATGCAGGTACATTTGAGTTTCCCAGGCAAACGAATGCAGTGACACCAAAGTTTCTATTTTCTGTTTGTGTCTCCCCTGAGGAGGTTTCAGGCCAGCTATGTCTTTCAGTACTATCTCTTTTGGTTTGGAAGCTATTGCTGGACGTTTGGTACAAAAAGCTGCCCGGCCGAGAAAAACACTTTTGGTGCACCATGCAGGTACATTTGAGTTTCCCAGGCAAACGAAAGCAGTGACACCAAAGTTTCTAGTTTCTGTTTGTGTCTCCCCTGAGGAGGTTTCAGGCCAGCAATGTCTTTCAGTACTATCTCTTTTGGTTTGAAGCTATTGCTGGACGTTTGGTAGAAAAAGCTTCTCCGGCCGAGAGAAACACTTTTGGTGCACCATGCAGGTACATTTGAGTTTCCCAGGCAAACGAAAGCAGTGACACCAAAGTTTCTAGTTTCTGTTTGTGTCTCCCCTGAGGAGGTTTCAGGCCAGCAATGTCTTTCAGTACTATCTCTTTTGGTTTGGAAGCTATTGCTGGACGTTTGGTAGAAAAAGCTGCCCCGGCCGAGAAAAACACTTTTGGTGCACTATGCAGGTACATTTGAGTTTCCCAGGCAAACGAATGCAGTGACACCAAAGTTTCTATTTTCTGTTTGTGTCTCCCCTGAGGAGGTTTCAGGCCAGCTATGTCTTTCAGTACTATCTCTTTTGGTTTGGAAGCTATTGCTGGACGTTTGGTACAAAAAGCTGCCCGGCCGAGAAAAACACTTTTGGTGCACCATGCAGGTACATTTGAGTTTCCCAGGCAAATGAAAGCAGTGACACCAAAGTTTCTAGTTTCTGTTTGTGTCTCCCCTGAGGAGGTTTCAGGCCAGCAATGTCTTTCAGTACTATCTCTTTTGGTTTGGAAGCTATTGCTGGAAGTTTGGCATGTTTTGTAGATAAAGCTTCTCCGGCCGAGAGAAACACTTTTGGTGCACCATGCAGGTACATTTGAGTTTCCCAGGCAAAAGAAAGCAGTGACACCAAAGTTTCTAGTTTCTGTTTGTGTCTCCCCTGAGGAGGTTTCAGGCCAGCTATGTCTTTCAGTACTATCTCTTTTGGTTTGAAGCTATTGCTGGACGTTTGGTAGAATAAGCTTCTCCGGCCGAGAGAAACACTTTTGGTGCACCATGCAGGTACATTTGAGTTTCCCAGGCAAACGAAAGCAGTGACACCAAAGTTTCTAGTTTCTGTTTGTGTCTCCCCTGAGGAGGTTTCAGGCCAGCTATGTCTTTCAGTACTATCTCTTTTGGTTTGGAAGCTATTGCTGGACGTTTGGTGGAAAAAGCTTCTCCGGCCGAGAAAAACACTTTTGGTGCACCATGCAGGTACATTTGAGTTTCCCAGGCAAACGAAAGCAGTGACACCAAAGTTTCTAGTTTCTGTTTGTGTCTCCCCTGAGGAGGTTTCAGGCCAGCTATGTCTTTCAGTACTATCTCTTTTGGTTTGGAAGCTATTGCTGGACGTTTGGTAGAAAAAGTTGCCCCGGCCGAGAAAAACACTTTTGGTGCACCATGCAGGTACATTTGAGTTTCCCAGGCAAACGAAAGCAGTGACACCAAAGTTTCTAGTTTCTGTTTGTGTCTCCCCTGAGGAGGTTTCAGGCCAGCAATGTCTTTCAGTACTATCTCTTTTGGTTTGGATGGTATTGCTGGACGTTTGGTAGAAAAAGCTGCCCCGGCCGAGAAAAACACTTTTGGTGCACCATGCAGGTACATTTGAGTTTCCCAGGCAAACGAAAGCAGTGACACCAAAGTTTCTAGTTTCTGTTTGTCTCTCCCCTGAGGAGGTTTCAGGCCAGCTATGTCTTTCAGTACTATCTCTTTTGGTTTGGAAGCTATTGCTGGACGTTTGGTAGAAAAATCTGCCCCGGCCGAGAGAAACACTTTTGGTGCACCATGCAGGTACATTTGAGTTTCCCAGGCGAACGAAAGCAGTGAGACCAAAGTTTCTAGTTTCTGTTTGTGTCTCCCCTGAGGAGGTTTCAGGCCAGCAATGTCTTTCAGTACTATCTCTTCTGGTTTGGAAGCTATTGCTGGACGTTTGGTAGAATAAGCTTCTCCGGCCGAGAGAAACACTTTTGGTGCACCATGCAGGTACATTTGAGTTTCCCAGGCAAACGAAAGCAGTGACACCAAAGTTTCTAGTTTCTGTTTGTGTCTCCCCTGAGGAGGTTTCAGGCCAGCTATGTCTTTCAGTACTATCTCTTTTGGTTTGGAAGCTATTGCTGGACGTTTGGTGGAAAAAGCTTCTCCGGCCGAGAAAAACACTTTTGGTGCACCATGCAGGTACATTTGAGTTTCCCAGGCAAACGAAAGCAGTGACACCAAAGTTTCTAGTTTCTGTTTGTGTCTCCCCTGAGGAGGTTTCAGGCCAGCTATGTCTTTCAGTACTATCTCTTTTGGTTTGGAAGCTATTGCTGGACGTTTGGTAGAAAAAGTTGCCCCGGCCGAGAAAAACACTTTTGGTGCACCATGCAGGTACATTTGAGTTTCCCAGGCAAACGAAAGCAGTGACACCAAAGTTTCTAGTTTCTGTTTGTGTCTCCCCTGAGGAGGTTTCAGGCCAGCAATGTCTTTCAGTACTATCTCTTTTGGTTTGGATGCTATTGCTGGACGTTTGGTAGAAAAAGCTGCCCCGGCCGAGAAAAACACTTTTGGTGCACCATGCAGGTACATTTGAGTTTCCCAGGCAAACGAAAGCAGTGACACCAAAGTTTCTAGTTTCTGTTTGTCTCTCCCCTGAGGAGGTTTCAGGCCAGCTATGTCTTTCAGTACTATCTCTTTTGGTTTGGAAGCTATTGCTGGACGTTTGGTAGAAAAATCTGCCCCGGCCGAGAAAAACACTTTTGGTGCACCATGCAGGTACATTTGAGTTTCCCAGGCAAACGAAAGCAGTGAGACCAAAGTTTCTAGTTTCTGTTTGTGTCTCCCCTGAGGAGGTTTCAGGCCAGCAATGTCTTTCAGTACTATCTCTTTTGGTTTGGAAGCTATTGCTGGACGTTTGGTAGAAAAATCTGCCCCGGCCGAGAAAAACAATTTTGGTGAACGATGCAGGTACATTTGAGTTTCCCAGGCAAACGAAAGCAGTGACACCAAAGTTTCTAGTTTCTGTTTGTGTCTCCCCTGAGGAGGTTTCAGGCCAGCTATGTCTTTCAGTACTATCTCTTTTGGTTTGGAAGCTATTGCTGGACGTTTGGTAGAAAAAGCTTCTCCGGCCGAGAAAAACACTTTTGGTGAACCATGCAGGTACATTTGAGTTTCCCAGGCAAACGAAAGCAGTGACACCAAAGTTTCTAGTTTCTGTTTGTGTCTCCCCTGAGGAGGTTTCAGGCCAGCTATGTCTTTCAGTACTATCTCTTTTGGTTTGGAAGCTATTGCTGGACGTTTGGTAGAAAAAGCTGCCCCGGCCGAGAAAAACACTTTTGGTGCACCATGCAGGTACATTGGAGTTTCCCAGGCAAACGAAAGCAGTGACACCAAAGTTTCTAGTTTCTGTTTGTGTCTCCCCTGAGGAGGTTTCAGGCCAGCAATGTCTTTCAGTACTATCTCTTTTGGTTTGAAGCTATTGCTGGACGTTTGGTAGAAAAAGCTTCTCCGGCCGAGAGAAACACTTTTGGTGCACCATGCAGGTACATTTGAGTTTCCCAGGCAAACGAAAGCAGTGACACCAAAGTTTCTAGTTTCTGTTTGTGTCTCCCCTGAGGAGGTTTCAGGCCAGCAATGTCTTTCAGTACTATCTCTTTTGGTTTGGAAGCTATTGCTGGACGTTTGGTAGAAAAAGCTGCCCCGGCCGAGAAAAACACTTTTGGTGCACTATGCAGGTACATTTGAGTTTCCCAGGCAAACGAATGCAGTGACACCAAAGTTTCTAGTTTCTTTTTGTGTCTCCCCTGAGGAGGTTTCAGGCCAGCTATGTCTTTCAGTACTATCTCTTTTGGTTTGGAAGCTATTGCTGGACGTTTGGTAGAAAAATCTGCCCCGGCCGAGAAAAACACTTTTGGTGCACCATGCAGGTACATTTGAGTTTCCCAGGCAAACGAAAGCAGTGACACCAAAGTTTCTAGTTTCTGTTTGTGTCTCCCCTGAGGAGGTTTCAGGCCAGCAATGTCTTTCAGTACTATCTCTTTTGGTTTGGAAGCTATTGCTGGACGTTTGGTAGAAAAAGCTGCCCCGGCCGAGAAAAACACTTTTGGTGCACCATGCAGGTACATTTGAGTTTCCCAGGCAAACCAAAGCAGTTACATCAAAATTTCTAGTTTCTGTTTGTGTCTCCCCCTAGGAGGTTTCAGGCCAGCTATGTCTTTCAGTACTATCTATTTTGGTTTGGAAGCTATTGCTGGACGTTTGGTAGAAAAAGCTTCTCTGGCCGAGAAAAACACTTTTGGTGCACCATGCAGGTACATTTGAGTTTCCCAGGCAAACGAAAGCAGTGACACCAAAGTTTCTAGTTTCTGTTTGTGTCTCCCCTGAGGAGGTTTCAGGCCAGCAATGTCTTTCAGTACTATCTCTTTTGGTTTGGAAGCTATTGCTGGACGTTTGGTAGAAAAAGCTACCCGGCTGAGAAAAACACTTTTGGTGCACCATGCAGGTACATTTGAGTTTCCCAGGCAAACGAAAGCAGTGACACCAAAGTTTCTAGTTTCTGTTTGTGTCTCCCCTGAGGAGGTTTCAGGCCAGCTATGTCTTTCAGTACTATCTCATTTGGTTTGGAAGCTATTGCTGGACGTTTGGTAGAAAAAGCTTCTCCGGCCGAGAAAAACACTTTTGGTGCACCATGCAGGTACATTTGAGTTTCCCAGGCAAACGAATTCAGTGAGACCAAAGTTTCTAGTTTCTGTTTGTGTCTCCCCTGAGGAGGTTTCAGGCCAGCTATGTCTTTCAGTACTATCTCTTTTGGTTTGGAAGCTATTGCTGGACGTTTGGTAGAAAAATCTGCCCAGGCCGAGAAAAACACTTTTGGTGCACCATGCAGGTACATTTGAGTTTCCCAGGCAAACGAAAGCAGTGACACCAAAGTTTCTAGTTTCTGTTTGTGTCTCCCCTGAGGAGGTTTCAGGCCAGCAATGTCTTTCAGTACTATCTCTTTTAGTTTGAATCTATTGCTGGACGTTTGGTAGAAAAAGCTTCTCCGGCCGAGAGAAACACTTTTGGTGCACCATGCAGGTACATTTGAGTTTCCCAGGCAAACGAAAGCAGTGACACCAAAGTTTCTAGTTTCTGTTTGTGTCTCCCCTGAGGAGGTTTCAGGCCAGCAATGTCTTTCAGTACTATCTCTTTTGGTTTGGAAGCTATTGCTGGACAATTTGTTGAAAAAGCTGCCCCGGCCGAGAAAAACACTTTTGGTGCACCATGCAGGTACATTTGAGTTTCCCAGGCAAACGAAAGCAGTGACACCAAAGTTTCTAGTTTCTGTTTGTGTCTCCCCTGAGGAGGTTTCAGGCCAGCTATGTCTTTCAGTACTATCTCTTTTGGTTTGGAAGCTATTGCTGGACGTTTGGTAGAAAAAGCTTCTCCGGCCGAGAAAAACACTTTTGGTGAACCATGCAGGTACATTTGAGTTTCCCAGGCAAACGAAAGCAGTGACACCAAAGTTTCTAGTTTCTGTTTGTGTCTCCCCTGAGGAGGTTTCAGGCCAGCTATGTCTTTCAGTACTATCTCTTTTGGTTTGGAAGCTATTGCTGGACGTTTGGTAGAAAAAGCTGCCCCGGCCGAGAAAAACACTTTTGGTGCACCATGCAGGTACATTTGAGTTTCCCAGGCAAACGAAAGCAGTGACACCAAAGTTTCTAGTTTCTGTTTGTGTCTCCCCTGAGGAGGTTTCAGGCCAGCAATGTCTTTCAGTACTATCTCTTTTGGTTTGAAGCTATTGCTGGACGTTTGGTAGAAAAAGCTTCTCCGGCCGAGAGAAACACTTTTGGTGCACCATGCAGGTACATTTGAGTTTCCCAGGCAAACGAAAGCAGTGACACCAAAGTTTCTAGTTTCTGTTTGTGTCTCCCCTGAGGAGGTTTCAGGCCAGCAATGTCTTTCAGTACTATCTCTTTTGGTTTGGAAGCTATTGCTGGACGTTTGGTAGAAAAAGCTGCCCCGGCCGAGAAAAACACTTTTGGTGCACTATGCAGGTACATTTGAGTTTCCCAGGCAAACGAATGCAGTGACACCAAAGTTTCTAGTTTCTGTTTGTGTCTCCCCTGAGGAGGTTTCAGGCCAGCTATGTCTTTCAGTACTATCTCTTTTGGTTTGGAAGCTATTGCTGGACGTTTGGTAGAAAAATCTGCCCCGGCCGAGAAAAACACTTTTGGTGCACCATGCAGGTACATTTGAGTTTCCCAGGCAAACGAAAGCAGTGACACCAAAGTTTCTAGTTTCTGTTTGTGTCTCCCCTGAGGAGGTTTCAGGCCAGCAATGTCTTTCAGTACTATCTCTTTTGGTTTGGAAGCTATTGCTGGACGTTTGGTAGAAAAAGCTGCCCCGGCCGAGAAAAACACTTTTGGTGCACCATGCAGGTACATTTGAGTTTCCCAGGCAAACCAAAGCAGTTACATCAAAATTTCTAGTTTCTGTTTGTGTCTCCCCCTAGGAGGTTTCAGGCCAGCTATGTCTTTCAGTACTATCTATTTTGGTTTGGAAGCTATTGCTGGACGTTTGGTAGAAAAAGCTTCTCTGGCCGAGAAAAACACTTTTGGTGCACCATGCAGGTACATTTGAGTTTCCCAGGCAAACGAAAGCAGTGACACCAAAGTTTCTAGTTTCTGTTTGTGTCTCCCCTGAGGAGGTTTCAGGCCAGCAATGTCTTTCAGTACTATCTCTTTTGGTTTGGAAGCTATTGCTGGACGTTTGGTAGAAAAAGCTACCCGGCTGAGAAAAACACTTTTGGTGCACCATGCAGGTACATTTGAGTTTCCCAGGCAAACGAAAGCAGTGACACCAAAGTTTCTAGTTTCTGTTTGTGTCTCCCCTGAGGAGGTTTCAGGCCAGCTATGTCTTTCAGTACTATCTCTTTTGGTTTGGAAGCTATTGCTGGACGTTTGGTAGAAAAAGCTTCTCCCGCCGAGAAAAACACTTTTGGTGCACCATGCAGGTACATTTGAGTTTCCCAGGCAAACGAAAGCAGTGACACCAAAGTTTCTAGTTTCTGTTTGTGTCTCCCCTGAGGAGGTTTCAGGCCAGCAATGTCTTTCAGTACTATCTCTTTTGGTTTGAAGCTATTGCTGGACGTTTGGTAGAAAAAGCTTCTCCGGCCGAGAAAAACACTTTTGGTGCACCATGCAGGTACATTTGAGTTTCCCAGGCAAACGAAAGCAGTGACACCAAAGTTTCTAGTTTCTGTTTGTGTCTCCCCTGAGGAGGTTTCAGGCCAGCAATGTCTTTCAGTACTATCTCTTTTGGTTTGGAAGCTACTGTTGGACGTTTGGTAGAAAAAGCTGCCCCGGCCGAGAAAAACACTTTTGGTGCACCATGCAGGTACATTTGAGTTTCCCAGGCAAACGAAAGCAGTGACACCAAAGTTTCTAGTTTCTGTTTGTGTCTCCCCTGAGAAGGTTTCAGGCCAGCAATGTCTTTCAGTACTATCTCTTTTGGTTTGGAAGCTATTGCTGGACGTTTGGTAGAAAAAGCTGCCCCGGCCGAGAAAAACACTTTTGGTGCACCATGCAGGTACATTTGAGTTTCCCAGGCAAACGAAAGCAGTGACACCAAAATTTCTAGTTTCTGTTTGTGTCTCCCCTGAGGAGGTTTCAGGCCAGCTATGTCTTTCAGTACTATCTCATTTGGTTTGGAAGCTATTGCTGGACGTTTGGTAGAAAAAGCTTCTCCGGCCGAGAAAAACACTTTTGGTGCACCATGCAGGTACATTTGAGTTTCCCAGGCAAACGAATTCAGTGAGACCAAAGTTTCTAATTTCTGTTTGTGTCTCCCCTGAGGAGGTTTCAGGCCAGCAATGTCTTTCAGTACTATCTCTTTTGGTTTGGAAGCTATTGCTGGACGTTTGGTAGAAAAATCTGCCCCGGCCGAGAAAAACACTTTTGGTGCACCATGCAGGTACATTTGAGTTTCCCAGGCAAACGAAAGCAGTGACACCAAAGTTTCTAGTTTCTGTTTGTGTCTCCCCTGAGGAGGTTTCAGGCCAGCAATGTCTTTCAGTACTATCTCTTTTAGTTTGAATCTATTGCTGGACGTTTGGTAGAAAAAGCTTCTCCGGCCGAGAGAAACACTTTTGGTGCACCATGCAGGTACATTTGAGTTTCCCAGGCAAACGAAAGCAGTGACACCAAAGTTTCTAGTTTCTGTTTGTGTCTCCCCTGAGGAGGTTTCAGGCCAGCAATGTCTTTCAGTACTATCTCTTTTGGTTTGGAAGCTATTGCTGGACGTTTTGTAGAAAAAGCTGCCCTGGCCGAGAAAAACACTTTTGGTGCACCATGCAGGTACATTTGAGTTTCCCAGGCAAACGAAAGCAGTGACACCAAAGTTTCTAGTTTCTGTTTGTGTCTCCCCTGAGGAGGTTTCAGGCCAGCTATGTCTTTCAGTACTATCTCTTTTAGTTTGGAAGCTATTGCTGGACGTTTGGTAGAAAAAGCTGCCCCGGCCGAGAAAAACACTTTTGGTGCACCATGCAGGTACATTTGAGTTTCCCAGGCAAATGAAAGCAGTGACACCAAAATTTCTAGTTTCTGTTTGTGTCTCCCCTGAGGAGGTTTCAGGCCAGCTATGTCTTTCAGTACTATCTCTTTTGGTTTGGAAGCTATTGCTGGACGTTTGGTAGAAAAAGCTTCTCCCGCCGAGAAAAACACTTTTGGTGCACCATGCAGGTACATTTGAGTTTCCCAGGCAAACGAAAGCAGTGACACCAAAGTTTCTAGTTTCTGTTTGTGTCTCCCCTGAGAAGGTTTCAGGCCAGCAATGTCTTTCAGTACTATCTCTTTTGGTTTGGAAGCTATTGCTGGACGTTTGGTAGAAAAAGCTGCCCCGGCCGAGAAAAACACTTTTGGTGCACCATGCAGGTACATTTGAGTTTCCCAGGCAAACCTAAGCAGTTACACCAAAATTTCTAGTTTCTGTTTGTGTCTCCCCTGAGGAGGTTTCAGGCCAGCTATGTCTTTCAGTACTATCTCTTTTGGTTTGGAAGCTATTGCTGGACGTTTGGTAGAAAAAGCTTCTCCGGCCGAGAAAAACACTTTTGGTGCACCATGCAGGTACATTTGAGTTTCCCAGGCAAACGAATTCAGTGAGACCAAAGTTTCTAGTTTCTGTTTGTGTCTCCCCTGAGGAGGTTTCAGGCCAGCAATGTCTTTCAGTACTATCTCTTTTGGTTTGGAAGCTATTGCTGGACGTTTGGTAGAAAAATCTGCCCCGGCCGAGAAAAACACTTTTGGTGCACCATGCAGGTACATTTGAGTTTCCCAGGCAAACGAAAGCAGTGACACCAAAGTTTCTAGTTTCTGTTTGTGTCTCCCCTGAGGAGGTTTCAGGCCAGCAATGTCTTTCAGTACTATCTCTTTTAGTTTGAATCTATTGCTGGACGTTTGGTAGAAAAAGCTTCTCCGGCCGAGAGAAACACTTTTGGTGCACCATGCAGGTACATTTGAGTTTCCCAGGCAAACGAAAGCAGTGACACCAAAGTTTCTAGTTTCTGTTTGTGTCTCCCCTGAGGAGGTTTCAGGCCAGCAATGTCTTTCAGTACTATCTCTTTTGGTTTGGAAGCTATTGCTGGACGTTTGGTAGAAAAAGCTACCCGGCTGAGAAAAACACTTTTGGTGCACCATGCAGGTACATTTGAGTTTCCCAGGCAAACGAAAGCAGTGACACCAAAGTTTCTAGTTTCTGTTTGTGTCTCCCCTGAGGAGGTTTCAGGCCAGCTATGTCTTTCAGTACTATCTCATTTGGTTTGGAAGCTATTGCTGGACGTTTGGTAGAAAAAGCTTCTCCGGCCGAGAAAAACACTTTTGGTGCACCATGCAGGTACATTTGAGTTTCCCAGGCAAACGAATTCAGTGAGACCAAAGTTTCTAGTTTCTGTTTGTGTCTCCCCTGAGGAGGTTTCAGGCCAGCTATGTCTTTCAGTACTATCTCTTTTGGTTTGGAAGCTATTGCTGGACGTTTGGTAGAAAAATCTGCCCAGGCCGAGAAAAACACTTTTGGTGCACCATGCAGGTACATTTGAGTTTCCCAGGCAAACGAAAGCAGTGACACCAAAGTTTCTAGTTTCTGTTTGTGTCTCCCCTGAGGAGGTTTCAGGCCAGCAATGTCTTTCAGTACTATCTCTTTTAGTTTGAATCTATTGCTGGACGTTTGGTAGAAAAAGCTTCTCCGGCCGAGAGAAACACTTTTGGTGCACCATGCAGGTACATTTGAGTTTCCCAGGCAAACGAAAGCAGTGACACCAAAGTTTCTAGTTTCTGTTTGTGTCTCCCCTGAGGAGGTTTCAGGCCAGCAATGTCTTTCAGTACTATCTCTTTTGGTTTGGAAGCTATTGCTGGACAATTTGTTGAAAAAGCTGCCCCGGCCGAGAAAAACACTTTTGGTGCACCATGCAGGTACATTTGAGTTTCCCAGGCAAACGAAAGCAGTGACACCAAAGTTTCTAGTTTCTGTTTGTGTCTCCCCTGAGGAGGTTTCAGGCCAGCTATGTCTTTCAGTACTATCTCTTTTGGTTTGGAAGCTATTGCTGGACGTTTGGTAGAAAAAGCTTCTCCGGCCGAGAAAAACACTTTTGGTGAACCATGCAGGTACATTTGAGTTTCCCAGGCAAACGAAAGCAGTGACACCAAAGTTTCTAGTTTCTGTTTGTGTCTCCCCTGAGGAGGTTTCAGGCCAGCTATGTCTTTCAGTACTATCTCTTTTGGTTTGGAAGCTATTGCTGGACGTTTGGTAGAAAAAGCTGCCCCGGCCGAGAAAAACACTTTTGGTGCACCATGCAGGTACATTTGAGTTTCCCAGGCAAACGAAAGCAGTGACACCAAAGTTTCTAGTTTCTGTTTGTGTCTCCCCTGAGGAGGTTTCAGGCCAGCAATGTCTTTCAGTACTATCTCTTTTGGTTTGAAGCTATTGCTGGACGTTTGGTAGAAAAAGCTTCTCCGGCCGAGAGAAACACTTTTGGTGCACCATGCAGGTACATTTGAGTTTCCCAGGCAAACGAAAGCAGTGACACCAAAGTTTCTAGTTTCTGTTTGTGTCTCCCCTGAGGAGGTTTCAGGCCAGCAATGTCTTTCAGTACTATCTCTTTTGGTTTGGAAGCTATTGCTGGACGTTTGGTAGAAAAAGCTGCCCCGGCCGAGAAAAACACTTTTGGTGCACTATGCAGGTACATTTGAGTTTCCCAGGCAAACGAATGCAGTGACACCAAAGTTTCTAGTTTCTGTTTGTGTCTCCCCTGAGGAGGTTTCAGGCCAGCTATGTCTTTCAGTACTATCTCTTTTGGTTTGGAAGCTATTGCTGGACGTTTGGTAGAAAAATCTGCCCCGGCCGAGAAAAACACTTTTGGTGCACCATGCAGGTACATTTGAGTTTCCCAGGCAAACGAAAGCAGTGACACCAAAGTTTCTAGTTTCTGTTTGTGTCTCCCCTGAGGAGGTTTCAGGCCAGCAATGTCTTTCAGTACTATCTCTTTTGGTTTGGAAGCTATTGCTGGACGTTTGGTAGAAAAAGCTGCCCCGGCCGAGAAAAACACTTTTGGTGCACCATGCAGGTACATTTGAGTTTCCCAGGCAAACCAAAGCAGTTACATCAAAATTTCTAGTTTCTGTTTGTGTCTCCCCCTAGGAGGTTTCAGGCCAGCTATGTCTTTCAGTACTATCTATTTTGGTTTGGAAGCTATTGCTGGACGTTTGGTAGAAAAAGCTTCTCTGGCCGAGAAAAACACTTTTGGTGCACCATGCAGGTACATTTGAGTTTCCCAGGCAAACGAAAGCAGTGACACCAAAGTTTCTAGTTTCTGTTTGTGTCTCCCCTGAGGAGGTTTCAGGCCAGCAATGTCTTTCAGTACTATCTCTTTTGGTTTGGAAGCTATTGCTGGACGTTTGGTAGAAAAAGCTACCCGGCTGAGAAAAACACTTTTGGTGCACCATGCAGGTACATTTGAGTTTCCCAGGCAAACGAAAGCAGTGACACCAAAGTTTCTAGTTTCTGTTTGTGTCTCCCCTGAGGAGGTTTCAGGCCAGCTATGTCTTTCAGTACTATCTCTTTTGGTTTGGAAGCTATTGCTGGACGTTTGGTAGAAAAAGCTTCTCCCGCCGAGAAAAACACTTTTGGTGCACCATGCAGGTACATTTGAGTTTCCCAGGCAAACGAAAGCAGTGACACCAAAGTTTCTAGTTTCTGTTTGTGTCTCCCCTGAGGAGGTTTCAGGCCAGCAATGTCTTTCAGTACTATCTCTTTTGGTTTGAAGCTATTGCTGGACGTTTGGTAGAAAAAGCTTCTCCGGCCGAGAAAAACACTTTTGGTGCACCATGCAGGTACATTTGAGTTTCCCAGGCAAACGAAAGCAGTGACACCAAAGTTTCTAGTTTCTGTTTGTGTCTCCCCTGAGGAGGTTTCAGGCCAGCAATGTCTTTCAGTACTATCTCTTTTGGTTTGGAAGCTACTGTTGGACGTTTGGTAGAAAAAGCTGCCCCGGCCGAGAAAAACACTTTTGGTGCACCATGCAGGTACATTTGAGTTTCCCAGGCAAACGAAAGCAGTGACACCAAAGTTTCTAGTTTCTGTTTGTGTCTCCCCTGAGAAGGTTTCAGGCCAGCAATGTCTTTCAGTACTATCTCTTTTGGTTTGGAAGCTATTGCTGGACGTTTGGTAGAAAAAGCTGCCCCGGCCGAGAAAAACACTTTTGGTGCACCATGCAGGTACATTTGAGTTTCCCAGGCAAACGAAAGCAGTGACACCAAAATTTCTAGTTTCTGTTTGTGTCTCCCCTGAGGAGGTTTCAGGCCAGCTATGTCTTTCAGTACTATCTCATTTGGTTTGGAAGCTATTGCTGGACGTTTGGTAGAAAAAGCTTCTCCGGCCGAGAAAAACACTTTTGGTGCACCATGCAGGTACATTTGAGTTTCCCAGGCAAACGAATTCAGTGAGACCAAAGTTTCTAATTTCTGTTTGTGTCTCCCCTGAGGAGGTTTCAGGCCAGCAATGTCTTTCAGTACTATCTCTTTTGGTTTGGAAGCTATTGCTGGACGTTTGGTAGAAAAATCTGCCCCGGCCGAGAAAAACACTTTTGGTGCACCATGCAGGTACATTTGAGTTTCCCAGGCAAACGAAAGCAGTGACACCAAAGTTTCTAGTTTCTGTTTGTGTCTCCCCTGAGGAGGTTTCAGGCCAGCAATGTCTTTCAGTACTATCTCTTTTAGTTTGAATCTATTGCTGGACGTTTGGTAGAAAAAGCTTCTCCGGCCGAGATAAACACTTTTGGTGCACCATGCAGGTACATTTGAGTTTCCCAGGCAAACGAAAGCAGTGACACCAAAGTTTCTAGTTTCTGTTTGTGTCTCCCCTGAGGAGGTTTCAGGCCAGCAATGTCTTTCAGTACTATCTCTTTTGGTTTGGAAGCTATTGCTGGACGTTTTGTAGAAAAAGCTGCCCTGGCCGAGAAAAACACTTTTGGTGCACCATGCAGGTACATTTGAGTTTCCCAGGCAAACGAAAGCAGTGACACCAAAGTTTCTAGTTTCTGTTTGTGTCTCCCCTGAGGAGGTTTCAGGCCAGCTATGTCTTTCAGTACTATCTCTTTTGGTTTGGAAGCTATTGCTGGACGTTTGGTAGAAAAAGCTGCCCCGGCCGAGAAAAACACTTTTGGTGCACCATGCAGGTACATTTGAGTTTCCCAGGCAAATGAAAGCAGTGACACCAAAATTTCTAGTTTCTGTTTGTGTCTCCCCTGAGGAGGTTTCAGGCCAGCTATGTCTTTCAGTACTATCTCTTTTGGTTTGGAAGCTATTGCTGGACGTTTGGTAGAAAAAGCTTCTCCCGCCGAGAAAAACACTTTTGGTGCACCATGCAGGTACATTTGAGTTTCCCAGGCAAACGAAAGCAGTGACACCAAAGTTTCTAGTTTCTGTTTGTGTCTCCCCTGAGAAGGTTTCAGGCCAGCAATGTCTTTCAGTACTATCTCTTTTGGTTTGGAAGCTATTGCTGGACGTTTGGTAGAAAAAGCTGCCCCGGCCGAGAAAAACACTTTTGGTGCACCATGCAGGTACATTTGAGTTTCCCAGGCAAACCTAAGCAGTTACACCAAAATTTCTAGTTTCTGTTTGTGTCTCCCCTGAGGAGGTTTCAGGCCAGCTATGTCTTTCAGTACTATCTCTTTTGGTTTGGAAGCTATTGCTGGACGTTTGGTAGAAAAAGCTTCTCCGGCCGAGAAAAACACTTTTGGTGCACCATGCAGGTACATTTGAGTTTCCCAGGCAAACGAATTCAGTGAGACCAAAGTTTCTAGTTTCTGTTTGTGTCTCCCCTGAGGAGGTTTCAGGCCAGCAATGTCTTTCAGTACTATCTCTTTTGGTTTGGAAGCTATTGCTGGACGTTTGGTAGAAAAATCTGCCCCGGCCGAGAAAAACACTTTTGGTGCACCATGCAGGTACATTTGAGTTTCCCAGGCAAACGAAAGCAGTGACACCAAAGTTTCTAGTTTCTGTTTGTGTCTCCCCTGAGGAGGTTTCAGGCCAGCAATGTCTTTCAGTACTATCTCTTTTAGTTTGAATCTATTGCTGGACGTTTGGTAGAAAAAGCTTCTCCGGCCGAGAGAAACACTTTTGGTGCACCATGCAGGTACATTTGAGTTTCCCAGGCAAACGAAAGCAGTGACACCAAAGTTTCTAGTTTCTGTTTGTGTCTCCCCTGAGGAGGTTTCAGGCCTGCAATGTCTTTCAGTACTATCTCTTTTGGTTTGGAAGCTATTGCTGGACGTTTTGTAGAAAAAGCTGCCCCGGCCGAGAAAAACACTTTTGGTGCACCATGCAGGTACATTTGAGTTTCCCAGGCAAACGAAAGCAGTGACACCAAAGTTTCTAGTTTCTGTTTGTGTCTCCCCTGAGGAGGTTTCAGGCCAGCTATGTCTTTCAGTACTATCTCTTTTGGTTTGGAAGCTATTGCTGGACGTTTGGTAGAAAAAGCTGCCCCGGCCGAGAAAAACACTTTTGGTGCACCATGCAGGTACATTTGAGTTTCCCAGGCAAATGAAAGCAGTGACACCAAAATTTCTAGTTTCTGTTTGTGTCTCCCCTGAGGAGGTTTCAGGCCAGCTATGTCTTTCAGTACTATCTCTTTTGGTTTGGAAGCTATTGCTGGACGTTTGGTAGAAAAAGCTTCTCCCGCCGAGAAAAACACTTTTGGTGAACCATGCAGGTACATTTGAGTTTCCCAGGCAAACGAAAGCAGTGACACCAAAGTTTCTAGTTTCTGTTTGTGTCTCCCCTGAGGAGGTTTCAGGCCAGCAATGTCTTTCAGTACTATCTCTTTTGGTTTGAAGCTATTGCTGGACGTTTGGTAGAAAAAGCTTCTCCGGCCGAGAAAAACACTTTTGGTGCACCATGCAGGTACATTTGAGTTTCCCAGGCAAACGAAAGCAGTGACACCAAAGTTTCTAGTTTCTGTTTGTGTCTCCCCTGAGGAGGTTTCAAGCCAGCAATGTCTTTCAGTACTATCTCTTTTGGTTTGGAAGCTATTGTTGGACGTTTGGTAGAAAAAGCTGCCCCGGCCGAGAAAAACACTTTTGGTGCACCATGCAGGTACATTTGAGTTTCCCAGGCAAACGAAAGCAGTGACACCAAAGTTTCTAGTTTCTGTTTGTGTCTCCCCTGAGAAGGTTTCAGGCCAGCAATGTCTTTCAGTACTATCTCTTTTGGTTTGGAAGCTATTGCTGGACGTTTGGTAGAAAAAGCTGCCCCGGCCGAGAAAAACACTTTTGGTGCACCATGCAGGTACATTTGAGTTTCCCAGGCAAACCAAAGCAGTTACACCAAAATTTCTAGTTTCTGTTTGTGTCTCCCCTGAGGAGGTTTCAGGCCAGCTATGTCTTTCAGTACTATCTCTTTTGGTTTGGAAGCTATTGCTGGACGTTTGGTAGAAAAAGCTTCTCCGGCCGAGAAAAACACTTTTGATGCACCATGCAGGTACATTTGAGTTTCCCAGGCAAACGAATGCAGTGACACCAAAGTTTCTAGTTTCTGTTTGTGTCTCCCATGAGGAGGTTTCAGGCCAGCAATGTCTTTCAGTACTATCTCTTTTGGTTTGGAAGCTATTGCTGGACGTTTGGTAGAAAAAGCTACCCGGCTGAGAAAAACACTTTTGGTGCACCATGCAGGTACATTTGAGTTTCCCAGGCAAACGAAAGCAGTGACACCAAAGTTTCTAGTTTCTGTTTGTGTCTCCCCTGAGGAGGTTTCAGGCCAGCTATGTCTTTCAGTACTATCTCTTTTGGTTTGGAAGCTATTGCTGGACGTTTGGATAAAAAAACTTCAATGGCCGAGAAAAACACTTTTGGTGCACCATGCAGGTACATTTGAGTTTCCCAGGCAAACGAAAGCAGTTACACCAAAGTTTCTAGTTTCTGTTTGTGTCTCCCCTGAGGAGGTTTCAGGCCAGCAATGTTTTTCAGTACTATCTCTTTTGGTTTGGAAGCTATTGCTGGACGTTTGGTAGAAAAAGCTGCCCCGGCCGAGAAAAACACTTTTGGTGCACCATGCAGGTACATTTGAGTTTCACAGGCAAACGAAAGCAGTGACACCAAAGTTTCTAGTTTCTGTTTGTGTCTCCCCTGAGGAGGTTTCAGGCCAGCAATGTCTTTCAGTACTATCTCTTTTGGTTTGGATGCTATTGCTGGACGTTTGGTAGAAAAAGCTGCCCCGGCCGAGAAAAACACTTTTGGTGCACCATGCAGGTACATTTGAGTTTCCCAGGCAAACGAAAGCAGTGACACCAAAGTTTCTAGTTTCTGTTTGTGTCTCCCCTGAGGAGGTTTCAGGCCAGCAATGTCTTTCAGTACTATCTCTTTTGGTTTGGAAGCTATTGCTGGACGTTTGGTAGAAAAAGCTACGCGGCTGAGAAAACCACTTTTGGTGCACCATGCAGGTACATTTGAGTTTCCCAGGCAAACGAAAGCAGTTACACCAAAGTTTCTAGTTTCTGTTTGTGTCTCCCCTGAGGAGGTTTCAGGCCAGCTATGTCTTTCAGTACTATATCTTTTGGTTTGGAAGCTATTGCTGGACGTTTGGTAGAAAAAACTTCAATGGCCGAGAAAAACACTTTTGGTGCACCATGCAGGTACATTTGAGTTTCCCAGGCAAACGAAAGCAGTGACACCAAAGTTTCTAGTTTCTGTTTGTGTCTCCCCTGAGGAGGTTTCAGGCCAGCAATGTCTTTCAGTACTATCTCTTTTGGTTTGGAAGCTATTGCTGGACTTTTGGTAGAAAAAGCTACCCGGCTGAGAAAAACACTTTTGGTGCACCATGCAGGTACATTTGAGTTTCCCAGGCAAACGAAAGCAGTGACACCAAAGTTTCTAGTTTCTGTTTGTGTCTCCCCTGAGGAGGTTTCAGGCCAGCTATGTCTTTCAGTACTATCTCATTTGGTTTGGAAGCTATTGCTGGACGTTTGGTAGAAAAAGCTTCTCCGGCCGAGAAAAACACTTTTGGTGCACCATGCAGGTACATTTGAGTTTCCCAGGCAAACGAAAGCAGTGACACCAAAGTTTCTAGTTTCTGTTTGTCTCTCCCCTGAGGAGGTTTCAGGCCAGCAATGTCTTTCAGTACTATCTGTTTTGGTTTGGAAGCTATTGCTGGACGTTTGGTAGAAAAATCTGCCCCGGCAGAGAAAAACACTTTTGGTGCACCATGCAGGTACATTTGAGTTTCCCAGGCAAACGAAAGCAGTGACACCAAAGTTTCTAGTTTCTGTTTGTGTCTCCCCTGAGGAGGTTTCAGGCCAGCAATGTCTTTCAGTACTATCTCTTTTGGTTTGAAGCTATTGCTGGACGTTTGGTAGAAAAAGCTTCTCCGGCCGAGAAAAACACTTTTGGTGCACCATGCAGGTACATTTGAGTTTCCCAGGCAAACGAAAGCAGTGACACCAAAGTTTCTAGTTTCTGTTTGTGTCTCCCCTGAGGAGGTTTCAGGCCAGCAATGTCTTTCAGTACTATCTCTTTTGGTTTGGAAGCTACTGTTGGACGTTTGGTAGAAAAAGCTGCCCCGGCCGAGAAAAACACTTTTGGTGCACCATGCAGGTACATTTGAGTTTCCCAGGCAAACGAAAGCAGTGACACCAAAGTTTCTAGTTTCTGTTTGTGTCTCCCCTGAGAAGGTTTCAGGCCAGCAATGTCTTTCAGTACTATCTCTTTTGGTTTGGAAGCTATTGCTGGACGTTTGGTAGAAAAAGCTGCCCCGGCCGAGAAAAACACTTTTGGTGCACCATGCAGGTACATTTGAGTTTCCCAGGCAAACGAAAGCAGTGACACCAAAATTTCTAGTTTCTGTTTGTGTCTCCCCTGAGGAGGTTTCAGGCCAGCTATGTCTTTCAGTACTATCTCATTTGGTTTGGAAGCTATTGCTGGACGTTTGGTAGAAAAAGCTTCTCCGGCCGAGAAAAACACTTTTGGTGCACCATGCAGGTACATTTGAGTTTCCCAGGCAAACGAATTCAGTGAGACCAAAGTTTCTAATTTCTGTTTGTGTCTCCCCTGAGGAGGTTTCAGGCCAGCAATGTCTTTCAGTACTATCTCTTTTGGTTTGGAAGCTATTGCTGGACGTTTGGTAGAAAAATCTGCCCCGGCCTAGAAAAACACTTTTGGTGCACCATGCAGGTACATTTGAGTTTCCCAGGCAAACGAAAGCAGTGACACCAAAGTTTCTAGTTTCTGTTTGTGTCTCCCCTGAGGAGGTTTCAGGCCAGCAATGTCTTTCAGTACTATCTCTTTTAGTTTGAATCTATTGCTGGACGTTTGGTAGAAAAAGCTTCTCCGGCCGAGAGAAACACTTTTGGTGCACCATGCAGGTACATTTGAGTTTCCCAGGCAAACGAAAGCAGTGACACCAAAGTTTCTAGTTTCTGTTTGTGTCTCCCCTGAGGAGGTTTCAGGCCAGCAATGTCTTTCAGTACTATCTCTTTTGGTTTGGAAGCTATTGCTGGACGTTTTGTAGAAAAAGCTGCCCTGGCCGAGAAAAACACTTTTGGTGCACCATGCAGGTACATTTGAGTTTCCCAGGCAAACGAAAGCAGTGACACCAAAGTTTCTAGTTTCTGTTTGTGTCTCCCCTGAGGAGGTTTCAGGCCAGCTATGTCTTTCAGTACTATCTCTTTTGGTTTGGAAGCTATTGCTGGACGTTTGGTAGAAAAAGCTGCCCCGGCCGAGAAAAACACTTTTGGTGCACCATGCAGGTACATTTGAGTTTCCCAGGCAAATGAAAGCAGTGACACCAAAATTTCTAGTTTCTGTTTGTGTCTCCCCTGAGGAGGTTTCAGGCCAGCTATGTCTTTCAGTACTATCTCTTTTGGTTTGGAAGCTATTGCTGGACGTTTGGTAGAAAAAGCTTCTCCCGCCGAGAAAAACACTTTTGGTGCACCATGCAGGTACATTTGAGTTTCCCAGGCAAACGAAAGCAGTGACACCAAAGTTTCTAGTTTCTGTTTGTGTCTCCCCTGAGAAGGTTTCAGGCCAGCAATGTCTTTCAGTACTATCTCTTTTGGTTTGGAAGCTATTGCTGGACGTTTGGTAGAAAAAGCTGCCCCGGCCGAGAAAAACACTTTTGGTGCACCATGCAGGTACATTTGAGTTTCCCAGGCAAACCTAAGCAGTTACACCAAAATTTCTAGTTTCTGTTTGTGTCTCCCCTGAGGAGGTTTCAGGCCAGCTATGTCTTTCAGTACTATCTCTTTTGGTTTGGAAGCTATTGCTGGACGTTTGGTAGAAAAAGCTTCTCCGGCCGAGAAAAACACTTTTGGTGCACCATGCAGGTACATTTGAGTTTCCCAGGCAAACGAATTCAGTGAGACCAAAGTTTCTAGTTTCTGTTTGTGTCTCCCCTGAGGAGGTTTCAGGCCAGCAATGTCTTTCAGTACTATCTCTTTTGGTTTGGAAGCTATTGCTGGACGTTTGGTAGAAAAATCTGCCCCGGCCGAGAAAAACACTTTTGGTGCACCATGCAGGTACATTTGAGTTTCCCAGGCAAACGAAAGCAGTGACACCAAAGTTTCTAGTTTCTGTTTGTGTCTCCCCTGAGGAGGTTTCAGGCCAGCAATGTCTTTCAGTACTATCTCTTTTAGTTTGAATCTATTGCTGGACGTTTGGTAGAAAAAGCTTCTCCGGCCGAGAGAAACACTTTTGGTGCACCATGCAGGTACATTTGAGTTTCCCAGGCAAACGAAAGCAGTGACACCAAAGTTTCTAGTTTCTGTTTGTGTCTCCCCTGAGGAGGTTTCAGGCCTGCAATGTCTTTCAGTACTATCTCTTTTGGTTTGGAAGCTATTGCTGGACGTTTTGTAGAAAAAGCTGCCCCGGCCGAGAAAAACACTTTTGGTGCACCATGCAGGTACATTTGAGTTTCCCAGGCAAACGAAAGCAGTGACACCAAAGTTTCTAGTTTCTGTTTGTGTCTCCCCTGAGGAGGTTTCAGGCCAGCTATGTCTTTCAGTACTATCTCTTTTGGTTTGGAAGCTATTGCTGGACGTTTGGTAGAAAAAGCTGCCCCGGCCGAGAAAAGCACTTTTGGTGCACCATGCAGGTACATTTGAGTTTCCCAGGCAAATGAAAGCAGTGACACCAAAATTTCTAGTTTCTGTTTGTGTCTCCCCTGAGGAGGTTTCAGGCCAGCTATGTCTTTCAGTACTATCTCTTTTGGTTTGGAAGCTATTGCTGGACGTTTGGTAGAAAAAGCTTCTCCCGCCGAGAAAAACACTTTTGGTGAACCATGCAGGTACATTTGAGTTTCCCAGGCAAACGAAAGCAGTGACACCAAAGTTTCTAGTTTCTGTTTGTGTCTCCCCTGAGGAGGTTTCAGGCCAGCAATGTCTTTCAGTACTATCTCTTTTGGTTTGAAGCTATTGCTGGACGTTTGGTAGAAAAAGCTTCTCCGGCCGAGAAAAACACTTTTGGTGCACCATGCAGGTACATTTGAGTTTCCCAGGCAAACGAAAGCAGTGACACCAAAGTTTCTAGTTTCTGTTTGTGTCTCCCCTGAGGAGGTTTCAAGCCAGCAATGTCTTTCAGTACTATCTCTTTTGGTTTGGAAGCTATTGTTGGACGTTTGGTAGAAAAAGCTGCCCCGGCCGAGAAAAACACTTTTGGTGCACCATGCAGGTACATTTGAGTTTCCCAGGCAAACCAAAGCAGTTACACCAAAATTTCTAGTTTCTGTTTGTGTCTCCCCTGAGGAGGTTTCAGGCCAGCTATGTCTTTCAGTACTATCTCTTTTGGTTTGGAAGCTATTGCTGGACGTTTGGTAGAAAAAGCTTCTCCGGCCGAGAAAAACACTTTTGATGCACCATGCAGGTACATTTGAGTTTCCCAGGCAAACGAATGCAGTGACACCAAAGTTTCTAGTTTCTGTTTGTGTCTCCCATGAGGAGGTTTCAGGCCAGCAATGTCTTTCAGTACTATCTCTTTTGGTTTGGAAGCTATTGCTGGACGTTTGGTAGAAAAAGCTACCCGGCTGAGAAAAACACTTTTGGTGCACCATGCAGGTACATTTGAGTTTCCCAGGCAAACGAAAGCAGTGACACCAAAGTTTCTAGTTTCTGTTTGTGTCTCCCCTGAGGAGGTTTCAGGCCAGCTATGTCTTTCAGTACTATCTCTTTTGGTTTGGAAGCTATTGCTGGACGTTTGGATAAAAAAACTTCAATGGCCGAGAAAAACACTTTTGGTGCACCATGCAGGTACATTTGAGTTTCCCAGGCAAACGAAAGCAGTTACACCAAAGTTTCTAGTTTCTGTTTGTGTCTCCCCTGAGGAGGTTTCAGGCCAGCAATGTTTTTCAGTACTATCTCTTTTGGTTTGGAAGCTATTGCTGGACGTTTGGTAGAAAAAGCTGCCCCGGCCGAGAAAAACACTTTTGGTGCACCATGCAGGTACATTTGAGTTTCACAGGCAAACGAAAGCAGTGACACCAAAGTTTCTAGTTTCTGTTTGTGTCTCCCCTGAGGAGGTTTCAGGCCAGCAATGTCTTTCAGTACTATCTCTTTTGGTTTGGATGCTATTGCTGGACGTTTGGTAGAAAAAGCTGCCCCGGCCGAGAAAAACACTTTTGGTGCACCATGCAGGTACATTTGAGTTTCCCAGGCAAACGAAAGCAGTGACACCAAAGTTTCTAGTTTCTGTTTGTGTCTCCCCTGAGGAGGTTTCAGGCCAGCAATGTCTTTCAGTACTATCTCTTTTGGTTTGGAAGCTATTGCTGGACGTTTGGTAGAAAAAGCTACGCGGCTGAGAAAACCACTTTTGGTGCACCATGCAGGTACATTTGAGTTTCCCAGGCAAACGAAAGCAGTTACACCAAAGTTTCTAGTTTCTGTTTGTGTCTCCCCTGAGGAGGTTTCAGGCCAGCTATGTCTTTCAGTACTATATCTTTTGGTTTGGAAGCTATTGCTGGACGTTTGGTAGAAAAAACTTCAATGGCCGAGAAAAACACTTTTGGTGCACCATGCAGGTACATTTGAGTTTCCCAGGCAAACGAAAGCAGTGACACCAAAGTTTCTAGTTTCTGTTTGTGTCTCCCCTGAGGAGGTTTCAGGCCAGCAATGTCTTTCAGTACTATCTCTTTTGGTTTGGAAGCTATTGCTGGACTTTTGGTAGAAAAAGCTACCCGGCTGAGAAAAACACTTTTGGTGCACCATGCAGGTACATTTGAGTGTCCCAGGCAAACGAAAGCAGTGACACCAAAGTTTCTAGTTTCTGTTTGTGTCTCCCCTGAGGAGGTTTCAGGCCAGCTATGTCTTTCAGTACTATCTCATTTGGTTTGGAAGCTATTGCTGGACGTTTGGTAGAAAAAGCTTCTCCGGCCGAGAAAAACACTTTTGGTGCACCATGCAGGTACATTTGAGTTTCCCAGGCAAACGAAAGCAGTGACACCAAAGTTTCTAGTTTCTGTTTGTCTCTCCCCTGAGGAGGTTTCAGGCCAGCAATGTCTTTCAGTACTATCTGTTTTGGTTTGGAAGCTATTGCTGGACGTTTGGTAGAAAAATCTGCCCCGGCCGAGAAAAACACTTTTGGTGCACCATGCAGGTACATTTGAGTTTCCCAGGCAAACGAAAGCAGTTGCACCAAAGTTTCTAGTTTCTGTTTGTGTCTCCCCTGAGGAGGTTTCAGGCCAGCAATGTCTTTCAGTACTATCTCTTTTAGTTTGAATCTATTGCTGGACGTTTGGTAGAAAAAGCTTCTCCGGCCGAGAGAAACACTTTTGGTGCACCATGCAGGTACATTTGAGTTTCCCAGGCAAACGAAAGCAGTGACACCAAAGTTTCTAGTTTCTGTTTGTGTCTCCCCTGAGGAGGTTTCAGGCCAGCAATGTCTTTCAGTACTATCTCTTTTGGTTTGGAAGCTATTGCTGGACGTTTGGTAGAAAAAGCTGCCCCGGCCGAGAAAAACACTTTTGGTGCACCATGCAGGTACATTTGAGTTTCCCAGGCAAACGAAAGCAGTGACACCAAAGTTTCTAGTTTCTGTTTGTGTCTCCCCTGAGGAGGTTTCAGGCCAGCTATGTCTTTCAGTACTATCTCTTTTGGTTTGGAAGCTATTGCTGGACGTTTGGTAGAAAAAGCTGCCCCGGCCGAGAAAAACACTTTTGGTGCACCATGCAGGTACATTTGAGTTTCCCAGGCAAATGAAAGCAGTGACACCAAAATTTCTAGTTTCTGTTTGTGTCTCCCCTGAGGAGGTTTCAGGCCAGCTATGTCTTTCAGTACTATCTCTTTTGGTTTGGAAGCTATTGCTGGACGTTTGGTAGAAAAAGCATCTCCCGCCGAGAAAAACACTTTTGGTGCACCATGCAGGTACATTTGAGTTTCCCAGGCAAACGAAAGCAGTGACACCAAAGTTTCTAGTTTCTGTTTGTGTCTCCCCTGAGGAGGTTTCAGGCCAGCTATGTCTTTCAGTACTATCTCTTTTGGTTTGGAAGCTATTGCTGGACGTTTTGTAGAAAAAACTTCAATGGCCGAGAAAAACACTTTTGGTGCACCATGCAGGTACATTTGAGTTTCCCAGGCAAACGAAAGCAGTGACACCAAAGTTTCTAGTTTCTGTTTGTGTCTCCCCTGAGGAGGTTTCAGGCCAGCAATGTTTTTCAGTCCTATCTCTTTTGGTTTGGAAGCTATTGCTGGACGTTTGGTAGAAAAAGCTGCCCCGGCCGAGAAAAACACTTTTGGTGCACCATGCAGGTACATTTGAGTTTCACAGGCAAACGAAAGCAGTGACACCAATGTTTCTAGTTTCTGTTTGTGTCTCCCCTGAGGAGGTTTCAGGCCAGCAATGTCTTTCAGTACTATCTCTTTTGGTTTGGATGCTATTGCTGGACGTTTGGTAGAAAAAGCTGCCCCGGCCGAGAAAAACACTTTTGGTGCACCATGCAGGTACATTTGAGTTTCCCAGGCAAACGAAAGCAGTGACACCAAAGTTTCTAGTTTCTGTTTGTGTCTCCCCTGAGGAGGTTTCAGGCCAGCAATGTCTTTCAGTACTATCTCTTTTGGTTTGGAAGCTATTGCTGGACGTTTGGTAGAAAAAGCTACGCGGCTGAGAAAACCACTTTTGGTGCACCATGCAGGTCCATTTGAGTTTCCCAGGCAAACGAAAGCAGTTACACCAAAGTTTCTAGTTTCTGTTTGTGTCTCCCCTGAGGAGGTTTCAGGCCAGCAATGTCTTTCAGTACTATCTCTTTTGGTTTGGAAGCTATTGCTGGACGTTTGGTAGAAAAAGCTGCCCCGGCCGAGAAAAACAATTTTGGTGCACCATGCAGGTACATTTGAGTTTCCCAGGCAAACCAAAGCATTTACATCAAAATTTCTAGTTTCTGTTTGTGTCTCCCCCTAGGAGGTTTCAGGCCAGCTATGTCTTTCAGTACTATCTCTTTTGGTTTGGAAGCTATTGCTGGACGTTTGGTAGAAAAAGCTTCTCCGGCCGAGAAAAACACTTTTGGTGCACCATGCAGGTACATTTGAGTTTCCCAGGCAAACGAAAGCAGTGACACCAAAGTTTCTAGTTTCTGTTTGTGTCTCCCCTGAGGAGGTTTCAGGCCAGCAATGTCTTTCAGTACTATCTCTTTTGGTTTGGAAGCTATTGCTGGACTTTTGGTAGAAAAAGCTACCCGGCTGAGAAAAACACTTTTGGTGCACCATGCAGGTACATTTGAGTTTCCCAGGCAAACGAAAGCAGTGACACCAAAGTTTCTAGTTTCTGTTTGTGTCTCCCCTGAGGAGGTTTCAGGCCAGCTATGTCTTTCAGTACTATCTCATTTGGTTTGGAAGCTATTGCTGGACGTTTGGTAGAAAAAGCTTCTCCGGCCGAGAAAAACACTTTTGGTGCACCATGCAGGTACATTTGAGTTTCCCAGGCAAACGAATTCAGTGAGACCAAAGTTTCTAGTTTCTGTTTGTGTCTCCCCTGAGGAGGTTTCAGGCCAGCAATGTCTTTCAGTACTATCTCTTTTGGTTTGGAAGCTATTGCTGGACGTTTGGTAGAAAAATCTGCCCCGGCCGAGAAAAACACTTTTGGTGCACCATGCAGGTACATTTGAGTTTCCCAGGCAAACGAAAGCAGTTGCACCAAAGTTTCTAGTTTCTGTTTGTGTCTCCCCTGAGGAGGTTTCAGGCCAGCAATGTCTTTCAGTACTATCTCTTTTAGTTTGAATCTATTGCTGGACGTTTGGTAGAAAAAGCTTCTCCGGCCGAGAGAAACACTTTTGGTGCACCATGCAGGTACATTTGAGTTTCCCAGGCAAACGAAAGCAGTGACACCAAAGTTTCTAGTTTCTGTTTGTGTCTCCCCTGAGGAGGTTTCAGGCCAGCAATGTCTTTCAGTACTATCTCTTTTGGTTTGGAAGCTATTGCTGGACGTTTGGTAGAAAAAGCTGCCCCGGCCGAGAAAAACACTTTTGGTGCACCATGCAGGTACATTTGAGTTTCCAAGGCAAACGAAAGCAGTGACACCAAAGTTTCTAGTTTCTGTTTGTGTCTCCCCTGAGGAGGTTTCAGGCCAGCTATGTCTTTCAGTACTATCTCTTTTGGTTTGGAAGCTATTGCTGGACGTTTGGTAGAAAAAGCTGCCCCGGCCGAGAAAAACACTTTTGGTGCACCATGCAGGTACATTTGAGTTTCCCAGGCAAATGAAAGCAGTGACACCAAAATTTCTAGTTTCTGTTTGTGTCTCCCCTGAGGAGGTTTCAGGCCAGCTATGTCTTTCAGTACTATCTCTTTTGGTTTGGAAGCTATTGCTGGACGTTTGGTAGAAAAAGCATCTCCCGCCGAGAAAAACACTTTTGGTGCACCATGCAGGTACATTTGAGTTTCCCAGGCAAACGAAAGCAGTGACACCAAAGTTTCTAGTTTCTGTTTGTGTCTCCCCTGAGGAGGTTTCAGGCCAGCAATGTCTTTCAGTACTATCTCTTTTGGTTTGAAGCTATTGCTGGACGTTTGGTAGAAAAAGCTTCTCCGGCCGAGAAAAACAATTATGGTGCACCATGCAGGTACATTTGAGTTTCCCAGGCAAACGAAAGCAGTTACACCAAAGTTTCTAGTTTCTGTTTGTGTCTCCCCTGAGGAGGTTTCAGGCCAGCAATGTTTTTCAGTACTATCTCTTTTGGTTTGGAAGCTATTGCTGGACGTTTGGTAGAAAAAGCTGCCCGGCCGAGAAAAACACTTTTGGTGCACCATGCAGGTACATTTGAGTTTCACAGGCAAACGAAAGCAGTGACACCAATGTTTCTAGTTTCTGTTTGTGTCTCCCCTGAGGAGGTTTCAGGCCAGCAATGTCTTTCAGTACTATCTCTTTTGGTTTGGATGCTATTGCTGGACGTTTGGTAGAAAAAGCTGCCCCGGCCGAGAAAAACACTTTTGGTGCACCATGCAGGTACATTTGAGTTTCCCAGGCAAACGAAAGCAGTGACACCAAAGTTTCTAGTTTCTGTTTGTGTCTCCCCTGAGGAGGTTTCAGGCCAGTAATGTCTTTCAGTACTATCTCTTTTGGTTTGGAAGCTATTGCTGGACGTTTGGTAGAAAAAGCTACGCGGCTGAGAAAACCACTTTTGGTGCACCATGCAGGTACATTTGAGTTTCCCAGGCAAACGAAAGCAGTTACACCAAAGTTTCTAGTTTCTGTTTGTGTCTCCCCTGAGGAGGTTTCAGGCCAGCAATGTCTTTCAGTACTATCTCTTTTGGTTTGGAAGCTATTGCTGGACGTTTGGTAGAAAAAGCTGCCCCGGCCGAGAAAAACAATTTTGGTGCACCATGCAGGTACATTTGAGTTTCCCAGGCAAACCAAAGCAGTTACATCAAAATTTCTAGTTTCTGTTTGTGTCTCCCCCTAGGAGGTTTCAGGCCAGCTATGTCTTTCAGTACTATCTCTTTTGGTTTGGAAGCTATTGCTGGACGTTTGGTAGAAAAAGCTTCTCCGGCCGAGAAAAACACTTTTGGTGCACCATGCAGGTACATTTGAGTTTCCCAGGCAAACGAAAGCAGTGACACCAAAGTTTCTAGTTTCTGTTTGTGTCTCCCCTGAGGAGGTTTCAGGCCAGCAATGTCTTTCAGTACTATCTCTTTTGGTTTGGAAGCTATTGCTGGACTTTTGGTAGAAAAAGCTACCCGGCTGAGAAAAACACTTTTGGTGCACCATGCAGGTACATTTGAGTTTCCCAGGCAAACGAAAGCAGTGACACCAAAGTTTCTAGTTTCTGTTTGTGTCTCCCCTGAGGAGGTTTCAGGCCAGCTATGTCTTTCAGTACTATCTCATTTGGTTTGGAAGCTATTGCTGGACGTTTGGTAGAAAAAGCTTCTCCGGCCGAGAAAAACACTTTTGGTGCACCATGCAGGTACATTTGAGTTTCCCAGGCAAACGAATTCAGTGAGACCAAAGTTTCTAGTTTCTGTTTGTGTCTCCCCTGAGGAGGTTTCAGGCCAGCAATGTCTTTCAGTACTATCTCTTTTGGTTTGGAAGCTATTGCTGGACGTTTGGTAGAAAAATCTGCCCCGGCCGAGAAAAACACTTTTGGTGCACCATGCAGGTACATTTGAGTTTCCCAGGCAAACGAAAGCAGTTGCACCAAAGTTTCTAGTTTCTGTTTGTGTCTCCCCTGAGGAGGTTTCAGGCCAGCAATGTCTTTCAGTACTATCTCTTTTGGTTTGGAAGCTATTGCTGGACAATTTGTTGAAAAAGCTGCCCCGGCCGAGAAAAACACTTTTGGTGCACCATGCAGGTACATTTGAGTTTCCCAGGCAAACGAAAGCAGTGACACCAAAGTTTCTAGTTTCTGTTTGTGTCTCCCCTGAGGAGGTTTCAGGCCAGCTATGTCTTTCAGTACTATCTCTTTTGGTTTGGAAGCTATTGCTGGACGTTTGGTAGAAAAAGCTGCCCCGGCCGAGAAAAACACTTTTGGTGCACCATGCAGGTACATTTGAGTTTCCCAGGCAAACGAAAGCAGTGACACCAAAATTTCTAGTTTCTGTTTGTGTCTCCCCTGAGGAGGTTTCAGGCCAGCTATGTCTTTCAGTACTATCTCTTTTGGTTTGGAAGCTATTGCTGGACGTTTGGTAGAAAAAGCATCTCCCGCCGAGAAAAACACTTTTGGTGCACCATGCAGGTACATTTGAGTTTCCCAGGCAAACGAAAGCAGTGACACCAAAGTTTCTAGTTTCTGTTTGTGTCTCCCCTGAGGAGGTTTCAGGCCAGCAATGTCTTTCAGTACTATCTCTTTTGGTTTGAAGCTATTGCTGGACGTTTGGTAGAAAAAGCTTCTCCGGCCGAGAAAAACAATTTTGGTGCACCATGCAGGTACATTTGAGTTTCCCAGGCAAACGAAAGCAGTGACACCAAAGTTTCTAGTTTCTGTTTGTGTCTCCCCTGAGGAGGTTTCAGGCCAGCTATGTCTTTCAGTACTATCTCTTTTGGTTTGGAAGCTATTGTTGGACGTTTGGTAGAAAAAGCTGCCCCGGCCGAGAAAAACACTTTTGGTGCACCATGCAGGTACATTTGAGTTTCCCAGGCAAACGAAAGCAGTGACACCAAAGTTTCTAGTTTCTGTTTGTGTCTCCCCTGAGAAGGTTTCAGGCCAGCAATGTCTTTCAGTACTATCTCTTTTGGTTTGGAATCTATTGCTGGACGTTTGGTAGAAAAAGCTGCCCCGGCCGAGAAAAACACTTTTGGTGCACCGTGCAGGTACATTTGAGTTTCCCAGGCAAACCAAAGCAGTTACACCAAAATTTCTAGTTTCTGTTTGTGTCTCCCCTGAGGAGGTTTCAGGCCAGCTATGTCTTTCAGTACTATCTCTTTTGGTTTGGAAGCTATTGCTGGACGTTTGGTAGAAAAAGCTGCTCCGGCCGAGAAAAACACTTTTGGTGCACCATGCAGGTACATTTGAGTTTCCCAGGCAAACGAAAGCAGTGACACCAAAGTTTCTAGTTTCTGTTTGTGTCTCCCCTGAGGAGGTTTCAGGCCAGCTATGTCTTTCAGTACTATCTCTTTTGGTTTGGAAGCTATTGCTGGACTTTTTGTAGAAAAAGCTGCCCCGGCCGAGAAAAACACATTTGGTGCACCATGCAGGTACATTTGAGTTTCCCAGGCAAACGAAAGCAGTGACACCAAAATTTCTAGTTTCTGTTTGTGTCTCCCCTGAGGAGGTTTCAGGCCAGCTATGTCTTTCAGTACTATCTCTTTTGGTTTGGAAGCTATTGCTGGACGTTTGGTAGAAAAAGCTTCTCCCGCCGAGAAAAACACTTTTGGTGCACCATGCAGGTACATTTGAGTTTCCCAGGCAAACGAAAGCAGTGACACCAAAGTTTCTAGTTTCTGTTTGTGTCTCCCCTGAGGAGGTTTCAGGCCAGCAATGTCTTTCAGTACTATCTCTTTTGGTTTGAAGCTATTGCTGGACGTTTGGTAGAAAAAGCTTCTCCGGCCGAGAAAAACACTTTTGGTGCACCATGCAGGTACATTTGAGTTTCCCAGGCAAACGAAAGCAGTGACACCAAAGTTTCTAGTTTCTGTTTGTGTCTCCCCTGAGGAGGTTTCAGGCCAGCTATGTCTTTCAGTACTATCTCTTTTGGTTTGGAAGCTATTGCTGGACGTTTGGTAGAAAAAGCTGCCCCGGCCGAGAAAAACACTTTTGGTGCACCATGCAGGTACATTTGAGTTTCCCAGGCAAACGAAAGCAGTGACACCAAAGTTTCTAGTTTCTGTTTGTGTCTCCCCTGAGAAGGTTTCAGGCCAGCAATGTCTTTCAGTACTATCTCTTTTGGTTTGGAAGCTATTGCTGGACGTTTGGTAGAAAAAGCTGCCCCGGCCGAGAAAAACACTTTTGGTGCACCATGCAGGTACATTTGAGTTTCCCAGGCAAACCAAAGCAGTGACACCAAAATTTCTAGTTTCTGTTTGTGTCTCCCCTGAGGAGGTTTCAGGCCAGCTATGTCTTTCAGTACTATCTCTTTTGGTTTGGAAGCTATTGCTGGACGTTTGGTAGAAAAAGCTGCTCTGGCCGAGAAAAACACTTTTGGTGCACCATGCAGGTACATTTGAGTTTCCCAGGCAAACGAAAGCAGTGACACCAAAGTTTCTAGTTTCTGTTTGTGTCTCCCCTGAGGAGGTTTCAGGCCAGCAATGTCTTTCAGTACTATCTCTTTTGGTTTGGAAGCTATTGCTGGACGTTTGGTAGAAAAAGCTACCCGGCTGAGAAAAACACTTTTGGTGCACCATGCAGGTACATTTGAGTTTCCCAGGCAAACGAAAGCAGTGACACCAAAGTTTCTAGTTTCTGTTTGTGTCTCCCCTGAGGAGGTTTCAGGCCAGCTATGTCTTTCAGTACTATCTCTTTTGGTTTGGAAGCTATTGCTGGACGTTTGGTAGAAAAAACTTCAATGGCCGAGAAAAACACTTTTGGTGCACCATGCAGGTACATTTGAGTTTCCCAGGCAAACGAAAGCAGTTACACCAAAGTTTCTAGTTTCTGTTTGTGTCTCCCCTGAGGAGGTTTCAGGCCAGCAATGTTTTTCAGTACTATCTCTTTTGGTTTGGAAGCTATTGCTGGACGTTTTGTAGAAAAAGCTGCCCCGGCCGAGAAAAACACTTTTGGTGCACCATGCAGGTACATTTGAGTTTCCCAGGCAAACGAAAGCAGTGACACCAAAGTTTCTAGTTTCTGTTTGTGTCTCCCCTGAGGAGGTTTCAGGCCAGCAATGTCTTTCAGTACTATCTCTTTTGGTTTGGATGCTATTGCTGGACGTTTGGTAGAAAAAGCTGCCCCGGCCGAGAAAAACACTTTTGGTGCACCATGCAGGTACATTTGAGTTTCCCAGGCAAACGAAAGCAGTGACACCAAAGTTTCTAGTTTCTGTTTGTGTCTCCCCTGAGGAGGTTTCAGGCCAGCAATGTCTTTCAGTACTATCTCTTTTGGTTTGGAAGCTATTGCTGGACGTTTGGTAGAAAAAGCTACGCGGCTGAGAAAACCACTTTTGGTGCACCATGCAGGTACATTTGAGTTTCCCAGGCAAACGAAAGCAGTTACACCAAAGTTTCTAGTTTCTGTTTGTGTCTCCCCTGAGGAGGTTTCAGGCCAGCAATGTCTTTCAGTACTATCTCTTTTGGTTTGGAAGCTATTGCTGGACGTTTGGTAGAAAAAGCTGCCCCGGCCGAGAAAAACAATTTTGGTGCACCATGCAGGTACATTTGAGTTTCCCAGGCAAACGAAAGCAGTGAGACCAAAGTTTCTAGTTTCTGTTTGTGTCTCCCCTGAGGAGGTTTCAGGCCAGCAATGTCTTTCAGTACTATCTCTTTTAGTTTGAATCTATTGCTGGACGTTTGGTAGAAAAAGCTTCTCCGGCCGAGAGAAACACTTTTGGTGCACCATGCAGGTACATTTGAGTTTCCCAGGCAAACGAAAGCAGTGACACCAAAGTTTCTAGTTTCTGTTTGTGTCTCCCCTGAGGAGGTTTCAGGCCAGCAATGTCTTTCAGTACTATCTCTTTTGGTTTGGAAGCTATTGCTGGACGTTTGGTAGAAAAAGCTGCCCCGGCCGAGAAAAACACTTTTGGTGCACCATGCAGGTACATTTGAGTTTCCCAGGCAAACGAAAGCAGTGACACCAAAGTTTCTAGTTTCTGTTTGTGTCTCCCCTGAGGAGGTTTCAGGCCAGCTATGTCTTTCAGTACTATCTCTTTTGGTTTGGAAGCTATTGCTGGACGTTTGGTAGAAAAAGCTGCCCCGGCCGAGAAAAACACTTTTGGTGCACCATGCAGGTACATTTGAGTTTCCCAGGCAAATGAAAGCAGTTACACCAAAATTTCTAATTTCTGTTTGTGTCTCCCCTGAGGAGGTTTCAGGCCAGCTATGTCTTTCAGTACTATCTCTTTTGGTTTGGAAGCTATTGCTGGACGTTTGGTAGAAAAAGCTTCTCCGGCCGAGAAAAACACTTTTGGTGCACCATGCAGGTACATTTGAGTTTCCCAGGCAAACGAAAGCAGTGACACCAAAGTTTCTAGTTTCTGTTTGTGTCTCCCCTGAGGAGGTTTCAGGCCAGCAATGTCTTTCAGTACTATCTCTTTTGGTTTGAAGCTATTGCTGGACGTTTGGTAGAAAAAGCTTCGCCGGCCGAGGAAACACTTTTGGTGCACCATGCAGGTACATTTGAGTTTCCCAGGCAAATGAAAGCAGTGACACCAAAGTTTCTAGTTTCTGTTTGTGTCTCCCCTGAGGAGGTTTCAGGCCAGCAATGTCTTTCAGTACTATCTCTTTTGGTTTGGAAGCTATTGTTGGACGTTTGGTAGAAAAAGATTCGCCGGCCGAGAGAAACACTTTTGGTGCACCATGCAGGTACATTTGAGTTTCCCAGGCAAATGAAAGCAGTTACACCAAAGTTTCTAGTTTCTGTTTGTGTCTCCCCTGAGGAGGTTTCAGGCCAGCAATGTCTTTCAGTACTATCTCTTTTGGTTTGGAAGCTATTGTTGGACGTTTGGTAGAAAAAGCTGCCCCGGCCGAGAAAAACACTTTTGGTGCACCATGCAGGTACATTTGAGTTTCCCAGGCAAACGAAAGCAGTGAGACCAAAGTTTCTAGTTTCTGTTTGTGTCTCCCCTGAGGAGGTTTCAGGCCAGCAATGTCTTTCAGTACTATCTCTTTTGGTTTGGAAGCTATTGCTGGACGTTTGGTAGAAAAAGCTGCCCCGGCCGAGAAAAACACTTTTGGTGCACCATGCAGGTACATTTGAGTTTCCCAGGCAAACCAAAGCAGTTACACCAAAATTTCTAGTTTCTGTTTGTGTCTCCCCTGAGGAGGTTTCAGGCCAGCTATGTCTTTCAGTACTATCTCTTTTGGTTTGGAAGCTATTGCTGGACGTTTGGTAGAAAAAGCTGCCCCGGCCGAGAAAAACACTTTTGGTGCACCATGCAGGTACATTTGAGTTTCCCAGGCAAACGAAAGCAGTGAGACCAAAGTTTCTAGTTTCTGTTTGTGTCTCCCCTGAGGAGGTTTCAGGCCAGCTATGTCTTTCAGTACTATCTCTTTTGGTTTGGAAGCTATTGCTGGACGTTTGGTAGAAAAAGCTACCCGTCTGAGAAAAACACTTTTGGTGCACCATGCAGGTACATTTGAGTTTCCCAGGCAAACGAAAGCAGTGACACCAAAGTTTCTAGTTTCTGTTTGTGTCTCCCCTGAGGAGGTTTCAGGCCAGCAATGTCTTTCAGTACTATCTCTTTTGGTTTGGAAGCTATTGCTGGACGTTTGGTAGAAAAAACTTCAATGGCCGAGAAAAACACTTTTGGTGCACCATGCAGGTACATTTGAGTTTCCCAGGCAAACGAAAGCAGTTACACCAAAGTTTCTAGTTTCTGTTTGTGTCTCCCCTGAGGAGGTTTCAGGCCAGCAATGTTTTTCAGTACTATCTCTTTTGGTTTGGAAGCTATTGCTGGACGTTTTGTAGAAAAAGCTGCCCCGGCCGAGAAAAACACTTTTGGTGCACCATGCAGGTACATTTGAGTTTCCCAGGCAAACGAAAGCAGTGACACCAAAGTTTCTAGTTTCTGTTTGTGTCTCCCCTGAGGAGGTTTCAGGCCAGCAATGTCTTTCAGTACTATCTCTTTTGGTTTGGATGCTATTGCTGGACGTTTGGTAGAAAAAGCTGCCCCGGCCGAGAAAAACACTTTTGGTGCACCATGCAGGTACATTTGAGTTTCCCAGGCAAACGAAAGCAGTGAGACCAAAGTTTCTAGTTTCTGTTTGTGTCTCCCCTGAGGAGGTTTCAGGCCAGCAATGTCTTTCAGTACTATCTCTTTTTGTTTGGAAGCTATTGCTGGACGTTTGGTAGAAAAAGCTACCCGGCTGAGAAAAACACTTTTGGTGCACCATGCAGGTACATTTGAGTTTCCCAGGCAAACGAAAGCAGTGAGACCAAAGTTTCTAGTTTCTGTTTGTGTCTCCCCTGAGGAGGTTTCAGGCCAGCAATGTCTTTCAGTACTATCTCTTTTGGTTTGGAAGCTATTGCTGGACGTTTGGTAGAAAAAGCTGCCCCGGCCGAGAAAAACAATTTTGGTGCACCATGCAGGTACATTTGAGTTTCCCAGGCAAATGAAAGCAGTTACACCAAAATTTCTAGTTTCTGTTTGTGTCTCCCCTGAGGAGGTTTCACGCCAGCAATGTCTTTCAGTACTATCTCTTTTGGTTTGGAAGCTATTGCTGGACGTTTGGTAGAAAAAGCTGCCCCGGCCGAGAAAAACAATTTTGGTGCACCATGCAGGTACATTTGAGTTTCCCAGGCAAACCAAAGCAGTTACACCAAAATTTCTAGTTTCTGTTTGTGTCTCCCCTGAGGAGGTTTCAGGCCAGCTATGTCTTTCAGTACTATCTCTTTTGGTTTGGAAGCTATTGCTGGACGTTTGGTAGAAAAAGCTGCCCCGGCCGAGAAAAACAATTTTGGTGCACCATGCAGGTACATTTGAGTTTCCCAGGCAAACCAAAGCAGTTACACCAAAATTTCTAGTTTCTGTTTGTGTCTCCCCTGAGGAGGTTTCAGGCCAGCTATGTCTTTCAGTACTATCTCTTTTGGTTTGAAGCTATTGCTGCACGTTTGGTAGAAAAAGCTGCCCCGGCCGAGAAAAACACTTTTGGTGCACCATGCAGGTACATTTGAGTTTCCCAGGCAAACGAAAGCAGTGAGACCAAAGTTTCTAGTTTCTGTTTGTGTCTCCCCTGAGGAGGTTTCAGGCCAGCTATGTCTTTCAGTACTATCTCTTTTGGTTTGGAAGCTATTGCTGGACGTTTGGTAGAAAAAGCTTCTCCGGCCGAGAAAAACACTTTTGGTGCACCATGCAGGTACATTTGAGTTTCCCAGGCAAACGAAAGCAGTGACACCAAAGTTTCTAGTTTCTGTTTGTGTCTCCCCTGAGGAGGTTTCAGGCCAGCAATGTCTTTCAGTACTATCTCTTTTGGTTTGGAAGCTATTGCTGGACGTTTGGTAGAAAAAGCTACCCGTCTGAGAAAAACACTTTTGGTGCACCATGCAGGTACATTTGAGTTTCCCAGGCAAACGAAAGCAGTGACACCAAAGTTTCTAGTTTCTGTTTGTGTCTCCCCTGAGGAGGTTTCAGGCCAGCAATGTCTTTCAGTACTATCTCTTTTGGTTTGGAAGCTATTGCTGGACGTTTGGTAGAAAAAGCTTCTCCGGCCGAGAAAAACACTTTTGGTGCACCATGCAGGTACATTTGAGTTTCCCAGGCAAACGAAAGCAGTGACACCAAAGTTTCTAGTTTCTGTTTGTGTCTCCCCTGAGGAGGTTTCAGGCCAGCAATGTCTTTCAGTACTTTCTCTTTTGGTTTGGATGCTATTGCTGGACGTTTGGTAGAAAAAGCTGCCCCGGCCGAGAAAAACACTTTTGGTGCACCATGCAGGTACATTTGAGTTTCCCAGGCAAACGAAAGCAGTGAGACCAAAGTTTCTAGTTTCTGTTTGTGTCTCCCCTGAGGAGGTTTCAGGCCAGCAATGTCTTTCAGTACTATCTCTTTTGGTTTGGAAGCTATTGCTGGACGTTTGGTAGAAAAAGCTACCCTGCTGAGAAAAACACTTTTGGTGCACCATGCAGGTACATTTGAGTTTCCCAGGCAAACGAAAGCAGTGAGACCAAAGTTTCTAGTTTCTGTTTGTGTCTCCCCTGAGGAGGTTTCAGGCCAGCAATGTCTTTCAGTACTATCTCTTTTGGTTTGGAAGCTATTGCTGGACGTTTGGTAGAAAAAGCTACCCGGCTGAGAAAAACACTTTTGGTGCACCATGCAGGTACATTTGAGTTTCCCAGGCAAACGAAAGCAGTGACACCAAAGTTTCTAGTTTCTGTTTGTGTCTCCCCTGAGGAGGTTTCAGGCCAGCTATGTCTTTCAGTACTATCTCTTTTGGTTTGGAAGCTATTGCTGGACGTTTGGTAGAAAAAACTTCAATGGCCGAGAAAAACACTTTTGGTGCACCATGCAGGTACATTTGAGTTTCCCAGGCAAACGAAAGCAGTGACACCAAAGTTTCTAGTTTCTGTTTGTGTCTCCCCTGAGGAGGTTTCAGGCCAGCAATGTTTTTCAGTACTATCTCTTTTGGTTTGGAAGCTATTGCTGGACGTTTGGTAGAAAAAGCTGCCCGGCCGAGAAAAACACTTTTGGTGCACCATGCAGGTACATTTGAGTTTCCCAGGCAAACGAAAGCAGTGACACCAAAGTTTCTAGTTTCTGTTTGTGTCTCCCCTGAGGAGGTTTCAGGCCAGCTATGTCTTTCAGTACTATCTCTTTTGTTTGGAAGCTATTGCTGGACGTTTGGTAGAAAAAGCTTCTCCGGCCGAGAAAAACACTTTTGGTGCACCATGCAGGTACATTTGAGTTTCCCAGGCAAACGAAAGCAGTGACACCAAAGTTTCTAGTTTCTGTTTGTGTCTCCCCTGAGGAGGTTTCAGGCCAGCTATGTCTTTCAGTACTATCTCTTTTGGTTTGGAAGCTATTGCTGGACGTTTGGTAGAAAAAGCTTCCCTGGCCGAGAAAAACACTTTTGGTGCACCATGCAGGTACATTTGAGTTTCCCAGGCAAACGAAAGCAGTGACACCAAAGTTTCTAGTTTCTGTTTGTGTCTCCCCTGAGGAGGTTTCAGGCCAGCAATGTCTTTCAGTACTATCTCTTTTGGTTTGGATGCTATTGCTGGACGTTTGGTAGCAAAAGCTGCTCCAGCTGAGAGAAACACTTTTGGTGCACCATGCAGGTACATTTGAGTTTCCCAGGCAAACGAAAGCAGTGACACCAAAGTTTCTAGTTTCTGTTTGATTCTCCCCTGAGGAGGTTTCAGGCCAGCTATGTCTTTCAGTACTATCTCTTTTGGTTTGGAAGCTATTGCTGGACGTTTGGTAGAAAAAGCTTCCCTGGCCGAGAAAAACACTTTTGGTGCACCATGCAGGTACATTTGAGTTTCCCAGGCAAACGAAAGCAGTGACACCAAAGTTTCTAGTTTCTGTTTGATTCTCCCCTGAGGAGGTTTCAGGCCAGCAATGTCTTTCAGTACTATCTCTTTTGGTTTGGAAGCTATTGCTGGACGTTTGGTAGAAAAAGCTTCTCCGGCCGAGAAAAACACTTTTGGTGCACCATGCAGGTACATTTGAGTTTCCCAGGCAAACGAAAGCAGTGACACCAAAGTTTCTAGTTTCTGTTTGTGTCTCCCCTGAGGAGGTTTCAGGCCAGCTATGTCTTTCAGTACTATCTCTTTTGGTTTGGAAGCTATTGCTGGACGTTTGGTAGAAAAAGCTGCCCCGGCCGAGAAAAACACTTTTGGTGCACCATGCAGGTACATTTGAGTTTCCCAGGCAAACGAAAGCAGTGACACCAAAGTTTCTAGTTTCTGTTTGTGTCTCCCCTGAGGAGGTTTCAGGCCAGCTATGTCTTTCAGTACTATCTCTTTTGGTTTGGAAGCTATTGCTGGACGTTTGGTAGAAAAAGCTGCTCCGGCCGAGTAAAACACTTATGGTGCACCATGCAGGTACATTTGAGTTTCCCAGGCAAACGAAAGCAGTGACACCAAAGTTTCTAGTTTCTGTTTGTGTCTCCCCTGAGGAGGTTTCAGGCCAGCAATGTTTTTCAGTACTATCTCTTTTGGTTTGGAAGCTATTGCTAAACGTTTGGTAGAAAGAGCTTCTCCGGCCGAGAGAAACACTTTTGGTGCACCATGCAGGTACATTTGAGTTTCCCAGGCAAACGAAAGCAGTGACACCAAAGTTTCTAGTTTCTGTTTGTGTCTCCCCTGAGGAGGTTTCAGGCCAGCAATGTCTTTCAGTACTATCTCTTTTGGTTTGGAAGCTATTGCTGGACGTTTGGTAGAAAAAGCTGCTCCCGCCGAGAAAAACACTTTTGGTGCACCATGCAGGTACATTTGAGTTTCCCAGGCAAACCAAAGCAGTTACACCAAAATTTCTAGTTTCTGTTTGTGTCTCCCCTGAGGAGGTTTCAGGCCAGCTATGTCTTTCAGTACTATCTCTTTTGGTTTGAAGCTATTGCTGCACGTTTGGTAGAAAAAGCTGCCCCGGCCGAGAAAAACACTTTTGGTGCACCATGCAGGTACATTTGAGTTTCCCAGGCAAACGAAAGCAGTGAGACCAAAGTTTCTAGTTTCTGTTTGTGTCTCCCCTGAGGAGGTTTCAGGCCAGCTATGTCTTTCAGTACTATCTCTTTTGGTTTGGAAGCTATTGCTGGACGTTTGGTAGAAAAAGCTTCTCCGGCCGAGAAAAACACTTTTGGTGCACCATGCAGGTACATTTGAGTTTCCCAGGCAAACGAAAGCAGTGACACCAAAGTTTCTAGTTTCTGTTTGTGTCTCCCCTGAGGAGGTTTCAGGCCAGCAATGTCTTTCAGTACTATCTCTTTTGGTTTGGAAGCTATTGCTGGACGTTTGGTAGAAAAAGCTACCCGTCTGAGAAAAACACTTTTGGTGCACCATGCAGGTACATTTGAGTTTCCCAGGCAAACGAAAGCAGTGACACCAAAGTTTCTAGTTTCTGTTTGTGTCTCCCCTGAGGAGGTTTCAGGCCAGCAATGTCTTTCAGTACTATCTCTTTTGGTTTGGAAGCTATTGCTGGACGTTTGGTAGAAAAAACTTCAATGGCCGAGAAAAACACTTTTGGTGCACCATGCAGGTACATTTGAGTTTCCCAGGCAAACGAAAGCAGTGACACCAAAGTTTCTAGTTTCTGTTTGTGTCTCCCCTGAGGAGGTTTCAGGCCAGCAATGTCTTTCAGTACTTTCTCTTTTGGTTTGGATGCTATTGCTGGACGTTTGGTAGAAAAAGCTGCCCCGGCCGAGAAAAACACTTTTGGTGCACCATGCAGGTACATTTGAGTTTCCCAGGCAAACGAAAGCAGTGAGACCAAAGTTTCTAGTTTCTGTTTGTGTCTCCCCTGAGGAGGTTTCAGACCAGCAATGTCTTTCAGTACTATCTCTTTTGGTTTGGAAGCTATTGCTGGACGTTTGGTAGAAAAAGCTACCCTGCTGAGAAAAACACTTTTGGTGCACCATGCAGGTACATTTGAGTTTCCCAGGCAAACGAAAGCAGTGAGACCAAAGTTTCTAGTTTCTGTTTGTGTCTCCCCTGAGGAGGTTTCAGGCCAGCAATGTCTTTCAGTACTATCTCTTTTGGTTTGGAAGCTATTGCTGGACGTTTGGTAGAAAAAGCTACCCGGCTGAGAAAAACACTTTTGGTGCACCATGCAGGTACATTTGAGTTTCCCAGGCAAACGAAAGCAGTGACACCAAAGTTTCTAGTTTCTGTTTGTGTCTCCCCTGAGGAGGTTTCAGGCCAGCTATGTCTTTCAGTACTATCTCTTTTGGTTTGGAAGCTATTGCTGGACGTTTGGTAGAAAAAACTTCAATGGCCGAGAAAAACACTTTTGGTGCACCATGCAGGTACATTTGAGTTTCCCAGGCAAACGAAAGCAGTGACACCAAAGTTTCTAGTTTCTGTTTGTGTCTCCCCTGAGGAGGTTTCAGGCCAGCAATGTTTTTCAGTACTATCTCTTTTGGTTTGGAAGCTATTGCTGGACGTTTGGTAGAAAAAGCTGCCCGGCCGAGAAAAACACTTTTGGTGCACCATGCAGGTACATTTGAGTTTCCCAGGCAAACGAAAGCAGTGACACCAAAGTTTCTAGTTTCTGTTTGTGTCTCCCCTGAGGAGGTTTCAGGCCAGCTATGTCTTTCAGTACTATCTCTTTTGTTTGGAAGCTATTGCTGGACGTTTGGTAGAAAAAGCTTCTCCGGCCGAGAAAAACACTTTTGGTGCACCATGCAGGTACATTTGAGTTTCCCAGGCAAACGAAAGCAGTGACACCAAAGTTTCTAGTTTCTGTTTGTGTCTCCCCTGAGGAGGTTTCAGGCCAGCTATGTCTTTCAGTACTATCTCTTTTGGTTTGGAAGCTATTGCTGGACGTTTGGTAGAAAAAGCTTCCCTGGCCGAGAAAAACACTTTTGGTGCACCATGCAGGTACATTTGAGTTTCCCAGGCAAACGAAAGCAGTGACACCAAAGTTTCTAGTTTCTGTTTGTGTCTCCCCTGAGGAGGTTTCAGGCCAGCAATGTCTTTCAGTACTATCTCTTTTGGTTTGGATGCTATTGCTGGACGTTTGGTAGCAAAAGCTGCTCCAGCTGAGAGAAACACTTTTGGTGCACCATGCAGGTACATTTGAGTTTCCCAGGCAAACGAAAGCAGTGACACCAAAGTTTCTAGTTTCTGTTTGATTCTCCCCTGAGGAGGTTTCAGGCCAGCTATGTCTTTCAGTACTATCTCTTTTGGTTTGGAAGCTATTGCTGGACGTTTGGTAGAAAAAGCTTCCCTGGCCGAGAAAAAAACTTTTGGTGCACCATGCAGGTACATTTGAGTTTCCCAGGCAAACGAAAGCAGTGACACCAAAGTTTCTAGTTTCTGTTTGATTCTCCCCTGAGGAGGTTTCAGGCCAGCAATGTCTTTCAGTACTATCTCTTTTGGTTTGGAAGCTATTGCTGGACGTTTGGTAGAAAAAGCTTCTCCGGCCGAGAAAAACACTTTTGGTGCACCATGCAGGTACATTTGAGTTTCCCAGGCAAACGAAAGCAGTGACACCAAAGTTTCTAGTTTCTGTTTGTGTCTCCCCTGAGGAGGTTTCAGGCCAGCTATGTCTTTCAGTACTATCTCTTTTGGTTTGGAAGCTATTGCTGGACGTTTGGTAGAAAAAGCTGCCCCGGCCGAGAAAAACACTTTTGGTGCACCATGCAGGTACATTTGAGTTTCCCAGGCAAACGAAAGCAGTGACACCAAAGTTTCTAGTTTCTGTTTGTGTCTCCCCTGAGGAGGTTTCAGGCCAGCTATGTCTTTCAGTACTATCTCTTTTGGTTTGGAAGCTATTGCTGGACGTTTGGTAGAAAAAGCTGCTCCGGCCGAGTAAAACACTTATGGTGCACCATGCAGGTACATTTGAGTTTCCCAGGCAAACGAAAGCAGTGACACCAAAGTTTCTAGTTTCTGTTTGTGTCTCCCCTGAGGAGGTTTCAGGCCAGCTATGTCTTTCAGTACTATCTCTTTTGGTTTGGAAGCTATTGCTAAACGTTTGGTAGAAAGAGCTTCTCCGGCCGAGAGAAACACTTTTGGTGCACCATGCAGGTACATTTGAGTTTCCCAGGCAAACGAAAGCAGTGACACCAAAGTTTCTAGTTTCTGTTTGTGTCTCCCCTGAGGAGGTTTCAGGCCAGCAATGTCTTTCAGTACTATCTCTTTTGGTTTGGAAGCTATTGCTGGACGTTTGGTAGAAAAAGCTGCTCCCGCCGAGAAAAACACTTTTGGTGCACCATGCAGGTACATTTGAGTTTCCCAGGCAAACGAAAGCAGTGACACCAAAGTTTCTAGTTTCTGTTTGTGTCTCCCCTGAGGAGGTTTCAGGCCAGCAATGTTTTTCAGTACTATCTCTTTTGGTTTGGAAGCTATTGCTGGACGTTTGGTAGAAAAAGGTGCCCGGCCGAGAAAAACACTTTTGGTGCACCATGCAGGTACATTTGAGTTTCCCAGGCAAACGAAAGCAGTGACACCAAAGTTTCTAGTTTCTGTTTGTGTCTCCCCTGAGGAGGTTTCAGGCCAGCAATGTTTTTCAGTACTATCTCTTTTGGTTTGGAAGCTATTGCTGGACGTTTGGTAGAAAAAGCTGCCCCGGCCGAGAAAAACACTTTTGGTGCACCATGCAGGTACATTTGAGTTTCCCAGGCAAACGAAAGCAGTGACACCAAAGTTTCTAGTTTCTGTTTGTGTCTCCCCTGAGGAGGTTTCAGGCCAGCAATGTCTTTCAGTACTATCTCTTTTGGTTTGGATGCTATTGCTGGACGTTTGGTAGCAAAAGCTGCTCCAGCTGAGAGAAACACTTTTGGTGCACCATGCAGGTACATTTGAGTTTCCCAGGCAAACGAAAGCAGTGACACCAAAGTTTCTAGTTTCTGTTTGTGTCTCCCCTGAGTAGGTTTCAGGCCAGCAATGTTTTTCAGTACTATCTCTTTTGGTTTGGAAGCTATTGCTGGACGTTTGGTAGAAAAAGCTGCCCGGCCGAGAAAAACACTTTTGGTGCACCATGCAGGTACATTTGAGTTTCCCAGGCAAACGAAAGCAGTGACACCAAAGTTTCTAGTTTCTGTTTGTGTCTCCCCTGAGGAGGTTTCAGGCCAGCTATGTCTTTCAGTACTATCTCTTTTGGTTTGGAAGCTATTGCTGGACGTTTGGTAGAAAAAACTTCAATGGCCGAGAAAAACACTTTTGGTGCACCATGCAGGTACATTTGAGTTTCCCAGGCAAACGAAAGCAGTTACACCAAAGTTTCTAGTTTCTGTTTGTGTCTCCCCTGAGGAGTTTTCAGGCCAGCTATGTCTTTCAGTACTATCTCTTTTGGTTTGGAAGCTATTGCTGGACGTTTGGTAGAAAAAGCTTCTGCGGCCGAGAAAAACACTTTTGGTGCACCATGCAGGTACATTTGAGTTTCCCAGGCAAACGAAAGCAGTGACACCAAAGTTTCTAGTTTCTGTTTGTGTCTCCCCTGAGGAGGTTTCAGGCCAGCAATGTTTTTCAGTACTATCTCTTTTGGTTTGGAAGCTATTGCTGGACGTTTGGTAGAAAAAGCTGCCCCGGCCGAGAAAAACACTTTTGGTGCACAATGCAGGTACATTTGAGTTTCCCAGGCAAACGAAAGCAGTGACACCAAAGTTTCTAGTTTCTGTTTGTGTCTCCCCTGAGGAGGTTTCAGGCCAGCAATGTCTTTCAGTACTATCTCTTTTGGTTTGGAAGCTATTGCTGGACGTTTGGTAGCAAAAGCTGCTCCAGCTGAGAGAAACACTTTTGGTGCACCATGCAGGTACATTTGAGTTTCCCAGGCAAACGAAAGCAGTGACACCAAAGTTTCTAGTTTCTGTTTGTGTCTCCCCTGAGGAGGTTTCAGGCCAGCAATGTCTTTCAGTACTATCTCTTTTGGTTTGGATGCTATTGCTGGACGTTTGGTAGCAAAAGCTGCTCCAGCTGAGAGAAACACTTTTGGTGCACCATGCAGGTACATTTGAGTTTCCCAGGCAAACGAAAGCAGTGACACCAAAGTTTCTAGTTTCTGTTTGTGTCTCCCCTGAGGAGGTTTCAGGCCAGCAATGTTTTTCAGTACTATCTTGGAAGCTATTGCTGGACGTTTGGTAGAAAAAGCTGCCCGGCCGAGAAAAACACTTTTGGTGCACCATGCAGGTACATTTGAGTTTCCCAGGCAAACGAAAGCAGTGACACCAAAGTTTCTAGTTTCTGTTTGTGTCTCCCCTGAGGAGGTTTCAGGCCAGCTATGTCTTTCAGTACTATCTCTTTTGGTTTGGAAGCTATTGCTGGACGTTTGGTAGAAAAAGCTTCCCCGGCCGAGAAAAAAACTTTTGGTGCACCATGCAGGTACATTTGAGTTTCCCAGGCAAACGAAAGCAGTGACACCAAAGTTTCTAGTTTCTGTTTGATTCTCCCCTGAGGAGGTTTCAGGCCAGCAATGTCTTTCAGTACTATCTCTTTTGGTTTGGAAGCTATTGCTGGACGTTTGGTAGAAAAAGCTTCTCCGGCCGAGAAAAACACTTTTGGTGCACCATGCAGGTACATTTGAGTTTCCCAGGCAAACGAAAGCAGTGACACCAAAGTTTCTAGTTTCTGTTTGTGTCTCCCCTGAGGAGGTTTCAGGCCAGCTATGTCTTTCAGTACTATCTCTTTTGGTTTGGAAGCTATTGCTGGACGTTTGGTAGAAAAAGCTGCCCCGGCCGAGAAAAACACTTTTGGTGCACCATGCAGGTACATTTGAGTTTCCCAGGCAAACGAAAGCAGTTACACCAAAGTTTCTAGTTTCTGTTTGTGTCTCCCCTGAGGAGGTTTCAGGCCAGCTATGTCTTTCAGTACTATCTCTTTTGGTTTGGAAGCTATTGCTGGACGTTTGGTAGAAAAAGCTGCTCCGGCCGAGTAAAACACTTATGGTGCACCATGCAGGTACATTTGAGTTTCCCAGGCAAACGAAAGCAGTGACACCAAAGTTTCTAGTTTCTGTTTGTGTCTCCCCTGAGGAGGTTTCAGGCCAGCTATGTCTTTCAGTACTATCTCTTTTGGTTTGGAAGCTATTGCTAAACGTTTAGTAGAAAGAGCTTCTCCGGCCGAGAGAAACAATTTTGGTGCACCATGCAGGTACATTTGAGTTTCCCAGGCAAACGAAAGCAGTGACACCAAAGTTTCTAGTTTCTGTTTGTGTCTCCCCTGAGGAGGTTTCAGGCCAGCAATGTTTTTCAGTACTATCTCTTTTGGTTTGGAAGCTATTGCTGGACGTTTGGTAGAAAAAGCTGCTCCCGCCGAGAAAAACACTTTTGGTGCACCATGCAGGTACATTTGAGTTTCCCAGGCAAACGAAAGCAGTGACACCAAAGTTTCTAGTTTCTGTTTGTGTCTCCCCTGAGGAGGTTTCAGGCCAGCAATGTTTTTCAGTACTATCTCTTTTGGTTTGGAAGCTATTGCTGGACGTTTGGTAGAAAAAGGTGCCCGGCCGAGAAAAACACTTTTGGTGCACCATGCAGGTACATTTGAGTTTCCCAGGCAAACGAAAGCAGTGACACCAAAGTTTCTAGTTTCTGTTTGTGTCTCCCCTGAGGAGGTTTCAGGCCAGCAATGTTTTTCAGTACTATCTCTTTTGGTTTGGAAGCTATTGCTGGACGTTTGGTAGAAAAAGCTACCCGGCTGAGAAAAACAATTTTGGTGCACCATGCAGGTACATTTGAGTTTCCCAGGCAAACGAAAGCAGTGACACCAAAGTTTCTAGTTTCTGTTTGTCTCTCCCCTGAGGAGGTTTCAGGCCAGCTATGTCTTTCAGTACTATCTCTTTTGGTTTGGAAGCTATTGCTGGACGTTTGGTAGAAAAAGCTTCTGCGGCCGAGAAAAACACTTTTGGTGCACCATGCAGGTACATTTGAGTTTCCCAGGCAAACGAAAGCAGTGACACCAAAGTTTCTAGTTTCTGTTTGTGTCTCCCCTGAGGAGGTTTCAGGCCAGCAATGTCTTTCAGTACTATCTCTTTTGGTTTGGATGCTATTGCTGGACGTTTGGTAGCAAAAGCTGCTCCAGCTGAGAGAAACACTTTTGGTGCACCATGCAGGTACATTTGAGTTTCCCAGGCAAACGAAAGCAGTGACACCAAAGTTTCTAGTTTCTGTTTGTGTCTCCCCTGAGGAGGTTTCAGGCCAGCAATGTTTTTCAGTACTATCTCTTTTGGTTTGGAAGCTATTGCTGGACGTTTGGTAGAAAAAGCTGCCCGGCCGAGAAAAACACTTTTGGTGCACCATGCAGGTACATTTGAGTTTCCCAGGCAAACGAAAGCAGTGACACCAAAGTTTCTAGTTTCTGTTTGTGTCTCCCCTGAGGAGGTTTCAGGCCAGCTATGTCTTTCAGTACTATCTCTTTTGGTTTGGAAGCTATTGCTGGACGTTTGGTAGAAAAAGCTTCCCTGGCCGAGAAAAAAACTTTTGGTGCACCATGCAGGTACATTTGAGTTTCCCAGGCAAACGAAAGCAGTGACACCAAAGTTTCTAGTTTCTGTTTGATTCTCCCCTGAGGAGGTTTCAGGCCAGCAATGTCTTTCAGTACTATCTCTTTTGGTTTGGAAGCTATTGCTGGACGTTTGGTAGAAAAAGCTTCTCCGGCCGAGAAAAACACTTTTGGTGCACCATGCAGGTACATTTGAGTTTCCCAGGCAAACGAAAGCAGTGACACCAAAGTTTCTAGTTTCTGTTTGTGTCTCCCCTGAGGAGGTTTCAGGCCAGCTATGTCTTTCAGTACTATCTCTTTTGGTTTGGAAGCTATTGCTGGACGTTTGGTAGAAAAAGCTGCCCCGGCCGAGAAAAACACTTTTGGTGCACCATGCAGGTACATTTGAGTTTCCCAGGCAAACGAAAGCAGTTACACCAAAGTTTCTAGTTTCTGTTTGTGTCTCCCCTGAGGAGGTTTCAGGCCAGCTATGTCTTTCAGTACTATCTCTTTTGGTTTGGAAGCTATTGCTGGACGTTTGGTAGAAAAAGCTGCTCCGGCCGAGTAAAACACTTATGGTGCACCATGCAGGTACATTTGAGTTTCCCAGGCAAACGAAAGCAGTGACACCAAAGTTTCTAGTTTCTGTTTGTGTCTCCCCTGAGGAGGTTTCAGGCCAGCTATGTCTTTCAGTACTATCTCTTTTGGTTTGGAAGCTATTGCTAAACGTTTGGTAGAAAGAGCTTCTCCGGCCGAGAGAAACACTTTTGGTGCACCATGCAGGTACATTTGAGTTTCCCAGGCAAACGAAAGCAGTGACACCAAAGTTTCTAGTTTCTGTTTGTGTCTCCCCTGAGGAGGTTTCAGGCCAGCAATGTCTTTCAGTACTATCTCTTTTGGTTTGGAAGCTATTGCTGGACGTTTGGTAGAAAAAGCTGCTCCCGCCGAGAAAAACACTTTTGGTGCACCATGCAGGTACATTTGAGTTTCCCAGGCAAACGAAAGCAGTGACACCAAAGTTTCTAGTTTCTGTTTGTGTCTCCCCTGAGGAGGTTTCAGGCCAGCAATGTTTTTCAGTACTATCTCTTTTGGTTTGGAAGCTATTGCTGGACGTTTGGTAGAAAAAGGTGCCCGGCCGAGAAAAACACTTTTGGTGCACCATGCAGGTACATTTGAGTTTCCCAGGCAAACGAAAGCAGTGACACCAAAGTTTCTAGTTTCTGTTTGTGTCTCCCCTGAGGAGGTTTCAGGCCAGCAATGTCTTTCAGTACTATCTCTTTTGGTTTGGATGCTATTGCTGGACGTTTGGTAGCAAAAGCTGCTCCAGCTGAGAGAAACACTTTTGGTGCACCATGCAGGTACATTTGAGTTTCCCAGGCAAACGAAAGCAGTGACACGAAAGTTTCTAGTTTCTGTTTGTGTCTCCCCTGAGTAGGTTTCAGGCCAGCAATGTTTTTCAGTACTATCTCTTTTGGTTTGGAAGCTATTGCTGGACGTTTGGTAGAAAAAGCTGCCCGGCCGAGAAAAACACTTTTGGTGCACCATGCAGGTACATTTGAGTTTCCCAGGCAAACGAAAGCAGTGACACCAAAGTTTCTAGTTTCTGTTTGTGTCTCCCCTGAGGAGGTTTCAGGCCAGCTATGTCTTTCAGTACTATCTCTTTTGGTTTGGAAGCTATTGCTGGACGTTTGGTAGAAAAAACTTCAATGGCCGAGAAAAACACTTTTGGTGCACCATGCAGGTACATTTGAGTTTCCCAGGCAAACGAAAGCAGTTACACCAAAGTTTCTAGTTTCTGTTTGTGTCTCCCCTGAGGAGTTTTCAGGCCAGCTATGTCTTTCAGTACTATCTCTTTTGGTTTGGAAGCTATTGCTGGACGTTTGGTAGAAAAAGCTTCTCAGGCCGAGAAAAACACTTTTGGTGCACCATGCAGGTACATTTGAGTTTCCCAGGCAAACGAAAGCAGTGACACCAAAGTTTCTAGTTTCTGTTTGTGTCTCCCCTGAGGAGGTTTCAGGCCAGCAATGTTTTTCAGTACTATCTCTTTTGGTTTGGAAGCTATTGCTGGACGTTTTGTAGAAAAAGCTACCCGGCTGAGAAAAACAATTTTGGTGCACCATGCAGGTACATTTGAGTTTCCCAGGCAAACGAAAGCAGTGACACCAAAGTTTCTAGTTTCTGTTTGTCTCTCCCCTGAGGAGGTTTCAGGCCAGCTATGTCTTTCAGTACTATCTCTTTTGGTTTGGAAGCTATTGCTGGACGTTTGGTAGAAAAAGCTTCTGCGGCCGAGAAAAACACTTTTGGTGCACCATGCAGGTACATTTGAGTTTCCCAGGCAAACGAAAGCAGTGACACCAAAGTTTCTAGTTTCTGTTTGTGTCTCCCCTGAGGAGGTTTCAGGCCAGCAATGTTTTTCAGTACTATCTCTTTTGGTTTGGAAGCTATTGCTGGACGTTTGGTAGAAAAAGCTGCCCCGGCCGAGAAAAACACTTTTGGTGCACCATGCAGGTACATTTGAGTTTCCCAGGCAAACGAAAGCAGTGACACCAAAGTTTCTAGTTTCTGTTTGTGTCTCCCCTGAGGAGGTTTCAGGCCAGCAATGTCTTTCAGTACTATCTCTTTTGGTTTGGAAGCTATTGCTGGACGTTTGGTAGCAAAAGCTGCTCCAGCTGAGAGAAACACTTTTGGTGCACCATGCAGGTACATTTGAGTTTCCCAGGCAAACGAAAGCAGTGACACGAAAGTTTCTAGTTTCTGTTTGTGTCTCCCCTGAGTAGGTTTCAGGCCAGCAATGTTTTTCAGTACTATCTCTTTTGGTTTGGAAGCTATTGCTGGACGTTTGGTAGAAAAAGCTGCCCGGCCGAGAAAAACACTTTTGGTGCACCATGCAGGTACATTTGAGTTTCCCAGGCAAACGAAAGCAGTGACACCAAAGTTTCTAGTTTCTGTTTGTGTCTCCCCTGAGGAGGTTTCAGGCCAGCTATGTCTTTCAGTACTATCTCTTTTGGTTTGGAAGCTATTGCTGGACGTTTGGTAGAAAAAACTTCAATGGCCGAGAAAAACACTTTTGGTGCACCATGCAGGTACATTTGAGTTTCCCAGGCAAACGAAAGCAGTTACACCAAAGTTTCTAGTTTCTGTTTGTGTCTCCCCTGAGGAGGTTTCAGGCCAGCAATGTCTTTCAGTACTATCTCTTTTGGTTTGGAAGCTATTGCTGGACGTTTGGTAGAAAAAGCTTCTCCGGCCGAGAAAAACACTTTTGGTGCACCATGCAGGTACATTTGAGTTTCCCAGGCAAATGAAAGCAGTTACACCAAAATTTCCAGTTTCTGTTTGTGTCTCCCCTGAGGAGTTTTCAGGCCAGCTATGTCTTTCAGTACTATCTCTTTTGGTTTGGAAGCTATTGCTGGACGTTTGGTAGAAAAAGCTTCTCCGGCCGAGAAAAACACTTTTGGTGCACCATGCAGGTACATTTGAGTTTCCCAGGCAAACGAAAGCAGTTACACCAAAGTTTCTAGTTTCTGTTTGTGTCTCCCCTGAGGAGGTTTCAGGCCAGCAATGTTTTTCAGTACTATCTCTTTTGGTTTGGAAGCTATTGCTGGACGTTTGGTAGAAAAAGCTACCCGGCTGAGAAAAACAATTTTGGTGCACCATGCAGGTACATTTGAGTTTCCCAGGCAAACGAAAGCAGTGACACCAAAGTTTCTAGTTTCTGTTTGTCTCTCCCCTGAGGAGGTTTCAGGCCAGCTATGTCTTTCAGTACTATCTCTTTTGGTTTGGAAGCTATTGCTGGACGTTTGGTAGAAAAAGCTTCTGCGGCCGAGAAAAACACTTTTGGTGCACCATGCAGGTACATTTGAGTTTCCCAAACAAACGAAAGCAGTGACACCAAAGTTTCTAGTTTCTGTTTGTGTCTCCCCTGAGGAGGTTTCAGGCCAGCAATGTCTTTCAGTACTATCTCTTTTGGTTTGGATGCTATTGCTGGACGTTTGGTAGCAAAAGCTGCTCCAGCTGAGAGAAACACTTTTGGTGCACCATGCAGGTACATTTGAGTTTCCCAGGCAAACGAAAGCAGTGACACCAAAGTTTCTAGTTTCTGTTTGTCTCTCCCCTGAGGAGGTTTCAGGCCAGCAATGTCTTTCAGTACTATCTCTTTTGGTTTGGAAGCTATTGCTGGACGTTTGGTAGAAAAAGCTTCTCCCGCCGAGAAAAACAATTTTGGTGCACCATGCAGGTACATTTGAGTTTCCCAGGCAAACGAAAGCAGTGACACCAAAGTTTCTAGTTTCTGTTTGTGTCTCCCCTGAGGAGGTTTCAGGCCAGCTATGTCTTTCAGTACTATCTCTTTTGGTTTGGAAGCTATTGCTAAACGTTTGGTAGAAAAAGCTTCTCCGGCCGAGAGAAACACTTTTGGTGCACCATGCAGGTACATATGAGTTTCCCAGGCAAACGAAAGCAGTGACACCAAAGTTTCTAGTTTCTGTTTGTGTCTCCCCTGAGGAGGTTTCAGGCCAGCTATGTCTTTCAGTACTATCTCTTTTGTTTGGAAGCTATTGCTGGACGTTTGGTAGAAAAAGCTTCTCCGGCCGAGAAAAACACTTTTGGTGCACCATGCAGGTACATTTGAGTTTCCCAGGCAAACGAAAGCAGTGACACCAAAGTTTCTAGTTTCTGTTTGTGTCTCCCCTGAGGAGGTTTCAGGCCAGCTATGTCTTTCAGTACTATCTCTTTTGGTTTGGATGCTATTGCTGGACGTTTGGTAGAAAAAGCTTCCCTGGCCGAGAAAAACACTTTTGGTGCACCATGCAGGTACATTTGAGTTTCCCAGGCAAACGAAAGCAGTGACACCAAAGTTTCTAGTTTCTGTTTGTGTCTCCCCTGAGGAGGTTTCAGGCCAGCAATGTCTTTCAGTACTATCTCTTTTGGTTTGGATGCTATTGCTGGACGTTTGGTAGCAAAAGCTGCTCGAGCTGAGAGAAACACTTTTGGTGCACCATGCAGGTACATTTGAGTTTCCCAGGCAAACGAAAGCAGTGACACCAAAGTTTCTAGTTTCTGTTTGTGTCTCCCCTGAGGAGGTTTCAGGCCAGCAATGTTTTTCAGTACTATCTCTTTTGGTTTGGAAGCTATTGCTGGACGTTTGGTAGAAAAAGCTGCCCGGCCGAGAAAAACACTTTCGGTGCACCATGCAGGTACATTTGAGTTTCCCAGGCAAACGAAAGCAGTGACACCAAAGTTTCTAGTTTCTGTTTGTGTCTCCACTGAGGAGGTTTCAGGCCAGCAATGTCTTTCAGTACTATCTCTTTTGGTTTGGAAGCTATTGCTGGACGTTTGGTAGAAAAAGCTTCTCCGGCCGAGAAAAACACTTTTGGTGCACCATGCAGGTACATTTGAGTGTCCCAGGCAAACGAAAGCAGTGACACCAAAGTTTCTAGTTTCTGTTTGTGTCTCCCCTGAGGAGGTTTCAGGCCAGCTATGTCTTTCAGTACTATCTCTTTTGGTTTGGAAGCTATTGCTGGACGTTTGGTAGAAAAAGCTTCCCTGGCCGAGAAAAAAACTTTTGGTGCACCATGCAGGTACATTTGAGTTTCCCAGGCAAACGAAAGCAGTGACACCAAAGTTTCTAGTTTCTGTTTGATTCTCCCCTGAGGAGGTTTCAGGCCAGCAATGTCTTTCAGTACTATCTCTTTTGGTTTGGAAGCTATTGCTGGACGTTTGGTAGAAAAAGCTTCTCCGGCCGAGAAAAACACTTTTGGTGCACCATGCAGGTACATTTGAGTTTCCCAGGCAAACGAAAGCAGTTACACCAAAGTTTCTAGTTTCTGTTTGTCTCTCCCCTGAGGAGGTTTCAGGCCAGCTATGTCTTTCAGTACTATCTCTTTTGGTTTGGAAGCTATTGCTGGACGTTTGGTAGAAAAAACTTCAATGGCCGAGAAAAACACTTTTGGTGCACCATGCAGGTACATTTGAGTTTCCCAGGCAAACGAAAGCAGTTACACCAAAGTTTCTAGTTTCTGTTTGTGTCTCCCCTGAGGAGGTTTCAGGCCAGCTATGTCTTTCAGTACTATCTTTTTTGGTTTGGAAGCTATTGCTGGACGTTTGGTAGAAAAAGCTGCTCCGGCCGAGAAAAACCCTTTTGGTGCACCATGCAGGTACATTTGAGTTTCCCAGGCAAACGAAAGCAGTGACACCAAAGTTTCTAGTTTCTGTTTGTGTCTCCCCTGAGGAGGTTTCAGGCCAGCAATGTCTTTCAGTACTATCTCTTTTGGTTTGGAAGCTATTGCTGGACGTTTGGTAGAAAAAGCTGCTCCCGCCGAGAAAAACACTTTTGGTGCACCATGCAGGTACATTTGAGTTTCCCAGGCAAACGAAAGCAGTGACACCAAAGTTTCTAGTTTCTGTTTGTGTCTCCCCTGAGGAGGTTTCAGGCCAGCAATGTTTTTCAGTACTATCTCTTTTGGTTTGGAAGCTATTGCTGGACGTTTGGTAGAAAAAGCTGCCCCGGCCGAGAAAAACACTTTTGGTGCACCATTCAGGTACATTTGAGTTTCCCAGGCAAATGAAAGCAGTTACACCAAAATTTCTAGTTTCTGTTTGTGTCTCCCCTGAGGAGGTTTCAGGCCAGCAATGTTTTTCAGTACTATCTCTTTTGGTTTGGAAGCTATTGCTTGACGTTTGGTAGAAAAAGCTGCCCCGGCCGAAAAAAACACTTTTGGTGCACCATGCAGGTACATTTGAGTTTCCCAGGCAAACGAAAGCAGTGACACCAAAGTTTCTAGTTTCTGTTTGTCTCTCCCCTGAGGAGGTTTCAGGCCAGCAATGTCTTTCAGTACTATCTCTTTTGGTTTGGAAGCTATTGCTGGACGTTTGGTAGAAAAAGCTGCTCCAGCTGAGAGAAACACTTTTGGTGCACCATGCAGGTACATTTGAGTTTCCCAGGCAAACGAAAGCAGTGACACCAAAGTTTCTAGTTTCTGTTTGTCTCTCCCCTGAGGAGGTTTCAGGCCAGCAATGTCTTTCAGTACTATCTCTTTTGGTTTGGAAGCTATTGCTGGACGTTTGGTAGAAAAAGCTTCTCCCGCCGAGAAAAACACTTTTGGTGCACCATGCAGGTACATTTGAGTTTCCCAGGCAAACGAAAGCAGTGACACCAAAGTTTCTAGTTTCTGTTTGTGTCTCCCCTGAGGAGGTTTCAGGCCAGCAATGTCTTTCAGTACTATCTCTTTTGGTTTGGATGCTATTGCTGGACGTTTGGTAGAAAAAGCTGCTCCAGTTTAGAGAAACACTTTTGGTGCACCATGCAGGTACATTTGAGTTTCCCAGGCAAACGAAAGCAGTGACACCAAAGTTTCTAGTTTCTGTTTGTCTCTCCCCTGAGGAGGTTTCAGGCCAGCAATGTCTTTCAGTACTATCTCTTTTGGTTTGGAAGCTATTGCTGGACGTTTGGTAGAAAAAGCTTCTCCCGCCGAGAAAAACAATTTTGGTGCACCATGCAGGTACATTTGAGTTTCCCAGGCAAACGAAAGCAGTGACACCAAAGTTTCTAGTTTCTGTTTGTGTCTCCCCTGAGGAGGTTTCAGGCCAGCTATGTCTTTCAGTACTATCTCTTTTGGTTTGGAAGCTATTGCTAAACGTTTGGTAGAAAAAGCTTCTCCGGCCGAGAGAAACACTTTTGGTGCACCATGCAGGTACATTTGAGTTTCCCAGGCAAACGAAAGCAGTGACACCAAAATTTCTAGTTTCTGTTTGTGTCTCCCCTGAGGAGGTTTCAGGCCAGCTATGTCTTTCAGTACTATCTCTTTTGGTTTGGAAGCTATTGCTGGACGTTTGGTAGAAAAAGCTGCTCCAGCCGAGAAAAACACTTTTGGTGCACCATGCAGGTACATTTGAGTTTCCCAGGCAAACGAAAGCAGTGACACCAAAGTTTCTAGTTTCTGTTTGTGTCTCCCCTGAGGAGGTTTCAGGCCAGCAATGTCTTTCAGTACTATCTCTTTTGGTTTGGAAGCTATTGCTGGACGTTTGGTAGAAAAAGCTGCTCCCGCCGAGAAAAACACTTTTGGTGCACCATGCAGGTACATTTGAGTTTCCCAGGCAAACGAAAGCAGTGACACCAAAGTTTCTAGTTTCTGTTTGTGTCTCCCCTGAGGAGGTTTCAGGCCAGCAATGTTTTTCAGTACTATCTCTTTTGGTTTGGAAGCTATTGCTGGACGTTTGGTAGAAAAAGCTGCCCCGGCCGAGAAAAACACTTTTGGTGCACCATTCAGGTACATTTGAGTTTCCCAGGCAAATGAAAGCAGTTACACCAAAATTTCTAGTTTCTGTTTGTGTCTCCCCTGAGGAGGTTTCAGGCCAGCAATGTTTTTCAGTACTATCTCTTTTGGTTTGGAAGCTATTGCTGGACGTTTGGTAGAAAAAGCTGCCCCGGCCGAGAAAAACACTTTTGGTGCACCATGCAGGTACATTTGAGTTTCCCAGGCAAACGAAAGCAGTGACACCAAAGTTTCTAGTTTCTGTTTGTGTCTCCCCTGAGGAGGTTTCAGGCCAGCTATGTCTTTCAGTACTATCTCTTTTGTTTGGAAGCTATTGCTGGACGTTTGGTAGAAAAAGCTGCTCCGGCCGAGAAAAACACTTTTGGTGCACCATGCAGGTACATTTGAGTTTCCCAGGCAAACGAAAGCAGTGACACCAAAGTTTCTAGTTTCTGTTTGTGTCTCCCCTGAGGAGGTTTCAGGCCAGCTATGTCTTTCAGTACTATCTCTTTTGGTTTGGATGCTATTGCTGGACGTTTGGTAGAAAAAGCTTCCCTGGCCGAGAAAAACACTTTTGGTGCACCATGCAGGTACATTTGAGTTTCCCAGGCAAACGAAAGCAGTGACACCAAAGTTTCTAGTTTCTGTTTGTCTCTCCCCTGAGGAGGTTTCAGGCCAGCTATGTCTTTCAGTACTATCTCTTTTGGTTTGGATGCTATTGCTGGACGTTTGGTAGCAAAAGCTGCTCGAGCTGAGAGAAACACTTTTGGTGCACCATGCAGGTACATTTGAGTTTCCCAGGCAAACGAAAGCAGTGACACCAAAGTTTCTAGTTTCTGTTTGTGTCTCCCCTGAGGAGGTTTCAGGCCAGCAATGTCTTTCAGTACTATCTCTTTTGGTTTGGAAGCTATTGCTGGACGTTTGGTAGAAAAAGCTTCTCCGGCCGAGAAAAACACTTTTGGTGCACCATGCAGGTACATTTGAGTTTCCCAGGCAAACGAAAGCAGTTACACCAAAGTTTCTAGTTTCTGTTTGTGTCTCCCCTGAGGAGGTTTCAGGCCAGCTATGTCTTTCAGTACTATCTCTTTTGGTTTGGAAGCTATTGCTGGACGTTTGGTAGAAAAAACTTCAATGGCCGAGAAAAACACTTTTGGTGCACCATGCAGGTACATTTGAGTTTCCCAGGCAAACGAAAGCAGTGACACCAAAGTTTCTAGTTTCTGTTTGTGTCTCCCCTGAGGAGGTTTCAGGCCAGCTATGTCTTTCAGTACTATCTCTTTTGGTTTGGAAGCTATTGCTGGACGTTTGGTAGAAAAAGCTGCTCCAGCCGAGAAAAACACTTTTGGTGCACCATGCAGGTACATTTGAGTTTCCCAGGCAAACGAAAGCAGTGACACCAAAGTTTCTAGTTTCTGTTTGTGTCTCCCCTGAGGAGGTTTCAGGCCAGCAATGTCTTTCAGTACTATCTCTTTTGGTTTGGAAGCTATTGCTGGACGTTTGGTAGAAAAAGCTGCTCCCGCCGAGAAAAACACTTTTGGTGCACCATGCAGGTACATTTGAGTTTCCCAGGCAAACGAAAGCAGTGACACCAAAGTTTCTAGTTTCTGTTTGTGTCTCCCCTGAGGAGGTTTCAGGCCAGCAATGTTTTTCAGTACTATCTCTTTTGGTTTGGAAGCTATTGCTGGACGTTTGGTAGAAAAAGCTGCCCCGGCCGAGAAAAACACTTTTGGTGCACCATTCAGGTACATTTGAGTTTCCCAGGCAAATGAAAGCAGTTACACCAAAATTTCTAGTTTCTGTTTGTGTCTCCCCTGAGGAGGTTTCAGGCCAGCAATGTTTTTCAGTACTATCTCTTTTGGTTTGGAAGCTATTGCTGGACGTTTGGTAGAAAAAGCTGCCCCGGCCGAGAAAAACACTTTTGGTGCACCATGCAGGTACATTTGAGTTTCCCAGGCAAACGAAAGCAGTGACACCAAAGTTTCTAGTTTCTGTTTGTCTCTCCCCTGAGGAGGTTTCAGGCCAGCAATGTCTTTCAGTACTATCTCTTTTGGTTTGGAAGCTATTGCTGGACGTTTGGTAGAAAAAGCTGCTCCAGCTGAGAGAAACACTTTTGGTGCACCATGCAGGTACATTTGAGTTTCCCAGGCAAACGAAAGCAGTGACACCAAAGTTTCTAGTTTCTGTTTGTCTCTCCCCTGAGGAGGTTTCAGGCCAGCAATGTCTTTCAGTACTATCTCTTTTGGTTTGGAAGCTATTGCTGGACGTTTGGTAGAAAAAGCTTCTCCCGCCGAGAAAAACAATTTTGGTGCACCATGCAGGTACATTTGAGTTTCCCAGGCAAACGAAAGCAGTGACACCAAAGTTTCTAGTTTCTGTTTGTGTCTCCCCTGAGGAGGTTTCAGGCCAGCTATGTCTTTCAGTACTATCTCTTTTGTTTGGAAGCTATTGCTGGACGTTTGGTAGAAAAAGCTTCTCCGGCCGAGAAAAACACTTTTGGTGCACCATGCAGGTACATTTGAGTTTCCCAGGCAAACGAAAGCAATGACACCAAAGTTTCTAGTTTCTGTTTGTGTCTCCCCTGAGGAGGTTTCAGGCCAGCTATGTCTTTCAGTACTATCTCTTTTGGTTTGGATGCTATTGCTGGACGTTTGGTAGAAAAAGCTTACCTGGCCGAGAAAAACACTTTTGGTGCACCATGCAGGTACATTTGAGTTTCCCAGGCAAACGAAAGCAGTGACACCAAAGTTTCTAGTTTCTGTTTGTCTCTCCCCTGAGGAGGTTTCAGGCCAGCTATGTCTTTCAGTACTATCTCTTTTGGTTTGGATGCTATTGCTGGACGTTTGGTAGCAAAAGCTGCTCGAGCTGAGAGAAACACTTTTGGTGCACCATGCAGGTACATTTGAGTTTCCCAGGCAAACGAAAGCAGTGACACCAAAGTTTCTAGTTTCTGTTTGTGTCTCCCCTGAGGAGGTTTCAGGCCAGCAATGTCTTTCAGTACTATCTCTTTTGGTTTGGAAGCTATTGCTGGACGTTTGGTAGAAAAAGCTTCTCCGGCCGAGAAAAACACTTTTGGTGCACCATGCAGGTACATTTGAGTTTCCCAGGCAAACGAAAGCAGTTACACCAAAGTTTCTAGTTTCTGTTTGTCTCTCCCCTGAGGAGGTTTCAGGCCAGCTATGTCTTTCAGTACTATCTCTTTTGGTTTGGAAGCTATTGCTGGACGTTTGGTAGAAAAAACTTCAATGGCCGAGAAAAACACTTTTGGTGCACCATGCAGGTACATTTGAGTTTCCCAGGCAAACAAAAGCAGTTACACCAAAGTTTCTAGTTTCTGTTTGTGTCTCCCCTGAGGAGGTTTCAGGCCAGCTATGTCTTTCAGTACTATCTCTTTTGGTTTGGAAGCTATTGCTGGACGTTTGGTAGAAAAAGCTGCTCCGGCCGAGAAAAACACTTTTGGTGCACCATGCAGGTACATTTGAGTTTCCCAGGCAAACGAAAGCAGTGACACCAAAGTTTCTAGTTTCTATTTGTGTCTCCCCTGAGGAGGTTTCAGGCCAGCAATGTCTTTCAGTACTATCTCTTTTGGTTTGGAAGCTATTGCTGGACGTTTGGTAGAAAAAGCTGCTCCCGCCGAGAAAAACACTTTTGGTGCACCATGCAGGTACATTTGAGTTTCCCAGGAAAACGAAAGCAGTGACACCAAAGTTTCTAGTTTCTGTTTGTGTCTCCCCTGAGGAGGTTTCAGGCCAGCAATGTTTTTCAGTACTATCTCTTTTGGTTTGGAAGCTATTGCTGGACGTTTGGTAGAAAAAGCTGCCCCGGCCGAGAAAAACACTTTTGGTGCACCATTCAGGTACATTTGAGTTTCCCAGGCAAATGAAAGCAGTTACACCAAAATTTCTAGTTTCTGTTTGTGTCTCCCCTGAGGAGGTTTCAGGCCAGCAATGTTTTTCAGTACTATCTCTTTTGGTTTGGAAGCTATTGCTGGACGTTTGGTAGAAAAAGCTGCCCCGGCCGAGAAAAACACTTTTGGTGCACCATGCAGGTACATTTGAGTTTCCCAGGCAAACGAAAGCAGTGACACCAAAGTTTCTAGTTTCTGTTTGTCTCTCCCCTGAGGAGGTTTCAGGCCAGCAATGTCTTTCAGTACTATCTCTTTTGGTTTGGAAGCTATTGCTGGACGTTTGGTAGAAAAAGCTGCTCCAGCTGAGAGAAACACTTTTGGTGCACCATGCAGGTACATTTGAGTTTCCCAGGCAAACGAAAGCAGTGACACCAAAGTTTCTAGTTTCTGTTTGTCTCTCCCCTGAGGAGGTTTCAGGCCAGCAATGTCTTTCAGTACTATCTCTTTTGGTTTGGAAGCTATTGCTGGACGTTTGGTAGAAAAAGCTTCTCCCGCCGAGAAAAACAATTTTGGTGCACCATGCAGGTACATTTGAGTTTCCCAGGCAAACGAAAGCAGTGACACCAAAGTTTCTAGTTTCTGTTTGTGTCTCCCCTGAGGAGGTTTCAGGCCAGCTATGTCTTTCAGTACTATCTCTTTTGGTTTGGAAGCTATTGCTAAACGTTTGGTAGAAAAAGCTTCTCCGGCCGAGAGAAACACTTTTAGTGCACCATGCAGGTACATTTGAGTTTCCCAGGCAAACGAAAGCAGTGACACCAAAGTTTCTAGTTTCTGTTTGTGTCTCCCCTGAGGAGGTTTCAGGCCAGCTATGTCTTTCAGTACTATCTCTTTTGTTTGGAAGCTATTGCTGGACGTTTGGTAGAAAAAGCTTCTCCGGCCGAGAAAAACACTTTTGGTGCACCATGCAGGTACATTTGAGTTTCCCAGGCAAACGAAAGCAGTTACACCAAAGTTTCTAGTTTCTGTTTGTGTCTCCCCTGAGGAGGTTTCAGGCCAGCTATGTCTTTCAGTACTATCTCTTTTGGTTTGGATGCTATTGCTGGACGTTTGGTAGAAAAAGCTTCCCTGGCCGAGAAAAACACTTTTGGTGCACCATGCAGGTACATTTGAGTTTCCCAGGCAAACGAAAGCAGTGACACCAAAGTTTCTAGTTTCTGTTTGTGTCTCCCCTGAGGAGGTTTCAGGCCAGCAATGTCTTTCAGTACTATCTCTTTTGGTTTGGATGCTATTGCTGGACGTTTGGTAGCAAAAGCTGCTCCAGCTGAGAGAAACACTTTTGGTGCACCATGCAGGTACATTTGAGTTTCCCAGGCAAACGAAAGCAGTGACACCAAAGTTTCTAGTTTCTGTTTGTGTCTCCCCTGAGGAGGTTTCAGGCCAGCAATGTTTTTCAGTACTATCTCTTTTGGTTTGGAAGCTATTGCTGGACGTTTGGTAGAAAAAGGTGCCCGGCCGAGAAAAACACTTTTGGTGCACCATGCAGGTACATTTGAGTTTCCCAGGCAAACGAAAGCAGTGACACCAAAGTTTCTAGTTTCTGTTTGTGTCTCCCCTGAGGAGGTTTCAGGCCAGCAATGTTTTTCAGTACTATCTCTTTTGGTTTGGAAGCTATTGCTGGACGTTTGGTAGAAAAAGCTTCTCCGGCCGAGAAAAACACTTTTGGTGCACCATGCAGGTACATTTGAGTTTCCCAGGCAAACGAAAGCAGTGACACCAAAGTTTCTAGTTTCTGTTTGTGTCTCCCCTGAGGAGGTTTCAGGCCAGCTATGTCTTTCAGTACTATCTCTTTTGGTTTGGAAGCTATTGCTGGACGTTTGGTAGAAAAAGCTTCCCTGGCCGAGAAAAAAACTTTTGGTGCACCATGCAGGTACATTTGAGTTTCCCAGGCAAACGAAAGCAGTGACACCAAAGTTTCTAGTTTCTGTTTGATTCTCCCCTGAGGAGGTTTCAGGCCAGCAATGTCTTTCAGTACTATCTCTTTTGGTTTGGAAGCTATTGCTGGACGTTTGGTAGAAAAAGATTCTCCGGCCGAGAAAAACACTTTTGGTGCACCATGCAGGTACATTTGAGTTTCCCAGGCAAACGAAAGCAGTTACACCAAAGTTTCTAGTTTCTGTTTGTCTCTCCCCTGAGGAGGTTTCAGGCCAGCTATGTCTTTCAGTACTATCTCTTTTGGTTTGGAAGCTATTGCTGGACGTTTGGTAGAAAAAGCTGCTCCGGCCGAGAAAAACACTTTTGGTGCACCATGCAGGTACATTTGAGTTTCCCAGGCAAACGAAAGCAGTGACACCAAAGTTTCTAGTTTCTGTTTGTGTCTCCCCTGAGTAGGTTTCAGGCCAGCTATGTCTTTCAGTACTATCTCTTTTGGTTTGGAAGCCATTGCTAAACGTTTGGTAGAAAGAGCTTCTCCGGCCGAGAAAAACACTTTTGGTGCACCATGCAGGTACATTTGAGTTTCCCAGGCAAACGAAAGCAGTGACACCAAAGTTTCTAGTTTCTGTTTGTGTCTCCCCTGAGGAGGTTTCAGGCCAGCAATGTCTTTCAGTACTATCTCTTTTGGTTTGGAAGCTATTGCTGGACGTTTGGTAGAAAAAGCTGCTCCCGCCGAGAAAAACACTTTTGGTGCACCATGCAGGTACATTTGAGTTTCCCAGGCAAACGAAAGCAGTGACACCAAAGTTTCTAGTTTCTGTTTGTGTCTCCCCTGAGGAGGTTTCAGGCCAGCAATGTTTTTCAGTACTATCTCTTTTGGTTTGGAAGCTATTGCTGGACGTTTGGTAGAAAAAGCTGCCCCGGCCGAGAAAAACACTTTTGGTGCACCATTCAGGTACATTTGAGTTTCCCAGGCAAATGAAAGCAGTTACACCAAAATTTCTAGTTTCTGTTTGTGTCTCCCCTGAGGAGGTTTCAGGCCAGCAATGTTTTTCAGTACTATCTCTTTTGGTTTGGAAGCTATTGCTGGACGTTTGGTAGAAAAAGCTGCCCCGGCCGAGAAAAACACTTTTGGTGCACCATGCAGGTACATTTGAGTTTCCCAGGCAAACGAAAGCAGTGACACCAAAGTTTCTAGTTTCTGTTTGTGTCTCCCCTGAGGAGGTTTCAGGCCAGCTATGTCTTTCAGTACTATCTCTTTTGTTTGGAAGCTATTGCTGGACGTTTGGTAGAAAAAGCTGCTCCGGCCGAGAAAAACACTTTTGGTGCACCATGCAGGTACATTTGAGTTTCCCAGGCAAACGAAAGCAGTGACACCAAAGTTTCTAGTTTCTGTTTGTGTCTCCCCTGAGGAGGTTTCAGGCCAGCTATGTCTTTCAGTACTATCTCTTTTGGTTTGGATGCTATTGCTGGACGTTTGGTAGAAAAAGCTTCCCTGGCCGAGAAAAACACTTTTGGTGCACCATGCAGGTACATTTGAGTTTCCCAGGCAAACGAAAGCAGTGACACCAAAGTTTCTAGTTTCTGTTTGTCTCTCCCCTGAGGAGGTTTCAGGCCAGCTATGTCTTTCAGTACTATCTCTTTTGGTTTGGATGCTATTGCTGGACGTTTGGTAGCAAAAGCTGCTCGAGCTGAGAGAAACACTTTTGGTGCACCATGCAGGTACATTTGAGTTTCCCAGGCAAACGAAAGCAGTGACACCAAAGTTTCTAGTTTCTGTTTGTGTCTCCCCTGAGGAGGTTTCAGGCCAGCAATGTCTTTCAGTACTATCTCTTTTGGTTTGGAAGCTATTGCTGGACGTTTGGTAGAAAAAGCTTCTCCGGCCGAGAAAAACACTTTTGGTGCACCATGCAGGTACATTTGAGTTTCCCAGGCAAACGAAAGCAGTTACACCAAAGTTTCTAGTTTCTGTTTGTGTCTCCCCTGAGGAGGTTTCAGGCCAGCTATGTCTTTCAGTACTATCTCTTTTGGTTTGGAAGCTATTGCTGGACGTTTGGTAGAAAAAACTTCAATGGCCGAGAAAAACACTTTTGGTGCACCATGCAGGTACATTTGAGTTTCCCAGGCAAACGAAAGCAGTGACACCAAAGTTTCTAGTTTCTGTTTGTGTCTCCCCTGAGGAGGTTTCAGGCCAGCTATGTCTTTCAGTACTATCTCTTTTGGTTTGGAAGCTATTGCTGGACGTTTGGTAGAAAAAGCTGCTCCAGCCGAGAAAAACACTTTTGGTGCACCATGCAGGTACATTTGAGTTTCCCAGGCAAACGAAAGCAGTGACACCAAAGTTTCTAGTTTCTGTTTGTGTCTCCCCTGAGGAGGTTTCAGGCCAGCAATGTCTTTCAGTACTATCTCTTTTGGTTTGGAAGCTATTGCTGGACGTTTGGTAGAAAAAGCTGCTCCCGCCGAGAAAAACACTTTTGGTGCACCATGCAGGTACATTTGAGTTTCCCAGGCAAACGAAAGCAGTGACACCAAAGTTTCTAGTTTCTGTTTGTGTCTCCCCTGAGGAGGTTTCAGGCCAGCAATGTTTTTCAGTACTATCTCTTTTGGTTTGGAAGCTATTGCTGGACGTTTGGTAGAAAAAGCTGCCCCGGCCGAGAAAAACACTTTTGGTGCACCATTCAGGTACATTTGAGTTTCCCAGGCAAATGAAAGCAGTTACACCAAAATTTCTAGTTTCTGTTTGTGTCTCCCCTGAGGAGGTTTCAGGCCAGCAATGTTTTTCAGTACTATCTCTTTTGGTTTGGAAGCTATTGCTGGACGTTTGGTAGAAAAAGCTGCCCCGGCCGAGAAAAACACTTTTGGTGCACCATGCAGGTACATTTGAGTTTCCCAGGCAAACGAAAGCAGTGACACCAAAGTTTCTAGTTTCTGTTTGTCTCTCCCCTGAGGAGGTTTCAGGCCAGCAATGTCTTTCAGTACTATCTCTTTTGGTTTGGAAGCTATTGCTGGACGTTTGGTAGAAAAAGCTGCTCCAGCTGAGAGAAACACTTTTGGTGCACCATGCAGGTACATTTGAGTTTCCCAGGCAAACGAAAGCAGTGACACCAAAGTTTCTAGTTTCTGTTTGTCTCTCCCCTGAGGAGGTTTCAGGCCAGCAATGTCTTTCAGTACTATCTCTTTTGGTTTGGAAGCTATTGCTGGACGTTTGGTAGAAAAAGCTTCTCCCGCCGAGAAAAACAATTTTGGTGCACCATGCAGGTACATTTGAGTTTCCCAGGCAAACGAAAGCAGTGACACCAAAGTTTCTAGTTTCTGTTTGTGTCTCCCCTGAGGAGGTTTCAGGCCAGCTATGTCTTTCAGTACTATCTCTTTTGTTTGGAAGCTATTGCTGGACGTTTGGTAGAAAAAGCTTCTCCGGCCGAGAAAAACACTTTTGGTGCACCATGCAGGTACATTTGAGTTTCCCAGGCAAACGAAAGCAATGACACCAAAGTTTCTAGTTTCTGTTTGTGTCTCCCCTGAGGAGGTTTCAGGCCAGCTATGTCTTTCAGTACTATCTCTTTTGGTTTGGATGCTATTGCTGGACGTTTGGTAGAAAAAGCTTACCTGGCCGAGAAAAACACTTTTGGTGCACCATGCAGGTACATTTGAGTTTCCCAGGCAAACGAAAGCAGTGACACCAAAGTTTCTAGTTTCTGTTTGTCTCTCCCCTGAGGAGGTTTCAGGCCAGCTATGTCTTTCAGTACTATCTCTTTTGGTTTGGATGCTATTGCTGGACGTTTGGTAGCAAAAGCTGCTCGAGCTGAGAGAAACACTTTTGGTGCACCATGCAGGTACATTTGAGTTTCCCAGGCAAACGAAAGCAGTGACACCAAAGTTTCTAGTTTCTGTTTGTGTCTCCCCTGAGGAGGTTTCAGGCCAGCAATGTCTTTCAGTACTATCTCTTTTGGTTTGGAAGCTATTGCTGGACGTTTGGTAGAAAAAGCTTCTCCGGCCGAGAAAAACACTTTTGGTGCACCATGCAGGTACATTTGAGTTTCCCAGGCAAACGAAAGCAGTTACACCAAAGTTTCTAGTTTCTGTTTGTCTCTCCCCTGAGGAGGTTTCAGGCCAGCTATGTCTTTCAGTACTATCTCTTTTGGTTTGGAAGCTATTGCTGGACGTTTGGTAGAAAAAACTTCAATGGCCGAGAAAAACACTTTTGGTGCACCATGCAGGTACATTTGAGTTTCCCAGGCAAACAAAAGCAGTTACACCAAAGTTTCTAGTTTCTGTTTGTGTCTCCCCTGAGGAGGTTTCAGGCCAGCTATGTCTTTCAGTACTATCTCTTTTGGTTTGGAAGCTATTGCTGGACGTTTGGTAGAAAAAGCTGCTCCGGCCGAGAAAAACACTTTTGGTGCACCATGCAGGTACATTTGAGTTTCCCAGGCAAACGAAAGCAGTGACACCAAAGTTTCTAGTTTCTATTTGTGTCTCCCCTGAGGAGGTTTCAGGCCAGCAATGTCTTTCAGTACTATCTCTTTTGGTTTGGAAGCTATTGCTGGACGTTTGGTAGAAAAAGCTGCTCCCGCCGAGAAAAACACTTTTGGTGCACCATGCAGGTACATTTGAGTTTCCCAGGAAAACGAAAGCAGTGACACCAAAGTTTCTAGTTTCTGTTTGTGTCTCCCCTGAGGAGGTTTCAGGCCAGCAATGTTTTTCAGTACTATCTCTTTTGGTTTGGAAGCTATTGCTGGACGTTTGGTAGAAAAAGCTGCCCCGGCCGAGAAAAACACTTTTGGTGCACCATTCAGGTACATTTGAGTTTCCCAGGCAAATGAAAGCAGTTACACCAAAATTTCTAGTTTCTGTTTGTGTCTCCCCTGAGGAGGTTTCAGGCCAGCAATGTTTTTCAGTACTATCTCTTTTGGTTTGGAAGCTATTGCTGGACGTTTGGTAGAAAAAGCTGCCCCGGCCGAGAAAAACACTTTTGGTGCACCATGCAGGTACATTTGAGTTTCCCAGGCAAACGAAAGCAGTGACACCAAAGTTTCTAGTTTCTGTTTGTCTCTCCCCTGAGGAGGTTTCAGGCCAGCAATGTCTTTCAGTACTATCTCTTTTGGTTTGGAAGCTATTGCTGGACGTTTGGTAGAAAAAGCTGCTCCAGCTGAGAGAAACACTTTTGGTGCACCATGCAGGTACATTTGAGTTTCCCAGGCAAACGAAAGCAGTGACACCAAAGTTTCTAGTTTCTGTTTGTCTCTCCCCTGAGGAGGTTTCAGGCCAGCAATGTCTTTCAGTACTATCTCTTTTGGTTTGGAAGCTATTGCTGGACGTTTGGTAGAAAAAGCTTCTCCCGCCGAGAAAAACAATTTTGGTGCACCATGCAGGTACATTTGAGTTTCCCAGGCAAACGAAAGCAGTGACACCAAAGTTTCTAGTTTCTGTTTGTGTCTCCCCTGAGGAGGTTTCAGGCCAGCTATGTCTTTCAGTACTATCTCTTTTGGTTTGGAAGCTATTGCTAAACGTTTGGTAGAAAAAGCTTCTCCGGCCGAGAGAAACACTTTTAGTGCACCATGCAGGTACATTTGAGTTTCCCAGGCAAACGAAAGCAGTGACACCAAAGTTTCTAGTTTCTGTTTGTGTCTCCCCTGAGGAGGTTTCAGGCCAGCTATGTCTTTCAGTACTATCTCTTTTGTTTGGAAGCTATTGCTGGACGTTTGGTAGAAAAAGCTTCTCCGGCCGAGAAAAACACTTTTGGTGCACCATGCAGGTACATTTGAGTTTCCCAGGCAAACGAAAGCAGTTACACCAAAGTTTCTAGTTTCTGTTTGTGTCTCCCCTGAGGAGGTTTCAGGCCAGCTATGTCTTTCAGTACTATCTCTTTTGGTTTGGATGCTATTGCTGGACGTTTGGTAGAAAAAGCTTCCCTGGCCGAGAAAAACACTTTTGGTGCACCATGCAGGTACATTTGAGTTTCCCAGGCAAACGAAAGCAGTGACACCAAAGTTTCTAGTTTCTGTTTGTGTCTCCCCTGAGGAGGTTTCAGGCCAGCAATGTCTTTCAGTACTATCTCTTTTGGTTTGGATGCTATTGCTGGACGTTTGGTAGCAAAAGCTGCTCCAGCTGAGAGAAACACTTTTGGTGCACCATGCAGGTACATTTGAGTTTCCCAGGCAAACGAAAGCAGTGACACCAAAGTTTCTAGTTTCTGTTTGTGTCTCCCCTGAGGAGGTTTCAGGCCAGCAATGTTTTTCAGTACTATCTCTTTTGGTTTGGAAGCTATTGCTGGACGTTTGGTAGAAAAAGGTGCCCGGCCGAGAAAAACACTTTTGGTGCACCATGCAGGTACATTTGAGTTTCCCAGGCAAACGAAAGCAGTGACACCAAAGTTTCTAGTTTCTGTTTGTGTCTCCCCTGAGGAGGTTTCAGGCCAGCAATGTTTTTCAGTACTATCTCTTTTGGTTTGGAAGCTATTGCTGGACGTTTGGTAGAAAAAGCTTCTCCGGCCGAGAAAAACACTTTTGGTGCACCATGCAGGTACATTTGAGTTTCCCAGGCAAACGAAAGCAGTGACACCAAAGTTTCTAGTTTCTGTTTGTGTCTCCCCTGAGGAGGTTTCAGGCCAGCTATGTCTTTCAGTACTATCTCTTTTGGTTTGGAAGCTATTGCTGGACGTTTGGTAGAAAAAGCTTCCCTGGCCGAGAAAAAAACTTTTGGTGCACCATGCAGGTACATTTGAGTTTCCCAGGCAAACGAAAGCAGTGACACCAAAGTTTCTAGTTTCTGTTTGATTCTCCCCTGAGGAGGTTTCAGGCCAGCAATGTCTTTCAGTACTATCTCTTTTGGTTTGGAAGCTATTGCTGGACGTTTGGTAGAAAAAGATTCTCCGGCCGAGAAAAACACTTTTGGTGCACCATGCAGGTACATTTGAGTTTCCCAGGCAAACGAAAGCAGTTACACCAAAGTTTCTAGTTTCTGTTTGTCTCTCCCCTGAGGAGGTTTCAGGCCAGCTATGTCTTTCAGTACTATCTCTTTTGGTTTGGAAGCTATTGCTGGACGTTTGGTAGAAAAAGCTGCTCCGGCCGAGAAAAACACTTTTGGTGCACCATGCAGGTACATTTGAGTTTCCCAGGCAAACGAAAGCAGTGACACCAAAGTTTCTAGTTTCTGTTTGTGTCTCCCCTGAGTAGGTTTCAGGCCAGCTATGTCTTTCAGTACTATCTCTTTTGGTTTGGAAGCCATTGCTAAACGTTTGGTAGAAAGAGCTTCTCCGGCCGAGAAAAACACTTTTGGTGCACCATGCAGGTACATTTGAGTTTCCCAGGAAAACGAAAGCAGTGACACCAAAGTTTCTAGTTTCTGTTTGTGTCTCCCCTGAGGAGGTTTCAGGCCAGCAATGTTTTTCAGTACTATCTCTTTTGGTTTGGAAGCTATTGCTGGACGTTTGGTAGAAAAAGCTGCCCGGCCGAGAAAAACAATTTTGGTGCACCATGCAGGTACATTTGAGTTTCCCAGGCAAACGAAAGCAGTGAGACCAAAGTTTCTAGTTTCTGTTTGTGTCTCCCCTGAGGAGGTTTCAGGCCAGCAATGTTTTTCAGTACTATCTCTTTTGGTTTGGAAGCTATTGCTGGACGTTTGGTAGAAAAAGCTGCCCCGGCCGAGAAAAACACTTTTGGTGCACCATGCAGGTACATTTGAGTTTCCCAGGCAAACGAAAGCAGTGACACCAAAGTTTCTAGTTTCTGTTTGTGTCTCCCCTGAGGAGGTTTCAGGCCAGCAATGTCTTTCAGTACTATCTCTTTTGGTTTGGATGCTATTGCTGGACGTTTGGTAGCAAAAGCTGCTCCATCTGAGAGAAACAATTTTGGTCCACCATGCAGGTACATTTGAGTTTCCCAGGCAAACGAAAGCAGTGACACCAAAGTTTCTAGTTTCTGTTTGTGTCTCCCCTGAGTAGGTTTCAGGCCAGCAATGTTTTTCAGTACTATCTCTTTTGGTTTGGAAGCTATTGCTGGACGTTTGGTAGAAAAAGCTGCCCGGCCGAGAAAAACACTTTTGGTGCACCATGCAGGTACATTTGAGTTTCCCAGGCAAACGAAAGCAGTGACACCAAAGTTTCTAGTTTCTGTTTGTGTCTCCCCTGAGGAGGTTTCAGGCCAGCTATGTCTTTCAGTACTATCTCTTTTGGTTTGGAAGCTATTGCTGGACGTTTGGTAGAAAATACTTCAATGGCCGAGAAAAACTCTTTTGGTGCACCATGCAGGTACATTTGAGTTTCCCAGGCAAACGAAAGCAGTTACACCAAAGTTTCTAGTTTCTGTTTGTGTCTCCCCTGAGGAGGTTTCAGGCCAGCAATGTCTTTCAGTACTATCTCTTTTGGTTTGGAAGCTATTGCTGGACGTTTGGTAGAAAAAGCTTCTGCGGCCGAGAAAAACACTTTTGGTGCACCATTCAGGTACATTTGAGTTTCCCAGGCAAATGAAAGCAGTTACACCAAAATTTCCAGTTTCTGTTTGTGTCTCCCCTGAGGAGTTTTCAGGCCAGCTATGTCTTTCAGTACTATCTCTTTTGGTTTGGAAGCTATTGCTGGACGTTTGGTAGAAAAAGCTTCTCCGGCCGAGAAAAACAATTTTGGTGCACCATGCAGGTACATTTGAGTATCCCAGGCAAACGAAAGCAGTGACACCAAAGTTTCTAGTTTCTGTTTGTGTCTCCCCTGAGGAGGTTTCAGGCCAGCAATGTTTTTCAGAACTATCTCTTTTGGTTTGGAAGCTATTGCTGGACGTTTGGTAGAAAAAGCTACCCGGCTGAGAAAAACACTTTTGGTGCACCATGCAGGTACATTTGAGTTTCCCAGGCAAACGAAAGCAGTGACACCAAAGTTTCTAGTTTCTGTTTGTGTCTCCCCTGAGGAGGTTTCAGGCCAGCTATGTCTTTCAGTACTATCTCTTTTGGTTTGGAAGCTATTGCTGGACTTTTGGTAGAAAAAGCTTCTGCGGCCGAGAAAAACACTTTTGATGCACCATGCAGGTACATTTGAGTTTCCCAGGCAAACGAAAGCAGTGACACCAAAGTTTCTAGTTTCTGTTTGTGTCTCCCCTGAGGAGGTTTCAGGCCAGCAATGTTTTTCAGTACTATCTCTTTTGGTTTGGAAGCTATTGCTGGACGTTTGGTAGAAAAAGCTGCCCCGGCCGAGAAAAACACTTTTGGTGCACCATGCAGGTACATTTGAGTTTCCCAGGCAAACGAAAGCAGTGACACCAAAGTTTCTAGTTTCTGTTTGTGTCTCCCCTGAGTAGGTTTCAGGCCAGCTATGTCTTTCAGTACTATCTCTTTTGGTTTGGAAGCCATTGCTAAACGTTTGGTAGAAAGAGCTTCTCCGGCCGAGAAAAACACTTTTGGTGCACCATGCAGGTACATTTGAGTTTCCCAGGAAAACGAAAGCAGTGACACCAAAGTTTCTAGTTTCTGTTTGTGTCTCCCCTGAGGAGGTTTCAGGCCAGCAATGTTTTTCAGTACTATCTCTTTTGGTTTGGAAGCTATTGCTGGACGTTTGGTAGAAAAAGCTGCCCGGCCGAGAAAAACAATTTTGGTGCACCATGCAGGTACATTTGAGTTTCCCAGGCAAACGAAAGCAGTGAGACCAAAGTTTCTAGTTTCTGTTTGTGTCTCCCCTGAGGAGGTTTCAGGCCAGCAATGTTTTTCAGTACTATCTCTTTTGGTTTGGAAGCTATTGCTGGACGTTTGGTAGAAAAAGCTGCCCCGGCCGAGAAAAACACTTTTGGTGCACCATGCAGGTACATTTGAGTTTCCCAGGCAAACGAAAGCAGTGACACCAAAGTTTCTAGTTTCTGTTTGTGTCTCCCCTGAGGAGGTTTCAGGCCAGCAATGTCTTTCAGTACTATCTCTTTTGGTTTGGATGCTATTGCTGGACGTTTGGTAGCAAAAGCTGCTCCATCTGAGAGAAACAATTTTGGTCCACCATGCAGGTACATTTGAGTTTCCCAGGCAAACGAAAGCAGTGACACCAAAGTTTCTAGTTTCTGTTTGTGTCTCCCCTGAGTAGGTTTCAGGCCAGCAATGTTTTTCAGTACTATCTCTTTTGGTTTGGAAGCTATTGCTGGACGTTTGGTAGAAAAAGCTGCCCGGCCGAGAAAAACACTTTTGGTGCACCATGCAGGTACATTTGAGTTTCCCAGGCAAACGAAAGCAGTGACACCAAAGTTTCTAGTTTCTGTTTGTGTCTCCCCTGAGGAGGTTTCAGGCCAGCTATGTCTTTCAGTACTATCTCTTTTGGTTTGGAAGCTATTGCTGGACGTTTGGTAGAAAATACTTCAATGGCCGAGAAAAACTCTTTTGGTGCACCATGCAGGTACATTTGAGTTTCCCAGGCAAACGAAAGCAGTTACACCAAAGTTTCTAGTTTCTGTTTGTGTCTCCCCTGAGGAGGTTTCAGGCCAGCAATGTCTTTCAGTACTATCTCTTTTGGTTTGGAAGCTATTGCTGGACGTTTGGTAGAAAAAGCTTCTGCGGCCGAGAAAAACACTTTTGGTGCACCATTCAGGTACATTTGAGTTTCCCAGGCAAATGAAAGCAGTTACACCAAAATTTCCAGTTTCTGTTTGTGTCTCCCCTGAGGAGTTTTCAGGCCAGCTATGTCTTTCAGTACTATCTCTTTTGGTTTGGAAGCTATTGCTGGACGTTTGGTAGAAAAAGCTTCTCCGGCCGAGAAAAACAATTTTGGTGCACCATGCAGGTACATTTGAGTATCCCAGGCAAACGAAAGCAGTGACACCAAAGTTTCTAGTTTCTGTTTGTGTCTCCCCTGAGGAGGTTTCAGGCCAGCAATGTTTTTCAGAACTATCTCTTTTGGTTTGGAAGCTATTGCTGGACGTTTGGTAGAAAAAGCTACCCGGCTGAGAAAAACACTTTTGGTGCACCATGCAGGTACATTTGAGTTTCCCAGGCAAACGAAAGCAGTGACACCAAAGTTTCTAGTTTCTGTTTGTGTCTCCCCTGAGGAGGTTTCAGGCCAGCTATGTCTTTCAGTACTATCTCTTTTGGTTTGGAAGCTATTGCTGGACTTTTGGTAGAAAAAGCTTCTGCGGCCGAGAAAAACACTTTTGATGCACCATGCAGGTACATTTGAGTTTCCCAGGCAAACGAAAGCAGTGACACCAAAGTTTCTAGTTTCTGTTTGTGTCTCCCCTGAGGAGGTTTCAGGCCAGCAATGTTTTTCAGTACTATCTCTTTTGGTTTGGAAGCTATTGCTGGACGTTTGGTAGAAAAAGCTGCCCCGGCCGAGAAAAACACTTTTGGTGCACCATGCAGGTACATTTGAGTTTCCCAGGCAAACGAAAGCAGTGACACCAAAGTTTCTAGTTTCTGTTTGTCTCTCCCCTGAGGAGGTTTCAGGCCAGCAATGTCTTTCAGTACTATCTCTTTTGGTTTGGATGCTATTGCTGGACGTTTGGTAGAAAAAGCTGCTCCAGCTCAGAGAAACACTTTTGGTGCACCATGCAGGTACATTTGAGTTTCCCAGGCAAACGAAAGCAGTGACACCAAAGTTTCTAGTTTCTGTTTGTGTCTCCCCTGAGGAGGTTTCAGGCCAGCAATGTCTTTCAGTACTATCTCTTTTGGTTTGGAAGCTATTGCTGGACGTTTGGTAGAAAAAGCTTCTCCCGCCGAGAAAAACAATTTTGGTGCACCATGCAGGTACATTTGAGTTTCCCAGGCAAACGAAAGCAGTGACACCAAAGTTTCTAGTTTCTGTTTGTGTCTCCCCTGAGGAGGTTTCAGGCCAGCAATGTCTTTCAGTACTATCTCTTTTGGTTTGGATGCTATTGCTGGACTTTTGGTAGCAAAAGCTGCTCCAGCTGAGAGAAACACTTTTGGTGCACCATGCAGGTACATTTGAGTTTCCCAGGCAAACGAAAGCAGTGACACCAAAGTTTCTAGTTTCTGTTTGTGTCTCCCCTGAGTAGGTTTCAGGCCAGCAATGTTTTTCAGTACTATCTCTTTTGGTTTGGAAGCTATTGCTGGACGTTTGGTAGAAAAAGCTTCTCCGGCCGAGAAAAACACTTTTGGTGCACCATGCAGGTACATTTGAGTTTCCCAGGCAAACAAAAGCAGTGACACCAAAGTTTCTAGTTTCTGTTTGTGTCTCCCCTGAGGAGGTTTCAGGCCAGCTATGTCTTTCAGTACTATCTCTTTTGGTTTGGAAGCTATTGCTGGACGTTTGGTAGAAAAAACTTCAATGGCCGAGAAAAACAATTTTGGTGCACCATGCAGGTACATTTGAGTTTCCCAGGCAAACGAAAGCAGTTACACCAAAGTTTCTAGTTTCTGTTTGTGTCTCCCCTGAGGAGGTTTCAGGCCAGCAATGTCTTTCAGTACTATCTCTTTTGTTTTGGAAGCTATTGCTGGACGTTTGGTAGAAAAAGCTTCTGCGGCCGAGAAAAAAACATTTGGTGCACCATTCAGGTACATTTGAGTTTCCCAGGCAAATGAAAGCAGTTACACCAAAATTTCCAGTTTCTGTTTGTGTCTCCCCTGAGGAGGTTTCAGGCCAGCTATGTCTTTCAGTACTATCTCTTTTGGTTTGGAAGCTATTGCTGGACGTTTGGTAGAAAAAGCTTCTCCGGCCGAGAAAAACACTTTTGGTGCACCATGCAGGTACATTTGAGTTTCCCAGGCAAACGAAAGCAGTGACACCAAAGTTTCTAGTTTCTGTTTGTGTCTCCCCTGAGGAGGTTTCAGGCCAGCAATGTTTTTCAGTACTATCTCTTTTGGTTTGGAAGCTATTGCTGGACGTTTGGTAGAAAAAGCTACCAGGCTGAGAAAAACAATTTTGGTGCACCATGCAGGTACATTTGAGTTTCCCAGGCAAACGAAAGCAGTGACACCAAAGTTTCTAGTTGCTGTTTGTCTCTCCCCTGAGGAAGTTTCAGGCCAGCTATGTCTTTCAGTACTATCTCTTTTGGTTTGGAAGCTATTGCTGGACGTTTGGTAGAAAAATCTGCCCCGGCCGAGAAAAACACTTTTGGTGCACCATGCAGGTACATTTGAGTTTCCCAGGCAAACGAAAGCAGTGACACCAAAGTTTCTAGTTTCTGTTTGTGTCTCCCCTGAGGAGGTTTCAGGCCAGCAATGTTTTTCAGTACTATCTCTTTTGGTTTGGAAGCTATTGCTGGACGTTTGGTAGAAAAAGCTTCTGCGGCCGAGAAAAACACTTTTGGTGCACCATGCAGGTACATTTGAGTTTCCCAGGCAAACGAAAGCAGTGACACCAAAGTTTCTAGTTTCTGTTTGTCTCTCCCCTGAGGAGGTTTCAGGCCAGCAATGTCTTTCAGTACTATCTCTTTTGGTTTGGAAGCTATTGCTGGACATTTGGCATGTTTGGTAGATAAAGCTTCTCCGGCCGAGAAAAACACTTTTGGTGCACCATGCAGGTACATTTGAGTGTCCCAGGCAAACGAAAGCAGTTACACCAAAGTTTCTAGTTTCTGTTTGTGTCTCCCCTGAGGAGGTTTCAGGCCAGCAATGTTTTTCAGTACTATCTCTTTTGGTTTGGAAGCTATTGCTGGACGTTTTGTAGAAAAAGCTTCTCCGGCCGAGAAAAACACTTTTGGTGCACCGTGCAGGTACATTTGAGTTTCCCAGGCAAACGAAAGCAGTGACACCAAAGTTTCTAGTTACTGTTTGTGTCTCCCCTGAGGAGGTTTCAGGCCAGCAATGTCTTTCAGTACTATCTCTTTTGGTTTGTAAGCTATTGCTGGACGTTTGGTAGAAAAAGCTGTTCCAGCTGAGAGAAACACTTTTGGTGCACCATGCAGGTACATTTGAGTGTCCCAGGCAAACGAAAGCAGTGACACCAAAGTTTCTAGTTTCTATTTGTGTCTCCCCTGAGGAGGTTTCAGGCCAGCAATGTTTTTCAGTACTATCTCTTTTGGTTTGGAAGCTATTGCTGGACGTTTGGTAGAAAAAGCTGCTCCGGCCGAGAAAAACACTTTTGGTGCACCATGCAGGTACATTTGAGTTTCCCAGGCAAACGAAAGCAGTGACACCAAAGTTTCTAGTTTCTGTTTGTGTCTCCCCTGAGGAGGTTTCAGGCCAGCAATTTCTTTCAGTACTATCTCTTTTGGTTTGGAAGCTATTGCTGGAAGTTTGGCATGTTTTTTAGATAAAGCTTCTCCGGCCGAGAAAAACAATTTTGGTGCACCATGAAGGTACATTTGAGTTTCCCAGGCAAACGAAAGCAGTGACACCAAAGTTTCTAGTTTCTGTTTGTGTCTCCCCTGAGGACTTTTCAGGCCAGCTATGTCTTTCAGTACTATGTCTTTTAGTTTGGAAGCTATTGCTGGACTTTTGGTAGAAAATGCTGCTCCGGCCGAGAAAAACACTTTTGGTGCACCATGCAGGTACATTTGAGTGTCCCAGGCAAACGAAAGCAGTGACACCAAAGTTTCTAGTTTCTATTTGTGTTTCCCCTGAGGAGGTTTCAGGCCAGCTATGTCTTACAGTACTATCTCTTTTGGTTTGGAAGCTATTGCTGGACGTTTGGTAGAAAAAGCTTCTCCGGCCGAGATAAACACTTTTGGTGCACCATGCAGGTACATTTGAGTTTCCCAGGCAAACAAAAGCAGTGACACCAAAGTTTCTAGTTTCTGTTTGTGTCTCCCCTGAGGAGGTTTCAGGCCAGCTATGTCTTTCAGTACTATCTCTTTTGGTTTGGAAGCTATTGCTGGAAGTTTGGTATGTTTGGTTGATAAAGCTTCTCCGGCCGAGAAAAACACTTTTGGTGCACCATGCAGGTATATTTGAGTTTCCCAGGAAAACGAAAGCAGTGACACCAAAGTTTCTAGTTTCTGTTTGTGTCTCCCCTGAGGAGGTTTCAGGCCAGCAATGTCTTTCAGTACTATCTCTTTTGTTTTGGAAGCTATTGCTGGACGTTTGGTAGAAAAAGCTTCTGCGGCCGAGAAAAACACTTTTGGTGCACCATTCAGGTACATTTGAGTTTCCCAGGCAAACGAAAGCAGTTACACCAAAATTTCCAGTTTCTGTTTGTGTCTCCCCTGAGGAGGTTTCAGGCCAGCTATGTCTTTCAGTACTATCTCTTTTGGTTTGGAAGCTATTGCTGGACGTTTGGTAGAAAAAGCTTCTCCGGCCGAGAAAAACACTTTTGGTGCACCATGCAGGTACATTTGAGTTTCCCAGGCAAACGAAAGCAGTGACACCAAAGTTTCTAGTTTCTGTTTGTGTCTCCCCTGAGGAGGTTTCAGGCCAGCAATGTTTTTCAGTACTATCTCTTTTGGTTTGGAAGCTATTGCTGGACGTTTGGTAGAAAAAGCTACCCGGCTGAGAAAAACAATTTTGGTGCACCATGCAGGTACATTTGAGTTTCCCAGGCAAACGAAAGCAGTGACACCAAAGTTTCTAGTTTCTGTTTGTCTCTCCCCTGAGGAGGTTTCAGGCCAGCAATGTCTTTCAGTACTATCTCTTTTGGTTTGGAAGCTATTGCTGGACGTTTGGTAGAAAAATCTGCCCCGGCCGAGAAAAACACTTTTGGTGCACCATGCAGGTACATTTGAGTTTCCCAGGCAAACGAAAGCAGTGACACCAAAGTTTCTAGTTTCTGTTTGTGTCTCCCCTGAGGAGGTTTCAGGCCAGCAATGTTTTTCAGTACTATCTCTTTTGGTTTGGAAGCTATTGCTGGACGTTTGGTAGAAAAAGCTTCTGCGGCCGAGAAAAACACTTATGGTGCACCATGCAGGTACATTTGAGTTTCCCAGGCAAACGAAAGCAGTGACACCAAAGTTTCTAGTTTCTGTTTGTGTCTCCCCTGAGGAGGTTTCAGGCCAGCAATGTCTTTCAGTACTATCTCTTTTGGTTTGGAAGCTATTGCTGGACGTTTGGCATGTTTGGTAGATAAAGCTTCTCCGGCCGAGAAAAACACTTTTGGTGCACCATGCAGGTACATTTGAGTGTCCCAGGCAAACGAAAGCAGTTACACCAAAGTTTCTAGTTTCTGTTTGTGTCTCCCCTGAGGAGGTTTCAGGCCAGCTATGTCTTTCAGTACTATCTCTTTTGGTTTGGAAGCTATTGCTGGACGTTTGGTAGAAAAAGCTTCTCCGGCCGAGAAAAACACTTTTGGTGCACCATGCAGGTACATTTGAGTTTCCCAGGCAAACGAAAGCAGTGAGACCAAAGTTTCTAGTTTCTGTTTGTGTCTCCCCTGAGGAGGTTTCAGGCCAGCAATGTCTTTCAGTACTATCTCTTTTGGTTTGGAAGCTATTGCTGGACGTTTGGTAGAAAAAGCTGCTCCAGCTGAGAGAAACACTTTTGGTGCACCATGCAGGTACATTTGAGTGTCCCAGGCAAACGAAAGCAGTGAGACCAAAGTTTCTAGTTTCTATTTGTGTCTCCCCTGAGGAGGTTTCAGGCCAGCAATGTTTTTCAGTACTATCTCTTTTGGTTTGGAAGCTATTGCTGGACGTTTGGTAGAAAAAGCTGCTCCGGCCGAGAAAAACACTTTTGGTGCACCATGCAGGTACATTTGAGTTTCCCAGGCAAACGAAAGCAGTGACACCAAAGTTTCTAGTTTCTGTTTGTGTCTCCCCTGAGGAGGTTTCAGGCCAGCAATTTCTTTCAGTACTATCTCTTTTGGTTTGGAAGCTATTGCTGGAAGTTTGGCATGTTTTTTAGATAAAGCTTCTCCGGCCGAGAAAAACAATTTTGGTGCACCATGAAGGTACATTTGAGTTTCCCAGGCAAACGAAAGCAGTGACACCAAAGTTTCTAGTTTCTGTTTGTGTCTCCCCTGAGGAGTTTTCTGGCCAGCTATGTCTTTCAGTACTATGTATTTTAGTTTGGAAGCTATTGCTGGACGTTTGGTAGAAAATGCTGCTCCGGCCGAGAAAAACACTTTTGGTGCACCATGCAGGTACATTTGAGTGTCCCAGGCAAACGAAAGCAGTGACACCAAAGTTTCTAGTTTCTATTTGTGTTTCCCCTGAGGAGGTTTCAGGCCAGCTATGTCTTACAGTACTATCTCTTTTGGTTTGGAAGCTATTGCTGGACGTTTGGTAGAAAAAGCTTCTCCGGCCGAGATAAACACTTTTGGTGCACCATGCAGGTACATTTGAGTTTCCCAGGCAAACAAAAGCAGTGACACCAAAGTTTCTAGTTTCTGTTTGTGTCTCCCCTGAGGAGGTTTCAGGCCAGCTATGTCTTTCAGTACTATCTCTTTTGGTTTGGAAGCTATTGCTGGAAGTTTGGCATGTTTGGTAGATAAAGCTTCTCCGGCCGAGAAAAACACTGTTGGTGCACCATGCAGGTATATTTGAGTGTCCCAGGAAAACGAAAGCAGTGACACCAAAGTTTCTAGTTTCTATTTCTGTCTCCCCTGAGGAGGTTTCAGGCCAGCTATGTCTTTCAGTACTATCTCTTTTGGTTTGGAACATATTTCTGGACGATTGGCATGTTTGTAAAAAAAAGCTTCTCCGACCGAGAAAAATACTTTTGGTGCACCATGCAGGTACATTTGAGTTTCCCAGGCAAACAAAAGCAGTGACACCAAAGTTTCTAGTTTCTGTTTGTGTCTCCCCTGAGGAGGTTTCAGGCCAGCTATGTCTTTCAGTACTATCTCTTTTGGTTTGGAAGCTATTGCTGGACGTTTGGTAGAAAAAGCTTCTCCGGCCGAGAAAAACACTTTTGGTGCACCATGCAGGTACATTTGAGTTTCCCAGGCAAACGAAAGCAGTGACACCAAAGTTTCTAGTTTCTGTTTGTCTCTCCCCTGAGGAGGTTTCAGGCCAGCTATGTCTTTCAGTTCTATCTCTTTTGGTTTGGAAGCTATTGCTAGACGTTTGGTAGAAAAAGCTGCCCGGCCGAGAAAAACACTTTTGGTGCACCATGCAGGAACATTTGAGTTTCCCAGGCAAATGAAAGCAGTGACACCAAAGTTTCTAGTTTCTGTTTGTGTCTCCCCTGAGGAGGTTTCAGGCCAGCAATGTCTTTCAGTACTATCTCTTTTGGTTTGGAAGCTATTGCTGGAAGTTTGGCATGTTTTGTAGATAAAGCTTCTCCGGCCGAGAAAAACAATTTTGGTGCACCATGAAGGTACATTTGAGTTTCCCAGGCAAACGAAAGCAGTGACACCAAAGTTTCTAGTTTCTGTTTGTGTCTCCCCTGAGGAGGTTTCAGGCCAGCTATGTCTTTCAGTACTATGTCTTTTGGTTTGGAAGCTATTGCTGGACGTTTGGTAGAAAATGCTGCTCCGGCCGAGAAAAACACTTTTGGTGCACCATGCAGGTACATTTGAGTGTCCCAGGCAAACGAAAGCAGTGACACCAAAGTTTCTAGTTTCTATTTGTGTCTCCCCTGAGGAGGTTTCAGGCCAGCTATGTCTTTCAGTACTATCTCTTTTGGTTTGGAAGCTATTGCTGGACGTTTGGTAGAAAAAGCTTCTCCGGCCGAGAGAAACACTTTTGGTGCACCATGCAGGTACATTTGAGTTTCCCAGGCAAACGAAAGCAGTGACACCAAAGTTTCTAGTTTCTGTTTGTGTCTCCCATGAGGAGGTTTCAGGCCAGCAATGTCTTTCAGTACTATCTCTTTTGGTTTGGAAGCTATTGCTGGAAGTTTGGCATGTTTTGTAGATAAAGCTTCTCCGGCCGAGAAAAACAATTTTGGTGCACCATGAAGGTACATTTGAGTTTCCCAGGCAAACGAAAGCAGTGACACCAAAGTTTCTAGTTTCTGTTTGTGTCTCCCCTGAGGAGGTTTCAGGCCAGCTATGTCTTTCAGTACTATCTCTTTTGGTTTGGAAGCTATTGCTGGACGTTTTTTAGAAAAAGCTTCTCCGGCCGAGAAAAACACTTTTGGTGCACCATGAAGGTACATTTGAGTTTCCCAGGCAAACGAAAGCAGTGACACCAAAGTTTCTAGTTTCTGTTTGTGTCTCCCCTGAGGAGGTTTCAGGCCAGCAATGTCTTTCAGTACTATCTCTTTTGGTTTGGAAGCTATTGCTGGACGTTTGGTAGAAAAAACTTCAATGGCCGAGAAAAACACTTTTGGTGCACCATGCAGGTACATTTGAGTTTCCCAGGCAAACGAAAGCAGTTACACCAAAGTTTCTAGTTTCTGTTTGTGTCTCCCCTGACGAGGTTTCAGGCCAGCAATGTCTTTCAGTACTATCTCTTTTGGTTTGGATGCTATTGCTGGACGTTTGGTAGAAAAAGCTTCTGCGGCCGAGAAAAACACTTTTGGTGCACCATTCAGGTACATTTGAGTTTCCCAGGCAAATGAAAGCAGTTACACCAAAATTTCCAGTTTCTGTTTGTGTCTCCCCTGAGGAGGTTTCAGGCCAGCTATGTCTTTCAGTACTATCTCTTTTGGTTTGGAAGCTATTGCTGGACGTTTGGTAGAAAAAGCTTCTCCGGCCGAGAAAAACACTTTTGGTGCACCATGCAGGTACATTTGAGTTTCCCAGGCAAACGAAAGCAGTGACACCAAAGTTTCTAGTTTCTGTTTGTGTCTCCCCTGAGGAGGTTTCAGGCCAGCAATGTTTTTCAGTACTATCTCTTTTGGTTTGGAAGCTATTGCTGGACGTTTGGTAGAAAAAGCTGCTCCAGCTGAGAGAAACACTTTTGGTGCACCATGCAGGTACATTTGAGTTTCCCAGGCAAACGAAAGCAGTGACACCAAAGTTTCTAGTTTCTGTTTGTCTCTCCCCTGAGGAGGTTTCAGGCCAGCTATGTCTTTCAGTACTATCTCTTTTGGTTTGGAAGCTATTGCTGGACGTTTGGTAGAAAAAGCTTCTGCGGCCGAGAAAAACACTTTTGGTGCACCATGCAGGTACATTTGAGTTTCCCAGGCAAACGAAAGCAGTGACACCAAAGTTTCTAGTTTCTGTTTGTGTCTCCCCTGAGGAGGTTTCAGGCCAGCAATGTTTTTCAGTACTATCTCTTTTGGTTTGGAAGCTATTGCTGGACGTTTGGTAGAAAAAGCTTCTGCGGCCGAGAAAAACAATTTTGGTGCACCATGCAGGTACATTTGAGTTTCCCAGGCAAACGAAAGCAGTTACACCAAAGTTTCTAGTTTCTGTTTGTCTCTCCCCTGAGGAGGTTTCAGGCCAGCAATGTCTTTCAGTACTATCTCTTTTGGTTTGGATGCTATTGCTGGACGTTTGGTAGAAAAAGCTGCTCCAGCTGAGAGAAACACTTTTGGTGCACCATGCAGGTACATTTGAGTTTCCCAGGCAAACGAAAGCAGTGACACCAAAGTTTCTAGTTTCTGTTTGTCTCTCCCCTGAGGAGGTTTCAGGCCAGCAATGTCTTTCAGTACTATCTCTTTTGGTTTGGAAGCTATTGCTGGACGTTTGGTAGAAAAAGCTGCTCCGGCCGAGAAAAACAATTTTGGTGCACCATGCAGGTACATTTGAGTTTCCCAGGCAAACGAAAGCAGTGACACCAAAGTTTCTAGTTTCTGTTTGTGTCTCCCCTGAGGAGGTTTCAGGCCAGCTATGTCTTTCAGTGCTATCTCTTTTGGTTTGGAAGCTATTGCTAAACGTTTGGTAGAAAAAGCTTCTCCGGCCGAGAGAAACACTTTTGGTGCACCATGCAGATACATTTGAGTTTCCCAGGCAAACGAAAGCAGTGACACTAAAGTTTTTAGTTTCTGTTTGTGTCTCCCCTGAGGAGGTTTCAGGCCAGCTATGTCTTTCAGTACTATCTCTTTTGGTTTGGAAGCTATTGCTGGACGTTTGGTAGAAAAAGCTGCTCCAGCTGAGAGAAACACTTTTGGTGCACCATGCAGGTACATTTGAGTTTCCCAGGCAAACGAAAGCAGTGACACCAAAGTTTCTAGTTTCTGTTTGTGTCTCCTCTGAGGAGGTTTCAGGCCAGCTATGTCTTTCAGTACTATCTCTTTTGGTTTGGAAGCTATTGCTGGACGTTTGGTAGAAAAAGCTGCCCGGCCGAGAAAAACACTTTTGGTGCACCATGCAGGTACATTTGAGTTTCCCAGGCAAACGAAAGAAGTGACACCAAAGTTTCTAGTTTCTGTTTGTGTCTCCCCTGAGGAGGTTTCAGGCCAGTTATTTCTTTCAGTACTATCTCTTTTGGTTTGGAAGCTATTGCTGGACGTTTGGTAGAAAAAGCTTCTCCGGCCGAGAAAAACACTTTTGGTGCACCATGCAGGTACATTTGAGTTTCCCAGGCAAACGAAAGCGGTGAGACCAAAGTTTCTAGTTTCTGTCTGTGTCTCCCCTGAGGAGGTTTCAGGCCAGCAATGTCTTTCAGTACTATCTCTTTTGGTTTGGAAGCTATTGCTGGACGTTTGGCATGTTTGGTAGATAAAGCTTCTCCGGCCGAGAAAAACACTTTTGGTGCACCATGCAGGTACATTTGAGTGTCCCAGGCAAACGAAAGCAGTTACACCAAAGTTTCTAGTTTCTGTTTGTGTCTCCCCTGAGGAGGTTTCAGGCCAGCTATGTCTTTCAGTACTATCTCTTTTGGTTTGGAAGCTATTGCTGGACGTTTGGTAGAAAAAGCTTCTCCGGCCGAGAGAAACACTTTTGGTGCACCATGCAGGTACATTTGAGTTTCCCAGGCAAACGAAAGCAGTGACACCAAAGTTTCTAGTTTCTGTTTGTGTCTCCCCTGTAGAGGTTTCAGGCCAGCAATGTCTTTCAGTACTATCTCTTTTGGTTTGGAAGCTATTGCTGGACGTTTGGTAGAAAAAGCTGCTCCAGCTGAGAGAAACACTTTTGGTGCACCATGCAGGTACATTTGAGTGTCCCAGGCAAACGAAAGCAGTGACACCAAAGTTTCTAGTTTCTATTTGTGTCTCCCCTGAGGAGGTTTCAGGCCAGCAATGTTTTTCAGTACTATCTCTTTTGGTTTGGAAGCTATTGCTGGACGTTTGGTAGAAAAAGCTGCTCCGGCCGAGAAAAACACTTTTGGTGCACCATGCAGGTACATTTGAGTTTCCCAGGCAAACGAAAGCAGTGACACCAAAGTTTCTAGTTTCTGTTTGTGTCTCCCCTGAGGAGGTTTCAGGCCAGCAATGTCTTTCAGTACTATCTCTTTTGGTTTGGAAGCTATTGCTGGAAGTTTGGCATGTTTTTTAGATAAAGCTTCTCCGGCCGAGAAAAAAAATTATGGTGCACCATGAAGGTACATTTGAGTTTCCCAGGCAAACGAAAGCAGTGACACCAAAGTTTCTAGTTTCTGTTTGTGTCTCCCCTGAGCAGTTTTCAGGCCAGCTATGTCTTTCAGTACTATGTCTTTTAGTTTGGAAGCTATTGCTGGACGTTTGGTAGAAAATGCTGCTCCGGCCGAGAAAAACACTTTTGGTGCACCATGCAGGTACATTTGAGTGTCCCAGGCAAACGAAAGCAGTGACACCAAAGTTTCTAGTTTCTATTTGTGTTTCCCCTGAGGAGGTTTCAGGCCAGCTATGTCTTACAGTACAATCTCTTTTGGTTTGGAAGCTATTGCTGGAAGTTTGGCATGTTTGGTAGATAAAGCTTCTCCGGCCGAGAAAAACACTTTTGGTGCACCATGCAGGTATATTTGAGTGTCCCAGGAAAACGAAAGCAGTGACACCAAAGTTTCTAGTTTCTATTTGTGTCTCCCCTGAGGAGGTTTCAGGCCAGCTATGTCTTTCAGTACTATCTCTTTTGGTTTGGAACATATTTCTGGACGATTGGCATGTTTGTAAAAAAAAGCTTCTCCGACCGAGAAAAATACTTTTGGTGCACCATGCAGGTACATTTGAGTTTCCCAGGCAAACAAAAGCAGTGACACCAAAGTTTCTAGTTTCTGTTTGTGTCTCCCCTGAGGAGGTTTCAGGCCAGCTATGTCTTTCAGTACTATCTCTTTTGGTTTGGAAGCTATTGCTGGACGTTTGGTAGAAAAAGCTGCTCCAGCTGAGAGAAACACTTTTGGTGCACCATGCAGGTACATTTGAGTTTCCCAGGCAAACGAAAGCAGTGACACCAAAGTTTCTAGTTTCTGTTTGTGTCTCCTCTGAGGAGGTTTCAGGCCAGCTATGTCTTTCAGTACTATCTCTTTTGGTTTGGAAGCTATTGCTGGACGTTTGGTAGAAAAAGCTGCCCGGCCGAGAAAAACACTTTTGGTGCACCATGCAGGTACATTTGAGTTTCCCAGGCAAACGAAAGAAGTGACACCAAAGTTTCTAGTTTCTGTTTGTGTCTCCCCTGAGGAGGTTTCAGGCCAGTTATTTCTTTCAGTACTATCTCTTTTGGTTTGGAAGCTATTGCTGGACGTTTGGTAGAAAAAGCTTCTCCGGCCGAGAAAAACACTTTTGGTGCACCATGCAGGTACATTTGAGTTTCCCAGGCAAACGAAAGCGGTGAGACCAAAGTTTCTAGTTTCTGTCTGTGTCTCCCCTGAGGAGGTTTCAGGCCAGCAATGTCTTTCAGTACTATCTCTTTTGGTTTGGAAGCTATTGCTGGACGTTTGGCATGTTTGGTAGATAAAGCTTCTCCGGCCGAGAAAAACACTTTTGGTGCACCATGCAGGTACATTTGAGTGTCCCAGGCAAACGAAAGCAGTTACACCAAAGTTTCTAGTTTCTGTTTGTGTCTCCCCTGAGGAGGTTTCAGGCCAGCTATGTCTTTCAGTACTATCTCTTTTGGTTTGGAAGCTATTGCTGGACGTTTGGTAGAAAAAGCTTCTCCGGCCGAGAGAAACACTTTTGGTGCACCATGCAGGTACATTTGAGTTTCCCAGGCAAACGAAAGCAGTGACACCAAAGTTTCTAGTTTCTGTTTGTGTCTCCCCTGTAGAGGTTTCAGGCCAGCAATGTCTTTCAGTACTATCTCTTTTGGTTTGGAAGCTATTGCTGGACGTTTGGTAGAAAAAGCTGCTCCAGCTGAGAGAAACACTTTTGGTGCACCATGCAGGTACATTTGAGTGTCCCAGGCAAACGAAAGCAGTGACACCAAAGTTTCTAGTTTCTATTTGTGTCTCCCCTGAGGAGGTTTCAGGCCAGCAATGTTTTTCAGTACTATCTCTTTTGGTTTGGAAGCTATTGCTGGACGTTTGGTAGAAAAAGCTGCTCCGGCCGAGAAAAACACTTTTGGTGCACCATGCAGGTACATTTGAGTTTCCCAGGCAAACGAAAGCAGTGACACCAAAGTTTCTAGTTTCTGTTTGTGTCTCCCCTGAGGAGGTTTCAGGCCAGCAATGTCTTTCAGTACTATCTCTTTTGGTTTGGAAGCTATTGCTGGAAGTTTGGCATGTTTTTTAGATAAAGCTTCTCCGGCCGAGAAAAAAAATTATGGTGCACCATGAAGGTACATTTGAGTTTCCCAGGCAAACGAAAGCAGTGACACCAAAGTTTCTAGTTTCTGTTTGTGTCTCCCCTGAGCAGTTTTCAGGCCAGCTATGTCTTTCAGTACTATGTCTTTTAGTTTGGAAGCTATTGCTGGACGTTTGGTAGAAAATGCTGCTCCGGCCGAGAAAAACACTTTTGGTGCACCATGCAGGTACATTTGAGTGTCCCAGGCAAACGAAAGCAGTGACACCAAAGTTTCTAGTTTCTATTTGTGTTTCCCCTGAGGAGGTTTCAGGCCAGCTATGTCTTACAGTACAATCTCTTTTGGTTTGGAAGCTATATCTGGAAGTTTGGCATGTTTGGTAGATAAAGCTTCTCCGGCCGAGAAAAACACTTTTGGTGCACCATGCAGGTATATTTGAGTGTCCCAGGAAAACGAAAGCAGTGACACCAAAGTTTCTAGTTTCTATTTGTGTCTCCCCTGAGGAGGTTTCAGGCCAGCTATGTCTTTCAGTACTATCTCTTTTGGTTTGGAACATATTTCTGGACGATTGGCATGTTTGTAAAAAAAAGCTTCTCCGACCGAGAAAAATACTTTTGGTGCACCATGCAGGTACATTTGAGTTTCCCAGGCAAACAAAAGCAGTGACACCAAAGTTTCTAGTTTCTGTTTGTGTCTCCCCTGAGGAGGTTTCAGGCCAGCTATGTCTTTCAGTACTATCTCTTTTGGTTTGGAAGCTATTGCTGGACGTTTGGTAGAAAAAGCTTCTCCGGCCGAGAAAAACACTTTTGGTGCACCATGCAGGTACATTTGAGTTTCCCAGTCTAACGAAAGCAGTGACACCAAAGTTTCTAGTTTCTGTTTGTGTCTCCCCTGAGGAGGTTTCAGGCCAGCTATGTCTTTCAGTACTATCTCTTTTGGTTTGGAAGCTATTGCTGGACGTTTGGTAGAAAAAGCTGCTCCGGCCGAGAAAAACACTTTTGGTGCACCATGCAGGTACATTTGAGTTTCCCAGGCAAACGAAAGCAGTGACACCAAAGTTTCTAGTTTCTGTTTGTGTCTCCCCTGAGGAGGTTTCAGGCCAGCAATGTCTTTCAGTACTATCTCTTTTGGTTTGGAAGCTATTGCTAGACGTTTGGTAGAAAAAGCTGCCCGGCCGAGAAAAACACTTTTGGTGCACCATGCAGGTACATTTGAGTTTCCCAGGAAAATGAAAGCAGTGACACCAAAGTTTCTAGTTTCTGTTTGTGTCTCCCCTGAGGAGGTTTCAGGCCAGCAATGTCTTTCAGTACTATCTCTTTTGGTTTGGAAGCTATTGCTGGAAGTTTGGCATGTTTTGTAGATAAAGCTTCTCCGGCCGAGAAAAACACTTTTGGTGCACCATGCAGGTACATTTGAGTTTCCCAGGCAAACGAAAGCAGTGACACCAAAGTTTCTAGTTTCTGTTTGTGTCTCCCCTGAGGAGGTTTCAGGCCAGCTATGTCTTTCAGTACTATGTCTTTTGGTTTGGAAGCTATTGCTGGACGTTTGGTAGAAAAAGCTGCTCCGGCCGAGAAAAACACTTTTGGTGCACCATGCAGGTACATTTGAGTGTCCCAGGCAAACGAAAGCAGTGACACCAAAGTTTCTAGTTTCTATTTGTGTCTCCCCTGAGGAGGTTTCAGGCCAGCTATGTCTTTCAGTACTATCTCTTTTGGTTTGGAAGCTATTGCTGGACGTTTGGTAGAAAAAGCTGCCCCGGCCGAGAAAAACACTTTTGGTGCACCATGCAGGTACATTTGAGTTTCCCAGGCAAACGAAAGCAGTGACACCAAAGTTTCTAGTTTCTGTTTGTGTCTCCCCTGAGGAGGTTTCAGGCCAGCAATGTCTTTCAGTACTATCTCTTTTGGTTTGGATGCTATTGCTGGACGTTTGGTAGCAAAAGCTGCTCCAGCTGAGAGAAACACTTTTGGTGCACCATGCAGGTACATTTGAGTTTCCCAGGCAAACGAAAGCAGTGACACCAAAGTTTCTAGTTTCTGTTTGTGTCTCCCCTGAGTAGGTTTCAGGCCAGCAATGTTTTTCAGTACTATCTCTTTTGGTTTGGAAGCTATTGCTGGACGTTTGGTAGAAAAAGCTGCCCTGCCGAGAAAAACACTTTTGGTGCACCATGCAGGTACATTTGAGTTTCCCAGGCAAACGAAAGCAGTGACACCAAAGTTTCTAGTTTCTGTTTGTGTCTCCCCTGAGGAGGTTTCAGGCCAGCAATGTCTTTCAGTACTATCTCTTTTGGTTTGGAAGCTATTGCTGGAAGTTTGGCATGTTTTTTAGATAAAGCTTCTCCGGCCGAGAAAAAAAATTATGGTGCACCATGAAGGTACATTTGAGTTTCCCAGGCAAACGAAAGCAGTGACACCAAAGTTTCTAGTTTCTGTTTGTGTCTCCCCTGAGCAGTTTTCAGGCCAGCTATGTCTTTCAGTACTATGTCTTTTAGTTTGGAAGCTATTGCTGGACGTTTGGTAGAAAATGCTGCTCCGGCCGAGAAAAACACTTTTGGTGCACCATGCAGGTACATTTGAGTGTCCCAGGCAAACGAAAGCAGTGACACCAAAGTTTCTAGTTTCTATTTGTGTTTCCCCTGAGGAGGTTTCAGGCCAGCTATGTCTTACAGTACAATCTCTTTTGGTTTGGAAGCTATTGCTGGACGTTTGGTAGAAAAAGCTTCTCCGGCCGAGATAAACACTTTTGGTGCACCATGCAGGTACATTTGAGTTTCCCAGGCAAACAAAAGCAGTGACACCAAAGTTTCTAGTTTCTGTTTGTGTCTCCCCTGAGGAGGTTTCAGGCCAGCTATGTCTTTCAGTACTATCTCTTTTGGTTTGGAAGCTATTGCTGGAAGTTTGGCATGTTTGGTAGATAAAGCTTCTCCGGCCGAGAAAAACACTTTTGGTGCACCATGCAGGTATATTTGAGTGTCCCAGGAAAACGAAAGCAGTGACACCAAAGTTTCTAGTTTCTATTTGTGTCTCCCCTGAGGAGGTTTCAGGCCAGCTATGTCTTTCAGTACTATCTCTTTTGGTTTGGAACATATTTCTGGACGATTGGCATGTTTGTAAAAAAAAGCTTCTCCGACCGAGAAAAATACTTTTGGTGCACCATGCAGGTACATTTGAGTTTCCCAGGCAAACAAAAGCAGTGACACCAAAGTTTCTAGTTTCTGTTTGTGTCTCCCCTGAGGAGGTTTCAGGCCAGCTATGTCTTTCAGTACTATCTCTTTTGGTTTGGAAGCTATTGCTGGACGTTTGGTAGAAAAAGCTTCTCCGGCCGAGAAAAACACTTTTGGTGCACCATGCAGGTACATTTGAGTTTCCCAGTCTAACGAAAGCAGTGACACCAAAGTTTCTAGTTTCTGTTTGTGTCTCCCCTGAGGAGGTTTCAGGCCAGCTATGTCTTTCAGTACTATCTCTTTTGGTTTGGAAGCTATTGCTGGACGTTTGGTAGAAAAAGCTGCTCCGGCCGAGAAAAACACTTTTGGTGCACCATGCAGGTACATTTGAGTTTCCCAGGCAAACGAAAGCAGTGACACCAAAGTTTCTAGTTTCTGTTTGTGTCTCCCCTGAGGAGGTTTCAGGCCAGCAATGTCTTTCAGTACTATCTCTTTTGGTTTGGAAGCTATTGCTAGACGTTTGGTAGAAAAAGCTGCCCGGCCGAGAAAAACACTTTTGGTGCACCATGCAGGTACATTTGAGTTTCCCAGGCAAATGAAAGCAGTGACACCAAAGTTTCTAGTTTCTGTTTGTGTCTCCCCTGAGGAGGTTTCAGGCCAGCAATGTCTTTCAGTACTATCTCTTTTGGTTTGGAAGCTATTGCTGGAAGTTTGGCATGTTTTGTAGATAAAGCTTCTCCGGCCGAGAAAAACACTTTTGGTGCACCATGCAGGTACATTTGAGTTTCCCAGGCAAACGAAAGCAGTGACACCAAAGTTTCTAGTTTCTGTTTGTGTCTCCCCTGAGGAGGTTTCAGGCCAGCTATGTCTTTCAGTACTATCTCTTTTGGTTTGGAAGCTATTGCTGGACGTTTGGTAGAAAAAGCTTCTCCGGCCGAGAAAAACACTTTTGGTGCACCATGCAGGTACATTTGAGTTTCCCAGTCTAACGAAAGCAGTGACACCAAAGTTTCTAGTTTCTGTTTGTGTCTCCCCTGAGGAGGTTTCAGGCCAGCTATGTCTTTCAGTACTATCTCTTTTGGTTTGGAAGCTATTGCTGGACGTTTGGTAGAAAAAGCTGCTCCGGCCGAGAAAAACACTTTTGGTGCACCATGCAGGTACATTTGAGTTTCCCAGGCAAACGAAAGCAGTGACACCAAAGTTTCTAGTTTCTGTTTGTGTCTCCCCTGAGGAGGTTTCAGGCCAGCAATGTCTTTCAGTACTATCTCTTTTGGTTTGGAAGCTATTGCTAGACGTTTGGTAGAAAAAGCTGCCCGGCCGAGAAAAACACTTTTGGTGCACCATGCAGGTACATTTGAGTTTCCCAGGCAAATGAAAGCAGTGACACCAAAGTTTCTAGTTTCTGTTTGTGTCTCCCCTGAGGAGGTTTCAGGCCAGCAATGTCTTTCAGTACTATCTCTTTTGGTTTGGAAGCTATTGCTGGAAGTTTGCAATGTTTTGTAGATAAAGCTTCTCCGGCAGAGAAAAACACTTTTGGTGCACCATGCAGGTACATTTGAGTTTCCCAGGCAAACGAAAGCAGTGACACCAAAGTTTCTAGTTTCTGTTTGTGTCTCCCCTGAGGAGGTTTCAGGCCAGCTATGTCTTTCAGTACTATGTCTTTTGGTTTGGAAGCTATTGCTGGACGTTTGGTAGAAAATGCTGCTCCGGCCGAGAAAAACACTTTTGGTGCACCATGCAGGTACATTTGAGTGTCCCAGGCAAACGAAAGCAGTGACACCAAAGTTTCTAGTTTCTATTTGTGTCTCCCCTGAGGAGGTTTCAGGCCAGCTATGTCTTTCAGTACTATCTCTTTTGGTTTGGATGCTATTGCTGGACGTTTGGTAGCAAAAGCTGCTCCAGCTGAGAGAAACACTTTTGGTGCACCATGCAGGTACATTTGAGTTTCCCAGGCAAACGAAAGCAGTGACACCAAAGTTTCTAGTTTCTGTTTGTGTCTCCCCTGAGTAGGTTTCAGGCCAGCAATGTTTTTCAGTACTATCTCTTTTGGTTTGGAAGCTATTGCTGGACGTTTGGTAGAAAAAGCTACCCGGCTGAGAAAAACAATTTTGGTGCACCATGCAGGTACATTTGAGTTTCCCAGGCAAACGAAAGCAGTGACACCAAAGTTTCTAGTTTCTGTTTGTCTCTCCCCTGAGGAGGTTTCAGGCCAGCTATGTCTTTCAGTACTATCTCTTTTGGTTTGGAAGCTATTGCTGGACGTTTGGTAGAAAAAGCTGCCCCGGCCGAGAAAAACACTTTTGGTGCACCATGCAGGTACATTTGAGTTTCCCAGGCAAACGAAAGCAGTGACACCAAAGTTTCTAGTTTCTGTTTGTGTCTCCCCTGAGGAGGTTTCAGGCCAGCAATGTCTTTCAGTACTATCTCTTTTGGTTTGGAAGCTATTGCTGTACATTTGGTAGCAAAAGCTGCTCCAGCTGAGAGAAACACTTTTGGTGCACCATGCAGGTACATTTGAGTTTCCCAGGCAAACGAAAGCAGTGACACCAAAGTTTCTAGTTTCTGTTTGTGTCTCCCCTGAGTAGGTTTCAGGCCAGCAATGTTTTTCAGTACTATCTCTTTTGGTTTGGAAGCTATTGCTGGACGTTTGGTAGAAAAAGCTGCCCGGCCGAGAAAAACACTTTTGGTGCACCATGCAGGTACATTTGAGTTTCCCAGGCAAACGAAAGCAGTGACACCAAAGTTTCTAGTTTCTGTTTGTGTCTCCCCTGAGGAGGTTTCAGGCCAGCTATGTCTTTCAGTACTATCTCTTTTGGTTTGGAAGCTATTGCTGGACGTTTGGTAGAAAAAACTTCAATGGCCGAGAAAAACACTTTTGGTGCACCATGCAGGTACATTTGAGTTTCCCAGGCAAACGAAAGCAGTGACACCAAAGTTTCTAGTTTCTGTTTGTGTCTCCCCTGAGGAGGTTTCAGGCCAGCAATGTCTTTCAGTACTATCTCTTTTGGTTTGGAAGCTATTGCTGGACGTTTGGTAGAAAAAGCTTCTCCGGCCGAGAAAAACACTTTTGGTGCACCATTCAGGTACATTTGAGTTTCCCAGGCAAATGAAAGCAGTTACACCAAAATTTCCAGTTTCTGTTTGTGTCTCCCCTGAGGAGTTTTCAGGCCAGCTATGTCTTTCAGTACTATCTCTTTTGGTTTGGAAGCTATTGCTGGACGTTTGGTAGAAAAAGCTTCTCCGGCCGAGAAAAACACTTTTGGTGCACCATGCAGGTACATTTGAGTTTCCCAGGCAAACGAAAGCAGTGACACCAAAGTTTCTAGTTTCTGTTTGTGTCTCCCCTGAGGAAGTTTCAGGCCAGCAATGTTTTTCAGTACTATCTCTTTTGGTTTGGAAGCTATTGCTGGACGTTTGGTAGAAAAAGCTACCCGGCTGAGAAAAACACTTTTGGTGCACCATGCAGGTACATTTGAGTTTCCCAGGCAAACGAAAGCAGTGACACCAAAGTTTCTAGTTTCTGTTTGTCTCTCCCCTGAGGAGGTTTCAGGCCAGCTATGTCTTTCAGTACTATCTCTTTTGGTTTGGAAGCTATTGCTGGACGTTTGGTAGAAAAAGCTTCTGCGGCCGAGAAAAACACTTTTGGTGCACCATGCAGGTACATTTGAGTTTCCCAAACAAACGAAAGCAGTGACACCAAAGTTTCTAGTTTCTGTTTGTGTCTCCCCTGAGGAGGTTTCAGGCCAGCAATGTTTTTCAGTACTATCTCTTTTGGTTTGGAAGCTATTGCTGGACGTTTGTTAGAAAAAGCTGCCCCGGCCGAGAAAAACACTTTAGGTGCACCATGCAGGTACATTTGAGTTTCCCAGGCAAACGAAAGCAGTGACACCAAAGTTTCTAGTTTCTGTTTGTCTCTCCCCTGAGGAGGTTTCAGGCCAGCAATGTCTTTCAGTACTATCTCTTTTGGTTTGGATGCTATTGCTGGACGTTTGGTAGAAAAAGCTGCTCCAGCTGAGAGAAACACTTTTGGTGCACCATGCAGGTACATTTGAGTTTCCCAGGCAAACGAAAGCAGTGACACCAAAGTTTCTAGTTTCTGTTTGTCTCTCCCCTGAGGAGGTTTCAGGCCAGCAATGTCTTTCAGTACTATCTCTTTTGGTTTGGAAGCTATTGCTGGACGTTTGGTAGAAAAAGCTTCTCCCGCCGAGAAAAACAATTTTGGTGCACCATGCAGGTACATTTGAGTTTCCCAGGCAAACGAAAGCAGTGACACCAAAGTTTCTAGTTTCTGTTTGTGTCTCCCCTGAGGAGGTTTCAGGCCAGCTATGTCTTTCAGTACTATCTCTTTTGGTTTGGAAGCTATTGCTAAACGTTTGGTAGAAAAGCTTCTCCGGCCGAGAGAAAAACTTTTGGTGCACCATGCAGGTACATTTGAGTTTCCCAGGCAAACGAAAGCAGTGACACCAAAGTTTCTAGTTTCTGTTTGTGTCTCCCCTGAGGAGGTTTCAGGCCAGCTATGTCTTTCAGTACTATCTCTTTTGTTTGGAAGCTATTGCTGGACGTTTGGTAGAAAAAGCTTCTCCGGCCGAGAAAAACACATTTGGTGCACCATGCAGGTACATTTGAGTTTCCCAGGCAAACGAAAGCAGTGACACCAAAGTTTCTAGTTTCTGTTTGTGTCTCCCCTGAGGAGGTTTCAGGCCAGCTATGTCTTTCAGTACTATCTCTTTTGGTTTGGATGCTATTGCTGGACGTTTGGTAGAAAAAGCTTCCCTGGCCGAGAAAAACACTTTTGGTGCACCATGCAGGTACATTTGAGTTTCCCAGGCAAACGAAAGCAGTGACACCAAAGTTTCTAGTTTCTGTTTGTGTCTCCCCTGAGGAGGTTTCAGGCCAGCAATGTCTTTCAGTACTATCTCTTTTGGTTTGGATGCTATTGCTGGACGTTTGGTAGCAAAAGCTGCTCCAGCTGAGAGAAACACTTTTGGTGCACCATGCAGGTACATTTGAGTTTCCCAGGCAAACGAAAGCAGTGACACCAAAGTTTCTAGTTTCTTGTTTGTGTCTCCCCTGAGGAGGTTTCAGGCCAGCAATGTTTTTCAGTACTATCTCTTTTGGTTTGGAAGCTATTGCTGGACGTTTGGTAGAAAAAGCTGCCCGGCCGAGAAAAACACTTTCGGTGCACCATGCAGGTACATTTGAGTTTCCCAGGCAAACGAAAGCAGTGACACCAAAGTTTCTAGTTTCTGTTTGTGTCTCCCCTGAGGAGGTTTCAGGCCAGCAATGTCTTTCAGTACTATCTCTTTTGGTTTGGAAGCTATTGCTGGACGTTTGGTAGAAAAAGCTTCTCCGGCCGAGAAAAACACTTTTGGTGCACCATGCAGGTACATTTGAGTGTCCCAGGCAAACGAAAGCAGTGACACCAAAGTTTCTAGTTTCTGTTTGTGTCTCCCCTGAGGAGGTTTCAGGCCAGCTATGTCTTTCAGTACTATCTCTTTTGGTTTGGAAGCTATTGCTGGACGTTTGGTAGAAAAAGCTTCCCTGGCCGAGAAAAAAAATTTTGGTGCACCATGCAGGTACATTTGAGTTTCCCAGGCAAACGAAAGCAGTGACACCAAAGTTTCTAGTTTCTGTTTGATTCTCCCCTGAGGAGGTTTCAGGCCAGCAATGTCTTTCAGTACTATCTCTTTTGGTTTGGAAGCTATTGCTGGACGTTTGGTAGAAAAAGCTTCTCCGGACGAGAAAAACACTTTTGGTGCACCATGCAGGTACATTTGAGTTTCCCAGGCAAACGAAAGCAGTTACACCAAAGTTTCTAGTTTCTGTTTGTCTCTCCCCTGAGGAGGTTTCAGGCCAGCTATGTCTTTCAGTACTATCTCTTTTGGTTTGGAAGCTATTGCTGGACGTTTGGTAGAAAAAACTTCAATGGCCGAGAAAAACACTTTTGGTGCACCATGCAGGTACATTTGAGTTTCCCAGGCAAACGAAAGCAGTTACACCAAAGTTTCTAGTTTCTGTTTGTGTCTCCCCTGAGGAGGTTCCAGGCCAGCTATGTCTTTCAGTACTATCTCTTTTGGTTTGGAAGCTATTGCTGGACGTTTGGTAGAAAAAGCTTTTCCGGCCGAGAAAAACACTTTTGGTGCACCATGCAGGTACATTTGAGTTTCCCAGGCAAACGAAAGCAGTGACACCAAAGTTTCTAGTTTCTGTTTGTGTCTCCCCTGAGGAGGTTTCAGGCCAGCTATGTCTTTCAGTACTATCTCTTTTGGTTTGGAAGCTATTGCTAAACGTTTGGTAGAAAGAGCTTCTCCGGCCGAGAAAAACACTTTTGGTGCACCATGCAGGTACATTTGAGTTTCCCAGGCAAACGAAAGCAGTGACACCAAAGTTTCTAGTTTCTGTTTGTGTCTCCCCTGAGGAGGTTTCAGGCCAGCAATGTCTTTCAGTACTATCTCTTTTGGTTTGGAAGCTATTGCTGGACGTTTGGTAGAAAAAGCTGCTCCCGCCGAGAAAAACACTTTTGGTGCACCATGCAGGTACATTTGAGTTTCCCAGGTAAACGAAAGCAGTGACACCAAAGTTTCTAGTTTCTGTTTGTGTCTCCCCTGAGGAGGTTTCAGGCCAGCAATGTTTTTCAGTACTATCTCTTTTGGTTTGGAAGCTATTGCTGGACGTTTGGTAGAAAAAGCTTCTCCGGCCGAGAAAAACACTTTTGGTGCACCATTCAGGTACATTTGAGTTTCCCATGCAAGTGAAAGCAGTTACACCAAAATTTCTAGTTTCTGTTTGTGTCTCCCCTGAGGAGGTTTCAGGCCAGCAATGTTTTTCAGTACTATCTCTTTTGGTTTGGAAGCTATTGCTGGACGTTTGGTAGAAAAAGCTGCCCGGCCGAGAAAAACACTTTTGGTGCACCATGCAGGTACATTTGAGTTTCCCAGGAAAATGAAAGCAGTGACACCAAAGTTTCTAGTTTCTGTTTGTGTCTCCCCTGAGGAGGTTTCAGGCCAGCAATGTCTTTCAGTACTATCTCTTTTGGTTTGGAAGCTATTGCTGGAAGTTTGGCATGTTTTGTAGATAAAGCTTCTCCGGCCGAGAAAAACACTTTTGGTGCACCATGCAGGTACATTTGAGTTTCCCAGGCAAACGAAAGCAGTGACACCAAAGTTTCTAGTTTCTGTTTGTGTCTCCCCTGAGGAGGTTTCAGGCCAGCTATGTCTTTCAGTACTATGTCTTTTGGTTTGGAAGCTATTGCTGGACGTTTGGTAGAAAAAGCTGCTCCGGCCGAGAAAAACACTTTTGGTGCACCATGCAGGTACATTTGAGTGTCCCAGGCAAACGAAAGCAGTGACACCAAAGTTTCTAGTTTCTATTTGTGTCTCCCCTGAGGAGGTTTCAGGCCAGCTATGTCTTTCAGTACTATCTCTTTTGGTTTGGAAGCTATTGCTGGACGTTTGGTAGAAAAAGCTGCCCCGGCCGAGAAAAACACTTTTGGTGCACCATGCAGGTACATTTGAGTTTCCCAGGCAAACGAAAGCAGTGACACCAAAGTTTCTAGTTTCTGTTTGTGTCTCCCCTGAGGAGGTTTCAGGCCAGCAATGTCTTTCAGTACTATCTCTTTTGGTTTGGATGCTATTGCTGGACGTTTGGTAGCAAAAGCTGCTCCAGCTGAGAGAAACACTTTTGGTGCACCATGCAGGTACATTTGAGTTTCCCAGGCAAACGAAAGCAGTGACACCAAAGTTTCTAGTTTCTGTTTGTGTCTCCCCTGAGTAGGTTTCAGGCCAGCAATGTTTTTCAGTACTATCTCTTTTGGTTTGGAAGCTATTGCTGGACGTTTGGTAGAAAAAGCTGCCCTGCCGAGAAAAACACTTTTGGTGCACCATGCAGGTACATTTGAGTTTCCCAGGCAAACGAAAGCAGTGACACCAAAGTTTCTAGTTTCTGTTTGTGTCTCCCCTGAGGAGGTTTCAGGCCAGCAATGTCTTTCAGTACTATCTCTTTTGGTTTGGAAGCTATTGCTGGAAGTTTAGCATGTTTTTTAGATAAAGCTTCTCCGGCCGAGAAAAAAAATTATGGTGCACCATGAAGGTACATTTGAGTTTCCCAGGCAAACGAAAGCAGTGACACCAAAGTTTCTAGTTTCTGTTTGTGTCTCCCCTGAGCAGTTTTCAGGCCAGCTATGTCTTTCAGTACTATGTCTTTTAGTTTGGAAGCTATTGCTGGACGTTTGGTAGAAAATGCTGCTCCGGCCGAGAAAAACACTTTTGGTGCACCATGCAGGTACATTTGAGTGTCCCAGGCAAACGAAAGCAGTGACACCAAAGTTTCTAGTTTCTATTTGTGTTTCCCCTGAGGAGGTTTCAGGCCAGCTATGTCTTACAGTACAATCTCTTTTGGTTTGGAAGCTATTGCTGGACGTTTGGTAGAAAAAGCTTCTCCGGCCGAGATAAACACTTTTGGTGCACCATGCAGGTACATTTGAGTTTCCCAGGCAAACAAAAGCAGTGACACCAAAGTTTCTAGTTTCTGTTTGTGTCTCCCCTGAGGAGGTTTCAGGCCAGCTATGTCTTTCAGTACTATCTCTTTTGGTTTGGAAGCTATTGCTGGAAGTTTGGCATGTTTGGTAGATAAAGCTTCTCCGGCCGAGAAAAACACTTTTGGTGCACCATGCAGGTATATTTGAGTGTCCCAGGAAAACGAAAGCAGTGACACCAAAGTTTCTAGTTTCTATTTGTGTCTCCCCTGAGGAGGTTTCAGGCCAGCTATGTCTTTCAGTACTATCTCTTTTGGTTTGGAACATATTTCTGGACGATTGGCATGTTTGTAAAAAAAAGCTTCTCCGACCGAGAAAAATACTTTTGGTGCACCATGCAGGTACATTTGAGTTTCCCAGGCAAACAAAAGCAGTGACACCAAAGTTTCTAGTTTCTGTTTGTGTCTCCCCTGAGGAGGTTTCAGGCCAGCTATGTCTTTCAGTACTATCTCTTTTGGTTTGGAAGCTATTGCTGGACGTTTGGTAGAAAAAGCTTCTCCGGCCGAGAAAAACACTTTTGGTGCACCATGCAGGTACATTTGAGTTTCCCAGTCTAACGAAAGCAGTGACACCAAAGTTTCTAGTTTCTGTTTGTGTCTCCCCTGAGGAGGTTTCAGGCCAGCTATGTCTTTCAGTACTATCTCTTTTGGTTTGGAAGCTATTGCTGGACGTTTGGTAGAAAAAGCTGCTCCGGCCGAGAAAAACACTTTTGGTGCACCATGCAGGTACATTTGAGTTTCCCAGGCAAACGAAAGCAGTGACACCAAAGTTTCTAGTTTCTGTTTGTGTCTCCCCTGAGGAGGTTTCAGGCCAGCAATGTCTTTCAGTACTATCTCTTTTGGTTTGGAAGCTATTGCTAGACGTTTGGTAGAAAAAGCTGCCCGGCCGAGAAAAACACTTTTGGTGCACCATGCAGGTACATTTGAGTTTCCCAGGCAAATGAAAGCAGTGACACCAAAGTTTCTAGTTTCTGTTTGTGTCTCCCCTGAGGAGGTTTCAGGCCAGCAATGTCTTTCAGTACTATCTCTTTTGGTTTGGAAGCTATTGCTGGAAGTTTGGCATGTTTTGTAGATAAAGCTTCTCCGGCCGAGAAAAACACTTTTGGTGCACCATGCAGGTACATTTGAGTTTCCCAGGCAAACGAAAGCAGTGACACCAAAGTTTCTAGTTTCTGTTTGTGTCTCCCCTGAGGAGGTTTCAGGCCAGCTATGTCTTTCAGTACTATCTCTTTTGGTTTGGAAGCTATTGCTGGACGTTTGGTAGAAAAAGCTTCTCCGGCCGAGAAAAACACTTTTGGTGCACCATGCAGGTACATTTGAGTTTCCCAGTCTAACGAAAGCAGTGACACCAAAGTTTCTAGTTTCTGTTTGTGTCTCCCCTGAGGAGGTTTCAGGCCAGCTATGTCTTTCAGTACTATCTCTTTTGGTTTGGAAGCTATTGCTGGACGTTTGGTAGAAAAAGCTGCTCCGGCCGAGAAAAACACTTTTGGTGCACCATGCAGGTACATTTGAGTTTCCCAGGCAAACGAAAGCAGTGACACCAAAGTTTCTAGTTTCTGTTTGTGTCTCCCCTGAGGAGGTTTCAGGCCAGCAATGTCTTTCAGTACTATCTCTTTTGGTTTGGAAGCTATTGCTAGACGTTTGGTAGAAAAAGCTGCCCGGCCGAGAAAAACACTTTTGGTGCACCATGCAGGTACATTTGAGTTTCCCAGGCAAATGAAAGCAGTGACACCAAAGTTTCTAGTTTCTGTTTGTGTCTCCCCTGAGGAGGTTTCAGGCCAGCAATGTCTTTCAGTACTATCTCTTTTGGTTTGGAAGCTATTGCTGGAAGTTTGCAATGTTTTGTAGATAAAGCTTCTCCGGCAGAGAAAAACACTTTTGGTGCACCATGCAGGTACATTTGAGTTTCCCAGGCAAACGAAAGCAGTGACACCAAAGTTTCTAGTTTCTGTTTGTGTCTCCCCTGAGGAGGTTTCAGGCCAGCTATGTCTTTCAGTACTATGTCTTTTGGTTTGGAAGCTATTGCTGGACGTTTGGTAGAAAATGCTGCTCCGGCCGAGAAAAACACTTTTGGTGCACCATGCAGGTACATTTGAGTGTCCCAGGCAAACGAAAGCAGTGACACCAAAGTTTCTAGTTTCTATTTGTGTCTCCCCTGAGGAGGTTTCAGGCCAGCTATGTCTTTCAGTACTATCTCTTTTGGTTTGGATGCTATTGCTGGACGTTTGGTAGCAAAAGCTGCTCCAGCTGAGAGAAACACTTTTGGTGCACCATGCAGGTACATTTGAGTTTCCCAGGCAAACGAAAGCAGTGACACCAAAGTTTCTAGTTTCTGTTTGTGTCTCCCCTGAGTAGGTTTCAGGCCAGCAATGTTTTTCAGTACTATCTCTTTTGGTTTGGAAGCTATTGCTGGACGTTTGGTAGAAAAAGCTACCCGGCTGAGAAAAACAATTTTGGTGCACCATGCAGGTACATTTGAGTTTCCCAGGCAAACGAAAGCAGTGACACCAAAGTTTCTAGTTTCTGTTTGTCTCTCCCCTGAGGAGGTTTCAGGCCAGCTATGTCTTTCAGTACTATCTCTTTTGGTTTGGAAGCTATTGCTGGACGTTTGGTAGAAAAAGCTGCCCCGGCCGAGAAAAACACTTTTGGTGCACCATGCAGGTACATTTGAGTTTCCCAGGCAAACGAAAGCAGTGACACCAAAGTTTCTAGTTTCTGTTTGTGTCTCCCCTGAGGAGGTTTCAGGCCAGCAATGTCTTTCAGTACTATCTCTTTTGGTTTGGAAGCTATTGCTGTACATTTGGTAGCAAAAGCTGCTCCAGCTGAGAGAAACACTTTTGGTGCACCATGCAGGTACATTTGAGTTTCCCAGGCAAACGAAAGCAGTGACACCAAAGTTTCTAGTTTCTGTTTGTGTCTCCCCTGAGTAGGTTTCAGGCCAGCAATGTTTTTCAGTACTATCTCTTTTGGTTTGGAAGCTATTGCTGGACGTTTGGTAGAAAAAGCTGCCCGGCCGAGAAAAACACTTTTGGTGCACCATGCAGGTACATTTGAGTTTCCCAGGCAAACGAAAGCAGTGACACCAAAGTTTCTAGTTTCTGTTTGTGTCTCCCCTGAGGAGGTTTCAGGCCAGCTATGTCTTTCAGTACTATCTCTTTTGGTTTGGAAGCTATTGCTGGACGTTTGGTAGAAAAAACTTCAATGGCCGAGAAAAACACTTTTGGTGCACCATGCAGGTACATTTGAGTTTCCCAGGCAAACGAAAGCAGTGACACCAAAGTTTCTAGTTTCTGTTTGTGTCTCCCCTGAGGAGGTTTCAGGCCAGCAATGTCTTTCAGTACTATCTCTTTTGGTTTGGAAGCTATTGCTGGACGTTTGGTAGAAAAAGCTTCTCCGGCCGAGAAAAACACTTTTGGTGCACCATTCAGGTACATTTGAGTTTCCCAGGCAAATGAAAGCAGTTACACCAAAATTTCCAGTTTCTGTTTGTGTCTCCCCTGAGGAGTTTTCAGGCCAGCTATGTCTTTCAGTACTATCTCTTTTGGTTTGGAAGCTATTGCTGGACGTTTGGTAGAAAAAGCTTCTCCGGCCGAGAAAAACACTTTTGGTGCACCATGCAGGTACATTTGAGTTTCCCAGGCAAACGAAAGCAGTGACACCAAAGTTTCTAGTTTCTGTTTGTGTCTCCCCTGAGGAAGTTTCAGGCCAGCAATGTTTTTCAGTACTATCTCTTTTGGTTTGGAAGCTATTGCTGGACGTTTGGTAGAAAAAGCTACCCGGCTGAGAAAAACACTTTTGGTGCACCATGCAGGTACATTTGAGTTTCCCAGGCAAACGAAAGCAGTGACACCAAAGTTTCTAGTTTCTGTTTGTCTCTCCCCTGAGGAGGTTTCAGGCCAGCTATGTCTTTCAGTACTATCTCTTTTGGTTTGGAAGCTATTGCTGGACGTTTGGTAGAAAAAGCTTCTGCGGCCGAGAAAAACACTTTTGGTGCACCATGCAGGTACATTTGAGTTTCCCAAACAAACGAAAGCAGTGACACCAAAGTTTCTAGTTTCTGTTTGTGTCTCCCCTGAGGAGGTTTCAGGCCAGCAATGTTTTTCAGTACTATCTCTTTTGGTTTGGAAGCTATTGCTGGACGTTTGTTAGAAAAAGCTGCCCCGGCCGAGAAAAACACTTTAGGTGCACCATGCAGGTACATTTGAGTTTCCCAGGCAAACGAAAGCAGTGACACCAAAGTTTCTAGTTTCTGTTTGTCTCTCCCCTGAGGAGGTTTCAGGCCAGCAATGTCTTTCAGTACTATCTCTTTTGGTTTGGATGCTATTGCTGGACGTTTGGTAGAAAAAGCTGCTCCAGCTGAGAGAAACACTTTTGGTGCACCATGCAGGTACATTTGAGTTTCCCAGGCAAACGAAAGCAGTGACACCAAAGTTTCTAGTTTCTGTTTGTCTCTCCCCTGAGGAGGTTTCAGGCCAGCAATGTCTTTCAGTACTATCTCTTTTGGTTTGGAAGCTATTGCTGGACGTTTGGTAGAAAAAGCTTCTCCCGCCGAGAAAAACAATTTTGGTGCACCATGCAGGTACATTTGAGTTTCCCAGGCAAACGAAAGCAGTGACACCAAAGTTTCTAGTTTCTGTTTGTGTCTCCCCTGAGGAGGTTTCAGGCCAGCTATGTCTTTCAGTACTATCTCTTTTGGTTTGGAAGCTATTGCTAAACGTTTGGTAGAAAAGCTTCTCCGGCCGAGAGAAAAACTTTTGGTGCACCATGCAGGTACATTTGAGTTTCCCAGGCAAACGAAAGCAGTGACACCAAAGTTTCTAGTTTCTGTTTGTGTCTCCCCTGAGGAGGTTTCAGGCCAGCTATGTCTTTCAGTACTATCTCTTTTGTTTGGAAGCTATTGCTGGACGTTTGGTAGAAAAAGCTTCTCCGGCCGAGAAAAACACATTTGGTGCACCATGCAGGTACATTTGAGTTTCCCAGGCAAACGAAAGCAGTGACACCAAAGTTTCTAGTTTCTGTTTGTGTCTCCCCTGAGGAGGTTTCAGGCCAGCTATGTCTTTCAGTACTATCTCTTTTGGTTTGGATGCTATTGCTGGACGTTTGGTAGAAAAAGCTTCCCTGGCCGAGAAAAACACTTTTGGTGCACCATGCAGGTACATTTGAGTTTCCCAGGCAAACGAAAGCAGTGACACCAAAGTTTCTAGTTTCTGTTTGTGTCTCCCCTGAGGAGGTTTCAGGCCAGCAATGTCTTTCAGTACTATCTCTTTTGGTTTGGATGCTATTGCTGGACGTTTGGTAGCAAAAGCTGCTCCAGCTGAGAGAAACACTTTTGGTGCACCATGCAGGTACATTTGAGTTTCCCAGGCAAACGAAAGCAGTGACACCAAAGTTTCTAGTTTCTTGTTTGTGTCTCCCCTGAGGAGGTTTCAGGCCAGCAATGTTTTTCAGTACTATCTCTTTTGGTTTGGAAGCTATTGCTGGACGTTTGGTAGAAAAAGCTGCCCGGCCGAGAAAAACACTTTCGGTGCACCATGCAGGTACATTTGAGTTTCCCAGGCAAACGAAAGCAGTGACACCAAAGTTTCTAGTTTCTGTTTGTGTCTCCCCTGAGGAGGTTTCAGGCCAGCAATGTCTTTCAGTACTATCTCTTTTGGTTTGGAAGCTATTGCTGGACGTTTGGTAGAAAAAGCTTCTCCGGCCGAGAAAAACACTTTTGGTGCACCATGCAGGTACATTTGAGTGTCCCAGGCAAACGAAAGCAGTGACACCAAAGTTTCTAGTTTCTGTTTGTGTCTCCCCTGAGGAGGTTTCAGGCCAGCTATGTCTTTCAGTACTATCTCTTTTGGTTTGGAAGCTATTGCTGGACGTTTGGTAGAAAAAGCTTCCCTGGCCGAGAAAAAAAATTTTGGTGCACCATGCAGGTACATTTGAGTTTCCCAGGCAAACGAAAGCAGTGACACCAAAGTTTCTAGTTTCTGTTTGATTCTCCCCTGAGGAGGTTTCAGGCCAGCAATGTCTTTCAGTACTATCTCTTTTGGTTTGGAAGCTATTGCTGGACGTTTGGTAGAAAAAGCTTCTCCGGACGAGAAAAACACTTTTGGTGCACCATGCAGGTACATTTGAGTTTCCCAGGCAAACGAAAGCAGTTACACCAAAGTTTCTAGTTTCTGTTTGTCTCTCCCCTGAGGAGGTTTCAGGCCAGCTATGTCTTTCAGTACTATCTCTTTTGGTTTGGAAGCTATTGCTGGACGTTTGGTAGAAAAAACTTCAATGGCCGAGAAAAACACTTTTGGTGCACCATGCAGGTACATTTGAGTTTCCCAGGCAAACGAAAGCAGTTACACCAAAGTTTCTAGTTTCTGTTTGTGTCTCCCCTGAGGAGGTTCCAGGCCAGCTATGTCTTTCAGTACTATCTCTTTTGGTTTGGAAGCTATTGCTGGACGTTTGGTAGAAAAAGCTTTTCCGGCCGAGAAAAACACTTTTGGTGCACCATGCAGGTACATTTGAGTTTCCCAGGCAAACGAAAGCAGTGACACCAAAGTTTCTAGTTTCTGTTTGTGTCTCCCCTGAGGAGGTTTCAGGCCAGCTATGTCTTTCAGTACTATCTCTTTTGGTTTGGAAGCTATTGCTAAACGTTTGGTAGAAAGAGCTTCTCCGGCCGAGAAAAACACTTTTGGTGCACCATGCAGGTACATTTGAGTTTCCCAGGCAAACGAAAGCAGTGACACCAAAGTTTCTAGTTTCTGTTTGTGTCTCCCCTGAGGAGGTTTCAGGCCAGCAATGTCTTTCAGTACTATCTCTTTTGGTTTGGAAGCTATTGCTGGACGTTTGGTAGAAAAAGCTGCTCCCGCCGAGAAAAACACTTTTGGTGCACCATGCAGGTACATTTGAGTTTCCCAGGCAAACGAAAGCAGTGACACCAAAGTTTCTAGTTTCTGTTTGTGTCTCCCCTGAGGAGGTTTCAGGCCAGCAATGTTTTTCAGTACTATCTCTTTTGGTTTGGAAGCTATTGCTGGACGTTTGGTAGAAAAAGCTTCTCCGGCCGAGAAAAACACTTTTGGTGCACCATTCAGGTACATTTGAGTTTCCCATGCAAGTGAAAGCAGTTACACCAAAATTTCTAGTTTCTGTTTGTGTCTCCCCTGAGGAGGTTTCAGGCCAGCAATGTTTTTCAGTACTATCTCTTTTGGTTTGGAAGCTATTGCTGGACGTTTGGTAGAAAAAGCTGCCCCGGCCGAGAAAAACACTTTTGGTGCACCATGCAGGTACATTTGAGTTTCCCAGGCAAACGAAAGCAGTGACACCAAAGTTTCTAGTTTCTGTTTGTCTCTCCCCTGAGGAGGTTTCAGGCCAGCAATATCTTTCAGTACTATCTCTTTTGGTTTGGATGCTATTGCTGGACGTTTGGTAGAAAAAGCTGCTCCAGCTGAGAGAAACACTTTTGGTGCACCATGCAGGTACATTTGAGTTTCCCAGGCAAACGAAAGCAGTGACACCAAAGTTTCTAGTTTCTGTTTGTCTCTCCCCTGAGGAGGTTTCAGGCCAGCAATGTCTTTCAGTACTATCTCTTTTGGTTTGGAAGCTATTGCTGGACGTTTGGTAGAAAAAGCTTCTCCCGCCGAGAAAAACAATTTTGGTGCACCATGCAGGTACATTTGAGTTTCCCAGGCAAACGAAAGCAGTGACACCAAAGTTTCTAGTTTCTGTTTGTGTCTCCCCTGAGGAGGTTTCAGGCCAGCTATGTCTTTCAGTACTATCTCTTTTGGTTTGGAAGCTATTGCTAAACGTTTGGTAGAAAAAGCTGCTCCAGCTGAGAGAAACACTTTTGGTGCACCATGCAGGTACATTTGAGTTTCCCAGGCAAACGAAAGCAGTGACACCAAAGTTTCTAGTTTCTGTTTGTGTCTCCCCTGAGGAGGTTTCAGGCCAGCTATGTCTTTCAGTACTATCTCTTTTGTTTGGAAGCTATTGCTGGACGTTTGGTAGAAAAAGCTTCTCCGGCCGAGAAAAACACTTTTGGTGCACCATGCAGGTACATTTGAGTTTCCCAGGCAAACGAAAGCAGTGACACCAAAGTTTCTAGTTTCTGTTTGTGTCTCCCCTGAGGAGGTTTCAGGCCAGCTATGTCTTTCAGTACTATCTCTTTTGGTTTGGATGCTATTGCTGGACGTTTGGTAGAAAAAGCTTCCCTGGCCGAGAAAAACACTTTTGGTGCACCATGCAGGTACATTTGAGTTTCCCAGGCAAACGAAAGCAGTGACACCAAAGTTTCTAGTTTCTGTTTGTGTCTCCCCTGAGGAGGTTTCAGGCCAGCAATGTCTTTCAGTACTATCTCTTTTGGTTTGGATGCTATTGCTGGACGTTTGGTAGCAAAAGCTGCTCCAGCTGAGAGAAACACTTTTGGTGCACCATGCAGGTACATTTGAGTTTCCCAGGCAAACGAAAGCAGTGACACCAAAGTTTCTAGTTTCTGTTTGTGTCTCCCCTGAGGAGGTTTCAGGCCAGCAATGTTTTTCAGTACTATCTCTTTTGGTTTGGAAGCTATTGCTGGACGTTTGGTAGAAAAAGCTGCCCGGCCGAGAAAAACACTTTCGGTGCACCATGCAGGTACATTTGAGTTTCCCAGGCAAACGAAAGCAGTGACACCAAAGTTTCTAGTTTCTGTTTGTGTCTCCCCTGAGGAGGTTTCAGGCCAGCAATGTCTTTCAGTACTATCTCTTTTGGTTTGGAAGCTATTGCTGGACGTTTGGTAGAAAAAGCTTCTCCGGCCGAGAAAAACACTTTTGGTGCACCATGCAGGTACATTTGAGTGTCCCAGGCAAACGAAAGCAGTGACACCAAAGTTTCTAGTTTCTGTTTGTGTCTCCCCTGAGGAGGTTTCAGTCCAGCTATGTCTTTCAGTACTATCTCTTTTGGTTTGGAAGCTATTGCTGGACGTTTGGTAGAAAAAGCTTCCCTGGCCGAGAAAAAAACTTTTGGTGCACCATGCAGGTACATTTGAGTTTCCCAGGCAAACGAAAGCAGTGACACCAAAGTTTCTAGTTTCTGTTTGATTCTCCCCTGAGGAGGTTTCAGGCCAGCTATGTCTTTCAGTACTATCTCTTTTGGTTTGGAAGCTATTGCTGGACGTTTGGTAGAAAAAGCTTCTCCGGCCGAGAAAAACACTTTTGGTGCACCATGCAGGTACATTTGAGTTTCCCAGGCAAACGAAAGCAGTTACACCAAAGTTTCTAGTTTCTGTTTGTCTCTCCCCTGAGGAGGTTTCAGGCCAGCTATGTCTTTCAGTACTGTCTCTTTTGGTTTGGAAGCTATTGCTGGACGTTTGGTAGAAAAAGCTGCTCCGGCCGAGAAAAACACTTTTGGTGCACCATGCAGGTACATTTGAGTTTCCCAGGCAAACGGAAGCAGTGACACCAAAGTTTCTAGTTTCTGTTTGTGTCTCCCCTGAGGAGGTTTCAGGCCAGCTATGTCTTTCAGTACTATCTCTTTTGGTTTGGAAGCTATTGCTAAACGTTTGGTAGAAAGAGCTTCTCCGGCCGAGAAAAACACTTTTGGTGCACCATGCAGGTACATTTGAGTTTCCCAGGCAAACGAAAGCAGTGACACCAAAGTTTCTAGTTTCTGTTTGTCTCTCCCCTGAGGAGGTTTCAGGCCAGCAATGTCTTTCAGTACTATCTCTTTTGGTTTGGAAGCTATTGCTGGACGTTTGGTAGAAAAAGCTGCTCCCGCCGAGAAAAACACTTTTGGTGCACCATGCAGGTACATTTGAGTTTCCCAGGCAAACGAAAGCAGTGACACCAAAGTTTCTAGTTTCTGTTTGTGTCTCCCCTGAGGAGGTTTCAGGCCAGCAATGTCTTTCAGTACTATCTCTTTTGGTTTGGATGCTATTGCTGGACGTTTGGTAGCAAAAGCTGCTCCATCTGAGAGAAACACTTTTGGTGCACCATGCAGGTACATTTGAGTTTCCCAGGCAAACGAAAGCAGTGACACCAAAGTTTCTAGTTTCTGTTTGTGTCTCCCCTGAGTAGGTTTCAGGCCAGCAATGTTTTTCAGTACTATCTCTTTTGGTTTGGAAGCTATTGCTGGACGTTTGGTAGAAAAAGCTGCCCGGCCGAGAAAAACACTTTTGGTGCACCATGCAGGTACATTTGAGTTTCCCAGGCAAACGAAAGCAGTGACACCAAAGTTTCTAGTTTCTGTTTGTGTCTCCCCTGAGGAGGTTTCAGGCCAGCTATGTCTTTCAGTACTATCTCTTTTGGTTTGGAAGCTATTGCTGGACGTTTGGTAGAAAATACTTCAATGGCCGAGAAAAACACTTTTGGTGCACCATGCAGGTACATTTGAGTTTCCCAGGCAAACGAAAGCAGTTACACCAAAGTTTCTAGTTTCTGTTTGTGTCTCCCCTGAGGAGGTTTCAGGCCAGCAATGTCTTTCAGTACTATCTCTTTTGGTTTGGAAGCTATTGCTGGACGTTTGGTAGAAAAAGCTTCTGCGGCCGAGAAAAACACTTTTGGTGCACCATTCAGGTACATTTGAGTTTCCCAGGCAAATGAAAGCAGTTACACCAAAATTTCCAGTTTCTGTTTGTGTCTCCCCTGAGGAGTTTTCAGGCCAGCTATGTCTTTCAGTACTATCTCTTTTGGTTTGGAAGCTATTGCTGGACGTTTGGTAGAAAAAGCTTCTCCGGCCGAGAAAAACACTTTTGGTGCACCATGCAGGTACATTTGAGTTTCCCAGGCAAACGAAAGCAGTGACACCAAAGTTTCTAGTTTCTGTTTGTGTCTCCCCTGAGGAGGTTTCAGGCCAGCAATGTCTTTCAGTACTATCTCTTTTGGTTTGGAAGCTATTGCTGGACGTTTGGTAGAAAAAGCTTCTCCGGCCGAGAAAAACACTTTTGGTGCACCATGCAGGTACATTTGAGTGTCCCAGGCAAACGAAAGCAGTGACACCAAAGTTTCTAGTTTCTGTTTGTGTCTCCCACTAGGAGGTTTCAGGCCAGCTATGTCTTTCAGTACTATCTCTTTTGGTTTGGAAGCTATTGCTGGACGTTTGGTAGAAAAAGCTTCCCTGGCCGAGAAAAAAAATTTTGGTGCACCATGCAGGTACATTTGAGTTTCCCAGGCAAACGAAAGCAGTGACACCAAAGTTTCTAGTTTCTGTTTGATTCTCCCCTGAGGAGGTTTCAGGCCAGCAATGTCTTTCAGTACTATCTCTTTTGGTTTGGAAGCTATTGCTGGACGTTTGGTAGAAAAAGCTTCTCCGGCCGAGAAAAACACTTTTGGTGCACCATGCAGGTACATTTGAGTTTCCCAGGCAAACGAAAGCAGTTACACCAAAGTTTCTAGTTTCTGTTTGTCTCTCCCCTGAGGAGGTTTCAGGCCAGCTATGTCTTTCAGTACTGTCTCTTTTGGTTTGGAAGCTATTGCTGGACGTTTGGTAGAAAAAGCTGCTCCGGCCGAGAAAAACACTTTTGGTGCACCATGCAGGTACATTTGAGTTTCCCAGGCAAACGAAAGCAGTGACACCAAAGTTTCTAGTTTCTGTTTGTGTCTCCCCTGAGGAGGTTTCAGGCCAGCTATGTCTTTCAGTACTATCTCTTTTGGTTTGGAAGCTATTGCTAAACTTTTGGTAGAAAGAGCTTCTCCGGCCGAGAAAAACACTTTTGGTGCACCATGCAGGTACATTTGAGTTTCCCAGGAAAACGAAAGCAGTGACACCAAAGTTTCTAGTTTCTGTTTGTGTCTCCCCTGAGGAGGTTTCAGGCCAGCAATGTCTTTCAGTACTATCTCTTTTGGTTTGGAAGCTATTGCTGGACGTTTGGTAGAAAAAGCTGCTCCCGCCGAGAAAAACACTTTTGGTGCACCATGCAGGTACATTTGAGTTTCCCAGGCAAACGAAAGCAGTGACACCAAAGTTTCTAGTTTCTGTTTGTGTCTCCCCTGAGGAGGTTTCAGGCCAGCAATGTTTTTCAGTACTATCTCTTTTGGTTTGGAAGCTATTGCTGGACGTTTGGTAGAAAAAGCTGCCCGGCCGAGAAAAACACTTTTGGTGCACCATGCAGGTACATTTGAGTTTCCCAGGCAAACGAAAGCAGTGAGACCAAAGGTTCTAGTTTCTGTTTGTGTCTCCCCTGAGGAGGTTTCAGGCCAGCAATGTTTTTCAGTACTATCTCTTTTGGTTTGGAAGCTATTGCTGGACGTTTGGTAGAAAAAGCTGCCCCGGCCGAGAAAAACACTTTTGGTGCACCATGCAGGTACATTTGAGTTTCCCAGGCAAACGAAAGCAGTGACACCAAAGTTTCTAGTTTCTGTTTGTGTCTCCCCTGAGGAGGTTTCAGGCCAGCAATGTCTTTCAGTACTATCTCTTTTGGTTTGGATGCTATTGCTGGACGTTTGGTAGCAAAAGCTGCTCCATCTGAGAGAAACACTTTTGGTGCACCATGCAGGTACATTTGAGTTTCCCAGGCAAACGAAAGCAGTGACACCAAAGTTTCTAGTTTCTGTTTGTGTCTCCCCTGAGTAGGTTTCAGGCCAGCAATGTTTTTCAGTACTATCTCTTTTGGTTTGGAAGCTATTGCTGGACGTTTGGTAGAAAAAGCTGCCCGGCCGAGAAAAACACTTTTGGTGCACCATGCAGGTACATTTGAGTTTCCCAGGCAAACGAAAGCAGTGACACCAAAGTTTCTAGTTTCTGTTTGTGTCTCCCCTGAGGAGGTTTCAGGCCAGCTATGTCTTTCAGTACTATCTCTTTTGGTTTGGAAGCTATTGCTGGACGTTTGGTAGAAAATACTTCAATGGCCGAGAAAAACACTTTTGGTGCACCATGCAGGTACATTTGAGTTTCCCAGGCAAACGAAAGCAGTTACACCAAAGTTTCTAGTTTCTGTTTGTGTCTCCCCTGAGGAGGTTTCAGGCCAGCAATGTCTTTCAGTACTATCTCTTTTGGTTTGGAAGCTATTGCTGGACGTTTGGTAGAAAAAGCTTCTGCGGCCGAGAAAAACACTTTTGGTGCACCATTCAGGTACATTTGAGTTTCCCAGGCAAATGAAAGCAGTTACACCAAAATTTCCAGTTTCTGTTTGTGTCTCCCCTGAGGAGTTTTCAGGCCAGCTATGTCTTTCAGTACTATCTCTTTTGGTTTGGAAGCTATTGCTGGACGTTTGGTAGAAAAAGCTTCTCCGGCCGAGAAAAACACTTTTGGTGCACCATGCAGGTACATTTGAGTTTCCCAGGCAAACGAAAGCAGTGACACCAAAGTTTCTAGTTTCTGTTTGTGTCTCCCCTGAGGAGGTTTCAGGCCAGCTATGTCTTTCAGTACTATCTCTTTTGGTTTGGAAGCTATTGCTGGACTTTTGGTAGAAAAAGCTTCTGCGGCCGAGAAAAACACTTTTGGTGCACCATGCAGGTACATTTGAGTTTCCCAGGCAAACGAAAGCAGTGACACCAAAGTTTCTAGTTTCTGTTTGTGTCTCCCCTGAGGAGGTTTCAGGCCAGCAATGTTTTTCAGTACTATCTCTTTTGGTTTGGAAGCTATTGCTGGACGTTTGGTAGAAAAAGCTGCCCCGGCCGAGAAAAACACTTTTGGTGCACCATGCAGGTACATTTGAGTTTCCCAGGCAAACGAAAGCAGTGACACCAAAGTTTCTAGTTTCTGTTTGTGTCTCCCCTGAGGAGGTTTCAGGCCAGCAATGTCTTTCAGTACTATCTCTTTTGGTTTGGAAGCTATTGCTGGACGTTTGGTAGAAAAAGCTTCTCCCGCCGAGAAAAACAATTTTGGTGCACCATGCAGGTACATTTGAGTTTCCCAGGCAAACGAAAGCAGTGACACCAAAGTTTCTAGTTTCTGTTTGTGTCTCCCCTGAGGAGGTTTCAGGCCAGCAATGTCTTTCAGTACTATCTCTTTTGGTTTGGATGCTATTGCTGGACGTTTGGTAGCAAAAGCTGCTCCAGCTGAGAGAAACACTTTTGGTGCACCATGCAGGTACATTTGAGTTTCCCAGGCAAACGAAAGCAGTGACACCAAAGTTTCTAGTTTCTGTTTGTGTCTCCCCTGAGTAGGTTTCAGGCCAGCAATGTTTTTCAGTACTATCTCTTTTGGTTTGGAAGCTATTGCTGGACCTTTGGTAGGTAAAGCTTCTCCGGCCGAGAAAAACACTTTTGGTGCACCATGCAGGTACATTTGAGTTTCCCAGGCAAACGAAAGCAGTGACACCAAAGTTTCTAGTTTCTGTTTGTGTCTCCCCTGAGGAGGTTTCAGGCCAGCAATGTCTTTCAGTGCTATCTCTTTTGGTTTGGAAGCTATTGCTGGACGTTTGGTAGAAAAAACTTCAATGGCCGAGAAAAACAATTTTGGTGCACCCGGCAGGTACATTTGAGTTTCCCAGGAAAACGAAAGCAGTTACACCAAAGTTTCTAGTTTCTGTTTGTGTCTCCCCTGAGGAGGTTTCAGGCCAGCTATGTCTTTCAGTACTATCTCTTTTGTTTTGGAAGCTATTGCTGGACGTTTGGTAGAAAAAGCTTCTGCGGCCGAGAAAAACACTTTTGGTGCACCATTCAGGTACATTTGAGTTTCCCAGGCAAATGAAAGCAGTTACACCAAAATTTCCAGTTACTGTTTGTGTCTCCCCTGAGGAGGTTTCAGGCCAGCTATGTCTTTCAGTACTATCTCTTTTGGTTTGGAAGCTATTGCTGGACGTTTGGTAGAAAAAGCATCTCCGGCCGAGAAAAACACATTTGGTGCACCATGGAGGTACATTTGAGTTTCCCAGGCAAACGAAAGCAGTGACACCAAAGTTTCTAGTTTCTGTTTGTGTCTCCCCTGAGGAGGTTTCAGGCCAGCAATGTTTTTCAGTACTATCTCTTTTGGTTTGGAAGCTATTGCTGGACGTTTGGTAGAAAAAGCTACCCGGCTGAGAAAAACACTTTTGGTGCACCATGCAGGTACATTTGAGTTTCCCAGGCAAACGAAAGCAGTGACACCAAAGTTTCTAGTTTCTGTTTGTGTCTCCCCTGAGGAGGTTTCAGGCCAGCTATGACTTTCAGTACTATCTCTTTTGGTTTGGAAGCTATTGCTGGACGTTTGGTAGAAAAATCTGCCCCGGCCGAGAAAAACACTTTTGGTGCACCATGCAGGTTCATTTGAGTTTCCCAGGCAAACGAAAGCAGTGACACCAAAGTTTCTAGTTTCTGTTTGTGTCTCCCCTTAGGAGGTTTCAGGCCAGCAATGTTTTTCAGTACTATCTCTTTTGGTTTGGAAGCTATTGCTGGACGTTTGGTAGAAAAAGCTTCTGCGGCCGAGAAAAACAATTTTGGTGCACCATGCAGGTACATTTGAGTTTCCCAGGCAAACGAAAGCAGTGACACCAAAGTTTCTAGTTTCTGTTTGTGTCTCCCCTGAGGAGGTTTCAGGCCAGCAATGTCTTTCAGTACTATCTCTTTTGGTTTGGAAGCTATTGCTGGACGTTTGGCATGTTTGGTAGATAAAGCTTCTCCGGCCGAGAAAAACACTTTTGGTGCACCATGCAGGTACATTTGAGTGTCCCAGGCAAACGAAAGCAGTTACACCAAAGTTTCTAGTTTCTGTTTGTGTCTCCCCTGAGGAGGTTTCAGGCCATCTATGTCTTTCAGTACTATCTCTTTTGGTTTGGAAGCTATTGCTGGACGTTTGGTAGAAAAAGCTGCCCGGCCGAGAAAAACACTTTTGGTGCACCATGCAGGTACATTTGAGTTTCCTAGGCAAACGAAAGCAGTGAGAGCAAAGTTTCTAGTTTCTGTCTGTGTCTCCCCTGAGGAGGTTTCAGGCCAGCAATGTCTTTCAGTACTATCTCTTTTGGTTTGGAAGCTATTGCTGGAAGTTTGGCATGTTTTGTAGATAAAGCTTCTCCGGCCGAGAAAAACACTTTTGGTGCACCATGCAGGTACATTTGAGTTTCCCAGGCAAACGAAAGCAGTGACACCAAAGTTTCTAGTTTCTGTTTGTGTCTCCCCTGAGGAGGTTTCAGGCCAGCTATGTCTTTCAGTACTATCTCTTTTGGTTTGGAAGCTATTGCTGGACGTTTGGTAGAAAAAGCTGCTCCGGCCGAGAAAAACACTTTTGGTGCACCATGCAGGTACATTTGAGTGTCCCAGGCAAACGAAAGCAGTGACACCAAAGTTTCTAGTTTCTATTTGTGTCTCCCCTGAGGAGGTTTCAGGCCAGCTATGTCTTTCAGTACTATCTCTTTTGGTTTGGAACATATTTCTGGACGTTTGGCATGTTTGGTAAAAAAAGCTTCTCCGACCGAGAAAAATAATTTTGGTGCACCATGCAGGTACATTTGAGTTTCCCGGCAAACGGAAGCAGTGACACCAAAGTTTCTAGTTTCTATTTGTGTCTCCCCTGAGGAGGTTTCAGGCCAGCAATGTCTTTCAGTACTATCTCTTTTGGTTTGGAAGCTATTGCTGGACGTTTGGTAGAAAAAACATCAATGGCCGAGAAAAACACTTTTGGTGCACCATTCAGGTACATTTGAGTTTCCCAGGCAAACGATAGCAGTTACACCAAAGTTTCTAGTTTCTGTTTGTGTCTCCCCTGAGGAGGTTTCAGGCCAGCTATGTCTTTCAGTACTATCTCTTTTGGTTTGGAAGCTATTGCTGGACGTTTGGTAGAAAAAGCTTCTCCGGCCGAGAAAAACACTTTTGGTGCACCATGCAGGTACATTTGAGTTTCCCAGGCAAACGAAAGCAGTGACACCAAAGTTTCTAGTTTCTGTTTGTGTCTCCCCTGAGGAGGTTTGAGGCCAGCTATGTCTTTCAGTACTATCTCTTTTGGTTTGGAAGCTATTGCTGGACGTTTGGTAGAAAAAGCTTCTCCGGCCGAGAAAAAAACTTTTGGTGCACCATGCAGGTACATTTGAGTTTCCCAGGCAAACGAAAGCAGTGACACCAAAGTTTCTAGTTTCTGTTTGTGTCTCCCCTGAGGAGGTTTCAGGCCAGCAATGTCTTTCAGTACTATCTCTTTTGGTTTGGAAGCTATTGCTGGACGTTTGGTAGAAAAAGCTTCTCCGGCCGAGAAAAACACTTTTGGTGCACCATGCAGGTACATTTGAGTTTCCCAGGCAAACGAAAGCAGTGACACCAAAGTTTCTAGTTTCTGTTTGTCTCTCCCCTGAGGAGGTTTCAGGCCAGATATGTCTTTCAGTACTATCTCTTTTGGTTTGGAAGCTATTGCTGGACGTTTGGTAGAAAAAGCTTCTCCGGCCGAGAAAAAAACTTTTGGTGCACCATGCAGGTACATTTGAGTTTCCCAGGCAAACGAAAGCAGTGACACCAAAGTTTCTAGTTTCTGTTTGTGTCTCCCCTGAGGAGGTTTCAGGCCAGCAATGTCTTTCAGTACTATCTCTTTTGGTTTGGAAGCTATTGCTGGAAGTTTGGCATGTTTGGTAGATAAAGCTTCTCCGGCCGAGAAAAACACTTTTGGTGCACCATGCAGGTACATTTGAGTTTCCCAGGCAAACGAAAGCAGTGACACCAAAGTTTCTAGTTTCTATTTGTGTCTCCCCTGAGGAGGTTTCAGGCCAGCTATGTCTTTCAGTACTATCTCTTTTGGTTTGGAACATATTTCTGGACGTTTGGCATGTTTGGTAAAAAAAAGCTTCTCCGACAGAGAAAAATACTTTTGGTGCACCATGCAGGTACATTTGAGTTTCCCAGGCAAACAAAAGCAGTGACACCAAAGTTTCTAGTTTCTGTTTGTGTCTCCCCTGAGGAGGTTTCAGGCCAGCTATGTCTTTCAGTACTATCTCTTTTGGTTTGGAAGCTATTGCTGGACGTTTGGTAGAAAAAGCTGCTCCGGCCGAGAAAAACACTTTTGGTGCACCATGCAGGTACATTTGAGTTTCCCAGGCAAACGAAAGCAGTGACACCAAAGTTTCTAGTTTCTGTTTGTCTCTCCCCTGAGGAGGTTTCAGGCCAGCTATGTCTTTCAGTACTATCTCTTTTGGTTTGGAAGCTATTGCTTGACGTTTGGTAGAAAAAGCTGCTCCGGCCGAGAAAAACACTTTTGGTGCACCATGCAGGTACATTTGAGTTTCCCAGGTAAACGAAAGCAGTGACACCAAAGTTTCTAGTTTCTGTTTGTGTCTCCCCTGAGGAGGTTTCAGGCCAGCAATGTCTTTCAGTACTATCTCTTTTGGTTTGGAAGCTATTGCTAAACGTTTGGTAGATAAAGCTTCTCCGGCCGAGAGAAACACTTTTGGTGCACCATGCAGGTACATTTGAGTTTCCCAGGCAAACGAAAGCAGTGACACCAAAGTTTCTAGTTTCTGTTTGTGTCTCCCCTGAGGAGGTTTCAGGCCAGCAATGTCTTTCAGTACTATCTCTTTTGGTTTGGAAGCTATTGCTAGACGTTTGGTAGAAAAAGCTGCTCCAGCTGAGAGAAACACTTTTGGTGCACCATGCAGGTATATTTGAGTTTCCCAGGCAAACGAAAGCAGTGACACCAAAGTTTCTAGTTTCTGTTTGTGTCTCCCCTGAGGAGGTTTCAGGCCAGCTATGTCTTTCAGTACTATCTCTTTTGGTTTGGAAGCTATTGCTGGACGTTTGGTAGAAAAAGCTGCCCGGCCGAGAAAAACACTTTTGGTGCACCATGCAGGTACATTTGAGTTTCCCAGGCAAACGAAAGCAGTGACACCAAAGTTTCTAGTTTCTGTCTGTGTCTCCGCTGAGGAGGTTTCAGGCCAGCAATGTCTTTCAGTACTATCTCTTTTGGTTTGGAAGCTATTGCTGGAAGTTTGGCATGTTTTGTAGATAAAGCTTCTCCGGCCGAGAAAAACACTTTTGGTGCACCATGCAGGTACATTTGAGTTTCCCAGGCAAACGAAAGCAGTGACACCAAAGTTTCTAGTTTCTGTTTGTGTCTCCCCTGAGGAGGTTTCAGGCCAGCTATGTCTTTCAGTACTATCTCTTTTGGTTTGGAAGCTATTGCTGGACGTTTGGTAGAAAAAGCTGCTCCGGCCGAGAAAAACACTTTTGGTGCACCATGCAGGTACATTTGAGTGTCCCAGGCAAACGAAAGCAGTGACACCAAAGTTTCTAGTTTCTATTTGTGTCTCCCCTGAGGAGGTTTCAGGCCAGCTATGTCTTTCAGTACTATCTCTTTTGGTTTGGAACATATTTCTGGACGTTTGGCATGTTTGGTAAAAAAAGCTTCTCCGACCGAGAAAAATACTTTTGGTGCACCATGCAGGTACATTTGAGTTTCCCGGCAAACGGAAGCAGTGACACCAAAGTTTCTAGTTTCTATTTGTGTCTCCCCTGAGGAGGTTTCAGGCCAGCAATGTCTTTCAGTACTATCTCTTTTGGTTTGGAAGCTATTACTGGACGTTTGGTAGAAAAAGCTTCTCCGGCCGAGAAAAACACTTTTGGTGCACCATGCAGGTACATTTGAGTTTCCCAGGCAAACAAAAGCAGTGACACCAAAGTTTCTAGTTTCTGTTTGTCTCTCCCCTGAGGAGGTTTCAGGCCAGCTATGTCTTTCAGTACTATCTCTTTTGGTTTGGAAGCTATTGCTGGACGTTTGGTAGAAAAAACATCAATGGCCGAGAAAAACACTTTTGGTGCACCATGCAGGTACATTTGAGTTTCCCAGGCAAACGAAAGCAGTTACACCAAAGTTTCTAGTTTCTGTTTGTGTCTCCCCTGAGGAGGTTTCAGGCCAGCTATGTCTTTCAGTACTATCTCTTTTGGTTTGGAAGCTATTGCTGGACGTTTGGTAGAAAAAGCTTCTCCGGCCGAGAAAAAAACTTTTGGTGCACCATGCAGGTACATTTGAGTTTCCCAGGCAAACGAAAGCAGTGACACCAAAGTTTCTAGTTTCTGTTTGTGTCTCCCCTGAGGAGGTTTCAGGCCAGCTATGTCTTTCAGTACTATCTCTTTAGGTTTGGAAGCTATTGCTGGACGTTTGGCATGTTTGGTAAAAAAAGCTTCTCCGACCGAGAAAAATACTTTTGGTGCACCATGCAGGTACATTTGAGTTTCCCAGGCAAACGGAAGCAGTGACACCAAAGTTTCTAGTTTCTGTTTGTGTCTCCCCTGAGGAGGTTTCAGGCCAGCAATGTCTTTCAGTACTATCTCTTTTGGTTTGGAAGCTATTGCTGGACGTTTGGTAGAAAAAGCTTCTCCGGCCGAGAAAAACACTTTTGGTGCACCATGCAGGTACATTTGAGTTTCCCAGGCAAACGAAAGCAGTGACACCAAAGTTTCTAGTTTCTGTTTGTGTCTCCCCTGAGGAGGTTTCAGGCCAGCTATGTCTTTCAGTACTATCTCTTTTGGTTTGGAAGCTATTGCTGGACGTTTGGTAGAAAAAACATCAATGGCCGAGAAAAACACTTTTGGTGCACCATTCAGGTACATTTGAGTTTCCCAGGCAAACGATAGCAGTTACACCAAAGTTTCTAGTTTCTGTTTGTGTCTCCCCTGAGGAGGTTTCAGGCCAGCTATGTCTTTCAGTACTATCTCTTTTGGTTTGGAAGCTATTGCTGGACGTTTGGTAGAAAAAGCTTCTCCGGCCGAGAAAAACAATTTTGGTGCACCATGCAGGTACATTTGAGTTTCCCAGGCAAACGAAAGCAGTGACACCAAAGTTTCTAGTTTCTGTTTGTCTCTCCCCTGAGGAGGTTTCAGGCCAGATATGTCTTTCAGTACTATCTCTTTTGGTTTGGAAGCTATTGCTGGACGTTTGGTAGAAAAAGCTTCTCCGGCCGAGAAAAAAACTTTTGGTGCACCATGCAGGTACATTTGAGTTTCCCAGGCAAACGAAAGCAGTGACACCAAAGTTTCTAGTTTCTGTTTGTGTCTCCCCTGAGGAGGTTTCAGGCCAGCAATGTCTTTCAGTACTATCTCTTTTGGTTTGGAAGCTATTGCTGGAAGTTTGGCATGTTTGGTAGATAAAGCTTCTCCGGCCGAGAAAAACACTTTTGGTGCACCATGCAGGTACATTTGAGTGTCCCAGGCAAACGAAAGCAGTGACACCAAAGTTTCTAGTTTCTATTTGTGTCTCCCCTGAGGAGGTTTCAGGCCAGCTATGTCTTTCAGTACTATCTCTTTTGGTTTGGAACATATTTCTGGACGTTTGGCATGTTTGGTAAAAAAAAGCTTCTCCGACCGAGAAAAATACTTTTGGTGCACCATGCAGGTACATTTGAGTTTCCCAGGCAAACAAAAGCAGTGACACCAAAGTTTCTAGTTTCTGTTTGTGTCTCCCCTGAGGAGGTTTCAGGCCAGCTATGTCTTTCAGTACTATCTCTTTTGGTTTGGAAGCTATTGCTGGACGTTTGGTAGAAAAAGCTGCTCCGGCCGAGAAAAACACTTTTGGTGCACCATGCAGGTACATTTGAGTTTCCCAGGCAAACGAAAGCAGTGACACCAAAGTTTCTAGTTTCTGTTTGTCTCTCCCCTGAGGAGGTTTCAGGCCAGCTATGTCTTTCAGTACTATCTCTTTTGGTTTGGAAGCTATTGCTTGACGTTTGGTAGAAAAAGCTGCTCCGGCCGAGAAAAACACTTTTGGTGCACCATGCAGGTACATTTGAGTTTCCCAGGCAAACGAAAGCAGTGACACCAAAGTTTCTAGTTTCTGTTTGTGTCTCCCCTGAGGAGGTTTCAGGCCAGCAATGTCTTTCAGTACTATCTCTTTTGGTTTGGAAGCTATTGCTAAACGTTTGGTAGATAAAGCTTCTCCGGCCGAGAGAAACACTTTTGGTGCACCATGCAGGTACATTTGAGTTTCCCAGGCAAACGAAAGCAGTGACACCAAAGTTTCTAGTTTCTGTTTGTGTCTCCCCTGAGGAGGTTTCAGGCCAGCAATGTCTTTCAGTACTATCTCTTTTGGTTTGGAAGCTATTGCTAGACGTTTGGTAGAAAAAGCTGCTCCAGCTGAGAGAAACACTTTTGGTGCACCATGCAGGTATATTTGAGTTTCCCAGGCAAACGAAAGCAGTGACACCAAAGTTTCTAGTTTCTGTTTGTGTCTCCCCTGAGGAGGTTTCAGGCCAGCTATGTCTTTCAGTACTATCTCTTTTGGTTTGGAAGCTATTGCTGGACGTTTGGTAGAAAAAGCTGCCCGGCCGATAAAAACACTTTTGGTGCACCATGCAGGTACATTTGAGTTTCCCAGGCAAACGAAAGCAGTGAGACCAAAGTTTCTAGTTTCTGTCTGTGTCTCCCCTGAGGAGGTTTCAGGCCAGCAATGTCTTTCAGTACTATCTCTTTTGGTTTGGAAGCTATTGCTGGAAGTTTGGCATGTTTTGTAGATAAAGCTTCTCCGGCCGAGAAAAACACTTTTGGTGCACCATGCAGGTACATTTGAGTTTCCCAGGCAAACGAAAGCAGTGACACCAAAGTTTCTAGTTTCTGTTTGTGTCTCCCCTGAGGAGGTTTCAGGCCAGCTATGTCTTTCAGTACTATCTCTTTTGGTTTGGAAGCTATTGCTGGACGTTTGGTAGAAAAAGCTGCTCCGGCCGAGAAAAACACTTTTGGTGCACCATGCAGGTACATTTGAGTGTCCCAGGCAAACGAAAGCAGTGACACCAAAGTTTCTAGTTTCTATTTGTGTCTCCCCTGAGGAGGTTTCAGGCCAGCTATGTCTTTCAGTACTATCTCTTTTGGTTTGGAACATATTTCTGGACGTTTGGCATGTTTGGTAAAAAAAGCTTCTCCGACCGAGAAAAATACTTTTGGTGCACCATGCAGGTACATTTGAGTTTCCCGGCAAACGGAAGCAGTGACACCAAAGTTTCTAGTTTCTATTTGTGTCTCCCCTGAGGAGGTTTCAGGCCAGCAATGTCTTTCAGTACTATCTCTTTTGGTTTGGAAGCTATTGCTGGACGTTTGGTAGAAAAAACATCAATGGCCGAGAAAAACACTTTTGGTGCACCATGCAGGTACATTTGAGTTTCCCAGGCAAACGATAGCAGTTACACCAAAGTTTCTAGTTTCTGTTTGTGTCTCCCCTGAGGAGGTTTCAGGCCAGCTATGTCTTTCAGTACTATCTCTTTTGGTTTGGAAGCTATTGCTGGACGTTTGGTAGAAAAAGCTTCTCCGGCCGAGAAAAACACTTTTGGTGCACCATGCAGGTACATTTGAGTTTCCCAGGCAAACGAAAGCAGTGACACCAAAGTTTCTAGTTTCTGTTTGTGTCTCCCCTGAGGAGGTTTGAGGCCAGCTATGTCTTTCAGTACTATCTCTTTTGGTTTGGAAGCTATTGCTGGACGTTTGGTAGAAAAAGCTTCTCCGTCCGAGAAAAAAACTTTTGGTGCACCATGCAGGTACATTTGAGTTTCCCAGGCAAACGAAAGCAGTGACACCAAAGTTTCTAGTTTCTGTTTGTGTCTCCCCTGAGGAGGTTTCAGGCCAGCAATGTCTTTCAGTACTATCTCTTTTGGTTTGGAAGCTATTGCTGGACGTTTGGTAGAAAAAGCTTCTCCGGCCGAGAAAAACACTTTTGGTGCACCATGCAGGTACATTTGAGTTTCCCAGGCAAACGAAAGCAGTGACACCAAAGTTTCTAGTTTCTGTTTGTCTCTCCCCTGAGGAGGTTTCAGGCCAGCTATGTCTTTCAGTACTATCTCTTTTGGTTTGGAAGCTATTGCTGGACGTTTGGTAGAAAAAGCTTCTCCGGCCGAGAAAAACAATTTTGGTGCACCATGCAGGTACATTTGAGTTTCCCAGGCAAACGAAAGCAGTGACACCAAAGTTTCTAGTTTCTGTTTGTCTCTCCCCTGAGGAGGTTTCAGGCCAGCTATGTCTTTCAGTACTATCTCTTTTGGTTTGGAAGCTATTGCTGGACGTTTGGTAGAAAAAGCTTCTCCGGCCGAGAAAAAAACTTTTGGTGCACCATGCAGGTACATTTGAGTTTCCCAGGCAAACGAAAGCAGTGACACCAAAGTTTCTAGTTTCTGTTTGTGTCTCCCCTGAGGAGGTTTCAGGCCAGCAATGTCTTTCAGTACTATCTCTTTTGGTTTGGAAGCTATTGCTGGAAGTTTGGCATGTTTGGTAGATAAAGCTTCTCCGGCCGAGAAAAACACTTTTGGTGCACCATGCAGGTACATTTGAGTTTCCCAGGCAAACGAAAGCAGTGACACCAAAGTTTCTAGTTTCTATTTGTGTCTCCCCTGAGGAGGTTTCAGGCCAGCTATGTCTTTCAGTACTATCTCTTTTGGTTTGGAACATATTTCTGGACGTTTGGCATGTTTGGTAAAAAAAAGCTTCTCCGACAGAGAAAAATACTTTTGGTGCACCATGCAGGTACATTTGAGTTTCCCAGGCAAACAAAAGCAGTGACACCAAAGTTTCTAGTTTCTGTTTGTGTCTCCCCTGAGGAGGTTTCAGGCCAGCTATGTCTTTCAGTACTATCTCTTTTGGTTTGGAAGCTATTGCTGGACGTTTGGTAGAAAAAGCTGCTCCGGCCGAGAAAAACACTTTTGGTGCACAATGCAGGTACATTTGAGTTTCCCAGGCAAACGAAAGCAGTGACACCAAAGTTTCTAGTTTCTGTTTGTCTCTCCCCTGAGGAGGTTTCAGGCCAGCTATGTCTTTCAGTACTATCTCTTTTGGTTTGGAAGCTATTGCTTGACGTTTGGTAGAAAAAGCTGCTCCGGCCGAGAAAAACACTTTTGGTGCACCATGCAGGTACATTTGAGTTTCCCAGGTAAACGAAAGCAGTGACACCAAAGTTTCTAGTTTCTGTTTGTGTCTCCCCTGAGGAGGTTTCAGGCCAGCAATGTCTTTCAGTACTATCTCTTTTGGTTTGGAAGCTATTGCTAAACGTTTGGTAGATAAAGCTTCTCCGGCCGAGAGAAACACTTTTGGTGCACCATGCAGGTACATTTGAGTTTCCCAGGCAAACGAAAGCAGTGACACCAAAGTTTCTAGTTTCTGTTTGTGTCTCCCCTGAGGAGGTTTCAGGCCAGCAATGTCTTTCAGTACTATCTCTTTTGGTTTGGAAGCTATTGCTAGACGTTTGGTAGAAAAAGCTGCTCCAGCTGAGAGAAACACTTTTGGTGCACCATGCAGGTATATTTGAGTTTCCCAGGCAAACGAAAGCAGTGACACCAAAGTTTCTAGTTTCTGTTTGTGTCTCCCCTGAGGAGGTTTCAGGCCAGCTATGTCTTTCAGTACTATCTCTTTTGGTTTGGAAGCTATTGCTGGACGTTTGGTAGAAAAAGCTGCCCGGCCGAGAAAAACACTTTTGGTGCACCATGCAGGTACATTTGAGTTTCCCAGGCAAACGAAAGCAGTGACACCAAAGTTTCTAGTTTCTGTCTGTGTCTCCGCTGAGGAGGTTTCAGGCCAGCAATGTCTTTCAGTACTATCTCTTTTGGTTTGGAAGCTATTGCTGGAAGTTTGGCATGTTTTGTAGATAAAGCTTCTCCGGCCGAGAAAAACACTTTTGGTGCACCATGCAGGTACATTTGAGTTTCCCAGGCAAACGAAAGCAGTGACACCAAAGTTTCTAGTTTCTGTTTGTGTCTCCCCTGAGGAGGTTTCAGGCCAGCTATGTCTTTCAGTACTATCTCTTTTGGTTTGGAAGCTATTGCTGGACGTTTGGTAGAAAAAGCTGCTCCGGCCGAGAAAAACACTTTTGGTGCACCATGCAGGTACATTTGAGTGTCCCAGGCAAACGAAAGCAGTGACACCAAAGTTTCTAGTTTCTATTTGTGTCTCCCCTGAGGAGGTTTCAGGCCAGCTATGTCTTTCAGTACTATCTCTTTTGGTTTGGAACATATTTCTGGACGTTTGGCATGTTTGGTAAAAAAAGCTTCTCCGACCGAGAAAAATACTTTTGGTGCACCATGCAGGTACATTTGAGTTTCCCGGCAAACGGAAGCAGTGACACCAAAGTTTCTAGTTTCTATTTGTGTCTCCCCTGAGGAGGTTTCAGGCCAGCAATGTCTTTCAGTACTATCTCTTTTGGTTTGGAAGCTATTACTGGACGTTTGGTAGAAAAAGCTTCTCCGGCCGAGAAAAACACTTTTGGTGCACCATGCAGGTACATTTGAGTTTCCCAGGCAAACAAAAGCAGTGACACCAAAGTTTCTAGTTTCTGTTTGTCTCTCCCCTGAGGAGGTTTCAGGCCAGCTATGTCTTTCAGTACTATCTCTTTTGGTTTGGAAGCTATTGCTGGACGTTTGGTAGAAAAAACATCAATGGCCGAGAAAAACACTTTTGGTGCACCATGCAGGTACATTTGAGTTTCCCAGGCAAACGAAAGCAGTTACACCAAAGTTTCTAGTTTCTGTTTGTGTCTCCCCTGAGGAGGTTTCAGGCCAGCTATGTCTTTCAGTACTATCTCTTTTGGTTTGGAAGCTATTGCTGGACGTTTGGTAGAAAAAGCTTCTCCGGCCGAGAAAAAAACTTTTGGTGCACCATGCAGGTACATTTGAGTTTCCCAGGCAAACGAAAGCAGTGACACCAAAGTTTCTAGTTTCTGTTTGTGTCTCCCCTGAGGAGGTTTCAGGCCAGCTATGTCTTTCAGTACTATCTCTTTAGGTTTGGAAGCTATTGCTGGACGTTTGGCATGTTTGGTAAAAAAAGCTTCTCCGACCGAGAAAAATACTTTTGGTGCACCATGCAGGTACATTTGAGTTTCCCAGGCAAACGGAAGCAGTGACACCAAAGTTTCTAGTTTCTGTTTGTGTCTCCCCTGAGGAGGTTTCAGGCCAGCAATGTCTTTCAGTACTATCTCTTTTGGTTTGGAAGCTATTACTGGACGTTTGGTAGAAAAAGCTTCTCCGGCCGAGAAAAACACTTTTGGTGCACCATGCAGGTACATTTGAGTTTCCCAGGCAAACGAAAGCAGTGACACCAAAGTTTCTAGTTTCTGTTTGTGTCTCCCCTGAGGAGGTTTCAGGCCAGCTATGTCTTTCAGTACTATCTCTTTTGGTTTGGAAGCTATTGCTGGACGTTTGGTAGAAAAAACATCAATGGCCGAGAAAAACACTTTTGGTGCACCATTCAGGTACATTTGAGTTTCCCAGGCAAACGATAGCAGTTACACCAAAGTTTCTAGTTTCTGTTTGTGTCTCCCCTGAGGAGGTTTCAGGCCAGCAATGTCTTTCAGTACTATCTCTTTTGGTTTGGAAGCTATTGCTGGACGTTTGGTAGAAAAAGCTTCTCCGGCCGAGAAAAACACTTTTGGTGCACCATGCAGGTACATTTGAGTTTCCCAGGCAAACGAAAGCAGTGACACCAAAGTTTCTAGTTTCTGTTTGTGTCTCCCCTGAGGAGGTTTGAGGCCAGCTATGTCTTTCAGTACTATCTCTTTTGGTTTGGAAGCTATTGCTGGACGTTTGGTAGAAAAAGCTTCTCCGGCCGAGAAAAACACTTTTGGTGCACCATGCAGGTACATTTGAGTTTCCCAGGCAAACGAAAGCAGTGACACCAAAGTTTCTAGTTTCTGTTTGTGTCTCCCCTGAGGAGGTTTCAGGCCAGCAATGTCTTTCAGTACTATCTCTTTTGGTTTGGAAGCTATTGCTGGACGTTTGGTAGAAAAAGCTTCTCCGGCCGAGAAAAACACTTTTGGTGCACCATGCAGGTACATTTGAGTTTCCCAGGCAAACGAAAGCAGTGACACCAAAGTTTCTAGTTTCTGTTTGTCTCTCCCCTGAGGAGGTTTCAGGCCAGCTATGTCTTTCAGTACTATCTCTTTTGGTTTGGAAGCTATTGCTGGACGTTTGGTAGAAAAAGCTTCTCCGGCCGAGAAAAACAATTTTGGTGCACCATGCAGGTACATTTGAGTTTCCCAGGCAAACGAAAGCAGTGACACCAAAGTTTCTAGTTTCTGTTTGTGTCTCCCCTGAGGAGGTTTCAGGCCAGCTATGTCTTTCAGTACTATCTCTTTTGGTTTGGAAGCTATTGCTGGACGTTTGGTAGAAAAAGCTGCTCCGGCCGAGAAAAACACTTTTGGTGCACCATGCAGGTACATTTGAGTTTCCCAGGCAAACGAAAGCAGTGACACCAAAGTTTCTAGTTTCTGTTTGTGTCTCCCCTGAGGAGGTTTCAGGCCAGCAATGTCTTTCAGTACTATCTCTTTTGGTTTGGAAGCTATTGCTGGAAGTTTGGCATGTTTGGTAGATAAAGCTTCTCCGGCCGAGAAAAACACTTTTGGTGCACCATGCAGGTACATTTGAGTGTCCCAGGCAAACGAAAGCAGTGACACCAAAGTTTCTAGTTTCTATTTGTGTCTCCCCTGAGGAGGTTTCAGGCCAGCTATGTCTTTCAGTACTATCTCTTTTGGTTTGGAACATATTTCTGGACGTTTGGCATGTTTGGTAAAAAAAAGCTTCTCCGACCGAGAAAAATACTTCTGGTGCACCATGCAGGTACATTTGAGTTTCCCAGGCAAACAAAAGCAGTGACACCAAAGTTTCTAGTTTCTGTTTGTGTCTCCCCTGAGGAGGTTTCAGGCCAGCTATGTCTTTCAGTACTATCTCTTTTGGTTTGGAAGCTATTGCTGGACGTTTGGTAGAAAAAGCTGCTCCGGCCGAGAAAAACACTTTTGGTGCACCATGCAGGTACATTTGAGTTTCCCAGGCAAACGAAAGCAGTGACACCAAAGTTTCTAGTTTCTGTTTGTCTCTCCCCTGAGGAGGTTTCAGGCCAGCTATGTCTTTCAGTACTATCTCTTTTGGTTTGGAAGCTATTGCTTGACGTTTGGTAGAAAAAGCTGCTCCGGCCGAGAAAAACACTTTTGGTGCACCATGCAGGTACATTTGAGTTTCCCAGGCAAACGAAAGCAGTGACACCAAAGTTTCTAGTTTCTGTTTGTGTCTCCCCTGAGGAGGTTTCAGGCCAGCAATGTCTTTCAGTACTATCTCTTTTGGTTTGGAAGCTATTGCTAAACGTTTGGTAGATAAAGCTTCTCCGGCCGAGAGAAACACTTTTGGTGCACCATGCAGGTACATTTGAGTTTCCCAGGCAAACGAAAGCAGTGACACCAAAGTTTCTAGTTTCTGTTTGTGTCTCCCCTGAGGAGGTTTCAGGCCAGCAATGTCTTTCAGTACTATCTCTTTTGGTTTGGAAGCTATTGCTGGACGTTTGGTAGAAAAAGCTGCCCGGCCGAGAAAAACACTTTTGGTGCACCATGCAGGTACATTTGAGTTTCCCAGGCAAACGAAAGCAGTGAGACCAAAGTTTCTAGTTTCTGTCTGTGTCTCCCCTGAGGAGGTTTCAGGCCAGCAATGTCTTTCAGTACTATCTCTTTTGGTTTGGAAGCTATTGCTGGAAGTTTGGCATGTTTTGTAGATAAAGCTTCTCCGGCCGAGAAAAACACTTTTGGTGCACCATGCAGGTACATTTGAGTTTCCCAGACAAACGAAAGCAGTGACACCAAAGTTTCTAGTTTCTGTTTGTGTCTCCCCTGAGGAGGTTTCAGGCCAGCAATGTCTTTCAGTACTATCTCTTTTGGTTTGGAAGCTATTACTGGACGTTTGGTAGAAAAAGCTTCTCCGGCCGAGAAAAACACTTTTGGTGCACCATGCAGGTACATTTGAGTTTCCCAGGCAAACGAAAGCAGTGACACCAAAGTTTCTAGTTTCTGTTTGTCTCTCCCCTGAGGAGGTTTCAGGCCAGCTATGTCTTTCAGTACTATCTCTTTTGGTTTGGAAGCTATTGCTGGACGTTTGGTAGAAAAAACATCAATGGCCGAGAAAAACACTTTTGGTGCACCATGCAGGTACATTTGAGTTTCCCAGGCAAACGAAAGCAGTTACACCAAAGTTTCTAGTTTCTGTTTGTGTCTCCCCTGAGGAGGTTTCAGGCCAGCTATGTCTTTCAGTACTATCTCTTTTGGTTTGGAAGCTATTGCTGGACGTTTGGTAGAAAAAGCTGCTCCGGCCGAGAAAAACACTTTTGGTGCACCATGCAGGTACATTTGAGTTTCCCAGGCAAACGAAAGCAGTGACACCAAAGTTTCTAGTTTCTGTTTGTGTCTCCCCTGAGGAGGTTTCAGGCCAGCTATGTCTTTCAGTACTATCTCTTTTGGTTTGGAAGCTATTGCTGGACGTTTGGTAGAAAAAGCTTCTCCGGCCGAGAGAAACACTTTTGGTGCAACATGCAGGTACATTTGAGTTTCCCAGGCAAACGAAAGCAGTGACACCAAAGTTTCTAGTTTCTGTTTGTTTCTCCCCTGAGGAGGTTTCAGGCCAGCAATGTCTTTCAGTACTATCTCTTTTGGTTTGGAAGCTATTGCTGGACGTTTGGTAGAAAAAGCTGCCCCGGCCGAGAAAAAACACTTTTGGTGCACCATGCAGGTACATTTGAGTTTCCCAGGCAAACGAAAGCAGTGACACCAAAGTTTCTAGTTTCTGTTTGTCTCTCCCCTGAGGAGGTTTCAGGCCAGCTATGTCTTTCAGTACTATCTCTTTTGGTTTGGAAGCTATTGCTGGACGTTTGGTAGAAAAAATTCAATGGCCGAGAAAAACACTTTTGGTGCACCATGCAGGTACATTTGAGTTTCCCAGGCAAACGAAAGCAGTTACACCAAAGTTTCTAGTTTCTGTTTGTGTCTCCCCTGAGGAGGTTTCAGGCCAGCTATGTCTTTCAGTACTATCTCTTTTGGTTTGGAAGCTATTGCTGGACGTTTGGTAGAAAAAACTTCAATGGCCGAGAAAAACACTTTTGGTGCACCATGCAGGTACATTTGAGTTTCCCAGGCAAACGAAAGCAGTTACACCAAAGTTTCTAATTTCTGTTTGTGTCTCCCCTGAGGAGGTTTCAGACCAGCTATGTCTTTCAGTACTATCTCTTTTGGTTTGGAAGCTATTGCTGGACGTTTGGTAGAAAAAGCTTCGCCGGCCGAGAAAAACACTTTTGGTGCACCATTCAGGTACATTTGAGTTTCCCAGGCAAACGAAAGCAGTGACACCAAAGTTTCTAGTTTCTGTTTGTGTCTCCCCTGAGGAGGTTTCAGGCCAGCTATGTCTTTCAGTACTATCTCTTTTGGTTTGGAAGCTATTGCTGGACGTTTGGTAGAAAATGCTGCTCCGGCCGAGAAAAACACTTTTGGTGCACCATGCAGGTACATTTGAGTGTCCCAGGCAAACGAAAGCAGTGACACCAAAGTCTCTAGTTTCTATTTGTGTCTCCCCTGAGGAGGTTTCAGGCCAGCTATGTCTTTCAGTACTATCTCTTTTGGTTTGGAAGCTATTGCTGGACGTTTGGTAGAAAAAGCTTCTCCGGCCGAGAGAAACACTTTTGGTGCACCATGCAGGTACATTTGAGTTTCCCAGGCAAACAAAAGCAGTGACACCAAAGTTTCTAGTTTCTGTTTGTGTCTCCCCTGAGGAGGTTTCAGGCCAGCTATGTCTTTCAGTACTATCTCTTTTGGTTTGGAAGCTATTGCTGGACGTTTGGTAGAAAAAGCTTCTCCGGCCGAGAAAAACACTTTTGGTGCACCATGCAGGTACATTTGAGTTTCCCAGGCAAACGAAAGCAGTGACACCAAAGTTTCTAGTTTCTGTTTGTGTCTCCCCTGAGGAGGTTTCAGGCCAGCTATGTCTTTCAGTACTATCTCTTTTGGTTTGGAAGCTATTGCTGGACTTTTGGTAGAAAAAGCTTCTCCGGCCGAGAGAAACACTTTTGGTGCACCATGCAGGTACATTTGAGTTTCCCAGGCAAACGAAAGCAGTGACACCAAAGTTTCTAGTTTCTGTTTGTGTCTCCCCTGAGGAGGTTTCAGGCCAGCAATGTCTTTCAGTACTATCTCTTTTGGTTTGGAAGCTATTGCTGGACGTTTGGTAGAAAAAGCTGCTCCAGCTGAGAGAAACACTTTTGGTGCACCATGCAGGTACATTTGAGTTTCCCAGGCAAACGAAAGCAGTGACACCAAAGTTTCTAGTTTCTGTTTGTGTCTCCCCTGAGGAGGTTTCAGGCCAGCAATGTTTTTCAGTACTATCTCTTTTGGTTTGGAAGCTATTGCTGGACGTTTGGTAGAAAAAGCTGCCCGGCCGAGAAAAACACTTTTGGTGCACCATGCAGGTACATTTGAGTTTCCCAGGCAAACGAAAGCAGTGACACCAAAGTTTCTAGTTTCTGTTTGTCTCTCCCCTGAGGAGGTTTCAGGCCAGCAATGTCTTTCAGTACTATCTCTTTTGGTTTGGAAGCTATTGCTGGACGTTTGGTAGAAAAAGCTTCTGCGGCCGAGAAAAACACTTTTGGTGCACCATTCAGGTACATTTGAGTTTCCCAGGCAAATGAAAGCAGTTACACCAAAATTTCCAGTTTCTGTTTGTGTCTCCCCTGAGGAGGTTTCAGGCCAGCTATGTCTTTCAGTACTATCTCTTTTGGTTTGGAAGCTATTGCTTGACGTTTGGTAGAAAAAGCTTCTCCGGCCGAGAAAAACACTTTTGGTGCACCATGCAGGTACATTTGAGTTTCCCAGGCAAACGAAAGCAGTGACACCAAAGTTTCTAGTTTCTGTTTGTGTCTCCCCTGAGGAGGTTTCAGGCCAGCTATGTCTTTCAGTACTATCTCTTTTGGTTTGGAACATATTTCTGGACGTTTGGCATGTTTGGTAAAAAAAGCTTCTCCGACCGAGAAAAATACTTTTGGTGCACAATGCAGGTACATTTGAGTTTCCCAGGCAAACGGAAGCAGTGACACCAAAGTTTCTAGTTTCTGTTTGTGTCTCCCCTTAGGAGGTTTCAGGCCAGCAATGTCTTTCAGTACTATCTCTTTTGGTTTGGAAGCTATTACTGGACGTTTGGTAGAAAAAGCTTCTCCGGCCGAGAAAAACACTTTTGGTGCACCATGCAGGTACATTTGAGTTTCCCAGGCAAACGAAAGCAGTGACACCAAAGTTTCTAGTTTCTGTTTGTCTCTCCCCTGAGGAGGTTTCAGGCCAGCTATGTCTTTCAGTACTATCTCTTTTGGTTTGGAAGCTATTGCTGGACGTTTGGTAGAAAAAACATCAATGGCCGAGAAAAACACTTTTGGTGCACCATGCAGGTACATTTGAGTTTCCCAGGCAAACGAAAGCAGTTACACCAAAGTTTCTAGTTTCTGTTTGTGTCTCCCCTGAGGAGGTTTCAGGCCAGCTATGTCTTTCAGTACTATCTCTTTTGGTTTGGAAGCTATTGCTGGACGTTTGGTAGAAAAAGCTGCTCCGGCCGAGAAAAACACTTTTGGTGCACCATGCAGGTACATTTGAGTTTCCCAGGCAAACGAAAGCAGTGACACCAAAGTTTCTAGTTTCTGTTTGTGTCTCCCCTGAGGAGGTTTGAGGCCAGCTATGTCTTTCAGTACTATCTCTTTTGGTTTGGAAGCTATTGCTGGACGTTTGGTAGAAAAAGCTTCTCCGGCCGAGAAAAAAACTTTTGGTGCACCATGCAGGTACATTTGAGTTTCCCAGGCAAACGAAAGCAGTGACACCAAAGTTTCTAGTTTCTGTTTGTGTCTCCCCTGAGGAGGTTTCAGGCCAGCAATGTCTTTCAGTACTATCTCTTTTGGTTTGGAAGCTCTTACTGGACGTTTGGTAGAAAAAGCTTCTCCGGCCGAGAAAAACACTTTTGGTGCACCATGCAGGTACATTTGAGTTTCCCAGGCAAACGAAAGCAGTGACACCAAAGTTTCTAGTTTCTGTTTGTCTCTCCCCTGAGGAGGTTTCAGGCCAGCTATGTCTTTCAGTACTATCTCTTTTGGTTTGGAAGCTATTGCTGGACGTTTGGTTAAAAAAACATCAATGGCCGAGAAAAACACTTTTGGTGCACCATGCAGGTACATTTGAGTTTCCCAGGCAAACGAAAGCAGTTACACCAAAGTTTCTAGTTTCTGTTTGTGTCTCCCCTGAGGAGGTTTCAGGCCAGCTATGTCTTTCAGTACTATCTCTTTTGGTTTGGAAGCTATTGCTGGACGTTTGGTAGAAAAAGCTGCTCCGGCCGAGAAAAACACTTTTGGTGCACCATGCAGGTACATTTGAGTTTCCCAGGCAAACGAAAGCAGTGACACCAAAGTTTCTAGTTTCTGTTTGTGTCTCCCCTGAGGAGGTTTCAGGCCAGCTATGTCTTTCAGTACTATCTCTTTTGGTTTGGAAGCTATTGCTGGACGTTTGGTAGAAAAAGCTTCTCCGGCCGAGAAAAAAACTTTTGGTGCACCATGCAGGTACATTTGAGTTTCCCAGGCAAACGAAAGCAGTGACACCAAAGTTTCTAGTTTCTGTTTGTGTCTCCCCTGAGGAGGTTTCAGGCCAGCTATGTCTTTCAGTACTATCTCTTTTGGTTTGGAAGCTATTGCTGGACGTTTGGTAGAAAAAGCTGCCTGGCCGAGAAAAACACTTTTGGTGCACCATGCAGGTACATTTGAGTTTCCCAGGCAAACGAAAGCAGTGACACCAAAGTTTCTAGTTTCTGTTTGTCTCTCCCCTGAGGAGGTTTCAGGCCAGCTATGTCTTTCAGTACTATCTCTCTTGGTTTGGAAGCTATTGCTGGACGTTTGGTAGAAAAAGCTGCTCCGGCCGAGAAAAACACTTTTGGTGCACCATGCAGGTACATTTGAGTTTCCCAGGCAAACGAAAGCAGTGACACCAAAGTTTCTAGTTTCTGTTTGTGTCTCCCCTGAGGAGGTTTCAGGCCAGCAATGTTTTTCAGTACTATCTCTTTTGGTTTGGAAGCTATTGCTGGACGTTTGGTAGAAAAAGCTGCCCGGCCGAGAAAAACACTTTTGGTGCACCATGCAGGTACATTTGAGTTTCCCAGGCAAACGAAAGCAGTGACACCAAAGTTTCTAGTTTCTGTTTGTGTCTCCCCTGAGGAGGTTTCAGGCCAGCAATGTCTTTCAGTACTATCTCTTTTGGTTTGGAAGCTATTGCTGGACGTTTGGTAGAAAAAGCTTCTGCGGCCGAGAAAAACACTTTTGGTGAACCATTCAGGTACATTTTAGTTTCCCAGGCAAATGAAAGCAGTTACACCAAAATTTCCAGTTTCTGTTTGTGTCTCCCCTGAGGAGGTTTCAGGCCAGCTATGTCTTTCAGTACTATCTCTTTTGGTTTGGAAGCTATTGCTGGACGTTTGGTAGAAAAAGCTGCTCCGGTCGAGAAAAACACTTTTGGTGCACCATGCAGGTACATTTGAGTTTCCCAGGCAAACGAAAGCAGTGACACCAAAGTTTCTAGTTTCTGATTGTCTCTCCCCTGAGGAGGTTTCAGGCCAGCAATGTCTTTCAGTACTATCTCTTTAGGTTTGGATGCTATTGCTGGACGTTTTGTAGAAAAAGCTGCTCCAGCTGAGAGAAACACTTTTGGTGCAGCATGCAGGTACATTTGAGTTTCCCAGGCAAACGAAAGCAGTGACACCAAAGTTTCTAGTTTCTGTTTGTGTCTCCCCTGAGGAGGTTTCAGGCCAGCAATGTTTTTCAGTACTATCTCTTTTGGTTTGGAAGCTATTGCTGGACGTTTGGTAGAAAAAGCTGCCCGGCCGAGAAAAACACTTTTGGTGCACCATGCAGGTACATTTGAGTTTCCCAGGCAAACGAAAGCAGTGACACCAAAGTTTCTAATTTCTGTTTGTGTCTCCCCTGAGGAGGTTTCAGACCAGCTATGTCTTTCAGTACTATCTCTTTTGGTTTGGAAGCTATTGCTGGACGTTTGGTAGAAAAAGCTTCTCCGGCCGAGAAAAACACTTTTGGTGCACCATGCAGGTACATTTGAGTTTCCCAGGCAAACGAAAGCAGTGACACCAAAGTTTCTAGTTTCTGTTTGTGTCTCCCCTGAGGAGGTTTCAGGCCAGCTATGTCTTTCAGTACTATCTCTTTTGGTTTGGAAGCTATTGCTGGACGTTTGGTAGAAAAAACTTCAATGGCCGAGAAAAACACTTTTGGTGCACCATGCAGGTACATTTGAGTTTCCCAGGCAAACGAAAGCAGTTACACCAAAGTTTCTAGTTTCTGTTTGTGTCTCCCCTGAGGAGGTTTCAGGCCAGCTATGTCTTTCAGTACTATCTCTTTTGGTTTGGAAGCTATTGCTGGACGTTTGGTAGAAAAAGCTTCTCCGGCCGAGAGAAACACTTTTGGTGCACCATGCAGGTACATTTGAGTTTCCCAGGCAAACGAAAGCAGTGACACCAAAGTTTCTAGTTTCTGTTTGTGTCTCCCCTGAGGAGGTTTCAGGCCAGCAATGTCTTTCAGTACTATCTCTTTTGGTTTGGAAGCTATTGCTGGACGTTTGGTAGAAAAAGCTTCTCCCGCCGAGAAAAACACTTTTGGTGCACCATGCAGGTACATTTGAGTTTCCCAGGCAAACGAAAGCAGTGACACCAAAGTTTCTAGTTTCTGTTTGTGTCTCCCCTGAGGAGGTTTCAGGCCAGCTATGTCTTTCAGTACTATCTCTTTTGGTTTGGAAGCTATTGCTAAACGTTTGGTAGAAAAAGCTTCTCCGGCCGAGAGAAACACTTTTGGTGCACCATGCAGGTACATTTGAGTTTCCCAGGCAAACGAAAGCAGTGACACCAAAGTTTCTAGTTTCTGTTTGTGTCTCCCCTGAGGAGGTTTCAGGCCAGCAATGTCTTTCAGTACTATCTCTTTTGGTTTGGAAGCTATTGCTGGACTTTTAGTAGAAAAAGCTGCTCCAGCTGAGAGAAACACTTTTGGTGCACCATGCAGGTACATTTGAGTTTCCCAGGCAAACGAAAGCAGTGACACCAAAGTTTCTAGTTTCTGTTTGTGTCTCCCCTGAGGAGGTTTCAGGCCAGCTATGTCTTTCAGTACTATCTCTTTTGGTTTGGAAGCTATTGCTGGACGTTTGGTAGAAAAAGCTTCTCCGGCCGAGAAAAACACTTTTGGTGCACCATGCAGGTACAATTGAGTTTCCCAGGCAAACGAAAGCAGTGACACCAAAGTTTCTAGTTTCTGTCTGTGTCGCCCCTGAGGAGGTTTCAGGCCAGCAATGTCTTTCAGTACTATCTCTTTTGGTTTGGAAGCTATTGCTGGACGTTTGGTAGAAAAAGCTTCTGCGGCCGAGAAAAACACTTTTGGTGCACCATGCAGGTACATTTGAGTTTCCCAGGCAAACGAAAGCAGTGACACCAAAGTTTCTAGTTTCTGTTTGTCTCTCCCCTGAGGAAGTTTCAGGCCAGCTATGTCTTTCAGTACTATCTCTTTTGGTTTGGAAGCTATTGCTGGACGTTTGGTAGAAAAAACTTCAATGGCCGAGAAAAACACTTTTGGTGCACCATGCAGGTACATTTGAGTTTCCCAGGCAAACGAAAGCAGTTACACCAAAGTTTCTAGTTTCTGTTTGTGTCTCCCCTGAGGAGGTTTCAGGCCAGCTATGTCTTTCAGTACTATCTCTTTTGGTTTGGAAGCTATTGCTGGACGTTTGGTAGAAAAAGCTGCCCGGCCGAGAAAAACACTTTTGGTGCACCATGCAGGTACATTTGAGTTTCCCAGGCAAACGAAAGCAGTGACACCAAAGTTTCTAATTTCTGTTTGTGTCTCCCCTGAGGAGGTTTCAGACCAGCTATGTCTTTCAGTACTATCTCTTTTGGTTTGGAAGCTATTGCTGGACGTTTGGTAGAAAAAGCTTCTCCGGCCGAGAAAAACACTTTTGGTGCACCATGCAGGTACATTTGAGTTTCCCAGGCAAACGAAAGCAGTGAGACCAAAGTTTCTAGTTTCTGTTTGTGTCTCCCCTGAGGAGGTTTCAGGCCAGCTATGTCTTTCAGTACTATCTCTTTTGGTTTGGAAGCTATTGCTGGACGTTTGGTAGAAAAAACTTTAATGGCCGAGAAAAACACTTTTGGTGCACCATGCAGGTACATTTGAGTTTCCCAGGCAAACGAAAGCAGTTACACCAAAGTTTCTAGTTTCTGTTTGTGTCTCCCCTGAGGAGGTTTCAGGCCAGCTATGTCTTTCAGTACTATCTCTTTTGGTTTGGAAGCTATTGCTGGACGTTTGGTAGAAAAAGCTTCTCCGGCCGAGAAAAACACTTTTGGTGCACCATGCAGGTACATTTGAGTTTCCCAGGCAAACGAAAGCTGTGACACCAAAGTTTCTAGTTTCTGTCTGTGTCTCCCCTGAGGAGGTTTCAGGCCAGCAATGTCTTTCAGTACTATCTCTTTTGGTTTGGAAGCTATTGCTGGACGTTTGGTAGAAAAAGCTTCTCCCGCCGAGAAAAACACTTTTGGTGCACCATGCAGGTACATTTGAGTTTCCCAGGCAAACGAAAGCAGTGACACCAAAGTTTCTAGTTTCTGTTTGTGTCTCCCCTGAGGAGGTTTCAGGCCAGCTATGTCTTTCAGTACTATCTCTTTTGGTTTGGAAGCTATTGCTAAACGTTTGGTAGAAAAAGCTTCTCCGGCCGAGAGAAACACTTTTGGTGCACCATGCAGGTACATTTGAGTTTCCCAGGCAAACGAAAGCAGTGACACCAAAGTTTCTAGTTTCTGTTTGTCTCTCCCCTGAGGAGGTTTCAGGCCAGCAATGTCTTTCAGTACTATCTCTTTTGGTTTGGAAGCTATTGCTGGACGTTTGGTAGAAAAAGCTGCTCCAGCTGAGAGAAACACTTTTGGTGCACCATGCAGGTACATTTGAGTTTCCCAGGCAAACGAAAGCAGTGACACCAAAGTTTCTAGTTTCTGTTTGTCTCTCCCCTGAGGAGGTTTCAGGCCAGCAATGTCTTTCAGTACTATCTCTTTTGGTTTGGATGCTATTGCTGGACGTTTGGTAGAAAAAGCTGCTCCAGCTGAGAGAAACACTTTTGGTGCACCATGCAGGTACACTAGAGTTTCCCAGGCAAACGAAAGCAGTGACACCAAAGTTTCTAGTTTCTGTTTGTGTCTCCCCTGAGGAGGTTTCAGGCCAGCAATGTTTTTCAGTACTATCTCTTTTGGTTTGGAAGCTATTGCTGGACGTTTGGTAGAAAAAGCTGCCCGGCCGAGAAAAACACTTTTGGTGCACCATGCAGGTACATTTGAGTTTCCCAGGCAAACGAAAGCAGTGACACCAAAGTTTCTAATTTCTGTTTGTGTCTCCCCTGAGGAGGTTTCAGACCAGCTATGTCTTTCAGTACTATCTCTTTTGGTTTGGAAGCTATTGCTGGACGTTTGGTAGAAAAAGCTTCTCCGGCCGAGAAAAACACTTTTGGTGCACCATGCAGGTACATTTGAGTTTCCCAGGCAAACGAAAGCAGTGACACCAAAGTTTCTAGTTTCTGTTTGTCTCTCCCCTGAGGAGGTTTCAGGCCAGCTATGTCTTTCAGTACTATCTCTTTTGGTTTGGAAGCTATTGCTGGACGTTTGGTAGAAAAAACTTCAATGGCCGAGAAAAACACTTTTGGTGCACCATGCAGGTACATTTGAGTTTCCCAGGCAAACGAAAGCAGTTACACCAAAGTTTCTAGTTTCTGTTTGTGTCTCCCCTGAGGAGGTTTCAGGCCAGCTATGTCTTTCAGTACTATCTCTTTTGGTTTGGAAGCTATTGCTGGACGTTTGGTAGAAAAAGCTTCTCCAGCCGAGAAAAACACTTTTGGTGCACCATGCAGGTACATTTGAGTTTCCCAGGCAAACGAAAGCAGTGACACCAAAGTTTCTAGTTTCTGTTTGTGTCTCCCCTGAGGAGGTTTCAGGCCAGCAATGTCTTTCAGTACTATCTCTTTTGGTTTGGAAGCTATTGCTGGACGTTTGGTAGAAAAAGCTTCTCCCGCCGAGAAAAACACTTTTGGTGCACCATGCAGGTACATTTGAGTTTCCCAGGCAAACGAAAGCAGTGACACCAAAGTTTCTAGTTTCTGTTTGTGTCTCCCCTGAGGAGGTTTCAGGCCAGCTATGTCTTTCAGTACTATCTCTTTTGGTTTGGAAGCTATTGCTGGACGTTTGGTAGAAAAAGCTTCTCCGGCCGAGAGAAACACTTTTGGTGCACCATGCAGGTACATTTGAGTTTCCCAGGCAAACGAAAGCAGTGACACCAAAGTTTCTAGTTTCTGTTTGTTTCTCCCCTGAGGTGGTTTCAGGCCAGCAATGTCTTTCAGTACTATCTCTTTTGGTTTGGAAGCTATTGCTGGACGTTTGGTAGAAAAAGCTGCTCCAGCTGAGAGAAACACTTTTGGTGCACCATGCAGGTACATTTGAGTTTCCCAGGCAAACGAAAGCAGTGACACCAAAGTTTCTAGTTTCTGTTTGTGTCTCCCCTGAGGAGGTTTCGGGCCAGCTATGTCTTTCAGTACTATCTCTTTTGGTTTGGATGCTATTGCTGGACGTTTGGTAGAAAAAGCTGCTCCAGCAGAGAGAAACATTTTTGGTGCACCATGCAGGTACATTTGAGTTTCCCAGGCAAACGAAAGCAGTGACACCAAAGTTTCTAGTTTCTGTTTGTGTCTCCCCTGTGGAGGTTTCAGGCCAGCAATGTTTTTCAGTACTATCTCTTTTGGTTTGGAAGCTATTGCTGGACGTTTGGTAGAAAAAGCTGCCCGGCCGAGAAAAACACTTTTGGTGCACCATGCAGGTACATTTGAGTTTCCCAGGCAAACGAAAGCAGTGACACCAAAGTTTCTAATTTCTGTTTGTGTCTCCCCTGAGGAGGTTTCAGACCAGCTATGTCTTTCAGTACTATCTCTTTTGGTTTGGAAGCTATTGCTGGATGTTTGGTAGAAAAAGCTTCTCCGGCCGAGAAAAACACTTTTGGTGCACCATGCAGGTACATTTGAGTTTCCCAGGCAAACGAAAGCAGTGACACCAAAGTTTCTAGTTTCTGTTTGTCTCTCCCCTGAGGAGGTTTCAGGCCAGCTATGTCTTTCAGTACTATCTCTTTTGGTTTGGAAGCTATTGCTGGACGTTTGGTAGAAAAAACTTCAATGTCCGAGAAAAACACTTTTGGTGCACCATGCAGGTACATTTGAGTTTCCCAGGCAAACGAAAGCAGTGACACCAAAGTTTCTAGTTTCTGTTTGTGTCTCCCCTGAGGAGGTTTCAGGCCAGCTATGTCTTTCAGTACTATCTCTTTTGGTTTGGAAGCTATTGCTAAACGTTTGGTAGAAAAAGCTTCTCCGGCCGAGAGAAACACTTTTGGTGCACCATGCAGGTACATTTGAGTTTCCCAGGCAAACGAAAGCAGTGACACCAAAGTTTCTAGTTTCTGTTTGTGTCTCCCCTGAGGAGGTTTCAGGCCAGCTATGTCTTTCAGTACTATCTCTTTTGGTTTGGAAGCTATTGCTGGACGTTTGGTAGAAAAAGCTGCCCGGCCGAGAAAAACACTTTTGGTGCACCATGCAGGTACATTTGAGTTTCCCAGGCAAACGAAAGCAGTGACACCAAAGTTTCTAGTTTCTGTCTGTGTCTCCCCTGAGGAGGTTTCAGGCCAGCAATGTCTTTCAGTACTATCTCTTTTGGTTTGGAAGCTATTGCTGGAAGTTTGGCATGTTTGGTAGATAAAGCTTCTCCGGCCGAGAAAAACACTTTTGGTGCACCATGCAGGTACATTTGAGTGTCCCAGGCAAACGAAAGCAGTGAGACCAAAGTTTCTAGTTTCTGTTTGTGTCTCCCCTGAGGATGTTTCAGGCCAGCTATGTCTTTCAGTACTATCTCTTTTGGTTTGGAAGCTATTGCTGGACGTTTGGTAGAAAAAACTTCAATGGCCGAGAAAAACACTTTTGGTGCACCATTCAGGTACATTTGAGTTTCCCAGGCAAACGAAAGCAGTTACACCAAAGTTTCTAGTTTCTGTTTGTGTCTCCCCTGAGGAGGTTTCAGGCCAGCTATGTCTTTCAGTACTATCTCTTTTGGTTTGGAAGCTATTGCTGGACGTTTGGTAGAAAAAGCTTCTCCCGCCGAGAAAAACACTTTTGGTGCACCATGCAGGTACATTTGAGTTTCCCAGGCAAACGAAAGCAGTGACACCAAAGTTTCTAGTTTCTGTTTGTGTCTCCCCTGAGGAGGTTTCAGGCCAGCTATGTCTTTCAGTACTATCTCTTTTGGTTTGGAAGCTATTGCTGGACGTTTGGTAGAAAAAGCTGCTCCAGCTGAGAGAAACACTTTTGGTGCACCATGCAGGTACATTTGAGTTTCCCAGGCAAACGAAAGCAGTGACACCAAAGTTTCTAGTTTCTGTTTGTGTCTCCCCTGAGGAGGTTTCAGGCCAGCTATGTCTTTCAGTACTATCTCTTTTGGTTTGGAAGCTATTGCTGGACGTTTGGTAGAAAAATCTTCAAAGGCCGAGAAAAACATTTTTGGTGCACCATGCAGGTACATTTGAGTTTCCCAGGCAAACGAAAGCAGTTACACCAAAGTTTCTAGTTTCTGTTTGTGTCTCCCCTGAGGAGGTTTCAGGCCAGCTATGTCTTTCAGTACTATCTCTTTTGGTTTGGAAGCTATTGCTGGACGTTTGGTAGAAAAAGCTGCTCCGGCCGAGAAAAACACTTTTGGTGCACCATGCAGGTACATTTGAGTTTCCCAGGCAAACGAAAGCAGTGAGACCAAAGTTTCTAGTTTCTGTTTGTGTCTCCCCTGAGGAGGTTTCAGGCCAGCTATGTCTTTCAGTACTATCTCTTTTGGTTTGGAAGCTATTGCTGGACGTTTGGTAGAAAAAGCTTCTCCGGCCGAGAAAAACACTTTTGGTGCACCATGCAGGTACATTTGAGTGTCCCAGGCAAACGAAAGCAGTGAGACCAAAGTTTCTAGTTTCTGTTTGTGTCTCCCCTGAGGAGGTTTCAGGCCAGCTATGTCTTTCAGTACTATCTCTTTTGGTTTGGAAGCTATTGCTGGACGTTTGGTAGAAAAAACTTCAATGGCCGAGAAAAACACTTTTGGTGCACCATGCAGGTACATTTGAGTTTCCCAGGCAAACGAAAGCAGTGACACCAAAGTTTCTAGTTTCTGTTTGTGTCTCCCCTGAGGAGGTTTCAGGCCAGCAATGTTTTTCAGTACTATCTCTTTTGGTTTGGAAGCTATTGCTGGACGTTTGGTAGAAAAAGCTGCCCGGCCGAGAAAAACACTTTTGGTGCACCATGCAGGTACATTTGAGTTTCCCAGGCAAACGAAAGCAGTGACACCAAAGTTTCTAGTTTCTGTTTGTGTCTCCCCTGAGGAGGTTTCAGGCCAGCAATGTCTTTCAGTACTATCTCTTTTGGTTTGGAAGCTATTGCTGGAAGTTTGGTAGAAAAAGCTTCTGCGGCCGAGAAAAACACTTTTGGTGCACCATTCAGGTACATTTGAGTTTCCCAGGCAAATGAAAGCAGTTACACCAAAATTTCCAGTTTCTGTTTGTGTCTCCCCTGAGGAGGTTTCAGGCCAGCTATGTCTTTCAGTACTATCTCTTTTGGTTTGGAAGCTATTGCTGGACGTTTGGTAGAAAAAGCTTCTCCGGCCGAGAAAAACACTTTTGGTGCACCATGCAGGTACATTTGAGTTTCCAGGCAAACGAAAGCAGTGACACCAAAGTTTCTAGTTTCTGTTTGTGTCTCCCCTGAGGAGGTTTCAGGCCAGCAATGTTTTTCAGTACTATCTCTTTTGGTTTGGAAGCTATTGCTGGACGTTTGGTAGAAAAAGCAGCCCCGGCCGAGAAAAACTTTTTTTGTGCACCATGCAGGTACATTTGAGTGTCCCAGGCAAACGAAAGCAGTGACACCAAAGTTTCTAGTTTCTGTTTGTCTCTCCCCTGAGGAGGTTTCAGGCCAGCAATGTCTTTCAGTACTATCTCTTTTGGTTTGGATTCTATTGCTGGACGTTTGGTAGAAAAAGCTGCTCCAGCTGAGAGAAACACTTTTGGTGCACCATGCAGGTACATTTGAGTTTCCCAGGCAAACGAAAGCAGTGACACCAAAGTTTCTAGTTTCTGTTTGTGTCTCCCCTGAGGAGGTTTCAGGCCAGCAATGTTTTTCAGTACTATCTCTTTTGGTTTGGAAGCTATTGCTGGACGTTTGGTAGAAAAAGCTGCCCGGCCGAGAAAAACACTTTTGGTGCACCATGCAGGTACATTTGAGTTTCCCAGGCAAACGAAAGCAGTGACACCAAAGTTTCTAATTTCTGTTTGTGTCTCCCCTGAGGAGGTTTCAGACCAGCTATGTCTTTCAGTACTATCTCTTTTGGTTTGGAAGCTATTGCTGGACGTTTGGTAGAAAAATCTTCTCCGGCCGAGAAAAACACTTTTGGTGCACCATGCAGGTACATTTGAGTTTCCCAGGCAAACGAAAGCAGTGACACCAAAGTTTCTAGTTTCTGTTTGTGTCTCCCCTGAGGAGGTTTCAGGCCAGCTATGTCTTTCAGTACTATCTCTTTTGGTTTGGAAGCTATTGCTGGACGTTTGGTAGAAAAAACTTCAATGGCCGAGAAAAACACTTTTGGTGCACCACGCAGGTACATTTGAGTTTCCCAGGCAAACGAAAGCAGTTACACCAAAGTTTCTAGTTTCTGTTTGTGTCTCCCCTGAGGAGGTTTCAGGCCAGCTATGTCTTTCAGTACTATCTCTTTTGGTTTGGAAGCTATTGCTGGACGTTTGGTAGATAAAGCTGCTTTGGCCGAGAAAAACACTTTTGGTGCACCATGCAGGTACATTTGAGTTTCCCAGGCAAACGAAAGCAGTGACACCAAAGTTTCTAGTTTCTGTTTGTGTCTCCCCTGAGGAGGTTTCAGGCCAGCAATGTCTTTCAGTACTATCTCTTTTGGTTTGGAAGCTATTGCTGGATGTTTGGTAGAAAAAGCTTCTCCCGCCGAGAGAAACACTTTTGGTGCACCATGCAGGTACATTTGAGTTTCCCAGGTAAACGAAAGCAGTGACACCAAAGTTTCTAGTTTCTGTTTGTGTCTCCCCTGAGGAGGTTTCAGGCCAGCTATGTCTTTCAGTACTATCTCTTTTGGTTTGGAAGCTATTGCTGGACGTTTGGTAGAAAAAGCTTCTCCGGCCGAGAGAAACACTTTTGGTGCACCATGCAGGTACATTTGAGTTTCCCAGGCAAACGAAAGCAGTTACACCAAAGTTTCTAGTTTCTGTTTGTGTCTCCCCTGAGGAGGTTTCAGGCCAGCTATGTCTTTCAGTACTATCTCTTTTGGTTTGGAAGCTATTGCTGGACGTTTTGTAGAAAAAGCTGCCCGGCCGAGAAAAACACTTTTGGTGCACCATGCAGGTACATTTGAGTTTCCCAGGCAAACGAAAGCAGTGACACCAAAGTTTCTAGTTTCTGTCTGTGTCTCCGCTGAGGAGGTTTCAGGCCAGCAATGTCTTTCAGTACTATCTCTTTTGGTTTGGAAGCTATTGCTGGAAGTTTGGCATGTTTGGTAGATAAAGCTTCTCCGGCCGAGAAAAACACTTTTGGTGCACCATGCAGGTACATTTGAGTGTCCCAGGCAAACGAAAGCAGTTACACCAAAGTTTCTAGTTTCTGTTTGTGTCTCCCCTGAGGAGGTTTCAGGCCAGCTATGTCTTTCAGTACTATCTCTTTTGGTTTGGAAGCTATTGCTGGACGTTTGGTAGAAAAAGCTGCTCCAGCTGAGAGAAACACTTTTGGTGCACCATGCAGGTACATTTGAGTGTCCCAGGCAAACGAAAGCAGTGACACCAAAGTTTCTAGTTTCTATTTGTGTCTCCCCTGAGGAGTTTTCAGGCCAGCAATGTCTTTCAGTACTATCTCTTTTGGTTTGGAAGCTATTGCTGGACGTTTGGTAGAAAAAGCTGCCCGGCCGAGAAAAACACTTTTGGTGCACCATGCAGGTACATTTGAGTTTCCCAGGCAAACGAAAGCAGTGACACCAAAGTTTCTAGTTTCTGTTTGTGTCTCCCCTGAGGAGGTTTCAGGCCAGCAATGTCTTTCAGTACTATCTCTTTTGGTTTGGAAGCTATTGCTGGACGTTTGGTAGAAAAAGCTGCTCCGGCCGAGAAAAACTCTTTTGGTGCACCATGCAGGTACATTTGAGTTTCCCAGGCAAACGAAAGCGGTGAGACCAAAGTTTCTAGTTTCTGTTTGTGTCTCCCCTGAGGAGGTTTCAGGCCAGCAATGTCTTTCAGTACTATCTCTTTTGGTTTGGAACATATTTCTGGACATTTGGTATGTTTGGTAAAAAAAAGCTTCTCCGACCGAGAAAAATACTTTTGGTGCACCATGCAGGTACATTTGAGTTTCCCAGGCAAACAAAAGCAGTGACACCAAAGTTTCTAGTTTCTGTTTGTGTCTCCCCTGAGGAGGTTTCAGGCCAGCTATGTCTTTCAGTACTATCTCTTTTGGTTTGGAAGCTATTGCTGGACGTTTGGTAGAAAAAGCTTCTCCAGCCGAGAAAAACACTTTTGGTGCACCATGCAGGTACATTTGAGTTTCCCAGGCAAACGAAAGCAGTGACACCAAAGTTTCTAGTTTCTGTTTGTCTGTCCCCTGAGGAGGTTTCAGGCCAGCTATGTCTTTCAGTACTATCTCTTTTGGTTTGGAAGCTATTGCTGGACGTTTGGTAGAAAAAGCTTCTCCGGCCGAGAAAAACACTTTTGGTGCACCATGCAGGTACATTTGAGTTTCCCAGGCAAACGAAAGCAGTGACACCAAAGTTTCTAGTTTCTGTTTGTGTCTCCCCTGAGGAGGTTTCAGGCCAGCTATGTCTTTCAGTACTATCTCTTTTGGTTTGGAAGCTATTGCTGGACGTTTGGTAGAAAAAACTTCAATGGCCGAGAAAAACACTTTTGGTGCACCACGCAGGTACATTTGAGTTTCCCAGGCAAACGAAAGCAGTTACACCAAAGTTTCTAGTTTCTGTTTGTGTCTCCCCTGAGGAGGTTTCAGGCCAGCTATGTCTTTCAGTACTATCTCTTTTGGTTTGGAAGCTATTGCTGGACGTTTGGTAGATAAAGCTGCTTTGGCCGAGAAAAACACTTTTGGTGCACCATGCAGGTACATTTGAGTTTCCCAGGCAAACGAAAGCAGTGACACCAAAGTTTCTAGTTTCTGTTTGTGTCTCCCCTGAGGAGGTTTCAGGCCAGCAATGTCTTTCAGTACTATCTCTTTTGGTTTGGAAGCTATTGCTGGATGTTTGGTAGAAAAAGCTTCTCCCGCCGAGAGAAACACTTTTGGTGCACCATGCAGGTACATTTGAGTTTCCCAGGTAAACGAAAGCAGTGACACCAAAGTTTCTAGTTTCTGTTTGTGTCTCCCCTGAGGAGGTTTCAGGCCAGCTATGTCTTTCAGTACTATCTCTTTTGGTTTGGAAGCTATTGCTGGACGTTTGGTAGAAAAAGCTTCTCCGGCCGAGAGAAACACTTTTGGTGCACCATGCAGGTACATTTGAGTTTCCCAGGCAAACGAAAGCAGTTACACCAAAGTTTCTAGTTTCTGTTTGTGTCTCCCCTGAGGAGGTTTCAGGCCAGCTATGTCTTTCAGTACTATCTCTTTTGGTTTGGAAGCTATTGCTGGACGTTTTGTAGAAAAAGCTGCCCGGCCGAGAAAAACACTTTTGGTGCACCATGCAGGTACATTTGAGTTTCCCAGGCAAACGAAAGCAGTGACACCAAAGTTTCTAGTTTCTGTCTGTGTCTCCGCTGAGGAGGTTTCAGGCCAGCAATGTCTTTCAGTACTATCTCTTTTGGTTTGGAAGCTATTGCTGGAAGTTTGGCATGTTTGGTAGATAAAGCTTCTCCGGCCGAGAAAAACACTTTTGGTGCACCATGCAGGTACATTTGAGTGTCCCAGGCAAACGAAAGCAGTTACACCAAAGTTTCTAGTTTCTGTTTGTGTCTCCCCTGAGGAGGTTTCAGGCCAGCTATGTCTTTCAGTACTATCTCTTTTGGTTTGGAAGCTATTGCTGGACGTTTGGTAGAAAAAGCTGCTCCAGCTGAGAGAAACACTTTTGGTGCACCATGCAGGTACATTTGAGTGTCCCAGGCAAACGAAAGCAGTGACACCAAAGTTTCTAGTTTCTATTTGTGTCTCCCCTGAGGAGTTTTCAGGCCAGCAATGTCTTTCAGTACTATCTCTTTTGGTTTGGAAGCTATTGCTGGACGTTTGGTAGAAAAAGCTGCCCGGCCGAGAAAAACACTTTTGGTGCACCATGCAGGTACATTTGAGTTTCCCAGGCAAACGAAAGCAGTGACACCAAAGTTTCTAGTTTCTGTTTGTGTCTCCCCTGAGGAGGTTTCAGGCCAGCAATGTCTTTCAGTACTATCTCTTTTGGTTTGGAAGCTATTGCTGGACGTTTGGTAGAAAAAGCTGCTCCGGCCGAGAAAAACTCTTTTGGTGCACCATGCAGGTACATTTGAGTTTCCCAGGCAAACGAAAGCGGTGAGACCAAAGTTTCTAGTTTCTGTTTGTGTCTCCCCTGAGGAGGTTTCAGGCCAGCAATGTCTTTCAGTACTATCTCTTTTGGTTTGGAACATATTTCTGGACATTTGGCATGTTTGGTAAAAAAAAGCTTCTCCGACCGAGAAAAATACTTTTGGTGCACCATGCAGGTACATTTGAGTTTCCCAGGCAAACAAAAGCAGTGACACCAAAGTTTCTAGTTTCTGTTTGTGTCTCCCCTGAGGAGGTTTCAGGCCAGCTATGTCTTTCAGTACTATCTCTTTTGGTTTGGAAGCTATTGCTGGACGTTTGGTAGAAAAAGCTTCTCCAGCCGAGAAAAACACTTCTGGTGCACCATGCAGGTACATTTGAGTTTCCCAGGCAAACGAAAGCAGTGACACCAAAGTTTCTAGTTTCTGTTTGTCTGTCCCCTGAGGAGGTTTCAGGCCAGCTATGTCTTTCAGTACTATCTCTTTTGGTTTGGAAGCTATTGCTGGACGTTTGGTAGAAAAAGCTTCTCCGGCCGAGAAAAACACTTTTGGTGCACCATGCAGGTACATTTGAGTTTCCCAGGCAAACGAAAGCAGTGACACCAAAGTTTCTAGTTTCTGTTTGTGTCTCCCCTGAGGAGGTTTCAGGCCAGCAATGTCTTTCAGTACTATCTCCTTTGGTTTGGAAGCTATTGCTAAACGTTTGGTAGAAAAAGCTTCTCCGGCCGAGAGAAACACTTTTGGTGCACCATGCAGGTACATTTGAGTTTCCCAGGCAAACGAAAGCAGTGACACCAAAGTTTCTAGTTTCTGTTTGTGTCTCCCCTGAGGAGGTTTCAGGCCAACAATGTCTTTCAGTACTATCTCTTTTGGTTTGGAAGCTATTGCTAGACGTTTGGTAGAAAAAGCTGCTCCAGCTGAAACACTTTTGGTGCACCATGCAGGTACATTTGAGTTTCCCAGGAAACGAAAGCAGTGACACCAAAGTTTCTAGTTTCTGTTTGTGTCTCCCCTGAGGAGGTTTCAGGCCAGCTATGTCTTTCAGTACTATCTCTTTTGGTTTGGAAGCTATTGCTGGACGTTTGGTAGAAAAAGCTGCCCGGCCGTGAAAAACACTTTTGGTGCACCATGCAGGTACATTTGAGTTTCCCAGGCAAATGAAAGCAGTGACACCAAAGTTTCTAGTTTCTGTTTGTGTCTCCCCTGAGGAGGTTTCAGGCCAGCAATGTCTTTCAGTACTATCTCTTTTGGTTTGGAAGCTATTGCTGGAGGTTTGGCATGTTTTGTAGATAAAGCTTCTCCGGCCGTGAAAAACAATTTTGGTGCACCATGAAGGTACATTTGAGTTTCCCAGGCAAACGAAAGCAGTGACACCAAAGTTTCTAGTTTCTGTTTGTGTCTCCCCTGAGGAGGTTTCAGGCCAGCTATGTCTTTCAGTACTATGTCTTTTGGTTTGGAAGCTATTGCTGGACGTTTGGTAGAAAATGCTGCTCTGGCCGAGAAAAACACTTTTGGTGCACCATGCAGGTACATTTGAGTGTCCCAGGCAAACGAAAGCAGTGACACCAAAGTTTCTAGTTTCTATTTGTGTCTCCCCTGAGGAGGTTTGAGGCCAGCTATGTCTTTCAGTACTATCTCTTTTGGTTTGGAAGCTATTGCTGGACGTTTGGTAGAAAAAGCTTCTCCGGCCGAGAAAAACACTTTTGGTGCACCATGCAGGTACATTTGAGTTTCCCAGGCAAACGAAAGCAGTGACACCAAAGTTTCTAGTTTCTGTTTGTGTCTCCCCTGAGGAGGTTTCAGGCCAGCTATGTCTTTCAGTACTATCTCTTTTGGTTTGGAAGCTATTGCTGGAAGTTTGGCATGTTTGGTAGATAAAGCTTCTCCTGCCGAGAAAAACAATTTTGGTGCACCATGCAGGTACATTTGAGTTTCCCAGGCAAACGAAAGCAGTGACACCAAAGTTTCTAGTTTCTATTTGTGTCTCCCCTGAGGAGGTTTCAGGCCAGCAATGTCTTTCAGTACTATCTCTTTTGGTTTGGAAGCTATTGCTGGACGTTTGGCATGTTTGGTAAAAAAAGCTTCTCCGACCGAGAAAAATACATTTGGTGCACCATGCAGGTACATTTGAGTTTCCCAGGCAAACGGAAGCAGTGACACCAAAGTTTCTAGTTTCTGTTTGTGTCTCCCCTGAGGAGGTTTCAGGCCAGCAATGTCTTTCAGTACTATCTCTTTTGGTTTGGAAGCTATTACTGGACGTTTGGTAGAAAAAGCTTCTCCGGCCGAGAAAAACACTTTTGGTGCACCATGCAGGTACATTTGAGTTTCCCAGGCAAACGAAAGCAGTGACACCAAAGTTTCTAGTTTCTGTTTGTGTCTCCCCTGAGGAGGTTTCAGGCCAGCTATGTCTTTCAGTACTATCTCTTTTGGTTTGGAAGCTATTGCTGGACGTTTGGTAGAAAAAACATCAATGGCCGAGAAAAACACTTTTGGTGCACCATGCAGGTACATTTGAGTTTCCCAGGCAAACGAAAGCAGTTACACCAAAGTTTCTAGTTTCTGTTTGTGTCTCCCCTGAGGAGGTTTCAGGCCAGCTATGTCTTTCAGTACTATCTCTTTTGGTTTGGAAGCTATTGCTGGACGTTTGGTAGAAAAAGCTTCTCCGGCCGAGAAAAACACTTTTGGTGCACCATGCAGGTACATTTGAGTTTCCCAGGTAAACGAAAGCAGTGACACCAAAGTTTCTAGTTTCTGTTTGTGTCTCCCCTGAGGAGGTTTCAGGCCAGCTATGTCTTTCAGTACTATCTCTTTTGGTTTGGAAGCTATTGCTAAACATTTGGTAGAAAAAGCTTCTCCGGCCGAGAGAAACACTTTTGGTGCACCATGCAGGTACATTTGAGTTTCCCAGGCAAACGAAAGCAGTGACACCAAAGTTTCTAGTTTCTGTTTGTGTCTCCCCTGAGGAGGTTTCAGGCCAGCTATGTCTTTCAGTACTATCTCTTTTGGTTTGGAAGCTATTGCTAAACATTTGGTAGAAAAAGCTTCTCCGACCGAGAGAAACACTTTTGGTGCACCATGCAGGTACATTTGAGTTTCCCAGGCAAACGAAAGCAGTGACACCAAAGTTTCTAGTTTCTGTTTGTGTCTCCCCTGAGGAGGTTTCAGGCCAGCAATGTCTTTCAGTACTATCTCTTTTGGTTTGGAAGCTATTGCTGGACGTTTGGTAGAAAAAGCTGCTCCAGCTGAGAGAAACACTTTTGGTGCACCATGCAGGTACATTTGAGTTTCCCAGGCAAACGAAAGCAGTGACACCAAAGTTTCTAGTTTCTGTTTGTGTCTCCCCTGAGGAGGTTTCAGGCCAGCTATGTCTTTCAGTACTATCTCTTTTGGTTTGGAAGCTATTGCTGGACGTTTGGTAGAAAAAGCTGCCCGGCCGAGAAAAACACTTTTGGTGCACCATGCAGGTACATTTGAGTTTCCCAGGCAAACGAAAGCAGTGACACCAAAGTTTCTAGTTTCTGTCTGTGTCTCCCCTGAGGAGGTTTCAGGCCAGCAATGTCTTTCAGTACTATCTATTTTGGTTTGGAAGCTATTGCTGGAAGTTTGGCATGTTTGGTAGATAAAGCTTCTCCGGCCGAGAAAAACACTTTTGGTGCACCATGCAGGTACATTTGAGTGTCCCAGGCAAACGAAAGCAGTTACACCAAAGTTTCTAGTTTCTGTTTGTGTCTCCCCTGAGGAGGTTTCAGGCCAGCTATGTCTTTCAGTACTATCTCTTTTGGTTTGGAAGCTATTGCTGGACGTTTGGTAGAAAAAGCTGCTCCAGCTGAGAGAAACACTTTTGGTGCACCATGCAGGTACATTTGAGTGTCCCAGGCAAACGAAAGCAGTGACACCAAAGTTTCTAGTTTCTATTTGTGTCTCCCCTGAGGAGTTTTCAGGCCAGCAATGTCTTTCAGTACTATCTCTTTTGGTTTGGAAGCTATTGCTGGACGTTTGGTAGAAAAAGCTGCCAGGCCGAGAAAAACACTTTTGGTGCACCATGCAGGTACATTTGAGTTTCCCAGGCAAACGAAAGCAGTGACACCAAAGTTTCTAGTTTCTGTTTGTGTCTCCCCTGAGGAGGTTTCAGGCCAGCAATGTCTTTCAGTACTATCTCTTTTGGTTTGGAAGCTATTGCTGGACGTTTGGTAGAAAAAGCTGCTCCGGCCGAGAAAAACACTTTTGGTGCACCATGCAGGTACATTTGAGTTTCCCAGGCAAACGAAAGCGGTGAGACCAAAGTTTCTAGTTTCAGTCTGTGTCTCCCCTGAGGAGGTTTCAGGCCAGCAATGACTTTCAGTACTATCTCTTTTGGTTTGGAAGCTATTGCTGGAAGTTTGGCATATTTTGTAGATAAAGCTTCTCCGGCCGAGAAAAACACTTTTGGTGCACCATGCAGGTACATTTGAGTTTCCCAGGCAAACGAAAGCGGTGAGACCAAAGTTTCTAGTTTCTGTTTGTGTCTCCCCTGAGGAGGTTTCAGGCCAGCTATGTCTTTCAGTACTATCTCTTTTGGTTTGGAACATATTTCTGGACATTTGGCATGTTTGGTAAAAAAAAGCTTCTCCGACCGAGAAAAATACTTTTGGTGCACCATGCAGGTACATTTGAGTTTCCCAGGCAAACAAAAGCAGTGACACCAAAGTTTCTAGTTTCTGTTTGTGTCTCCCCTGAGGAGGTTTCAGGCCAGCTATGTCTTTCAGTACTATCTCTTTTGGTTTGGAAGCTATTGCTGGACGTTTGGTAGAAAAAGCTTCTCCAGCCGAGAAAAACAATTTTGGTGCACCATGCAGGTACATTTGAGTTTCCCAGGCAAACGAAAGCAGTGACACCAAAGTTTCTAGTTTCTGTTTGTGTCTCCCCTGAGGAGGTTTCAGGCCAGCTATGTCTTTCAGTACTATCTCTTTTGGTTTGGAAGCTATTGCTGGACGTTTGGTAGAAAAAGCTTCTCCGGCCGAGAAAAACACTTTTGGTGCACCATGCAGGTACATTTGAGTTTCCCAGGCAAACGAAAGCAGTGACACCAAAGTTTCTAGTTTCTGTTTGTGTCTCCCCTGAGGAGGTTTCAGGCCAGCAATGTCTTTCAGTACTATCTCTTTTGGTTTGGAAGCTATTGCTAAACGTTTGGTAGAAAAAGCTTCTCCGGCCGAGAGAAACACTTTTGGTGCACCATGCAGGTACATTTGAGTTTCCCAGGCAAACGAAAGCAGTGACACCAAAGTTTCTAGTTTCTGTTTGTGTCTCCCCTGAGGAGGTTTCAGGCCAACAATGTCTTTCAGTACTATCTCTTTTGGTTTGGAAGCTATTGCTAGACGTTTGGTAGAAAAAGCTGCTCCAGCTGAGAGAAACACTTTTGGTGCACCATGCAGGTACATTTGAGTTTCCCAGGAAACGAAAGCAGTGACACCAAAGTTTCTAGTTTCTGTTTGTGTCTCCCCTGAGGAGGTTTCAGGCCAGCTATGTCTTTCAGTACTATCTCTTTTGGTTTGGAAGCTATTGCTGGACGTTTGGTAGAAAAAGCTGCCCGGCCGAGAAAAACACTTTTGGTGCACCATGCAGGTACATTTGAGTTTCCCAGGCAAATGAAAGCAGTGACACCAAAGTTTCTAGTTTCTGTTTGTGTCTCCCCTGAGGAGGTTTCAGGCCAGCAATGTCTTTCAGTACTATCTCTTTTGGTTTGGAAGCTATTGCTGGAAGTTTGGCATGTTTTGTAGATAAAGCTTCTCCGGCCGTGAAAAACAATTTTGGTGCACCATGAAGGTACATTTGAGTTTCCCAGGCAAACGAAAGCAGTGACACCAAAGTTTCTAGTTTCTGTTTGTGTCTCCCCTGAGGAGGTTTCAGGCCAGCTATGTCTTTCAGTACTATGTCTTTTGGTTTGGAAGCTATTGCTGGACGTTTGGTAGAAAATGCTGCTCCGGCCGAGAAAAACAATTTTGGTGCACCATGCAGGTACATTTGAGTGTCCCAGGCAAACGAAAGCAGTGACACCAAAGTTTCTAGTTTCTATTTGTGTCTCCCCTGAGGAGGTTTGAGGCCAGCTATGTCTTTCAGTACTATCTCTTTTGGTTTGGAAGCTATTGCTGGACGTTTGGTAGAAAAAGCTTCTCCGGCCGAGAAAAAAACTTTTGGTGCACCATGCAGGTACATTTGAGTTTCCCAGGCAAACAAAAGCAGTGACACCAAAGTTTCTAGTTTCTGTTTGTGTCTCCCCTGAGGAGGTTTCAGGCCAGCTATGTCTTTCAGTACTATCTCTTTTGGTTTGGAAGCTATTGCTGGAAGTTTGGCATGTTTGGTAGATAAAGCTTCTCCGGCCGAGAAAAACACTTTTGGTGCACCATGCAGGTACATTTGAGTTTCCCAGGCAAACGAAAGCAGTGACACCAAAGTTTCTAGTTTCTATTTGTGTCTCCCCTGAGGAGGTTTCAGGCCAGCAATGTCTTTCAGTACTATCTCTTTTGGTTTGGAAGCTATTGCTGGACGTTTGGCATGTTTGGTAAAAAAAGCTTCTCCGACCGAGAAAAATACATTTGGTGCACCATGCAGGTACATTTGAGTTTCCCAGGCAAACGGAAGCAGTGAGACCAAAGTTTCTAGTTTCTGTTTGTGTCTCCCCTGAGGAGGTTTCAGGCCAGCAATGTCTTTCAGTACTATCTCTTTTGGTTTGGAAGCTATTGCTGGACGTTTGGTAGAAAAAGCTTCTCCGGCCGAGAAAAACACTTTTGGTGCACCATGCAGGTACATTTGAGTTTCCCAGGCAAACGAAAGCAGTGACACCAAAGTTTCTAGTTTCTGTTTGTCTCTCCCCTGAGGAGGTTTCAGGCCAGCTATGTCTTTCAGTACTATCTCTTTTGGTTTGGAAGCTATTGCTGGACGTTTGGTAGAAAAAAAAAAAATGGCCGAGAAAAACACTTTTGGTGCACCATGCAGGTACATTTGAGTTTCCCAGGCAAACGAAAGCAGTTACACCAAAGTTTCTAGTTTCTGTTTGTGTCTCCCCTGAGGAGGTTTCAGGCCAGCTATGTCTTTCAGTACTATCTCTTTTGGTTTGGAAGCTATTGCTGGACGTTTGGTAGAAAAAGCTTCTCCGGCCGAGAAAAACACTTTTGGTGCACCATGCAGGTACATTTGAGTTTCCCAGGCAAACGAAAGCAGTGACACCAAAGTTTCTAGTTTCTGTTTGTGTCTCCCCTGAGGAGGTTTCAGGCCAGCTATGTCTTTCAGTACTATCTCTTTTGGTTTGGAAGCTATTGCTGGACGTTTGGTAGAAAAAGCTTCTCCGGCCGAGAAAAAAACTTTTGGTGCACCATGCAGGTACATTTGAGTTTCCCAGGCAAATGAAAGCAGTGACACCAAAGTTTCTAGTTTCTGTTTGTCTCTCCCCTGAGGAGGTTTCAGGCCAGCTATGTCTTTCAGTACTATCTCTTTTGGTTTGGAAGGTATTACTGGACGTTTGGTAGAAAAAGCTTCTCCGGCCGAGAAAAACACTTTTGGTGCACCATGCAGGTACATTTGAGTTTCCCAGGCAAACGAAAGCAGTGACACCAAAGTTTCTAGTTTCTGTTTGTCTCTCCCCTGAGGAGGTTTCAGGCCAGCTATGTCTTTCAGTACTATCTCTTTTGGTTTGGAAGCTATTGCTGGACGTTTGGTAGAAAAAGCTTCTCCGGCCGAGAAAAACACTTTTGGTGCACCATGCAGGTACATTTGAGTTTCCCAGGCAAACGAAAGCAGTGACACCAAAGTTTCTAGTTTCTGTTTGTGTCTCCCCTGAGGAGGTTTGAGGCCAGCTATGTCTTTCAGTACTATCTCTTTTGGTTTGGAAGCTATTGCTGGAAGTTTGGCATGTTTGGTAGATAAAGCTTCTCCGGCCGAGAAAAACACTTTTGGTGCACCATGCAGGTACATTTGAGTTTCCCAGGCAAACGAAAGCAGTGACACCAAAGTTTCTAGTTTCTATTTGTGTCTCCCCTGAGGAGGTTTCAGGCCAGCAATGTCTTTCAGTACTATCTCTTTTGGTTTGGAAGCTATTGCTGGACGTTTGGCATGTTTGGTAAAAAAAGCTTCTCCGACCGAGAAAAATACATTTGGTGCACCATGCAGGTACATTTGAGTTTCCCAGGCAAACGGAAGCAGTGACACCAAAGTTTCTAGTTTCTGTTTGTGTCTCCCCTGAGGAGGTTTCAGGCCAGCAATGTCTTTCAGTACTATCTCTTTTGGTTTGGAAGCTATTACTGGACGTTTGGTAGAAAAAGCTTCTCCGGCCGAGAAAAACACTTTTGGTGCACCATGCAGGTACATTTGAGTTTCCCAGGCAAACGAAAGCAGTGACACCAAAGTTTCTAGTTTCTGTTTGTCTCTCCCCTGAGGAGGTTTCAGGCCAGCTATGTCTTTCAGTACTATCTCTTTTGGTTTGGAAGCTATTGCTGGACGTTTGGTAGAAAAAACATCAATGGCCGAGAAAAACACTTTTGGTGCACCATGCAGGTACATTTGAGTTTCCCAGGCAAACGAAAGCAGTTACACCAAAGTTTCTAGTTTCTGTTTGTGTCTCCCCTGAGGAGGTTTCAGGCCAGCTATGTCTTTCAGTACTATCTCTTTTGGTTTGGAAGCTATTGCTGGACGTTTGGTAGAAAAAGCTTCTCCGGCCGAGAAAAACACTTTTGGTGCCCCATGCAGGTACATTTGAGTTTCCCAGGCAAACGAAAGCAGTGACACCAAAGTTTCTAGTTTCTGTTTGTGTCTCCCCTGAGGAGGTTTGAGGCCAGCTATGTCTTTCAGTACTATCTCTTTTGGTTTGGAAGCTATTGCTGGACGTTTGGTAGAAAAAGCTTCTCCGGCCGAGAAAAACACTTTTGGTGCACCATGCAGGTACATTTGAGTTTCCCAGGCAAATGAAAGCAGTGACACCAAAGTTTCTAGTTTCTGTTTGTGTCTCCCCTGAGGAGGTTTCAGGCCAGCAATGTCTTTCAGTACTATCTCTTTTGGTTTGGAAGGTATTACTGGACGTTTGGTAGAAAAAGCTTCTCCGGCCGAGAAAAACACTTTTGGTGCACCATGCAGGTACATTTGAGTTTCCCAGGCAAACGAAAGCAGTGACACCAAAGTTTCTAGTTTCTGTTTGTCTCTCCCCTGAGGAGGTTTCAGGCCAGCTATGTCTTTCAGTACTATCTCTTTTGGTTTGGAAGCTATTGCTGGACGTTTGGTAGAAAAAGCTTCTCCGGCCGAGAAAAACACTTTTGGTGCACCATGCAGGTACATTTGAGTTTCCCAGGCAAACGAAAGCAGTGACACCAAAGTTTCTAGTTTCTGTTTGTCTCTCCCCTGAGGAGGTTTGAGGCCAGCTATGTCTTTCAGTACTATCTCTTTTGGTTTGGAAGCTATTGCTGGACGTTTGGTAGAAAAAGCTGCCCCGGCCGAGAAAAACACTTTTGGTGCACCATGCAGGTACATTTGAGTTTCCCAGGCAAACAAAAGCAGTGACACCAAAGTTTCTAGTTTCTGTTTGTGTCTCCCCTGAGGAGGTTTCAGGCCAGCTATGTCTTTCAGTACTATCTCTTTTGGTTTGGAAGCTATTGCTGGACGTTTGGTAGAAAAAGCTTCTCCGGCCGAGAAAAAAACTTTTGGTGCACCATGCAGGTACATTTGAGTTTCCCAGGCAAACGAAAGCAGTGACACCAAAGTTTCTAGTTTCTGTTTGTGTCTCCCTTGAGGAGGTTTCAGGCCAGCAATGTCTTTCAGTACTATCTCTTTTGGTTTGGAAGCTATTGCTGGAAGTTTGGCATGTTTGGTAGATAAAGCTTCTCCGGCTGAGAAAAACACTTTTGGTGCACCATGCAGGTACATTTGAGTGTCCCAGGCAAACGAAAGCAGTGACACCAAAGTTTCTAGTTTCTATTTGTGTCTCCCCTGAGGAGGTTTCAGGCCAGCTATGTCTTTCAGTACTATCTCTTTTGGTTTGGAACATATTTCTGGACGTTTGGCATGTTTGGTAAAAAAAAGCTTCTCCGACCGAGAAAAATACATTTGGTGCACCATGCAGGTACATTTGAGTTTCCCAGTCAAACAAAAGCAGTGACACCAAAGTTTCTAGTTTCTGTTTGTGTCTCCCCTGAGGAGGTTTCAGGCCAGCTATGTCTTTCAGTACTATCTCTTTTGGTTTGGAAGCTATTGCTGGACGTTTGGTAGAAAAAGCTGCCCGGCCGAGAAAAACACTTTTGGTGCACCATGCAGGTACATTTGAGTTTCCCAGGCAAATGAAAGCAGTGACACCAAAGTTTCTAGTTTCTGTTTGTCTCTCCCCTGAGGAGGTTTCAGGCCAGCTATGTCTTTCAGTACTATCTCTTTTGGTTTGGAAGCTATTGCTGGACGTTTGGTAGAAAAAACATCAATGGCCGAGAAAAACACTTTTGGTGCACCATGCAGGTACATTTGAGTTTCCCAGGCAAACGAAAGCAGTTACACCAAAGTTTCTAGTTTCTGTTTGTGTCTCCCCTGAGGAGGTTTCAGGCCAGCTATGTCTTTCAGTACTATCTATTTTGGTTTGGAAGCTATTGCTGGACGTTTGGTAGAAAAAGCTTCTCCGGCCGAGAAAAACACTTTTGGTGCACCATGCAGGTACATTTGAGTTTCCCAGGCAAACGAAAGCAGTGACACCAAAGTTTCTAGTTTCTGTTTGTGTCTCCCCTGAGGAGGTTTGAGGCCAGCTATGTCTTTCAGTACTATCTCTTTTGGTTTGGAAGCTATTGCTGGACGTTTGGTAGAAAAAGCTTCTCCGGCCGAGAAAAAAACTTTTGGTGCACCATGCAGGTACATTTGAGTTTCCCAGGAAAATGAAAGCAGTGACACCAAAGTTTCTAGTTTCTGTTTGTGTCTCCCCTGAGGAGGTTTCAGGCCAGCTATGTCTTTCAGTACTATCTCTTTTGGTTTGGAAGGTATTACTGGACGTTTGGTAGAAAAAGCTTCTCCGGCCGAGAAAAACACTTTTGGTGCACCATGCAGGTACATTTGAGTTTCCCAGGCAAACGAAAGCAGTGACACCAAAGTTTCTAGTTTCTGTTTGTCTCTCCCCTGAGGAGGTTTCAGGCCAGCTATGTCTTTCAGTACTATCTCTTTTGGTTTGGAAGCTATTGCTGGACGTTTGGTAGAAAAAACATCAATGGCCGAGAAAAACACTTTTGGTGCACCATGCAGGTACATTTGAGTTTCCCAGGCAAACAAAGCAGTTACACCAAAGTTTCTAGTTTCTGTTTGTGTCTCCCCTGAGGAGGTTTCAGGCCAGCTATGTCTTTCAGTACTATCTCTTTTGGTTTGGAAGCTATTGCTGGACGTTTGGTAGAAAAAGCTTCTCCGGCCGAGAAAAACACTTTTGGTGCCCCATGCAGGTACATTTGAGTTTCCCAGGCAAACGAAAGCAGTGACACCAAAGTTTCTAGTTTCTGTTTGTGTCTCCCCTGAGGAGGTTTGAGGCCAGCTATGTCTTTCAGTACTATCTCTTTTGGTTTGGAAGCTATTGCTGGACGTTTGGTAGAAAAAGCTTCTCCGGCCGAGAAAAACACTTTTGGTGCACCATGCAGGTACATTTGAGTTTCCCAGGCAAATGAAAGCAGTGACACCAAAGTTTCTAGTTTCTGTTTGTGTCTCCCCTGAGGAGGTTTCAGGCCAGCAATGTCTTTCAGTACTATCTCTTTTGGTTTGGAAGGTATTACTGGACGTTTGGTAGAAAAAGCTTCTCCGGCCGAGAAAAACACTTTTGGTGCACCATGCAGGTACATTTGAGTTTCCCAGGCAAACGAAAGCAGTGACACCAAAGTTTCTAGTTTCTGTTTGTCTCTCCCCTGAGGAGGTTTCAGGCCAGCTATGTCTTTCAGTACTATCTCTTTTGGTTTGGAAGCTATTGCTGGACGTTTGGTAGAAAAAGCTTCTCCGGCCGAGAAAAACACTTTTGGTGCACCATGCAGGTACATTTGAGTTTCCCAGGCAAACGAAAGCAGTGACACCAAAGTTTCTAGTTTCTGTTTGTCTCTCCCCTGAGGAGGTTTGAGGCCAGCTATGTCTTTCAGTACTATCTCTTTTGGTTTGGAAGCTATTGCTGGACGTTTTGTAGAAAAAGCTTCTCCGGCCGAGAAAAACACTTTTGGTGCACCATGCAGGTACATTTGAGTGTCCCAGGCAAACGAAAGCAGTGACACCAAAGTTTCTAGTTTCTATTTGTGTCTCCCCTGAGGAGGTTTCAGGCCAGCTATGTCTTTCAGTACTATCTCTTTTGGTTTGGAACATATTTCTGGACGTTTGGCATGTTTGGTAAAAAAAAGCTTCTCCGACCGAGAAAAATACATTTGGTGCACCATGCAGGTACATTTGAGTTTCCCAGTCAAACAAAAGCAGTGACACCAAAGTTTCTAGTTTCTGTTTGTGTCTCCCCTGAGGAGGTTTCAGGCCAGCTATGTCTTTCAGTACTATCTCTTTTGGTTTGGAAGCTATTGCTGGACGTTTGGTAGAAAAAGCTGCCCGGCCGAGAAAAACACTTTTGGTGCACCATGCAGGTACATTTGAGTTTCCCAGGCAAATGAAAGCAGTGACACCAAAGTTTCTAGTTTCTGTTTGTCTCTCCCCTGAGGAGGTTTCAGGCCAGCTATGTCTTTCAGTACTATCTCTTTTGGTTTGGAAGCTATTGCTGGACGTTTGGTAGAAAAAACATCAATGGCCGAGAAAAACACTTTTGGTGCACCATGCAGGTACATTTGAGTTTCCCAGGCAAACGAAAGCAGTTACACCAAAGTTTCTAGTTTCTGTTTGTGTCTCCCCTGAGGAGGTTTCAGGCCAGCTATGTCTTTCAGTACTATCTCTTTTGGTTTGGAAGCTATTGCTGGACGTTTGGTAGAAAAAGCTTCTCCGGCCGAGAAAAACACTTTTGGTGCACCATGCAGGTACATTTGAGTTTCCCAGGCAAACGAAAGCAGTGACACCAAAGTTTCTAGTTTCTGTTTTTGTCTCCCCTGAGGAGGTTTCAGGCCAGCAATGTCTTTCAGTACTATCTCTTTTGGTTTGGAAGCTATTACTGGACGTTTGGTAGAAAAAGCTTCTCCGGCCGAGAAAAACACTTTTGGTGCACCATGCAGGTACATTTGAGTTTCCCAGGAAAATGAAAGCAGTGACACCAAAGTTTCTAGTTTCTGTTTGTGTCTCCCCTGAGGAGGTTTCAGGCCAGCTATGTCTTTCAGTACTATCTCTTTTGGTTTGGAAGGTATTACTGGACGTTTGGTAGAAAAAGCTTCTCCGGCCGAGAAAAACACTTTTGGTGCACCATGCAGGTACATTTGAGTTTCCCAGGCAAACGAAAGCAGTGACACCAAAGTTTCTAGTTTCTGTTTGTCTCTCCCCTGAGGAGGTTTCAGGCCAGCTATGTCTTTCAGTACTATCTCTTTTGGTTTGGAAGCTATTGCTGGACGTTTGGTAGAAAAAGCTTCTCCGGCCGAGAAAAACACTTTTGGTGCACCATGCAGGTACATTTGAGTTTCCCAGGCAAACGAAAGCAGTGACACCAAAGTTTCTAGTTTCTGTTTATCTCTCCCCTGAGGAGGTTTGAGGCCAGCTATGTCTTTCAGTACTATCTCTTTTGGTTTGGAAGCTATTGCTGGACGTTTGGTAGAAAAAGCTTCTCCGGCCGAGAAAAACACTTTTGGTGCACCATGCAGGTACATTTGAGTGTCCCAGGCAAACGAAAGCAGTGACACCAAAGTTTCTAGTTTCTATTTGTGTCTCCCCTGAGGAGGTTTCAGGCCAGCTATGTCTTTCAGTACTATCTCTTTTGGTTTGGAACATATTTCTGGACGTTTGGCATGTTTGGTAAAAAAAAGCTTCTCCGACCGAGAAAAAAACATTTGGTGCACCATGCAGGTACATTTGAGTTTCCCAGTCAAACAAAAGCAGTGACACCAAAGTTTCTAGTTTCTGTTTGTGTCTCCCCTGAGGAGGTTTCAGGCCAGCTATGTCTTTCAGTACTATCTCTTTTGGTTTGGAAGCTATTGCTGGACGTTTTGTAGAAAAAGCTGCCCGGCCGAGAAAAACACTTTTGGTGCACCATGCAGGTACATTTGAGTTTCCCAGGCAAACGAAAGCAGTGACACCAAAGTTTCTAGTTTCTGTTTGTGTCTCCCCTGAGGAGGTTTCAGGCCAGCTATGTCTTTCAGTACTATGTCTTTTGGTTTGGAAGCTATTGCTGGACGTTTGGTAGAAAATGCTGCTCCGGCCGAGAAAAACAATTTTGGTGCACCATGCAGGTACATTTGAGTGTCCCAGGCAAACGAAAGCAGTGACACCAAAGTTTCTAGTTTCTGTTTGTGTCTCCCCTGAGGAGGTTTCAGGCCAGCTATGTCTTTCAGTACTATCTCTTTTGGTTTGGAAGCTATTGCTGGAAGTTTGGCATTTTTGGTAGATAAAGCTTCTCCGGCCGAGAAAAACACTTTTGGTGCACCATGCAGGTACATTTGAGTTTCCCAGGCAAACGAAAGCAGTGACACCAAAGTTTCTAGTTTCTATTTGTGTCTCCCCTGAGGAGGTTTCAGGCCAGCTATGTCTTTCAGTACTATCTCTTTTGGTTTGGAAGCTATTGCTGGACGTTTGGCATGTTTGGTAAAAAAAGCTTCTCCGACCGAGAAAAATACTTTTGGTGCACCATGCAGGTACATTTGAGTTTCCCAGGCAAACGGAAGCAGTGACACCAAAGTTTCTAGTTTCTGTTTGTGTCTCCCCTGAGGAGGTTTCAGGCCAGCAATGTCTTTCAGTACTATCTCTTTTGGTTTGGAAGCTATTACTGGACGTTTGGTAGAAAAAGCTTCTCCGGCCGAGAAAAACACTTTTGGTGCACCATGCAGGTACATTTGAGTTTCCCAGGCAAACGAAAGCAGTGACACCAAAGTTTCTAGTTTCTGTTTGTGTCTCCCCTGAGGAGGTTTCAGGCCAGCTATGTCTTTCAGTACTATCTCTTTTGGTTTGGAAGCTATTGCTGGACGTTTGGTAGAAAAAACATCAATGGCCGAGAAAAACCCTTTTGGTGCAACATGCAGGTACATTTGAGTTTCCCAGGCAAACGAAATCAGTTACACCAAAGTTTCTAGTTTCTGTTTGTGTCTCCCCTGAGGAGGTTTCAGGCCAGCTATGTCTTTCAGTACTATCTCTTTTGGTTTGGAAGCTATTGCTGGACGTTTGGTAGAAAAAGCTTCTCCGGCCGAGAAAAACACTTTTGGTGCACCATGCAGGTACATTTGAGTTTCCCAGGCAAACGAAAGCAGTGACACCAAAGTTTCTAGTTTCTGTTTGTGTCTCCCCTGAGGAGGTTTGAGGCCAGCTATGTCTTTCAGTACTATCTCTTTTGGTTTGGAAGCTATTGCTGGAAGTTTGGCATTTTTGGTAGATAAAGCTTCTCCGGCCGAGAAAAACACTTTTGGTGCACCATGCAGGTACATTTGAGTTTCCCAGGCAAACGAAAGCAGTGACACCAAAGTTTCTAGTTTCTATTTGTGTCTCCCCTGAGGAGGTTTCAGGCCAGCAATGTCTTTCAGTACTATCTCTTTTGGTTTGGAAGCTATTGCTGGACGTTTGGCATGTTTGGTAAAAAAAGCTTCTCCGACCGAGAAAAATACTTTTGGTGCACCATGCAGGTACATTTGAGTTTCCCAGGCAAACGGAAGCAGTGACACCAAAGTTTCTAGTTTCTGTTTGTGTCTCCCCTGAGGAGGTTTCAGGCCAGCAATGTCTTTCAGTACTATCTCTTTTGGTTTGGAAGCTATTGCTGGACGTTTGGTAGAAAAAGCTTCTCCGGCCGAGAAAAACACTTTTGGTGCACCATGCAGGTACATTTGAGTTTCCCAGGCAAACGAAAGCAGTGACACCAAAGTTTCTAGTTTCTGTTTGTCTCTCCCCTGAGGAGGTTTCAGGCCAGCTATGTCTTTCAGTACTATCTCTTTTGGTTTGGAAGCTATTGCTGGACGTTTGGTAGAAAAAACATCAATGGCCGAGAAAAACCCTTTTGGTGCAACATGCAGGTACATTTGAGTTTCCCAGGCAAACGAAATCAGTTACACCAAAGTTTCTAGTTTCTGTTTGTGTCTCCCCTGAGGAGGTTTCAGGCCAGCTATGTCTTTCAGTACTATCTCTTTTGGTTTGGAAGCTATTGCTGGACGTTTGGTAGAAAAAGCTTCTCCGGCCGAGAAAAACACTTTTGGTGCACCATGCAGGTACATTTGAGTTTCCCAGGCAAACGAAAGCAGTGACACCAAAGTTTCTAGTTTCTGTTTGTGTCTCCCCTGAGGAGGTTTGAGGCCAGCTATGTCTTTCAGTACTATCTGTTTTGGTTTGGAAGCTATTGCTGGACGTTTGGTAGAAAAAGCTTCTCCGGCCGAGAAAAAAACTTTTGGTGCACCATGCAGGTACATTTGAGTTTCCCAGGCAAACGAAAGCAGTGACACCAAAGTTTCTAGTTTCTGTTTGTGTCTCCCCTGAGGAGGTTTCAGGCCAGCTATGTCTTTCAGTACTATCTCTTTTGGTTTGGAAGCTATTGCTGGACGTTTGGTAGAAAAAGCTTCTCCGGCCGAGAAAAACACTTTTGGTGCACCATGCAGGTACATTTGAGTTTCCCAGGCAAACGAAAGCAGTGACACCAAAGTTTCTAGTTTCTGTTTGTCTCTCCCCTGAGGAGGTTTCAGGCCAGCTATGTCTTTCAGTAGTATCTCTTTTGGTTTGGAAGCTATTGCTGGACGTTTGGTAGAAAAAGCTTCTCCGGCCGAGAAAAACACTTTTGGTGCACCATGCAGGTACATTTGAGTTTCCCAGGCAAACGAAAGCAGTGACACCAAAGTTTCTAGTTTCTGTTTGTGTCTCCCCTGAGGAGGTTTCAGGCCAGCTATGTCTTTCAGTACTATCTCTTTTGGTTTGGAAGCTATTGCTGGACGTTTGGTAGAAAAAGCTGCCCGGCCGAGAAAAACACTTTTGGTGCACCATGCAGGTACATTTGAGTTTCCCAGGCAAATGAAAGCAGTGACACCAAAGTTTCTAGTTTCTGTTTGTGTCTCCCCTGAGGAGGTTTCAGGCCAGCAATGTCTTTCAGTACTATCTCTTTTGGTTTGGAAGCTATTGCTGGACGTTTGGCATGTTTTGTAGATAAAGCTTCTCCGGCCGAGAAAAACAATTTTGGTGCACCATGAAGGTACATTTGAGTTTCCCAGGCAAAAGAAAGCAGTGACACCAAAGTTTCTAGTTTCTGTTTGTGTCTCCCCGAGGAGGTTTCAGCCCAGCTATGTCTTTCAGTACTATGTCTTTTGGTTTGGAAGCTATTGCTGGATTTTTGGTAGAAAATGCTGCTCCGGCCGAGAAAAACACTTTTGGTGCACCATGCAGGTACATTTGAGTTTCCCAGGCAAACGAAAGCAGCGACACCAAAGTTTCTAGTTTCTATTTGTGTCTCCCCTGAGGAGGTTTCAGGCCAGCTATGTCTTTCAGTACTATCTCTTTTGGTTTGGAAGCTATTGCTGGACGTTTGGCATGTTTGGTAGATAAAGCTTCTCCGGCCGAGAAAAACACTTTTGGTGCACCATGCAGGTACATTTGAGTTTCCCAGGCAAACGAAAGCAGTGACACCAAAGTTTCTAGTTTCTATTTGTGTCTCCCCTGAGGAGGTTTCAGGCCAGCAATGTCTTTCAGTACTATCTCTTTTGGTTTGGAAGCTATGGCTGGACGTTTGGCATGTTTGGTAAAAAAAGCTTCTCCGACCGAGAAAAATACTTTTGGTGCACCATGCAGGTACATTTGAGTTTCCCAGGCAAACGGAAGCAGTGACACCAAAGTTTCTAGTTTCTATTTGTGTCTCCCCTGAGGAGGTTTCAGGCCAGCAATGTCTTTCAGTACTATCTCTTTTGGTTTGGAAGCTATTACTGGACGTTTGGTAGAAAAAGCTTCTCCGGCCGAGAAAAATACTTTTGGTGCACCATGCAGGTACATTTGAGTTTCCCAGGCAAACGAAAGCAGTGACACCAAAGTTTCTAGTTTCTGTTTGTGTCTCCCCTGAGGAGGTTTCAGGCCAGCTATGTCTTTCAGTACTATCTCTTTTGGTTTGGAAGCTATTGCTGGACGTTTGGTAGAAAAAACATCAATGGCCGAGAAAAACACTTTTGGTGCACCATGCAGGTACATTTGAGTTTCCCAGGCAAACGAAAGCAGTGACACCAAAGTTTCTAGTTTCTGTTTGTGTCTCCCCTGAGGAGGTTTCAGGCCAGCTATGTCTTTCAGTACTATCTCTTTTGGTTTGGAAGCTATTGCTGGACGTTTGGTAGAAAATGCTGCCCGGCCGAGAAAAACACTTTTGGTGCACCATGCAGGTACATTTGAGTTTCCCAGGCAAACGAAAGCAGTGACACCAAAGTTTCTAGTTTCTGTTTGTGTCTCCCCTGAGGAGGTTTCAGGCCAGCAATGTCTTTCAGTACTATCTCTTTTGGTTTGGAAGCTATTGCTAGACGTTTGGTAGAAAAAGCTGCTCCAGCTGAGAGAAACACTTTTGGTGCACCATGCAGGTACATTTGAGTTTCCCAGGCAAACGAAAGCAGTGACACCAAAGTTTCTAGTTTCTGTTTGTGTCTCCCCTGAGGAGGTTTCAGGCCAGCTATGTCTTTCAGTACTATCTCTTTTGGTTTGGAAGCTATTGCTGGACGTTTGGTAGAAAAAGCTGCCCGGCCGAGAAAAACACTTTTGGTGCACCATGCAGGTACATTTGAGTTTCCCAGGCAAATGAAAGCAGTGACACCAAAGTTTCTAGTTTCTGTTTGTGTCTCCCCTGAGGAGGTTTCAGGCCAGCAATGTCTTTCAGTACTATCTCTTTTGGTTTGGAAGCTATTGCTGGAAGTTTGGCATGTTTTGTAGATAAAGCTTCTCTGGCCGAGAAAAACACTTTTGGTGCACCATGAAGGTACATTTGAGTTTCCCAGGCAAACAAAAGCAGTGACACCAAAGTTTCTAGTTTCTGTTTGTGTCTCCCCTGAGGAGGTTTCAGGCCAGCTATGTCTTTCAGTACTATGTCTTTTGGTTTGGAAGCTATTGCTGGACGTTTGGTAGAAAATGCTGCTCCGGCCGAGAAAAACAATTTTGGTGCACCATGCAGGTACATTTGAGTGTCCCAGGCAAACGAAAGCAGTGACACCAAAGTTTCTAGTTTCTATTTGTGTCTCCCCTGAGGAGGTTTCAGGCCAGCTATGTCTTTCAGTACTATCTCTTTTGGTTTGGAAGCTATTGCTAGACGTTTGGTAGAAAAAGCTTCTCCGGCCGAGAAAAACACTTTTGGTGCACCATGCAGGTACATTTGAGTTTCCCAGGCAAACAAAAGCAGTGACACCAAAGTTTCTAGTTTCTGTTTGTGTCTCCCCTGAGGAGGTTTCAGGCCAGCTATGTCTTTCAGTACTATCTCTTTTGGTTTGGAAGCTATTGCTGGAAGTTTGGCATTTTTGGTAGATAAAGCTTCTCCGGCCGAGAAAAACACTTTTGGTGCACCATGCAGGTACATTTGAGTTTCCCAGGCAAACGAAAGCAGTGACACCAAAGTTTCTAGTTTCTATTTGTGTCTCCCCTGAGGAGGTTTCAGGCCAGCAATGTCTTTCAGTACTATCTCTTTTGGTTTGGAACATATTTCTGGACGTTTGGTAGAAAAAGCTTCTCCGGCCGAGAAAAATACTTTTGGTGCACCATGCAGGTACATTTGAGTTTCCCAGGCAAACGAAAGCAGTGACACCAAAGTTTCTAGTTTCTGTTTGTCTCTCCCCTGAGGAGGTTTCAGGCCAGCTATGTCTTTCAGTACTATCTCTTTTGGTTTGGAAGCTATTGCTGGACGTTTGGTAGAAAAAACATCAATGGCCGAGAAAAACAATTTTGGTGCACCATGCAGGTACATTTGAGTTTCCCAGGCAAACGAAAGCAGTGACACCAAAGTTTCTAGTTTCTGTTTGTGTCTCCCCTGAGGAGGTTTCAGGCCAGCTATGTCTTTCAGTACTATCTCTTTTGGTTTGGAAGCTATTGCTGGACGTTTGGTAGGTAAAGCTTCTCCGGCCGAGAAAAACACTTTTGGTGCACCATGCAGGTACATTTGAGTTTCCCAGGCAAACGAAAGCAGTGACACCAAAGTTTCTAGTTTCTGTTTGTGTCTCCCCTGAGGAGGTTTCAGGCCAGTTATTTCTTTCAGTACTATCTCTTTTGGTTTGGAAGCTATTGCTGGACGTTTGGTAGAAAAAGCTTCTCCGGCCGAGAAAAACACTTTTGGTGCACCATGCAGGTACATTTGAGTTTCCCAGGCAAACGAAAGCGGTGAGACCAAATTTTCTAGTTTCTGTCTGTGTCTCCCCTGAGGAGGTTTCAGGCCAGCAATGTCTTACAGTACTATCTCTTTTGGTTTGGAAGCTATTGCTGGAAGTTTGGCATGTTTGGTAGGTAAAGCTTCTCCGGCCGAGAAAAACACTTTTGGTGCACCATGCAGGTACATTTGAGTTTCCCAGGCAAACGAAAGCAGTGACTCCAAAGTTTCTAGTTTCTGTTTGTGTCTCCCCTGAGGAGGTTTCAGGCCAGCTATGTCTTTCAGTACTATGTCTTTTGGTTTGGAAGCTATTGCTGGACGTTTGGTAGAAAATGCTGCTCCGGCCGAGAAAAACACTTTTGGTGCACCATGCAGGTACATTTGAGTGTCCCAGGCAAACGAAAGTTGAGACACCAAAGTTTCTAGTTTTTTTTTGTGTCTCCTCTGAGGAGGTTTCAGGCCAGCTATGTCTTTCAGTACTATCTCTTTTGGTTTGGAAGCTATTGCTGGACGTTTGGTAGAAAAAGCTGCTCCGGCCGAGAAAAACACTTTTGGTGCAACATGCAGGTACATTTGAGTTTCCCAGGCAAACGAAATCAGTTACACCAAAGTTTCTAGTTTCTGTTTGTGTCTCCCCTGAGGAGGTTTCAGGCCAGCTATGTCTTTCAGTACTATCTCTTTTGGTTTGGAAGCTATTGCTGGACGTTTGGTAGAAAAAGCTTCTCCGGCCGAGAAAAACACTTTTGGTGCACCATGCAGGTACATTTGAGTTTCCCAGGCAAACGAAAGCAGTGACACCAAAGTTTCTAGTTTCTGTTTGTGTCTCCCCTGAGGAGGTTTGAGGCCAGCTATGTCTTTCAGTACTATGTCTTTTGGTTTGGAAGCTATTGCTGGACGTTTGGTAGAAAAAGCTTCTCCGGCCGAGAAAAAAACTTTTGGTGCACCATGCAGGTACATTTGAGTTTCCCAGGCAAACGAAAGCAGTGACACCAAAGTTTCTAGTTTCTGTTTGTGTCTCCCCTGAGGAGGTTTCAGGCCAGCAATTTCTTTCAGTACTATCTCTTTTGGTTTGGAAGGTATTACTGGACGTTTGGTAGAAAAAGCTTCTCCGGCCGAGAAAAACACTTATGGTGCACCATGCAGGTACATTTGAGTTTCCCAGGCAAACGAAAGCAGTGACACCAAAGTTTCTAGTTTCTGTTTGTCTCTCCCCTGAGGAGGTTTCAGGCCAGCTATGTCTTTCAGTAGTATCTCTTTTGGTTTGGAAGCTATTGCTGGACGTTTGGTAGAAAAAGCTTCTCCGGCCGAGAAAAACACTTTTGGTGCACCATGCAGGTACATTTGAGTTTCCCAGGCAAACGAAAGCAGTGACACCAAAGTTTCTAGTTTCTGTTTGTGTCTCCCCTGAGGAGGTTTCAGGCCAGCTATGTCTTTCAGTACTATCTCTTTTGGTTTGGAAGCTATTGCTGGACGTTTGGTAGAAAAAGCTTCTCCGGCCGAGAAAAAAACTTTTGGTGCACCATGCAGGTACATTTGAGTTTCCCAGGCAAACGAAAGCAGTGACACCAAAGTTTCTAGTTTCTGTTTGTGTCTCCCTTGAGGAGGTTTCAGGCCAGCAATGTCTTTCAGTACTATCTCTTTTGGTTTGGAAGCTATTGCTGGAAGTTTGGCATGTTTTGTAGATAAAGCTTCTCCGGCCGAGAAACACACTTTTGGTGCACCATGCAGGTACATTTGAGTGTCCCAGGCAAACGAAAGCAGTGACACCAAAGTTTCTAGTTTCTATTTGTGTCTCCCCTGAGGAGGTTTCAGGCCAGCTATGTCTTTCAGTACTATCTCTTTTGGTTTGGAACATATTTCTGGACGTTTGGCATGTTTGGTAAAAAAAAGCTTCTCCGACCGAGAAAAATACTTTTGGTGCACCATGCAGGTACATTTGAGTTTCCCAGGCAAACAAAAGCAGTGACACCAAAGTTTCTAGTTTCTGTTTGTGTCTCCCCTGAGGAGGTTTCAGGCCAGCTATGTCTTTCAGTACTATGTCTTTTGGTTTGGAAGCTATTGCTGGACGTTTGGTAGAAAAAGCTGCCCGGCCGAGAAAAACACTTTTGGTGCACCATGCAGGTACATTTGAGTTTCCCAGGCAAATGAAAGCAGTGACACCAAAGTTTCTAGTTTCTGTTTGTGTCTCCCCTGAGGAGGTTTCAGGCCAGCAATGTCTTTCAGTACTATCTCTTTTGGTTTGGAAGCTATTGCTGGAAGTTTGGCATGTTTTGTAGATAAAGCTTCTCCGGCCGAGAAAAACAATTTTGGTGCACCATGAAGGTACATTTGAGTTTCCCAGGCAAAAGAAAGCAGTGACACCAAAGTTTCTAGTTTCTGTTTGTGTCTCCCCTGTAGAGGTTTCAGGCCAGCTATGTCTTTCAGTAGTATGTCTTTTGGTTTGGAAGCTATTGCTGGACGTTTGGTAGAAAATGCTGCTCCGGCCGAGAAAAACACTTTTGGTGCACCATGCAGGTACATTTGAGTGTCCCAGGCAAACGAAAGCAGTGACACCAAAGTTTCTAGTTTCTGTTTGTGTCTCCCCTGAGGAGGTTTCAGGCCAGCTATGTCTTTCAGTACTATCTCTTTTGCTTTGGAAGCTATTGCTGGACGTTTGGTAGAAAAAGCTTCTCCGGCCGAGAAAAACACTTTTGGTGCACCATGCAGGTACATTTGAGTTTCCAAGGCAAACAAAAGCAGTGACACCAAAGTTTCTAGTTTCTGTCTGTGTCTCCCCTGAGGAGGTTTCAGGCCAGCTATGTCTTTCAGTACTATCTCTTTTGGTTTGGAAGCTATTGCTGGAAGTTTGGCATGTTTGGTAGATAAAGCTTCTCCGGCCGAGAAAAACACTTTTGGTGCACCATGCAGGTACATTTGAGTTTCCCAGGCAAACGAAAGCAGTGACACCAAAGTTTCTAGTTTCTATTTGTGTCTCCCCTGAGGAGGTTTCAGGCCAGCAATGTCTTTCAGTACTATCTCTTTTGGTTTGGAACATATTTCTGGACGTTTGGTAGAAAAAGCTTCTCCGGCCGAGAAAAATACTTTTGGTGCACCATGCAGGTACATTTGAGTTTCCCAGGCAAACGAAAGCAGTGACACCAAAGTTTCTAGTTTCTGTTTGTCTCTCCCCTGAGGAGGTTTCAGGCCAGCTATGTCTTTCAGTACTATCTCTTTTGGTTTGGAAGCTATTGCTGGACGTTTGGTAGAAAAAACATCAATGGCCGAGAAAAACACTTTTGGTGCACCATGCAGGTACATTTGAGTTTCCCAGGCAAACGAAAGCAGTGACACCAAAGTTTCTAGTTTCTGTTTGTGTCTCCCCTGAGGAGGTTTCAGGCCAGCTATGTCTTTCAGTACTATCTCTTTTGGTTTGGAAGCTATTGCTGGACGTTTGGTAGAAAAAGCTGCCCGGCCGAGAAAAACACTTTTGGTGCACCATGCAGGTACATTTGAGTTTCCCAGGCAAACGAAAGCAGTGACACCAAAGTTTCTAGTTTCTGTTTGTGTCTCCCCTGAGGAGGTTTCAGGCCAGTTATTTCTTTCAGTACTATCTCTTTTGGTTTGGAAGCTATTGCTGGACGTTTGTTAGAAAAAGCTTCTCCGGCCGAGAAAAACACTTTTGGTGCACCATGCAGGTACATTTGAGTTTCCCAGGCAAACGAAAGCGGTGAGACCAAATTTTCTAGTTTCTGTCTGTGTCTCCCCTGAGGAGGTTTCAGGCCAGCAATGTCTTTCAGTACTATCTCTTTTGGTTTGGAAGCTATTGCTGGAAGTTTGGCATGTTTGGTAGGTAAAGCTTCTCCGGCCGAGAAAAACACTTTTGGTGCACCATGCAGGTACATTTGAGTGTCCCAGGCAAACGAAAGCAGTTACACCAAAGTTTCTAGTTTCTGTTTGTGTCTCCCCTGAGGAGGTTTCAGGCCAGCTATGTCTTTCAGTACTATCTCTTTTGATTTGGAAGCTATTGCTGGACGTTTGGTAGAAAAAGCTGCTCAGGCTGAGAAAAACACTTTTGGTGCACCATGCAGGTACATTTGAGTTTCCCAGGCAAACGAAAGCAGTGACACCAAAGTTTCTAGTTTATGTTTGTGTCTCCCCTGAGGAGGTTTCAGGCCAGCTATGTCTTTCAGTACTATCTCTTTTGGTTTGGAAGCTATTGCTGGACGTTTGGTAGAAAAAGCTTCTCCGGCCGAGAAAAACACTTTTGGTGCACCATGCAGGTACATTTGAGTTTCCCAGGCAAACGAAAGCAGTGACACCAAAGTTTCTAGTTTCTGTTTGTGTCTCCCCTGAGGAGGTTTCAGGCCAGCTATGTCTTTCAGTACTATCTCTTTTGGTTTGGAAGCTATTGCTGGAAGTTTGGCATGTTTTGTAGATAAAGCTTCTCCGGCCGAGAAAAACAATTTTGGTGCACCATGAAGGTACATTTGAGTTTCCCAGGCAAACGAAAGCAGTGACTCCAAAGTTTCTAGTTTCTGTTTGTGTCTCCCCTGAGGAGGTTTCAGGCCAGCTATGTCTTTCAGTACTATGTCTTTTGGTTTGGAAGCTATTGCTGGACGTTTGGTAGAAAATGCTGCTCCGGCCGAGAAAAACACTTTTGGTGCACCATGCAGGTACATTTGAGTGTCCCAGGCAAACGAAAGTTGAGACACCAAAGTTTCTAGTTTTTTTTTGTGTCTCCTCTGAGGAGGTTTCAGGCCAGCTATGTCTTTCAGTACTATCTCTTTTGGTTTGGAAGCTATTGCTGGACGTTTGGTAGAAAAAGCTGCTCCGGCCGAGAAAAACACTTTTGGTGCACCATGCAGGTACATTTGAGTTTCCCAGGCAAACGAAAGCAGTGACACCAAAGTTTCTAGTTTCTGTTTGTGTCTCCCCTGAGGAGGTTTCAGGCCAGTTATTTCTTTCAGTACTATCTCTTTTGGTTTGGAAGCTATTGCTGGACGTTTGGTAGAAAAAGCTTCTCCGGCCGAGAAAAACACTTTTGGTGCACCATGCAGGTACATTTGAGTTTCCCAGGCAAACGAAAGCGGTGAGACCAAAGTTTCTAGTTTCTGTCTGTGTCTCCCCTGAGGAGGTTTCAGGCCAGCAATGTCTTTCAGTACTATCTCTTTTGGTTTGGAAGCTATTGCTGGAAGTTTGGCATGTTTGGTAGGTAAAGCTTCTCCGGCCGAGAAAAACACTTTTGGTGCACCATGCAGGTACATTTGAGTGTCCCAGGCAAACGAAAGCAGTTACACCAAAGTTTCTAGTTTCTGTTTGTGTCTCCCCTGAGGAGGTTTCAGGCCAGCTATGTCTTTCAGTACTATCTCTTTTGGTTTGGAAGCTATTGCTGGACGTTTGGTAGAAAAAGCTGCTCAGGCTGAGAAAAACACTTTTGGTGCACCATGCAGGTACATTTGAGTTTCCCAGGCAAACGAAAGCAGTGACACCAAAGTTTCTAGTTTCTGTTTGTGTCTCCCCTGAGGAGGTTTCAGGCCAGCTATGTCTTTCAGTACTATGTCTTTTGGTTTGGAAGCTATTGCTGGACGTTTGGTAGAAAATGCTGCTCCGGCCGAGAAAAACACTTTTGGTGCACCATGCAGGTACATTTGAGTGTCCCAGGCAAACGAAAGTTGTGACACCAAAGTTTCTAGTTTCTATTTGTGTCTCCCCTGAGGAGGTTTCAGGCCAGCTATGTCTTTCAGTACTATCTCTTTTGGTTTGGATGCTATTGCTGGACGTTTGGTAGAAAAAGCTGCTCCGGCCGAGAAAAACACTTTTGGTGCACCATGCAGGTACATTTGAGTTTCCCAGGCAAACGAAAGCAGTGACACCAAAGTTTCTAGTTTCTGTTTGTGTCTCCCCTGAGGAGGTTTCAGGCCAGCTATGTCTTTCAGTACTATCTCTTTTGGTTTGGAAGCTATTGCTGGAAGTTTGGCATGTTTGGTAGGTAAAGCTTCTCCGGCCGAGAAAAACACTTTTGGTGCACCATGCAGGTACATTTGAGTGTCCCAGGCAAACGAAAGCAGTTACACCAAAGTTTCTAGTTTCTGTTTGTGTCTCCCCTGAGGAGGTTTCAGGCCAGCTATGTCTTTCAGTACTATCTCTTTTGGTTTGGAAGCTATTGCTGGACGTTTGGTAGAAAAAGCTGCTCAGGCTGAGAAAAACACTTTTGGTGCACCATGCAGGTACATTTGAGTTTCCCAGGCAAACGAAAGCAGTGACACCAAAGTTTCTAGTTTCTGTTTGTGTCTCCCCTGAGGAGGTTTCAGGCCAGCTATGTCTTTCAGTACTATGTCTTTTGGTTTGGAAGCTATTGCTGGACGTTTGGTAGTAAATGCTGCTCCGGCCGAGAAAAACACTTTTGGTGCACCATGCAGGTACATTTGATTGTCCCAAGCAAACGAAAGTTGTGACACCAAAGTTTCTAGTTTCTATTTGTGTCTCCCCTGAGGAGGTTTCAGGCCAGCTATGTCTTTCAGTACTATCTCTTTTGGTTTGGATGCTATTGCTGGACGTTTGGTAGAAAAAGCTGCTCCGGCCGAGAAAAACACTTTTGGTGCACCATGCAGGTACATTTGAGTTTCCCAGGCAAACGAAAGCAGTGACACCAAAGTTTCTAGTTTCTGTTTGTGTCTCCCCTGAGGAGGTTTCAGGCCAGCTATGTCTTTCAGTACTATCTCTTTTGGTTTGGAAGCTATTGCTGGACGTTTGGTAGAAAAAGCTGCCCGGCCGAGAAAAACACTTTTGGTGCACCATGCAGGTACATTTGAGTTTCCCAGGCAAACGAAAGCAGTGACACCAAAGTTTCTAGTTTCTGTTTGTGTCTCCCCTGAGGAGGTTTCAGGCCAGTTATTTCTTTCAGTACTATCTCTTTTGGTTTGGAAGCTATTGCTGGACGTTTGGTAGAAAAAGCTACTCCAGCTGAGAGAAACACTTTTGGTGCACCATGCAGGTACATTTGAGTTTCCCAGGCAAACGAAAGCAGTGACACCAAAGTTTCTAGTTTCTGTTTGTGTCTCCCCTGAGGAGGTTTCAGGCCAGCTATGTCTTTCAGTACTATCTCTTTTGGTTTGGAAGCTATTGCTGGACGTTTGGTAGAAAAAGCTTCTCCGGCCGAGAAAAACACTTTTGGTGCACCATGCAGGTACATTTGAGTTTCCCAGGCAAACGAAAGCGGTGAGACCAAAGTTTCTAGTTTCTGTCTGTGTCTCCCCTGAGGAGGTTTCAGGCCAGCAATGTCTTTCAGTACTATCTCTTTTGGTTTGGAAGCTATTGCTGGAAGTTTGGCATGTTTGGTAGGTAAAGCTTCTCCGGCCGAGAAAAACACTTTTGGTGCACCATGCAGGTACATTTGAGTGTCCCAGGCAAACGAAAGCAGTTACACCAAAGTTTCTAGTTTCTGTTTGTGTCTCCCCTGAGGAGGTTTCAGGCCAGCTATGTCTTTCAGTACTATCTCTTTTGGTTTGGAAGCTATTGCTGGAAGTTTGGCATGTTTTGTAGATAAAGCTTCTCCGGCCGAGAAAAACACTTTTGGTGCACCATGAAGGTACATTTGAGTTTCCCAGGCAAACGAAAGCAGTGACTCCAAAGTTTCTAGTTTCTGTTTGTGTCTCCCCTGAGGAGGTTTCAGGCCAGCTATGTCTTTCAGTACTATCTCTTTTGGTTTGGAACATATTTCTGGACGTTTGGCATGTTTGGTAAAAAAAAGCTTCTCCGACCGAGAAAAATACTTTTGGTGCACCATGCAGGTACATTTGAGTTTCCCAGGCAAACAAAAGCAGTGACACCAAAGTTTCTAGTTTCTGTTTGTGTCTCCCCTGAGGAGGTTTCAGGCCAGCTATGTCTTTCAGTACTATCTCTTTTGGTTTGGAAGCTATTGCTGGACGTTTGGTAGAAAAAGCTGCCCGGCCGAGAAAAACACTTTTGGTGCACCATGCAGGTACATTTGAGTTTCCCAGGCAAATGAAAGCAGTGACACCAAAGTTTCTAGTTTCTGTTTGTGTCTCCCCTGAGGAGGTTTCAGGCCAGCAATGTCTTTCAGTACTATCTCTTTTGGTTTGGAAGCTATTGCTGGAAGTTTGGCATGTTTTGTAGATAAAGCTTCTCCGGCCGAGAAAAACAATTTTGGTGCACCATGAAGGTACATTTGAGTTTCCCAGGCAAAAGAAAGCAGTGACACCAAAGTTTCTAGTTTCTGTTTGTGTCTCCCCTGTAGAGGTTTCAGGCCAGCTATGTCTTTCAGTAGTATGTCTTTTGGTTTGGAAGCTATTGCTGGACGTTTGGTAGAAAATGCTGCTCCGGCCGAGAAAAACACTTTTGGTGCACCATGCAGGTACATTTGAGTGTCCCAGGCAAACGAAAGCAGTGACACCAAAGTTTCTAGTTTCTGTTTGTGTCTCCCCTGAGGAGGTTTCAGGCCAGCTATGTCTTTCAGTACTATCTCTTTTGCTTTGGAAGCTATTGCTGGACGTTTGGTAGAAAAAGCTTCTCCGGCCGAGAAAAACACTTTTGGTGCACCATGCAGGTACATTTGAGTTTCCAAGGCAAACAAAAGCAGTGACACCAAAGTTTCTAGTTTCTGTCTGTGTCTCCCCTGAGGAGGTTTCAGGCCAGCTATGTCTTTCAGTACTATCTCTTTTGGTTTGGAAGCTATTGCTGGAAGTTTGGCATGTTTGGTAGATAAAGCTTCTCCGGCCGAGAAAAACACTTTTGGTGCACCATGCAGGTACATTTGAGTTTCCCAGGCAAACGAAAGCAGTGACACCAAAGTTTCTAGTTTCTATTTGTGTCTCCCCTGAGGAGGTTTCAGGCCAGCAATGTCTTTCAGTACTATCTCTTTTGGTTTGGAACATATTTCTGGACGTTTGGTAGAAAAAGCTTCTCCGGCCGAGAAAAATACTTTTGGTGCACCATGCAGGTACATTTGAGTTTCCCAGGCAAACGAAAGCAGTTACACCAAAGTTTCTAGTTTCTGTTTGTCTCTCCCCTGAGGAGGTTTCAGGCCAGCTATGTCTTTCAGTACTATCTCTTTTGGTTTGGAAGCTATTGCTGGACGTTTGGTAGAAAAAACATCAATGGCCGAGAAAAACACTTTTGGTGCACCATGCAGGTACATTTGAGTTTCCCAGGCAAACGAAAGCAGTGACACCAAAGTTTCTAGTTTCTGTTTGTGTCTCCCCTGAGGAGGTTTCAGGCCAGCTATGTCTTTCAGTACTATCTCTTTTGGTTTGGAAGCTATTGCTGGACGTTTGGTAGAAAAAGCTGCCCGGCCGAGAAAAACACTTTTGGTGCACCATGCAGGTACATTTGAGTTTCCCAGGCAAACGAAAGCAGTGACACCAAAGTTTCTAGTTTCTGTTTGTGTCTCCCCTGAGGAGGTTTCAGGCCAGTTATTTCTTTCAGTACTATCTCTTTTGGTTTGGAAGCTATTGCTGGACGTTTGGTAGAAAAAGCTTCTCCGGCCGAGAAAAACACTTTTGGTGCACCATGCAGGTACATTTGAGTTTCCCAGGCAAACGAAAGCGGTGAGACCAAATTTTCTAGTTTCTGTCTGTGTCTCCCCTGAGGAGGTTTCAGGCCAGCAATGTCTTTCAGTACTATCTCTTTTGGTTTGGAAGCTATTGCTGGAAGTTTGGCATGTTTGGTAGGTAAAGCTTCTCCGGCCGAGAAAAACACTTTTGGTGCACCATGCAGGTACATTTGAGTGTCCCTGGCAAACGAAAGCAGTTACACCAAAGTTTCTAGTTTCTGTTTGTGTCTCCCCTGAGGAGGTTTCAGGCCAGCTATGTCTTTCAGTACTATCTCTTTTGATTTGGAAGCTATTGCTGGACGTTTGGTAGAAAAAGCTGCTCAGGCTGAGAAAAACACTTTTGGTGCACCATGCAGGTACATTTGAGTTTCCCAGGCAAACGAAAGCAGTGACACCAAAGTTTCTAGTTTATGTTTGTGTCTCCCCTGAGGAGGTTTCAGGCCAGCTATGTCTTTCAGTACTATCTCTTTTGGTTTGGAAGCTATTGCTGGACGTTTGGTAGAAAAAGCTTCTCCGGCCGAGAAAAACACTTTTGGTGCACCATGCAGGTACATTTGAGTTTCCCAGGCAAACGAAAGCAGTGACACCAAAGTTTCTAGTTTCTGTTTGTGTCTCCCCTGAGGAGGTTTCAGGCCAGCTATGTCTTTCAGTACTATCTCTTTTGGTTTGGAAGCTATTGCTGGAAGTTTGGCATGTTTTGTAGATAAAGCTTCTCCGGCCGAGAAAAACAATTTTGGTGCACCATGAAGGTACATTTGAGTTTCCCAGGCAAACGAAAGCAGTGACTCCAAAGTTTCTAGTTTCTGTTTGTGTCTCCCCTGAGGAGGTTTCAGGCCAGCTATGTCTTTCAGTACTATGTCTTTTGGTTTGGAAGCTATTGCTGGACGTTTGGTAGAAAATGCTGCTCCGGCCGAGAAAAACACTTTTGGTGCACCATGCAGGTACATTTGAGTGTCCCAGGCAAACGAAAGTTGAGACACCAAAGTTTCTAGTTTTTTTTTGTGTCTCCTCTGAGGAGGTTTCAGGCCAGCTATGTCTTTCAGTACTATCTCTTTTGGTTTGGAAGCTATTGCTGGACGTTTGGTAGAAAAAGCTGCTCCGGCCGAGAAAAACACTTTTGGTGCACCATGCAGGTACATTTGAGTTTCCCACGCAAACGAAAGCAGTGACACCAAAGTTTCTAGTTTCTGTTTGTGTCTCCCCTGAGGAGGTTTCAGGCCAGTTATTTCTTTCAGTACTATCTCTTTTGGTTTGGAAGCTATTGCTGGACGTTTGGTAGAAAAAGCTTCTCCGGCCGAGAAAAACACTTTTGGTGCACCATGCAGGTACATTTGAGTTTCCCAGGCAAACGAAAGCGGTGAGACCAAAGTTTCTAGTTTCTGTCTGTGTCTCCCCTGAGGAGGTTTCAGGCCAGCAATGTCTTTCAGTACTATCTCTTTTGGTTTGGAAGCTATTGCTGGAAGTTTGGCATGTTTGGTAGGTAAAGCTTCTCCGGCCGAGAAAAACACTTTTGGTGCACCATGCAGGTACATTTGAGTGTCCCAGGCAAACGAAAGCAGTTACACCAAAGTTTCTAGTTTCTGTTTGTGTCTCCCCTGAGGAGGTTTCAGGCCAGCTATGTCTTTCAGTACTATCTCTTTTGGTTTGGAAGCTATTGCTGGACGTTTGGTAGAAAAAGCTGCTCAGGCTGAGAAAAACACTTTTGGTGCACCATGCAGGTACATTTGAGTTTCCCAGGCAAACGAAAGCAGTGACACCAAAGTTTCTAGTTTCTGTTTGTGTCTCCCCTGAGGAGGTTTCAGGCCAGCTATGTCTTTCAGTACTATCTCTTTTGGTTTGGAAGCTCTTGCTGGACGTTTGGTAGAAAATGCTGCTCCGGCCGAGAAAAACACTTCTGGTGCACCATGCAGGTACATTTGAGTGTCCCAGGCAAACGAAAGTTGTGACACCAAAGTTTCTAGTTTCTATTTGTGTCTCCCCTGAGGAGGTTTCAGGCCAGCTATGTCTTTCAGTACTATCTCTTTTGGTTTGGATGCTATTGCTGGACGTTTGGTAGAAAAAGCTGCTCCGGCCGAGAAAAACACTTTTGGTGCACCATGCAGGTACATTTGAGTTTCCCAGGCAAACGAAAGCAGTGACACCAAAGTTTCTAGTTTCTGTTTGTGTCTCCCCTGAGGAGGTTTCAGGCCAGCTATGTCTTTCAGTACTATCTCTTTTGGTTTGGAAGCTATTGCTGGAAGTTTGGCATGTTTGGTAGGTAAAGCTTCTCCGGCCGAGAAAAACACTTTTGGTGCACCATGCAGGTACATTTGAGTGTCCCAGGCAAACGAAAGCAGTTACACCAAAGTTTCTAGTTTCTGTTTGTGTCTCCCCTGAGGAGGTTTCAGGCCAGCTATGTCTTTCAGTACTATCTCTTTTGGTTTGGAAGCTATTGCTGGACGTTTGGTAGAAAAAGCTGCTCAGGCTGAGAAAAACACTTTTGGTGCACCATGCAGGTACATTTGAGTTTCCCAGGCAAACGAAAGCAGTGACACCAAAGTTTCTAGTTTCTGTTTGTGTCTCCCCTGAGGAGGTTTCAGGCCAGCTATGTCTTTCAGTACTATGTCTTTTGGTTTGGAAGCTATTGCTGGACGTTTGGTAGAAAATGCTGCTCCGGCCGAGAAAAACACTTTTGGTGCACCATGCAGGTACATTTGAGTGTCCCAAGCAAACGAAAGTTGTGACACCAAAGTTTCTAGTTTCTATTTGTGTCTCCCCTGAGGAGGTTTCAGGCCAGCTATGTCTTTCAGTACTATCTCTTTTGGTTTGGATGCTATTGCTGGACGTTTGGTAGAAAAAGCTGCTCCGGCCGAGAAAAACACTTTTGGTGCACCATGCAGGTACATTTGAGTTTCCCAGGCAAACGAAAGCAGTGACACCAAAGTTTCTAGTTTCTGTTTGTGTCTCCCCTGAGGAGGTTTCAGGCCAGCTATGTCTTTCAGTACTATCTCTTTTGGTTTGGAAGCTATTGCTGGACGTTTGGTAGAAAAAGCTGCCCGGCCGAGAAAAACACTTTTGGTGCACCATGCAGGTACATTTGAGTTTCCCAGGCAAACGAAAGCAGTGACACCAAAGTTTCTAGTTTCTGTTTGTGTCTCCCCTGAGGAGGTTTCAGGCCAGTTATTTCTTTCAGTACTATCTCTTTTGGTTTGGAAGCTATTGCTGGACGTTTGGTAGAAAAAGCTTCTCCGGCCGAGAAAAACACTTTTGGTGCACCATGCAGGTACATTTGAGTTTCCCAGGCAAACGAAAGCGGTGAGACCAAAGTTTCTAGTTTCTGTCTTTGTCTCCCCTGAGGAGGTTTCAGGCCAGTTATTTCTTTCAGTACTATCTCTTTTGGTTTGGAAGCTATTGCTGGACGTTTGGTAGAAAAAGCTTCTCCGGCCGAGAAAAACACTTTTGGTGCACCATGCAGGTACATTTGAGTTTCCCAGGCAAACGAAAGCGGTGAGACCAAAGTTTCTAGTTTCTGTCTGTGTCTCCCCTGAGGAGGTTTCAGGCCAGCAATGTCTTTCAGTACTATCTCTTTTGGTTTGGAAGCTATTGCTGGAAGTTTGGCATGTTTGGTAGGTAAAGCTTCTCCGGCCGAGAAAAACACTTTTGGTGCACCATGCAGGTACATTTGAGTGTCCCAGGCAAACGAAAGCAGTTACACCAAAGTTTCTAGTTTCTGTTTGTGTCTCCCCTGAGGAGGTTTCAGGCCAGCTATGTCTTTCAGTACTATCTCTTTTGGTTTGGAAGCTATTGCTGGACGTTTGGTAGAAAAAGCTGCTCAGGCTGAGAAAAACACTTTTGGTGCACCATGCAGGTACATTTGAGTTTCCCAGGCAAACGAAAGCAGTGACACCAAAGTTTCTAGTTTCTGTTTGTGTCTCCCCTGAGGAGGTTTCAGGCCAGCTATGTCTTTCAGTACTATGTCTTTTGGTTTGGAAGCTATTGCTGGACGTTTGGTAGAAAATGCTGCTCCGGCCGAGAAAAACACTTTTGGTGCACCATGCAGGTACATTTGAGTGTCCCAGGCAAACGAAAGTTGTGACACCAAAGTTTCTAGTTTCTATTTGTGTCTCCCCTGAGGAGGTTTCAGGCCAGCTATGTCTTTCAGTACTATCTCTTTTGGTTTGGATGCTATTGCTGGACGTTTGGTAGAAAAAGCTGCTCCGGCCGAGAAAAACACTTTTGGTGCACCATGCAGGTACATTTGAGTTTCCCAGGCAAACGAAAGCAGTGACACCAAAGTTTCTAGTTTCTGTTTGTGTCTCCCCTGAGGAGGTTTCAGGCCAGCTATGTCTTTCAGTACTATCTCTTTTGGTTTGGAAGCTATTGCTGGACGTTTGGTAGAAAAAGCTGCCCGGCCGAGAAAAACACTTTTGGTGCACCATGCAGGTACATTTGAGTTTCCCAGGCAAACGAAAGCAGTGACACCAAAGTTTCTAGTTTCTGTTTGTGTCTCCCCTGAGGAGGTTTCAGGCCAGTTATTTCTTTCAGTACTATCTCTTTTGGTTTGGAAGCTATTGCTGGACGTTTGGTAGAAAAAGCTTCTCCGGCCGAGAAAAACACTTTTGGTGCACCATGCAGGTACATTTGAGTTTCCCAGGCAAACGAAAGCGGTGAGACCAAAGTTTCTAGTTTCTGTCTGTGTCTCCCCTGAGGAGGTTTCAGGCCAGCAATGTCTTTCAGTACTATCTCTTTTGGTTTGGAAGCTATTGCTGGACGTTTGGTAGAAAAAGCTTCTCCGGCCGAGAAAAACACTTTTGGTGCACCATGCAGGTACATTTGAGTTTCCCAGGCAAACGAAAGCAGTGACACCAAAGTTTCTAGTTTCTGTCTGTGTCTCCCCTGAGGAGGTTTCAGGCCAGCAATGTCTTTCAGTACTATCTCTTTTGGTTTGGAAGCTATTGCTGGAAGTTTGGCATGTTTGGTAGGTAAAGCTTCTCCGGCCGAGAAAAACACTTTTGGTGCACCATGCAGGTACATTTGAGTGTCCCAGGCAAACGAAAGCAGTTACACCAAAGTTTCTAGTTTCTGTTTGTGTCTCCCCTGAGGAGGTTTCAGGCCAGCTATGTCTTTCAGTACTATCTCTTTTGGTTTGGAAGCTATTGCTGGAAGTTTGGCATGTTTTGTAGATAAAGCTTCTCCGGCCGAGAAAAACACTTTTGGTGCACCATGAAGGTACATTTGAGTTTCCCAGGCAAACGAAAGCAGTGACTCCAAAGTTTCTAGTTTCTGTTTGTGTCTCCCCTGAGGAGGTTTCAGGCCAGCTATGTCTTTCAGTACTACGTCTTTTGGTTTGGAAGCTATTGCTGGACGTTTGGTAGAAAATGCTGCTCCGGCCGAGAAAAACACTTTTGGTGCACCATGCAGGTACATTTGAGTGTCCCAGGCAAACGAAAGCAGTGACACCAAAGTTTCTAGTTTCTGTTTGTGTCTCCCCTGAGGAGGTTTCAGGCCAGCTATGTCTTTAAGTACTATCTCTTTTGGTTTGGAAGCTATTGCTGGACGTTTGGTAGAAAAAGCTTCTCCGGCCGAGAAAAACACTTTTGGTGCACCATGCAGGTACATTTGAGTTTCCGAGGCAAACGAAAGCGGTGAGACCAAAGTTTCTAGTTTCTGTCTGTGTCTCCCCTGAGGAGGTTTCAGGCCAGCAATGTCTTTCAGTACTATCTCTTTTGGTTTGGAAGCTATTGCTGGACGTTTGGTAGAAAAAGCTGCTCAGGCTGAGAAAAACACTTTTGGTGCACCATGCAGGTACATTTGAGTTTCCCAGGCAAACGAAAGCAGTGACACCAAAGTTTCTAGTTTCTGTTTGTGTCTCCCCTGAGGAGGTTTCAGGCCAGCTATGTCTTTCAGTACTATGTCTTTTGGTTTGGAAGCTATTGCTGGACGTTTGGTAGAAAATGCTGCTCCGGCCGAGAAAAACACTTTTGGTGCACCATGCAGGTACATTTGAGTGTCCCAGGCAAACGAAAGTTGTGACACCAAAGTTTCTAGTTTCTATTTGTGTCTCCCCTGAGGAGGTTTCAGGCCAGCTATGTCTTTCAGTACTATCTCTTTTGGTTTGGATGCTATTGCTGGACGTTTGGTAGAAAAAGCTGCTCCGGCCGAGAAAAACACTTTTGGTGCACCATGCAGGTACATTTGAGTTTCCCAGGCAAACGAAAGCAGTGACACCAAAGTTTCTAGTTTCTGTTTGTGTCTCCCCTGAGGAGGTTTCAGGCCAGCTATGTCTTTCAGTACTATCTCTTTTGGTTTGGAAGCTATTGCTGGACGTTTGGTAGAAAAAGCTGCCCGGCCGAGAAAAACACTTTTGGTGCACCATGCAGGTACATTTGAGTTTCCCAGGCAAACGAAAGCAGTGACACCAAAGTTTCTAGTTTCTGTTTGTGTCTCCCCTGAGGAGGTTTCAGGCCAGTTATTTCTTTCAGTACTATCTCTTTTGGTTTGGAAGCTATTGCTGGACGTTTGGTAGAAATAGCTTCTCCGGCCGAGAAAAACACTTTTGGTGCACCATGCAGGTACATTTGAGTTTCCCAGGCAAACGAAAGCGGTGAGACCAAAGTTTCTAGTTTCTGTCTTTGTCTCCCCTGAGGAGGTTTCAGGCCAGTTATTTCTTTCAGTACTATCTCTTTTGGTTTGGAAGCTATTGCTGGACGTTTGGTAGAAAAAGCTTCTCCGGCCGAGAAAAACACTTTTGGTGCACCATGCAGGTACATTTGAGTTTCCCAGGCAAACGAAAGCGGTGAGACCAAAGTTTCTAGTTTCTGTCTGTGTCTCCCCTGAGGAGGTTTCAGGCCAGCAATGTCTTTCAGTACTATCTCTTTTGGTTTGGAAGCTATTGCTGGAAGTTTGGCATGTTTGGTAGGTAAAGCTTCTCCGGCCGAGAAAAACACTTTTGGTGCACCATGCAGGTACATTTGAGTGTCCCAGGCAAACGAAAGCAGTGACACCAAAGTTTCTAGTTTCTGTTTGTGTCTCCCCTGAGGAGGTTTCAGGCCAGCTATGTCTTTAAGTACTATCTCTTTTGGTTTGGAAGCTATTGCTGGACGTTTGGTAGAAAAAGCTTCTCCGGCCGAGAAAAACACTTTTGGTGCACCATGCAGGTACATTTGAGTTTCCGAGGCAAACGAAAGCGGTGAGACCAAAGTTTCTAGTTTCTGTCTGTGTCTCCCCTGAGGAGGTTTCAGGCCAGCAATGTCTTTCAGTACTATCTCTTTTGGTTTGGAAGCTATTGCTGGACGTTTGGTAGAAAAAGCTGCTCAGGCTGAGAAAAACACTTTTGGTGCACCATGCAGGTACATTTGAGTTTCCCAGGCAAACGAAAGCAGTGACACCAAAGTTTCTAGTTTCTGTTTGTGTCTCCCCTGAGGAGGTTTCAGGCCAGCTATGTCTTTCAGTACTATGTCTTTTGGTTTGGAAGCTATTGCTGGACGTTTGGTAGAAAATGCTGCTCCGGCCGAGAAAAACACTTTTGGTGCACCATGCAGGTACATTTGAGTGTCCCAGGCAAACGAAAGTTGTGACACCAAAGTTTCTAGTTTCTATTTGTGTCTCCCCTGAGGAGGTTTCAGGCCAGCTATGTCTTTCAGTACTATGTCTTTTGGTTTGGATGCTATTGCTGGACGTTTGGTAGAAAAAGCTGCTCCGGCCGAGAAAAACACTTTTGGTGCACCATGCAGGTACATTTGAGTTTCCCAGGCAAACGAAAGCAGTGACACCAAAGTTTCTAGTTTCTGTTTGTGTCTCCCCTGAGGAGGTTTCAGGCCAGCTATGTCTTTCAGTACTATCTCTTTTGGTTTGGAAGCTATTGCTGGACGTTTGGTAGAAAAAGCTGCCCGGCCGAGAAAAACACTTTTGGTGCACCATGCAGGTACATTTGAGTTTCCCAGGCAAACGAAAGCAGTGACACCAAAGTTTCTAGTTTCTGTTTGTGTCTCCCCTGAGGAGGTTTCAGGCCAGTTATTTCTTTCAGTACTATCTCTTTTGGTTTGGAAGCTATTGCTGGACGTTTGGTAGAAAAAGCTTCTCCGGCCGAGAAAAACACTTTTGGTGCACCATGCAGGTACATTTGAGTTTCCCAGGCAAACGAAAGCGGTGAGACCAAAGTTTCTAGTTTCTGTCTTTGTCTCCCCTGAGGAGGTTTCAGGCCAGTTATTTCTTTCAGTACTATCTCTTTTGGTTTGGAAGCTATTGCTGGACGTTTGGTAGAAAAAGCTTCTCCGGCCGAGAAAAACACTTTTGGTGCACCATGCAGGTACATTTGAGTTTCCCAGGCAAACGAAAGCGGTGAGACCAAAGTTTCTAGTTTCTGTCTGTGTCTCCCCTGAGGAGGTTTCAGGCCAGCAATGTCTTTCAGTACTATCTCTTTTGGTTTGGAAGCTATTGCTGGAAGTTTGGCATGTTTGGTAGGTAAAGCTTCTCCGGCCGAGAAAAACACTTTTGGTGCACCATGCAGGTACATTTGAGTGTCCCAGGCAAACGAAAGCAGTTACACCAAAGTTTCTAGTTTCTGTTTGTGTCTCCCCTGAGGAGGTTTCAGGCCAGCTATGTCTTTCAGTACTATCTCTTTTGGTTTGGAAGCTATTGCTGGACGTTTGGTAGAAAAAGCTGCTCAGGCTGAGAAAAACACTTTTGGTGCACCATGCAGGTACATTTGAGTTTCCCAGGCAAACGAAAGCAGTGACACCAAAGTTTCTAGTTTCTGTTTGTGTCTCCCCTGAGGAGGTTTCAGGCCAGCTATGTCTTTCAGTACTATGTCTTTTGGTTTGGAAGCTATTGCTGGACGTTTGGTAGAAAATGCTGCTCCGGCCGAGAAAAACACTTTTGGTGCACCATGCAGGTACATTTGAGTGTCCCAGGCAAACGAAAGTTGTGACACCAAAGTTTCTAGTTTCTATTTGTGTCTCCCCTGAGGAGGTTTCAGGCCAGCTATGTCTTTCAGTACTATCTCTTTTGGTTTGGGTGCTATTGCTGGACGTTTGGTAGAAAAAGCTGCTCCGGCCGAGAAAAACACTTTTGGTGCACCATGCAGGTACATTTGAGTTTCCCAGGCAAACGAAAGCAGTGACACCAAAGTTTCTAGTTTCTGTTTGTGTCTCCCCTGAGGAGGTTTCAGGCCAGCTATGTCTTTCAGTACTATGTCTTTTGGTTTGGAAGCTATTGCTGGACGTTTGGTAGAAAAAGCTGCCCGGCCGAGAAAAACACTTTTGGTGCACCATGCAGGTACATTTGAGTTTCCCAGGCAAACGAAAGCAGTGACACCAAAGTTTCTAGTTTCTGTTTGTGTCTCCCCTGAGGAGGTTTCAGGCCAGTTATTTCTTTCAGTACTATCTCTTTTGGTTTGGAAGCTATTGCTGGACGTTTGGTAGAAAAAGCTTCTCCGGCCGAGAAAAACACTTTTGGTGCACCATGCAGGTACATTTGAGTTTCCCAGGCAAACGAAAGCGGTGAGACCAAAGTTTCTAGTTTCTGTCTGTGTCTCCCCTGAGGAGGTTTCAGGCCAGCAATGTCTTTCAGTACTATCTCTTTTGGTTTGGAAGCTATTGCTGGACGTTTGGTAGAAAAAGCTACTCCAGCTGAGAGAAACACTTTTGGTGCACCATGCAGGTACATTTGAGTTTCCCAGGCAAACGAAAGCAGTGACACCAAAGTTTCTAGTTTCTGTTTGTGTCTCCCCTGAGGAGGTTTCAGGCCAGCTATGTCTTTCAGTACTATCTCTTTTGGTTTGGAAGCTATTGCTGGACGTTTGGTAGAAAAAGCTTCTCCGGCCGAGAAAAACACTTTTGGTGCACCATGCAGGTACATTTGAGTTTCCCAGGCAAACGAAAGCGGTGAGACCAAAGTTTCTAGTTTCTGTCTGTGTCTCCCCTGAGGAGGTTTCAGGCCAGCAATGTCTTTCAGTACTATCTCTTTTGGTTTGGAAGCTATTGCTGGAAGTTTGGCATGTTTGGTAGGTAAAGCTTCTCCGGCCGAGAAAAACACTTTTGGTGCACCATGCAGGTACATTTGAGTGTCCCAGGCAAACGAAAGCAGTTACACCAAAGTTTCTAGTTTCTGTTTGTGTCTCCCCTGAGGAGGTTTCAGGCCAGCTATGTCTTTCAGTACTATCTCTTTTGGTTTGGAAGCTATTGCTGGAAGTTTGGCATGTTTTGTAGATAAAGCTTCTCCGGCCGAGAAAAACAATTTTGGTGCACCATGAAGGTACATTTGAGTTTCCCAGGCAAACGAAAGCAGTGACTCCAAAGTTTCTAGTTTCTGTTTGTGTCTCCCCTGAGGAGGTTTCAGGCCAGCTATGTCTTTCAGTACTATGTCTTTTGGTTTGGAAGCTATTGCTGGACGTTTGGTAGAAAATGCTGCTCCGGCCGAGAAAAACACTTTTGGTGCACCATGCAGGTACATTTGAGTGTCCCAGGCAAACGAAAGCAGTGACACCAAAGTTTCTAGTTTTTTTTTGTGTCTCCCCTGAGGAGGTTTCAGGCCAGCTATGTCTTTCAGTACTATCTCTTTTGGTTTGGAAGCTATTGCTGGACGTTTGGTAGAAAAAGCTGCTCCGGCCGAGAAAAACACTTTTGGTGCACCATGCAGGTACATTTGAGTTTCCCAGGCAAATGAAAGCAGTGACACCAAAGTTTCTAGTTTCTGTTTGTGTCTCCCCTGAGGAGGTTTCAGGCCAGCAATGTCTTTCAGTACTATCTCTTTTGGTTTGGAAGCTATTGCTGGAAGTTTGGCATGTTTTGTAGATAAAGCTTCTCCGGCCGAGAAAAACAATTTTGGTGCACCATGAAGGTACATTTGAGTTTCCCAGGCAAAAGAAAGCAGTGACACCAAAGTTTCTAGTTTCTGTTTGTGTCTCCCCTGTAGAGGTTTCAGGCCAGCTATGTCTTTCAGTAGTATGTCTTTTGGTTTGGAAGCTATTGCTGGACGTTTGGTAGAAAATGCTGCTCCGGCCGAGAAAAACACTTTTGGTGCACCATGCAGGTACATTTGAGTGTCCCAGGCAAACGAAAGCAGTGACACCAAAGTTTCTAGTTTCTGTTTGTGTCTCCCCTGAGGAGGTTTCAGGCCAGCTATGTCTTTCAGTACTATCTCTTTTGCTTTGGAAGCTATTGCTGGACGTTTGGTAGAAAAAGCTTCTCCGGCCGAGAAAAACACTTTTGGTGCACCATGCAGGTACATTTGAGTTTCCCAGGCAAACAAAAGCAGTGACACCAAAGTTTCTAGTTTCTGTCTGTGTCTCCCCTGAGGAGGTTTCAGGCCAGCTATGTCTTTCAGTACTATCTCTTTTGGTTTGGAAGCTATTGCTGGACGTTTGGCATGTTTGGTAGATAAAGCTTCTCCGGCCGAGAAAAACACTTTTGGTGCACCATGCAGGTACATTTGAGTTTCCCAGGCAAACGAAAGCAGTGACACCAAAGTTTCTAGTTTCTATTTGTGTCTCCCCTGAGGAGGTTTCAGGCCAGCTATGTCTTTCAGTACTATCTCTTTTGGTTTGGAACATATTTCTGGACGTTTGGTAGAAAAAGCTTCTCCGGCCGAGAAAAATACTTTTGGTGCACCATGCAGGTACATTTGAGTTTCCCAGGCAAACGAAAGCAGTGACACCAAAGTTTCTAGTTTCTGTTTGTCTCTCCCCTGAGGAGGTTTCAGGCCAGCTATGTCTTTCAGTACTATCTCTTTTGGTTTGGAAGCTATTGCTGGACGTTTGGTAGAAAAAACATCAATGGCCGAGAAAAACACTTTTGGTGCACCATGCAGGTACATTTGAGTTTCCCAGGCAAACGAAAGCAGTGACACCAAAGTTTCTAGTTTCTGTTTGTGTCTCCCCTGAGGAGGTTTCAGGCCAGCTATGTCTTTCAGTACTATCTCTTTTGGTTTGGAAGCTATTGCTGGACGTTTGGTAGAAAAAGCTGCCCGGCCGAGAAAAACACTTTTGGTGCACCATGCAGGTACATTTGAGTTTCCCAGGCAAACGAAAGCAGTGACACCAAAGTTTCTAGTTTCTGTTTGTGTCTCCCCTGAGGAGGTTTCAGGCCAGTTATTTCTTTCAGTACTATCTCTTTTGGTTTGGAAGCTATTGCTGGACGTTTGGTAGAAAAAGCTTCTCCGGCCGAGAAAAACACTTTTGGTGCACCATGCAGGTACATTTGAGTTTCCCAGGCAAACGAAAGCGGTGAGACCAAATTTTCTAGTTTCTGTCTGTGTCTCCCCTGAGGAGGTTTCAGGCCAGCAATGTCTTTCAGTACTATCTCTTTTGGTTTGGAAGCTATTGCTGGAAGTTTGGCATGTTTGGTAGGTAAAGCTTCTCCGGCCGAGAAAAACACTTTTGGTGCACCATGCAGGTACATTTGAGTGTCCCAGGCAAACGAAAGCAGTTACACCAAAGTTTCTAGTTTCTGTTTGTGTCTCCCCTGAGGAGGTTTCAGGCCAGCTATGTCTTTCAGTACTATCTCTTTTGATTTGGAAGCTATTGCTGGACGTTTGGTAGAAAAAGCTGCTCAGGCTGAGAAAAACACTTTTGGTGCACCATGCAGGTACATTTGAGTTTCCCAGGCAAACGAAAGCAGTGACACCAAAGTTTCTAGTTTATGTTTGTGTCTCCCCTGAGGAGGTTTCAGGCCAGCTATGTCTTTCAGTACTATCTCTTTTGGTTTGGAAGCTATTGCTGGACGTTTGGTAGAAAAAGCTTCTCCGGCCGAGAAAAACACTTTTGGTGCACCATGCAGGTACATTTGAGTTTCCCAGGCAAACGAAAGCAGTGACACCAAAGTTTCTAGTTTCTGTTTGTGTCTCCCCTGAGGAGGTTTCAGGCCAGCTATGTCTTTCAGTACTATCTCTTTTGGTTTGGAAGCTATTGCTGGAAGTTTGGCATGTTTTGTAGATAAAGCTTCTCCGGCCGAGAAAAACAATTTTGGTGCACCATGAAGGTACATTTGAGTTTCCCAGGCAAACGAAAGCAGTGACTCCAAAGTTTCTAGTTTCTGTTTGTGTCTCCCCTGAGGAGGTTTCAGGCCAGCTATGTCTTTCAGTACTATGTCTTTTGGTTTGGAAGCTATTGCTGGACGTTTGGTAGAAAATGCTGCTCCGGCCGAGAAAAACACTTTTGGTGCACCATGCAGGTACATTTGAGTGTCCCAGGCAAACGAAAGTTGAGACACCAAAGTTTCTAGTTTTTTTTTGTGTCTCCTCTGAGGAGGTTTCAGGCCAGCTATGTCTTTCAGTACTATCTCTTTTGGTTTGGAAGCTATTGCTGGACGTTTGGTAGAAAAAGCTGCTCCGGCCGAGAAAAACACTTTTGGTGCACCATGCAGGTACATTTGAGTTTCCCAGGCAAACGAAAGCAGTGACACCAAAGTTTCTAGTTTCTGTTTGTGTCTCCCCTGAGGAGGTTTCAGGCCAGTTATTTCTTTCAGTACTATCTCTTTTGGTTTGGAAGCTATTGCTGGACGTTTGGTAGAAAAAGCTTCTCCGGCCGAGAAAAACACTTTTGGTGCACCATGCAGGTACATTTGAGTTTCCCAGGCAAACGAAAGCGGTGAGACCAAAGTTTCTAGTTTCTGTCTGTGTCTCCCCTGAGGAGGTTTCAGGCCAGCAATGTCTTTCAGTACTATCTCTTTTGGTTTGGAAGCTATTGCTGGAAGTTTGGCATGTTTGGTAGGTAAAGCTTCTCCGGCCGAGAAAAACACTTTTGGTGCACCATGCAGGTACATTTGAGTGTCCCAGGCAAACGAAAGCAGTTACACCAAAGTTTCTAGTTTCTGTTTGTGTCTCCCCTGAGGAGGTTTCAGGCCAGCTATGTCTTTCAGTACTATCTCTTTTGGTTTGGAAGCTATTGCTGGACGTTTGGTAGAAAAAGCTGCTCAGGCTGAGAAAAACACTTTTGGTGCACCATGCAGGTACATTTGAGTTTCCCAGGCAAACGAAAGCAGTGACACCAAAGTTTCTAGTTTCTGTTTTTGTCTCCCCTGAGGAGGTTTCAGGCCAGCTATGTCTTTCAGTACTATGTCTTTTGGTTTGGAAGCTATTGCTGGACGTTTGGTAAAAAATGCTGCTCCGGCCGAGAAAAACACTTTTGGTGCACCATGCAGGTACATTTGAGTGTCCCAGGCAAACGAAAGTTGTGACACCAAAGTTTCTAGTTTCTATTTGTGTCTCCCCTGAGGAGGTTTCAGGCCAGCTATGTCTTTCAGTACTATCTCTTTTGGTTTGGATGCTATTGCTGGACGTTTGGTAGAAAAAGCTGCTCCGGCCGAGAAAAACACTTTTGGTGCACCATGCAGGTACATTTGAGTTTCCCAGGCAAACGAAAGCAGTGACACCAAAGTTTCTAGTTTCTGTTTGTGTCTCCCCTGAGGAGGTTTCAGGCCAGCTATGTCTTTCAGTACTATCTCTTTTGGTTTGGAAGCTATTGCTGGAAGTTTGGCATGTTTGGTAGGTAAAGCTTCTCCGGCCGAGAAAAACACTTTTGGTGCACCATGCAGGTACATTTGAGTGTCCCAGGCAAACGAAAGCAGTTACACCAAAGTTTCTAGTTTCTGTTTGTGTCTCCCCTGAGGAGGTTTCAGGCCAGCTATGTCTTTCAGTACTATCTCTTTTGGTTTGGAAGCTATTGCTGGACGTTTGGTAGAAAAAGCTGCTCAGGCTGAGAAAAACACTTTTGGTGCACCATGCAGGTACATTTGAGTTTCCCAGGCAAACGAAAGCAGTGACACCAAAGTTTCTAGTTTCTGTTTGTGTCTCCCCTGAGGAGGTTTCAGGCCAGCTATGTCTTTCAGTACTATGTCTTTTGGTTTGGAAGCTATTGCTGGACGTTTGGTAGAAAATGCTGCTCCGGCCGAGAAAAACACTTTTGGTGCACCATGCAGGTACATTTGAGTGTCCCAGGCAAACGAAAGTTGTGACACCAAAGTTTCTAGTTTCTATTTGTGTCTCCCCTGAGGAGGTTTCAGGCCAGCTATGTCTTTCAGTACTATCTCTTTTGGTTTGGATGCTATTGCTGGACGTTTGGTAGAAAAAGCTGCTCCGGCCGAGAAAAACACTTTTGGTGCACCATGCAGGTACATTTGAGTTTCCCAGGCAAACAAAAGCAGTGACACCAAAGTTTCTAGTTTCTGTTTGTGTCTCCCCTGAGGAGGTTTCAGGCCAGCTATGTCTTTCAGTACTATCTCTTTTGGTTTGGAAGCTATTGCTGGACGTTTGGTAGAAAAAGCTGCCCGGCCGAGAAAAACACTTTTGGTGCACCATGCAGGTACATTTGAGTTTCCCAGGCAAACGAAAGCAGTGACACCAAAGTTTCTAGTTTCTGTTTGTGTCTCCCCTGAGGAGGTTTCAGTCCAGTTATTTCTTTCAGTACTATCTCTTTTGGTTTGGAAGCTATTGCTGGACGTTTGGTAGAAAAAGCTTCTCCGGCCGAGAAAAACACTTTTGGTGCACCATGCAGGTACATTTGAGTTTCCCAGGCAAACGAAACGGTGAGACCAAAGTTTCTAGTTTCTGTCTTTGTCTCCCCTGAGGAGGTTTCAGGCCAGTTATTTCTTTCAGTACTATCTCTTTTGGTTTGGAAGCTATTGCTGGACGTTTGGTAGAAAAAGCTTCTCCGGCCGAGAAAAACACTTTTGGTGCACCATGCAGGTACATTTGAGTTTCCCAGGCAAACGAAAGCGGTGAGACCAAAGTTTCTAGTTTCTGTCTGTGTCTCCCCTGAGGAGGTTTCAGGCCAGCAATGTCTTTCAGTACTATCTCTTTTGGTTTGGAAGCTATTGCTGGAAGTTTGGCATGTTTGGTATGTAAAGCTTCTCCGGCCGAGAAAAACACTTTTGGTGCACCATGCAGGTACATTTGAGTGTCCCAGGCAAACGAAAGCAGTTACACCAAAGTTTCTAGTTTCTGTTTGTGTCTCCCCTGAGGAGGTTTCAGGCCAGCTATGTCTTTCAGTACTATCTCTTTTGGTTTGGAAGCTATTGCTTGACGTTTGGTAGAAAAAGCTGCTCAGGCTGAGAAAAACACTTTTGGTGCACCATGCAGGTACATTTGAGTTTCCCAGGCAAACGAAAGCAGTGACACCAAAGTTTCTAGTTTCTGTTTGTGTCTCCCCTGAGGAGGTTTCAGGCCAGCTATGTCTTTCAGTACTATGTCTTTTGGTTTGGAAGCTATTGCTGGACGTTTGGTAGAAAATGCTGCTCCGGCCGAGAAAAACACTTTTGGTGCACCATGCAGGTACATTTGAGTGTCCCAGGCAAACGAAAGTTGTGACACCAAAGTTTCTAGTTTCTATTTGTGTCTCCCCTGAGGAGGTTTCAGGCCAGCTATGTCTTTCAGTACTATCTCTTTTGGTTTGGATGCTATTGCTGGACGTTTGGTAGAAAAAGCTGCTCCGGCCGAGAAAAACACTTTTGGTGCACCATGCAGGTACATTTGAGTTTCCCAGGCAAACGAAAGCAGTGACACCAAAGTTTCTAGTTTCTGTTTGTGTCTCCCCTGAGGAGGTTTCAGGCCAGCTATGTCTTTCAGTACTATCTCTTTTGGTTTGGAAGCTATTGCTGGACGTTTGGTAGAAAAAGCTGCCCGGCCGAGAAAAACACTTTTGGTGCACCATGCAGGTACATTTGAGTTTCCCAGGCAAACGAAAGCAGTGACACCAAAGTTTCTAGTTTCTGTTTGTGTCTCCCCTGAGGAGGTTTCAGGCCAGTTATTTCTTTCAGTACTATCTCTTTTGGTTTGGAAGCTATTGCTGGACGTTTGGTAGAAAAAGCTTCTCCGGCCGAGAAAAACACTTTTGGTGCACCATGCAGGTACATTTGAGTTTCCCAGGCAAACGAAAGCGGTGAGACCAAAGTTTCTAGTTTCTGTCTGTGTCTCCCCTGAGGAGGTTTCAGGCCAGCAATGTCTTTCAGTACTATCTCTTTTGGTTTGGAAGCTATTGCTGGAAGTTTGGCATGTTTGGTAGGTAAAGCTTCTCCGGCCGAGAAAAACACTTTTGGTGCACCATGCAGGTACATTTGAGTGTCCCAGGCAAACGAAAGCAGTTACACCAAAGTTTCTAGTTTCTGTTTGTGTCTCCCCTGAGGAGGTTTCAGGCCAGCTATGTCTTTCAGTACTATCTCTTTTGGTTTGGAAGCTATTGCTGGAAGTTTGGCATGTTTTGTAGATAAAGCTTCTCCGGCCGAGAAAAACAATTTTGGTGCACCATGAAGGTACATTTGAGTTTCCCAGGCAAACGAAAGCAGTGACTCCAAAGTTTCTAGTTTCTGTTTGTGTCTCCCCTGAGGAGGTTTCAGGCCAGCTATGTCTTTCAGTACTATGTCTTTTGGTTTGGAAGCTATTGCTGGACGTTTGGTAGAAAATGCTGCTCCGGCCGAGAAAAACACTTTTGGTGCACCATGCAGGTACATTTGAGTGTCCCAGGCAAACGAAAGCAGTGACACCAAAGTTTCTAGTTTTTTTTTGTGTCTCCCCTGAGGAGGTTTCAGGCCAGCTATGTCTTTCAGTACTATCTCTTTTGGTTTGGAAGCTATTGCTGGACGTTTGGTAGAAAAAGCTGCTCCGGCCGAGAAAAACACTTTTGGTGCACCATGCAGGTACATTTGAGTTTCCCAGGCAAACGAAAGCAGTGACACCAAAGTTTCTAGTTTCTGTTTGTGTCTCCCCTGAGGAGGTTTCAGGCCAGCTATGTCTTTCAGTACTATCTCTTTTGGTTTGGAAGCTATTGCTGGACGTTTGGTAGAAAAAGCTGCCCGGCCGAGAAAAACACTTTTGGTGCACCATGCAGGTACATTTGAGTTTCCCAGGCAAACGAAAGCAGTGACACCAAAGTTTCTAGTTTCTGTTTGTGTCTCCCCTGAGGAGGTTTCAGGCCAGTTATTTCTTTCAGTACTATCTCTTTTGGTTTGGAAGCTATTGCTGGACGTTTGGTAGAAAAAGCTTCTCCGGCCGAGAAAAACACTTTTGGTGCACCATGCAGGTACATTTGAGTTTCCCAGGCAAACGAAAGCGGTGAGACCAAAGTTTCTAGTTTCTGTCTGTGTCTCCCCTGAGGAGGTTTCAGGCCAGCAATGTCTTTCAGTACTATCTCTTTTGGTTTGGAAGCTATTGCTGGACGTTTGGTAGAAAAAGCTGCTCAGGCTGAGAAAAACACTTTGGGTGCACCATGCAGGTACATTTGAGTTTCCCAGGCAAACGAAAGCAGTGACACCAAAGTTTCTAGTTTCTGTTTGTGTCTCCCCTGAGGAGGTTTCAGGCAAGCTATGTCTTTCAGTACTATGTCTTTTGGTTTGGAAGCTATTGCTGGACGTTTGGTAGAAAATGCTGCTCCGGCCGAGAAAAACACTTTTGGTGCACCATGCAGGTACATTTGAGTGTCCCAGGCAAACGAAAGTTGTGACACCAAAGTTTCTAGTTTCTATTTGTGTCTCCCCTGAGGAGGTTTCAGGCCAGCTATGTCTTTCAGTACTATCTCTTTTGGTTTGGATGCTATTGCTGGACGTTTGGTAGAAAAAGCTGCTCCGGCCGAGAAAAACACTTTTGGTGCACCATGCAGGTACATTTGAGTTTCCCAGGCAAACGAAAGCAGTGACACCAAAGTTTCTAGTTTCTGTTTGTGTCTCCCCTGAGGAGGTTTCAGGCCAGCTATGTCTTTCAGTACTATCTCTTTTGGTTTGGAAGCTATTGCTGGACGTTTGGTAGAAAAAGCTGCCCGGCCGAGAAAAACACTTTTGGTGCACCATGCAGGTACATTTGAGTTTCCCAGGCAAACGAAAGCAGTGACACCAAAGTTTCTAGTTTCTGTTTGTGTCTCCCCTGAGGAGGTTTCAGGCCAGTTATTTCTTTCAGTACTATCTCTTTTGGTTTGGAAGCTATTGCTGGACGTTTGGTAGAAAAAGCTTCTCCGGCCGAGAAAAACACTTTTGGTGCACCATGCAGGTACATTTGAGTTTCCCAGGCAAACGAAAGCGGTGAGACCAAAGTTTCTAGTTTCTGTCTTTGTCTCCCCTGAGGAGGTTTCAGGCCAGTTATTTCTTTCAGTACTATCACTTTTGGTTTGGAACCTATTGCTGGACGTTTGGTAGAAAAAGCTTCTCCGGCCGAGAAAAACACTTTTGGTGCACCATGCAGGTACATTTGAGTTTCCCAGGCAAACGAAAGCGGTGAGACCAAAGTTTCTAGTTTCTGTCTGTGTCTCCCCTGAGGAGGTTTCAGGCCAGCAATGTCTTTCAGTACTATCTCTTTTGGTTTGGAAGCTATTGCTGGAAGTTTGGCATGTTTGGTAGGTAAAGCTTCTCCGGCCGAGAAAAACACTTTTGGTGCACAATGCAGGTACATTTGAGTGTCCCAGGCAAACGAAAGCAGTTACACCAAAGTTTCTAGTTTCTGTTTGTGTCTCCCCTGAGGAGGTTTCAGGCCAGCTATGTCTTTCAGTACTATCTCTTTTGGTTTGGAAGCTATTGCTGGACGTTTGGTAGAAAAAGCTGCTCAGGCTGAGAAAAACACTTTTGGTGCACCATGCAGGTACATTTGAGTTTCCCAGGCAAACGAAAGCAGTGACACCAAAGTTTCTAGTTTCTGTTTGTGTCTCCCCTGAGGAGGTTTCAGGCCAGCTATGTCTTTCAGTACTATGTCTTTTGGTTTGGAAGCTATTGCTGGACGTTTGGTAGAAAATGCTGCTCCGGCCGAGAAAAACACTTTTGGTGCACCATGCAGGTACATTTGAGTGTCCCAGGCAAACGAAAGTTGTGACACCAAAGTTTCTAGTTTCTATTTTTGTCTCCCCTGAGGAGGTTTCAGGCCAGCTATGTCTTTCAGTACTATCTCTTTTGGTTTGGGTGCTATTGCTGGACGTTTGGTAGAAAAAGCTGCTCCGGCCGAGAAAAACACTTTTGGTGCACCATGCAGGTACATTTGAGTTTCCCAGGCAAACGAAAGCAGTGACACCAAAGTTTCTAGTTTCTGTTTGTGTCTCCCCTGAGGAGGTTTCAGGCCAGCTATGTCTTTCAGTACTATCTCTTTTGGTTTGGAAGCTATTGCTGGACGTTTGGTAGAAAAAGCTGCCCGGCCGAGAAAAACACTTTTGGTGCACCATGCAGGTACATTTGAGTTTCCCAGGCAAACGAAAGCAGTGACACCAAAGTTTCTAGTTTCTGTTTGTGTCTCCCCTGAGGAGGTTTCAGGCCAGTTATTTCTTTCAGTACTATCTCTTTTGGTTTGGAAGCTATTGCTGGACGTTTGGTAGAAAAAGCTTCTCCGGCCGAGAAAAACACTTTTGGTGCACCATGCAGGTACATTTGAGTTTCCCAGGCAAACGAAAGCGGTGAGACCAAAGTTTCTAGTTTCTGTCTGTGTCTCCCCTGAGGAGGTTTCAGGCCAGCAATGTCTTTCAGTACTATCTCTTTTGGTTTGGAAGCTATTGCTGGACGTTTGGTAGAAAAAGCTACTCCAGCTGAGAGAAACACTTTTGGTGCACCATGCAGGTACATTTGAGTTTCCCATGCAAACGAAAGCAGTGACACCAAAGTTTCTAGTTTCTGTTTGTGTCTCCCCTGAGGAGGTTTCAGGCCAGCTATGTCTTTCAGTACTATCTCTTTTGGTTTGGAAGCTATTGCTGGACGTTTGGTAGAAAAAGCTTCTCCGGCCGAGAAAAAGACTTTTGGTGCACCATGCAGGTACATTTGAGTTTCCCAGGCAAACGAAAGCGGTGAGACCAAAGTTTCTAGTTTCTGTCTGTGTCTCCCCTGAGGAGGTTTCAGGCCAGCAATGTCTTTCAGTACTATCTCTTTTGGTTTGGAAGCTATTGCTGGAAGTTTGGCATGTTTGGTAGGTAAAGCTTCTCCGGCCGAGAAAAACACTTTTGGTGCACCATGCAGGTACATTTGAGTGTCCCAGGCAAACGAAAGCAGTTACACCAAAGTTTCTAGTTTCTGTTTGTGTCTCCCCTGAGGAGGTTTCAGGCCAGCTATGTCTTTCAGTACTATCTCTTTTGGTTTGGAAGCTATTGCTGGAAGTTTGGCATGTTTTGTAGATAAAGCTTCTCCGGCCGAGAAAAACAATTTTGGTGCACCATGATGGTACATTTGAGTTTCCCAGGCAAACGAAAGCAGTGACTCCAAAGTTTCTAGTTTCTGTTTGTGTCTCCCCTGAGGAGGTTTCAGGCCAGCTATGTCTTTCAGTACTATGTCTTTTGGTTTGGAAGCTATTGCTGGACGTTTGGTAGAAAATGCTGCTCCGGCCGAGAAAAACACTTTTGGTTCACCATGCAGGTACATTTGAGTGTCCCAGGCAAACGAAAGCAGTGACACCAAAGTTTCTAGTTTTTTTTTGTGTCTCCCCTGAGGAGGTTTCAGGCCAGCTATGTCTTTCAGTACTATGTCTTTTGGTTTGGAAGCTATTGCTGGACGTTTGGTAGAAAAAGCTGCTCCGGCCGAGAAAAACACTTTTGGTGCACCATGCAGGTACATTTGAGTTTCCCAGGCAAACGAAAGCAGTGACACCAAAGTTTCTAGTTTCTGTTTGTGTCTCCCCTGAGGAGGTTTCAGGCCAGCTATGTCTTTCAGTACTATCTCTTTTGGTTTGGAAGCTATTGCTGGACGTTTGGTAGAAAAAGCTGCCCGGCCGAGAAAAACACTTTTGGTGCACCATGCAGGTACATTTGAGTTTCCCAGGCAAACGAAAGCAGTGACACCAAAGTTTCTAGTTTCTGTTTGTGTCTCCCCTGAGGAGGTTTCAGGCCAGTTATTTCTTTCAGTACTATCTCTTTTGGTTTGGAAGCTATTGCTGGACGTTTGGTAGAAAAAGCTTCTCCGGCCGAGAAAAACACTTTTGGTGCACCATGCAGGTACATTTGAGTGTCCCAGGCAAACGAAAGCAGTTACACCAAAGTTTCTAGTTTCTGTTTGCGTCTCCCCTGAGGAGGTTTCAGGCCAGCTATGTCTTTCAGTACTATCTCTTTTGATTTGGAAGCTATTGCTGGACGTTTGGTAGAAAATGCTGCTCCGGCCGAGAAAAACACTTTTGGTGCAGCATGCAGGTACATTTGAGTTTCCCAGGCAAACGAAAGCAGTGACACCAAAGTTTCTAGTTTCTGTTTGTGTCTCCCCTGAGGAGGTTTCAGGCCAGCTATGTCTTTCAGTACTATCTCTTTTGGTTTGGAAGCTATTGCTGGACGTTTGGTAGAAAAAACTTCTCCGGCCGAGAAAAACACTTTTGGTGCACCATGCAGGTACATTTGAGTTTCCCAGGCAAACGAAAGCAGTGACACCAAAGTTTCTAGTTTCTGTTTGTGTCTCCCCTGAGGAGGTTTCAGGCCAGGTATGTCTTTCAGTACTATCTCTTTTGGTTTGGAAGCTATTGCTGGACGTTTGGTAGAAAAAACATCAATGGCCGAGAAAAACACTTTTGGTGCACCATGCAGGTACATTTGAGTTTCCCAGGCAAACGAAAGCAGTGACACCAAAGTTTCTAGTTTCTGTTTGTGTCTCCCCTGAGGAGGTTTCAGGCCAGCAATGTCTTTCAGTACTATCTCTTTTGGTTTGGAAGCTATTGCTGGACTTTTGGTAGAAAAAGCTGCTCCAGCTGAGAGAAACACTTTTGGTGCACCATGCAGGTACATTTGAGTTTCCCAGGCAAACGAAAGCAGTGACACCAAAGTTTCTAGTTTCTGTTTGTGTCTCCCCTGAGGAGGTTTCAGGCCAGTTATTTCTTTCAGTACTATCTCTTTTGGTTTGGAAGCTATTGCTGGACGTTTGGTAGAAAAAGCTTCTCCGGCCGAGAAAAACACTTTTGGTGCACCATGCAGGTACATTTGAGTTTCCCAGGCAAACGAAAGCGGTGAGACCAAAGTTTCTAGTTTCTGTCTGTGTCTCCCCTGAGGAGGTTTCAGGCCAGCAATGTCTTTCAGTACTATCTCTTTTGGTTTGGAAGCTATTGCTGGAAGTTTGGCATGTTTGGTAGGTAAAGCTTCTCCGGCCGAGAAAAACACTTTTGGTGCACCATGCAGGTACATTTGAGTGTCCCAGGCAAACGAAAGCAGTTACACCAAAGTTTCCAGTTTCTGTTTGTGTCTCCCCTGAGGAGGTTTCAGGCCAGCTATGTCTTTCAGTACTATCTCTTTTGGTTTGGAAGCTATTGCTGGACGTTTGGTAGAAAAAGCTGCTCCGGCCGAGAAAAACACTTTTGGTGCACCATGCAGGTACATTTGAGTTTCCCAGGGAAACGAAAGCAGTGACACCAAAGTTTCTAGTTTCTGTTTGTGTCTCCCCTGAGGAGGTTTGAGGCCAGCTATGTCTTTCAGTACTATCTCTTTTGGTTTGGAAGCTATTGCTGGACGTTTGGTAGAAAAAGCTTCTCCGGCCGAGAAAAACACTTTTGGTGCACCATGCAGGTACATTTGAGTTTCCCAGGCAAACGAAAGCAGTGACACCAAAGTTTCTAGTTTCTGTTTGTGTCTCCCCTGAGGAGGTTTCAGGCCAGCTATGTCTTTCAGTACTATCTCTTTTGGTTTGGAAGCTATTGCTGGACGTTTGGTAGAAAAAGCTTCTCCGGCCGAGAAAAACACTTTTGGTGCACCATGCAGGTACATTTGAGTTTCCCAGGCAAACGAAAGCAGTGACACCAAAGTTTCTAGTTTCTGTTTGTGTCTCCCCTGAGGAGGTTTCAGGCCAGCAATGTCTTTCAGTACTATCTCTTTTGGTTTGGAAGCTATTGCTGGACGTTTGGTAGAAAAAGCTGCTCCAGCTGAGAGAAACACTTTTGGTGCACCATGCAGGTACATTTGAGTTTCCCAGGCAAACGAAAGCAGTGAGACCAAAGTTTCTAGTTTCTGTCTGTGTCTCCCCTGAGGAGGTTTCAGGCCAGCAATGTCTTTCAGTACTATCTCTTTTGGTTTGGAAGCTATTGCGGGAAGTTTGGTATGTTTGGTAGGTAAAGCTTCTCCGGCCGAGAAAAACACTTTTGGTGCACCATGCAGGTACATTTGAGTGTCCCAGGCAAACGAAAGCAGTTACACCAAAGTTTCTAGTTTCTGTTTGTGTCTCCCCTGAGGAGGTTTCAGGCCAGCTATGTCTTTCAGTACTATCTCTTTTGGTTTGGAAGCTATTGCTGGACGTTTGGTAGAAAAAGCTGCTCAGGCTGAGAAAAACACTTTTGGTGCACCATGCAGGTACATTTGAGTTTCCCAGGCAAACGAAAGCAGTGACACCAAAGTTTCTAGTTTCTGTTTGTGTCTCCCCTGAGGAGGTTTCAGGCCAGCTATGTCTTTCAGTACTATCTCTTTTGGTTTGGAAGCTATTGCTGGAAGTTTGGCATGTTTTTTAGATAAAGCTTCTCCGGCCGAGAAAAACACTTTTGGTGCACCATGAAGGTACATTTGAGTTTCCCAGGCAAACGAAAGCAGTGACACCAAAGTTTCTAGTTTCTGTTGGTTTCTCCCCTGAGGAGGTTTCAGGCCAGCTATGTCTTTCAGTACTATGTCTTTTGGTTTGGAAGCTATTGCTGGACGTTTGGTAGAAAATGCTGCTCCGGCCGAGAAAAACACTTTTGGTGCACCATGCAGGTACATTTGAGTGTCCCAGGCAAACGAAATTTGTGACACCAAAGTTTCTAGTTTCTATTTGTGTCTCCCCTGAGGAGGTTTCAGGCCAGCTATGTCTTTCAGTACTATCTCTTTTGGTTTGGAAGCTATTGCTGGACGTTTGGCATGTTTGATAAAAAAAGCTTCTCCGACTGAGAAAAACAATTTTGTTGCACCATGCAGGTACATTTGAGTTTCCGAGGTAAACAAAAGCAGTGACACCAAAGTTTCTAGTTTCTGTTTGTGTCTCCCCTGAGGAGGTTTCAGGCCAGCTATGTCTTTCAGTACTATCTCTTTTGGTTTGGAAGCTATTGCTGGAAGTTTGGCATGTTTGGTAGATAAAGCTTCTCCGGCCGAGAAAAACACTTTTGGTGCACCATGCAGGTACATTTGAGTGTCCCAGGCAAACGAAAGCAGTGACACCAAAGTTTCTAGTTTCTGTTTGTGTCTCCCCTGAGGAGGTTTCAGGCCAGTTATTTCTTTCAGTACTATCTCTTTTGGTTTGGAAGCTATTGCTGGACGTTTGGTAGAAAAAGCTTCTCCGGCCGAGAAAAACACTTTTGGTGCACCATGCAGGTACATTTGAGTGTCCCAAGCAAACGAAAGCAGTGACACCAAAGTTTCTAGTTTCTGTTTGTGTCTCCCCTGAGGAGGTTTCAGGCCAGCTATGTCTTTCAGTACTATCTCTTTTGGTTTGGAAGCTATTGCTGGACGTTTGGTAGAAAAAGCTGCTCAGGCTGAGAAAAACACTTTTGGTGCACCATGCAGGTACATTTGAGTTTCCCAGGCAAACGAAAGCAGTGACACCAAAGTTTCTAGTTTCTGTTTGTGTCTCCCCTGAGGAGGTTTCAGGCCAGCTATGTCTTTCAGTACTATCTCTTTTGGTTTGGAAGCTATTGCTGGAAGTTTGGCATGTTTTGTAGATAAAGCTTCTCCGGCCGAGAAAAACAATTTTGGTGCACCATGAAGGTACATTTGAGTTTCCCAGGCAAACGAAAGCAGTGACACCAAAGTTTCTAGTTTCTGTTTGTGTCTCCCCTGAGGAGGTTTCAGGCCAGCTATGTCTTTCAGTACTATGTCTTTTGGTTTGGAAGCTATTGCTGCACGTTTGGTAGAATATGCTGCTCCGGCCGAGAAAAACACTTTTGGTGCACCATGCAGGTACATTTGAGTGTCCCAGGCAAACGAAAGTTGTGACACCAAAGTTTCTAGTTTCTGTTTGTGTCTCCCCTGAGGAGGTTTCAGGCCAGCTATGTCTTTCAGTACTATCTCTTTTGGTTTGGAAGCTATTGCTGGACGTTTGGTAGAAAAAGCTGCTCAGGCTGAGAAAAACACTTTTGGTGCACCATGCAGGTACATTTGAGTTTCCCAGGCAAACGAAAGCAGTGACACCAAAGTTTCTAGTTTCTGTTTGTGTCTCCCCTGAGGAGGTTTCAGGCCAGTTATTTCTTTCAGTACTATCTCTTTTGGTTTGGAAGCTATTGCTGGACGTTTGGTAGAAAAAGCTTCTGCGGCCGAGAAAAACACTTTTGGTGCACCATGCAGGTACATTTGAGTTTCCCAGTCAAACGAAAGCGGTGAGACCAAAGTTTCTAGTTTCTGTCTGTGTCTCCCCTGAGGAGGTTTCAGGCCAGCTATGTCTTTCAGTACTATCTCTTTTGGTTTGGAAGCTATTGCTGGAAGTTTGGCATGTTTTGTAGATAAAGCTTCTCCGGCCGAGAAAAACACTTTTGGTGCACCATGAAGGTACATTTGAGTTTCCCAGGCAAACGAAAGCAGTGACACCAAAGTTTCTAGTTTCTGTTTGTTTCTCCCCTGAGGAGGTTTCAGGCCAGCTATGTCTTTCAGTACTATGTCTTTTGGTTTGGAAGCTATTGCTGGACGTTTGGTAGAAAATGCTGCTCCGGCCGAGAAAAACACTTTTGGTGCACCATGCAGGTACATTTGAGTGTCCCAGGCAAACGAAATTTGTGACACCAAAGTTTCTAGTTTCTATTTGTGTCTCCCCTGAGGAGGTTTCAGGCCAGCTATGTCTTTCAGTACTATCTCTTTTGGTTTGGAAGCTATTGCTGGACGTTTGGCATGTTTGATAAAAAAAGCTTCTCCGACTGAGAAAAACAATTTTGTTGCACCATGCAGGTACATTTGAGTTTCCCAGGCAAACAAAAGCAGTGACACCAAAGTTTCTAGTTTCTGTTTGTGTCTCCCCTGAGGATGTTTCAGGCCAGCTATGTCTTTCAGTACTATCTCTTTTGGTTTGGAAGCTATTGCTGGAAGTTTGGCATGTTTGGTAGATAAAGCTTCTCCGGCCGAGATAAACACTTTTGGTGCACCATGCAGGTACATTTGAGTGTCCCAGGCAAACGAAAGCAGTGACACCAAAGTTTCTAGTTTCTGTTTGTGTCTCCCCTGAGGAGGTTTCAGGCCAGTTATTTCTTTCAGTACTATCTCTTTTGGTTTGGAAGCTATTGCTGGACGTTTGGTAGAAAAAGCTTCTCCGGCCGAGAAAAACACTTTTGGTGCACCATGCAGGTACATTTGAGTGTCCCAGGCAAACGAAAGCAGTGACACCAAAGTTTCTAGTTTCTGTTTGTGTCTCCCCTGAGGAGGTTTCAGGCCAGCTATATCTTTCAGTACTATCTCTTTTGGTTTGGAAGCTATTGCTGGACGTTTGGTAGATAAAGCTTCTCCGGCCGAGAAAAACACTTTTGGTGCACCATGCAGGTACATTTGAGTGTCCCAGGCAAACGAAAGCAGTGACACCAAAGTTTCTAGTTTCTGTTTGTGTCTCCCCTGAGGAGGTTTCAGGCCAGTTATTTCTTTCAGTACTATCTCTTTTGGTTTGGAAGCTATTGCTGGACGTTTGGTAGAAAAAGCTTCTCCGGCCGAGAAAAACACTTTTGGTGCACCATGCAGGTACATTTGAGTGTCCCAGGCAAACGAAAGCAGTGACACCAAAGTTTCTAGTTTCTGTTTGTGTCTCCCCTGAGGAGGTTTCAGGCCAGCTATGTCTTTCAGTACTATCTCTTTTGGTTTGGAAGCTATTGCTGGACGTTTGGTAGAAAAAGCTGCTCAGGCTGAGAAAAACACTTTTGGTGCACCATGCAGGTACATTTGAGTTTCCCAGGCAAACGAAAGCAGTGACACCAAAGTTTCTAGTTTCTGTTTGTGTCTCCCCTGAGGAGGTTTCAGGCCAGCTATGTCTTTCAGTACTATCTCTTTTGGTTTGGAAGCTATTGCTGGACGTTTGGTAGAAAAAGCTTCTCCGGCCGAGAAAAAGACTTTTGGTGCACCATGCAGGTACATTTGAGTTTCCCAGGCAAACGAAAGCGGTGAGACCAAAGTTTCTAGTTTCTGTCTGTGTCTCCCCTGAGGAGGTTTCAGGCCAGCAATGTCTTTCAGTACTATCTCTTTTGGTTTGGAAGCTATTGCTGGAAGTTTGGCATGTTTGGTAGGTAAAGCTTCTCCGGCCGAGAAAAACACTTTTGGTGCACCATGCAGGTACATTTGAGTGTCCCAGGCAAACGAAAGCAGTTACACCAAAGTTTCTAGTTTCTGTTTGTGTCTCCCCTGAGGAGGTTTCAGGCCAGCTATGTCTTTCAGTACTATCTCTTTTGGTTTGGAAGCTATTGCTGGAAGTTTGGCATGTTTTGTAGATAAAGCTTCTCCGGCCGAGAAAAACAATTTTGGTGCACCATGATGGTACATTTGAGTTTCCCAGGCAAACGAAAGCAGTGACTCCAAAGTTTCTAGTTTCTGTTTGTGTCTCCCCTGAGGAGGTTTCAGGCCAGCTATGTCTTTCAGTACTATCTCTTTTGGTTTGGAAGCTATTGCTGGACGTTTGGTAGAAAATGCTGCTCCGGCCGAGAAAAACACTTTTGGTGCACCATGCAGGTACATTTGAGTGTCCCAGGCAAACGAAAGCAGTGACACCAAAGTTTCTAGTTTTTTTTTGTGTCTCCCCTGAGGAGGTTTCAGGCCAGCTATGTCTTTCAGTACTATGTCTTTTGGTTTGGAAGCTATTGCTGGACGTTTGGTAGAAAAAGCTGCTCCGGCCGAGAAAAACACTTTTGGTGCACCATGCAGGTACATTTGAGTTTCCCAGGCAAACGAAAGCAGTGACACCAAAGTTTCTAGTTTCTGTTTGTGTCTCCCCTGAGGAGGTTTCAGGCCAGCTATGTCTTTCAGTACTATCTCTTTTGGTTTGGAAGCTATTGCTGGACGTTTGGTAGAAAAAGCTGCCCGGCCGAGAAAAACACTTTAGGTGCACCATGCAGGTACATTTGAGTTTCCCAGGCAAACGAAAGCAGTGACACCAAAGTTTCTAGTTTCTGTTTGTGTCTCCCCTGAGGAGGTTTCAGGCCAGTTATTTCTTTCAGTACTATCTCTTTTGGTTTGGAAGCTATTGCTGGACGTTTGGTAGAAAAAGCTTCTCCGGCCGAGAAAAACACTTTTGGTGCACCATGCAGGTACATTTGAGTGTCCCAGGCAAACGAAAGCAGTTACACCAAAGTTTCTAGTTTCTGTTTGTGTCTCCCCTGAGGAGGTTTCAGGCCAGCTATGTCTTTCAGTACTATCTCTTTTGATTTGGAAGCTATTGCTGGACGTTTGGTAGAAAATGCTGCTCCGGCCGAGAAAAACACTTTTGGTGCAGCATGCAGGTACATTTGAGTTTCCCAGGCAAACGAAAGCAGTGACACCAAAGTTTCTAGTTTCTGTTTGTGTCTCCCCTGAGGAGGTTTCAGGCCAGCTATGTCTTTCAGTACTATCTCTTTTGGTTTGGAAGCTATTGCTGGACGTTTGGTAGAAAAAACTTCTCCGGCCGAGAAAAACACTTTTGGTGCACCATGCAGGTACATTTGAGTTTCCCAGGCAAACGAAAGCAGTGACACCAAAGTTTCTAGTTTCTGTTTGTGTCTCCCCTGAGGAGGTTTCAGGCCAGGTATGTCTTTCAGTACTATCTCTTTTGGTTTGGAAGCTATTGCTGGACGTTTGGTAGAAAAAACATCAATGGCCGAGAAAAACACTTTTGGTGCACCATGCAGGTACATTTGAGTTTCCCAGGCAAACGAAAGCAGTGACACCAAAGTTTCTAGTTTCTGTTTGTGTCTCCCCTGAGGAGGTTTCAGGCCAGCAATGTCTTTCAGTACTATCTCTTTTGGTTTGGAAGCTATTGCTGGACTTTTGGTAGAAAAAGCTGCTCCAGCTGAGAGAAACACTTTTGGTGCACCATGCAGGTACATTTGAGTTTCCCAGGCAAACGAAAGCAGTGACACCAAAGTTTCTAGTTTCTGTTTGTGTCTCCCCTGAGGAGGTTTCAGGCCAGTTATTTCTTTCAGTACTATCTCTTTTGGTTTGGAAGCTATTGCTGGACGTTTGGTAGAAAAAGCTTCTCCGGCCGAGAAAAACACTTTTGGTGCACCATGCAGGTACATTTGAGTTTCCCAGGCAAACGAAAGCGGTGAGACCAAAGTTTCTAGTTTCTGTCTGTGTCTCCCCTGAGGAGGTTTCAGGCCAGCAATGTCTTTCAGTACTATCTCTTTTGGTTTGGAAGCTATTGCTGGAAGTTTGGCATGTTTGGTAGGTAAAGCTTCTCCGGCCGAGAAAAACACTTTTGGTGCACCATGCAGGTACATTTGAGTGTCCCAGGCAAACGAAAGCAGTTACACCAAAGTTTCCAGTTTCTGTTTGTGTCTCCCCTGAGGAGGTTTCAGGCCAGCTATGTCTTTCAGTACTATCTCTTTTGGTTTGGAAGCTATTGCTGCACGTTTGGTAGAATATGCTGCTCCGGCCGAGAAAAACACTTTTGGTGCACCATGCAGGTACATTTGAGTTTCCCAGGGAAACGAAAGCAGTGACACCAAAGTTTCTAGTTTCTGTTTGTGTCTCCCCTGAGGAGGTTTGAGGCCAGCTATGTCTTTCAGTACTATCTCTTTTGGTTTGGAAGCTATTGCTGGACGTTTGGTAGAAAAAGCTTCTCCGGCCGAGAAAAACACTTTTGGTGCACCATGCAGGTACATTTGAGTTTCCCAGGCAAACGAAAGCAGTGACACCAAAGTTTCTAGTTTCTGTTTGTGTCTCCCCTGAGGAGGTTTCAGGCCAGCTATGTCTTTCAGTACTATCTCTTTTGGTTTGGAAGCTATTGCTGGACGTTTGGTAGAAAAAGCTTCTGCGGCCGAGAAAAACACTTTTGGTGCACCATGCAGGTACATTTGAGTTTCCCAGGCAAACGAAAGCAGTGACACCAAAGTTTCTAGTTTCTGTTTGTGTCTCCCCTGAGGAGGTTTCAGGCCAGCAATGTCTTTCAGTACTATCTCTTTTGGTTTGGAAGCTATTGCTGGACGTTTGGTAGAAAAAGCTGCTCCAGCTGAGAGAAACACTTTTGGTGCACCATGCAGGTACATTTGAGTTTCCCAGGCAAACGAAAGCAGTGAGACCAAAGTTTCTAGTTTCTGTCTGTGTCTCCCCTGAGGAGGTTTCAGGCCAGCAATGTCTTTCAGTACTATCTCTTTTGGTTTGGAAGCTATTGCGGGAAGTTTGGTATGTTTGGTAGGTAAAGCTTCTCCGGCCGAGAAAAACACTTTTGGTGCACCATGCAGGTACATTTGAGTGTCCCAGGCAAACGAAAGCAGTTACACCAAAGTTTCTAGTTTCTGTTTGTGTCTCCCCTGAGGAGGTTTCAGGCCAGCTATGTCTTTCAGTACTATCTCTTTTGGTTTGGAAGCTATTGCTGGACGTTTGGTAGAAAAAGCTGCTCAGGCTGAGAAAAACACTTTTGGTGCACCATGCAGGTACATTTGAGTTTCCCAGGCAAACGAAAGCAGTGACACCAAAGTTTCTAGTTTCTGTTTGTGTCTCCCCTGAGGAGGTTTCAGGCCAGCTATGTCTTTCAGTACTATCTCTTTTGGTTTGGAAGCTATTGCTGGAAGTTTGGCATGTTTTGTAGATAAAGCTTCTCCGGCCGAGAAAAACACTTTTGGTGCACCATGAAGGTACATTTGAGTTTCCCAGGCAAACGAAAGCAGTGACACCAAAGTTTCTAGTTTCTGTTGGTTTCTCCCCTGAGGAGGTTTCAGGCCAGCTATGTCTTTCAGTACTATGTCTTTTGGTTTGGAAGCTATTGCTGGACGTTTGGTAGAAAATGCTGCTCCGGCCGAGAAAAACACTTTTGGTGCACCATGCAGGTACATTTGAGTGTCCCAGGCAAACGAAATTTGTGACACCAAAGTTTCTAGTTTCTATTTGTGTCTCCCCTGAGGAGGTTTCAGGCCACCTATGTCTTTCAGTACTATCTCTTTTGGTTTGGAAGCTATTGCTGGACGTTTGGCATGTTTGATAAAAAAAGCTTCTCCGACTGAGAAAAACAATTTTGTTGCACCATGCAGGTACATTTGAGTTTCCGAGGTAAACAAAAGCAGTGACACCAAAGTTTCTAGTTTCTGTTTGTGTCTCCCCTGAGGAGGTTTCAGGCCAGCTATGTCTTTCAGTACTATCTCTTTTGGTTTGGAAGCTATTGCTGGAAGTTTGGCATGTTTGGTAGATAAAGCTTCTCCGGCCGAGAAAAACACTTTTGGTGCACCATGCAGGTACATTTGAGTGTCCCAGGCAAACGAAAGCAGTGACACCAAAGTTTCTAGTTTCTGTTTGTGTCTCCCCTGAGGAGGTTTCAGGCCAGTTATTTCTTTCAGTACTATCTCTTTTGGTTTGGAAGCTATTGCTGGACGTTTGGTAGAAAAAGCTTCTCCGGCCGAGAAAAACACTTTTGGTGCACCATGCAGGTACATTTGAGTGTCCCAGGCAAACGAAAGCAGTGACACCAAAGTTTCTAGTTTCTGTTTGTGTCTCCCCTGAGGAGGTTTCAGGCCAGCTATGTCTTTCAGTACTATCTCTTTTGGTTTGGAAGCTATTGCTGGACGTTTGGTAGAAAAAGCTGCTCAGGCTGAGAAAAACACTTTTGGTGCACCATGCAGGTACATTTGAGTTTCCCAGGCAAACGAAAGCAGTGACACCAAAGTTTCTAGTTTCTGTTTGTGTCTCCCCTGAGGAGGTTTCAGGCCAGCTATGTCTTTCAGTACTATCTCTTTTGGTTTGGAAGCTATTGCTGGACGTTTGGTAGAAAAAACTTCTCCGGCCGAGAAAAACACTTTTGGTGCACCATGCAGGTACATTTGAGTTTCCCAGGCAAACGAAAGCAGTGACACCAAAGTTTCTAGTTTCTGTTTGTGTCTCCCCTGAGGAGGTTTCAGGCCAGGTATGTCTTTCAGTACTATCTCTTTTGGTTTGGAAGCTATTGCTGGACGTTTGGTAGAAAAAACATCAATGGCCGAGAAAAACACTTTTGGTGCACCATGCAGGTACATTTGAGTTTCCCAGGCAAACGAAAGCAGTGACACCAAAGTTTCTAGTTTCTGTTTGTGTCTCCCCTGAGGAGGTTTCAGGCCAGCAATGTCTTTCAGTACTATCTCTTTTGGTTTGGAAGCTATTGCTGGACTTTTGGTAGAAAAAGCTGCTCCAGCTGAGAGAAACACTTTTGGTGCACCATGCAGGTACATTTGAGTTTCCCAGGCAAACGAAAGCAGTGACACCAAAGTTTCTAGTTTCTGTTTGTGTCTCCCCTGAGGAGGTTTCAGGCCAGTTATTTCTTTCAGTACTATCTCTTTTGGTTTGGAAGCTATTGCTGGACGTTTGGTAGAAAAAGCTTCTCCGGCCGAGAAAAACACTTTTGGTGCACCATGCAGGTACATTTGAGTTTCCCAGGCAAACGAAAGCGGTGAGACCAAAGTTTCTAGTTTCTGTCTGTGTCTCCCCTGAGGAGGTTTCAGGCCAGCAATGTCTTTCAGTACTATCTCTTTTGGTTTGGAAGCTATTGCTGGAAGTTTGGCATGTTTGGTAGGTAAAGCTTCTCCGGCCGAGAAAAACACTTTTGGTGCACCATGCAGGTACATTTGAGTGTCCCAGGCAAACGAAAGCAGTTACACCAAAGTTTCCAGTTTCTGTTTGTGTCTCCCCTGAGGAGGTTTCAGGCCAGCTATGTCTTTCAGTACTATCTCTTTTGGTTTGGAAGCTATTGCTGCACGTTTGGTAGAATATGCTGCTCCGGCCGAGAAAAACACTTTTGGTGCACCATGCAGGTACATTTGAGTTTCCCAGGGAAACGAAAGCAGTGACACCAAAGTTTCTAGTTTCTGTTTGTGTCTCCCCTGAGGAGGTTTGAGGCCAGCTATGTCTTTCAGTACTATCTCTTTTGGTTTGGAAGCTATTGCTGGACGTTTGGTAGAAAAAGCTTCTCCGGCCGAGAAAAACACTTTTGGTGCACCATGCAGGTACATTTGAGTTTCCCAGGCAAACGAAAGCAGTGACACCAAAGTTTCTAGTTTCTGTTTGTGTCTCCCCTGAGGAGGTTTCAGGCCAGCTATGTCTTTCAGTACTATCTCTTTTGGTTTGGAAGCTATTGCTGGACGTTTGGTAGAAAAAGCTTCTGCGGCCGAGAAAAACACTTTTGGTGCACCATGCAGGTACATTTGAGTTTCCCAGGCAAACGAAAGCAGTGACACCAAAGTTTCTAGTTTCTGTTTGTGTCTCCCCTGAGGAGGTTTCAGGCCAGCAATGTCTTTCAGTACTATCTCTTTTGGTTTGGAAGCTATTGCTGGACGTTTGGTAGAAAAAGCTGCTCCAGCTGAGAGAAACACTTTTGGTGCACCATGCAGGTACATTTGAGTTTCCCAGGCAAACGAAAGCAGTGAGACCAAAGTTTCTAGTTTCTGTCTGTGTCTCCCCTGAGGAGGTTTCAGGCCAGCAATGTCTTTCAGTACTATCTCTTTTGGTTTGGAAGCTATTGCGGGAAGTTTGGTATGTTTGGTAGGTAAAGCTTCTCCGGCCGAGAAAAACACTTTTGGTGCACCATGCAGGTACATTTGAGTGTCCCAGGCAAACGAAAGCAGTTACACCAAAGTTTCTAGTTTCTGTTTGTGTCTCCCCTGAGGAGGTTTCAGGCCAGCTATGTCTTTCAGTACTATCTCTTTTGGTTTGGAAGCTATTGCTGGACGTTTGGTAGAAAAAGCTGCTCAGGCTGAGAAAAACACTTTTGGTGCACCATGCAGGTACATTTGAGTTTCCCAGGCAAACGAAAGCAGTGACACCAAAGTTTCTAGTTTCTGTTTGTGTCTCCCCTGAGGAGGTTTCAGGCCAGCTATGTCTTTCAGTACTATCTCTTTTGGTTTGGAAGCTATTGCTGGAAGTTTGGCATGTTTTGTAGATAAAGCTTCTCCGGCCGAGAAAAACACTTTTGGTGCACCATGAAGGTACATTTGAGTTTCCCAGGCAAACGAAAGCAGTGACACCAAAGTTTCTAGTTTCTGTTGGTTTCTCCCCTGAGGAGGTTTCAGGCCAGCTATGTCTTTCAGTACTATGTCTTTTGGTTTGGAAGCTATTGCTGGACGTTTGGTAGAAAATGCTGCTCCGGCCGAGAAAAACACTTTTGGTGCACCATGCAGGTACATTTGAGTGTCCCAGGCAAACGAAATTTGTGACACCAAAGTTTCTAGTTTCTATTTGTGTCTCCCCTGAGGAGGTTTCAGGCCACCTATGTCTTTCAGTACTATCTCTTTTGGTTTGGAAGCTATTGCTGGACGTTTGGCATGTTTGATAAAAAAAGCTTCTCCGACTGAGAAAAACAATTTTGTTGCACCATGCAGGTACATTTGAGTTTCCGAGGTAAACAAAAGCAGTGACACCAAAGTTTCTAGTTTCTGTTTGTGTCTCCCCTGAGGAGGTTTCAGGCCAGCTATGTCTTTCAGTACTATCTCTTTTGGTTTGGAAGCTATTGCTGGAAGTTTGGCATGTTTGGTAGATAAAGCTTCTCCGGCCGAGAAAAACACTTTTGGTGCACCATGCAGGTACATTTGAGTGTCCCAGGCAAACGAAAGCAGTGACACCAAAGTTTCTAGTTTCTGTTTGTGTCTCCCCTGAGGAGGTTTCAGGCCAGTTATTTCTTTCAGTACTATCTCTTTTGGTTTGGAAGCTATTGCTGGACGTTTGGTAGAAAAAGCTTCTCCGGCCGAGAAAAACACTTTTGGTGCACCATGCAGGTACATTTGAGTGTCCCAGGCAAACGAAAGCAGTGACACCAAAGTTTCTAGTTTCTGTTTGTGTCTCCCCTGAGGAGGTTTCAGGCCAGCTATGTCTTTCAGTACTATCTCTTTTGGTTTGGAAGCTATTGCTGGACGTTTGGTAGAAAAAGCTGCTCAGGCTGAGAAAAACACTTTTGGTGCACCATGCAGGTACATTTGAGTTTCCCAGGCAAACGAAAGCAGTGACACCAAAGTTTCTAGTTTCTGTTTGTGTCTCCCCTGAGGAGGTTTCAGGCCAGCTATGTCTTTCAGTACTATCTCTTTTGGTTTGGAAGCTATTGCTGGAAGTTTGGCATGTTTTGTAGATAAAGCTTCTCCGGCCGAGAAAAACAATTTTGGTGCACCATGAAGGTACATTTGAGTTTCCCAGGCAAACGAAAGCAGTGACACCAAAGTTTCTAGTTTCTGTTTGTGTCTCCCCTGAGGAGGTTTCAGGCCAGCTATGTCTTTCAGTACTATGTCTTTTGGTTTGGAAGCTATTGCTGGACGTTTGGTAGAATATGCTGCTCCGGCCGAGAAAAACACTTTTGGTGCACCATGCAGGTACATTTGAGTGTCCCAGGCAAACGAAAGTTGTGACACCAAAGTTTCTAGTTTCTGTTTGTGTCTCCCCTGAGGAGGTTTCAGGCCAGCTATGTCTTTCAGTACTATCTCTTTTGGTTTGGAAGCTATTGCTGGACGTTTGGTAGAAAAAGCTGCTCAGGCTGAGAAAAACACTTTTGGTGCACCATGCAGGTACATTTGAGTTTCCCAGGCAAACGAAAGCAGTGACACCAAAGTTTCTAGTTTCTGTTTGTGTCTCCCCTGAGGAGGTTTCAGGCCAGTTATTTCTTTCAGTACTATCTCTTTTGGTTTGGAAGCTATTGCTGGACGTTTGGTAGAAAAAGCTTCTGCGGCCGAGAAAAACACTTTTGGTGCACCATGCAGGTACATTTGAGTTTCCCAGTCAAACGAAAGCGGTGAGACCAAAGTTTCTAGTTTCTGTCTGTGTCTCCCCTGAGGAGGTTTCAGGCCAGCTATGTCTTTCAGTACTATCTCTTTTGGTTTGGAAGCTATTGCTGGAAGTTTGGCATGTTTTGTAGATAAAGCTTCTCCGGCCGAGAAAAACAATTTTGGTGCACCATGAAGGTACATTTGAGTTTCCCAGGCAAACGAAAGCAGTGACACCAAAGTTTCTAGTTTCTGTTTGTTTCTCCCCTGAGGAGGTTTCAGGCCAGCTATGTCTTTCAGTACTATGTCTTTTGGTTTGGAAGCTATTGCTGGACGTTTGGTAGAAAATGCTGCTCCGGCCGAGAAAAACACTTTTGGTGCACCATGCAGGTACATTTGAGTGTCCCAGGCAAACGAAATTTGTGACACCAAAGTTTCTAGTTTCTATTTGTGTCTCCCCTGAGGAGGTTTCAGGCCAGCTATGTCTTTCAGTACTATCTCTTTTGGTTTGGAAGCTATTGCTGGACGTTTGGCATGTTTGATAAAAAAAGCTTCTCCGACTGAGAAAAACAATTTTGTTGCACCATGCAGGTACATTTGAGTTTCCCAGGCAAACAAAAGCAGTGACACCAAAGTTTCTAGTTTCTGTTTGTGTCTCCCCTGAGGATGTTTCAGGCCAGCTATGTCTTTCAGTACTATCTCTTTTGGTTTGGAAGCTATTGCTGGAAGTTTGGCATGTTTGGTAGATAAAGCTTCTCCGGCCGAGATAAACACTTTTGGTGCACCATGCAGGTACATTTGAGTGTCCCAGGCAAACGAAAGCAGTGACACCAAAGTTTCTAGTTTCTGTTTGTGTCTCCCCTGAGGAGGTTTCAGGCCAGTTATTTCTTTCAGTACTATCTCTTTTGGTTTGGAAGCTATTGCTGGACGTTTGGTAGAAAAAGCTTCTCCGGCCGAGAAAAACACTTTTGGTGCACCATGCAGGTACATTTGAGTGTCCCAGGCAAACGAAAGCAGTGACACCAAAGTTTCTAGTTTCTGTTTGTGTCTCCCCTGAGGAGTTTTCAGGCCAGCTATATCTTTCAGTACTATCTCTTTTGGTTTGGAAGCTATTGCTGGACGTTTGGTAGATAAAGCTTCTCCGGCCGAGAAAAACACTTTTGGTGCACCATGCAGGTACATTTGAGTGTCCCAGGCAAACGAAAGCAGTGACACCAAAGTTTCTAGTTTCTGTTTGTGTCTCCCCTGAGGAGGTTTCAGGCCAGTTATTTCTTTCAGTACTATCTCTTTTGGTTTGGAAGCTATTGCTGGACGTTTGGTAGAAAAAGCTTCTCCGGCCGAGAAAAACACTTTTGGTGCACCATGCAGGTACATTTGAGTGTCCCAGGCAAACGAAAGCAGTGACACCAAAGTTTCTAGTTTCTGTTTGTGTCTCCCCTGAGGAGGTTTCAGGCCAGTTATTTCTTTCAGTACTATCTCTTTTGGTTTGGAAGCTATTGCTGGACGTTTGGTAGAAAAAGCTTCTCCGGCCGAGAAAAACACTTTTGGTGCACCATGCAGGTACATTTGAGTGTCCCAGGCAAACGAAAGCAGTGACACCAAAGTTTCTAGTTTCTGTTTGTGTCTCCCCTGAGGAGGTTTCAGGCCAGCTATGTCTTTCAGTACTATCTCTTTTGGTTTGGAAGCTATTGCTGGACGTTTGGCATGTTTTGTAGATAAAGCTTCTCCGGCCGAGAAAAACAATTTTGGTGCACCATGAAGGTACATTTGAGTTTCCCAGGCAAACGAAAGCAGTGACACCAAAGTTTCTAGTTTCTGTTTGTTTCTCCCCTGAGGAGGTTTCAGGCCAGCTATGTCTTTCAGTACTATGTCTTTTGGTTTGGAAGCTATTGCTGGACGTTTGGTAGAAAATGCTGCTCCGGCCGAGAAAAACACTTTTGGTGCACCATGCAGGTACATTTGAGTGTCCCAGGCAAACGAAATTTGTGACACCAAAGTTTCTAGTTTCTATTTGTGTCTCCCCTGAGGAGGTTTCAGGCCAGCTATGTCTTTCAGTACTATCTCTTTTGGTTTGGAAGCTATTGCTGGACGTTTGGCATGTTTGATAAAAAAAGCTTCTCCGACTGAGAAAAACAATTTTGTTGCACCATGCAGGTACATTTGAGTTTCCCAGGCAAACAAAAGCAGTGACACCAAAGTTTCTAGTTTCTGTTTGTGTCTCCCCTGAGGATGTTTCAGGCCAGCTATGTCTTTCAGTACTATCTCTTTTGGTTTGGAAGCTATTGCTGGAAGTTTGGCATGTTTGGTAGATAAAGCTTCTCCGGCCGAGATAAACACTTTTGGTGCACCATGCAGGTACATTTGAGTGTCCCAGGCAAACGAAAGCAGTGACACCAAAGTTTCTAGTTTCTGTTTGTGTCTCCCCTGAGGAGGTTTCAGGCCAGTTATTTCTTTCAGTACTATCTCTTTTGGTTTGGAAGCTATTGCTGGACGTTTGGTAGAAAAAGCTTCTCCGGCCGAGAAAAACACTTTTGGTGCACCATGCAGGTACATTTGAGTGTCCCAGGCAAACGAAAGCAGTGACACCAAAGTTTCTAGTTTCTGTTTGTGTCTCCCCTGAGGAGTTTTCAGGCCAGCTATATCTTTCAGTACTATCTCTTTTGGTTTGGAAGCTATTGCTGGACGTTTGGTAGATAAAGCTTCTCCGGCCGAGAAAAACACTTTTGGTGCACCATGCAGGTACATTTGAGTGTCCCAGGCAAACGAAAGCAGTGACACCAAAGTTTCTAGTTTCTGTTTGTGTCTCCCCTGAGGAGGTTTCAGGCCAGTTATTTCTTTCAGTACTATCTCTTTTGGTTTGGAAGCTATTGCTGGACGTTTGGTAGAAAAAGCTTCTCCGGCCGAGAAAAACACTTTTGGTGCACCATGCAGGTACATTTGAGTGTCCCAGGCAAACGAAAGCAGTGACACCAAAGTTTCTAGTTTCTGTTTGTGTCTCCCCTGAGGAGGTTTCAGGCCAGCTATGTCTTTCAGTACTATCTCTTTTGGTTTGGAAGCTATTGCTGGACGTTTGGTAGAAAAAGCTGCTCAGGCTGAGAAAAACACTTTTGGTGCACCATGCAGGTACATTTGAGTTTCCCAGGCAAACGAAAGCAGTGACACCAAAGTTTCTAGTTTCTGTTTGTGTCTCCCCTGAGGAGGTTTCAGGCCAGCTATGTCTTTCAGTACTATCTCTTTTGGTTTGGAAGCTATTGCTGGACGTTTGGCATGTTTTGTAGATAAAGCTTCTCCGGCCGAGAAAAACAATTTTGGTGCACCATGAAGGTACATTTGAGTTTCCCAGGCAAACGAAAGCAGTGACACCAAAGTTTCTAGTTTCTGTTTGTGTCTCCCCTGAGGAGGTTTCAGGCCAGCTATGTCTTTCAGTACTATGTCTTTTGGTTTGGAAGCTATTGCTGGACGTTTGGTAGAATATGCTGCTCCGGCCGAGAAAAACACTTTTGGTGCACCATGCAGGTACATTTGAGTGTCCCAGGCAAACGAAAGTTGTGACACCTAAGTTTCTAGTTTCTGTTTGTGTCTCCCCTGAGGAGGTTTCAGGCCAGCTATGTCTTTCAGTACTATCTCTTTTGGTTTGGAAGCTATTGCTGGACGTTTGGTAGAAAAAGCTGCTCAGGCTGAGAAAAACACTTTTGGTGCACCATGCAGGTACATTTGAGTTTCCCAGGCAAACGAAAGCAGTGACACCAAAGTTTCTAGTTTCTGTTTGTGTCTCCCCTGAGGAGGTTTCAGGCCAGTTATTTCTTTCAGTACTATCTCTTTTGGTTTGGAAGCTATTGCTGGACGTTTGGTAGAAAAAGCTTCTGCGGCCGAGAAAAACACTTTTGGTGCACCATGCAGGTACATTTGAGTTTCCCAGTCAAACGAAAGCGGTGAGACCAAAGTTTCTAGTTTCTGTCTGTGTCTCCCCTGAGGAGGTTTCAGGCCAGCAATGTCTTTCAGTACTATCTCTTTTGGTTTGGAAGCTATTGCGGGAAGTTTGGTATGTTTGGTAGGTAAAGCTTCTCCGGCCGAGAAAAACACTTTTGGTGCACCATGCAGGTACATTTGAGTTTCCCAGGCAAACGAAAGCAGTTACACCAAAGTTTCTAGTTTCTGTTTGTGTCTCCCCTGAGGAGGTTTCAGGCCAGCTATGTCTTTCAGTACTATCTCTTTTGGTTTGGAAGCTATTGCTGGACGTTTGGTAGAAAATGCTGCTCCGGCCGAGAAAAACACTTTTGGTGCACCATGCAGGTACATTTGAGTGTCCCAGGCAAACGAAATTTGTGACACCAAAGTTTCTAGTTTCTATTTGTGTCTCCCCTGAGGAGGTTTCAGGCCAGCTATGTCTTTCAGTACTATCTCTTTTGGTTTGGAAGCTATTGCTGGAAGTTTGGCATGTTTGGTAGATAAAGCTTCTCCGGCCGAGAAAAACACTTTTGGTGCACCATGCAGGTACATTTGAGTGTCCCAGGCAAACGAAAGCAGTGACACCAAAGTTTCTAGTTTCTGTTTGTGTCTCCCCTGAGGAGGTTTCAGGCCAGTTATTTCTTTCAGTACTATCTCTTTTGGTTTGGAAGCTATTGCTGGACGTTTGGTAGAAAAAGCTTCTCCGGCCGAGAAAAACACTTTTGGTGCACCATGCAGGTACATTTGAGTGTCCCAGGCAAACGAAAGCAGTGACACCAAAGTTTCTAGTTTCTGTTTGTGTCTCCCCTGAGGAGGTTTCAGGCCAGCTATGTCTTTCAGTACTATCTCTTTTGGTTTGGAAGCTATTGCTGGACGTTTGGTAGAAAAAGCTGCTCAGGCTGAGAAAAACACTTTTGGTGCACCATGCAGGTACATTTGAGTTTCCCAGGCAAACGAAAGCAGTGACACCAAAGTTTCTAGTTTCTGTTTGTGTCTCCCCTGAGGAGGTTTCAGGCCAGCTATGTCTTTCAGTACTATCTCTTTTGGTTTGGAAGCTATTGCTGGAAGTTTGGCATGTTTTGTAGATAAAGCTTCTCCGGCCGAGAAAAACAATTTTGGTGCACCATGAAGGTACATTTGAGTTTCCCAGGCAAACGAAAGCAGTGACACCAAAGTTTCTAGTTTCTGTTTGTGTCTCCCCTGAGGAGGTTTCAGGCCAGCTATGTCTTTCAGTACTATGTCTTTTGGTTTGGAAGCTATTGCTGGACGTTTGGTAGAATATGCTGCTCCGGCCGAGAAAAACACTTTTGGTGCACCATGCAGGTACATTTGAGTGTCCCAGGCAAACGAAAGTTGGGACACCAAAGTTTCTAGTTTCTGTTTGTGTCTCCCCTGAGGAGGTTTCAGGCCAGCTATGTCTTTCAGTACTATCTCTTTTGGTTTGGAAGCTATTGCTGGACGTTTGGTAGAAAAAGCTGCTCAGGCTGAGAAAAACACTTTTGGTGCACCATGCAGGTACATTTGAGTTTCCCAGGCAAACGAAAGCAGTGACACCAAAGTTTCTAGTTTCTGTTTGTGTCTCCCCTGAGGAGGTTTCAGGCCAGCTATGTCTTTCAGTACTATCTCTTTTGGTTTGGAAGCTATTGCTGGACGTTTGGTAGAAAAAGCTTCTCCGGCCGAGAAAAACACTTTTGGTGCACCATGCAGGTACATTTGAGTTTCCCAGGCAAACGAAAGCAGTGACACCAAAGTTTCTAGTTTCTGTTTGTGTCTCCCCTGAGGAGGTTTCAGGCCAGCTATGTCTTTCAGTACTATGTCTTTTGGTTTGGAAGCTATTGCTGGACGTTTGGTAGAATATGCTGCTCCGGCCGAGAAAAACACTTTTGGTGCACCATGCAGGTACATTTGAGTGTCCCAGGCAAACAAAAGTTGGGACACCAAAGTTTCTAGTTTCTGTTTGTGTCTCCCCTGAGGAGGTTTCAGGCCAGCTATGTCTTTCAGTACTATCTCTTTTGGTTTGGAAGCTATTGCTGGACGTTTGGTAGAAAAAGCTGCTCAGGCTGAGAAAAACACTTTTGGTGCACCATGCAGGTACATTTGAGTTTCCCAGGCAAACGAAAGCAGTGACACCAAAGTTTCTAGTTTCTGTTTGTGTCTCCCCTGAGGAGGTTTCAGGCCAGCTATGTCTTTCAGTACTATCTCTTTTGGTTTGGAAGCTATTGCTGGACGTTTGGTAGAAAAAGCTTCTCCGGCCGAGAAAAACACTTTTGGTGCACCATGCAGGTACATTTGAGTTTCCCAGGCAAACGAAAGCAGTGACACCAAAGTTTCTAGTTTCTGTTTGTGTCTCCCCTGAGGAGGTTTCAGGCCAGCTATGTCTTTCAGTACTATCTCTTTTGGTTTGGAAGCTATTGCTAAACGTTTGGTAGAAAAAGCTTCTCCGGCCGAGAGAAACACTTTTGGTGCACCATGCAGGTACATTTGAGTTTCCCAGGCAAACGAAAGCAGTGACACCAAAGTTTCTAGTTTCTGTTTGTGTCTCCCCTGAGGAGGTTTCAGGCCAGCAATGTCTTTCAGTACTATCTCTTTTGGTTTGGAAGCTATTGCTGGACGTTTGGTAGAAAAAGCTGCTCCAGCTGAGAGAAACACTTTTGGTGCACCATGCAGGTACATTTGAGTTTCCCAGGCAAACGAAAGCAGTGACACCAAAGTTTCTAGTTTCTGTTTGTGTCTCCCCTGAGGAGGTTTCAGGCCAGTTATTTCTTTCAGTACTATCTCTTTTGGTTTGGAAGCTATTGCTGGACGTTTGGTAGAAAAAGCTGCTCCGGCCGAGAAAAACACTTTTGGTGCACCATGCAGGTACATTTGAGTTTCCCAGTCAAACGAAAGCGGTGAGACCAAAGTTTCTAGTTTCTGTCTGTGTCTCCCCTGAGGAGGTTTCAGGCCAGCAATGTCTTTCAGTACTATCTCTTTTGGTTTGGAAGCTATTGCTGGAAGTTTGGCATGTTTGGTAGGTAAAGCTTCTCCGGCCGAGAAAAACACTTTTGGTGCACCATGCAGGTACATTTGAGTGTCCCAGGCAAACGAAAGCAGTTACACCAAAGTTTCTAGTTTCTGTTTGTGTCTCCCCTGAGGAGGTTTCAGGCCAGCTATGTCTTTCAGTACTATCTCTTTTGGTTTGGAAGCTATTGCTGGACGTTTGGTAGAAAAAGCTGCTCAGGCTGAGAAAAACACTTTTGGTGCACCATGCAGGTACATTTGAGTTTCCCAGGCAAACGAAAGCAGTGACACCAAAGTTTCTAGTTTCTGTTTGTGTCTCCCCTGAGGAGGTTTCAGGCCAGCTATGTCTTTCAGTACTATCTCTTTTGGTTTGGAAGCTATTGCTGGAAGTTTGGCATGTTTTGTAGATAAAGCTTCTCCGGCCGAGAAAAACACTTTTGGTGCACCATGAAGGTACATTTGAGTTTCCCAGGCAAACGAAAGCAGTGACACCAAAGTTTCTAGTTTCTGTTTGTTTCTCCCCTGAGGAGGTTTCAGGCCAGCTATGTCTTTCAGTACTATGTCTTTTGGTTTGGAAGCTATTGCTGGACGTTTGGTAGAAAATGCTGCTCCGGCCGAGAAAAACACTTTTGGTGCACCATGCAGGTACATTTGAGTGCCCCAGGCAAACGAAATTTGTGACACCAAAGTTTCTAGTTTCTATTTGTGTCTCCCCTGAGGAGGTTTCAGGCCAGCTATGTCTTTCAGTACTATCTCTTTTGGTTTGGAAGCTATTGCTGGACGTTTGGCATGTTTGATAAAAAAAGCTTCTCCGACTGAGAAAAACAATTTTGTTGCACCATGCAGGTACATTTGAGTTTCCGAGGCAAACAAAAGCAGTGACACCAACGTTTCTAGTTTCTGTTTGTGTCTCCCCTGAGGAGGTTTCAGGCCAGCTATGTCTTTCAGTACTATCTCTTTTGTTTTGGAAGCTATTGCTGGACGTTTGGTAGAAAAAGCTTCTCCGGCCGAGAAAAACAATTTGGTGCACCATGCAGGTACATTTGAGTTTCCCAGGCAAACAAAAGCAGTGACACCAAAGTTTCTAGTTTCTGTTTGTGTCTCCCCTGAGGAGGTTTCAGGCCAGTTATGTCTTTCAGTACTATCTCTTTTGGTTTGGAAGCTATTGCTGGAAGTTTGGCATGTTTGGTAGATAAAGCTTCTCCGGCTGAGAAAAACACTTTTGGTGCACCATGCAGGTACATTTGAGTGTCCCAGGCAAACGAAAGCAGTGACACCAAAGTTTCTAGTTTCTGTTTGTGTCTCCCCTGAGGAGGTTTCAGGCCAGCTATGTCTTTCAGTACTATGTCTTTTGGTTTGGAAGCTATTGCTGGACGTTTGGTAGAATATGCTGCTCCGGCCGAGAAAAACACTTTTGGTGCACCATGCAGGTACATTTGAGTGTCCCAGGCAAACGAAAGTTGTGACACCAAAGTTTCTAGTTTCTATTTGTGTCTCCCCTGAGGAGGTTTCAGGCCAGCTATGTCTTTCAGTACTATCTCTTTTGGTTTGGAAGCTATTGCTGGACGTTTGGTAGAAAAAGCTGCTCAGGCTGAGAAAAACAATTTTGGTGCACCATGCAGGTACATTTGAGTTTCCCAGGCAAACGAAAGCAGTGACACCAAAGTTTCTAGTTTCTGTTTGTGTCTCCCCTGAGGAGGTTTCAGGCCAGCTATGTCTTTCAGTACTATCTCTTTTGGTTTGGAAGCTATTGCTGGACGTTTGGTAGAAAAAGCTTCTCCGGCCGAGAAAAACACTTTTGGTGCACCATGCAGGTACATTTGAGTTTCCCAGGCAAACGAAAGCAGTGACACCAAAGTTTCTAGTTTCTGTTTGTGTCTCCCCTGAGGAGGTTTCAGGCCAGCTATGTCTTTCAGTACTATCTCTTTTGGTTTGGAAGCTATTGCTGGAAGTTTGGCATGTTTTGTAGATAAAGCTTCTCCGGCCGAGAAAAACACTTTTGGTGCACCATGAAGGTACATTTGAGTTTCCCAGGCAAACGAAAGCAGTGACACCAAAGTTTCTAGTTTCTGTTTGTGTCTCCCCTGAGGAGGTTTCAGGCCAGCTATGTCTTTCAGTACTATGTCTTTTGGTTTGGAAGCTATTGCTGGACGTTTGGTAGAATATGCTGCTCCGGCCGAGAAAAACACTTTTGGTGCACCATGCAGGTACATTTGAGTGTCCCAGGCAAACGAAAGTTGTGACACCAAAGTTTCTAGTTTCTATTTGTGTCTCCCCTGAGGAGGTTTCAGGCCAGCTATGTCTTTCAGTACTATCTCTTTTGGTTTGGAAGCTATTGCTGGACGTTTGGTAGAAAAAGCTGCTCAGGCTGAGAAAAACACTTTTGGTGCACCATGCAGGTACATTTGAGTTTCCCAGGCAAACGAAAGCAGTGACACCAAAGTTTCTAGTTTCTGTTTGTGTCTCCCCTGAGGAGGTTTCAGGCCAGCTATGTCTTTCAGTACTATCTCTTTTGGTTTGGAAGCTATTGCTGGACGTTTGGTAGAAAAAGCTTCTCCGGCCGAGAAAAACACTTTTGGTGCACCATGCAGGTACATTTGAGTTTCCCAGGCAAACGAAAGCAGTGACACCAAAGTTTCTAGTTTCTGTTTGTGTCTCCCCTGAGGAGGTTTCAGGCCAGCTATGTCTTTCAGTACTATCTCTTTTGGTTTGGAAGCTATTGCTGGACGTTTGGTAGAAAAGGCTGCTCCAGCTGAGAGAAACACTTTTGGTGCACCATGCAGGTACATTTGAGTTTCCCAGGCAAACGAAAGCAGTGACACCAAAGTTTCTAGTTTCTGTTTGTTTCTCCCCTGAGGAGGTTTCAGGCCAGCTATGTCTTTCAGTACTATCTCTTTTGGTTTGGAAGCTATTGCTGGAAGTTTGGAATGTTTGGTAGGTAAAGCTTCTCCGGCCGAGAAAAACACTTTTGGTGCACCATGCAGGTACATTTGAGTGTCCCAGGCAAACGAAAGCAGTGACACCAAAGTTTCTAGTTTCTGTTTGTGTCTCCCCTGAGGAGGTTTCAGGCCAGCTATGTCTTTCAGTACTATCTCTTTTGGTTTGGAAGCTATTGCTGGAAGTTTGGCATGTTTTGTAAATAAAGCTTCTCCGGCCGAGAAAAACACTTTTGGTGCACCATGCAGGTACATTTGAGTGTCCCAGGCAAACGAAATTTGTGACACCAAAGTTTCTAGTTTCTATTTGTGTCTCCCCTGAGGAGGTTTCAGGCCAGCTATGTCTTTCAGTACTATCTCTTTTGGTTTGGAAGCTATTGCTGGACGTTTGGCATGTTTGACAAAAAAAGCTTCTCCGACTGAGAAAAACAATTTTGTTGCACCATGCAGGTACATTTGAGTTTCCGAGGCAAACAAAAGCAGTGACACCAAAGTTTCTAGTTTCTGTTTGTGTCTCCCCTGAGGAGGTTTCAGGCCAGCTATGTCTTTCAGTACTATCTCTTTTGTTTTGGAAGCTATTGCTGGACGTTTGGTAGAAAAAGCTTCTGCGGCCGAGAAAAACACTTTTGGTGCACCATGCAGGTACATTTGAGTTTCCCAGGCAAACAAAAGCAGTGACACCAAAGTTTCTAGTTTCTATTTGTGTCTCCCCTGAGGAGGTTTCAGGCCAGCTATGTCTTTCAGTACTATCTCTTTTGGTTTGGAAGCTATTGCTGGAAGTTTGGCATGTTTGGTAGATAAAGCTTCTCCGGCCGAGAAAAACACTTTTGGTGCACCATGCAGGTACATTTGAGTGTCCCAGGCAAACGAAAGCAGTGACACCAAAGTTTCTAGTTTCTGTTTGTGTCTCCCCTGAGGAGGTTTCAGGCCAGTTATTTCTTTCAGTACTATCTCTTTTGGTTTGGAAGCTATTGCTGGACGTTTGGTAGAAAAAGCTTCTCCGGCCGAGAAAAACACTTTTGGTGCACCATGCAGGTACATTTGAGTGTCCCAGGCAAACGAAAGCAGTGACACCAAAGTTTCTAGTTTCTGTTTGTGTCTCCCCTGAGGAGGTTTCAGGCCAGCTATGTCTTTCAGTACTATCTCTTTTGGTTTGGAAGCTATTGCTGGACGTTTGGTAGAAAATGCTGCTCCGGCCGAGAAAAACACTTTTGGTGCACCATGCAGGTACATTTGAGTTTCCCAGGCAAACGAAAGCAGTGACACCAAAGTTTCTAGTTTCTGTTTGTGTCTCCCCTGAGGAGGTTTCAGGCCAGCTATGTCTTTCAGTACTATCTCCTTTGGTTTGGAAGCTATTGCTGGAAGTTTGCCATGTTTTGTATATAAAGCTTCTCCGGCCGAGAAAAACACTTTTGGTGCACCATGAAGGTACATTTGAGTTTCCCAGGCAAACGAAAGCAGTGACACCAAAGTTTCTAGTTTCTGTTTGTGTCTCCCCTGAGGAGGTTTCAGGCCAGCTATGTCTTTCAGTACTATGTCTTTTGGTTTGGAAGCTATTGCTGGACGTTTGGTAGAAAAAGCTTCTCCGGCCGAGAAAAACACTTTTGGTGCACCATGCAGGTACATTTGAGTTTCCCAGGCAAACGAAAGCAGTGACACCAAAGTTTCTAGTTTCTGTTTGTGTCTCCCCTGAGGAGGTTTCAGGCCAGCTATGTCTTTCAGTACTATCTCTTTTGGTTTGGAAGCTATTGCTAAACGTTTGGTAGAAAAAGCTTCTCCGGCCGAGAGAAACTCTTTTGGTGCACCATGCAGGTACATTTGAGTTTCCCAGGCAAACGAAAGCAGTGACACCAAAGTTTCTAGTTTCTGTTTGTTTCTCCCCTGAGGAGGTTTCAGGCCAGCAATGTCTTTCAGTACTATCTCTTTTGGTTTGGAAGCTATTGCTGGACGTTTGGTAGAAAAAGCTGCTCCAGCTGAGAGAAACACTTTTGGTGCACCATGCAGGTACATTTGAGTTTCCCAGGCAAACGAAAGCAGTGACACCAAAGTTTCTAGTTTCTGTTTGTGTCTCCCCTGAGGAGGTTTCAGGCCAGTTATTTCTTTCAGTACTATCTCTTTTGGTTTGGAAGCTATTGCTGGACGTTTGGTAGAAAAAGCTTCTCCGGCCGAGAAAAACACTTTTGGTGCACCATGCAGGTACATTTGAGTTTCCCAGTCAAACGAAAGCGGTGAGACCAAAGTTTCTAGTTTCTGTCTGTGTCTCCCCTGAGGAGGTTTCAGGCCAGCAATGTCTTTCAGTACTATCTCTTTTGGTTTGGAAGCTATTGCTGGAAGTTTGGCATGTTTGGTAGATAATGCTTCTCCGGCCGAGAAAAATAATTTTGGTGCACCATGAAGGTACATTTGAGTTTCCCAGGCAAACGAAAGCAGTGACACCAAGGTTTCTAGTTTCTGTTTGTTTCTCCCCTGAGGAGGTTTCAGGCCAGCTATGTCTTTCAGTACTATGTCTTTTGGTTTGGAAGCTATTGCTGGACGTTTGGTAGAAAATGCTGCTCCGGCCGAGAAAAACACTTTTGGTGCACCATGCAGGTACATTTGAGTGTCCCAGGCAAACGAAAGTTGTGACACCAAAGTTTCTAGTTTCTATTTGTGTCTCCCCTGAGGAGGTTTCAGGCCAGCTATGTCTTTCAGTACTATCTCTTTTGGTTTGGAAGCTATTGCTGGACGTTTGGCATGTTTGATAAAAAAAGCTTCTCCGACTGAGAAAAACAATTTTGTTGCACCATGCAGGTACATTTGAGTTTCCCAGGCAAACAAAAGCAGTGACACCAAAGTTTCTAGTTTCTGTTTGTGTCTCCCCTGAGGAGGTTTCAGGCCAGATATGTATTTCAGTACTATCTCTTTTGGTTTGGAAGCTATTGCTGGACGTTTGGTAGAAAAAGCTTCTCCGGCCGAGAAAAACACTTTTGGTGCACCATGCAGGTACATTTGAGTGTCCCAGGCAAACGAAAGCAGTTACACCAAAGTTTCTAGTTTCTGTTTGTGTCTCCCCTGAGGAGGTTTCAGGCCAGCTATGTCTTTCAGTACTATCTCTTTTGGTTTGGAAGCTATTGCTGGAAGTTTGGCATGTTTGGTAGATAAAGCTTCTCCGGCCGAGAAAAACACTTTTGGTGCACCATGCAGGTACATTTGAGTGTCCCAGGCAAACGAAAGCAGTGACACCAAAGTTTCTAGTTTCTATTTGTGTCTCCCCTGAGGAGGTTTCAGGCCAGCTATGTCATTCAGTACTATCTCTTTTGGTTTGGAACATATTTCTGGACGTTTGGACTGTTTGGTAAAAAAAGCTTCTCTGACCGAGAAAAATACTTTTGGTGCACCATGCAGGTACATTTGAGTTTCCCAGGCAAACGGAAGCAGTGACACCAAAGTTTCTAGTTTCTGTTTGTGTCTCCCCTGAGGAGGTTTCAGGCCAGCTATGTCTTTCAGTACTATGTCTTTTGGTTTGGAAGCTATTGCTGGACGTTTTGTAGAAAATGCTGCTCCGACCGAGAAAAACACTTTTGGTGCACCATGCAGGTACATTTGAGTGTCCCAGGCAAACGAAATTTGTGACACCAAAGTTTCTAGTTTCTATTTGTGTCTCCCCTGAGGAGGTTTCAGGCCAGCAATGTCTTTCAGTACTATCTCTTTTGGTTTGGAAGCTATTGCTGGACGTTTGGCATGTTTGATAAAAAAAGCTTCTCCGACTGAGAAAAACAATTTTGTTGCACCATGCAGGTACATTTGAGTTTCCGAGGCAAACAAAAGCAGTGACACCAAAGTTTCTAGTTTCTGTTTGTGTCTCCCCTGAGGAGGTTTCAGGCCAGCTATGTCTTTCAGTACTATCTCTTTTGTTTTGGAAGCTATTGCTGGACGTTTGGTAGAAAAAGCTTCTCCGGCCGAGAAAAACACTTTTGGTGCACCATGCAGGTACATTTGAGTTTCCCAGGCAAACAAAAGCAGTGACACCAAAGTTTCTAGTTTCTGTTTGTGTCTCCCCTGAGGAGGTTTCAGGCCAGCTATGTCTTTCAGTACTATCTCTTTTGGTTTGGAAGCTATTGCTGGAAGTTTGGCATGTTTGGTAGGTAAAGCTTCTCCGGCCGAGAAAAACACTTTTGGTGCACCATGCAGGTACATTTGAGTGTCCCAGGCAAACGAAAGCAGTGACACCAAAGTTTCTAGTTTCTGTTTGTGTCTCCCCTGAGGAGGTTTCAGGCCAGTTATTTCTTTCAGTACTATCTCTTTTGGTTTGGAAGCTATTGCTGGACGTTTGGTAGAAAAAGCTTCTCCGGCCGAGAAAAACACTTTTGGTGCACCATGCAGGTACATTTGAGTTTCCCAGGCAAACGAAAGCAGTTACACCAAAGTTTCTAGTTTCTGTTTGTGTCTCCCCTGAGGAGGTTTCAGGCCAGCTATGTCTTTCAGTACTATCTCTTTTGGTTTGGAAGCTATTGCTGGAAGTTTGGCATGTTTTGTAGATAAAGCTTCTCCGGCCGAGAAAAACAATTTTGGTGCACCATGAAGGTACTTTTGAGTTTCCCAGGCAAACGAAAGCAGTGACACCAAAGTTTCTAGTTTCTGTTTGTGTCTCCCCTGAGGAGGTTTCAGGCCAGCTATGTCTTTCAGTACTATGTCTTTTGGTTTGGAAGCTATTGCGTGACGTTTGGTAGAATATGCTGCTCCGGCCGAGAAAAACACTTTTGGTGCACCATGCAGGTACATTTGAGTGTCCCAGGCAAACGAAAGTTGTGTCACCAAAGTTTCTAGTTTCTATTTGTGTCTCCCCTGAGGAGGTTTCAGGCCAGCTATGTCTTTCAGTACTATCTCTTTTGGTTTGGAAGCTATTGCTGGACGTTTGGTAGAAAAAGCTGCTCAGGCTGAGAAAAACAATTTTGGTGCACCATGCAGGTACATTTGAGTTTCCCAGGCAAACGAAAGCAGTGACACCAAAGTTTCTAGTTTCTGTTTGTGTCTCCCCTGAGGAGGTTTCAGGCCAGCTATGTCTTTCAGTACTATCTCTTTTGGTTTGGAAGCTATTGCTGGACGTTTGGTAGAAAAAGCTTCTCCGGCCGAGAAAAACACTTTTGGTGCACCATGCAGGTACATTTGAGTTTCCCAGGCAAACGAAAGCAGTGACACCAAAGTTTCTAGTTTCTGTTTGTGTCTCCCCTGAGGAGGTTTCAGGCCAGCTATGTCTTTCAGTACTATCTCTTTTGGTTTGGAAGCTATTGCTGGACGTTTTGTAGAAAAAGCTGCTCCAGCTGAGAGAAACACTTTTGGTGCACCATGCAGGTACATTTGAGTTTCCCAGGCAAACGAAAGCAGTGACACCAAAGTTTCTAGTTTCTGTTTGTGTCTCCCCTGAGGAGGTTTCAGGCCAGTTATTTCTTTCAGTACTATCTCTTTTGGTTTGGAAGCTATTGCTGGACGTTTGGTAGGTAAAGCTTCTCCGGCCGAGAAAAACACTTTTGGTGCACCATGCAGGTACATTTGAGTTTCCCAGTCAAACGAAAGCGGTGAGACCAAAGTTTCTAGTTTCTGTCTGTGTCTCCCCTGAGGAGGTTTCAGGCCAGCAATGCCTTTCAGTACTATCTCTTTTGGTTTGGAAGCTATTGCTGGAAGTTTGGCATGTTTGGTAGGTAAAGCTTCTCCGGCCGAGAAAAACACTTTTGGTGCACCATGCAGGTACATTTGAGTGTCCCAGGCAAACGAAAGCAGTTACACCAAAGTTTCTAGTTTCTGTTTGTGTCTCCCCTGAGGAGGTTTCAGGCCAGCTATGTCTTTCAGTACTATGTCTTTTGGTTTGGAAGCTATTGCTGGACGTTTGGTAGAAAATGCTGCTCCGGCCGAGAAAAACACTTTTGGTGCACCATGCAGGTACATTTGAGTGTCCCAGGCAAACGAAATTTGTGACACCAAAGTTTCTAGTTTCTATTTGTGTCTCCCCTGAGGAGGTTTCAGGCCAGCTATGTCTTTCAGTACTATCTCTTTTGGTTTGGAAGCTATTGCTGGAAGTTTGGCATGTTTGGTAGATTAAGCTTCTCCGGCCGAGAAAAACACTTTTGGTGCACCATGCAGGTACATTTGAGTGTCCCAGGCAAACGAAAGCAGTGACACCAAAGTTTCTAGTTTCTATTTGTGTCTCCCCTGAGGAGGTTTCAGGCCAGCTATGTCTTTCAGTACTATCTCTTTTGGTTTGGAACATATTTCTGGACGTTTGAACTGTTTGGTAAAAAAAGCTTCTCCGACCGAGAAAAATACTTTTGGTGCACCATGCAGGTACATTTGAGTTTCCCAGGCAAACGGAAGCAGTGACACCAAAGTTTCTAGTTTCTGTTTGTGTCTCCCCTGAGGAGGTTTCAGGCCAGCTATGTCTTTCAGTACTATCTCTTTTGGTTTGGAAGCTATTGCTGGACGTTTGGTAGAAAATGCTGCTCCGGCCGAGAAAAACACTTTTGGTGCACCATGCAGGTACATTTGAGTTTCCCAGGCAAACGAAAGCAGTGACACCAAAGTTTCTAGTTTCTGTTTGTGTCTCCCCTGAGGAGGTTTCAGGCCAGCTATGTCTTTCAGTACTATCTCCTTTGGTTTGGAAGCTATTGCTGGAAGTTTGCCATGTTTTGTATATAAAGCTTCTCCGGCCGAGAAAAACAATTTTGGTGCACCATGAAGGTACATTTGAGTTTCCCAGGCAAACGAAAGCAGTGACACCAAAGTTTCTAGTTTCTGTTTGTGTCTCCCCTGAGGAGGTTTCAGGCCAGCTATGTCTTTCAGTACTATGTCTTTTGGTTTGGAAGCTATTGCTGGACGTTTGGTAGAAAAAGCTTCTCCGGCCGAGAAAAACACTTTTGGTGCACCATGCAGGTACATTTGAGTTTCCCAGGCAAACGAAAGCAGTGACACCAAAGTTTCTAGTTTCTGTTTGTGTCTCCCCTGAGGAGGTTTCAGGCCAGCTATGTCTTTCAGTACTATCTCTTTTGGTTTGGAAGCTATTGCTAAACGTTTGGTAGAAAAAGCTTCTCCGGCCGAGAGAAACTCTTTTGGTGCACCATGCAGGTACATTTGAGTTTCCCAGGCAAACGAAAGCAGTGACACCAAAGTTTCTAGTTTCTGTTTGTTTCTCCCCTGAGGAGGTTTCAGGCCAGCAATGTCTTTCAGTACTATCTCTTTTGGTTTGGAAGCTATTGCTGGACGTTTGGTAGAAAAAGCTGCTCCAGCTGAGAGAAACACTTTTGGTGCACCATGCAGGTACATTTGAGTTTCCCAGGCAAACGAAAGCAGTGACACCAAAGTTTCTAGTTTCTGTTTGTGTCTCCCCTGAGGAGGTTTCAGGCCAGTTATTTCTTTCAGTACTATCTCTTTTGGTTTGGAAGCTATTGCTGGACGTTTGGTAGAAAAAGCTTCTCCGGCCGAGAAAAACACTTTTGGTGCACCATGCAGGTACATTTGAGTTTCCCAGTCAAACGAAAGCGGTGAGACCAAAGTTTCTAGTTTCTGTCTGTGTCTCCCCTGAGGAGGTTTCAGGCCAGCAATGTCTTTCAGTACTATCTCTTTTGGTTTGGAAGCTATTGCTGGAAGTTTGGCATGTTTGGTAGATAATGCTTCTCCGGCCGAGAAAAATAATTTTGGTGCACCATGAAGGTACATTTGAGTTTCCCAGGCAAACGAAAGCAGTGACACCAAGGTTTCTAGTTTCTGTTTGTTTCTCCCCTGAGGAGGTTTCAGGCCAGCTATGTCTTTCAGTACTATGTCTTTTGGTTTGGAAGCTATTGCTGGACGTTTGGTAGAAAATGCTGCTCCGGCCGAGAAAAACACTTTTGGTGCACCATGCAGGTACATTTGAGTGTCCCAGGCAAACGAAAGTTGTGACACCAAAGTTTCTAGTTTCTATTTGTGTCTCCCCTGAGGAGGTTTCAGGCCAGCTATGTCTTTCAGTACTATCTCTTTTGGTTTGGAAGCTATTGCTGGACGTTTTGCATGTTTGATAAAAAAAGCTTCTCCGACTGAGAAAAACAATTTTGTTGCACCATGCAGGTACATTTGAGTTTCCCAGGCAAACAAAAGCAGTGACACCAAAGTTTCTAGTTTCTGTTTGTGTCTCCCCTGAGGAGGTTTCAGGCCAGATATGTATTTCAGTACTATCTCTTTTGGTTTGGAAGCTATTGCTGGACGTTTGGTAGAAAAAGCTTCTCCGGCCGAGAAAAACACTTTTGGTGCACCATGCAGGTACATTTGAGTGTCCCAGGCAAACGAAAGCAGTTACACCAAAGTTTCTAGTTTCTGTTTGTGTCTCCCCTGAGGAGGTTTCAGGCCAGCTATGTCTTTCAGTACTATCTCTTTTGGTTTGGAAGCTATTGCTGGAAGTTTGGCATGTTTGGTAGATAAAGCTTCTCCGGCCGAGAAAAACACTTTTGGTGCACCATGCAGGTACATTTGAGTGTCCCAGGCAAACGAAAGCAGTGACACCAAAGTTTCTAGTTTCTATTTGTGTCTCCCCTGAGGAGGTTTCAGGCCAGCTATGTCATTCAGTACTATCTCTTTTGGTTTGGAACATATTTCTGGACGTTTGGACTGTTTGGTAAAAAAAGCTTCTCTGACCGAGAAAAATACTTTTGGTGCACCATGCAGGTACATTTGAGTTTCCCAGGCAAACGGAAGCAGTGACACCAAAGTTTCTAGTTTCTGTTTGTGTCTCCCCTGAGGAGGTTTCAGGCCAGCTATGTCTTTCAGTACTATGTCTTTTGGTTTGGAAGCTATTGCTGGACGTTTTGTAGAAAATGCTGCTCCGGCCGAGAAAAACACTTTTGGTGCACCATGCAGGTACATTTGAGTGTCCCAGGCAAACGAAATTTGTGACACCAAAGTTTCTAGTTTCTATTTGTGTCTCCCCTGAGGAGGTTTCAGGCCAGCAATGTCTTTCAGTACTATCTCTTTTGGTTTGGAAGCTATTGCTGGACGTTTGGCATGTTTGATAAAAAAAGCTTCTCCGACTGAGAAAAACAATTTTGTTGCACCATGCAGGTACATTTGAGTTTCCGAGGCAAACAAAAGCAGTGACACCAAAGTTTCTAGTTTCTGTTTGTGTCTCCCCTGAGGAGGTTTCAGGCCAGCTATGTCTTTCAGTACTATCTCTTTTGTTTTGGAAGCTATTGCTGGACGTTTGGTAGAAAAAGCTTCTCCGGCCGAGAAAAACACTTTTGGTGCACCATGCAGGTACATTTGAGTTTCCCAGGCAAACAAAAGCAGTGACACCAAAGTTTCTAGTTTCTGTTTGTGTCTCCCCTGAGGAGGTTTCAGGCCAGCTATGTCTTTCAGTACTATCTCTTTTGGTTTGGAAGCTATTGCTGGACGTTTTGTAGAAAAAGCTGCTCCAGCTGAGAGAAACACTTTTGGTGCACCATGCAGGTACATTTGAGTTTCCCAGGCAAACGAAAGCAGTGACACCAAAGTTTCTAGTTTCTGTTTGTGTCTCCCCTGAGGAGGTTTCAGGCCAGTTATTTCTTTCAGTACTATCTCTTTTGGTTTGGAAGCTATTGCTGGACGTTTGGTAGGTAAAGCTTCTCCGGCCGAGAAAAACACTTTTGGTGCACCATGCAGGTACATTTGAGTTTCCCAGTCAAACGAAAGCGGTGAGACCAAAGTTTCTAGTTTCTGTCTGTGTCTCCCCTGAGGAGGTTTCAGGCCAGCAATGTCTTTCAGTACTATCTCTTTTGGTTTGGAAGCTATTGCTGGAAGTTTGGCATGTTTGGTAGGTAAAGCTTCTACGGCCGAGAAAAACACTTTTGGTGCACCATGCAGGTACATTTGAGTGTCCCAGGCAAACGAAAGCAGTTACACCAAAGTTTCTAGTTTCTGTTTGTGTCTCCCCTGAGGAGGTTTCAGGCCAGCTATGTCTTTCAGTACTATGTCTTTTGGTTTGGAAGCTATTGCTGGACGTTTGGTAGAAAATGCTGCTCCGGCCGAGAAAAACACTTTTGGTGCACCATGCAGGTACATTTGAGTGTCCCAGGCAAACGAAATTTGTGACACCAAAGTTTCTAGTTTCTATTTGTGTCTCCCCTGAGGAGGTTTCAGGCCAGCTATGTCTTTCAGTACTATCTCTTTTGATTTGGAAGCTATTGCTGGAAGTTTGGCATGTTTGGTAGATTAAGCTTCTCCGGCCGAGAAAAACACTTTTGGTGCACCATGCAGGTACATTTGAGTGTCCCAGGCAAACGAAAGCAGTGACACCAAAGTTTCTAGTTTCTATTTGTGTCTCCCCTGAGGAGGTTTCAGGCCAGCTATGTCTTTCAGTACTATCTCTTTTGGTTTGGAAGCTATTGCTGGACGTTTGGTAGAAAAAGCTGCTCCGGCCGAGATAAACACTTTTGGTGCACCATGCAGGTACATTTGAGTTTCCCAGGAAAACAAAAGCATTGAGACCACAGTTTCTAGTTTCTGTTTGTGTCTCCCCTGAGGAGGTTACAGGCCAGCTATGTCTTTCAGTACTATCTCTTTTGGTTTGGATGCTATTGCTGGAAGTTTCGCATGTTGTAGAAAAAGCTTCTCCGGCCGAGAAAAACACTTTTGGTGCACCATGAAGGTACATTTGAGTTTCCCAGGCAAACAAAAGCAGTGACACCAAAGTTTCTAGTTTCTGTTTGTGTCTCCCCTGAGGAGGTTTCAGGCCAGCAATGTCTTTCAGTACTATGTCTTTTGGTTTGGAAGCTATTGCTGGACGTTTGGTAGAAAAAGCTGCTCCGGCCGAGAAAAACACTTTTGGTGCACTATGCATGTACATTTGAGTGTCCCAGGCAAACGAAAGCAGTTACACCAAAGTTTCTAGTTTCTGTTTGTGTCTCCCCTGAGGAGGTTTCAGGCCAGCTATTTCTTTCAGTACTATCTCTTTTGGTTTGGAAGCTATTGCTGGACGTTTGGTAGAAAATGCTGCTCCGGCCGAGAAAAACACTTTTGGTGCACCATGCAGTACATTTGAGTGTCCCAGGAAAACGAAAGCAGTGACACCAAAGTTTCTAGTTTCTGTTTGTGTCTCCCCTGAGGAGGTTTCAGGCCAGCTATGTCTTTCAGTACTATCTCTTTTGATTTGGAAGCTATTGCTGGAAGTTTGGCATGTTTGGTAGATTAAGCTTCTCCGGCCGAGAAAAACACTTTTGGTGCACCATGCAGGTACATTTGAGTGTCCCAGGCAAACGAAAGCAGTGACACCAAAGTTTCTAGTTTCTATTTGTGTCTCCCCTGAGGAGGTTTCAGGCCAGCTATGTCTTTCAGTACTATCTCTTTTGGTTTGGAAGCTATTGCTGGACGTTTGGTAGAAAAAGCTGCTCCGGCCGAGATAAACACTTTTGGTGCACCATGCAGGTACATTTGAGTTTCCCAGGAAAACAAAAGCATTGAGACCACAGTTTCTAGTTTCTGTTTGTGTCTCCCCTGAGGAGGTTACAGGCCAGCTATGTCTTTCAGTACTATCTCTTTTGGTTTGGATGCTATTGCTGGAAGTTTCGCATGTTGTAGAAAAAGCTTCTCCGGCCGAGAAAAACACTTTTGGTGCACCATGAAGGTACATTTGAGTTTCCCAGGCAAACAAAAGCAGTGACACCAAAGTTTCTAGTTTCTGTTTGTGTCTCCCCTGAGGAGGTTTCAGGCCAGCAATGTCTTTCAGTACTATGTCTTTTGGTTTGGAAGCTATTGCTGGACGTTTGGTAGAAAAAGCTGCTCCGGCCGAGAAAAACACTTTTGGTGCACTATGCATGTACATTTGAGTGTCCCAGGCAAACGAAAGCAGTTACACCAAAGTTTCTAGTTTCTGTTTGTGTCTCCCCTGAGGAGGTTTCAGGCCAGCTATTTCTTTCAGTACTATCTCTTTTGGTTTGGAAGCTATTGCTGGACGTTTGGTAGAAAATGCTGCTCCGGCCGAGAAAAACACTTTTGGTGCACCATGCAGTACATTTGAGTGTCCCAGGAAAACGAAAGCAGTGACACCAAAGTTTCTAGTTTCTGTTTGTGTCTCCCCTGAGGAGGTTTCAGGCCAGCTATGTCTTTCAGTACTATCTCTTTTGTTTTGGAAGCTATTGCTGGACGTTTGGTAGAAAAAGCTTCTCCGGCCGAGAAAAACACTTTTGGTGCACCATGCAGGTACATTTGAGTTTCCCAGGCAAACGAAAGCAGTGACACCAAAGTTTCTAGTTTCTGTTTGTGTCTCCCCTGAGGAGGTTTCAGGCCAGCTATTTATTTCAGTACTATCTCTTTTGGTTTGGAAGCTATTGCTGGAAGTTTGGCATGTTTGGTAGATTTAGCTTCTCCGGCCGAGAAAAACACTTTTGGTGCACCATGCAGGTACATTTGAGTGTCCCAGGCAAACGAAAGCAGTGACACCAAAGTTTCTAGTTTCTATTTGTGTCTCCCCTGAGGAGGTTTCAGGCCAGCTATGTCTTTCAGTACTATCTCTTTTGGTTTGGAACATATTTCTGGACGTTTGAACTGTTTGGTAAAAAAAGCTTCTCCGACCGAGAAAAATACTTTTGGTGCACCATGCAGGTACATTTGAGTTTCCCAGGCAAACGGAAGCAGTGACACCAAAGTTTCTAGTTTCTGTTTGTGTCTCCCCTGAGGAGGTTTCAGGCCAGCTATGTCTTTCAGTACTATCTCTTTTGGTTTGGAAGCTATTGCTGGACGTTTGGTAGAAAAAGCTGCTCCGGCCGAGAAAAACACTTTTGGTGCACCATGCAGGTACATTTGAGTTTCCCAGGAAAACAAAAGCATTGAGACCACAGTTTCTAGTTTCTGTTTGTGTCTCCCCTGAGGAGGTTACAGGCCAGCTATGTCTTTCAGTACTATCTCTTTTGGTTTGGATGCTATTAGTGGAAGTTTCGCATGTTGTAGAAAAAGCTTCTCCGGCCGAGAAAAACACTTTTGGTGCACCATGAAGGTACATTTGAGTTTCCCAGGCAAACAAAAGCAGTGACACCAAAGTTTCTAGTTTCTGTTTGTGTCTCCCCTGAGGAGGTTTCAGGCCAGCAATGTCTTTCAGTACTATGTCTTTTGGTTTGGAAGCTATTGCTGGACGTTTGGTAGAAAAAGCTGCTCCGGCCGAGAAAAACACTTTTGGTGCACTATGCATGTACATTTGAGTGTCCCAGGCAAACGAAAGCAGTTACACCAAAGTTTCTAGTTTCTGTTTGTGTCTCCCCTGAGGAGGTTTCAGGCCAGCTATTTCTTTCAGTACTATCTCTTTTGGTTTGGAAGCTATTGCTGGACGTTTGGTAGAAAATGCTGCTCCGGCCGAGAAAAACACTTTTGGTGCACCATGCAGTACATTTGAGTGTCCCAGGAAAACGAAAGCAGTGACACCAAAGTTTCTAGTTTCTGTTTGTGTCTCCCCTGAGGAGGTTTCAGGCCAGCTATGTCTTTCAGTACTATCTCTTTTGGTTTGGAAGCTATTGCTGGAAGTTTGGCATGTTTGGTAGAAAAAGCTTCTGCGGCCGAGAAAAACACTTTTGGTGCTCCATTCAGGTACATTTGAGTTTCCCAGGGAAACAAAAGCAGTGACACCAAAGTTTCTAGTTTCTGTTTTTGTCTCTCCTGAGGAGGTTTCAGGCCAGCTATGTCTTTCAGTACTATCTCTTTTGGTTTGGAATCTATTGCTGGACGGTTGGCCGCAAATGCGGCTCCAGCCGAGTAAAATAATTTTGGTGCAACATGGAGGTACATTTGAGATTCCCAGGCAAATAAAAGTGGTGACAACAAAGTTGAAAGGTGCTGTTACCTTCTCCACTGAGGAGGTTCCAGGCCAGCTATGTCTTTCAGTACTATCTCTTTTGGTTTGGAAGCTATTGCTGGACGTTTGGTCGAAAAGGCTGCCCCGGCCGAGAAAAACACTTTTGGTGCACCATGCAGTACATTTGAGTGTCCCAGGCAAACGAAAGCAGTGACACCAAAGTTTCTAGTTTCTGTTTGTGTCTCCCCTGAGGAGGTTTCAGGCCAGCAATGTCTTTCAGTACTATCTCTTTTGGTTTGGAAGCTATTGCTGGAAGTTTGGCATGTTTGGTAGGTAAAGCTTCTCAGGCCGAGAAAAACACTTTTGGTGCACCATGCAGGTACATTTGAGTGTCCCAGGCAAACGAAAGCAGTTACACCAATGTTTCTAGTTTCTGTTTGTGTCTCCCCTGAGGAGGTTTCAGGCCAGCTATGTCTTTCAGTACTATCTCTTTTGGTTTGGAAGCTATTGCTGGACGTTTGGTAGAAAAAGCTGCTCAGGCTGAGAAAAACACTTTTGGTGCACCATGCAGGTACATTTGAGTTTCCCAGGCAAACGAAAGCAGTGACACCAAAGTTTCTAGTTTCTGTTTGTGTCTCCCCTGAGGAGGTTTCAGGCCAGCTATGTCTTTCAGTACTATCTCTTTTGGTTTGGAAGCTATTGCTGGAAGTTTGGCATGTTTTGTAGATAAAGCTTCTCCGGCCGAGAAATACAATTTTGGTGCACCATGCAGGTACATTTGAGTTTCCCAGGCAAACGAAAGCAGTGACACCAAAGTTTCTAGTTTCTGTTTGTGTCTCCCCTGAGGAGGTTTCAGGCCAGCTATGTCTTTCAGTACTATCTCTTTTGGTTTGGAAGCTATTGCTGGACGTTTTGTAGAAAAAGCTGCTCCAGCTGAGAGAAACACTTTTGGTGCACCATGCAGGTACATTTGAGTTTCCCAGGCAAACGAAAGCAGTGACACCAAAGTTTCTAGTTTCTGTTTGTGTCTCCCCTGAGGAGGTTTCAGGCCAGTTATTTCTTTCAGTACTATCTCTTTTGGTTTGGAAGCTATTGCTGGACGTTTGGTAGAATATGCTGCTCCGGCCGAGAAAAACACTTTTGGTGCACCATGCAGGTACATTTGAGTTTCCCAGGCAAACCAAAGCGGTGAGACCAAAGTTTCTAGTTTCTGTCTGTGTCTCCCCTGAGGAGGTTTCAGGCCAGCAATGTCTTTCAGTACTATCTCTTTTGGTTTGGAAGCTATTGCTGGAAGTTTGGCATGTTTGGTAGGTAAAGCTTCTCCGGCCGAGAAAAACACTTTTGGTGCACCATGCAGGTACATTTGAGTTTCCCAGGCAAACGAAAGCAGTGACACCAAAGTTTCTAGTTTCTGTTTGTGTCTCCCCTGAGGAGGTTTCAGGCCAGCTATGTCTTTCAGTACTATCTCTTTTGGTTTGGAACATATTTCTGGACGTTTGAACTGTTTGGTAGATAAAGCTTCTCCGGCCGAGAAAAACACTTTTGGTGCACCATGCAGGTACATTTGAGTGTCCCAGGCAAACGAAAGTTGTGACACCAAAGTTTCTAGTTTCTATTTGTGTCTCCGCTGAGGAGGTTTCAGGCCAGCTATGTCTTTCAGTACTATCTCTTTTGGTTTGGAAGCTATTGCTGGACGTTTGGTAGAAAAAGCTGCTCAGGCTGAGAAAAACAATTTTGGTGCACCATGCAGGTACATTTGAGTTTCCCAGGCAAACGAAAGCAGTGACACCAAAGTTTCTAGTTTCTGTTTGTGTCTCCCCTGAGGAGGTTTCTGGCAAGCTACGTCTTTCAGTACTATCTCTTTTGGTTTGGAAGCTATTGCTAAACGTTTGGTAGAAAAAGCTTCTCCGGCCGAGAGAAACACTTTTGGTGCACCATGCAGGTACATTTGAGTTTCCCAGGCAAACGAAAGCAGTGACACCAAAGTTTCTAGTTTCTGTTTGTGTCTCCCCTGAGGAGGTTTCAGGCCAGTTATTTCTTTCAGTACTATCTCTTTTGGTTTGGAAGCTATTGCTGGACGTTTGGTAGAAAAAGCTGCTCCGGCCGAGAAAAACACTTTTGGTGGACCATGCAGGTACATTTGAGTTTCCCAGGCAAACCAAAGCGGTGAGACCAAAGTTTCTAGTTTCTGTCTGTGTCTCCCCTGAGGAGGTTTCAGGCCAGCAATGTCTTTCAGTACTATCTCTTTTGGTTTGGAAGCTATTGCTGGAAGTTTGGCATGTTTGGTAGGTAAAGCTTCTCCGGCCGAGAAAAACACTTTTGGTGCACCATGCAGGTACACTTGAGTGTCCCAGGCAAACGAAAGCAGTTACACCAAAGTTTCTAGTTTCTGTTTGTGTCTCCCCTGAGGAGGTTTCAGGCCAGCTATGTCTTTCAGTACTATGTCTATTGGTTTGGAAGCTATTGCTGGACGTTTGGTAGAAAATGCTGCTCCGGCCGAGAAAAACACTTTTGGTGCACCATGCAGGTACATTTGAGTGTCCCAGGCAAACAAAAGCAGTGACACCAAAGTTTCTAGTTTCTATTTGTGTCTCCCCTGAGGAGGTTTCAGGCCAGCTATGTCTTTCAGTACTATCTCGTTTGGTTTGGAAGCTATTGCTGGACGTTTGGCATGTTTGATAAAAAAAGCTTCTCCGACTGAGAAAAACAATTTTGTTGCACCATGCAGGTACATTTGAGTTTCCGAGGCAAACAAAAGCAGTGACACCAAAGTTTCTAGTTTCTGTTTGTGTCTCCCCTGAGGAGGTTTCAGGCCAGCTATGTCTTTCAGTACTATCTCTTTTGTTTTGGAAGCTATTGCTGGACGTTTGGTAGAAAAAGCTTCTCCGGCCGAGAAAAACACTTTTGGTGCACCATGCAGGTACATTTGAGTTTCCCAGGCAAACGAAAGCAGTGACACCAAAGTTTCTAGTTTCTGTTTGTGTCTCCCCTGAGGAGGTTTCAGGCCAGCTATGTCTTTCAGTACTATCTCTTTTGGTTTGGAACATATTTCTGGACGTTTGAACTGTTTGGTAGATAAAGCTTCTCCGGCCGAGAAAAACACTTTTGGTGCACCATGCAGGTACATTTGAGTGTCCCAGGCAAACGAAAGTTGTGACACCAAAGTTTCTAGTTTCTATTTGTGTCTCCCCTGAGGAGGTTTCAGGCCAGCTATGTCTTTCAGTACTATCTCTTTTGGTTTGGAAGCTATTGCTGGACGTTTGGTAGAAAAAGCTGCTCAGGCTGAGAAAAACAATTTTGGTGCACCATGCAGGTACATTTGAGTTTCCCAGGCAAACGAAAGCAGTGACACCAAAGTTTCTAGTTTCTGTTTGTGTCTCCCCTGAGGAGGTTTCAGGCCAGCTATGTCTTTCAGTACTATCTCTTTTGGTTTGGAAGCTATTGCTGGACGTTTGGTAGAAAAAGCTTCTCCGGCCGAGAAAAACACTTTTGGTGCACCATGCAGGTACATTTGAGTTTCCCAGGCAAACGAAAGCAGTGACACCAAAGTTTCTAGTTTCTGTTTGTGTCTCCCCTGAGGAGGTTTCTGGCAAGCTACGTCTTTCAGTACTATCTCTTTTGGTTTGGAAGCTATTGCTAAACGTTTGGTAGAAAAAGCTTCTCCGGCCGAGAGAAACACTTTTGGTGCACCATGCAGGTACATTTGAGTTTCCCAGGCAAACGAAAGCAGTGACACCAAAGTTTCTAGTTTCTGTTTGTGTCTCCCCTGAGGAGGTTTCAGGCCAGCAATGTCTTTCAGTACTATCTCTTTTGGTTTGGAAGCTATTGCTGGACGTTTTGTAGAAAAAGCTGCTCCAGCTGAGAGAAACACTTTTGGTGCACCATGCAGGTACATTTGAGTTTCCCAGGCAAACGAAAGCAGTGACACCAAAGTTTCTAGTTTCTGTTTGTGTCTCCCCTGAGGAGGTTTCAGGCCAGTTATTTCTTTCAGTACTATCTCTTTTGGTTTGGAAGCTATTGCTGGACGTTTGGTAGAAAAAGCTGCTCCGGCCGAGAAAAACACTTTTGGTGCACCCTGCAGGTACATTTGAGTTTCCCAGTCAAACGAAAGCGGTGAGACCAAAGTTTCTAGTTTCTGTCTGTGTCTCCCCTGAGGAGGTTTCAGGCCAGCAATGTCTTTCAGTACTATCTCTTTTGGTTTGGAAGCTATTGCTGGAAGTTTGGCATGTTTGGTAGGTAAAGCTTCTCCGGCCGAGAAAAACACTTTTGGTGCACCATGCAGGTACATTTGAGTGTCCCAGGCAAACGAAAGCAGTTACACCAAAGTTTCTAGTTTCTGTTTGTGTCTCCCCTGAGGAGGTTTCAGGCCAGCTATGTCTTTCAGTACTATGTCTTTTGGTTTGGAAGCTATTGCTGGACGTTTGGTAGAAAATGCTGCTCCGGCCGAGAAAAACACTTTTGGTGCACCATGCAGGTACATTTGAGTGTCCCAGGCAAACGAAATTTGTGACACCAAAGTTTCTAGTTTCTATTTGTGTCTCCCCTGAGGAGGTTTCAGGCCAGCTATGTCTTTCAGTACTATCTCGTTTGGTTTGGAAGCTATTGCTGGACGTTTGGCATGTTTGATAAAAAAAGCTTCTCCGACTGAGAAAAACAATTTTGTTGCACCATGCAGGTACATTTGAGTTTCCGAGGCAAACAAAAGCAGTGACACCAAAGTTTCTAGTTTCTGTTTGTGTCTCCCCTGAGGAGGTTTCAGGCCAGCTATGTCTTTCAGTACTATCTCTTTTGTTTTGGAAGCTATTGCTGGACGTTTGGTAGAAAAAGCTTCTCCGGCCGAGAAAAACACTTTTGGTGCACCATGCAGGTACATTTAAGTTTCCCAGGCAAACGAAAGCAGTGACACCAAAGTTTCTAGTTTCTGTTTGTGTCTCCCCTGAGGAGGTTTCAGGCCAGCTATGTCTTTCAGTACTATCTCTTTTGGTTTGGAAGCTATTGCTGGAAGTTTGGCATGTTTGGTAGATTAAGCTTCTCCGGCCGAGAAAAACACTTTTGGTGCACCATGCAGGTACATTTGAGTGTCCCAGGCAAACGAAAGCAGTGACACCAAAGTTTCTAGTTTCTGTTTGTGTCTCCCCTGAGGAGGTTTCAGGCCAGCTATGTCTTTCAGTACTATCTCTTTTGGTTTGGAACATATTTCTGGACGTTTGAACTGTTTGGTAAAAAAAGCTTCTCCGACCGAGAAAAATACTTTTGGTGCACCATGCAGGTACATTTGAGTTTCCCAGGCAAACGGAAGCAGTGACACCAAAGTTTCTAGTTTCTGTTTGTGTCTCCCCTGAGGAGGTTTCAGGCCAGCTATGTCTTTCAGTACTATCTCTTTTGGTTTGGAAGCTATTGCTGGACGTTTGGTAGAAAAAGCTGCTCCGGCCGAGAAAAACACTTTTGGTGCACCATGCAGGTACATTTGAGTTTCCCAGGAAAACAAAAGCATTGAGACCACAGTTTCTAGTTTCTGTTTGTGTCTCCCCTGAGGAGGTTACAGGCCAGCTATGTCTTTCAGTACTATCTCTTTTGGTTTGGATGCTATTGCTGGAAGTTTCGCATGTTGTAGAAAAAGCTTCTCCGGCCGAGAAAAACACTTTTGGTGCACCATGAAGGTACATTTGAGTTTCCCAGGCAAACAAAAGCAGTGACACCAAAGTTTCTAGTTTCTGTTTGTGTCTCCCCTGAGGAGGTTTCAGGCCAGCAATGTCTTTCAGTACTATGTCTTTTGGTTTGGAAGCTATTGCTGGACGTTTGGTAGAAAAAGCTGCTCCGGCCGAGAAAAACACTTTTGGTGCACTATGCATGTACATTTGTGTGTCCCAGGCAAACGAAAGCAGTTACACCAAAGTTTCTAGTTTCTGTTTGTGTCTCCCCTGAGGAGGTTTCAGGCCAGCTATTTCTTTCAGTACTATCTCTTTTGGTTTGGAAGCTATTGCTGGACGTTTGGTAGAAAAAGCTACTCCGGCCGAGAAAAACACTTTTGGTGCACCATGCAGTACATTTGAGTGTCCCAGGAAAACGAAAGCAGTGACACCAAAGTTTCTAGTTTCTGTTTGTGTCTCCCCTGAGGAGGTTTCAGGCCAGCTATGTCTTTCAGTACTATCTCTTTTGGTTTGGAAGCTATTGCTGGAAGTTTGGCATGTTTGGTAGAAAAAGCTTCTGCGGCCGAGAAAAACACTTTTGGTGCTCCATTCAGGTACATTTGAGTTTCCCAGGGAAACAAAAGCAGTGACACCAAAGTTTCTAGTTTCTGTTTTTGTCTCTCCTGAGGAGGTTTCAGGCCAGCTATGTCTTTCAGTACTATCTCTTTTGGTTTGGAATCTATTGCTGGACGCTTGGCCGCAAATGCGCCTCCAGCCGAGTAAAATAATTTTGGTGCAACATGGAGGTACATTTGAGATTCCCAGGCAAATAAAAGTGGTGACAACAAAGTTGAAAGGTGCTGTTACCTTCTCCACTGAGGAGGTTCCAGGCCAGCTATGTCTTTCAGTACTATCTCTTTTGGTTTGGAAGCTATTGCTGGACGTTTGGTAGAAAAAGCTGCTCCGGCCGAGAAAAATACTTTTGGTGCACTATGCAGGTATATTTGAGTGTCCCAGGCAAACGAAAGCAGTTACACCAAAGTTTCTAGTTTCTGTTTGTGTCTCCCCTGAGGAGGTTTCAGGCCAGCTATGTCTTTCAGTACTATCTCTTTTGGTTTGGAAGCTATTGCTGGACGTTTGGTCGAAAAGGCTGCCCCGGCCGAGAAAAACACTTTTGGTGCACCATGCAGTACATTTGAGTGTCCCAGGCAAACGAAAGCAGTGACACCAAAGTTTCTAGTTTCTGTTTGTGTCTCCCCTGAGGAGGTTTCAGGCCAGCAATGTCTTTCAGTACTATCTCTTTTGGTTTGGAAGCTATTGCTGGAAGTTTGGCATGTTTGGTAGGTAAAGCTTCTCAGGCCGAGAAAAACACTTTTGGTGCACCATGCAGGTACATTTGAGTGTCCCAGGCAAACGAAAGCAGTTACACCAATGTTTCTAGTTTCTGTTTGTGTCTCCCCTGAGGAGGTTTCAGGCCAGCTATGTCTTTCAGTACTATCTCTTTTGGTTTGGAAGCTATTGCTGGACGTTTGGTAGAAAAAGCTGCTCAGGCTGAGAAAAACACTTTTGGTGCACCATGCAGGTACATTTGAGTTTCCCAGGCAAACGAAAGCAGTGACACCAAAGTTTCTAGTTTCTGTTTGTGTCTCCCCTGAGGAGGTTTCAGGCCAGCTATGTCTTTCAGTACTATCTCTTTTGGTTTGGAAGCTATTGCTGGAAGTTTGGCATGTTTTGTAGATAAAGCTTCTCCGGCCGAGAAATACAATTTTGGTGCACCATGCAGGTACATTTGAGTTTCCCAGGCAAACGAAAGCAGTGACACCAAAGTTTCTAGTTTCTGTTTGTGTCTCCCCTGAGGAGGTTTCAGGCCAGCTATGTCTTTCAGTACTATCTCTTTTGGTTTGGAAGCTATTGCTGGACGTTTTGTAGAAAAAGCTGCTCCAGCTGAGAGAAACACTTTTGGTGCACCATGCAGGTACATTTGAGTTTCCCAGGCAAACGAAAGCAGTGACACCAAAGTTTCTAGTTTCTGTTTGTGTCTCCCCTGAGGAGGTTTCAGGCCAGTTATTTCTTTCATTACTATCTCTTTTGGTTTGGAAGCTATTGCTGGACGTTTGGTAGAAAAAGCTGCTCCGGCCGAGAAAAACACTTTTGGTGCACCATGCAGGTACATTTGAGTTTCCCAGGCAAACGGAAGCAGTGACACCAAAGTTTCTAGTTTCTGTCTGTGTCTCCCCTGAGGAGGTTTCAGGCCAGCAATGTCTTTCAGTACTATCTCTTTTGGTTTGGAAGCTATTGCTGGAAGTTTGGCATGTTTGGTAGGTAAAGCTTCTCCGGCCGAGAAAAACACTTTTGGTGCACCATGCAGGTACATTTGAGTGTCCCAGGCAAACGAAAGCAGTTACACCAAAGTTTCTAGTTTCTGTTTGTGTCTCCCCTGAGGAGGTTTCAGGCCAGCTATGTCTTTCAGTACTATGTCTATTGGTTTGGAAGCTATTGCTGGACGTTTGGTAGAAAATGCTGCTCCGGCCGAGAAAAACACTTTTGGTGCACCATGCAGGTACATTTGAGTGTCCCAGGCAAACGAAATTTGTGACACCAAAGTTTCTAGTTTCTATTTGTGTCTCCCCTGAGGAGGTTTCAGGCCAGCTATGTCTTTCAGTACTATCTCGTTTGGTTTGGAAGCTATTGCTGGACGTTTGGCATGTTTGATAAAAAAAGCTTCTCCGACTGAGAAAAAAAATTTTGTTGCACCATGCAGGTACATTTGAGTTTCCGAGGCAAACAAAAGCAGTGACACCAAAGTTTCTAGTTTCTGTTTGTGTCTCCCCTGAGGAGGTTTCAGGCCAGCTATGTCTTTCAGTACTATCTCTTTTGTTTTGGAAGCTATTGCTGGACGTTTGGTAGAAAAAGCTTCTCCGGCCGAGAAAAACACTTTTGGTGCACCATGCAGGTACATTTGAGTTTCCCAGGCAAACGAAAGCAGTGACACCAAAGTTTCTAGTTTCTGTTTGTGTCTCCCCTGAGGAGGTTTCAGGCCAGCTATGTCTTTCAGTACTATCTCTTTTGGTTTGGAAGCTATTGCTGGAAGTTTGGCATGTTTGGTAGATAAAGCTTCTCCGGGCGAGAAAAACACTTTTGGTGCACCATGCAGGTACATTTGAGTGTCCCAGGCAAACAGAAGCAGTGACACCAAAGTTTCTAGTTTCTGTTTGTGTCTCCCCTGAGGAGGTTTCAGGCCAGCTATGTCTTTCAGTACTATCTCTTTTGGTTTGGAAGCTATTGCTGGACGTTTGGTAGAAAAAGCTGCCCGGCCGAGAAAAACACTTTTGGTGCACCATGCAGGTACCTTTGAGTTTCCCAGGAAAACAAAAGCATTGAGACCACAGTTTCTAGTTTCTGTTTGTGTCTCCCCTGAGGAGGTTACAGGCCAGCTATGTCTTTCAGTACTATCTCTTTTGGTTTGGATGCTATTGCTGGAAGTTTCGCATGTTTGGTAGAAAAAGCTTCTCCGGCCGAGAAAAACACTTTTGGTGCACCATGAAGGTACATTTGAGTTTCCCAGGCAAACAAAAGCAGTGACACCAAAGTTTCTAGTTTCTGTTTGTGTCTCCCCTGAGGAGGTTTCAGGCCAGCAATGTCTTTCAGTACTATGTCTTTTGGTTTGGAAGCTATTGCTGGACGTTTGGTAGAAAAAGCTGCTCCGGCCGAGAAAAACACTTTTGGTGCACTATGCAGGTACATTTGAGTGTCCCAGGCAAACGAAAGCAGTTACACCAAAGTTTCTAGTTTCTGTTTGTGTCTCCCCTGAGGAGGTTTCAGGCCAGCTATGTCTTTCAGTACTATGTCTTTTGGTTTGGAAGCTATTGCTGGACGTTTGGTAGAAAATGCTGCTCCGGCCGAGAAAAACACTTTTGGTGCACCCTGCAGGTACATTTGAGTGTCCCAGGCAAACGAAAGTTGTGACACCAAAGTTTCTAGTTTCTATTTGTGTCTCCCCTGAGGAGGTTTCAGGCCAGCTATGTCTTTCAGTACTATCTCTTTTGGTTTGGAAGCTATTGCTGGAAGTTTGGCATGTTTTGTAGATAAAGCTTCTCCGGCCGAGAAATACAATTTTGGTGCACCATGCAGGTACATTTGAGTTTCCCAGGCAAACGAAAGCAGTGACACCAAAGTTTCTAGTTTCTGTTTGTGTCTCCCCTGAGGAGGTTTCAGGCCAGCTATGTCTTTCAGTACTATCTCTTTTGGTTTGGAATCTATTGCTGGACGCTTGGCCGCAAATGCGGCTCCAGCCGAGTAAAATAATTTTGGTGCAACATGGAGGTACATTTGAGATTCCCAGGCAAATAAAAGTGGTGACAACAAAGTTGAAAGGTGCTGTTACCTTCTCCACTGAGGAGGTTCCAGGCCAGCTATGTCTTTCAGTACTATCTCTTTTGGTTTGGATGCTATTGCTGGAAGTTTCGCATGTTTGGTAGAAAAAGCTTCTCCGGCCGAGAAAAACACTTTTGGTGCACCATGCAGGTACATTTGAGTTTCCCAGGCAAACGAAAGCAGTGACACCAAAGTTTCTAGTTTCTGTTTGTGTCTCCCCTGAGGAGGTTTCAGGCCAGCTATTTATTTCAGTACTATCTCTTTTGGTTTGGAAGCTATTGCTGGAAGTTTGGCATGTTTGGTAGATTTAGCTTCTCCGGCCGAGAAAAACACTTTTGGTGCACCATGCAGGTACATTTGAGTTTCCCAGGCAAACGAAAGCAGTGACACCAAAGTTTCTAGTTTCTATTTGTGTCTCCCCTGAGGAGGTTTCAGGCCAGCTATGTCTTTCAGTACTATCTCTTTTGGTTTGGAACATATTTCTGGACGTTTGAACTGTTTGGTAAAAAAAGCTTCTCCGACCGAGAAAAATACTTTTGGTGCACCATGCAGGTACATTTGAGTTTCCCAGGCAAACGGAAGCAGTGACACCAAAGTTTCTAGTTTCTGTTTGTGTCTCCCCTGAGGAGGTTTCAGGCCAGCTATGTCTTTCAGTACTATCTCTTTTGGTTTGGAAGCTATTGCTGGACGTTTGGTAGAAAAAGCTGCTCCGGCCGAGAAAAACACTTTTGGTGCACCATGCAGGTACATTTGAGTTTCCCAGGAAAACAAAAGCATTGAGACCACAGTTTCTAGTTTCTGTTTGTGTCTCCCCTGAGGAGGTTACAGGCCAGCTATGTCTTTCAGTACTATCTCTTTTGGTTTGGATGCTATTAGTGGAAGTTTCGCATGTTGTAGAAAAAGCTTCTCCGGCCGAGAAAAACACTTTTGGTGCACCATGAAGGTACATTTGAGTTTCCCAGGCAAACAAAAGCAGTGACACCAAAGTTTCTAGTTTCTGTTTGTGTCTCCCCTGAGGAGGTTTCAGGCCAGCAATGTCTTTCAGTACTATGTCTTTTGGTTTGGAAGCTATTGCTGGACGTTTGGTAGAAAAAGCTGCTCCGGCCGAGAAAAACACTTTTGGTGCACTATGCATGTACATTTGAGTGTCCCAGGCAAACGAAAGCAGTTACACCAAAGTTTCTAGTTTCTGTTTGTGTCTCCCCTGAGGAGGTTTCAGGCCAGCTATTTCTTTCAGTACTATCTCTTTTGGTTTGGAAGCTATTGCTGGACGTTTGGTAGAAAATGCTGCTCCGGCCGAGAAAAACACTTTTGGTGCACCATGCAGTACATTTGAGTGTCCCAGGAAAACGAAAGCAGTGACACCAAAGTTTCTAGTTTCTGTTTGTGTCTCCCCTGAGGAGGTTTCAGGCCAGCTATGTCTTTCAGTACTATCTCTTTTGGTTTGGAAGCTATTGCTGGAAGTTTGGCATGTTTGGTAGAAAAAGCTTCTGCGGCCGAGAAAAACACTTTTGGTGCTCCATTCAGGTACATTTGAGTTTCCCAGGGAAACAAAAGCAGTGACACCAAAGTTTCTAGTTTCTGTTTTTGTCTCTCCTGAGGAGGTTTCAGGCCAGCTATGTCTTTCAGTACTATCTCTTTTGGTTTGGAATCTATTGCTGGACGGTTGGCCGCAAATGCGGCTCCAGCCGAGTAAAATAATTTTGGTGCAACATGGAGGTACATTTGAGATTCCCAGGCAAATAAAAGTGGTGACAACAAAGTTGAAAGGTGCTGTTACCTTCTCCACTGAGGAGGTTCCAGGCCAGCTATGTCTTTCAGTACTATCTCTTTTGGTTTGGAAGCTATTGCTGGACGTTTGGTCGAAAAGGCTGCCCCGGCCGAGAAAAACACTTTTGGTGCACCATGCAGTACATTTGAGTGTCCCAGGCAAACGAAAGCAGTGACACCAAAGTTTCTAGTTTCTGTTTGTGTCTCCCCTGAGGAGGTTTCAGGCCAGCAATGTCTTTCAGTACTATCTCTTTTGGTTTGGAAGCTATTGCTGGAAGTTTGGCATGTTTGGTAGGTAAAGCTTCTCAGGCCGAGAAAAACACTTTTGGTGCACCATGCAGGTACATTTGAGTGTCCCAGGCAAACGAAAGCAGTTACACCAATGTTTCTAGTTTCTGTTTGTGTCTCCCCTGAGGAGGTTTCAGGCCAGCTATGTCTTTCAGTACTATCTCTTTTGGTTTGGAAGCTATTGCTGGACGTTTGGTAGAAAAAGCTGCTCAGGCTGAGAAAAACACTTTTGGTGCACCATGCAGGTACATTTGAGTTTCCCAGGCAAACAAAAGCAGTGACACCAAAGTTTCTAGTTTCTGTTTGTGTCTCCCCTGAGGAGGTTTCAGGCCAGCTATGTCTTTCAGTACTATCTCTTTTGGTTTGGAAGCTATTGCTGGAAGTTTGGCATGTTTTGTAGATAAAGCTTCTCCGGCCGAGAAATACAATTTTGGTGCACCATGCAGGTACATTTGAGTTTCCCAGGCAAACGAAAGCAGTGACACCAAAGTTTCTAGTTTCTGTTTGTGTCTCCCCTGAGGAGGTTTCAGGCCAGCTATGTCTTTCAGTACTATCTCTTTTGGTTTGGAAGCTATTGCTGGACGTTTTGTAGAAAAAGCTGCTCCAGCTGAGAGAAACACTTTTGGTGCACCATGCAGGTACATTTGAGTTTCCCAGGCAAACGAAAGCAGTGACACCAAAGTTTCTAGTTTCTGTTTGTGTCTCCCCTGAGGAGGTTTCAGGCCAGTTATTTCTTTCAGTACTATCTCTTTTGGTTTGGAAGCTATTGCTGGACGTTTGGTAGAATATGCTGCTCCGGCCGAGAAAAACACTTTTGGTGCACCATGCAGGTACATTTGAGTTTCCCAGGCAAACCAAAGCGGTGAGACCAAAGTTTCTAGTTTCTGTCTGTGTCTCCCCTGAGGAGGTTTCAGGCCAGCAATGTCTTTCAGTACTATCTCTTTTGGTTTGGAAGCTATTGCTGGAAGTTTGGCATGTTTGGTAGGTAAAGCTTCTCCGGCCGAGAAAAACACTTTTGGTGCACCATGCAGGTACATTTGAGTTTCCCAGGCAAACGAAAGCAGTGACACCAAAGTTTCTAGTTTCTGTTTGTGTCTCCCCTGAGGAGGTTTCAGGCCAGCTATGTCTTTCAGTACTATCTCTTTTGGTTTGGAACATATTTCTGGACGTTTGAACTGTTTGGTAGATAAAGCTTCTCCGGCCGAGAAAAACACTTTTGGTGCACCATGCAGGTACATTTGAGTGTCCCAGGCAAACGAAAGTTGTGACACCAAAGTTTCTAGTTTCTATTTGTGTCTCCGCTGAGGAGGTTTCAGGCCAGCTATGTCTTTCAGTACTATCTCTTTTGGTTTGGAAGCTATTGCTGGACGTTTGGTAGAAAAAGCTGCTCAGGCTGAGAAAAACAATTTTGGTGCACCATGCAGGTACATTTGAGTTTCCCAGGCAAACGAAAGCAGTGACACCAAAGTTTCTAGTTTCTGTTTGTGTCTCCCCTGAGGAGGTTTCTGGCAAGCTACGTCTTTCAGTACTATCTCTTTTGGTTTGGAAGCTATTGCTAAACGTTTGGTAGAAAAAGCTTCTCCGGCCGAGAGAAACACTTTTGGTGCACCATGCAGGTACATTTGAGTTTCCCAGGCAAACGAAAGCAGTGACACCAAAGTTTCTAGTTTCTGTTTGTGTCTCCCCTGAGGAGGTTTCAGGCCAGTTATTTCTTTCAGTACTATCTCTTTTGGTTTGGAAGCTATTGCTGGACGTTTGGTAGAAAAAGCTGCTCCGGCCGAGAAAAACACTTTTGGTGGACCATGCAGGTACATTTGAGTTTCCCAGGCAAACCAAAGCGGTGAGACCAAAGTTTCTAGTTTCTGTCTGTGTCTCCCCTGAGGAGGTTTCAGGCCAGCAATGTCTTTCAGTACTATCTCTTTTGGTTTGGAAGCTATTGCTGGAAGTTTGGCATGTTTGGTAGGTAAAGCTTCTCCGGCCGAGAAAAACACTTTTGGTGCACCATGCAGGTACACTTGAGTGTCCCAGGCAAACGAAAGCAGTTACACCAAAGTTTCTAGTTTCTGTTTGTGTCTCCCCTGAGGAGGTTTCAGGCCAGCTATGTCTTTCAGTACTATGTCTATTGGTTTGGAAGCTATTGCTGGACGTTTGGTAGAAAATGCTGCTCCGGCCGAGAAAAACACTTTTGGTGCACCATGCAGGTACATTTGAGTGTCCCAGGCAAACAAAAGCAGTGACACCAAAGTTTCTAGTTTCTATTTGTGTCTCCCCTGAGGAGGTTTCAGGCCAGCTATGTCTTTCAGTACTATCTCGTTTGGTTTGGAAGCTATTGCTGGACGTTTGGCATGTTTGATAAAAAAAGCTTCTCCGACTGAGAAAAACAATTTTGTTGCACCATGCAGGTACATTTGAGTTTCCGAGGCAAACAAAAGCAGTGACACCAAAGTTTCTAGTTTCTGTTTGTGTCTCCCCTGAGGAGGTTTCAGGCCAGCTATGTCTTTCAGTACTATCTCTTTTGTTTTGGAAGCTATTGCTGGACGTTTGGTAGAAAAAGCTTCTCCGGCCGAGAAAAACACTTTTGGTGCACCATGCAGGTACATTTGAGTTTCCCAGGCAAACGAAAGCAGTGACACCAAAGTTTCTAGTTTCTGTTTGTGTCTCCCCTGAGGAGGTTTCAGGCCAGCTATGTCTTTCAGTACTATCTCTTTTGGTTTGGAACATATTTCTGGACGTTTGAACTGTTTGGTAGATAAAGCTTCTCCGGCCGAGAAAAACACTTTTGGTGCACCATGCAGGTACATTTGAGTGTCCCAGGCAAACGAAAGTTGTGACACCAAAGTTTCTAGTTTCTATTTGTGTCTCCCCTGAGGAGGTTTCAGGCCAGCTATGTCTTTCAGTACTATCTCTTTTGGTTTGGAAGCTATTGCTGGACGTTTGGTAGAAAAAGCTGCTCAGGCTGAGAAAAACAATTTTGGTGCACCATGCAGGTACATTTGAGTTTCCCAGGCAAACGAAAGCAGTGACACCAAAGTTTCTAGTTTCTGTTTGTGTCTCCCCTGAGGAGGTTTCAGGCCAGCTATGTCTTTCAGTACTATCTCTTTTGGTTTGGAAGCTATTGCTGGACGTTTGGTAGAAAAAGCTTCTCCGGCCGAGAAAAACACTTTTGGTGCACCATGCAGGTACATTTGAGTTTCCCAGGCAAACGAAAGCAGTGACACCAAAGTTTCTAGTTTCTGTTTGTGTCTCCCCTGAGGAGGTTTCTGGCAAGCTACGTCTTTCAGTACTATCTCTTTTGGTTTGGAAGCTATTGCTAAACGTTTGGTAGAAAAAGCTTCTCCGGCCGAGAGAAACACTTTTGGTGCACCATGCAGGTACATTTGAGTTTCCCAGGCAAACGAAAGCAGTGACACCAAAGTTTCTAGTTTCTGTTTGTGTCTCCCCTGAGGAGGTTTCAGGCCAGCAATGTCTTTCAGTACTATCTCTTTTGGTTTGGAAGCTATTGCTGGACGTTTTGTAGAAAAAGCTGCTCCAGCTGAGAGAAACACTTTTGGTGCACCATGCAGGTACATTTGAGTTTCCCAGGCAAACGAAAGCAGTGACACCAAAGTTTCTAGTTTCTGTTTGTGTCTCCCCTGAGGAGGTTTCAGGCCAGTTATTTCTTTCAGTACTATCTCTTTTGGTTTGGAAGCTATTGCTGGACGTTTGGTAGAAAAAGCTGCTCCGGCCGAGAAAAACACTTTTGGTGCACCCTGCAGGTACATTTGAGTTTCCCAGTCAAACGAAAGCGGTGAGACCAAAGTTTCTAGTTTCTGTCTGTGTCTCCCCTGAGGAGGTTTCAGGCCAGCAATGTCTTTCAGTACTATCTCTTTTGGTTTGGAAGCTATTGCTGGAAGTTTGGCATGTTTGGTAGGTAAAGCTTCTCCGGCCGAGAAAAACACTTTTGGTGCACCATGCAGGTACATTTGAGTGTCCCAGGCAAACGAAAGCAGTTACACCAAAGTTTCTAGTTTCTGTTTGTGTCTCCCCTGAGGAGGTTTCAGGCCAGCTATGTCTTTCAGTACTATGTCTTTTGGTTTGGAAGCTATTGCTGGACGTTTGGTAGAAAATGCTGCTCCGGCCGAGAAAAACACTTTTGGTGCACCATGCAGGTACATTTGAGTGTCCCAGGCAAACGAAATTTGTGACACCAAAGTTTCTAGTTTCTATTTGTGTCTCCCCTGAGGAGGTTTCAGGCCAGCTATGTCTTTCAGTACTATCTCGTTTGGTTTGGAAGCTATTGCTGGACGTTTGGCATGTTTGATAAAAAAAGCTTCTCCGACTGAGAAAAACAATTTTGTTGCACCATGCAGGTACATTTGAGTTTCCGAGGCAAACAAAAGCAGTGACACCAAAGTTTCTAGTTTCTGTTTGTGTCTCCCCTGAGGAGGTTTCAGGCCAGCTATGTCTTTCAGTACTATCTCTTTTGTTTTGGAAGCTATTGCTGGACGTTTGGTAGAAAAAGCTTCTCCGGCCGAGAAAAACACTTTTGGTGCACCATGCAGGTACATTTAAGTTTCCCAGGCAAACGAAAGCAGTGACACCAAAGTTTCTAGTTTCTGTTTGTGTCTCCCCTGAGGAGGTTTCAGGCCAGCTATGTCTTTCAGTACTATCTCTTTTGGTTTGGAAGCTATTGCTGGAAGTTTGGCATGTTTGGTAGATTAAGCTTCTCCGGCCGAGAAAAACACTTTTGGTGCACCATGCAGGTACATTTGAGTGTCCCAGGCAAACGAAAGCAGTGACACCAAAGTTTCTAGTTTCTGTTTGTGTCTCCCCTGAGGAGGTTTCAGGCCAGCTATGTCTTTCAGTACTATCTCTTTTGGTTTGGAACATATTTCTGGACGTTTGAACTGTTTGGTAAAAAAAGCTTCTCCGACCGAGAAAAATACTTTTGGTGCACCATGCAGGTACATTTGAGTTTCCCAGGCAAACGGAAGCAGTGACACCAAAGTTTCTAGTTTCTGTTTGTGTCTCCCCTGAGGAGGTTTCAGGCCAGCTATGTCTTTCAGTACTATCTCTTTTGGTTTGGAAGCTATTGCTGGACGTTTGGTAGAAAAAGCTGCTCCGGCCGAGAAAAACACTTTTGGTGCACCATGCAGGTACATTTGAGTTTCCCAGGAAAACAAAAGCATTGAGACCACAGTTTCTAGTTTCTGTTTGTGTCTCCCCTGAGGAGGTTACAGGCCAGCTATGTCTTTCAGTACTATCTCTTTTGGTTTGGATGCTATTGCTGGAAGTTTCGCATGTTGTAGAAAAAGCTTCTCCGGCCGAGAAAAACACTTTTGGTGCACCATGAAGGTACATTTGAGTTTCCCAGGCAAACAAAAGCAGTGACACCAAAGTTTCTAGTTTCTGTTTGTGTCTCCCCTGAGGAGGTTTCAGGCCAGCAATGTCTTTCAGTACTATGTCTTTTGGTTTGGAAGCTATTGCTGGACGTTTGGTAGAAAAAGCTGCTCCGGCCGAGAAAAACACTTTTGGTGCACTATGCATGTACATTTGTGTGTCCCAGGCAAACGAAAGCAGTTACACCAAAGTTTCTAGTTTCTGTTTGTGTCTCCCCTGAGGAGGTTTCAGGCCAGCTATTTCTTTCAGTACTATCTCTTTTGGTTTGGAAGCTATTGCTGGACGTTTGGTAGAAAAAGCTACTCCGGCCGAGAAAAACACTTTTGGTGCACCATGCAGTACATTTGAGTGTCCCAGGAAAACGAAAGCAGTGACACCAAAGTTTCTAGTTTCTGTTTGTGTCTCCCCTGAGGAGGTTTCAGGCCAGCTATGTCTTTCAGTACTATCTCTTTTGGTTTGGAAGCTATTGCTGGAAGTTTGGCATGTTTGGTAGAAAAAGCTTCTGCGGCCGAGAAAAACACTTTTGGTGCTCCATTCAGGTACATTTGAGTTTCCCAGGGAAACAAAAGCAGTGACACCAAAGTTTCTAGTTTCTGTTTTTGTCTCTCCTGAGGAGGTTTCAGGCCAGCTATGTCTTTCAGTACTATCTCTTTTGGTTTGGAATCTATTGCTGGACGCTTGGCCGCAAATGCGCCTCCAGCCGAGTAAAATAATTTTGGTGCAACATGGAGGTACATTTGAGATTCCCAGGCAAATAAAAGTGGTGACAACAAAGTTGAAAGGTGCTGTTACCTTCTCCACTGAGGAGGTTCCAGGCCAGCTATGTCTTTCAGTACTATCTCTTTTGGTTTGGAAGCTATTGCTGGACGTTTGGTAGAAAAAGCTGCTCCGGCCGAGAAAAATACTTTTGGTGCACTATGCAGGTATATTTGAGTGTCCCAGGCAAACGAAAGCAGTTACACCAAAGTTTCTAGTTTCTGTTTGTGTCTCCCCTGAGGAGGTTTCAGGCCAGCTATGTCTTTCAGTACTATCTCTTTTGGTTTGGAAGCTATTGCTGGACGTTTGGTCGAAAAGGCTGCCCCGGCCGAGAAAAACACTTTTGGTGCACCATGCAGTACATTTGAGTGTCCCAGGCAAACGAAAGCAGTGACACCAAAGTTTCTAGTTTCTGTTTGTGTCTCCCCTGAGGAGGTTTCAGGCCAGCAATGTCTTTCAGTACTATCTCTTTTGGTTTGGAAGCTATTGCTGGAAGTTTGGCATGTTTGGTAGGTAAAGCTTCTCAGGCCGAGAAAAACACTTTTGGTGCACCATGCAGGTACATTTGAGTGTCCCAGGCAAACGAAAGCAGTTACACCAATGTTTCTAGTTTCTGTTTGTGTCTCCCCTGAGGAGGTTTCAGGCCAGCTATGTCTTTCAGTACTATCTCTTTTGGTTTGGAAGCTATTGCTGGACGTTTGGTAGAAAAAGCTGCTCAGGCTGAGAAAAACACTTTTGGTGCACCATGCAGGTACATTTGAGTTTCCCAGGCAAACGAAAGCAGTGACACCAAAGTTTCTAGTTTCTGTTTGTGTCTCCCCTGAGGAGGTTTCAGGCCAGCTATGTCTTTCAGTACTATCTCTTTTGGTTTGGAAGCTATTGCTGGAAGTTTGGCATGTTTTGTAGATAAAGCTTCTCCGGCCGAGAAATACAATTTTGGTGCACCATGCAGGTACATTTGAGTTTCCCAGGCAAACGAAAGCAGTGACACCAAAGTTTCTAGTTTCTGTTTGTGTCTCCCCTGAGGAGGTTTCAGGCCAGCTATGTCTTTCAGTACTATCTCTTTTGGTTTGGAAGCTATTGCTGGACGTTTTGTAGAAAAAGCTGCTCCAGCTGAGAGAAACACTTTTGGTGCACCATGCAGGTACATTTGAGTTTCCCAGGCAAACGAAAGCAGTGACACCAAAGTTTCTAGTTTCTGTTTGTGTCTCCCCTGAGGAGGTTTCAGGCCAGTTATTTCTTTCATTACTATCTCTTTTGGTTTGGAAGCTATTGCTGGACGTTTGGTAGAAAAAGCTGCTCCGGCCGAGAAAAACACTTTTGGTGCACCATGCAGGTACATTTGAGTTTCCCAGGCAAACGAAAGCGGTGAGACCAAAGTTTCTAGTTTCTGTCTGTGTCTCCCCTGAGGAGGTTTCAGGCCAGCAATGTCTTTCAGTACTATCTCTTTTGGTTTGGAAGCTATTGCTGGAAGTTTGGCATGTTTGGTAGGTAAAGCTTCTCCGGCCGAGAAAAACACTTTTGGTGCACCATGCAGGTACATTTGAGTGTCCCAGGCAAACGAAAGCAGTTACACCAAAGTTTCTAGTTTCTGTTTGTGTCTCCCCTGAGGAGGTTTCAGGCCAGCTATGTCTTTCAGTACTATGTCTATTGGTTTGGAAGCTATTGCTGGACGTTTGGTAGAAAATGCTGCTCCGGCCGAGAAAAACACTTTTGGTGCACCATGCAGGTACATTTGAGTGTCCCAGGCAAACGAAATTTGTGACACCAAAGTTTCTAGTTTCTATTTGTGTCTCCCCTGAGGAGGTTTCAGGCCAGCTATGTCTTTCAGTACTATCTCGTTTGGTTTGGAAGCTATTGCTGGACGTTTGGCATGTTTGATAAAAAAAGCTTCTCCGACTGAGAAAAAAAATTTTGTTGCACCATGCAGGTACATTTGAGTTTCCGAGGCAAACAAAAGCAGTGACACCAAAGTTTCTAGTTTCTGTTTGTGTCTCCCCTGAGGAGGTTTCAGGCCAGCTATGTCTTTCAGTACTATCTCTTTTGTTTTGGAAGCTATTGCTGGACGTTTGGTAGAAAAAGCTTCTCCGGCCGAGAAAAACACTTTTGGTGCACCATGCAGGTACATTTGAGTTTCCCAGGCAAACGAAAGCAGTGACACCAAAGTTTCTAGTTTCTGTTTGTGTCTCCCCTGAGGAGGTTTCAGGCCAGCTATGTCTTTCAGTACTATCTCTTTTGGTTTGGAAGCTATTGCTGGAAGTTTGGCATGTTTGGTAGATAAAGCTTCTCCGGGCGAGAAAAACACTTTTGGTGCACCATGCAGGTACATTTGAGTGTCCCAGGCAAACAGAAGCAGTGACACCAAAGTTTCTAGTTTCTGTTTGTGTCTCCCCTGAGGAGGTTTCAGGCCAGCTATGTCTTTCAGTACTATCTCTTTTGGTTTGGAAGCTATTGCTGGACGTTTGGTAGAAAAAGCTGCCCGGCCGAGAAAAACACTTTTGGTGCACCATGCAGGTACCTTTGAGTTTCCCAGGAAAACAAAAGCATTGAGACCACAGTTTCTAGTTTCTGTTTGTGTCTCCCCTGAGGAGGTTACAGGCCAGCTATGTCTTTCAGTACTATCTCTTTTGGTTTGGATGCTATTGCTGGAAGTTTCGCATGTTTGGTAGAAAAAGCTTCTCCGGCCGAGAAAAACACTTTTGGTGCACCATGAAGGTACATTTGAGTTTCCCAGGCAAACAAAAGCAGTGACACCAAAGTTTCTAGTTTCTGTTTGTGTCTCCCCTGAGGAGGTTTCAGGCCAGCAATGTCTTTCAGTACTATGTCTTTTGGTTTGGAAGCTATTGCTGGACGTTTGGTAGAAAAAGCTGCTCCGGCCGAGAAAAACACTTTTGGTGCACTATGCAGGTACATTTGAGTGTCCCAGGCAAACGAAAGCAGTTACACCAAAGTTTCTAGTTTCTGTTTGTGTCTCCCCTGAGGAGGTTTCAGGCCAGCTATGTCTTTCAGTACTATGTCTTTTGGTTTGGAAGCTATTGCTGGACGTTTGGTAGAAAATGCTGCTCCGGCCGAGAAAAACACTTTTGGTGCACCCTGCAGGTACATTTGAGTGTCCCAGGCAAACGAAAGTTGTGACACCAAAGTTTCTAGTTTCTATTTGTGTCTCCCCTGAGGAGGTTTCAGGCCAGCTATGTCTTTCAGTACTATCTCTTTTGGTTTGGAAGCTATTGCTGGAAGTTTGGCATGTTTTGTAGATAAAGCTTCTCCGGCCGAGAAATACAATTTTGGTGCACCATGCAGGTACATTTGAGTTTCCCAGGCAAACGAAAGCAGTGACACCAAAGTTTCTAGTTTCTGTTTGTGTCTCCCCTGAGGAGGTTTCAGGCCAGCTATGTCTTTCAGTACTATCTCTTTTGGTTTGGAATCTATTGCTGGACGCTTGGCCGCAAATGCGGCTCCAGCCGAGTAAAATAATTTTGGTGCAACATGGAGGTACATTTGAGATTCCCAGGCAAATAAAAGTGGTGACAACAAAGTTGAAAGGTGCTGTTACCTTCTCCACTGAGGAGGTTCCAGGCCAGCTATGTCTTTCAGTACTATCTCTTTTGGTTTGGATGCTATTGCTGGAAGTTTCGCATGTTTGGTAGAAAAAGCTTCTCCGGCCGAGAAAAACACTTTTGGTGCACCATGAAGGTACATTTGAGTTTCCCAGGCAAACAAAAGCAGTGACACCAAAGTTTCTAGTTTCTATTTGTGTCTCCCCTGAGGAGGTTTCAGGCCAGCTATGTCTTTCAGTACTATCTCTTTTGGTTTGGAACATATTTCTGGACGTTTGAACTGTTTGGTAAAAAAAGCTTCTCCGACCGAGAAAAATACTTTTGGTGCACCATGCAGGTACATTTGAGTTTCCCAGGCAAACGGAAGCAGTGACACCAAAGTTTCTAGTTTCTGTTTGTGTCTCCCCTGAGGAGGTTTCAGGCCAGCTATGTCTTTCAGTACTATCTCTTTTGGTTTGGAAGCTATTGCTGGACGTTTGGTAGAAAAAGCTGCTCCGGCCGAGACAAACACTTTTGGTGCACCATGCAGGTACATTTGAGTTTCCCAGGAAAACAAAAGCATTGAGACCACAGTTTCTAGTTTCTGTTTGTGTCTCCCCTGAGGAGGTTACAGGCCAGCTATGTCTTTCAGTACTATCTCTTTTGGTTTGGATGCTATTGCTGGAAGTTTCGCATGTTTGGTAGAAAAAGCTTCTCCGGCCGAGAAAAACACTTTTGGTGCACCATGAAGGTACATTTGAGTTTCCCAGGCAAACAAAAGCAGTGACACCAAAGTTTCTAGTTTCTGTTTGTGTCTCCCCTGAGGAGGTTTCAGGCCAGCTATGTCTTTCAGTACTATCTCTTTTGGTTTGGAAGCTATTGCTGGACGTTTGGTAGAAAAAGCTGCTCCGGCCGACAAAAACACTTTTGGTGCACTATGCAGGTACATTTGAGTGTCCCAGGCAAACGAAAGCAGTTACACCAAAGTTTCTAGTTTCTGTTTGTGTCTCCCCTGAGGAGGTTTCAGGCCAGCTATGTCTTTCAGTACTATCTCTTTTGGTTTGGAAGCTATTGCTGGACGTTTGGTAGAAAATGCTGCTCCGGCCGAGAAAAACACTTTTGGTGCACCATGCAGTACATTTGAGTGTCCCAGGAAAACGAAAGCAGTGACACCAAAGTTTCTAGTTTCTGTTTGTGTCTCCCCTGAGGAGGTTTCAGGCCAGCTATGTCTTTCAGTACTATCTCTTTTGGTTTGGAAGCTATTGCTGGAAGTTTGGCATGTTTGGTAGAAAAAGCTTCTGCGGCCGAGAAAAACACTTTTGGTGCTCCATTCAGGTACATTTGAGTTTCCCAGGGAAACAAAAGCAGTGACACCAAAGTTTCTAGTTTCTGTTTGTGTCTCCCCTGAGGAGGTTTCAGGCCAGCAATGTCTTTCAGTACTATGTCTTTTGGTTTGGAAGCTATTGCTGGACGTTTGGTAGAAAAAGCTGCTCCGGCCGACAAAAACACTTTTCGTGCACTATGCAGGTACATTTGAGTGTCCCAGGCAAACGAAAGCAGTTACACCAAAGTTTCTAGTTTCTGTTTGTGTCTCCCCTGAGGAGGTTTCAGGCCAGCTTTTTCTTTCAGTACTATCTCTTTTGGTTTGGAAGCTATTGCTGGACGTTTGGTAGAAAATGCTGCTCCGGCCGAGAAAAACACTTTTGGTGCACCATGCAGTACATTTGAGTGTCCCAGGAAAACGAAAGCAGTGACACCAAAGTTTCTAGTTTCTGTTTGTGTCTCCCCTGAGGAGGTTTCAGGCCAGCAATGTCTTTCAGTACTATCTCTTTTGGTTTGGAAGCTATTGCTGGAAGTTTGGCATGTTTGGTAGAAAAAGCTTCTGCGGCCGAGAAAAACACTTTTGGTGCTCCATTCAGGTACATTTGAGTTTCCCAGGGAAACAAAAGCAGTGACACCAAAGTTTCTAGTTTCTGTTTTTGTCTCTCCTGAGGAGGTTTCAGGCCAGCTATGTCTTTCAGTACTATCTCTTTTGGTTTGGAAGCTATTGCTGGACGTTTGGTAGAAAAAGCTGCTCCGGCCGAGAAAAATACTTTTGGTGCACTATACAGGTATATTTGAGTGTCCCAGGCAAACGAAAGCAGTTACACCAAAGTTTCTAGTTTCTGTTTGTGTCTCCCCTGAGGAGGTTTCAGGCCAGCTATGTCTTTCAGTACTATCTCTTTTGGTTTGGAAGCTATTGCTGGACGTTTGGTCGAAAATGCTGCCCCGGCCGAGAAAAACACTTTTGGTGCACCATGCAGTACATTTGAGTGTCCCAGGCAAACGAAAGCAGTGACACCAAAGTTTCTAGTTTCTGTTTGTGTCTCCCCTGAGGAGGTTTCAGGCCAGCAATGTCTTTCAGTACTATCTCTTTTGGTTTGGAAGCTATTGCTGGAAGTTTGGCATGTTTGGTAGGTAAAGCTTCTCCGGCCGAGAAAAACACTTTTGGTGCACCATGCAGGTACATTTGAGTGTCCCAGGCAAACGAAAGCAGTTACACCAATGTTTCTAGTTTCTGTTTGTGTCTCCCCTGAGGAGGTTTCAGGCCAGCTATGTCTTTCAGTACTATCTCTTTTGGTTTGGAAGCTATTGCTGGACGTTTGGTAGAAAAAGCTGCTCAGGCTGAGAAAAACACTTTTGGTGCACCATGCAGGTACATTTGAGTTTCCCAGGCAAACGAAAGCAGTGACACCAAAGTTTCTAGTTTCTGTTTGTGTCTCCCCTGAGGAGGTTTCAGGCCAGCTATGTCTTTCAGTACTATCTCTTTTGGTTTGGAAGCTATTGCTGGAAGTTTGGCATGTTTTGTAGATAAAGCTTCTCCGGCCGAGAAATACAATTTTGGTGCACCATGCAGGTACATTTGAGTTTCCCAGGCAAACGGAAGCAGTGACACCAAAGTTTCTAGTTTCTGTTTGTGTCTCCCCTGAGGAGGTTTCAGGCCAGCTATGTCTTTCAGTACTATGTCTTTTGGTTTGGAAGCTATTGCTGGACGTTTGGTAGAAAATGCTGCTCCGGCCGAGAAAAACACTTTTGGTGCACCCTGCAGGTACATTTGAGTGTCCCAGGCAAACGAAAGTTGTGACACCAAAGTTTCTAGTTTCTATTTGTGTCTCCCCTGAGGAGGTTTCAGGCCAGCTATGTCTTTCAGTACTATCTCTTTTGTTTTGGAAGCTATTGCTGGACGTTTGGTAGAAAAAGCTTCTCCGGCCGAGAAAAACACTTTTGGTGCACCATGCAGGTACATTTGAGTTTCCCAGGCAAACAAAAGCAGTGAAACCAAAGTTTCTAATTTCTGTTTGTGTCTCCCCTGAGGAGGTTTCAGGCCAGCTATGTCTTTCAGTACTATCTCTTTTGGTTTGGAAGCTATTGCTGGAAGTTTGGCATGTTTGGTAGATAAAGCTTCTCCGGCCGAGAAAAACACTTTTGGTGCACCATGCAGGTACATTTGAGTGTCCCAGGCAAACGAAAGCAGTGACACCAAAGTTTCTAGTTTCTATTTGTGTCTCCCCTGAGGAGGTTTCAGGCCAGCTATGTCTTTCAGTACTATCTCTTTTGGTTTGGAAGCTATTGCTGGACGTTTGGCATGTTTGGTAAAAAAAGCTTCTCCGACCGAGAAAAACACTTTTGGTGCACCATGCAGGTACATTTGAGTTTCCCAGGCAAACGAAAGCAGTTATACCAAAGTTTCTAGTTTCTGTTTGTGTCTCCCCTGAGGAGGTTTCAGGCCAGCTATGTCTTTCAGTACTATCTCTTTTGGTTTGGAAGCTATTGCTGGACGTTTGGTAGAAAAAGCTGCTCCGGCCGAGAAAAACACTTTTGGTGCACCATGCAGGTACATTTGAGTTTCCCAGGCAAACAAAAGCAGTGAGACCAAAGTTTCTAGTTTCTGTTTGTGTCTCCCCTGAGGAGGTTACAGGCCAGCTATGTCTTTCAGTACTATCTCCTTTGGTTTGGTGCTATTGCTGGAAGTTTGGTAGAAAAAACATCAATGGCCGAGAAAAACACTTTTGGTGCACCATGCAGGTACATTTGAGTTTCCGAGGCAAACGAAAGCAGTTACACCAAAGTTTCTAGTTTCTGTTTGTGTCTCCCCTGAGGAGGTTTCAGGCCAGCTATGTCTTTCAGTACTATCTCTTTTGGTTTGGAAGCTATTGCTGGACGTTTGGTAGAAAAAGCTTCTCCGGCCGAGAAAAACACTTTTGGTGCACCATGCAGGTACATTTGAGTTTCCCAGGCAAACGAAAGCAGTGACACCAAAGTTTCTAGTTTCTGTTTGTGTCTCCCCTGAGGAGGTTTCAGGCCAGCTATGTCTTTCAGTACTATCTCTTTTGGTTTGGAAGCTATTGCTGGACGTTTGGTAGAAAAAGCTTCTCCGGCCGAGAAAAAAACTTTTGGTGCACCATGCAGGTACATTTGAGTTTCCCAGGCAAATGAAAGCAGTGACACCAAAGTTTCTAGTTTCTGTTTGTGTCTCCCCTGAGGAGGTTTCAGGCCAGCAATGTCTTTCAGTACTATCTCTTTTGGTTTGGAAGGTATTACTGGACGTTTGGTAGAAAAAGCTTCTCCGGCCGAGAAAAACACTTTTGGTGCACCATGCAGGTACATTTGAGTTTCCCAGGCAAACGAAAGCAGTGACACCAAAGTTTCTAGTTTCTGTTTGTCTCTCCCCTGAGGAGGTTTCAGGCCAGCTATGTCTTTCAGTACTATCTCTTTTGGTTTGGAAGCTATTGCTGGACGTTTGGTAGAAAAAGCTTCTCCGGCCGAGAAAAACACTTTTGGTGCACCATGCAGGTACATTTGAGTTTCCCAGGCAAACGAAAGCAGTGACACCAAAGTTTCTAGTTTCTGTTTGTGTCTCCCCTGAGGAGGTTTCAGGCCAGCTATGTCTTTCAGTACTATCTCTTTTGGTTTGGAAGCTATTGCTGGACGTTTGGTAGAAAAAGCTTCTCCGGCCGAGAAAAACACTTTTGGTGCACCATGCAGGTACATTTGAGTTTCCGAGGCAAACAAAAGCAGTGACACCAAAGTTTCTAGTTTCTGTTTGTGTCTCCCCTGAGGAGGTTTCAGGCCAGCTATGTCTTTCAGTACTATCTCTTTTGGTTTGGAAGCTATTGCTGGACGTTTGGTAGAAAAAGCTGCTCCGGCCGAGAAAAAAACTTTTGGTGCACCATGCAGGTACATTTGAGTTTCCCAGGCAAATGAAAGCAGTGACACCAAAGTTTCTAGTTTCTGTTTGTGTCTCCCCTGAGGAGGTTTCAGGCCAGCAATGTCTTTCAGTACTATCTCTTTTGGTTTGGAAGCTATTGCTGGAAGTTTGGCATGTTTTGTAGATAAAGCTTCTCCGGCCGAGAAAAACAATTTTGGTGCACCATGAAGGTACATTTGAGTTTCCCAGGCAAAAGAAAGCAGTGACACCAAAGTTTCTAGTTTCTGTTTGTGTCTCCCCTGAGGAGGTTTCAGGCCAGCTATGTCTTTCAGTACTATGTCTTTTGGTTTGGAAGCTATTGCTGGACGTTTGGTAGAAAATGCTGCTCCGGCCGAGAAAAACACTTTTGGTGCACCATGCAGGTACATTTGAGTGTCCCAGGCAAACGAAAGCAGTGACACCAAAGTTTCTAGTTTCTATTTGTGTCTCCCCTGAGGAGGTTTCAGGCCAGCAATGTCTTTCAGTACTATCTCTTTTGGTTTGGAAGCTATTGCTGGACGTTTGGTAGAAAAAGCTTCTCCGGCCGAGAAAAACACTTTTGGTGCACCATGCAGGTACATTTGAGTTTCCCAGGCAAACAAAAGCAGTGACACCAAAGTTTCTAGTTTCTGTTTGTGTCTCCCCTGAGGAGGTTTCAGGCCAGCTATGCCTTTCAGTACTATCTCTTTTGGTTTGGAAGCTATTGCTGGAAGTTTGGCATGTTTGGTAGATAAAGCTTCTCCGGCCGAGAAAAACACTTTTGGTGCACCATGCAGGTACATTTGAGTTTCCCAGGCAAACGAAAGCAGTGACACCAAAGTTTCTAGTTTCTATTTGTGTCTCCCCTGAGGAGGTTTCAGGCCAGCAATGTCTTTCAGTACTATCTCTTTTGGTTTGGAAGCTATTTCTGGACGTTTGGCATGTTTGGTAAAAAAAGCTTCTCCGACCGAGAAAAATACTTTTGGTGCACCATGCAGGTACATTTGAGTTTCCCAGGCAAACGGAAGCAGTGACACCAAAGTTTCTAGTTTCTGTTTGTGTCTCCCCTGAGGAGGTTTCAGGCCAGCAATGTCTTTCAGTACTATCTCTTTTGGTTTGGAAGCTATTACTGGACGTTTGGTAGAAAAAGCTTCTCCGGCCGAGAAAAATACTTTTGGTGCACCATGCAGGTACATTTGAGTTTCCCAGGCAAACGAAAGCAGTGACACCAAAGTTTCTAGTTTCTGTTTGTCTCTCCCCTGAGGAGGTTTCAGGCCAGCTATGTCTTTCAGTACTATCTCTTTTGGTTTGGAAGCTATTGCTGGACGTTTGGTAGAAAAAACATCAATGGCCGTGAAAAACACTTTTGGTGCACCATGCAGGTACATTTGAGTTTCCCAGGCAAACGAAAGCAGTGACACCAAAGTTTCTAGTTTCTGTTTGTGTCTCCCCTGAGGAGGTTTCAGGCCAGCTATGTCTTTCAGTACTATCTCTTTTGGTTTGGAAGCTATTGCTGGACGTTTGGTAGAAAAAGCTGCCCGGCCGAGAAAAACACTTTTGGTGCACCATGCAGGTACATTTGAGTTTCCCAGGCAAACGAAAGCAGTGACACCAAAGTTTCTAGTTTCTGTTTGTGTCTCCCCTGAGGAGGTTTCAGGCCAGCAATGTCTTTCAGTACTATCTCTTTTGGTTTGGAAGCTATTGCTAAACGTTTGGTAGAAAAAGCTTCTCCGGCCGAGAGAAACACTTTTGGTGCACCATGCAGGTACATTTGAGTTTCCCAGGCAAACGAAAGCAGTGACACCAAAGTTTCTAGTTTCTGTTTGTGTCTCCCCTGAGGAGGTTTCAGGCCAGCAATGTCTTTCAGTACTATCTCTTTTGGTTTGGAAGCTATTGCTAGACGTTTGGTAGAAAAAGATGCTCCAGCTGAGAGAAACACTTTTGGTGCACCATGCAGGTACATTTGAGTTTCCCAGGCAAACGAAAGCAGTGACACCAAAGTTTCTAGTTTCTGTTTGTGTCTCCCCTGAGGAGGTTTCAGGCCAGCTATGTCTTTCAGTACTATCTCTTTTGGTTTGGAAGCTATTGCTGGACGTTTGGTAGAAAAAGCTGCCCGGCCGAGAAAAACACTTTTGGTGCACCATGCAGGTAAATTTGAGTTTCCCAGGCAAATGAAAGCAGTGACACCAAAGTTTCTAGTTTCTGTTTGTGTCTCCCCTGAGGAGGTTTCAGGCCAGCAATGTCTTTCAGTACTATCTCTTTTGGTTTGGAAGCTATTGCTGGAAGTTTGGCATGTTTTGTAGATAAAGCTTCTCCGGCCGAGAAAAACACTTTTGGTGCACCATGAAGGTACATTTGAGTTTCCCAGGCAAACGAAAGCAGTGACACCAAAGTTTCTAGTTTCTGTTTGTGTCTCCCCTGAGGAGGTTTCAGGCCAGCTATGTCTTTCAGTACTATCTCGTTTGGTTTGGAAGCTATTGCTGGACGTTTGGTAGAAAATGCTGCTCCGGCCGAGAAAAACAATTTTGGTGCACCATGCAGGTACATTTGAGTGTCCCAGGCAAACGAAAGCAGTGACACCAAAGTTTCTAGTTTCTATTTGTGTCTCCCCTGAGGAGGTTTCAGGCCAGCTATGTCTTTCAGTACTATCTCTTTTGGTTTGGAAGCTATTGCTGGACGTTTGGTAGAAAAAGCTTCTCCGGCCGAGAAAAACACTTTTGGTGCACCATGCAGGTACATTTGAGTTTCCCAGGCAAACAAAAGCAGTGACACCAAAGTTTCTAGTTTCTGTTTGTGTCTCCCCTGAGGAGGTTTCAGGCCAGCTATGTCTTTCAGTACTATCTCTTTTGGTTTGGAAGCTATTGCTGGAAGTTTGGCATTTTTGGTAGAAAAAGCTTCTCCGGCCGAGAAAAACACTTTTGGTGCACCATGCAGGTACATTTGAGTTTCCCAGGCAAACGAAAGCAGTGACACCAAAGTTTCTAGTTTCTATTTGTGTCTCCCCTGAGGAGGTTTCAGGCCAGCAATGTCTTTCAGTACTATCTCTTTTGGTTTGGAAGCTATTGCTGGATGTTTGGCATGTTTGGTAAAAAAAGCTTCTCCGACCGAGAAAAATACATTTGGTGCACCATGCAGGTACATTTGAGTTTCCCAGGCAAACGGAAGCAGTGACACCAAAGTTTCTAGTTTCTGTTTGTCTCTCCCCTGAGGAGGTTTCAGGCCAGCTATGTCTTTCAGTACTATCTCTTTTGGTTTGGAAGCTATTGCTGGACGTTTGGTAGAAAAAGCTTCTCCGGCCGAGAAAAATACTTTTGGTGCACCATGCAGGTACATTTGAGTTTCCCAGGCAAACGAAAGCAGTGACACCAAAGTTTCTAGTTTCTGTTTGTCTCTCCCCTGAAGAGGTTTGAGGCCAGCTATGTCTTTCAGTACTATCTCTTTTGGTTTGGAAGCTATTGCTGGACGTTTGGTAGAAAAAGCTTCTCCGGCCGAGAAAAAAACTTTTGGTGCACCATGCAGGTACATTTGAGTTTCCCAGGCAAACGAAAGCAGTGACACCAAAGTTTCTAGTTTCTGTTTGTGTCTCCCCTGAGGAGGTTTCAGGCCAGCAATGTCTTTCAGTACTATCTCTTTTGGTTTGGAAGGTATTACTGGACGTTTGGTAGAAAAAGCTTCACCGGCCGAGAAAAACAATTTTGGTGCACCATGAAGGTACATTTGAGTTTCCCAGGCAAACGAAAGCAGTGACACCAAAGTTTCTAGTTTCTGTTTGTGTCTCCCCTGAGGAGGTTTCAGGCCAGCTATGTCTTTCAGTACTATCTCTTTTGGTTTGGAAGCTATTGCTGGACGTTTGGTAGAAAAAGCTTCCCGGCCGAGAAAAACACTTTTGGTGCACCATGCAGGTACATTTGAGTTTCCCAGGCAAACGAAAGCAGTGACACCAAAGTTTCTAGTTTCTGTTTGTGTCTCCCCTGAGGAGGTTTCAGGCCAGCAATGTCTTTCAGCACTATCTCTTTTGGTTTGGAAGCTATTGCTAAACGTTTGGTAGAAAAAGCTTCTCCGGCCGAGAGAAACACTTTTGGTGCACCATGCAGGTACATTTGAGTTTCCCAGGCAAACGAAAGCAGTGACACCAAAGTTTCTAGTTTCTGTTTGTGTCTCCCCTGAGGAGGTTTCAGGCCAGCAATGTCTTTCAGTACTATCTCTTTTGGTTTGGAAGCTATTGCTGGACGTTTGGCATGTTTGGTAAAAAAAGCTTCTCCGACCGAGAAAAATACTTTTGGTGCACCATGCAGGTACATTTGAGTTTCCCAGGCAAACGGAAGCAGTGACACCAAAGTTTCTAGTTTCTGTTTGTGTCTCCCCTGAGGAGGTTTCAGGCCAGCAATGTCTTTTAGTACTATCTCTTTTGGTTTGGAAGCTATTACTGGACGTTTGGTAGAAAAAGCTTCTCCGGCCGAGAAAAATACTTTTGGTGCACCATGCAGGTACATTTGAGTTTCCCAGGCAAACGAAAGCAGTGACACCAAAGTTTCTAGTTTCTGTTTGTGTCTCCCCTGAGGAGGTTTCAGGCCAGCAATGTCTTTCAGTACTATCTCTTTTGGTTTGGAAGCTATTGCTAAACGTTTGGTAGAAAAAGCTTCTCCGGCCGAGAGAAACACTTTTGGTGCACCATGCAGGTACATTTGAGTTTCCCAGGCAAACGAAAGCAGTGACACCAAAGTTTCTAGTTTCTGTTTGTGTCTCCCCTGAGGAGGTTTCAGGCCAGCTATGTCTTTCAGTACTATGTCTTTTGGTTTGGAAGCTATTGCTGGACGTTTGGTAGAAAATGCTGCTCCGGCCGAGAAAAACACTTTTGGTGCACCATGCAGGTACATTTGAGTGTCCCAGGCAAACGAAAGCAGTGACACCAAAGTTTCTAGTTTCTATTTGTGTCTCCCCTGAGGAGGTTTCAGGCCAGCTATGTCTTTCAGTACTATCTCTTTTGGTTTGGAAGCTATTGCTGGACGTTTGGTAGAAAAAGCTTCTCCGGCCGAGAAAAACACTTTTGGTGCACCATGCAGGTACATTTGAGTTTCCCAGGCAAACAAAAGCAGTGACACCAAAGTTTCTAGTTTCTGTTTGTGTCTCCCCTGAGGAGGTTTCAGGCCAGCTATGTCTTTCAGTACTATCTCTTTTGGTTTGGAAGCTATTGCTGGAAGTTTGGCATTTTTGGTAGAAAAAGCTTCTCCGGCCGAGAAAAACACTTTTGGTGCACCATGCAGGTACATTTGAGTTTCCCAGGCAAACGAAAGCAGTGACACCAAAGTTTCTAGTTTCTATTTGTGTCTCCCCTGAGGAGGTTTCAGGCCAGCAATGTCTTTCAGTACTATCTCTTTTGGTTTGGAAGCTATTGCTGGATGTTTGGCATGTTTGGTAAAAAAAGCTTCTCCGACCGAGAAAAATACATTTGGTGCACCATGCAGGTACATTTGAGTTTCCCAGGCAAACGGAAGCAGTGACACCAAAGTTTCTAGTTTCTGTTTGTGTCTCCCCTGAGGAGGTTTCAGGCCAGCAATGTCTTTCAGTACTATCTCATTTGGTTTGGAAGCTATTACTGGACGTTTGGTAGAAAAAGCTTCTCCGGCCGAGAAAAACACTTTTGGTGCACCATGCAGGTACATTTGAGTTTCCCAGGCAAACGAAAGCAGTGACACCAAAGTTTCTAGTTTCTGTTTGTCTCTCCCCTGAGGAGGTTTCAGGCCAGCTATGTCTTTCAGTACTATCTCTTTTGGTTTGGAAGCTATTGCTGGACGTTTGGTAGAAAAAGCTTCTCCGGCCGAGAAAAATACTTTTGGTGCACCATGCAGGTACATTTGAGTTTCCCAGGCAAACGAAAGCAGTGACACCAAAGTTTCTAGTTTCTGTTTGTCTCTCCCCTGAGGAGGTTTGAGGCCAGCTATGTCTTTCAGTACTATCTCTTTTGGTTTGGAAGCTATTGCTGGACGTTTGGTAGAAAAAGCTTCTCCGGCCGAGAAAAAAACTTTTGGTGCACCATGCAGGTACATTTGAGTTTCCCAGGCAAACGAAAGCAGTGACACCAAAGTTTCTAGTTTCTGTTTGTGTCTCCCCTGAGGAGGTTTCAGGCCAGCAATGTCTTTCAGTACTATCTCTTTTGGTTTGGAAGTTATTACTGGACGTTTGGTAGAAAAAGCTTCTCCGGCCGAGAAAAACAATTTTGGTGCACCATGAAGGTACATTTGAGTTTCCCAGGCAAACGAAAGCAGTGACACCAAAGTTTCTAGTTTCTGTTTGTGTCTCCCCTGAGGAGGTTTCAGGCCAGCTATGTCTTTCAGTACTATCTCTTTTGGTTTGGAAGCTATTGCTGGACGTTTGGTAGAAAAAGCTGCCCGGCCGAGAAAAACACTTTTGGTGCACCATGCAGGTACATTTGAGTTTCCCAGGCAAACGAAAGCAGTGACACCAAAGTTTCTAGTTTCTGTTTGTGTCTCCCCTGAGGAGGTTTCAGGCCAGCAATGTCTTTCAGTACTATCTCTTTTGGTTTGGAAGCTATTGCTAAACGTTTGGTAGAAAAAGCTTCTCCGGCCGAGAGAAACACTTTTGGTGCACCATGCAGGTACATTTGAGTTTCCCAGGCAAACGAAAGCAGTGACACCAAAGTTTCTAGTTTCTGTTTGTGTCTCCCCTGAGGAGGTTTCAGGCCAGCAATGTCTTTCAGTACTATCTCTTTTGGTTTGGAAGCTATTGCTGGACGTTTGGCATGTTTGGTAAAAAAAGCTTCTCCGACCGAGAAAAATACTTTTGGTGCACCATGCAGGTACATTTGAGTTTCCCAGGCAAACGGAAGCAGTGACACCAAAGTTTCTAGTTTCTGTTTGTGTCTCCCCTGAGGAGGTTTCAGGCCAGCAATGTCTTTTAGTACTATCTCTTTTGGTTTGGAAGCTATTACTGGACGTTTGGTAGAAAAAGCTTCTCCGGCCGAGAAAAATACTTTTGGTGCACCATGCAGGTACATTTGAGTTTCCCAGGCAAACGAAAGCAGTGACACCAAAGTTTCTAGTTTCTGTTTGTCTCTCCCCTGAGGAGGTTTCAGGCCAGCTATGTCTTTCAGTACTATCTCTTTTGGTTTGGAAGCTATTGCTGGACGTTTGGTAGAAAAAACATCAATGGCCGAGAAAAACACTTTTGGTGCACCATGCAGGTACATTTGAGTTTCCCAGGCAAACGAAAGCAGTGACACCAAAGTTTCTAGTTTCTGTTTGTGTCTCCCCTGAGGAGGTTTCAGGCCAGCTATGTCTTTCAGTACTATCTCTTTTGGTTTGGAAGCTATTGCTGGACGTTTGGTAGAAAAAGCTGCCCGGCCGAGAAAAACACTTTTGGTGCACCATGCAGGTACATTTGAGTTTCCCAGGCAAACGAAAGCAGTGACACCAAAGTTTCTAGTTTCTGTTTGTGTCTCCCCTGAGGAGGTTTCAGGCCAGCTATGTCTTTCAGTACTATCTCTTTTGGTTTGGAAGCTATTGCTGGAAGTTTGGCATGTTTTGTAGATAAAGCTTCTCCGGCCGAGAAATACAATTTTGGTGCACCATGCAGGTACATTTGAGTTTCCCAGGCAAACGAAAGCAGTGACACCAAAGTTTCTAGTTTCTGTTTGTGTCTCCCCTGAGGAGGTTTCAGGCCAGCTATGTCTTTCAGTACTATCTCTTTTGGTTTGGAAGCTATTGCTGGACGTTTTGTAGAAAAAGCTGCTCCAGCTGAGAGAAACACTTTTGGTGCACCATGCAGGTACATTTGAGTTTCCCAGGCAAACGAAAGCAGTGACACCAAAGTTTCTAGTTTCTGTTTGTGTCTCCCCTGAGGAGGTTTCAGGCCAGCTATGTCTTTCAGTACTATCTCTTTTGGTTTGGAAGCTATTGCTGGACGTTTGGTAGAAAAAGCTGCCCGGCCGAGAAAAACACTTTTGGTGCACCATGCAGGTACATTTGAGTTTCCCAGGCAAATGAAAGCAGTGACACCAAAGTTTCTAGTTTCTGTTTGTGTCTCCCCTGAGGAGGTTTCAGGCCAGCAATGTCTTTCAGTACTATCTCTTTTGGTTTGGAAGCTATTGCTGGAAGTTTGGCATGTTTTGTAGATAAAGCTTCTCCGGCCGAGAAAAACAATTTTGGTGCACCATGAAGGTACATTTGAGTTTCCCAGGCAAACGAAAGCAGTGACACCAAAGTTTCTAGTTTCTGTTTGTGTCTCCCCTGAGGAGGTTTCAGGCCAGCTATGTCTTTCAGTACTATGTCTTTTGGTTTGGAAGCTATTGCTGGACGTTTGGTAGAAAATGCTGCTCCGGCCGAGAAAAACACTTTTGGTGCACCATGCAGGTACATTTGAGTGTCCCAGGCAAACGAAAGCAGTGACACCAAAGTTTCTAGTTTCTATTTGTGTCTCCCCTGAGGAGGTTTCAGGCCAGCTATGTCTTTCAGTACTATCTCTTTTGGTTTGGAAGCTATTGCTGGACGTTTGGTAGAAAAAGCTGCTCCGGCCGAGAAAAACACTTTTGGTGCACCATGCAGGTACATTTGAGTTTCCCAGGCAAACAAAAGCAGTGACACCAAAGTTTCTAGTTTCTGTTTGTGTCTCCCCTGAGGAGGTTTCAGGCCAGCTATGTCTTTCAGTACTATCTCTTTTGGTTTGGAAGCTATTGCTGGAAGTTTGGCATTTTTGGTAGATAAAGCTTCTCCGGCCGAGAAAAACACTTTTGGTGCACCATGCAGGTACATTTGAGTTTCCCAGGCAAACGAAAGCAGTGACACCAAAGTTTCTAGTTTCTATTTGTGTCTCCCCTGAGGAGGTTTCAGGCCAGCAATGTCTTTCAGTACTATCTCTTTTGGTTTGGAAGCTATTGCTGGACGTTTGGCATGTTTGGTAAAAAAAGCTTCTCCGACCGAGAAAAATACATTTGGTGCACCATGCAGGTACATTTGAGTTTCCCAGGCAAACGGAAGCAGTGACACCAAAGTTTCTAGTTTCTGTTTGTGTCTCCCCTGAGGAGGTTTCAGGCCAGCAATGTCTTTCAGTACTATCTCTTTTGGTTTGGAAGCTATTACTGGACGTTTGGTAGAAAAAGCTTCTCCGGCCGAGAAAAACACTTTTGGTGCACCATGCAGGTACATTTGAGTTTCCCAGGCAAACGAAAGCAGTGACACCAAAGTTTCTAGTTTCTGTTTGTCTCTCCCCTGAGGAGGTTTCAGGCCAGCTATGTCTTTCAGTACTATCTCTTTTGGTTTGGAAGCTATTGCTGGACGTTTGGTAGAAAAAACATCAATGGCCGAGAAAAACACTTTTGGTGCAACATGCAGGTACATTTGAGTTTCCCAGGCAAACGAAATCAGTTACACCAAAGTTTCTAGTTTCTGTTTGTGTCTCCCCTGAGGAGGTTTCAGGCCAGCTATGTCTTTCAGTACTATCTCTTTTGGTTTGGAAGCTATTGCTGGACATTTGGTAGAAAAAGCTTCTCCGGCCGAGAAAAACACTTTTGGTGCACCATGCAGGTACATTTGACTTTCCCAGGCAAACGAAAGCAGTGACACCAAAGATTCTAGTTTCTGTTTGTGTCTCCCCTGAGGAGGTTTCAGGCCAGCTATGTCTTTCAGTACTATCTCTTTTGGTTTGGAAGCTATTGCTGGACGTTTGGTAGAAAAAGCTTCTCCGGCCGAGAAAAAAACTTTTGGTGCACCATGAAGGTACATTTGAGTTTCCCAGGCAAACGAAAGCAGTGACACCAAAGTTTCTAGTTTCTGTTTGTGTCTCCCCTGAGGAGGTTTCAGGCCAGCTATGTCTTTCAGTACTATGTCTTTTGGTTTGGAAGCTATTGCTGGACGTTTGGTAGAAAATGCTGCTCCGGCCGAGAAAAACACTTTTGGTGCACCTTGCACGTACATTTGAGTGTCCCAGGCAAACGAAAGTTGTGACACCAAAGTTTCTAGTTTCTATTTGTGTCTCCCCTGAGGAGGTTTCAGGCCAGCTATGTCTTTCAGTACTATCTCTTTTGTTTTGGAAGCTATTGCTGGACGTTTGGTAGAAAAAGCTTCTCCGGCCGAGAAAAACACTTTTGGTGCACCATGCAGGTACATTTGAGTTTCCCAGGCAAACAAAAGCAGTGACACCAAAGTTTCTAATTTCTGTTTGTGTCTCCCCTGAGGAGGTTTCAGGCCAGCTATGTCTTTCAGTACTATCTCTTTTGGTTTGGAAGCTATTGCTGGAAGTTTGGCATGTTTGGTAGATAAAGCTTCTCCGGCCGAGAAAAACACTTTTGGTGCACCATGCAGGTACATTTGAGTGTCCCAGGCAAACGAAAGCAGTGACATCAAAGTTTCTAGTTTCTATTTGTGTCTCCCGTGAGGAGGTTTCAGGCCAGCTATGTCTTTCAGTACTATCTCTTTTGGTTTGGAAGCTATTGCTGGACGTTTGGCATGTTTGGTAAAAAAAGCTTCTCCGACCGAGAAAAACACTTTTGGTGCACCATGCAGGTACATTTGAGTTTCCCAGGCAAACGAAAGCAGTTATACCAAAGTTTCTAGTTTCTGTTTGTGTCTCCCCTGAGGAGGTTTCAGGCCAGCTATGTCTTTCAGTACTATCTCTTTTGGTTTGGAAGCTATTGCTGGACGTTTGGTAGAAAAAGCTGCTCCGGCCGAGAAAAACACTTTTGGTGCACCATGCAGGTACATTTGAGTTTCCCAGGCAAACAAAAGCAGTGACACCAAAGTTTCTAATTTCTGTTTGTGTCTCCCCTGAGGAGGTTTCAGGCCAGCTATGTCTTTCAGTACTATCTCTTTTGGTTTGGAAGCTATTGCTGGTAGTTTGGCATGTTTGGTAGATAAAGCTTCTCCGGCCGAGAAAAACACTTTTGGTGCACCATGCAGGTACATTTGAGTGTCCCAGGCAAACGAAAGCAGTGACACCAAAGTTTCTAGTTTCTATTTGTGTCTCCCCTGAGGAGGTTTCAGGCCAGCTATGTCTTTCAGTACTATCTCTTTTGGTTTGGAAGCTATTGCTGGACGTTTGGCATGTTTGGTAAAAAAAGCTTCTCCGACCGAGAAAAACACTTTTGGTGCACCATGCAGGTACATTTGAGTTTCCCAGGCAAACGAAAGCAGTTATACCAAAGTTTCTAGTTTCTGTTTGTGTCTCCCCTGAGGAGGTTTCAGGCCAGCTATGTCTTTCAGTACTATCTCTTTTGGTTTGGAAGCTATTGCTGGACGTTTGGTAGAAAAAGCTGCTCCGGCCGAGAAAAACACTTTTCGTGCACCATGCAGGTACATTTGAGTTTCCCAGGCAAACAAAAGCAGTGAGACCAAAGTTTCTAGTTTCTGTTTGTGTCTCCCCTGAGGAGGTTACAGGCCAGCTATGTCTTTCAGTACTATCTCCTTTGGTTTGGTGCTATTGCTGGATGTTTGGTAGAAAAAACATCAATGGCCGAGAAAAACACTTTTGGTGCACCATGCAGGTACATTTGAGTTTCCCAGGCAAACGAAAGCAGTGACACCAAAGTTTCTAGTTTCTGTTTGTGTCTCCCCTGAGGAGGTTTCAGGCCAGCTATGTCTTTCAGTACTATCTCTTTTGGTTTGGAAGCTATTGCTGGACGTTTGGTAGAAAAAGCTTCTCCGGCCGAGAAAAACACTTTTGGTGCACCATGCAGGTACATTTGAGTTTCCCAGGCAAACGAAAGCAGTGACACCAAAGTTTCTAGTTTCTGTTTGTGTCTCCCCTGAGGAGGTTTGAGGCCAGCTATGTCTTTCAGTACTATCTCTTTTGGTTTGGAAGCTATTGCTGGACGTTTTGTAGAAAAAGCTTCTCCGGCCGAGAAAAAAACTTTTGGTGCACCATGCAGGTACATTTGAGTTTCCCAGGCAAATGAAAGCAGTGACACCAAAGTTTCTAGTTTCTGTTTGTGTCTCCCCTGAGGAGGTTTCAGGCCAGCAATGTCTTTCAGTACTATCTCTTTTGGTTTGGAAGGTATTACTGGACGTTTGGTAGAAAAAGCTTCTCCGGCCGAGAAAAACACTTTTGGTGCACCATGCAGGTACATTTGAGTTTCCCAGGCAAACGAAAGCAGTGACACCAAAGTTTCTAGTTTCTGTTTGTGTCTCCCCTGAGGAGGTTTCAGGCCAGCTATGTCTTTCAGTACTATCTCTTTTGGTTTGGAAGCTATTGCTGGACGTTTGGTAGAAAAAGCTTCTCCGGCCGAGAAAAACACTTTTGGTGCACCATGCAGGTACATTTGAGTTTCCCAGGCAAACGAAAGCAGTGACACCAAAGTTTCTAGTTTCTGTTTGTCTCTCCCCTGAGGAGGTTTGAGGCCAGCTATGTCTTTCAGTACTATCTCTTTTGGTTTGGAAGCTATTGCTGGACGTTTGGTAGAAAAAGCTTCTCCGGCCGAGAAAAACACTTTTGGTGCACCATGCAGGTACATTTGAGTTTCCCAGGCAAACGAAAGCAGTGACACCAAAGTTTCTAGTTTCTGTTTGTGTCTCCCCTGAGGAGGTTTCAGGCCAGCTATGTCTTTCAGTACTATCTCTTTTGGTTTGGAAGCTATTGCTGGACGTTTGGTAGAAAAAGCTTCTCCGGCCGAGAAAAAAACTTTTGGTGCACCATGCAGGTACATTTGAGTTTCCCAGGCAAACGAAAGCAGTGACACCAAAGTTTCTAGTTTCTGTTGGTGTCTCCCTTGAGGAGGTTTCAGGCCAGCAATGTCTTTCAGTACTATCTCTTTTGGTTTGGAAGCTATTGCTGGAAGTTTGGCATGTTTGGTAGATAAAGCTTCTCCGGCCGAGAAAAACACTTTTGGTGCACCATGCAGGTACATTTGAGTGTCCCAGGCAAACGAAAGCAGTGACACCAAAGTTTCTAGTTTCTATTTGTGTCTCCCCTGAGGAGGTTTCAGGCCAGCTATGTCTTTCAGTACTATCTCTTTTGGTTTGGAACATATTTCTGGACGTTTGGCATGTTTGGTAAAAAAAAGCTTCTCCGACCGAGAAAAATACTTTTGGTGCACCATGCAGGTACATTTGAGTTTCCCAGTCAAACAAAAGCAGTGACACCAAAGTTTCTAGTTTCTGTTTGTGTCTCCCCTGAGGAGGTTTCAGGCCAGCTATGTCTTTCAGTACTATCTCTTTTGGTTTGGAAGCTATTGCTGGACGTTTGGTAGAAAAAGCTGCCCGGCCGAGAAAAACACTTTTGGTGCACCATGCAGGTACATTTGAGTTTCCCAGGCAAATGAAAGCAGTGACACCAAAGTTTCTAGTTTCTGTTTGTGTCTCCCCTGAGGAGGTTTCAGGCCAGCAATGTCTTTCAGTACTATCTCTTTTGGTTTGGAAGCTATTGCTGGAAGTTTGGCATGTTTTGTAGATAAAGCTTCTCCGGCCGAGAAAAACAATTTTGGTGCACCATGAAGGTACATTTGAGTTTCCCAGGCAAAAGAAAGCAGTGACACCAAAGTTTCTAGTTTCTGTTTGTGTCTCCCCTGAGGAGGTTTCAGCCCAGCTATGTCTTTCAGTACTATGTCTTTTGGTTTGGAAGCTATTGCTGGACGTTTGGTAGAAAATGCTGCTCCGGCCGAGAAAAACACTTTTGGTGCACCATGCAGGTACATTTGAGTGTCCCAGGCAAACGAAAGCAGTGACACCAAAGTTTCTAGTTTCTATTTGTGTCTCCCCTGAGGAGGTTTCAGGCCAGCTATGTCTTTCAGTACTATCTCTTTTGGTTTGGAAGCTATTGCTGGACGTTTGGTAGAAAAAGCTTCTCCGGCCGAGAAAAACACTTTTGGTGCACCATGCAGGTACATTTGAGTTTCCCAGGCAAACGAAAGCAGTGACACCAAAGTTTCTAGTTTCTATTTGTGTCTCCCCTGAGGAGGTTTCAGGCCAGCAATGTCTTTCAGTACTATCTCTTTTGGTTTGGAAGCTATTGCTGGACGTTTGGCATGTTTGGTAAAAAAAGCTTCTCCGACCGAGAAAAATACTTTTGGTGCACCATGCAGGTACATTTGAGTTTCCCAGGCAAACGGAAGCAGTGACACCAAAGTTTCTAGTTTCTGTTTGTGTCTCCCCTGAGGAGGTTTCAGGCCAGCAATGTCTTTCAGTACTATCTCTTTTGGTTTGGAAGCTATTACTGGACGTTTGGTAGAAAAAGCTTCTCCGGCCGAGAAAAACACTTTTGGTGCACCATGCAGGTACATTTGAGTTTCCCAGGCAAACAAAAGCAGTGACACCAAAGTTTCTAGTTTCTGTTTGTCTCTCCCCTGAGGAGGTTTCAGGCCAGCTATGTCTTTCAGTACTATCTCTTTTGGTTTGGAAGCTATTGCTGGACGTTTGGTAGAATATGCTGCTCCGGCCGAGAAAAACACTTTTGGTGCACCATGCAGGTACATTTGAGTTTCCCAGGCAAACGAAAGCAGTGACACCAAAGTTTCTAGTTTCTGTTTGTGTCTCCCCTGAGGAGGTTTCAGGCCAGCTATGTCTTTCAGTACTATCTCTTTTGGTTTGGAAGCTATTGCTGGACGTTTGGTAGAAAAAGCTGCCCGGCCGAGAAAAACACTTTTGGTGCACCATGCAGGTACATTTGAGTTTCCCAGGCAAACGAAAGCAGTGACACCAAAGTTTCTAGTTTCTGTTTGTGTCTCCCCTGAGGAGGTTTCAGGCCAGCAATGTCTTTCAGTACTATCTCTTTTGGTTTGGAAGCTATTGCTAAACGTTTGGTAGAAAAAGCTTCTCCGGCCGAGAGAAACACTTTTGGTGCACCATGCAGGTACATTTGAGTTTCCCAGGCAAACGAAAGCAGTGACACCAAAGTTTCTAGTTTCTGTTTGTGTCTCCCCTGAGGAGGTTTCAGGCCAGCAATGTCTTTCAGTACTATCTCTTTTGGTTTGGAAGCTATTGCTGGAAGTTTGGCATGTTTGGTAGATAAAGCTTTTCCGGCCGAGAGAAACACTTTTGGTGCACCATTCAGGTACATTTGAGTTTCCCAGGCAAACGAAAGCAGTGACACCAAAGTTTCTAGTTTCTATTTGTGTCTCCCCTGAGGAGGTTTCAGGCCAGCAATGTCTTTCAGTACTATCTCTTTTGGTTTGGAAGCTATTGCTGGACGTTTGGCATGTTTGGTAAAAAAAGCTTCTCCGACCGAGAAAAATACTTTTGGTGCACCATGCAGGTACATTTGAGTTTCCCAGGCAAACGGAAGCAGTGACACCAAAGTTTCTAGTTTCTGTTTGTGTCTCCCCTGAGGAGGTTTCAGGCCAGCAATGTCTTTCAGTACTATCCCTTTTGGTTTGGAAGCTATTACAGGACGTTTGGTAGAAAAAGCTTCTCCGGCCGAGAAAAATACTTTTGGTGCACCATGCAGGTACATTTGAGTTTCCCAGGCAAACGAAAGCAGTGACACCAAAGTTTCTAGTTTCTGTTTGTGTCTCCCCTGAGGAGGTTTCAGGCCAGCAATGTCTTTCAGTACTATCTCTTTTGGTTTGGAAGCTATTGCTGGACGTTTGGTAGAAAAAACATCAATGGCCGAGAAAAACAATTTTGGTGCACCATGCAGGTACATTTGAGTTTCCCAGGCAAACGAAAGCAGTGACACCAAAGTTTCTAGTTTCTGTTTGTGTCTCCCCTGAGGAGGTTTCAGGCCAGCTATGTCTTTCAGTACTATCTCTTTTGGTTTGGAAGCTATTGCTGGACGTTTGGTAGAAAAAGCTGCCCGGCCGAGAAAAAAACTTTTGGTGCACCATGCAGGTACATTTGAGTTTCCCAGGCAAACGAAAGCAGTGACACCAAAGTTTCTAGTTTCTGTTTGTGTCTCCCCTGAGGAGGTTTCAGGCCAGCAATGTCTTTCAGTACTATCTCTTTTGGTTTGGAAGCTATTGCTAAACGTTTGGTAGAAAAAGCTTCTCCGGCCGAGAGAAACACTTTTGGTGCACCATGCAGGTACATTTGAGTTTCCCAGGCAAACGAAAGCAGTGACACCAAAGTTTCTAGTTTCTGTTTGTGTCTCCCCTGAGGAGGTTTCAGGCCAGCAATGTCTTTCAGTACTATCTCTTTTGGTTTGGAAGCTATTGCTAGACGTTTGGTAGAAAAAGCTGCTCCAGCTGAGAGAAACACTTTTGGTGCACCATGCAGGTACATTTGAGTTTCCCAGGCAAACGAAAGCAGTGACACCAAAGTTTCTAGTTTCTGTTTGTGTCTCCCCTGAGGAGGTTTCAGGCCAGCTATGTCTTTCAGTACTATCTCTTTTGGTTTGGAAGCTATTGCTGGACGTTTGGTAGAAAAAGCTGCCCGGCCGAGAAAAACACTTTTGGTGCACCATGCAGGTACATTTGAGTTTCCCAGGCAAATGAAAGCAGTGACACCAAAGTTTCTAGTTTCTGTTTGTGTCTCCCCTGAGGAGGTTTCAGGCCAGCAATGTCTTTCAGTACTATCTCTTTTGGTTTGGAAGCTATTGCTGGAAGTTTGGCATGTTTTGTAGATAAAGCTTCTCCGGCCGAGAAATACAATTTTGGTGCACCATGAAGGTACATTTGAGTTTCCCAGGCAAACGAAAGCAGTGACACCAAAGTTTCTAGTTTCTGTTTGTGTCTCCCCTGAGGAGGTTTCAGGCCAGCTATGTCTTTCACTACTATGTCTTTTGGTTTGGAAGCTATTGCTGGACGTTTGGTAGAAAATGCTGCTCCGGCCGAGAAAAACAATTTTGGTGCACCATGCAGGTACATTTGAGTGTCCCAGGCAAACGAAAGCAGTGACACCAAAGTTTCTAGTTTCTATTTGTGTCTCCCCTGAGGAGGTTTCAGGCCAGCTATGTCTTTCAGTACTATCTCTTTTGGTTTGGAAGCTATTGCTGGACGTTTGGTAGAAAAAGCTTCTCCGGCCGAGAAAAACACTTTTGGTGCACCATGCAGGTACATTTGAGTTTCCCAGGCAAACAAAAGCAGTGACACCAAAGTTTCTAGTTTCAGTTTGTGTCTCCCTTGAGGAGGTTTCAGGCCAGCTATGTCTTTCAGTACTATCTCTTTTGGTTTGGAAGCTATTGCTGGAAGTTTGGCATTTTTGGTAGATAAAGCTTCTCCGGCCGAGAAAAACACTTTTGGTGCACCATGCAGGTACATTTGAGTTTCCCAGGCAAACGGAAGCAGTGACACCAAAGTTTCTAGTTTCTGTTTGTGTCTCCCCTGAGGAGGTTTCAGGCCAGCAATGTCTTTCAGTACTATCTCTTTTGGTTTGGAAGCTATTGCTGGACGTTTGGCATGTTTGGTAAAAAAAGCTTCTCCGACCGAGAAAAATACATTTGGTGCACCATGCAGGTACATTTGAGTTTCCCAGGCAAACGGAAGCAGTGACACCAAAGTTTCTAGTTTCTGTTTGTGTCTCCCCTGAGGAGGTTTCAGGCCAGCAATGTCTTTCAGTACTATCTCTTTTGGTTTGGAAGCTATTACTGGACGTTTGGTAGAAAAAGCTTCTCCGGCCGAGAAAAACAATTTTGGTGCACCATGCAGGTACATTTGAGTTTCCCAGGCAAACGAAAGCAGTGACACCAAAGTTTCTAGTTTCTGTTTGTCTCTCCCCTGAGGAGGTTTCAGGCCAGCTATGTCTTTCAGTACTATCTCTTTTGGTTTGGAAGCTATTGCTGGACGTTTGGTAGAAAAAGCTTCTCCGGCCGAGAAAAACACTTTTGGTGCACCATGCAGGTACATTTGAGTTTCCCAGGCAAACGAAAGCAGTGACACCAAAGTTTCTAGTTTCTGTTTGTGTCTCCCCTGAGGAGGTTTGAGGCCAGCTATGTCTTTCAGTACTATCTCTTTTGGTTTGGAAGCTATTGCTGGACGTTTGGTAGAAAAAGCTTCTCCGGCCTAGAAAAAAACTTTTGGTGCACCATGCAGGTACATTTGAGTTTCCCAGGCAAACGAAAGCAGTGACACCAAAGTTTCTAGTTTCTGTTTGTGTCTCCCCTGAGGAGGTTTCAGGCCAGCTATGTCTTTCAGTACTATCTCTTTTGGTTTGGAAGCTATTGCTGGACGTTTGGTAGAAAAAGCTGCCCGGCCGAGAAAAAAACTTTTGGTGCACCATGCAGGTACATTTGAGTTTCCCAGGCAAACGAAAGCAGTGACACCAAAGTTTCTAGTTTCTGTTTGTGTCTCCCCTGAGGAGGTTTCAGGCCAGCAATGTCTTTCAGTACTATCTCTTTTGGTTTGGAAGCTATTGCTAAACGTTTGGTAGAAAAAGCTTCTCCGGCCGAGAGAAACACTTTTGGTGCACCATGCAGGTACATTTGAGTTTCCCAGGCAAACGAAAGCAGTGACACCAAAGTTTCTAGTTTCTGTTTGTGTCTCCCCTGAGGAGGTTTCAGGCCAGCAATGTCTTTCAGTACTATCTCTTTTGGTTTGGAAGCTATTGCTAGACGTTTGGTAGAAAAAGCTGCTCCAGCTGAGAGAAACACTTTTGGTGCACCATGCAGGTACATTTGAGTTTCCCAGGCAAACGAAAGCAGTGACACCAAAGTTTCTAGTTTCTGTTTGTGTCTCCCCTGAGGAGGTTTCAGGCCAGCTATGTCTTTCAGTACTATCTCTTTTGGTTTGGAAGCTATTGCTGGACGTTTGGTAGAAAAAGCTGCCCGGCCGAGAAAAACACTTTTGGTGCACCATGCAGGTACATTTGAGTTTCCCAGGCAAATGAAAGCAGTGACACCAAAGTTTCTAGTTTCTGTTTGTGTCTCCCCTGAGGAGGTTTCAGGCCAGCAATGTCTTTCAGTACTATCTCTTTTGGTTTGGAAGCTATTGCTGGAAGTTTGGCATGTTTTGTAGATAAAGCTTCTCCGGCCGAGAAATACAATTTTGGTGCACCATGAAGGTACATTTGAGTTTCCCAGGCAAACGAAAGCAGTGACACCAAAGTTTCTAGTTTCTGTTTGTGTCTCCCCTGAGGAGGTTTCAGGCCAGCTATGTCTTTCACTACTATGTCTTTTGGTTTGGAAGCTATTGCTGGACGTTTGGTAGAAAATGCTGCTCCGGCCGAGAAAAACAATTTTGGTGCACCATGCAGGTACATTTGAGTGTCCCAGGCAAACGAAAGCAGTGACACCAAAGTTTCTAGTTTCTATTTGTGTCTCCCCTGAGGAGGTTTCAGGCCAGCTATGTCTTTCAGTACTATCTCTTTTGGTTTGGAAGCTATTGCTGGACGTTTGGTAGGTAAAGCTTCTCCGGCCGAGAAAAACACTTTTGGTGCACCATGCAGGTACATTTGAGTTTCCCAGGCAAACAAAAGCAGTGACACCAAAGTTTCTAGTTTCAGTTTGTGTCTCCCTTGAGGAGGTTTCAGGCCAGCTATGTCTTTCAGTACTATCTCTTTTGGTTTGGAAGCTATTGCTGGAAGTTTGGCATTTTTGGTAGATAAAGCTTCTCCGGCCGAGAAAAACACTTTTGGTGCACCATGCAGGTACATTTGAGTTTCCCAGGCAAACGGAAGCAGTGACACCAAAGTTTCTAGTTTCTGTTTGTGTCTCCCCTGAGGAGGTTTCAGGCCAGCAATGTCTTTCAGTACTATCTCTTTTGGTTTGGAAGCTATTGCTGGACGTTTGGCATGTTTGGTAAAAAAAGCTTCTCCGACCGAGAAAAATACATTTGGTGCACCATGCAGGTACATTTGAGTTTCCCAGGCAAACGGAAGCAGTGACACCAAAGTTTCTAGTTTCTGTTTGTGTCTCCCCTGAGGAGGTTTCAGGCCAGCAATGTCTTTCAGTACTATCTCTTTTGGTTTGGAAGCTATTACTGGACGTTTGGTAGAAAAAGCTTCTCCGGCCGAGAAAAACAATTTTGGTGCACCATGCAGGTACATTTGAGTTTCCCAGGCAAACGAAAGCAGTGACACCAAAGTTTCTAGTTTCTGTTTGTCTCTCCCCTGAGGAGGTTTCAGGCCAGCTATGTCTTTCAGTACTATCTCTTTTGGTTTGGAAGCTATTGCTGGACGTTTGGTAGAAAAAGCTTCTCCGGCCGAGAAAAACACTTTTGGTGCACCATGCAGGTACATTTGAGTTTCCCAGGCAAACGAAAGCAGTGACACCAAAGTTTCTAGTTTCTGTTTGTGTCTCCCCTGAGGAGGTTTGAGGCCAGCTATGTCTTTCAGTACTATCTCTTTTGGTTTGGAAGCTATTGCTGGACGTTTGGTAGAAAAAGCTTCTCCGGCCTAGAAAAAAACTTTTGGTGCACCATGCAGGTACATTTGAGTTTCCCAGGCAAACGAAAGCAGTGACACCAAAGTTTCTAGTTTCTGTTTGTGTCTCCCCTGAGGAGGTTTCAGGCCAGCAATGTCTTTCAGTACTATCTCTTTTGGTTTGGAAGGTATTACTGGACGTTTGGTAGAAAAAGCTTCTCCGGCCGAGAAAAACACTTTTGGTGCACCATGCAGGTACATTTGAGTTTCCCAGGCAAACGAAAGCAGTGACACCAAAGTTTCTAGTTTCTGTTTGTGTCTCCCCTGAGGAGGTTTCAGGCCAGCTATGTCTTTCAGTACTATCTCTTTTGGTTTGGAAGCTATTGCTGGACGTTTGGTAGAAAAAACATCAATGGCCGAGAAAAACACTTTTGGTGCACCATGCAGGTACATTTGAGTTTCCCAGGCAAACGAAAGCAGTGACACCAAAGTTTCTAGTTTCTGTTTGTGTCTCCCCTGAGGAGGTTTCAGGCCAGCTATGTCTTTCAGTACTATCTCTTTTGGTTTGGAAGCTATTGCTGGACGTTTGGTAGAAAAAGCTGCCCGGCCGAGAAAAACACTTTTGGTGCACCATGCAGGTACATTTGAGTTTCCCAGGCAAACGAAAGCAGTGACACCAAAGTTTCTAGTTTCTGTTTGTGTCTCCCCTGAGGAGGTTTCAGGCCAGCAATGTCTTTCAGTACTATCTCTTTTGGTTTGGAAGCTATTGCTAAACGTTTGGTAGAAAAAGCTTCTCCGGCCGAGAGAAACACTTTTGGTGCACCATGCAGGTACATTTGAGTTTCCCAGGCAAACGAAAGCAGTGACACCAAAGTTTCTAGTTTCTGTTTGTGTCTCCCCTGAGGAGGTTTCAGGCCAGCAATGTCTTTCAGTAATATCTCTTTTGGTTTGGAAGCTATTGCTGGACGTTTGGTAGAAAAAGCTGCCCGGCCCAGAAAAACACTTTTGGTGCACCATGCAGGTACATTTGAGTTTCCCAGGCAAACGAAAGCAGTGACACCAAAGTTTCTAGTTTCTGTTTGTGTCTCCCCTGAGGAGGTTTCAGGCCAGCAATGTCTTTCAGTACTATCTCTTTTGGTTTGGAAGCTATTGCTGGAAGTTTGGCATGTTTTGTAGATAAAGCTTCTCCGGCCGAGAAAAACACTTTTGGTGCACCATGCAGGTACATTTGAGTTTCCCAGGCAAACGAAAGCAGTGACACCAAAGTTTCTAGTTTCTGTTTGTGTCTCCCCTGAGGAGGTTTCAGGCCAGCTATGTCTTTCAGTACTATGTCTTTTGGTTTGGAAGCTATTGCTGGACGTTTGGTAGAAAAAGCTACCCGACCGAGAAAAACACTTTTGGTGCACCATGCAGGTACATTTGAGTTTCCCAGGCAAACGAAAGCAGTGACACCAAAGTTTCTAGTTTCTGTTTGTGTCTCCCCTGAGGAGGTTTCAGGCCAGCTATGTCTTTCAGTACTATGTCTTTTGGTTTGGAAGCTATTGCTGGACGTTTGGTAGAAAATGCTGCTCCGGCCGAGAAAAACACTTTTGGTGCACCATGCAGGTACATTTGAGTTTCCCAGGCAAACAAAAGCAGTGACACCAAAGTTTCTAGTTTCTGTTTGTGTCTCCCCTGAGGAGGTTTGAGGCCAGCTATGTCTTTCAGTACTATCTCTTTTGGTTTGGAAGCTATTGCTGGACGTTTGGTAGAAAAAGCTTCTCCGGCCGAGAAAAACACTTTTGGTGCACCATGCAGGTACATTTGAGTTTCCCAGGCAAACGAAAGCAGTGACACCAAAGTTTCTAGTTTCTGTTTGTGTCTCCCCTGAGGAGGTTTCAGGCCAGCTATGTCTTTCAGTACTATCTCTTTTGGTTTGGAAGGTATTACTGGACGTTTGGTAGAAAAAGCTTCTCCGGCCGAGAAAAACACTTTTGGTGCACCATGCAGGTACATTTGAGTTTCCCAGGCAAACGAAAGCAGTGACACCAAAGTTTCTAGTTTCTGTTTGTGTCTCCCCTGAGGAGGTTTCAGGCCAGCTATGTCTTTCAGTACTATCTCTTTTGGTTTGGAAGCTATTGCTGGACGTTTGGTAGAAAAAGCTGCCCGGCCGAGAAAAACACTTTTGGTGCACCATGCAGGTACATTTGAGTTTCCCAGGCAAACGAAAGCAGTGACACCAAAGTTTCTAGTTTCTGTTTGTGTCTCCCCTGAGGAGGTTTCAGGCCAGCAATGTCTTTCAGTACTATCTCTTTTGGTTTGGAAGCTATTGCTAAACGTTTGGTAGAAAAAGCTTCTCCGGCCGAGAGAAACACTTTTGGTGCACCATGCAGGTACATTTGAGTTTCCCAGGCAAACGAAAGCAGTGACACCAAAGTTTCTAGTTTCTGTTTGTGTCTCCCCTGAGGAGGTTTCAGGCCAGCAATGTCTTTCAGTACTATCTCTTTTGGTTTGGAAGCTATTGCTGGACGTTTGGCATGTTTGGTAAAAAAAGCTTCTCCGACCGAGAAAAATACTTTTGGTGCACCATGCAGGTACATTTGAGTTTCCCAGGCAAACGGAAGCAGTGACACCAAAGTTTCTAGTTTCTGTTTGTGTCTCCCCTGAGGAGGTTTCAGGCCAGCAATGTCTTTCAGTATAATCTCTTTTGGTTTGGAAGCTATTGCTGGACGTTTGGTAGAAAAATCTGCCCGGCCGAGAAAAACAATTTGGTGCACCATGCAGGTACATTTGAGTTTCCCAGGCAAACGAAAGCAGTGACACCAAAGTTTCTAGTTTCTGTTTGTGTCTCCCCTGAGGAGGTTTCAGGCCAGCTATGTCTTTCAGTACTATCTCTTTTGGTTTGGATGCTATTGCGAAACGTTTGGTAGAAAAAGCTTCTCCGGCCGAGAAAAACACTTTTGGTGCACCATGCAGGTACATTTGAGTTTCCCAGGCAAACGAAAGCAGTGACACCAAAGTTTCTAGTTTCTGTTTGTGTCTCCCCTGAGGAGGTTTCAGGCCAGCAATGTCTACAAGTACTATCTCTTTTGGTTTGGAAGCTATTGCTAGACGTTTGGTAGAAAAAGCTGCTCCAGCTGAGAGAAACACTTTTGGTGCACCATGCAGGTACATTTGAGTTTCCCAGGCAAACGAAAGCAGTGACACCAAAGTTTCTAGTTTCTGTTTGTGTCTCCCCTGAGGAGGTTTCAGGCCAGCTATGTCTTTCAGTACTATCTCTATTGGTTTGGAAGCAATTGCTGGACGTTTGGTAGAAAAAGCTGCCCGGCCGAGAAAAACACTTTTGGTGCACCATGCAGGTACATTTGAGTTTCCCAGGCAAATGAAAGCAGTGACACCAAAGTTTCTAGTTTCTGTTTGTGTCTCCCCTGAGGAGGTTTCAGGCCAGCAATGTCTTTCAGTACTATCTCTTTTGGTTTGGAAGCTATTGCTGGAAGTTTGGCATGTTTTGTAGATAAAGCTTCTCCGGCCGAGAAAAACAATTTTGGTGCACCATGAAGGTACATTTGAGTTTCCCAGGCAAACGAAAGCAGTGACACCAAAGTTTCTAGTTTCTGTTTGTGTCTCCCCTGAGGAGGTTTGAGGCCAGCTATGTCTTTCAGTACTATCTCTTTTGGTTTGGAAGCTATTGCTGGACGTTTGGTAGAAAAAGCTTCTCCGGCCGAGAAAAAAACTTTTGGTGCACCATGCAGGTACATTTGAGTTTCCCAGGCAAACGAAAGCAGTGACACCAAAGTTTCTAGTTTCTGTTTGTGTCTCCCCTGAGGAGGTTTCAGGCCAGCAATGTCTTTCAGTAATATCTCTTTTGGTTTGGAAGCTATTGCTGGACGTTTGGTAGAAAAAGCTGCCCGGCCCAGAAAAACACTTTTGGTGCACCATGCAGGTACATTTGAGTTTCCCAGGCAAATGAAAGCAGTGACACCAAAGTTTCTAGTTTCTGTTTGTGTCTCCCCTGAGGAGGTTTCAGGCCAGCAATGTCTTTCAGTACTATCTCTTTTGGTTTGGAAGCTATTGCTGGAAGTTTGGCATGTTTTGTAGATAAAGCTTCTCCGGCCGAGAAAAACACTTTTGGTGCACCATGCAGGTACATTTGAGTTTCCCAGGCAAACGAAAGCAGTGACACCAAAGTTTCTAGTTTCTGTTTGTGTCTCCCCTGAGGAGGTTTCAGGCCAGCTATGTCTTTCAGTACTATGTCTTTTGGTTTGGAAGCTATTGCTGGACGTTTGGTAGAAAAAGCTACCCGGCCGAGAAAAACACTTTTGGTGCACCATGCAGGTACATTTGAGTTTCCCAGGCAAACGAAAGCTGTGACACCAAAGTTTCTAGTTTCTGTTTGTGTCTCCCCTGAGGAGGTTTCAGGCCAGCTATGTCTTTCAGTACTATGTCTTTTGGTTTGGAAGCTATTGCTGGACGTTTGGTAGAAAATGCTGCTCCTGCCGAGAAAAACACTTTTGGTGCACCATGCAGGTACATTTGAGTTTCCCAGGCAAACGAAAGCAGTGACACCAAAGTTTCTAGTTTCTGTTTGTGTCTCCCCTGAGGAGGTTTGAGGCCAGCTATGTCTTTCAGTACTATCTCTTTTGGTTTGGAAGCTATTGCTGGACGTTTGGTAGAAAAAGCTTCTCCGGCCGAGAAAAACACTTTTGGTGCACCATGCAGGTACATTTGAGTTTCCCAGGCAAACGAAAGCAGTGACACCAAAGTTTCTAGTTTCTGTTTGTGTCTCCCCTGAGGAGGTTTCAGGCCAGCTATGTCTTTCAGTACTATCTCTTTTGGTTTGGAAGGTATTACTGGACGTTTGGTAGAAAAAGCTTCTCCGGCCGAGAAAAACACTTTTGGTGCACCATGCAGGTACATTTGAGTTTCCCAGGCAAACGAAAGCAGTGACACCAAAGTTTCTAGTTTCTGTTTGTGTCTCCCCTGAGGAGGTTTCAGGCCAGCTATGTCTTTCAGTACTATCTCTTTTGGTTTGGAAGCTATTGCTGGACGTTTGGTAGAAAAAGCTGCCCGGCCGAGAAAAACACTTTTGGTGCACCATGCAGGTACATTTGAGTTTCCCAGGCAAACGAAAGCAGTGACACCAAAGTTTCTAGTTTCTGTTTGTGTCTCCCCTGAGGAGGTTTCAGGCCAGCAATGTCTTTCAGTACTATCTCTTTTGGTTTGGAAGCTATTGCTAAACGTTTGGTAGAAAAAGCTTCTCCGGCCGAGAGAAACACTTTTGGTGCACCATGCAGGTACATTTGAGTTTCCCAGGCAAACAAAAGCAGTGACACCAAAGTTTCTAGTTTCTGTTTGTGTCTCCCCTGAGGAGGTTTCAGGCCAGCAATGTCTTTCAGTACTATCTCTTTTGGTTTGGAAGCTATTGCTGGACGTTTGGCATGTTTGGTAAAAAAAGCTTCTCCGACCGAGAAAAATACTTTTGGTGCACCATGCAGGTACATTTGAGTTTCACAGGCAAACGGAAGCAGTGACACCAAAGTTTCTAGTTTCTGTTTGTGTCTCCCCTGAGGAGGTTTCAGGCCAGCAATGTCTTTCAGTATAATCTCTTTTGGTTTGGAAGCTATTGCTGGACGTTTGGTAGAAAAATCTGCCCGGCCGAGAAAAACACTTTTGGTGCACCATGCAGGTACATTTGAGTTTCCCAGGCAAACGAAAGCAGTGACACCAAAGTTTCTAGTTTCTGTTTGTGTCTCCCCTGAGGAGGTTTCAGGCCAGCTATGTCTTTCAGTACTATCTCTTTTGGTTTGGATGCTATTGCGAAACGTTTGGTAGAAAAATCTTCTCCGGTCGAGAGAAACACTTTTGGTGCACCATGCAGGTACATTTGAGTTTCCCAGGCAAACGAAAGCAGTGACACCAAAGTTTCTAGTTTCTGTTTGTGTCTCCCCTGAGGAGGTTTCAGGCCAGCAATGTCTTTCAGTACTATCTCTTTTGGTTTGGAAGCTATTGCTAGACGTTTGGTAGAAAAAGCTGCTCCAGCTGAGAGAAACACTTTTGGTGCACCATGCAGGTACATTTGAGTTTCCCAGGCAAACGAAAGCAGTGACACCAAAGTTTCTAGTTTCTGTTTGTGTCTCCCCTGAGGAGGTTTCAGGCCAGCTATGTCTTTCAGTACTATCTCTATTGGTTTGGAAGCTATTGCTGGACGTTTGGTAGAAAAAGCTGCCCGGCCGAGAAAAACACTTTTGGTGCACCATGCAGGTACATTTGAGTTTCCCAGGCAAATGAAAGCAGTGACACCAAAGTTTCTAGTTTCTGTTTGTGTCTCCCCTGAGGAGGTTTCAGGCCAGCAATGTCTTTCAGTACTATCTCTTTTGGTTTGGAAGCTATTGCTGGAAGTTTGGCATGTTTTGTAGATAAAGCTTCTCCGGCCGAGAAAAACAATTTTGGTGCACCATGAAGGTACATTTGAGTTTCCCAGGCAAACGAAAGCAGTGACACCAAAGTTTCTAGTTTCTGTTTGTGTCTCCCCTGAGGAGGTTTGAGGCCAGCTATGTCTTTCAGTACTATCTCTTTTGGTTTGGAAGCTATTGCTGGACGTTTGGTAGAAAAAGCTTCTCCGGCCGAGAAAAAAACATTTGGTGCACCATGCAGGTACATTTGAGTTTCCCAGGCAAACGAAAGCAGTGACACCAAAGTTTCTAGTTTCTGTTTGTGTCTCCCCTGAGGAGGTTTCAGGCCAGCAATGTCTTTCAGTACTATCTCTTTTGGTTTGGAAGGTATTACTGGACGTTTGGTAGAAAAAGCTTCTCCGGCCGAGAAAAACACTTTTGGTGCACCATGCAGGTACATTTGAGTTTCCCAGGCAAACGAAAGCAGTGACACCAAAGTTTCTAGTTTCTGTTTGTGTCTCCCCTGAGGAGGTTTCAGGCCAGCAATGTCTTTCAGTACTATCTCTTTTGGTTTGGAAGCTATTGCTGGACGTTTGGTAGAAAAAGCTGCTCCAGCTGAGAGAAACACTTTTGGTGCACCATGCAGGTACATTTGAGTTTCCCAGGCAAACGAAAGCAGTGACACCAAAGTTTCTAGTTTCTGTTTGTGTCTCCCCTGAGGAGGTTTCAGGCCAGCTATGTCTTTCAGTACTATCTCTTTTGGTTTGGAAGCTATTGCTGGACGTTTGGTTGAAAAAGCTGCCCGGCCGAGAAAAACACTTTTGGTGCACCATGCAGGTACATTTGAGTTTCCCAGGCAAATGAAAGCAGTGACACCAAAGTTTCTAGTTTCTGTTTGTGTCTCCCCTGAGGAGGTTTCAGGCCAGCAATGTCTTTCAGTACTATCTCTTTTGGTTTGGAAGCTATTGCTGGAAGTTTGGCATGTTTTGTAGATAAAGCTTCTCCGGCCGAGAAAAACAATTTTGGTGCACCATGAAGGTACATTTGAGTTTCCCAGGCAAACGAAAGCAGTGACACCAAAGTTTCTAGTTTCTGTTTGTGTCTCCCCTGAGGAGGTTTGAGGCCAGCTATGTCTTTCAGTACTATCTCTTTTGGTTTGGAAGCTATTGCTGGACGTTTGGTAGAAAAAGCTTCTCCGGCCGAGAAAAAAACTTTTGGTGCACCATGCAGGTACATTTGAGTTTCCCAGGCAAACGAAAGCAGTGACACCAAAGTTTCTAGTTTCTGTTTGTGTCTCCCCTGAGGAGGTTTCAGGCCAGCAATGTCTTTCAGTACTATCTCTTTTGGTTTGGAAGGTATTACTGGACGTTTGGTAGAAAAAGCTTCTCCGGCCGAGAAAAACACTTTTGGTGCACCATGCAGGTACATTTGAGTTTCCCAGGCAAACGAAAGTTGTGACACCAAAGTTTCTAGTTTCTGTTTGTGTCTCCCCTGAGGAGGTTTCAGGCCAGCTATGTCTTTCAGTACTATCTCTTTTGGTTTGGAAGCTATTGCTGGACGTTTGGTAGAAAAAACATCAATGGCCGAGAAAAACACTTTTGGTGCACCATGCAGGTACATTTGAGTTTCCCAGGCAAACGAAAGCAGTGACACCAAAGTTTCTAGTTTCTGTTTGTGTCTCCCCTGAGGAGGTTTCAGGCCAGCTATGTCTTTCAGTACTATCTCTTTTGGTTTGGAAGCTATTGTTGGACGTTTTGTAGAAAAAGCTGCCCGGCCGAGAAAAACACTTTTGGTGCACCATGCAGGTACATTTGAGTTTCCCAGGCAAACGAAAGCAGTGACACCAAAGTTTCTAGTTTCTGTTTGTGTCTCCCCTGAGGAGGTTTCAGGCCAGCAATGTCTTTCAGTACTATCTCTTTTGGTTTGGAAGCTATAACTAAACGTTTGGTAGAAAAAGCTTCTCCGGCCGAGAGAAACACTTTTGGTGCACCATGCAGGTACATTTGAGTTTCCCAGGCAAACGAAAGCAGTGACACCAAAGTTTCTAGTTTCTGTTTGTGTCTCCCCTGAGGAGGTTTCAGGCCAGCAATGTCTTTCAGTAATATCTCTTTTGGTTTGGAAGCTATTGCTGGACGTTTGGTAGAAAAAGCTGCCCGGCCCAGAAAAACACTTTTGGTGCACCATGCAGGTACATTTGAGTTTCCCAGGCAAACGAAAGCAGTGACACCAAAGTTTCTAGTTTCTGTTTGTGTCTCCCCTGAGGAGGTTTCAGGCCAGCAATGTCTTTCAGTACTATCTCTTTTGGTTTGGAAGCTATAACTAAACGTTTGGTAGAAAAAGCTTCTCCGGCCGAGAGAAACACTTTTGGTGCACCATGCAGGTACATTTGAGTTTCCCAGGCAAACGAAAGCAGTGACACCAAAGTTTCTAGTTTCTGTTTGTGTCTCCCCTGAGGAGGTTTCAGGCCAGCTATGTCTTTCAGTACTATCTCTTTTGGTTTGGAAGCTATTGCTGGAAGTTTGGCATGTTTTGTAGATAAAGCTTCTCCGGCCGAGAAAAACAATTTTGGTGCACCATGAAGGTACATTTGAGTTTCCCAGGCAAACGAAAGCAGTGACACCAAAGTTTCTAGTTTCTGTTTGTGTCTCCCCTGAGGAGGTTTCAGGCCAGCAATGTCTTTCAGTACTATCTCTTTTGGTTTGGAAGCTATTGCTGGACGTTTGGCATGTTTGGTAAAAAAAGCTTCTCCGACCGAGAAAAATACTTTTGGTGCACCATGCAGGTACATTTGAGTTTCCCAGGCAAACGGAAGCAGTGACACCAAAGTTTCTAGTTTCTGTTTGTGTCTCCCCTGAGGAGGTTTCAGGCCAGCAATGTCTTTCAGTATAATCTCTTTTCGTTTGGAAGCTATTACTGGACGTTTGGTAGAAAAAGCTTCTCCGGCCGAGAAAAATACTTTTGGTGCACCATGCAGGTACATTTGAGTTTCCCAGGCAAACGAAAGCAGTGACACCAAAGTTTCTAGTTTCTGTTTGTCTCTCCCCTGAGGAGGTTTCAGGCCAGCTATGTCTTTCAGTACTATCTCTTTTGGTTTGGAAGCTATTGCTGGACGTTTGGTAGAAAAAACATCAATGGCCGAGAAAAACACTTTTGGTGCACCGTGCAGGTACATTTGAGTTTCCCAGGCAAACGAAAGCAGTGACACCAAAGTTTCTAGTTTCTGTTTGTGTCTCCCCTGAGGAGGTTTCAGGCCAGCTATGTCTTTCAGTACTATCTCTTTTGGTTTGGAAGCTATTGCTGGACGTTTGGTAGAAAAATCTGCCCGGCCGAGAAAAACACTTTTGGTGCACCATGCAGGTACATTTGAGTTTCCCAGGCAAACGAAAGCAGTGACACCAAAGTTTCTAGTTTCTGTTTGTGTCTCCCCTGAGGAGGTTTGAGGCCAGCTATGTCTTTCAGTACTATCTCTTTTGGTTTGGAAGCTATTGCTAAACGTTTGGTAGAAAAAGCTTTTCCGGTCGAGAGAAACACTTTTGGTGCACCATGCAGGTACATTTGAGTTTCCCAGGCAAACGAAAGCAGTGACACCAAAGTTTCTAGTTTCTGTTTGTGTCTCCCCTGAGGAGGTTTCAGGCCAGCAATGTCTTTCAGTACTATCTCTTTTGGTTTGGAAGCTATTGCTGGAAGTTTGGCATGTTTTGTAGATAAAGCTTCTCCGGCCGAGAAAAACAATTTTGGTGCACCATGAAGGTACATTTGAGTTTCCCAGGCAAACGAAAGCAGTGACACCAAAGTTTCTAGTTTCTGTTTGTGTCTCCCCTGAGGAGGTTTCAGGCCAGCTATGTCTTTCAGTACTATGTCTTTTGGTTTGGAAGCTATTGCTGGACGTTTGGTAGAAAATGCTGCTCCGGCCGAGAAAAACACTTTTGGTGCACCATGCAGGTACATTTGAGTGTCCCAGGCAAACGAAAGCAGTGACACCAAAGTTTCTAGTTTCTATTTGTGTCTCCCCTGAGGAGGTTTCAGGCCAGCTATGTCTTTCAGTACTATCTCTTTTGGTTTGGAAGCTATTGCTGGACGTTTGGTAGAAAAAGCTTCTCCGGCCGAGAAAAACACTTTTGGTGCACCATGCAGGTACATTTGAGTTTCCCAGGCAAACAAAAGCAGTGACACCAAAGTTTCTAGTTTCTGTTTGTGTCTCCCCTGAGGAGGTTTCAGGCCAGCTATGTCTTTCAGTACTATCTCTTTTGGTTTGGAAGCTATTGCTGGAAGTTTGGCATTTTTGGTAGATAAAGCTTCTCCGGCCGAGAAAAACACTTTTGGTGCACCATGCTGGTACATTTGAGTTTCCCAGGCAAACGAAAGCAGTGACACCAAAGTTTCTAGTTTCTATTTGTGTCTCCCCTGAGGAGGTTTCAGGCCAGCAATGTCTTTCAGTACTATCTCTTTTGGTTTGGAAGCTATTGCTGGACGTTTGGCATGTTTGGTAAAAAAAGCTTCTCCGACCGAGAAAAATACATTTGGTGCACCATGCAGGTACATTTGAGTTTCCCAGGCAAACGGAAGCAGTGACACCAAAGTTTCTAGTTTCTGTTTGTGTCTCCCCTGAGGAGGTTTCAGGCCAGCAATGTCTTTCAGTACTATCTCTTTTGGTTTGGAAGCTATTACTGGACGTTTTGTAGAAAAAGCTTCTCCGGCCGAGAAAAACACTTTTGGTGCACCATGCAGGTACATTTGAGTTTCCCAGGCAAACGAAAGCAGTGACACCAAAGTTTCTAGTTTCTGTTTGTCTCTCCCCTGAGGAGGTTTCAGGCCAGCTATGTCTTTCAGTACTATCTCTTTTGGTTTGGAAGCTATTGCTGGACGTTTGGTAGAAAAAACATCAATGGCCGAGAAAAACACTTTTGGTGCAACATGCAGGTACATTTGAGTTTCCCAGGCAAACGAAATCAGTTACACCAAAGTTTCTAGTTTCTGTTTGTGTCTCCCCTGAGGAGGTTTCAGGCCAGCTATGTCTTTCAGTACTATGTCTTTTGGTTTGGAAGCTATTGCTGGACGTTTGGTAGAAAATGCTGCTCCGGCCGAGAAAAACACTTTTGGTGCACCATGCAGGTACATTTGAGTTTCCCAGGCAAACGAAAGCAGTGACACCAAAGTTTCTAGTTTCTGTTTGTGTCTCCCCTGAGGAGGTTTGAGGCCAGCTATGTCTTTCAGTACTATCTCTTTTGGTTTGGAAGCTATTGCTGGACGTTTGGTAGAAAAAGCTTCTCCGGCCGAGAAAAACACTTTTGGTGCACCATGCAGGTACATTTGAGTTTCCCAGGCAAACGAAAGCAGTGACACCAAAGTTTCTAGTTTCTGTTTGTGTCTCCCCTGAGGAGGTTTCAGGCCAGCTATGTCTTTCAGTACTATCTCTTTTGGTTTGGAAGGTATTACTGGACGTTTGGTAGAAAAAGCTTCTCCGGCCGAGAAAAACACTTTTGGTGCACCATGCAGGTACATTTGAGTTTCCCAGGCAAACGAAAGCAGTGACACCAAAGTTTCTAGTTTCTGTTTGTGTCTCCCCTGAGGAGGTTTCAGGCCAGCTATGTCTTTCAGTACTATCTCTTTTGGTTTGGAAGCTATTGCTGGACGTTTGGTAGAAAAAGCTGCCCGGCCGAGAAAAACACTTTTGGTGCACCATGCAGGTACATTTGAGTTTCCCAGGCAAACGAAAGCAGTGACACCAAAGTTTCTAGTTTCTGTTTGTGTCTCCCCTGAGGAGGTTTCAGGCCAGCAATGTCTTTCAGTACTATCTCTTTTGGTTTGGAAGCTATTGCTAAACGTTTGGTAGAAAAAGCTTCTCCGGCCGAGAGAAACAGTTTTGGTGCACCATGCAGGTACATTTGAGTTTCCCAGGCAAACGAAAGCAGTGACACCAAAGTTTCTAGTTTCTGTTTGTGTCTCCCCTGAGGAGGTTTCAGGCCAGCAATGTCTTTCAGTACTATCTCTTTTGGTTTGGAAGCTATTGCTAGACGTTTGGTAGAAAAAGCTGCTCCAGCTGAGAGAAACACTTTTGGTGCACCATGCAGGTACATTTGAGTTTCCCAGGCAAACGAAAGCAGTGACACCAAAGTTTCTAGTTTCTGTTTGTGTCTCCCCTGAGGAGGTTTCAGGCCAGCTATGTCTTTCAGTACTATCTCTATTGGTTTGGAAGCTATTGCTGGACGTTTGGTAGAAAAAGCTGCCCGGCCGAGAAAAACACTTTTGGTGCACCATGCAGGTACATTTGAGTTTCCCAGGCAAATGAAAGCAGTGACACCAAAGTTTCTAGTTTCTGTTTGTGTCTCCCCTGAGGAGGTTTCAGGCCAGCAATGTCTTTCAGTACTATCTCTTTTGGTTTGGAAGCTATTGCTGGAAGTTTGGCATGTTTTGTAGATAAAGCTTCTCCGGCCGAGAAAAACAATTTTGGTGCACCATGAAGGTACATTTGAGTTTCCCAGGCAAACGAAAGCAGTGACACCAAAGTTTCTAGTTTCTGTTTGTGTCTCCCCTGAGGAGGTTTGAGGCCAGCTATGTCTTTCAGTACTATCTCTTTTGGTTTGGAAGCTATTGCTGGACGTTTGGTAGAAAAAGCTTCTCCGGCCGAGAAAAAAACTTTTGGTGCACCATGCAGGTACATTTGAGTTTCCCAGGCAAACGAAAGCAGTGACACCAAAGTTTCTAGTTTCTGTTTGTGTCTCCCCTGAGGAGGTTTCAGGCCAGCAATGTCTTTCAGTACTATCTCTTTTGGTTTGGAAGGTATTACTGGACGTTTGGTAGAAAAAGCTTCTCCGGCCGAGAAAAACACTTTTGGTGCACCATGCAGGTACATTTGAGTTTCCCAGTCAAACAAAAGCAGTGACACCAAAGTTTCTAGTTTCTGTTTGTGTCTCCCCTGAGGAGGTTTCAGGCCAGCAATGTCTTTCAGTACTATCTCTTTTGGTTTGGATGCTATTGCTGGACGTTTGGTAGAAAAAGCTGCTCCAGCTGAGAGAAACACTTTTGGTGCACCATGCAGGTACATTTGAGTTTCCCAGGCAAACGAAAGCAGTGACACCAAAGTTTCTAGTTTCTGTTTGTGTCTCCCCTGAGGAGGTTTCAGGCCAGCTATGTCTTTCAGTACTATCTCTTTTGGTTTGGAAGCTATTGCTGGACGTTTGGTAGAAAAAGCTGCCCGGCCGAGAAAAACACTTTTGGTGCACCATGCAGGTACATTTGAGTTTCCCAGGCAAACGAAAGCAGTGACACCAAAGTTTCTAGTTTCTGTTTGTGTCTCCCCTGAGGAGGTTTCAGGCCAGCAATGTCTTTCAGTACTATCTCTTTTGGTTTGGAAGCTATTGCTGGAAGTTTGGCATGTTTTGTAGATAAAGCTTCTCCGGCCGAGAAAAACAATTTTGGTGCACCATGAAGGTACATTTGAGTTTCCCAGGCAAACGAAAGCAGTGACACCAAAGTTTCTAGTTTCTGTTTGTGTCTCCCCTGAGGAGGTTTGAGGCCAGCTATGTCTTTCAGTACTATCTCTTTTGGTTTGGAAGCTATTGCTGGACGTTTGGTAGAAAAAGCTTCTCCGGCCGAGAAAAAAACTTTTGGTGCACCATGCAGGTACATTTGAGTTTCCCAGGCAAACGAAAGCAGTGACACCAAAGTTTCTAGTTTCTGTTTGTGTCTCCCCTGAGGAGGTTTCAGGCCAGCAATGTCTTTCAGTACTATCTCTTTTGGTTTGGAAGGTATTACTGGACGTTTGGTAGAAAAAGCTTCTCCGGCCGAGAAAAACACTTTTGGTGCACCATGCAGGTACATTTGAGTTTCCCAGGCAAACGAAAGCAGTGACACCAAAGTTTCTAGTTTCTTTTTGTGTCTCCCCTGAGGAGGTTTCAGGCCAGCTATGTCTTTCAGTACTATCTCTTTTGGTTTGGAAGCTATTGCTGGATGTTTGGTAGAAAAAACATCAATGGCCGAGAAAAACACTTTTGGTGCACCATGCAGGTACATTTGAGTTTCCCAGGCAAACGAAAGCAGTGACACCAAAGTTTCTAGTTTCTGTTTGTGTCTCCCCTGAGGAGGTTTCAGGCCAGCTATGTCTTTCAGTACTATCTCTTTTGGTTTGGAAGCTATTGCTGGACGTTTGGTAGAAAAAGCTGCCCGGCCGAGAAAAACACTTTTGGTGCACCATGCAGGTACATTTGAGTTTCCCAGGCAAACGAAAGCAGTGACACCAAAGTTTCTAGTTTCTGTTTGTGTCTCCCCTGAGGAGGTTTCAGGCCAGCAATGTCTTTCAGTACTATCTCTTTTGGTTTGGAAGCTATAACTAAACTTTTGGTAGAAAAAGCTTCTCCGGCCGAGAAAAACAATTTTGGTGCACCATGCAGGTACATTTGAGTTTCCCAGGCAAACGAAAGCAGTGACACCAAAGTTTCTAGTTTCTGTTTGTGTCTCCCCTGAGGAGGTTTCAGGCCAGCAATGTCTTTCAGTAATATCTCTTTTGGTTTGGAAGCTATTGCTGGACGTTTGGTAGAAAAAGCTGCCCGGCCCAGAAAAACACTTTTGGTGCACCATGCAGGTACATTTGAGTTTCCCAGGCAAATGAAAGCAGTGACACCAAAGTTTCTAGTTTCTGTTTGTGTCTCCCCTGAGGAGGTTTCAGGCCAGCAATGTCTTTCAGTACTATCTCTTTTGGTTTGGAAGCTATTGCTGGAAGTTTGGCATGTTTTGTAGATAAAGCTTCTCCGGCCGAGAAAAACAATTTTGGTGCACCATGAAGGTACATTTGAGTTTCCCAGGCAAACGAAAGCAGTGACACCAAAGTTTCTAGTTTCTGTTTGTGTCTCCCCTGAGGAGGTTTCAGGCCAGCTATGTCTTTCAGTACTATGTCTTTTAGTTTGGAAGCTATTGCTGGACGTTTGGTAGAAAAAGCTTCTCCGGCCGAGAAAAACACTTTTGGTGCACCATGCAGGTACATTTGAGTTTCCCAGGCAAACGAAAGCAGTGACACCAAAGTTTCTAGTTTCTGTTTGTGTCTCCCCTGAGGAGGTTTCAGGCCAGCTATGTCTTTCAGTACTATGTCTTTTGGTTTGGAAGCTATTGCTGGACGTTTGGTAGAAAAAGCTTCTCCGGCCGAGAAAAACACTTTTGGTGCACCATGCAGGTACATTTGAGTTTCCCAGGCAAACGAAAGCAGTGACACCAAAGTTTCTAGTTTCTGTTTGTGTCTCCCCTGAGGAGGTTTGAGGCCAGCTATGTCTTTCAGTACTATCTCTTTTGGTTTGGAAGCTATTGCTGGACGTTTGGTAGAAAAAGCTTCTCCCGCCGAGAAAAACACTTTTGGTGCACCATGCAGGTACATTTGAGTTTCCCAGGCAAACGAAAGCAGTGACACCAAAGTTTCTAGTTTCTGTTTGTGTCTCCCCTGAGGAGGTTTCAGGCCAGCTATGTCTTTCAGTACTATCTCTTTTGGTTTGGAAGGTATTACTGGACGTTTGGTAGAAAAAGCTTCTCCGGCCGAGAAAAACACTTTTGGTGCACCATGCAGGTACATTTGAGTTTCCCAGGCAAACGAAAGCAGTGACACCAAAGTTTCTAGTTTCTGTTTGTGTCTCCCCTGAGGAGGTTTCAGGCCAGCTATGTCTTTCAGTACTATCTCTTTTGGTTTGGAAGCTATTGCTGGACGTTTGGTAGAAAAAGCTGCCCGGCCGAGAAAAACAATTTTGGTGCACCATGCAGGTACATTTGAGTTTCCCAGGCAAACGAAAGCAGTGACACCAAAGTTTCTAGTTTCTGTTTGTGTCTCCCCTGAGGAGGTTTCAGGCCAGCAATGTCTTTCAGTAATATCTCTTTTGGTTTGGAAGCTATTGCTGGACGTTTGGTAGAAAAAGCTGCCCGGCCCAGAAAAACACTTTTGGTGCACCATGCAGGTACATTTGAGTTTCCCAGGCAAATGAAAGCAGTGACACCAAAGTTTCTAGTTTCTGTTTGTGTCTCCCCTGAGGAGGTTTCAGGCCAGCTATGTCTTTCAGTACTATCTCTTTTGGTTTGGAAGCTATTGCTGGAAGTTTGGCATGTTTTGTAGATAAAGCTTCTCCGGCCGAGAAAAACAATTTTGGTGCACCATGAAGGTACATTTGAGTTTCCCAGGCAAACGAAAGCAGTGACACCAAAGTTTCTAGTTTCTGTTTGTGTCTCCCCTGAGGAGGTTTCAGGCCAGCTATGTCTTTCAGTACTATGTCTTTTGGTTTGGAAGCTATTGCTGGACGTTTGGTAGAAAAAGCTTCTCCGGCCGAGAAAAACACTTTTGGTGCACCATGCAGGTACATTTGAGTTTCCCAGGCAAACGAAAGCAGTGACACCAAAGTTTCTAGTTTCTGTTTGTGTCTCCCCTGAGGAGGTTTCAGGCCAGCTATGTCTTTCAGTACTATGTCTTTTGGTTTGGAAGCTATTGCTGGACGTTTGGTAGAAAAAGCTTCTCCGGCCGAGAAAAACACTTTTGGTGCACCATGCAGGTACATTTGAGTTTCCCAGGCAAACGAAAGCAGTGACACCAAAGTTTCTAGTTTCTGTTTGTGTCTCCCCTGAGGAGGTTTGAGGCCAGCTATGTCTTTCAGTACTATCTCTTTTGGTTTGGAAGCTATTGCTGGACGTTTGGTAGAAAAAGCTGCCCGGCCGAGAAAAACAATTTTGGTGCACCATGCAGGTACATTTGAGTTTCCCAGGCAAACGAAAGCAGTGACACCAAAGTTTCTAGTTTCTGTTTGTGTCTCCCCTGAGGAGGTTTCAGGCCAGCAATGTCTTTCAGTACTATCTCTTTTGGTTTGGAAGCTATTGCTAAACGTTTGGTAGAAAAAGCTTCTCCGGCCGAGAGAAACACTTTTGGTGCACCATGCAGGTACATTTGAGTTTCCCAGGAAAACGAAAGCAGTGACACCAAAGTTTCTAGTTTCTGTTTGTGTCTCCCCTGAGGAGGTTTCAGGCCAGCAATGTCTTTCAGTACTATCTCTTTTGGTTTGGAAGCTATTGCTGGACGTTTGGCATGTTTGGTAAAAAAAGCTTCTCCGACCGAGAAAAATACTTTTGGTGCACCATGCAGGTACATTTGAGTTTCCCAGGCAAACGGAAGCAGTGACACCAAAGTTTCTAGTTTCTGTTTGTGTCTCCCCTGAGGAGGTTTCAGGCCAGCAATGTCTTTCAGTATAATCTCTTTTGGTTTGGAAGTTATTACTGGACGTTTGGTAGAAAAAGCTTCTCCGGCCGAGAAAAATACTTTTGGTGCACCATGCAGGTACATTTGAGTTTCCCAGGCAAACGAAAGCAGTGACACCAAAGTTTCTAGTTTCTGTTTGTCTCTCCCCTGAGGAGGTTTCAGGCCAGCTATGTCTTTCAGTACTATCTCTTTTGGTTTGGAAGCTATTGCTGGACGTTTGGTAGAAAAAACATCAATGGCCGAGAAAAACACTTTTGGTGCACCGTGCAGGTACATTTGAGTTTCCCAGGCAAACGAAAGCAGTGACACCAAAGTTTCTAGTTTCTGTTTGTGTCTCCCCTGAGGAGGTTTCAGGCCAGCTATGTCTTTCAGTACTATCTCTTTTGGTTTGGAAGCTATTGCTGGACGTTTGGTAGAAAAATCTGCCCGGCCGAGAAAAACACTTTTGGTGCACCATGCAGGTACATTTGAGTTTCCCAGGCAAACGAAAGCAGTGACACCAAAGTTTCTAGTTTCTGTTTGTGTCTCCCCTGAGGAGGTTTCAGGCCAGCTATGTCTTTCAGTACTATCTCTTTTGGTTTGGAAGCTATTGCTAGACGTTTGGTAGAAAAAGCTGCTCCAGCTGAGAGAAACACTTTTGGTGCACCATGCAGGTACATTTGAGTTTCCCAGGCAAACGAAAGCAGTGACACCAAAGTTTCTAGTTTCTGTTTGTGTCTCCCCTGAGGAGGTTTCAGGCCAGCTATGTCTTTCAGTACTATCTCTTTTGGTTTGGAAGCTATTGCTGGACGTTTGGTAGAAAAAGCTGCCCGGCCGAGAAAAACACTTTTGGTGCACCATGCAGGTACATTTGAGTTTCCCAGGCAAATGAAAGCAGTGACACCAAAGTTTCTAGTTTCTGTTTGTGTCTCCCCTGAGGAGGTTTCAGGCCAGCAATGTCTTTCAGTACTATCTCTTTTGGTTTGGAAGCTATTGCTGGAAGTTTGGCATGTTTTGTAGATAAAGCTTCTCCGGCCGAGAAAAACAATTTTGGTGCACCATGAAGGTACATTTGAGTTTCCCAGGCAAACGAAAGCAGTGACACCAAAGTTTCTAGTTTCTGTTTGTGTCTCCCCTGAGGAGGTTTCAGGCCAGCTATGTCTTTCAGTACTATGTCTTTTGGTTTGGAAGCTATTGCTGGACGTTTGGTAGAAAATGCTGCTCCGGCCGAGAAAAACACTTTTGGTGCACCATGCAGGTACATTTGAGTGTCCCAGGCAAACGAAAGCAGTGACACCAAAGTTTCTAGTTTCTATTTGTGTCTCCCCTGAGGAGGTTTCAGGCCAGCTATGTCTTTCAGTACTATCTCTTTTGGTTTGGAAGCTATTGCTGGACGTTTGGTAGAAAAAGCTTCTCCGGCCGAGAAAAACACTTTTGGTGCACCATGCAGGTACATTTGAGTTTCCCAGGCAAACAAAAGCAGTGACACCAAAGTTTCTAGTTTCTGTTTGTGTCTCCCCTGAGGAGGTTTCAGGCCAGCTATGTCTTTCAGTACTATCTCTTTTGGTTTGGAAGCTATTGCTGGAAGTTTGGCATTTTTGGTAGATAAAGCTTCTCCGGCCGAGAAAAACACTTTTGGTGCACCATGCAGGTACATTTGAGTTTCCCAGGCAAACGAAAGCAGTGACACCAAAGTTTCTAGTTTCTATTTGTGTCTCCCCTGAGGAGGTTTCAGGCCAGCAATGTCTTTCAGTACTATCTCTTTTGGTTTGGAAGCTATTGCTGGACGTTTGGCATGTTTGGTAAAAAAAGCTTCTCCGACCGAGAAAAATACATTTGGTGCACCATGCAGGTACATTTGAGTTTCCCAGGCAAACGGAAGCAGTGACACCAAAGTTTCTAGTTTCTGTTTGTGTCTCCCCTGAGGAGGTTTCAGGCCAGCAATGTCTTTCAGTACTATCTCTTTTGGTTTGGAAGCTATTACTGGACGTTTGGTAGAAAAAGCTTCTCCGGCCGAGAAAAACACTTTTGGTGCACCATGCAGGTACATTTGAGTTTCCCAGGCAAACAAAAGCAGTGACACCAAAGTTTCTAGTTTCTGTTTGTCTCTCCCCTGAGGAGGTTTCAGGCCAGCTATGTCTTTCAGTACTATCTCTTTTGGTTTGGAAGCTATTGCTGGACGTTTGGTAGAAAAAACATCAATGGCCGAGAAAAACACTTTTGGTGCAACATGCAGGTACATTTGAGTTTCCCAGGCAAACGAAATCAGTTACACCAAAGTTTCTAGTTTCTGTTTGTGTCTCCCCTGAGGAGGTTTCAGGCCAGCAATGTCTTTCAGTACTATCTCTTTTGGTTTGGAAGCTATTGCTGGACATTTGGTAGAAAAAGCTTCTCCGGCCGAGAAAAACACTTTTGGTGCACCATGCAGGTACATTTGAGTTTCCCAGGCAAACGAAAGCAGTGACACCAAAGTTTCTAGTTTCTGTTTGTGTCTCCCCTGAGGAGGTTTGAGGCCAGCTATGTCTTTCAGTACTATCTCTTTTGGTTTGGAAGCTATTGCTGGACGTTTGGTAGAAAAAGCTTCTCCGGCCGAGAAAAAAACATTTGGTGCACCATGCAGGTACATTTGAGTTTCCCAGGCAAACGAAAGCAGTGACACCAAAGTTTCTAGTTTCTGTTTGTGTCTCCCCTGAGGAGGTTTCAGGCCAGCAATGTCTTTCAGTACTATCTCTTTTGGTTTGGAAGGTATTACTGGACGTTTGGTAGAAAAAGCTTCTCCGGCCGAGAAAAACACTTTTGGTGCACCATGCAGGTACATTTGAGTTTCCCAGGCAAACGAAAGCAGTGACACCAAAGTTTCTAGTTTCTGTTTGTCTCTCCCCTGAGGAGGTTTCAGGCCAGCTATGTCTTTCAGTACTATCTCTTTTGGTTTGGAAGCTATTGCTGGACGTTTGGTAGAAAAAGCTTCTCCGGCCGAGAAAAACACTTTTGGTGCACCATGCAGGTACATTTGAGTTTCCCAGGCAAACGAAAGCAGTGACACCAAAGTTTCTAGTTTCTGTTTGTGTCTCCCCTGAGGAGGTTTCAGGCCAGCTATGTCTTTCAGTACTATCTCTTTTGGTTTGGAAGCTATTGCTGGACGTTTGGTAGAAAAAGCTTCTCCGGCCGAGAAAAACACTTTTGGTGCACCATGCAGGTACATTTGAGTTTCCCAGGCAAACGAAAGCAGTGACACCAAAGTTTCTAGTTTCTGTTTGTGTCTCCCCTGAGGAGGTTTGAGGCCAGCTATGTATTTCAGTACTATCTCTTTTGGTTTGGAAGCTATTGCTGGACGTTTGGTAGAAAAAGCTTCTCCGGCCGAGAAAAACACTTTTGGTGCACCATGCAGGTACATTTGAGTTTCCCAGGCAAACGAAAGCAGTGACACCAAAGTTTCTAGTTTCTGTTTGTGTCTCCCTTGAGGAGGTTTCAGGCCAGCAATGTCTTTCAGTACTATCTCTTTTGGTTTGGAAGCTATTGCTGGAAGTTTGGCATGTTTTGTAGATAAAGCTTCTCCGGCCGAGAAAAACACTTTTGGTGCACCATGCAGGTACATTTGAGTTTCCCAGGCAAACGAAAGCAGTGACACCAAAGTTTCTAGTTTCTATTTGTGTCTCCCCTGAGGAGGTTTCAGGCCAGCTATGTCTTTCAGTACTATCTCTTTTGGTTTGGAACATATTTCTGGACGTTTGGCATGTTTGGTAAAAAAAAGCTTCTCCGACCGAGAAAAATACATTTGGTGCACCATGCAGGTACATTTGAGTTTCCCAGGCAAACAAAAGCAGTGACACCAAAGTTTCTAGTTTCTGTTTGTGTCTCCCCTGAGGAGGTTTCAGGCCAGCTATGTCTTTCAGTACTATCTCTTTTGGTTTGGAAGCTATTGCTGGACGTTTGGTAGAAAAAGCTGCCCGGCCGAGAAAAACACTTTTGGTGCACCATGCAGGTACATTTGAGTTTCCCAGGCAAATGAAAGCAGTGACACCAAAGTTTCTAGTTTCTGTTTGTGTCTCCCCTGAGGAGGTTTCAGGCCAGCAATGTCTTTCAGTACTATCTCTTTTGGTTTGGAAGCTATTGCTGGAAGTTTGGCATGTTTTGTAGATAAAGCTTCTCCGGCCGAGAAAAACAATTTTGGTGCACCATGAAGGTACATTTGAGTTTCCCAGGCAAAAGAAAGCAGTGACACCAAAGTTTCTAGTTTCTGTTTGTGTCTCCCCTGAGGAGGTTTCTGGCCAGCTATGTCTTTCAGTACTATGTCTTTTGGTTTGGAAGCTATTGCTGGACGTTTGGTAGAAAATGCTGCTCCGGCCGAGAAAAACACTTTTGGTGCACCATGCAGGTACATTTGAGTGTCCCAGGCAAACGAAAGCAGTGACACCAAAGTTTCTAGTTTCTATTTGTGTCTCCCCTGAGGAGGTTTCAGGCCAGCTATGTCTTTCAGTACTATCTCTTTTGGTTTGGAAGCTATTGCTGGACGTTTGGTAGAAAAAGCTTCTCCGGCCGAGAAAAACACTTTTGGTGCACCATGCAGGTACATTTGAGTTTCCCAGGCAAACAAAAGCAGTGAAACCAAAGTTTCTAGTTTCTGTCTGTGTCTCCCCTGAGGAGGTTTCAGGCCAGCTATGTCTTTCAGTACTATCTCTTTTGGTTTGGAAGCTATTGCTGGAAGTTTGGCATGTTTGGTAGATAAAGCTTCTCCGGCCGAGAAAAACACTTTTGGTGCACCATGCAGGTACATTTGAGTTTCCCAGGCAAACGAAAGCAGTGACACCAAAGTTTCTAGTTTCTATTTGTGTCTCCCCTGAGGAGGTTTCAGGCCAGCAATGTCTTTCAGTACTATCTCTTTTGGTTTGGAAGCTATTGCTGGACGTTTGGCATGTTTGGTATAAAAAAGCTTCTCCGACCGAGAAAAATACTTTTGGTGCACCATGCAGGTACATTTGAGTTTCCCAGGCAAACGAAAGCAGTGACACCAAAGTTTCTAGTTTCTGTTTGTGTCTCCCCTGAGGAGATTTCAGGCCAGCTATGTCTTTCAGTACTATCTCTTTTGGTTTGGAAGCTATTGCTGGACGTTTGGTAGAAAAAGCTGCCCGGCCGAGAAAAACACTTTTGGTGCACCATGCAGGTACATTTGAGTTTCCCAGGCAAACGAAAGCAGTGACACCAAAGTTTCTAGTTTCTGTTTGTGTCTCCCCTGAGGAGGTTTCAGGCCAGCTATGTCTTTCAGTACTATCTCTTTTGGTTTGGAAGCTATTGCTGGACGTTTGGTAGAAAAAGCTGCCCGGCCGAGAAAAACACTTTTGGTGCACCATGCAGGTACATTTGAGTTTCCCAGGCAAACGAAAGCAGTGACACCAAAGTTTCTAGTTTCTGTTTGTGTCTCCCCTGAGGAGATTTCAGGCCAGTTATTTCTTTCAGTACTATCTCTTTTGGTTTGGAAGCTATTGCTGGACGTTTGGTAGAAAAAGCTTCTCCGGCCGAGAAAAACACTTTTGGTGCACCATGCAGGTACATTTGAGTTTCCCAGGCAAACGAAAGCGGTGAGACCAAAGTTTCTAGTTTCTGTCTGTGTCTCCCCTGAGGAGGTTTCAGGCCAGCAATGTCTTTCAGTACTATCTCTTTTGGTTTGGAAGCTATTGCTGGAAGTTTGGCATGTTTGGTAGGTAAAGCTTCTCCGGCCGAGAAAAACACTTTTGGTGCACCATGCAGGTACATTTGAGTGTCCCAGGCAAACAAAAGCAGTGACACCAAAGTTTCTAGTTTCTGTTTGTGTCTCCCCTGAGGAGGTTTCAGGCCAGCTATGTCTTTCAGTACTATCTCTTTTGATTTGGAAGCTATTGCTGGACGTTTGGTAGAAAAAACATCAATGGCTGAGAAAAACACTTTTGGTGCACCATGCAGGTACATTTGAGTTTCCCAGGCAAACGAAAGCAGTGACACCAATGTTTCTAGTTTATGTTTGTGTCTCCCCTGAGGAGGTTTCAGGCCAGCTATGTCTTTCAGTACTATCTCTTTTGGTTTGGAAGCTATTGCTGGACGTTTGGTAGAAAAAACTTCTCCGGCCGAGAAAAACACTTTTGGTGCACCATGCAGGTACATTTGAGTTTCCCAGGCAAACGAAAGCAGTGACACCAAAGTTTCTAGTTTCTGTTTGTGTCTCCCCTGAGGAGGTTTCAGGCCAGGTATGTCTTTCAGTACTATCTCTTTTGGTTTGGAAGCTATTGCTGGACGTTTGGTAGAAAAAACATCAATGGCCGAGAAAAACACTTTTGGTGCACCATGCAGGTACATTTGAGTTTCCCAGGCAAACGAAAGCAGTGACACCAAAGATTCTAGTTTCTGTTTGTGTCTCCCCTGAGGAGATTTCAGGCCAGTTATTTCTTTCAGTACTATCTCTTTTGGTTTGGAAGCTATTGCTGGACGTTTGGTAGAAAAAGCTTCTCCGGCCGAGAAAAACACTTTTGGTGCACCATGCAGGTACATTTGAGTTTCCCAGGCAAACGAAAGCGGTGAGACCAAAGTTTCTAGTTTCTGTCTGTGTCTCCCCTGAGGAGGTTTCAGGCCAGCAATGTCTTTCAGTACTATCTCTTTTGGTTTGGAAGCTATTGCTGGAAGTTTGGCATGTTTGGTAGGTAAAGCTTCTCCGGCCGAGAAAAACACTTTTGGTGCACCATGCAGGTACATTTGAGTGTCCCAGGCAAACGAAAGCAGTTACACCAAAGTTTCTAGTTTCTGTTTGTGTCTCCCCTGAGGAGGTTTCAGGCCAGCTATGTCTTTCAGTACTATCTCTTTTGATTTGGAAGCTATTGCTGGACGTTTGGTAGAAAAAGCTGCCCCGGCCGAGAAAAACACTTTTGGTGCACCATGCAGGTACATTTGAGTTTCCCAGGCAAACGAAAGCAGTGACACCAAAGTTTCTAGTTTCTGTTTGTGTCTCCCCTGAGGAGGTTTCAGGCCAGGTATGTCTTTCAGTACTATCTCTTTTGGTTTGGAAGCTATTGCTGGACGTTTGGTAGAAAAAACATCAATGGCCGAGAAAAACACTTTTGGTGCACCATGCAGGTACATTTGAGTTTCCCAGGCAAACGAAAGCAGTGACACCAAAGTTTCTAGTTTCTGTTTGTGTCTCCCCTGAGGAGGTTTCAGGCCAGCAATGTCTTTCAGTACTATCTCTTTTGGTTTGGAAGCTATTGCTGGACGTTTGGTAGAAAAAGCTGCTCCAGCTGAGAGAAACACTTTTGGTGCACCATGCAGGTACATTTGAGTTTCCCAGGCAAACGAAAGCAGTGACACCAAAGTTTCTAGTTTCTGTTTGTGTCTCCCCTGAGGAGGTTTCAGGCCAGTTATTTCTTTCAGTACTATCTCTTTTGGTTTGGAAGCTATTACTGGACGTTTGGTAGAAAAAGCTTCTCCGGCTGAGAAAAACACTTTTGGTGCACCATGCAGGTACATTTGAGTTTCCCAGGCAAACGAAAGCGGTGAGACCAAAGTTTCTAGTTTCTGTCTGTGTCTCCCCTGAGGAGGTTTCAGGCCAGCAATGTCTTTCAGTACTATCTCTTTTGGTTTGGAAGCTATTGCTGGAAGTTTGGCATGTTTGGTAGAAAAAGCTTCTCCGGCCGAGAAAAACACTTTTGGTGCACCATGCAGGTACATTTGAGTGTCCCAGGCAAACGAAAGCAGTTACACCAAAGTTTCTAGTTTCTGTTTGTGTTTCCCCTGAGGAGGTTTCAGGCCAGCTATGTCTTTCAGTCCTATCTCTTTTGGTTTGGAAGCTATTGCTGGACGTTTGGTAGAAAAAGCTGCTCAGGCTGAGAAAAACACTTTTGGTGCACCATGCAGGTACATTTGAGTTTCCCAGGCAAACGAAAGCAGTGACACCAAAGTTTCTAGTTTCTGTTTGTGTCTCCCCTGAGGAGGTTTCAGGCCAGCTATGTCTTTCAGTACTATCTCTTTTGGTTTGGAAGCTATTGCTGGACGTTTGGTAGAAAAAGCTGCCCGGCCGAGAAAAACACTTTTGGTGCACCATGCAGGTACATTTGAGTTTCCCAGGCAAACGAAAGCAGTGACACCAAAGTTTCTAGTTTCTGTTTGTGTCTCCCCTGAGGAGGTTTCAGGCCAGTTATTTCTTTCAGTACTATCTCTTTTGGTTTGGAAGCTATTACTGGACGTTTGGTAGAAAAAGCTTCTCCGGCCGAGAAAAACACTTTTGGTGCACCATGCAGGTACATTTGAGTTTCCCAGGCAAACGAAAGCGGTGAGACCAAAGTTTCTAGTTTCTGTCTGTGTCTCCCCTGAGGAGGTTTCAGGCCAGCAATGTCTTTCAGTACTATCTCTTTTGGTTTGGAAGCTATTGCTGGAAGTTTGGCATGTTTGGTAGGTAAAGCTTCTCCGGCCGAGAAAAACACTTTTGGTGCACCATGCAGGTACATTTGAGTGTCCCAGGCAAACGAAAGCAGTTACACCAAAGTTTCCAGTTTCTGTTTGTGTCTCCCCTGAGGAGGTTTCAGGCCAGCTATGTCTTTCAGTACTATCTCTTTTGGTTTGGAAGCTATTGCTGGACGTTTGGTAGAAAAAGCTGCTCCGGCCGAGAAAAACACTTTTGGTGCACCATGCAGGTACATTTGAGTTTCCCAGGCAAACGAAAGCAGTGACACCAAAGTTTCTAGTTTCTGTTTGTGTCTCCCCTGAGGAGATTTCAGGCCAGTTATTTCTTTCAGTACTATCTCTTTTGGTTTGGAAGCTATTGCTGGACGTTTGGTAGAAAAAGCTTCTCCGGCCGAGAAAAACACTTTTGGTGCACCATGCAGGTACATTTGAGTTTCCCAGGCAAACGAAAGCGGTGAGACCAAAGTTTCTAGTTTCTGTCTGTGTCTCCCCTGAGGAGGTTTCAGGCCAGCAATGTCTTTCAGTACTATCTCTTTTGGTTTGGAAGCTATTGCTGGAAGTTTGCCATGTTTGGTAGGTAAAGCTTCTCCGGCCGAGAAAAACACTTTTGGTGCACCATGCAGGTACATTTGAGTTTCCCAGGCAAACGAAAGCAGTTACACCAAAGTTTCTAGTTTCTGTTTGTGTCTCCCCTGAGGAGGTTTCAGGCCAGCTATGTCTTTCAGTACTATCTCTTTTGATTTGGAAGCTATTGCTGGACGTTTGGTAGAAAAAACATCTCTGGCCGAGAAAAACACTTTGGGTGCACCATGCAGGTACATTTGAGTTTCCCAGGCAAACGAAAGCAGTGACACCAAAGTTTCTAGTTTCTGTTTGTGTCTCCCCTGAGGAGGTTTCAGGCCAGCTATGTCTTTCAGTACTATCTCTTTTGGTTTGGAAGCTATTGCTGGACGTTTGGTAGAAAAAACATCAATGGCCGAGAAAAACACTTTTGGTGCACCATGCAGGTACATTTGAGTTTCCCAGGCAAACGAAAGCAGTGACACCAAAGTTTCTAGTTTCTGTTTGTGTCTCCCCTGAGGAGGTTTCAGGCCAGCAATGTCTTTCAGTACTATCTCTTTTGGTTTGGAAGCTATTGCTGGACGTTTGGTAGAAAAAGCTGCTCCAGCTGAGAGAAACACTTTTGGTGCACCATGCAGGTACATTTGAGTTTCCCAGGCAAACGAAAGCAGTGACACCAAAGTTTCTAGTTTCTGTTTGTGTCTCCCCTGAGGAGGTTTCAGGCCAGTTATTTCTTTCAGTACTATCTCTTTTGGTTTGGAAGCTATTACTGGACGTTTGGTAGAAAAAGCTTCTCCGGCTGAGAAAAACACTTTTGGTGCACCATGCAGGTACATTTGAGTTTCCCAGGCAAACGAAAGCGGTGAGACCAAAGTTTCTAGTTTCTGTCTGTGTCTCCCCTGAGGAGGTTTCAGGCCAGCAATGTCTTTCAGTACTATCTCTTTTGGTTTGGAAGCTATTGCTGGAAGTTTGGCATGTTTGGTAGAAAAAGCTTCTCCGGCCGAGAAAAACACTTTTGGTGCACCATGCAGGTACATTTGAGTGTCCCAGGCAAACGAAAGCAGTTACACCAAAGTTTCTAGTTTCTGTTTGTGTCTCCCCTGAGGAGGTTTCAGGCCAGCTATGTCTTTCAGTCCTATCTCTTTTGGTTTGGAAGCTATTGCTGGACGTTTGGTAGAAAAAGCTGCTCAGGCTGAGAAAAACACTTTTGGTGCACCATGCAGGTACATTTGAGTTTCCCAGGCAAACGAAAGCAGTGACACCAAAGTTTCTAGTTTCTGTTTGTGTCTCCCCTGAGGAGGTTTCAGGCCAGCTATGTCTTTCAGTACTATGTCTTTTGGTTTGGAAGCTATTGCTGGACGTTTGGTAGAAAATGCTGCTCCGGCCGAGAAAAACACTTTTGGTGCACCATGCAGGTACATTTGAGTGTCCCAGGAAAACGAAAGTTGTGACACCAAAGTTTCTAGTTTCTATTTGTGTCTCCCCTGAGGAGGTTTCAGGCCAGCTATGTCTTTCAGTACTATCTCTTTTGGTTTGGAAGCTATTGCTGGACGTTTGGTAGAAAAAGCTGCTCCGGCCGAGAAAAACACTTTTGGTGCACCATGCAGGTACATTTGAGTTTCCCAGGCAAACGAAAGCAGTGACACCAAAGTTTCTAGTTTCTGTTTGTGTCTCCCCTGAGGAGGTTTCAGGCCAGCTATGTCTTTCAGTACTATCTCTTTTGGTTTGGAAGCTATTGCTGGACGTTTGGTAGAAAAAGCTGCCCGGCCGAGAAAAACACTTTTGGTGCACCATGCAGGTACATTTGAGTTTCCCAGGCAAACGAAAGCAGTGACACCAAAGTTTCTAGTTTCTGTTTGTGTCTCCCCTGAGGAGGTTTCAGGCCAGTTATTTCTTTCAGTACTATCTCTTTTGGTTTGGAAGCTATTGCTGGACGTTTGGTAGAAAAAGCTTCTCCGGCCGAGAAAAACACTTTTGGTGCACCATGCAGGTACATTTGAGTTTCCCAGGCAAACGAAAGCGGTGAGACCAAAGTTTCTAGTTTCTGTCTGTGTCTCCCCTGAGGAGGTTTCAGGCCAGCAATGTCTTTCAGTACTATCTCTTTTGGTTTGGAAGCTATTGCTGGAAGTTTGGCATGTTTGGTAGGTAAAGCGTCTCCGGCCAAGAAAAACACTTTTGGTGCACCATGCAGGTACATTTGAGTGTCCCAGGCAAACGAAAGCAGTTACACCAAAGTTTCCAGTTTCTGTTTGTGTCTCCCCTGAGGAGGTTTCAGGCCAGCTATGTCTTTCAGTACTATCTCTTTTGGTTTGGAAGCTATTGCTGGACGTTTGGTAGAAAAAGCTGCTCCGGCCGAGAAAAACACTTTTGGTGCACCATGCAGGTACATTTGAGTTTCCCAGGCAAACGAAAGCAGTGACACCAAAGTTTCTAGTTTCTGTTTGTGTCTCCCCTGAGGAGGTTTCAGGCCAGCTATGTCTTTCAGTACTATCTCTTTTGGTTTGGAAGCTATTGCTGGACGTTTGGTAGAAAAAGCTTCTCCGGCCGAGAAAAACACTTTTGGTGCACCATGCAGGTACATTTGAGTTTCCCAGGCAAACGAAAGCAGTGACACCAAAGTTTCTAGTTTCTGTTTGTGTCTCCCCTGAGGAGGTTTCAGGCCAGCTATGTCTTTCAGTACTATCTCTTTTGGTTTGGAAGCTATTGCTAAACGTTTGGTAGAAAAAGCTTCTCCGGCCGAGAGAAACACTTTTGGTGCACCATGCAGGTACATTTGAGTTTCCCAGGCAAACGAAAGCAGTGACACCAAAGTTTCTAGTTTCTGTTTGTGTCTCCCCTGAGGAGGTTTCAGGCCAGCTATGTCTTTCAGTACTATCTCTTTTGGTTTGGAAGCTATTGCTGGACGTTTGGTAGAAAAAGCTACTCCAGCTGAGAGAAACACTTTTGGTGCACCATGCAGGTACATTTGAGTTTCCCAGGCAAACGAAAGCAGTGACACCAAAGTTTCTAGTTTCTGTTTGTGTCTCCCCTGAGGAGGTTTCAGGCCAGCTATGTCTTTCAGTACTATCTCTTTTGGTTTGGAAGCTATTGCTGGACGTTTGGTAGAAAAAGCTTCTCCGGCCGAGAAAAACACTTTTGGTGCACCATGCAGGTACATTTGAGTGTCCCAGGCAAACGAAAGCAGTTACACCAAAGTTTCTAGTTTCTGTTTGTGTCTCCCCTGAGGAGGTTTCAGGCCAGCTATGTCTTTCAGTACTATCTCTTTTGGTTTGGAAGCTATTGCTGGAAGTTTGGCATGTTTTGTAGATAAATCTTCTCCGGCCGAGAAAAACAATTTTGGTGCACCATGAAGGTACATTTGAGTTTCCCAGGCAAACGAAAGCAGTGACTCCAAAGTTTCTAGTTTCTGTTTGTGTCTCCCCTGAGGAGGTTTCAGGCCAGCTATGTCTTTCAGTACTATGTCTTTTGGTTTGGAAGCTATTGCTGGACGTTTGGTAGAAAATGCTGCTCCGGCCGAGAAAAACACTTTTGGTGCACCATGCAGGTACATTTGAGTGTCCCAGGCAAACGAAAGTTGTGACACCAAAGTTTCTAGTTTTTTTTTGTGTCTCCCCTGAGGAGGTTTCAGGCCAGCTATGTCTTTCAGTACTATCTCTTTTGGTTTGGAAGCTATTGCTGGACGTTTGGTAGAAAAAGCTGCTCCGGCCGAGAAAAACACTTTTGGTGCACCATGCAGGTACATTTGAGTTTCCCAGGCAAACGAAAGCAGTGACACCAAAGTTTCTAGTTTCTGTTTGTGTCTCCTCTGAGGAGGTTTCAGGCCAGCTATGTCTTTCAGTACTATCTCTTTTGGTTTGGAAGCTATTGCTGGACGTTTGGTAGAAAAAGCTGCCCGGCCGAGAAAAACACTTTTGGTGCACCATGCAGGTACATTTGAGTTTCCCAGGCAAACGAAAGCAGTGACACCAAAGTTTCTAGTTTCTGTTTGTGTCTCCCCTGAGGAGGTTTCAGGCCAGTTATTTCTTTCAGTACTATCTCTTTTGGTTTGGAAGCTATTGCTGGACGTTTGGTAGAAAAAGCTTCTCCGGCCGAGAAAAACACTTTTGGTGCACCATGCAGGTACATTTGAGTTTCCCAGGCAAACGAAAGCGGTGAGACCAAAGTTTCTAGTTTCTGTCTGTGTCTCCCCTGAGGAGGTTTCAGGCCAGCAATGTCTTTCAGTACTATCTCTTTTGGTTTGGAAGCTATTGCTGGAAGTTTGGCATGTTTGGTAGGTAAAGCTTCTCCGGCCGAGAAAAACACTTTTGGTGCACCATGCAGGTACATTTGAGTGTCCCAGGCAAACGAAAGCAGTTACACCAAAGTTTCTAGTTTCTGTTTGTGTCTCCCCTGAGGAGGTTTCAGGCCAGCTATGTCTTTCAGTACTATCTCTTTTGGTTTGGAAGCTATTGCTGGACGTTTGGTAGAAAAAGCTGCTCAGGCTGAGAAAAACACTTTTGGTGCACCATGCAGGTACATTTGAGTTTCCCAGGCAAACGAAAGCAGTGACACCAAAGTTTCTAGTTTCTGTTTGTGTCTCCCCTGAGGAGGTTTCAGGCCAGCTATGTCTTTCAGTACTATCTCTTTTGGTTTGGAAGCTATTGCTGGACGTTTGGTAGAAAAACCTGCTCCGGCCGAGAAAAACACTTTTGGTGCACCATGCAGGTACATTTGAGTTTCCCAGGCAAACGAAAGCAGTGACACCAAAGTTTCTAGTTTCTGTTTGTGTCTCCCCTGAGGAGGTTTCAGGCCAGCTATGTCTTTCAGTACTATCTCTTTTGGTTTGGAAGCTATTGCTGGACGTTTGGTAGATAAAGCTGCCCGGCCGAGAAAAACACTTTTGGTGCACCATGCAGGTACATTTGAGTTTCCCAGGCAAACGAAAGCAGTGACACCAAAGTTTCTAGTTTCTGTTTGTGTCTCCCCTGAGGAGGTTTCAGGCCAGTTATTTCTTTCAGTACTATCTCTTTTGGTTTGGAAGCTATTGCTGGACGTTTGGTAGAAAAAGCTTCTCCGGACGAGAAAAACACTTTTGGTGCACCATGCAGGTACATTTGAGTTTCCCAGGCAAACGAAAGCGGTGAGACCAAAGTTTCTAGTTTCTGTCTGTGTCTCCCCTGAGGAGGTTTCAGGCCAGCAATGTCTTTCAGTACTATCTCTTTTGGTTTGGAATCTATTGCTGGAAGTTTGGCATGTTTTGTAGATAAAGCTTCTCCGGCCGAGAAAAACACTTTTGGTGCACCATGCAGGTACATTTGAGTGTCCCAGGCAAACGAAAGCAGTGACATCAAAGTTTCCAGTTTCTGTTTGTGTCTCCCCTGAGGAGGTTTCAGGCCAGCTATGTCTTTCAGTACTATCTCTTTTGGTTTGGAAGCTATTGCTGGACGTTTGGTAGAAAAAGCTGCTCCGGCCGAGAAAAACACTTTTGTTGCACCATGCAGGTACATTTGAGTTTCCCAGGCAAACGAAAGCAGTGACACCAAAGTTTCTAGTTTCTGTTTGTGTCTCCCCTGAGGAGGTTTCAGGCCAGCTATGTCTTTCAGTACTATCTCTTTTGGTTTGGAAGCTATTGCTGGACGTTTGGTAGAAAAAGCTTCTCCGGCCGAGAAAAACACTTTTGGTGCACCATGCAGGTACATTTGAGTTTCCCAGGCAAACGAAAGCAGTGACACCAAAGTTTCTAGTTTCTGTTTGTGTCTCCCCTGAGGAGGTTTCAGGCCAGCTATGTCTTTCAGTACTATCTCTTTTGGTTTGGAAGCTATTGCTGGACGTTTGGTAGAAAAAGCTGCTCAGGCTGAGAAAAACACCTTTGGTGCACCATGCAGGTACATTTGAGTTTCCCAGGCAAACGAAAGCAGTGACACCAAAGTTTCTAGTTTCTGTTTGTGTCTCCCCTGAGGAGGTTTCAGGCCAGCTATGTCTTTCAGTACTATGTCTTTTGGTTTGGAAGCTATTGCTGGACGTTTGGTAGAAAATGCTGCTCCGGCCGAGAAAAACAATTTTGGTGCAACATGCAGGTACATTTGAGTGTCCCAGGCAAACGAAAGTTGTGACACCAAAGTTTCTAGTTTCTATTTGTGTCCCCCCTGAGGAGGTTTCAGGCCAGCTATGTCTTTCAGTACTATCTCTTTTGGTTTGGAAGCTATTGCTGGACGTTTGGTAGAAAAAGCTGCTCCGGCCGAGAAAAACACTTTTGGTGCACCATGCAGGTACATTTGAGTTTCCCAGGCAAACGAAAGCAGTGACACCAAAGTTTCTAGTTTCTGTTTGTGTCTCCCCTGAGGAGGTTTCAGGCCAGCTATGTCTTTCAGTACTATCTCTTTTGGTTTGGAAGCTATTGCTGGACGTTTGGTAGAAAAAGCTGCCCGGCCGAGAAAAACACTTTTGGTGCACCATGCAGGTACATTTGAGTTTCCCAGGCAAACGAAAGCAGTGACACCAAAGTTTCTAGTTTCTGTTTGTGTCTCCCCTGAGGAGGTTTCAGGCCAGTTATTTCTTTCAGTACTATCTCTTTTGGTTTGGAAGCTATTGCTGGACGTTTGGTAGAAAAAGCTTCTCCGGCCGAGAAAAACACTTTTGGTGCACCATGCAGGTACATTTGAGTTTCCCAGGCAAACGAAAGCGGTGAGACCAAAGTTTCTAGTTTCTGTCTGTGTCTCCCCTGAGGAGGTTTCAGGCCAGCAATGTCTTTCAGTACTATCTCTTTTGGTTTGGAAGCTATTGCTGGAAGTTTGGCATGTTTGGTAGGTAAAGCTTCTCCGGCCGAGAAAAACACTTTTGGTGCACCATGCAGGTACATTTGAGTGTCCCAGGCAAACGAAAGCAGTGACACCAAAGTTTCCAGTTTCTGTTTGTGTCTCCCCTGAGGAGGTTTCAGGCCAGCTATGTCTTTCAGTACTATCTCTTTTGGTTTGGAAGCTATTGCTGGACGTTTGGTAGAAAAAGCTTCTCCGGACGAGAAAAACACTTTTGGTGCACCATGCAGGTACATTTGAGTTTCCCAGGCAAACGAAAGCGGTGAGACCAAAGTTTCTAGTTTCTGTCTGTGTCTCCCCTGAGGAGGTTTCAGGCCAGCAATGTCTTTCAGTACTATCTCTTTTGGTTTGGAATCTATTGCTGGAAGTTTGGCATGTTTTGTAGATAAAGCTTCTCCGGCCGAGAAAAACACTTTTGGTGCACCATGCAGGTACATTTGAGTGTCCCAGGCAAACGAAAGCAGTGACACCAAAGTTTCCAGTTTCTGTTTGTGTCTCCCCTGAGGAGGTTTCAGGCCAGCTATGTCTTTCAGTACTATCTCTTTTGGTTTGGAAGCTATTGCTGGACGTTTGGTAGAAAAAGCTGCTCCGGCCGAGAAAAACACTTTTGTTGCACCATGCAGGTACATTTGAGTTTCCCAGGCAAACGAAAGCAGTGACACCAAAGTTTCTAGTTTCTGTTTGTGTCTCCCCTGAGGAGGTTTCAGGCCAGCTATGTCTTTCAGTACTATCTCTTTTGGTTTGGAAGCTATTGCTGGACGTTTGGTAGAAAAAGCTTCTCCGGCCGAGAAAAACACTTTTGGTGCACCATGCAGGTACATTTGAGTTTCCCAGGCAAACGAAAGCAGTGACACCAAAGTTTCTAGTTTCTGTTTGTGTCTCCCCTGAGGAGGTTTCAGGCCAGCTATGTCTTTCAGTACTATCTCTTTTGGTTTGGAAGCTATTGCTGGACGTTTGGTAGAAAAAGCTGCTCAGGCTGAGAAAAACACCTTTGGTGCACCATGCAGGTACATTTGAGTTTCCCAGGCAAACGAAAGCAGTGACACCAAAGTTTCTAGTTTCTGTTTGTGTCTCCCCTGAGGAGGTTTCAGGCCAGCTATGTCTTTCAGTACTATGTCTTTTGGTTTGGAAGCTATTGCTGGACGTTTGGTAGAAAATGCTGCTCCGGCCGAGAAAAACAATTTTGGTGCAACATGCAGGTACATTTGAGTGTCCCAGGCAAACGAAAGTTGTGACACCAAAGTTTCTAGTTTCTATTTGTGTCCCCCCTGAGGAGGTTTCAGGCCAGCTATGTCTTTCAGTACTATCTCTTTTGGTTTGGAAGCTATTGCTGGAAGTTTGGCATGTTTGGTAGGTAAAGCTTCTCCGGCCGAGAAAAACACTTTTGGTGCACCATGCAGGTACATTTGAGTGTCCCAGGCAAACGAAAGCAGTGACACCAAAGTTTCCAGTTTCTGTTTGTGTCTCCCCTGAGGAGGTTTCAGGCCAGCTATGTCTTTCAGTACTATCTCTTTTGGTTTGGAAGCTATTGCTGGACGTTTGGTAGAAAAAGCTTCTCTGGCCGAGAAAAACACTTTTGGTGCACCATGCAGGTACATTTGAGTTTCCCAGGCAAACGAAAGCAGTGACACCAAAGTTTCTAGTTTCTGTTTGTGTCTCCCCTGAGGAGGTTTCAGGCCAGCTATGTCTTTCAGTACTATCTCTTTTGGTTTGGAAGCTATTGCTAAACGTTTGGTAGAAAAAGCTTCTCCGGCCGAGAAAAACACTTTTGGTGCACCATGCAGGTACATTTGAGTTTCCCAGGCAAACGAAAGCAGTGACACCAAAGTTTCTAGTTTCTGTTTGTGTCTCCCCTGAGGAGGTTTCAGGCCAGCAATGTCTTTCAGTACTATCTCTTTTGGTTTGGAAGCTATTGCTGGACGTTTGGTAGAAAAAGCTACTCCAGCTGAGAGAAACACTTTTGGTGCACCATGCAGGTACATTTGAGTTTCCCAGGCAAACGAAAGCAGTGACACCAAAGTTTCTAGTTTCTGTTTGTGTCTCCCCTGAGGAGGTTTCAGGCCAGCTATGTCTTTCAGTACTATGTCTTTTGGTTTGGAAGCTATTGCTGGACGTTTGGTAGAAAATGCTGCTCCGGCCGAGAAAAACACTTTTGGTGCAACATGCAGGTACATTTGAGTTTCCCAGGCAAACGAAAGTTGTGACACCAAAGTTTCTAGTTTCTATTTGTGTCTCCCCTAAGGAGGTTTAAGGCCAGCTATGTCTTTCAGTACTATCTCTTTTGGTTTGGAAGCTATTGCTGGACGTTTGGTAGAAAAAGCTGCTCCGGCCGAGAAAAACACTTTTGGTGCACCATGCAGGTACATTTGAGTTTCCCAGGCAAACGAAAGCAGTGACACCAAAGTTTCTAGTTTCTGTTTGTGTCTCCCCTGAGGAGGTTTCAGGCCAGCTATGTCTTTCAGTACTATCTCTTTTGGTTTGGAAGCTATTGCTGGACGTTTGGTAGAAAAAGCTGCCCGGCCGAGAAAAACACTTTTGGTGCACCATGCAGGTACATTTGAGTTTCCCAGGCAAACGAAAGCAGTGACACCAAAGTTTCTAGTTTCTGTTTGTGTCTCCCCTGAGGAGGTTTCAGGCCAGTTATTTCTTTCAGTACTATCTCTTTTGGTTTGGAAGCTATTGCTGGACGTTTGGTAGAAAAAGCTTCTCCGGCCGAGAAAAACACTTTTGGTGCACCATGCAGGTACATTTGAGTTTCCCAGGCAAACGAAAGCGGTGAGACCAAAGTTTCTAGTTTCCGTCTGTGTCTCCCCTGAGGAGGTTTCAGGCCAGCTATGTCTTTCAGTACTATCTCTTTTGGTTTGGAAGCTATTGCTGGACGTTTGGTAGAAAAAGCTGCCCGGCCGAGAAAAACACTTTTGGTGCACCATGCAGGTACATTTGAGTTTCCCAGGCAAACGAAAGCAGTGACACCAAAGTTTCTAGTTTCTGTTTGTGTCTCCCCTGAGGAGGTTTCAGGCCAGTTATTTCTTTCAGTACTATCTCTTTTGGTTTGGAAGCTATTGCTGGACGTTTGGTAGAAAAAGCTTCTCCGGCCGAGAAAAACACTTTTGGTGCACCATGCAGGTACATTTGAGTTTCCCAGGCAAACGAAAGCGGTGAGACCAAAGTTTCTAGTTTCTGTCTGTGTCTCCCCTGAGGAGGTTTCAGGCCAGCAATGTCTTTCAGTACTATCTCTTTTGGTTTGGAAGCTATTGCTGGAAGTTTGGCATGTTTGGTAGGTAAAGCTTCTCCGGCCGAGAAAAACACTTTTGGTGCACCATGCAGGTACATTTGAGTGTCCCAGGCAAACGAAAGCAGTGACACCAAAGTTTCCAGTTTCTGTTTGTGTCTCCCCTGAGGAGGTTTCAGGCCAGCTATGTCTTTCAGTACTATCTCTTTTGGTTTGGAAGCTATTGCTGGACGTTTGGTAGAAAAAGCTTCTCTGGCCGAGAAAAACACTTTTGGTGCACCATGCAGGTACATTTGAGTTTCCCAGGCAAACGAAAGCAGTGACACCAAAGTTTCTAGTTTCTGTTTGTGTCTCCCCTGAGGAGGTTTCAGGCCAGCTATGTCTTTCAGTACTATCTCTTTTGGTTTGGAAGCTATTGCTAAACGTTTGGTAGAAAAAGCTTCTCCGGCCGAGAAAAACACTTTTGGTGCACCATGCAGGTACATTTGAGTTTCCCAGGCAAACGAAAGCAGTGACACCAAAGTTTCTAGTTTCTGTTTGTGTCTCCCCTGAGGAGGTTTCAGGCCAGCAATGTCTTTCAGTACTATCTCTTTTGGTTTGGAAGCTATTGCTGGACGTTTGGTAGAAAAAGCTACTCCAGCTGAGAGAAACACTTTTGGTGCACCATGCAGGTACATTTGAGTTTCCCAGGCAAACGAAAGCAGTGACACCAAAGTTTCTAGTTTCTGTTTGTGTCTCCCCTGAGGAGGTTTCAGGCCAGCTATGTCTTTCAGTACTATGTCTTTTGGTTTGGAAGCTATTGCTGGACGTTTGGTAGAAAATGCTGCTCCGGCCGAGAAAAACACTTTTGGTGCAACATGCAGGTACATTTGAGTTTCCCAGGCAAACGAAAGTTGTGACACCAAAGTTTCTAGTTTCTATTTGTGTCTCCCCTAAGGAGGTTTAAGGCCAGCTATGTCTTTCAGTACTATCTCTTTTGGTTTGGAAGCTATTGCTGGACGTTTGGTAGAAAAAGCTGCTCCGGCCGAGAAAAACACTTTTGGTGCACCATGCAGGTACATTTGAGTTTCCCAGGCAAACGAAAGCAGTGACACCAAAGTTTCTAGTTTCTGTTTGTGTCTCCCCTGAGGAGGTTTCAGGCCAGCTATGTCTTTCAGTACTATCTCTTTTGGTTTGGAAGCTATTGCTGGACGTTTGGTAGAAAAAGCTGCCCGGCCGAGAAAAACACTTTTGGTGCACCATGCAGGTACATTTGAGTTTCCCAGGCAAACGAAAGCAGTGACACCAAAGTTTCTAGTTTCTGTTTGTGTCTCCCCTGAGGAGGTTTCAGGCCAGTTATTTCTTTCAGTACTATCTCTTTTGGTTTGGAAGCTATTGCTGGACGTTTGGTAGAAAAAGCTTCTCCGGCCGAGAAAAACACTTTTGGTGCACCATGCAGGTACATTTGAGTTTCCCAGGCAAACGAAAGCGGTGAGACCAAAGTTTCTAGTTTCCGTCTGTGTCTCCCCTGAGGAGGTTTCAGGCCAGCAATGTCTTTCAGTACTATCTCTTTTGGTTTGGAAGCTATTGCTGGACGTTTGGTAGAAAAAGCTTCTCCGGCCGAGAAAAACACTTTTGGTGCACCATCCAGGTACATTTGAGTTTCCCAGGCAAACGAAAGCGGTGAGACCAAAGTTTCTAGTTTCTGTCTGTGTCTCCCCTGAGGAGGTTTCAGGCCAGCAATGTCTTTCATTACTATCTCTTTTGGTTTGGAAGCTATTGCTGGAAGTTTGGCATGTTTGGTAGGTAAAGCTTCTCCGGCCGAGAAAAACACTTTTGGTGCACCATGCAGGTACATTTGAGTTTCCCAGGCAAACGAAAGCAGTTACACCAAAGTTTCTAGTTTCTGTTTGTGTCTCCCCTGAGGAGGTTTCAGGCCAGCTATGTCTTTCAGTACTATCTCTTTTGGTTTGGAAGCTATTGCTGGATGTTTGGTAGAAAAAGCTGCTCAGGCTGAGAAAAACACTTTTGGTGCACCATGCAGGTACATTTGAGTTTCCCAGGCAAACGAAAGCAGTGACACCAAAGTTTCTAGTTTCTGTTTGTGTCTCCCCTGAGGAGGTTTCAGGCCAGCTATGTCTTTCAGTACTATCTCTTTTGGTTTGGAAGCTATTGCTGGACGTTTTGTAGAAAAAGCTGCTCAGGCTGAGAAAAACACTTTTGGTGCACCATGCAGGTACATTTGAGTTTCCCAGGCAAACGAAAGCAGTGACACCAAAGTTTCTAGTTTCTGTTTGTGTCTCCCCTGAGGAGGTTTCAGGCCAGCTATGTCTTTCAGTACTATCTCTTTTGGTTTGGAAGCTATTGCTGGACGTTTGGTAGAAAAAGCTTCTCCGGCCGAGAAAAACACTTTTGGTGCACCATGCAGGTACATTTGAGTTTCCCAGGCAAACGAAAGCAGTGACACCAAAGTTTCTAGTTTCTGTTTGTGTCTCCCCTGAGGAGGTTTCAGGCCAGCTATGTCTTTCAGTACTATCTCTTTTGGTTTGGAAGCTATTGCTAAACGTTTGGTAGAAAAAGCTTCTCCGGCCGAGAGAAACACTTTTGGTGCACCATGCAGGTACATTTGAGTTTCCCAGGCAAACGAAAGCAGTGACACCAAAGTTTCTAGTTTCTGTTTGTGTCTCCCCTGAGGAGGTTTCAGGCCAGCAATGTCTTTCAGTACTATCTCTTTTGGTTTGGAAGCTATTGCTGGACGTTTGGTAGAAAAAGCTACTCCAGCTGAGAGAAACACTTTTGGTGCACCATGCAGGTACATTTGAGTTTCCCAGGCAAACGAAAGCAGTGACACCAAAGTTTCTAGTTTCTGTTTGTGTCTCCCCTGAGGAGGTTTCAGGCCAGCTATGTCTTTCAGTACTATGTCTTTTGGTTTGGAAGCTATTGCTGGACGTTTGGTAGAAAATGCTGCTCCGGCCGAGAAAAACACTTTTGGTGCAACATGCAGGTACATTTGAGTGTCCCAGGCAAACGAAAGTTGTGACACCAAAGTTTCTAGTTTCTATTTGTGTCTCCCCTGAGGAGGTTTCAGGCCAGCTATGTCTTTCAGTACTATCTCTTTTGGTTTGGAAGCTATTGCTGGACGTTTGGTAGAAAAAGCTGCTCCGGCCGAGAAAAACACTTTTGGTGCACCATGCAGGTACATTTGAGTTTCCCAGGCAAACGAAAGCAGTGACACCAAAGTTTCTAGTTTCTGTTTGTGTCTCCCCTGAGGAGGTTTCAGGCCAGCTATGTCTTTCAGTACTATCTCTTTTGGTTTGGAAGCTATTGCGTGACGTTTGGTAGAAAAAGCTGCCCGGCCGAGAAAAACACTTTTGGTGCACCATGCAGGTACATTTGAGTTTCCCAGGCAAACGAAAGCAGTGACACCAAAGTTTCTAGTTTCTGTTTGTGTCTCCCCTGAGGAGGTTTCAGGCCAGTTATTTCTTTCAGTACTATCTCTTTTGGTTTGGAAGCTATTGCTGGACGTTTGGTAGAAAAAGCTTCTCCGGCCGAGAAAAACACTTTTGGTGCACCATGCAGGTACATTTGAGTTTCCCAGGCAAACGAAAGCAGTGACACCAAAGTTTCTAGTTTCTGTTTGTGTCTCCCCTGAGGAGGTTTCAGGCCAGCTATGTCTTTCAGTACTATCTCTTTTGGTTTGGAAGCTATTGCTATACGTTTGGTAGAAAAAGCTTCTCCGGCCGAGAGAAACACTTTTGGTGCACCATGCATGTACATTTGAGTTTCCCAGGCAAACGAAAGCAGTGACACCAAAGTTTCTAGTTTCTGTTTGTGTCTCCCCTGAGGAGGTTTCAGGCCAGCAATGTCTTTCAGTACTATCTCTTTTGGTTTGGAAGCTATTGCGGGAAGTTTGGTATGTTTGGTAGGTAAAGCTTCTCCGGCCGAGAAAAACACTTTTGGTGCACCATGCAGGTACATTTGAGTGTCCCAGGCAAACGAAAGCAGTTACACCAAAGTTTCTAGTTTCTGTTTGTGTCTCCCCTGAGGAGGTTTCAGGCCAGCTATGTCTTTCAGTACTATCTCTTTTGGTTTGGAAGCTATTTCTGGACGTTTGGTAGAAAAAGCTGCTCAGGCTGAGAAAAACACTTTTGGTGCACCATGCAGGTACATTTGAGTTTCCCAGGCAAACGAAAGCAGTGACACCAAAGTTTCTAGTTTCTGTTTGTGTCTCCCCTGAGGAGGTTTCAGGCCAGCTATGTCTTTCAGTACTATCTCTTTTGGTTTGGAAGCTATTGCTGGACGTTTGGTAGAAAAAGCTGCTCCGGCCGAGAAAAACACTTTTGGTGCACCATGCAGGTACATTTGAGTTTCCCAGGCAAACGAAAGCAGTGACACCAAAGTTTCTAGTTTCTGTTTGTGTCTCCCCTGAGGAGGTTTCAGGCCAGCTATGTCTTTCAGTACTATCTCTTTTGGTTTGGAAGCTATTGCGTGACGTTTGGTAGAAAAAGCTGCCCGGCCGAGAAAAACACTTTTGGTGCACCATGCAGGTACATTTGAGTTTCCCAGGCAAACGAAAGCAGTGACACCAAAGTTTCTAGTTTCTGTTTGTGTCTCCCCTGAGGAGGTTTCAGGCCAGTTATTTCTTTCAGTACTATCTCTTTTGGTTTGGAAGCTATTGCTGGACGTTTGGTAGAAATAGCTTCTCCGGCCGAGAAAAACACTTTTGGTGCACCATGCAGGTACATTTGAGTTTCCCAGGCAAACGAAAGCAGTGACACCAAAGTTTCTAGTTTCTGTTTGTGTCTCCCCTGAGGAGGTTTCAGGCCAGCTATGTCTTTCAGTACTATGTCTTTTGGTTTGGAAGCTATTGCTGGACGTTTGGTAGAAAAAGCTTCTCCGGCCGAGAGAAACACTTTTGGTGCACCATGCAGGTACATTTGAGTTTCCCAGGCAAACGAAAGCAGTGACACCAAAGTTTCTAGTTTCTGTTTGTGTCTCCCCTGAGGAGGTTTCAGGCCAGCAATGTCTTTCAGTACTATCTCTTTTGGTTTGGAAGCTATTGCGGGAAGTTTGGTATGTTTGGTAGGTAAAGCTTCTCCGGCCGAGAAAAACACTTTTGGTGCACCATGCAGGTACATTTGAGTGTCCCAGGCAAACGAAAGCAGTTACACCAAAGTTTCTAGTTTCTGTTTGTGTCTCCCCTGAGGAGGTTTCAGGCCAGCTATGTCTTTCAGTACTATCTCTTTTGGTTTGGAAGCTATTGCGTGACGTTTGGTAGAAAAAGCTGCTCAGGCTGAGAAAAACACTTTTGGTGCACCATGCAGGTACATTTGAGTTTCCCAGGCAAACGAAAGCAGTGACACCAAAGTTTCTAGTTTCTGTTTGTGTCTCCCCTGAGGAGGTTTCAGGCCAGCTATGTCTTTCAGTACTATCTCTTTTGGTTTGGAAGCTATTGCTGGAAGTTTGGCATGTTTTGTAGATAAAGCTTCTCCGGCCGAGAAAAACACTTTTGGTGCACCATGAAGGTACATTTGAGTTTCCCAGGCAAACGAAAGCAGTGACACCAAAGTTTCTAGTTTCTGTTTGTTTCTCCCCTGAGGAGGTTTCAGGCCAGCTATGTCTTTCAGTACTATGTCTTTTGGTTTGGAAGCTATTGCTGGACGTTTGGTAGAAAATGCTGCTCCGGCCGAGAAAAACACTTTTGGTGCACCATGCAGGTACATTTGAGTGTCCCAGGCAAACGAAATTTGTGACACCAAAGTTTCTAGTTTCTATTTGTGTCTCCCCTGAGGAGGTTTCAGGCCAGCTATGTCTTTCAGTACTATCTCTTTTGGTTTGGAAACTATTGCTGGACGTTTGGCATGTTTGATAAAAAAAGCTTTTCCGACTGAAAAAAACAATTTTGATGCACCATGCAGGTGCATTTGAGTTTCCGAGGCAAACAAAAGCAGTGACACCAAAGTTTCTAGTTTCTGTTTGTGTCTCCCCTGAGGAGGTTTCAGGCCAGCTATGTCTTTCAGTACTATCTCTTTTGTTTTGGAAGCTATTGCTGGACGTTTGGTAGAAAAAGCTTCTCCGGCCGAGAAAAACACTTTTGGTGCACCATGCAGGTACATTTGAGTTTCCCAGGCAAACAAAAGCAGTGACACCAAAGTTTCTAGTTTCTGTTTGTGTCTCCCCTGAGGAGGTTTCAGGCCAGCTATGTCTTTCAGTACTATCTCTTTTGGTTTGGAAGCTATTGCTGGAAGTTTGGCATGTTTGGTAGATAAAGCTTCTCCGGCCGAGAAAAACACTTTTGGTGCACCATGCAGGTACATTTGAGTGTCCCAGGCAAACGAAAGCAGTGACACCAAAGTTTCTAGTTTCTGTTTGTGTCTCCCCTGAGGAGGTTTCAGGCCAGTTATTTCTTTCACTACTATCTCTTTTGGTTTGGAAGCTATTGCTGGACGTTTGGTAGGTAAAGCTTCTCCGGCCGAGAAAAACACTTTTGGTGCACCATGCAGGTACCTTTGAGTGTCCCAGGCAAACGAAAGCAGTGACACCAAAGTTTCCTGTTTCTGTTTGTGTCTCCCCTGAGGAGGTTTGAGGCCAGCTATGTCTTTCAGTACTATCTCTTTTGGTTTGGAAGCTATTGCTGGACGTTTGGTAGAAAAAGCTTCTCCGGCCGAGAAAAACACTTTTGGTGCACCATGCAGGTACATTTGAGTTTCCCAGGCAAACGAAAGCAGTGACACCAAAGTTTCTAGTTTCTGTTTGTGTCTCCCCTGAGGAGGTTTCAGGCCAGCTATGTCTTTCAGTACTATCTCTTTTGGTTTGGAAGCTATTGCTGGACGTTTGGTAGAAAAAGCTTCTCCGGCCGAGAAAAACACTTTTGGTGCACCATGCAGGTACATTTGAGTTTCCCAGGCAAACGAAAGCAGTGACACCAAAGTTTCTAGTTTCTGTTTGTGTCTCCCCTGAGGAGGTTTCAGGCCAGCTATGTCTTTCAGTACTATCTCTTTTGGTTTGGAAGCTATTGCTAAACGTTTGGTAGAAAAAGCTTCTCCGGCCGAGAGAAACACTTTTGGTGCACCATGCAGGTACATTTGAGTTTCCCAGGCAAACGAAAGCAGTGACACCAAAGTTTCTAGTTTCTGTTTGTGTCTCCCCTGAGGAGGTTTCAGGCCAGCAATGTCTTTCAGTACTATCTCTTTTGGTTTGGAAGCTATTGCTGGACGTTTGGTAGAAAAAGCTACTCCAGCTGAGAGAAACACTTTTGGTGCACCATGCAGGTACATTTGAGTTTCCCAGGCAAACGAAAGCAGTGACACCAAAGTTTCTAGTTTCTGTTTGTGTCTCCCCTGAGGAGGTTTCAGGCCAGCTATGTCTTTCAGTACTATGTCTTTTGGTTTGGAAGCTATTGCTGGACGTTTGGTAGAAAATGCTGCTCCGGCCGAGAAAAACACTTTTGGTGCACCATGCAGGTACATTTGAGTGTCCCAGGCAAACGAAAGTTGTGACACCAAAGTTTCTAGTTTCTATTTGTGTCTCCCCTGAGGAGGTTTCAGGCCAGCTATGTCTTTCAGTACTATCTCTTTTGGTTTGGAAGCTATTGCTGGACGTTTGGTAGAAAAAGCTGCTCCGGCCGAGAAAAACACTTTTGGTGCACCATGCAGGTACATTTGAGTTTCCCAGGCAAACGAAAGCAGTGACACCAAAGTTTCTAGTTTCTGTTTGTGTCTCCCCTGAGGAGGTTTCAGGCCAGCTATGTCTTTCAGTACTATCTCTTTTGGTTTGGAAGCTATTGCTGGACGTTTGGTAGAAAAAGCTGCCCGGCCGAGAAAAACACTTTTGGTGCACCATGCAGGTACATTTGAGTTTCCCAGGCAAACGAAAGCAGTGACACCAAAGTTTCTAGTTTCTGTTTGTGTCTCCCCTGAGGAGGTTTCAGGCCAGCAATGTCTTTCAGTACTATCTCTTTTGGTTTGGAAGCTATTGCTGGACGTTTGGTAGAAAAAGCTACTCCAGCTGAGAGAAACACTTTTGGTGCACCATGCAGGTACATTTGAGTTTCCCAGGCAAACGAAAGCAGTGACACCAAAGTTTCTAGTTTCTGTTTGTGTCTCCCCTGAGGAGGTTTCAGGCCAGCTATGTCTTTCAGTACTATGTCTTTTGGTTTGGAAGCTATTGCTGGACGTTTGGTAGAAAATGCTGCTCCGGCCGAGAAAAACACCTTTGGTGCACCATGCAGGTACATTAGAGTGTCCCAGGCAAACGAAAGTTGTGACACCAAAGTTTCTAGTTTCTATTTGTGTCTCCCCTGAGGAGGTTTCAGGCCAGCTATGTCTTTCAGTACTATCTCTTTTGGTTTGGAAGCTATTGCTGGACGTTTGGTAGAAAAAGCTGCTCCGGCCGAGAAAAACACTTTTGGTGCACCATGCAGGTACATTTGAGTTTCCCAGGCAAACGAAAGCAGTGACACCAAAGTTTCTAGTTTCTGTTTGTGTCTCCCCTGAGGAGGTTTCAGGCCAGCTATGTCTTTCAGTACTATCTCTTTTGGTTTGGAAGCTATTGCTGGACGTTTGGTAGAAAAAGCTGCCCGGCCGAGAAAAACACTTTTGGTGCACCATGCAGGTACATTTGAGTTTCCCAGGCAAACGAAAGCAGTGACACCAAAGTTTCTAGTTTCTGTTTGTGTCTCCCCTGAGGAGGTTTCAGGCCAGTTATTTCTTTCAGTACTATCTCTTTTGGTTTGGAAGCTATTGCTGGACGTTTGGTAGAAAAAGCTGCCCGGCCGAGAAAAACACTTTTGGTGCACCATGCAGGTACATTTGAGTTTCCCAGGCAAACGAAAGCAGTGACACCAAAGTTTCTAGTTTCTGTTTGTGTCTCCCCTGAGGAGGTTTCAGGCCAGTTATTTCTTTCAGTACTATCTCTTTTGGTTTGGAAGCTATTGCTGGACGTTTGGTAGAAAAAGCTTCTCCGGCCGAGAAAAACACTTTTGGTGCACCATGCAGGTACATTTGAGTTTCCCAGGCAAACGAAAGCGGTGAGACCAAAGTTTCTAGTTTCTGTCTGTGTCTCCCCTGAGGAGGTTTCAGGCCAGCAATGTCTTTCAGTACTATCTCTTTTGGTTTGGAAGCTATTGCTGGACGTTTGGTAGAAAAAGCTTCTCCGGCCGAGAAAAACACTTTTGGTGCACCATGCAGGTACATTTGAGTTTCCCAGGCAAACGAAAGCGGTGAGACCAAAGTTTCTAGTTTCTGTCTGTGTCTCCCCTGAGGAGGTTTCAGGCCAGCAATGTCTTTCAGTACTATCTCTTTTGGTTTGGAAGCTATTGCTGGAAGTTTGGCATGTTTGGTAGGTAAAGCTTCTCCGGCCGAGAAAAACACTTTTGGTGCACCATGCAGGTACATTTGAGTGTCCCAGGCAAACGAAAGCAGTTACACCAAAGTTTCTAGTTTCTGTTTGTGTCTCCCCTGAGGAGGTTTCAGGCCAGCTATGTCTTTCAGTACTATCTCTTTTGGTTTGGAAGCTATTGCTGGATGTTTGGTAGAAAAAGCTGCTCAGGCTGAGAAAAACACCTTTGGTGCACCATGCAGGTACATTTGAGTTTCCCAGGCAAACGAAACCAGTGACACCAAAGTTTCTAGTTTCTGTTTGTGTCTCCCCTGAGGAGGTTTCAGGCCAGCTATGTCTTTCAGTACTATCTCTTTTGGTTTGGAAGCTATTGCTGGACGTTTGGTAGAAAAAGCTTCTCCGGCCGAGAGAAACACTTTTGGTGCACCATGCAGGTACATTTGAGTTTCCCAGGCAAACGAAAGCAGTGACACCAAAGTTTCTAGTTTCTGTTTGTGTCTCCCCTGAGGAGGTTTCAGGCCAGCTATGTCTTTCAGTACTATCTCTTTTGGTTTGGAAGCTATTGCTGGACGTTTGGTAGAAAATGCTGCTCCGGCCGAGAAAAACACTTTTGGTGCACCATGCAGGTACATTTGAGTTTCCCAGGCAAACGAAAGCAGTGACACCAAAGTTTCTAGTTTCTGTTTGTGTCTCCCCTGAGGAGGTTTCAGGCCAGCAATGTCTTTCAGTACTATCTCTTTTGGTTTGGAAGCAATTGCTGGACGTTTGGTAGAAAAAGCTGCTCCAGCTGAGAGAAACACTTTTGGTGCACCATGCAGGTACATTTGAGTTTCCCAGGCAAACGAAAGCAGTGACACCAAAGTTTCTAGTTTCTGTTTGTGTCTCCCCTGAGGAGGTTTCAGGGCAGTTATTTCTTTCAGTACTATCTCTTTTGGTTTGGAAGCTATTGCTGGACGTTTGGTAGAAAAAGCTTCTCCGGCCGAGAAAAACACTTTTGGTGCACCATGCAGGTACATTTGAGTTTCCCAGTCAAACGAAAGCGGTGAGACCAAAGTTTCTAGTTTCTGTCTGTGTCTCCCCTGAGGAGGTTTCAGGCCAGCAATGTCTTTCAGTACTATCTCTTTTGGTTTGGAAGCTATTGCTGGAAGTTTGGCATGTTTGGTAGGTAAAGCTTCTCCGGCCGAGAAAAACACTTTTGGTGCACCATGCAGGTACATTTGGGTGTCCCAGGCAAACGAAAGCAGTTACACCAAAGTTTCTAGTTTCTGTTTGTGTCTCCCCTGAGGAGGTTTCAGGCCAGCTATGTCTTTCAGTACTATCTCTTTTGGTTTGGAAGCTATTGCTGGATGTTTGGTAGAAAAAGCTGCTCAGGCTGAGAAAAACACCTTTGGTGCACCATGCAGGTACATTTGAGTTTCCCAGGCAAACGAAACCAGTGACACCAAAGTTTCTAGTTTCTGTTTGTGTCTCCCCTGAGGAGGTTTCAGGCCAGCTATGTCTTTCAGTACTATCTCTTTTGGTTTGGAAGCTATTGCTGGACGTTTGGTAGAAAAAGCTTCTCCGGCCGAGAGAAACACTTTTGGTGCACCATGCAGGTACATTTGAGTTTCCCAGGCAAACGAAAGCAGTGACACCAAAGTTTCTAGTTTCTGTTTGTGTCTCCCCTGAGGAGGTTTCAGGCCAGCTATGTCTTTCAGTACTATCTCTTTTGGTTTGGAAGCTATTGCTGGACGTTTGGTAGAAAATGCTGCTCCGGCCGAGAAAAACACTTTTGGTGCACCATGCAGGTACATTTGAGTTTCCCAGGCAAACGAAAGCAGTGACACCAAAGTTTCTAGTTTCTGTTTGTGTCTCCCCTGAGGAGGTTTCAGGCCAGCTATGTCTTTCAGTACTATCTCTTTTGGTTTGGAAGCTATTGCTAAACGTTTGGTAGAAAAAGCTTCTCCGGCCGAGAGAAACACTTTTGGTGCACCATGAAGGTACATTTGAGTTTCCCAGGCAAACGAAAGCAGTGACACCAAAGTTTCTAGTTTCTGTTTGTGTCTCCCCTGAGGAGGTTTCAGGCCAGCAATGTCTTTCAGTACTATCTCTTTTGGTTTGGAAGCAATTGCTGGACGTTTGGTAGAAAAAGCTGCTCCAGCTGAGAGAAAAACTTTTGGTGCACCATGCAGGTACATTTGAGTTTCCCAGGCAAACGAAAGCAGTGACACCAAAGTTTCTAGTTTCTGTTTGTGTCTCCCCTGAGGAGGTTTCAGGGCAGTTATTTCTTTCAGTACTATCTCTTTTGGTTTGGAAGCTATTGCTGGACGTTTGGTAGAAAAAGCTTCTCCGGCCGAGAAAAACACTTTTGGTGCACCATGCAGGTACATTTGAGTGTCCCAGGCAAACGAAAGCAGTGACACCAAAGTTTCTAGTTTCTGTTTGTGTCTCCCCTGAGGAGGTTTCAGGCCAGCAATGTCTTTCAGTACTATCTCTTTTGGTTTGGAAGCTATTGCTGGACGTTTGGTAGAAAAAGCTGCTCAGGCTGAGAAAAACACTTTTGGTGCACCATGCAGGTACATTTGAGTTTCCCAGGCAAACGAAAGCAGTGACACCAAAGTTTCTAGTTTCTGTTTGTGTCTCCCCTGAGGAGGTTTCAGGCCAGCTATGTCTTTCAGTACTATCTCTTTTGGTTTGGAAGCTATTGCTGGAAGTTTGGCATGTTCTGTAGATAAAGCTTCTCCGGCCGAGAAAAAAAATTTTGGTGCACCATGAAGGTACATTTGAGTTTCCCAGGCAAACGAAAGCAGTGACACCAAAGTTTCTAGTTTCTGTTTGTGTCTCCCTTGAGGAGGTTTCAGGCCAGCAATGTCTTTCAGTACTATGTCTTTTGGTTTGGAAGCTATTGCGTGACGTTTGGTAGAATATGCTGCTCCGGCCGAGAAAAACACTTTTGGTGCACCATGCAGGTACATTTGAGTGTCCCAGGCAAACGAAAGTTGTGACACCAAAGTTTCTAGTTTCTATTTGTGTCTCCCCTGAGGAGGTTTCAGGCCAGCTATGTCTTTCAGTACTATCTCTTTTGGTTTGGAAGCTATTGCTGGACGTTTGGTAGAAAAAGCTTCTCCGGCCGAGAAAAACACTTTTGGTGCACCATGCAGGTACATTTGAGTTTCCCAGGCAAACGAAAGCAGTGACACCAAAGTTTCTAGTTTCTGTTTGTGTCTCCCCTGAGGAGGTTTCAGGCCAGCTATGTCTTTCAGTACTATCTCTTTTGGTTTGGAAGCTATTGCTATACGTTTGGTAGAAAAAGCTTCTCCGGCCGAGAGAAACACTTTTGGTGCACCATGCAGGTACATTTGAGTTTCCCAGGCAAACGAAAGCAGTGACACCAAAGTTTCTAGTTTCTGTTTGTGTCTCCCCTGAGGAGGTTTCAGGCCAGCAATGTCTTTCAGTACTATCTCTTTTGGTTTGGAAGCTATTGCGGGAAGTTTGGTATGTTTGGTAGGTAAAGCTTCTCCGGCCGTGAAAAACACTTTTGGTGCACCATGCAGGTACATTTGAGTGTCCCAGGCAAACGAAAGCAGTTACACCAAAGTTTCTAGTTTCTGTTTGTGTCTCCCCTGAGGAGGTTTCAGGCCAGCTATGTCTTTCAGTACTATCTCTTTTGGTTTGGAAGCTATTGCTGGACGTTTGGTAGAAAAAGATGCTCAGGCTGAGAAAAACACTTTTGGTGCACCATGCAGGTACATTTGAGTTTCCCAGGCAAACGAAAGCAGTGACACCAAAGTTTCTAGTTTCTGTTTGTGTCTCCCCTGAGGAGGTTTCAGGCCAGTTATTTCTTTCAGTACTATCTCTTTTGGTTTGGAAGCTATTGCTGGAAGTTTGGCATGTTTTGTAGATAAAGCTTCTCCGGCCGAGAAAAACACTTTTGGTGCACCATGAAGGTACATTTGAGTTTCCGAGGCAAACGAAAGCAGTGACACCAAAGTTTCTAGTTTCTGTTTGTTTCTCCCCTGAGGAGGTTTCAGGCCAGCTATGTCTTTCAGTACTATGTCTTTTGGTTTGGAAGCTATTGCTGGACGTTTGGTAGAAAATGCTGCTCCGGCCGAGAAAAACACTTTTAGTGCACCATGCAGGTACATTTGAGTGTCCCAGGCAAACGAAATTTGTGACACCAAAGTTTCTAGTTTCTATTTGTGTCTCCCCTGAGGAGGTTTCAGGCCAGCTATGTCTTTCAGTACTATCTCTTTTGGTTTGGAAGCTATTGCTGGACGTTTGGCATGTTTGATAAAAAAAGCTTTTCCGACTGAGAAAAACAATTTTGATGCACCATGCAGGTGCATTTGAGTTTCCGAGGCAAACAAAAGCAGTGACACCAAAGTTTCTAGTTTCTGTTTGTGTCTCCCCTGAGGAGGTTTCAGGCCAGCTATGTCTTTCAGTACTATCTCTTTTGTTTTGGAAGCTATTGCTGGACGTTTGGTAGAAAAAGCTTCTCCGGCCGAGAAAAACACTTTTGGTGCACCATGCAGGTACATTTGAGTTTCCCAGGCAAACAAAAGCAGTGACACCAAAGTTTCTAGTTTCTGTTTGTGTCTTCCCTGAGGAGGTTTCAGGCCAGCTATGTCTTTCAGTACTATCTCTTTTGGTTTGGAAGCTATTGCTGGAAGTTTGGCATGTTTGGTAGATAAAGCTTCTCCGGCCGAGAAAAACACTTTTGGTGCACCATGCAGGTACATTTGAATGTCCCAGGCAAACGAAAGCAGTGACACCAAAGTTTCTAGTTTCTGTTTGTGTCTCCCCTGAGGAGGTTTCAGGCCAGTTATTTCTTTCAGTACTATCTCTTTTGGTTTGGAAGCTATTGCTGGACGTTTGGTAGAAAAAGCTTCTCCGGCCGAGAAAAACACTTTTGGTGCACCATGCAGGTACATTTGAGTGTCCCAGGCAAACGAAAGCAGTGACACCAAAGTTTCTAGTTTCTGTTTGTGTCTCCCCTGAGGAGGTTTCAGGCCAGCTATGTCTTTCAGTACTATCTCTTTTGGTTTGGAAGCTATTGCTGGACGTTTGGTAGAAAAAGCTGCTCAGGCTGAGAAAAACACTTTTGGTGCACCATGCAGGTACATTTGAGTTTCCCAGGCAAACGAAAGCAGTGACACCAAAGTTTCTAGTTTCTGTTTGTGTCTCCCCTGAGGAGGTTTCAGGCCAGCTATGTCTTTCAGTACTATCTCTTTTGGTTTGGAAGCTATTGCTGGATGTTTGGCATGTTTTGTAGATAAAGCTTCTCCGGCCGAGAAAAACAATTTTGGTGCACCATGAAGGTACATTTGAGTTTCCCAGGCAAACGAAAGCAGTGACACCAAAGTTTCTAGTTTCTGTTTGTGTCTCCCCTGAGGAGGTTTCAGGCCAGCTATGTCTTTCAGTACTATGTCTTTTGGTTTGGAAGCTATTGCTGGACGTTTGGTAGAAAATGCTGCTCCGGCCGAGAAAAACACTTTTGGTGCACCCTGCAGGTACATTTGAGTGTCCCAGGCAAACGAAAGTTGTGACACCAAAGTTTCTAGTTTCTATTTGTGTCTCCCCTGAGGAGGTTTCAGGCCAGCTATGTCTTTCAGTACTATCTCTTTTGGTTTGGAAGCTATTGCTGGACGTTTGGTAGAAAAAGCTGCTCAGGCTGAGAAAAACACTTTTGGTGCACCATGCAGGTACATTTGAGTTTCCCAGGCAAACGAAAGCAGTGACACCAAAGTTTCTAGTTTCTGTTTGTGTCTCCCCTGAGGAGGTTTCAGGCCAGCTATGTCTTTCAGTACTATCTCTTTTGTTTTGGAAGCTATTGCTGGACGTTTGGTAGAAAAATTTCTCCGGCCGAGAAAAACACTTTTGGTGCACCATGCAGGTACATTTGAGTTTCCCAGGCAAACGAAAGCAGTGACACCAAAGTTTCTAGTTTCTGTTTGTGTCTCCCCTGAGGAGGTTTCAGGCCAGCTATGTCTTTCAGTACTATCTCTTTTGGTTTGGAAGCTATTGCTAAACGTTTGGTAGAAAAAGCTTCTCCGGCCGAGAGAAACACTTTTGGTGCACCATGCAGGTACATTTGAGTTTCCCAGGCAAACGAAAGCAGTGACACCAAAGTTTCTAGTTTCTGTTTGTGTCTCCCCTGAGGAGGTTTCAGGCCAGCAATGTCTTTCAGTACTATCTCTTTTGGTTTGGAAGCTATTGCTGGACGTTTGGTAGAAAAAGCTGCTCCAGCTTAGAGAAACACTTTTGGTGCACCATGCAGGTACATTTGAGTTTCCCAGGCAAACGAAAGCAGTGACACCAAAGTTTCTAGTTTCTGTTTGTGTCTCCCCTGAGGAGGTTTCAGGCCAGTTATTTCTTTCAGTACTATCTCTTTTGGTTTGGAAGCTATTGCTGGACGTTTGGTAGGTAAAGCTTCTCCGGCCGAGAAAAATACTTTTGGTGCACCATGCAGGTACATTTGAGTTTCCCAGTCAAACGAAAGCGGTGAGACCAAAGTTTCTAGTTTCTGTCTGTGTCTCCCCTGAGGAGGTTTCAGGCCAGCAATGTCTTTCAGTACTATCTCTTTTGGTTTGGAAACTATTGCTGGAAGTTTGGCATGTTTGGTAGGTAAAGCTTCTCCGGCCGAGAAAAACACTTTTGGTGCACCATGCAGGTACATTTGAGTGTCCCAGGCAAACGAAAGCAGTTACACCAAAGTTTCTAGTTTCTGTTTGTGTCTCCCCTGAGGAGGTTTCAGGCCAGCTATGTCTTTCAGTACTATCTCTTTTGGTTTGGAAGCTATTGCTGGACGTTTGGTAGAAAAAGCTGCTCAGGCTGAGAAAAACACTTTTGGTGCACCATGCAGGTACATTTGAGTTTCCCAGGCAAACGAAAGCAGTGACACCAAAGTTTCTAGTTTCTGTTTGTGTCTCCCCTGAGGAGGTTTCAGGCCAGCTATGTCTTTCAGTACTATCTCTTTTGGTTTAGAAGCTATTGCTGGAAGTTTGGCATGTTTTGTAGATAAAGCTTCTCCGGCCGAGAAAAACACTTTTGGTGCACCATGAAGGTACATTTGAGTTTCCCAGGCAAACGAAAGCAGTGACACCAAAGTTTCTAGTTTCTGTTTGTTTCTCCCCTGAGGAGGTTTCAGGCCAGCTATGTCTTTCAGTACTATGTCTTTTGGTTTGGAAGCTATTGCTGGACGTTTGGTAGAAAATGCTGCTCCGGCCGAGAAAAACACTTTTGGTGCACCATGCAGGTACATTTGAGTGTCCCAGGCAAACGAAATTTGTGACACCAAAGTTTCTAGTTTCTATTTGTGTCTCCCCTGAGGAGGTTTCAGGCCAGCTATGTCTTTCAGTACTATCTCTTTTGGTTTGGAAGCTATTGCTGGACGTTTGGCATGTTTGATAAAAAAAGCTTCTCCGACTGAGAAAAACAATTTTGTTGCACCATGCAGGTACATTTGAGTTTCCGAGGCAAACAAAAGCAGTGACACCAAAGTTTCTAGTTTCTGTTTGTGTCTCCCCTGAGGAGGTTTCAGGCCAGCTATGTCTTTCAGTACTATCTCTTTTGTTTTGGAAGCTATTGCTGGACGTTTGGTAGAAAAAGCTTCTCCGGCCGAGAAAAACAATTTGGTGCACCATGCAGGTACATTTGAGTTTCCCAGGCAAACAAAAGCAGTGACACCAAAGTTTCTAGTTTCTGTTTGTGTCTCCCCTGAGGAGGTTTCAGGCCAGCTATGTCTTTCAGTACTATCTCTTTTGGTTTGGAAGCTATTGCTGGAAGTTTGGCATGTTTGGTAGATAAAGCTTCTCCGGCCGAGAAAAACACTTTTGGTGCACCATGCAGGTACATTTGAGTGTCCCAGGCAAACGAAAGCAGTGACACCAAAGTTTCTAGTTTCTGTTTGTGTCTCCCCTGAGGAGGTTTCAGGCCAGTTATTTCTTTCAGTACTATCTCTTTTGGTTTGGAAGCTATTGCTGGACGTTTGGTAGAAAAAGCTTCTCCGGCCGAGAAAAACACTTTTGGTGCACCATGCAGGTACATTTGAGTGTCCCAGGCAAACGAAAGCAGTGACACCAAAGTTTCTAGTTTCTGTTTGTGTCTCCCCTGAGGAGGTTTCAGGCCAGCTATGTCTTTCAGTACTATCTCTTTTGGTTTGGAAGCTATTGCTGGACGTTTGGTAGAAAAAGCTTCTCCGGCCGAGAAAAACACTTTTGGTGCACCATGCAGGTACATTTGAGTTTCCCAGGCAAACGAAAGCAGTGACACCAAAGTTTCTAGTTTCTGTTTGTGTCTCCCCTGAGGAGGTTTCAGGCCAGCTATGTCTTTCAGTACTATCTCTTTTGGTTTGGAAGCTATTGCTGGACGTTTGGCATGTTTTGTAGATAAAGCTTCTCCGGCCGAGAAAAACAATTTTGGTGCACCATGAAGGTACATTTGAGTTTCCCAGGCAAACGAAAGCAGTGACACCAAAGTTTCTAGTTTCTGTTTGTGTCTCCCCTGAGGAGGTTTCAGGCCAGCTATGTCTTTCAGTACTATGTCTTTTGGTTTGGAAGCTATTGCTGGACGTTTGGTAGAATATGCTGCTCCGGCCGAGAAAAACACTTTTGGTGCACCATGCAGGTACATTTGAGTGTCCCAGGCAAACGAAAGTTGTGACACCAAAGTTTCTAGTTTCTATTTGTGTCTCCCCTGAGGAGGTTTCAGGCCAGCTATGTCTTTCAGTACTATCTCTTTTGGTTTGGAAGCTATTGCTGGACGTTTGGTAGAAAAAGCTGCTCAGGCTGAGAAAAACACTTTTGGTGCACCATGCAGGTACATTTGAGTTTCCCAGGCAAACGAAAGCAGTGACACCAAAGTTTCTAGTTTCTGTTTGTGTCTCCCCTGAGGAGGTTTCAGGCCAGCTATGTCTTTCAGTACTATCTCTTTTGGTTTGGAAGCTATTGCTGGACGTTTGGTAGAAAAAGCTTCTCCGGCCGAGAAAAACACTTTTGGTGCACCATGCAGGTACATTTGAGTTTCCCAGGCAAACGAAAGCAGTGACACCAAAGTTTCTAGTTTCTGTTTGTGTCTCCCCTGAGGAGGTTTCAGGCCAGCTATGTCTTTCAGTACTATCTCTTTTGGTTTGGAAGCTATTGCTGGAAGTTTGGCATGTTTTGTAGATAAAGCTTCTCCGGCCGAGAAAAACAATTTTGGTGCACCATGAAGGTACATTTGAGTTTCCCAGGCAAACGAAAGCAGTGACACCAAAGTTTCTAGTTTCTGTTTGTGTCTCCCCTGAGGAGGTTTCAGGCCAGCTATGTCTTTCAGTACTATGTCTTTTGGTTTGGAAGCTATTGCTGAACGTTTGGTAGAATATGCTGCTCCGGCCGAGAAAAACACTTTTGGTGCACCATGCAGGTACATTTGAGTTTCCCAGGCAAACGAAAGCAGTGACACCAAAGTTTCTAGTTTCTGTTTGTGTCTCCCCTGAGGAGGTTTCAGGCCAGCTATGTCTTTCAGGACTATCTCTTTTGGTTTGGAAGCTATTGCTAAACGTTTGGTAGAAAAATCTTCTCCGGCCGAGAGAAACACTTTTGGTGCACCATGCAGGTACATTTGAGTTTCCCAGGCAAACGAAAGCAGTGACACCAAAGTTTCTAGTTTCTGTTTGTGTCTCCCCTGAGGAGGTTTCAGGCCAGCAATGTCTTTCAGTACTATCTCTTTTGGTTTGGAAGCTATTGCTGGACGTTTGGTAGAAAAAGCTGCTCCAGCTGAGAGAAACACTTTTGGTGCACCATGCAGGTACATTTGAGTTTCCCAGGCAAACGAAAGCAGTGACACCAAAGTTTCTAGTTTCTGTTTGTGTCTCCCCTGAGGAGGTTTCAGGCCAGTTATTTCAGTACTATCTCTTTTGGTTTGGAAGCTATTGCTGGACGTTTGGTAGAAAAAGCTTCTCCGGCCGAGAAAAACACTTTTGGTGCACCATGCAGGTACATTTGAGTTTCCCAGTCAAACGAAAGCGGTGAGACCAAAGTTTCTAGTTTCTGTCTGTGTCTCCCCTGAGGAGGTTTCAGGCCAGCAATGTCTTTCAGTACTATCTCTTTTGGTTTGGAAGCTATTGCTGGAAGTTTGGAATGTTTGGTAGGTAAAGCTTCTCCGGCCGAGAAAAACACTTTTGGTGCACCATGCAGGTACATTTGAGTGTCCCAGGCAAACGAAAGCAGTGACACCAAAGTTTCTAGTTTCTGTTTGTGTCTCCCCTGAGGAGGTTTCAGGCCTGCTATGTCTTTCAGTACTATCTCTTTTGGTTTGGAAGCTATTGCTGGAAGTTTGGCATGTTTTGTAGATAAAGCTTCTCCGGCCGAGAAAAACACTTTTGGTGCACCATGAAGGTACATTTGAGTTTCCCAGGCAAACGAAAGCAGTGACACCAAAGTTTCTAGTTTCTGTTTGTTTCTCCCCTGAGGAGGTTTCAGGCCAGCTATGTCTTTCAGTACTATGTCTTTTGGTTTGGAAGCTATTGCTGGACGTTTGGTAGAAAATGCTGCTCCGGCCGAGAAAAACATTTTTGGTGCACCATGCAGGTACATTTGAGTGTCCCAGGCAAACGAAATTTGTGACACCAAAGTTTCTAGTTTCTATTTGTGTCTCCCCTGAGGAGGTTTCAGGCCAGCTATGTCTTTCAGTACTATCTCTTTTGGTTTGGAAGCTATTGCTGGACGTTTGGCATGTTTGACAAAAAAAGCTTCTCCGACTGAGAAAAACAATTTTGTTGCACCATGCAGGTACATTTGAGTTTCCGAGGCAAACAAAAGCAGTGACACCAAAGTTTCTAGTTTCTGTTTGTGTCTCCCCTGAGGAGGTTTCAGGCCAGCTATGTCTTTCAGTACTATCTCTTTTGTTTTGGAAGCTATTGCTGGACGTTTGGTAGAAAAAGCTTCTCCGGCCGAGAAAAACACTTTTGGTGCACCATGCAGGTACATTTGAGTTTCCCAGGCAAACAAAAGCAGTGACACCAAAGTTTCTAGTTTCTGTTTGTGTCTCCCCTGAGGAGGTTTCAGGCCAGCTATGTCTTTCAGTACTATCTCTTTTGGTTTGGAAGCTATTGCTGGAAGTTTGGCATGTTTGGTAGATAAAGCTTCTCCGGCCGAGAAAAACACTTTTGGTGCACCATGCAGGTACATTTGAGTGTCCCAGGCAAACGAAAGCAGTGACACCAAAGTTTCTAGTTTCTGTTTGTGTCTCCCCTGAGGAGGTTTCAGGCCAGTTATTTCAGTACTATCTCTTTTGGTTTGGAAGCTATTGCTGGACGTTTGGTAGAAAAAGCTTCTCCGGCCGAGAAAAACACTTTTGGTGCACCATGCAGGTACATTTGAGTTTCCCAGTCAAACGAAAGCGGTGAGACCAAAGTTTCTAGTTTCTGTCTGTGTCTCCCCTGAGGAGGTTTCAGGCCAGCAATGTCTTTCAGTACTATCTCTTTTGGTTTGGAAGCTATTGCTGGAAGTTTGGCATGTTTTGTAGATAAAGCTTCTCCGGCCGAGAAAAACACTTTTGGTGCACCATGAAGGTACATTTGAGTTTCCCAGGCAAACGAAAGCAGTGACACCAAAGTTTCTAGTTTCTGTTTGTTTCTCCCCTGAGGAGGTTTCAGGCCAGCTATGTCTTTCAGTACTATGTCTTTTGGTTTGGAAGCTATTGCTGGACGTTTGGTAGAAAATGCTGCTCCGGCCGAGAAAAACATTTTTGGTGCACCATGCAGGTACATTTGAGTGTCCCAGGCAAACGAAATTTGTGACACCAAAGTTTCTAGTTTCTATTTGTGTCTCCCCTGAGGAGGTTTCAGGCCAGCTATGTCTTTCAGTACTATCTCTTTTGGTTTGGAAGCTATTGCTGGACGTTTGGCATGTTTGACAAAAAAAGCTTCTCCGACTGAGAAAAACAATTTTGTTGCACCATGCAGGTACATTTGAGTTTCCGAGGCAAACAAAAGCAGTGACACCAAAGTTTCTAGTTTCTGTTTGTGTCTCCCCTGAGGAGGTTTCAGGCCAGCTATGTCTTTCAGTACTATCTCTTTTGTTTTGGAAGCTATTGCTGGACGTTTGGTAGAAAAAGCTTCTCCGGCCGAGAAAAACACTTTTGGTGCACCATGCAGGTACATTTGAGTTTCCCAGGCAAACAAAAGCAGTGACACCAAAGTTTCTAGTTTCTGTTTGTGTCTCCCCTGAGGAGGTTTCAGGCCAGCTATGTCTTTCAGTACTATCTCTTTTGGTTTGGAAGCTATTGCTGGAAGTTTGGCATGTTTGGTAGATAAAGCTTCTCCGGCCGAGAAAAACACTTTTGGTGCACCATGCAGGTACATTTGAGTGTCCCAGGCAAACGAAAGCAGTGACACCAAAGTTTCTAGTTTCTGTTTGTGTCTCCCCTGAGGAGGTTTCAGGCCAGTTATTTCTTTCAGTACTATCTCTTTTGGTTTGGAAGCTATTGCTGGACGTTTGGTAGAAAAAGCTTCTCCGGCCGAGAAAAACACTTTTGGTGCACCATGCAGGTACATTTCAGTGTCCCAGGCAAACGAAAGCAGTGACACCAAAGTTTCTAGTTTCTGTTTGTGTCTCCCCTGAGGAGGTTTCAGGCCAGCTATGTCTTTCAGTACTATGTCTTTTGGTTTGGAAGCTATTGCTGGACGTTTGGTAGAATATGCTGCTCCGGCCGAGAAAAACACTTTTGGTGCACCATGCAGGTACATTTGAGTGTCCCAGGCAAACGAAAGTTGTGACACCAAAGTTTCTAGTTTCTATTTGTGTCTCCCCTGAGGAGGTTTCAGGCCAGCTATGTCTTTCAGTACTATCTCTTTAGGTTTGGATGCTATTGCTGGACGTTTGGTAGAAAAAGCTGCTCAGGCTGAGAAAAACACTTTTGGTGCACCATGCAGGTACATTTGAGTTTCCCAGGCAAACGAAAGCAGTGACACCAAAGTTTCTAGTTTCTGTTTGTGTCTCCCCTGAGGAGGTTTCAGGCCAGCTATGTCTTTCAGTACTATCTCTTTTGGTTTGGAAGCTATTGCTAATCGTTTGGTAGAAAAATCTTCTCCGGCCGAGAAAAACACTTTTGGTGCACCATGCAGGTACATTTGAGTTTCCCAGGCAAACGAAAGCAGTGACACCAAAGTTTCTAGTTTCTGTTTGTGTCTCCCCTGAGGAGGTTTCAGGCCAGCAATGTCTTTCAGTACTATCTCTTTTGGTTTGGAAGCTATTGCTGGACGTTTGGTAGAAAAAGCTGCTCCAGCTGAGAGAAACACTTTTGGTGCACCATGCAGGTACATTTGAGTTTCCCAGGCAAACGAAAGCAGTGACACCAAAGTTTCTAGTTTCTGTTTGTGTCTCCCCTGAGGAGGTTTCAGGCCAGTTATTTCTTTCAGTACTATCTCTTTTGGTTTGGAAGGTATTGCTGGACGTTTGGTAGAAAAAGCTTCTCCGGCCGAGAAAAACACTTTTGGTGCACCATGCAGGTACATTTGAGTTTCCCAGTCAAACGAAAGCGGTGAGACCAAAGTTTCTAGTTTCTGCCTGTGTCTCCCCTGAGGAGGTTTCAGGCCAGCAATGTCTTTCAGTACTATCTCTTTTGGTTTGGAAGCTATTGCTGGAAGTTTGGAATGTTTGGTAGGTAAAGCTTCTCCGGCCGAGAAAAACACTTTTGGTGCACCATGCAGGTACATTTGAGTTTCCCAGGCAAACGAAAGCAGTGACACCAAAGTTTCTAGTTTCTGTTTGTGTCTCCCCTGAGGAGGTTTCAGGCCAGCTATGTCTTTCAGTACTATCTCTTTTGGTTTGGAAGCTATTGCTGGAAGTTTGGCATGTTTTGTAGATAAAGCTTCTCCGGCCGAGAAAAACACTTTTGGTGCACCATGAAGGTACATTTGAGTTTCCCAGGCAAACGAAAGCAGTGACACCAAAGTTTCTAGTTTCTGTTTGTTTCTCCCCTGAGGAGGTTTCAGGCCAGCTATGTCTTTCAGTACTATCTCTTTTGTTTTGGAAGCTATTGCTGGACGTTTGGTAGAAAAAGCTTCTCCGGCCGAGAAAAACACTTTTGGTGCACCATGCAGGTACATTTGAGTTTCCCAGGCAAACAAAAGCAGTGACACCAAAGTTTCTAGTTTCTGTTTGTGTCTCCCCTGAGGAGGTTTCAGGCCAGCTATGTCTTTCAGTACTATCTCTTTTGGTTTGGAAGCTATTGCTGGAAGTTTGGCATGTTTGGTAGATAAAGCTTCTCCGGCCGAGAAAAACACTTTTGGTGCACCATGCAGGTACATTTGAGTGTCCCAGGCAAACGAAAGCAGTGACACCAAAGTTTCTAGTTTCTGTTTGTGTCTCCCCTGAGGAGGTTTCAGGCCAGTTATTTCTTTCAGTACTATCTCTTTTGGTTTGGAAGCTATTTCTGGACGTTTGGTAGAAAAAGCTTCTCCGGCCGAGAAAAACACTTTTGGTGCACCATGCAGGTACATTTGAGTGTCCCAGGCAAACGAAAGCAGTGACACCAAAGTTTCTAGTTTCTGTTTGTGTCTCCCCTGAGGAGGTTTCAGGCCAGCTATGTCTTTCAGTACTATCTCTTTTGGTTTGGAAGCTATTGCTGGAAGTTTGGTAGAAAAAGCTGCTCAGGCTGAGAAAAACACTTTTGGTGCACCATGCAGGTACATTTGAGTTTCCCAGGCAAACGAAAGCAGTGACACCAAAGTTTCTAGTTTCTGTTTGTGTCTCCCCTGAGGAGGTTTCAGGCCAGCTATGTCTTTCAGTACTATCTCTTTTGGTTTGGAAGCTATTGCTGGAAGTTTGGCATGTTTTGTAGATAAAGCTTCTCCGGCCGAGAAAAACAATTTTGGTGCACCATGAAGGTACATTTGAGTTTCCCAGGCAAACGAAAGCAGTGACACCAAAGTTTCTAGTTTCTGTTTGTGTCTCCCCTGAGGAGGTTTCAGGCCAGCTATGTCTTTCAGTACTATGTCTTTTGGTTTGGAAGCTATTGCTGGACGTTTGGTAGAATATGCTGCTCCGGCCGAGAAAAACACTTTTGGTGCACCATGCAGGTACATTTGAGTGTCCCAGGCAAACGAAAGCAGTGACACCAAAGTTTCTAGTTTCTATTTGTGTCTCCCCTGAGGAGGTTTCAGGCCAGCTATGTCTTTCAGTACTATCTCTTTTGGTTTGGAAGCTATTGCTGGACGTTTGGTAGAAAAAGCTGCTCAGGCTGAGAAAAACACTTTTGGTGCACCATGGAGGTACATTTGAGTTTCCCAGGCAAACGAAAGCAGTGACACCAAAGTTTCTAGTTTCTGTTTGTGTCTCCCCTGAGGAGGTTTCAGGCCAGCTATGTCTTTCAGTACTATCTCTTTTGGTTTGGAAGCTATTGCTGGACGTTTGGTAGAAAAAGCTTCTCCGGCCGAGAAAAACACTTTTGGTGCACCATGCAGGTACATTTGAGTTTCCCAGGCAAACGAAAGCAGTGACACCAAAGTTTCTAGTTTCTGTTTGTGTCTCCCCTGAGGAGGTTTCAGGCCAGCTATGTCTTTCAGTACTATCTCTTTTGGTTTGGAAGCTATTGCTAAACGTTTGGTAGAAAAAGCTTCTCCGGCCGAGAGAAACACTTTTGGTGCACCATGCAGGTACATTTGAGTTTCCCAGGCAAACGAAAGCAGTGACACCAAAGTTTCTAGTTTCTGTTTGTGTCTCCCCTGAGGAGGTTTCAGGCCAGCAATGTCTTTCAGTACTATCTCTTTTGGTTTGGAAGCTATTGCTGGACGTTTGGTAGAAAAAGCTGCTCCAGCTGAGAGAAACACTTTTGGTGCACCATGCAGGTACATTTGAGTTTCCCAGGCAAACAAAAGCAGTGACACCAAAGTTTCTAGTTTCTGTTTGTGTCTCCCCTGAGGAGGTTTCAGGCCAGTTATTTCTTTCAGTACTATCTCTTTTGGTTTGGAAGCTATTGCTGGACGTTTGGTAGAAAAAGCTTCTCCGGCCGAGAAAAACACTTTTGGTGCACCATGCAGGTACATTTGAGTTTCCCAGTCAAACGAAAGCGGTGAGACCAAAGTTTCTAGTTTCTGTTTGTGTCTCCCCTGAGGAGGTTTCAGGCCAGCAATGTCTTTCAGTACTATCTCTTTTGGTTTGGAAGCTATTGCTGGAAGTTTGGCATGTTTGGTAGGTAAAGCTTCTCCGGCCGAGAAAAACACTTTTGGTGCACAATGCAGGTACATTTGAGTGTCCCAGGCAAACGAAAGCAGTTACACCAAAGTTTCTAGTTTCTGTTTGTGTCTCCCCTGAGGAGGTTTCAGGCCAGCTATGTCTTTCAGTACTATCTCTTTTGGTTTGGAAGCTATTGCTGGACGTTTTGTAGAAAAAGCTGCTCAGGCTGAGAAAAACACTTTTCGTGCACCATGCAGGTACATTTGAGTTTCCCAGGCAAACGAAAGCAGTGACACCAAAGTTTCTAGTTTCTGTTTGTGTCTCCCCTGAGGAGGTTTCTGGCCAGCTATGTCTTTCAGTACTATCTCTTTTGGTTTGGAAGCTATTGCTGGAAGTTTGGCATGTTTTGTAGATAAAGCTTCTCCGGCCGAGAAAAACACTTTTGGTGCACCATGAAGGTACATTTGAGTTTCCCAGGCAAACGAAAGCAGTGACACCAAGGTTTCTAGTTTCTGTTTGTTTCTCCCCTGAGGAGGTTTCAGGCCAGCTATGTCTTTCAGTACTATGTCTTTTGGTTTGGAAGCTATTGCTGGACGTTTGGTAGAAAATGCTGCTCCGGCCGAGAAAAACACTTTTGGTGCACCATGCAGGTACATTTGAGTGTCCCAGGCAAACGAAAGTTGTGACACCAAAGTTTCTAGTTTCTATTTGTGTCTCCCCTGAGGAGGTTTCAGGCCAGCTATGTCTTTCAGTACTATCTCTTTTGGTTTGGAAGCTATTGCTGGACGTTTGTCATGTTTGATAAAAAAAGCTTCCCCGACTGAGAAAAACAATTTTGTTGCACCATGCAGGTACATTTGAGTTTCCCAGGCAAACAAAAGCAGTGACACCAAAGTTTCTAGTTTCTGTTTGTGTCTCCCCTGAGGAGGTTTCAGGCCAGATATGTCTTTCAGTACTATCTCTTTTGGTTTGGAAGCTATTGCTGGACGTTTGGTAGAAAAAGCTTCTCCGGCCGAGAAAAACACTTTTGGTGCACCATGCAGGTACATTAGAGTGTCCCAGGCAAACGAAAGCAGTTACACCAAAGTTTCTAGTTTCTGTTTGTGTCTCCCCTGAGGAGGTTTCAGGCCAGCTATGTCTTTCAGTACTATCTCTTTTGGTTTGGAAGCTATTGCTGGAAGTTTGGCATGTTTGGTAGATAAAGCTTCTCCGGGCGAGAAAAACACTTTTGGTGCACCATGCAGGTACATTTGAGTGTCCCAGGCAAACGAAAGCAGTGACACCAAAGTTTCTAGTTTCTATTTGTGTCTCCCCTGAGGAGGTTTCAGGCCAGCTATGTCTTTCAGTACTATCTCTTTTGGTTTGGAACATATTTCTGGACGTTTGGACTGTTTGGTAAAAAAAGCTTCTCCGACCGAGAAAAATACTTTTGGTGCACCATGCAGGTACATTTGAGTTTCCCAGGCAAACGGAAGCAGTGACACCAAAGTTTCTAGTTTCTGTTTGTGTCTCCCCTGAGGAGGTTTCAGGCCAGCTATGTCTTTCAGTACTATGTCTTTTGGTTTGGAAGCTATTGCTGGACGTTTTGTAGAAAATGCTGCTCCGGCCGAGAAAAACACTTTTGGTGCACCATGCAGGTACATTTGAGTGTCCCAGGCAAACGAAATTTGTGACACCAAAGTTTCTAGTTTCTATTTGTGTCTCCCCTGAGGAGGTTTCAGGCCAGCTATGTCTTTCAGTACTATCTCTTTTGGTTTGGAAGCTATTGCTGGACGTTTGGCATGTTTGATAAAAAAAGCTTCTCCGACTGAGAAAAACAATTTTGTTGCACCATGCAGGTACATTTGAGTTTCCGAGGCAAACAAAAGCAGTGACACCAAAGTTTCTAGTTTCTGTTTGTGTCTCCCCTGAGGAGGTTTCAGGCCAGCTATGTCTTTCAGTACTATCTCTTTTGTTTTGGAAGCTATTGCTGGACGTTTGGTAGAAAAAGCTTCTCCGGCCGAGAAAAACACTTTTGGTGCACCATGCAGGTACATTTGAGTTTCCCAGGCAAACAAAAGCAGTGACACCAAAGTTTCTAGTTTCTGTTTGTGTCTCCCCTGAGGAGGTTTCAGGCCAGCTATGTCTTTCAGTACTATCTCTTTTGGTTTGGAAGCTATTGCTGGAAGTTTGGCATGTTTGGTAGATAAAGATTCTCCGGCCGAGAAAAACACTTTTGGTGCACCATGCAGGTACATTTGAGTGTCCCAGGCAAACGAAAGCAGTGACACCAAAGTTTCTAGTTTCTGTTTGTGTCTCCCCTGAGGAGGTTTCAGGCCAGTTATTTCTTTCAGTACTATCTCTTTTGGTTTGGAAGCTATTGCTGGACGTTTGGTAGAAAAAGCTTCTCCGGCCGAGAAAAACACTTTTGGTGCACCATGCAGGTACATTTGAGTGTCCCAGGCAAACGAAAGCAGTTACACCAAAGTTTCTAGTTTCTGTTTGTGTCTCCCCTGAGGAGGTTTCAGGCCAGCTATGTCTTTCAGTACTATCTCTTTTGGTTTGGAAGCTATTGCTGGACGTTTGGTAGAAAAAGCTGCTCAGGCTGAGAAAAACACTTTTCGTGCACCATGCAGGTACATTTGAGTTTCCCAGGCAAACGAAAGCAGTGACACCAAAGTTTCTAGTTTCTGTTTGTGTCTCCCCTGAGGAGGTTTCAGGCCAGCTATGTCTTTCAGTACTATCTCTTTTGGTTTGGAAGCTATTGCTGGAAGTTTGGCATGTTTTGTAGATAAAGCTTCTCCGGCCGAGAAAAACACTTTTGGTGCACCATGCAGGTACATTTGAGTTTCCCAGGCAAACGAAAGCAGTGACACCAAAGTTTCTAGTTTCTGTTTGTGTCTCCCCTGAGGAGGTTTCAGGCCAGCTATGTCTTTCAGTACTATGTCTTTTGGTTTGGAAGCTATTGCTGGACGTTTGGTAGAATATGCTGCTCCGGCCGAGAAAAACACTTTTGGTGCACCATGCAGGTACATTTGAGTGTCCCAGGCAAACGAAAGTTGTGACACCAAAGTTTCTAGTTTCTATTTGTGTCTCCCCTGAGGAGGTTTCAGGCCAGCTATGTCTTTCAGTACTATCTCTTTTGGTTTGGAAGCTATTGCTGGACGTTTGGTAGAAAAAGCTGCTCAGGCTGAGAAAAACACTTTTGGTGCACCATGCAGGTACATTTGAGTTTCCCAGGCAAACGAAAGCAGTGACACCAAAGTTTCTAGTTTCTGTTTGTGTCTCCCCTGAGGAGGTTTCAGGCCAGCTATGTCTTTCAGTACTATCTCTTTTGGTTTGGAAGCTATTGCTGGACGTTTGGTAGAAAAAGCTTCTCCGGCCGAGAAAAACACTTTTGGTGCACCATGCAGGTACATTTGAGTTTCCCAGGCAAACGAAAGCAGTGACACCAAAGTTTCTAGTTTCTATTTGTGTCTCCCCTGAGGAGGTTTCTGGCAAGCTACGTCTTTCAGTACTATCTCTTTTGGTTTGGAAGCTATTGCTAAACGTTTGGTAGAAAAAGCTTCTCCGGCCGAGAGAAACACTTTTGGTGCACCATGCAGGTACATTTGAGTTTCCCAGGCAAACGAAAGCAGTGACACCAAAGTTTCTAGTTTCTGTTTGTGTCTCCCCTGAGGAGGTTTCAGGCCAGCAATGTCTTTCAGTACTATCTCTTTTGGTTTGGAAGCTATTGCTGGACGTTTGGTAGAAAAAGCTGCTCCAGCTGAGAGAAACACTTTTGGTGCACCATGCAGGTACATTTGAGTTTCCCAGGCAAACGAAAGCAGTGACACCAAAGTTTCTAGTTTCTGTTTGTGTCTCCCCTGAGGAGGTTTCAGGCCAGTTATTTCTTTCAGTACTATCTCTTTTGGTTTGGAAGCTATTGCTGGACGTTTGGTAGAAAAAGCTGCTCCGGCCGAGAAAAACACTTTTGGTGCACCATGCAGGTACATTTGAGTTTCCCAGTCAAACGAAAGCGGTGAGACCAAAATTTCTAGTTTCTGTCTGTGTCTCCCCTGAGGAGGTTTCAGGCCAGCAATGTCTTTCAGTACTATCTCTTTTGGTTTGGAAGCTATTGCTGGAAGTTTGGCATGTTTGGTAGGTAAAGCTTCTCCGGCCGAGAAAAACACTTTTGGTGCACCATGCAGGTACATTTGAGTGTCCCAGGCAAACGAAAGCAGTTACACCAAAGTTTCTAGTTTCTGTTTGTGTCTCCCCTGAGGAGGTTTCAGGCCAGCTATGTCTTTCAGTACTATGTCTTTTGGTTTGGAAGCTATTGCTGGACGTTTGGTACAAAATGCTGCTCCGGCCGAGAAAAACACTTTTGGTGCACCATGCAGGTACATTTGAGTGTCCCAGGCAAACGAAATTTGTGACACCAAAGTTTCTAGTTTCTGTTTGTGTCTCCCCTGAGGAGGTTTCAGGCCAGCTATGTCTTTCAGTACTATCTCTTTTGGTTTGGAAGCTATTGCTGGAAGTTTGGCATGTTTGGTAGATAAAGATTCTCCGGCCGAGAAAAACACTTTTGGTGCACCATGCAGGTACATTTGAGTGTCCCAGGCAAACGAAAGCAGTGACACCAAAGTTTCTAGTTTCTGTTTGTGTCTCCCCTGAGGAGGTTTCAGGCCAGTTATTTCTTTCAGTACTATCTCTTTTGGTTTGGAAGCTATTGCTGGACGTTTGGTAGAAAAAGCTTCTCCGGCCGAGAAAAACACTTTTGGTGCACCATGCAGGTACATTTGAGTGTCCCAGGCAAACGAAAGCAGTGACACCAAAGTTTCTAGTTTCTGTTTGTGTCTCCCCTGAGGAGGTTTCAGGCCAGCTATGTCTTTCAGTACTATCTCTTTTGGTTTGGAAGCTATTGCTGGACGTTTGGTAGAAAAAGCTGCTCAGGCTGAGAAAAACACTTTTGGTGCACCATGCAGGTACATTTGAGTTTCCCAGGCAAACGAAAGCAGTGACACCAAAGTTTCTAGTTTCTGTTTGTGTCTCCCCTGAGGAGGTTTCAGGCCAGCTATGTCTTTCAGTACTATCTCTTTTGGTTTGGAAGCTATTGCTGGAAGTTTGGCATGTTTTGTAGATAAAGCTTCTCCGGCCGAGAAAAACAATTTTGGTGCACCATGAAGGTACATTTGAGTTTCCCAGGCAAACGAAAGCAGTGACACCAAAGTTTCTAGTTTCTGTTTGTGTCTCCCCTGAGGAGGTTTCAGGCCAGCTATGTCTTTCAGTACTATGTCTTTTGGTTTGGAAGCTATTGCTGGACGTTTGGTAGAATATGCTGCTCCGGCCGAGAAAAACACTTTTGGTGCACCATGCAGGTACATTTGAGTGTCCCAGGCAAACGAAAGTTGTGACACCAAAGTTTCTAGTTTCTATTTGTGTCTCCCCTGAGGAGGTTTCAGGCCAGCTATGTCTTTCAGTACTATCTCTTTTGGTTTGGAAGCTATTGCTGGACGTTTGGTAGAAAAAGCTGCTCAGGCTGAGAAAAACACTTTTGGTGCACCATGCAGGTACATTTGAGTTTCCCAGGCAAACGAAAGCAGTGACACCAAAGTTTCTAGTTTCTGTTTGTGTCTCCCCTGAGGAGGTTTCAGGCCAGCTATGTCTTTCAGTACTATCTCTTTTGGTTTGGAAGCTATTGCGTGACGTTTGGTAGAAAAAGCTTCTCCGGCCGAGAAAAACACTTTTGGTGCACCATGCAGGTACATTTGAGTTTCCCAGGCAAACGAAAGCAGTGACACCAAAGTTTCTAGTTTCTATTTGTGTCTCCCCTGAGGAGGTTTCTGGCAAGCTACGTCTTTCAGTACTATCTCTTTTGGTTTGGAAGCTATTGCTAAACGTTTGGTAGAAAAAGCTTCTCCGGCCGAGAGAAACACTTTTGGTGCACCATGCAGGTACATTTGAGTTTCCCAGGCAAACGAAAGCAGTGACACCAAAGTTTCTAGTTTCTGTTTGTGTCTCCCCTGAGGAGGTTTCAGGCCAGTTATTTCTTTCAGTACTATCTCTTTTGGTTTGGAAGCTATTGCTAAACGTTTGGTAGAAAAAGCTGCTCCGGCCGAGAAAAACACTTTTGGTGCACCATGCAGGTACATTTGAGTTTCCCAGTCAAACGAAAGCGGTGAGACCAAAATTTCTAGTTTCTGTCTGTGTCTCCCCTGAGGAGGTTTCAGGCCAGCAATGTCTTTCAGTACTATCTCTTTTGGTTTGGAAGCTATTGCTGGAAGTTTGGCATGTTTGGTAGGTAAAGCTTCTCCGGCCGAGAAAAACACTTTTGGTGCACCATGCAGGTACATTTGAGTGTCCCAGGCAAACGAAAGCAGTTACACCAAAGTTTCTAGTTTCTGTTTGTGTCTCCCCTGAGGAGGTTTCAGGCCAGCTATGTCTTTCAGTACTATGTCTTTTGGTTTGGAAGCTATTGCTGGACGTTTGGTAGAAAATGCTGCTCCGGCCGAGAAAAACACTTTTGGTGCACCATGCAGGTACATTTGAGTGTCCCAGGCAAACGAAATTTGTGACACCAAAGTTTCTAGTTTCTATTTGTGTCTCCCCTGAGGAGGTTTCAGGCCAGCTATGTCTTTCAGTACTATCTCGTTTGGTTTGGAAGCTATTGCTGGACGTTTGGCATGTTTGATAAAAAAAGATTCTCCGACTGAGAAAAACAATTTTGTTGCACCATGCAGGTACATTTGAGTTTCCGAGGCAAACAAAAGCAGTGACACCAAAGTTTCTAGTTTCTGTTTGTGTCTCCCCTGAGGAGGTTTCAGGCCAGCTATGTCTTTCAGTACTATCTCTTTTGTTTTGGAAGCTATTGCTGGACGTTTGGTAGAAAAAGATTCTCCGGCCGAGAAAAACACTTTTGGTGCACCATGCAGGTACATTTGAGTTTCCCAGGCAAACGAAAGCAGTGACACCAAAGTTTCTAGTTTCTGTTTGTGTCTCCCCTGAGGAGGTTTCAGGCCAGCTATGTCTTTCAGTACTATCTCTTTTGGTTTGGAAGCTATTGCTGGAAGTTTGGCATGTTTGGTAGATAAAGCTTCTCCGGCCGAGAAAAACACTTTTGGTGCACCATGCAGGTACATTTGAGTGTTTCAGGCAAACGAAAGCAGTGACACCAAAGTTTCTAGTTTCTATTTGTGTCTCCCCTGAGGAGGTTTCAGGCCAGCTATGTCTTTCAGTACTATCTCTTTTGGTTTGGAACATATTTCTGGACGTTTGGACTGTTTGGTAAAAAAAGCTTCTCCGACCGAGAAAAATACTTTTGGTGCACCATGCAGGTACATTTGAGTTTCCCAGGCAAACGGAAGCAGTGACACCAAAGTTTCTAGTTTCTGTTTGTGTCTCCCCTGAGGAGGTTTCAGGCCAGCTATGTCTTTCAGTACTATCTCTTTTGGTTTGGAAGCTATTGCTGGACGTTTGGTAGAAAAAGCTGCTCCGGCCGAGAAAAACACTTTTGGTGCACCATGCAGGTACATTTGAGTTTCCCAGGAAAACAAAAGCAGAGAGACCACAGTTTCTAGTTTCTGTTTGTGTCTCCCCTGAGGAGGTTACAGGCCAGCTATGTCTTTCAGTACTATCTCTTTTGGTTTGGATGCTATTGCTGGAAGTTTCGCATGTTTGGTAGAAAAAGCTTCTCCGGCCGAGAGAAACACTTTTGGTGCACCATGAAGGTACATTTGAGTTTCCCAGGCAAATAAAAGCAGTGACACCAAAATTTCTAGTTTCTGTTTGTGTCTCCCCTGAGGAGGTTTCAGGCCAGCAATGTCTTTCAGTACTATGTCTTTTGGTTTGGAAGCTATTGCTGGACGTTTGGTAGAAAAAGCTGCTCCGGCCGAGAAAAACACTTTTGGTGCACTATGCAGGTACATTTGAGTGTCTCAGGCAAACGAAAGCAGTTACACCAAAGTTTCTAGTTTCTGTTTGTGTCTCCCCTGAGGAGGTTTCAGGCCAGCTATTTCTTTCAGTACTATCTCTTTTGGTTTGGAAGCTATTGCTGGACGTTTGGTAGAAAATGCTGCTCCGGCCGAGAAAAACACTTTTGGTGCACCATGCAGTACATTTGAGTGTCCCAGGAAAACGAAAGCAGTGACACCAAAGTTTCTAGTTTCTGTTTGTGTCTCCCCTGAGGAGGTTTCAGGCCAGCTATGTCTTTCAGTACTATCTCTTTTGGTTTGGAAGCTATTGCTGGAAGTTTGGCATGTTTGGTAGAAAAAGCTTCTGCGGCCGAGAAAAACACTTTTGGTGCACCATTCAGGTACATTTGAGTTTCCCAGGGAAACAAAAGCAGTGACACAAAATTTTCTAGTTTCTGTTTTTGTCTCTCCTGAGGAGGTTTCAGGCCAGCTATGTCTTTCAGTACTATCTCTTTTGGTTTGGAATCTATTGCTGGACGCTTGGCCGCAAATGCGGCTCCAGCCGAGTAAAATAATTTTGGTGCAACATGGAGGTACATTTGAGATACCCAGGCTAATAAAAGTTGTGACAACAAAGTTGAAAGGTGCTGTTACCTTCTCCACTGAGGAGGTTCCAGGCCAGCTATGTCTTTCAGTACTATCTCTTTTGGTTTGGAAGCTATTGCTGGACGTTTGGTAGAAAAAGCTGCTCCGGCCGAGAAAAATACTTTTGGTGCACTATGCAGGTATATTTGAGTGTCCCAGGCAAACGAAAGCAGTTACACCAAAGTTTCTAGTTTCTGTTTGTGTCTCCCCTGAGGAGGTTTCAGGCCAGCTATGTCTTTCAGTACTATCTCTTTTGGTTTGGAAGCTATTGCTGGACGTTTAGTCGAAAATTCTGCCTCGGCCGAGAAAAACACTTTTGGTGCACCATGCAGTACATTTGAGTGTCCCAGGCAAACGAAAGCAGTGACACCAAAGTTTCTAGTTTCTGTTTGTGTCTCCCCTGAGGAGGTTTCAGGCCAGCAATGTCTTTCAGTACTATCTCTTTTGGTTTGGAAGCTATTGCTGGAAGTTTGGCATGTTTGGTAGGTAAAGCTTCTCCGGCCGAGAAAAACACTTTTGGTGCACCATGCAGGTACATTTGAGTGTCCCAGGCAAACGAAAGCAGTTACACCAAAGTTTCTAGTTTCTGTTTGTGTCTCCCCTGAGGAGGTTTCAGGCCAGCTATGTCTTTCAGTACTATGTCTTTTGGTTTGGAAGCTATTGCTGGACGTTTGGTAGAAAATGCTGCTCCGGCCGAGAAAAACACTTTTGGTGCACCATGCAGGTACATTTGAGTGTCCCAGGCAAACGAAATTTGTGACACCAAAGTTTCTAGTTTCTATTTGTGTCTCCCCTGAGGAGGTTTCAGGCCAGCTATGTCTTTCAGTACTATCTCGTTTGGTTTGGAAGCTATTGCTGGACGTTTGGCATGTTTGATAAAAAAAGATTCTCCGACTGAGAAAAACAATTTTGTTGCACCATGCAGGTACATTTGAGTTTCCGAGGCAAACAAAAGCAGTGACACCATAGTTTCTAGTTTCTGTTTGTGTCTCCCCTGAGGAGGTTTCAGGCCAGCTATGTCTTTCAGTACTATCTCTTTTGTTTTGGAAGCTATTGCTGGACGTTTGGTAGAAAAAGATTCTCCGGCCGAGAAAAACACTTTTGGTGCACCATGCAGGTACATTTGAGTTTCCCAGGCAAACGAAAGCAGTGACACCAAAGTTTCTAGTTTCTGTTTGTGTCTCCCCTGAGGAGGTTTCAGGCCAGCTATGTCTTTCAGTACTATCTCTTTTGGTTTGGAAGCTATTGCTGGAAGTTTGGCATGTTTGGTAGATAAAGCTTCTCCGGCCGAGAAAAACACTTTTGGTGCACCATGCAGGTACATTTGAGTGTCCCAGGCAAACGAAAGCAGTGACACCAAAGTTTCTAGTTTCTATTTGTGTCTCCCCTGAGGAGGTTTCAGGCCAGCTATGTCTTTCAGTACTATCTCTTTTGGTTTGGAACATATTTCTGGACGTTTGGACTGTTTGGTAAAAAAAGCTTCTCCGACCGAGAAAAATACTTTTGGTGCACCATGCAGGTACATTTGAGTTTCCCAGGCAAACGGAAGCAGTGACACCAAAGTTTCTAGTTTCTGTTTGTGTCTCCCCTGAGGAGGTTTCAGGCCAGCTATGTCTTTCAGTACTATCTCTTTTGGTTTGGAAGCTATTGCTGGACTTTTGGTAGAAAAAGCTGCTCCGGCCGAGAAAAACACTTTTGGTGCACCATGCAGGTACATTTGAGTTTCCCAGGAAAACAAAAGCAGAGAGACCACAGTTTCTAGTTTCTGTTTGTGTCTCCCCTGAGGAGGTTACAGGCCAGCTATGTCTTTCAGTACTATCTCTTTTGGTTTGGATGCTATTGCTGGAAGTTTCGCATGTTTGGTAGAAAAAGCTTCTCCGGCCGAGAGAAACACTTTTGGTGCACCATGAAGGTACATTTGAGTTTCCCAGGCAAATAAAAGCAGTGACACCAAAATTTCTAGTTTCTGTTTGTGTCTCCCCTGAGGAGGTTTCAGGCCAGCAATGTCTTTCAGTACTATGTCTTTTGGTTTGGAAGCTATTGCTGGACGTTTGGTAGAAAAAGCTGCTCCGGCCGAGAAAAACACTTTTGGTGCACTATGCAGGTACATTTGAGTGTCTCAGGCAAACGAAAGCAGTTACACCAAAGTTTCTAGTTTCTGTTTGTGTCTCCCCTGAGGAGGTTTCAGGCCAGCTATTTCTTTCAGTACTATCTCTTTTGGTTTGGAAGCTATTGCTGGACGTTTGGTAGAAAATGCTGCTCGGGCCGAGAAAAACACTTTTGGTGCACCATGCAGTACATTTGAGTGTCCCAGGAAAACGAAAGCAGTGACACCAAAGTTTCTAGTTTCTGTTTGTGTCTCCCCTGAGGAGGTTTCAGGCCAGCTATGTCTTTCAGTACTACCTCTTTTGGTTTGGAAGCTATTGCTGGAAGTTTGGCATGTTTGGTAGAAAAAGCTTCTGCGGCCGAGAAAAACACTTTTGGTGCACCATTCAGGTACATTTGAGTTTCCCAGGGAAACAAAAGCAGTGACACAAAATTTTCTAGTTTCTGTTTTTGTCTCTCCTGAGGAGGTTTCAGGCCAGCTATGTCTTTCAGTACTATCTCTTTTGGTTTGGAATCTATTGCTGGACGCTTGGCCGCAAATACGGCTCCAGCCGAGTAAAATAATTTTGGTGCAACATGGAGGTACATTTGAGATACCCAGGCTAATAAAAGTTGTGACAACAAAGTTGAAAGGTGCTGTTACCTTCTCCACTGAGGAGGTTCCAGGCCAGCTATGTCTTTCAGTACTATCTCTTTTGGTTTGGAAGCTATTGCTGGACGTTTAGTCGAAAATTCTGCCCCCGGCCGAGAAAAACACTTTTGGTGCACCATGCAGTACATTTGAGTGTCCCAGGCAAACGAAAGCAGTGACACCAAAGTTTCTAGTTTCTGTTTGTGTCTCCCCTGAGGAGGTTTCAGGCCAGCAATGTCTTTCAGTACTATCTCTTTTGGTTTGGAAGCTATTGCTGGAAGTTTGGCATGTTTGGTAGGTAAAGCTTCTCCGGCTGAGAAAAACACTTTTGGTGCACCATGCAGGTACATTTGAGTGTCCCAGGCAAACGAAAGCAGTTACACCAAAGTTTCTAGTTTCTGTTTGTGTCTCCCCTGAGGAGGTTTCAGGCCAGCTATGTCTTTCAGTACTATCTCTTTTGGTTTGGAAGCTATTGCTGGACGTTTTGTAGAAAAAGCTGCTCAGGCTGAGAAAAACACTTTTGGTGCACCATGCAGGTACATTTGAGTTTCCCAGGCAAACGAAAGCAGTGACACCAAAGTTTCTAGTTTCTGTTTGTGTCTCCCCTGAGGAGGTTTCAGGCCAGCTATGTCTTTCAGTACTATCTCTTTTGGTTTGGAAGCTATTGCTGGAAGTTTGGCATGTTTTGTAGATAAAGCTTCTCCGGCCGAGAAATACAATTTTGGTGCACCATGCAGGTACATTTGAGTTTCCCAGGCAAACAAAAGCAGTGACACCAAAGTTTCTAGTTTCTGTTTGTGTCTCCCCTGAGGAGGTTTCAGGCCAGCTATGTCTTTCAGTACTATGTCTTTTGGTTTGGAAGCTATTGCTGGACGTTTGGTAGAAAATGCTGCTCCGGCCGAGAAAAACACTTTTGGTGCACCATGCAGGTACATTTGAGTGTCCCAGGCAAACGAAAGTTGTGACACCAAAGTTTCTAGTTTCTATTTGTGTCTCCCCTGTGGAGGTTTCAGGCCAGCAATGTCTTTCAGTACTATCTCTTTTGTTTTGGAAGCTATTGCTGGACGTTTGGTAGAAAAAGCTTCTCCGGCCGAGAAAAACACTTTTGGTGCACCATGCAGGTACATTTGAGTTTCCCAGGCAAACAAAAGCAGTGACACCAAAGTTTCTAATTTCTGTTTGTGTCTCCCCTGAGGAGGTTTCAGGCCAGCTATGTCTTTCAGTACTATCTCTTTTGGTTTGGAAGCTATTGCTGGAAGTTTGGCATGTTTGGTAGATAAAGCTTCTCCGACCGAGAAAAACACTTTTGGTGCACCATGCAGGTACATTTGAGTGTCCCAGGCAAACGAAAGCAGTGACACCAAAGTTTCTAGTTTCTATTTGTGTCTCCCCTGAGGAGGTTTCAGGCCAGCTATGTCTTTCAGTACTATCTCTTTTGGTTTGGAAGCTATTGCTGGACGTTTGGCATGTTTGGTAAAAAAAAGCTTCTCCGACCGAGAAAAACACTTTTGGTGCACCATGCAGGTACATTTGAGTTTCCCAGGCAAACGAAAGCAGTTATACCAAAGTTTCTAGTTTCTGTTTGTGTCTCCCCTGAGGAGGTTTCAGGCCAGCTATGTCTTTCAGTACTATCTCTTTTGGTTTGGAAGCTATTGCTGGACGTTTGGTAGAAAAAGCTTCTCCGGCCGAGAAAAATACTTTTGGTGCACTATGCAGGTATATTTGAGTGTCTCAGGCAAACGAAAGCAGTTACACCAAAGTTTCTAGTTTCTGTTTGTGTCTCCCCTGAGGAGGTTTCAGGCCAGCTATGTCTTTCAGTACTATCTCTTTTGGTTTGGAAGCTATTGCTGGACGTTTGGTAGAAAATGCTGCTCCGGCCGAGAAAAACAATTTTGGTGCACCATGCAGTACATTTGAGTGTCCCAGGCAAACGAAAGCAGTGACACCAAAGTTTCTACTTTCTGTTTGTGTCTCCCCTGAGGAGGTTTCAGGCCAGCTATGTCTTTCAGTACTATCTCTTTTGGTTTGGAAGCTATTGCTGGAAGTTTGGCATGTTTGGTAGAAAAAGCTTCTGCGGCCGAGAAAAACACTTTTGGTGCACCATTCAGGTACATTTGAGTTTCCCAGGCAAACAAAAGCAGTGACACCAAAGTTTCTAGTTTCTGTTTGTGTCTCTCCTGAGGAGGTTTCAGGCCAGCTATGTCTTTCAGTACTATCTCTTTTGGTTTGGAATGTATTGCTGGACGTTTGGCAGCAAATGCGACTCCAGCCGAGTAAAGTAATTTTGGTGCACCATGGAGGTACATTTGAGATTCCCAGGCAAATAAAAGTGGTGACAACAAAGTTGAAAGGTGCTGTTACCTTCTCCACTGAGGAGGTTTCAGGCCAGCTATGTCTTTCAGTACTATGTCTTTTGGTTTGGAAGCTATTGCTGGACGTTTGGTAGAAAATGCTGCCCCGGCCGAGAAAAACACTTTTGGTGCACCATGCAGGTACATTTGAGTGTCCCAGGCAAACGAAATTTGTGACACCAAAGTTTCTAGTTTCTATTTGTGTCTCCCCTGAGGAGGTTTCAGGCCAGCTATGTCTTTCAGTACTATCTCTTTTGGTTTGGAAGCTATTGCTGGACGTTTGGCATGTTTGGTAAAAAAAGCTTCTCCAACTGAGAAAAACACTTTTGGTGCACCATGCAGGTACATTTGAGTTTCCCAGGCAAACAAAAGCAGTGACACCAAAGTTTCTAGTTTCTGTTTGTGTCTCCCCTGAGGAGGTTTCAGGCCAGCTATGTCTTTCAGTCCTATCTCTTTTGGTTTGGAACCTATTGCTGGACGTTTGGCATGTTTGGTAGAAAAAGCTTCTTTGGCTGAGAAAAACACTTTTGGTGCACCATGCAGGTACATTTGAGTGTCCCAGGAAAACGAAAGCAGTGACACCAAAGTTTCTAGTTTCTGTTTGTGTCTCCCCTGAGGAGGTTTCAGCCCAGCTATGTCTTTCAGTACTGTCTCTTTTGGTTTGGTAGCTATTGCTGGAAGTTTGGCATGTTTGGTTGATAAAGCTTCTCCGGCCGAGGGAAAAACACTTTTGGTGCACCATGCAGGTACATTTTAGTGTCCCAGGCAAACGAAAGCAGTGACACCAAAGTTTCTAGTTTCTGTTTGTGTCTCCCCTGAGGAGGTTTCAGGCCAGCAATGTCTTTCAGTACTATCTCTTTTGGTTTGGAAGCTATTGCTGGACGTTTAGTATTAAAAGCTTCTCCGGCCGAGAAAAACACTTTTGGTGCACTATGCAGGTACATTTGAGTGTCCCAGGTGAACGAAAGCAGTGACACCAAAGTTTCTAGTTTCTGTTTGTGTCTCCCCTGAGGAGGTTTCAGGCCAGCTATTTCTTTCAGTACTATCTCTTTTGGTTTGGAAGCTATTGCTGGACGTTTGGTAGAATATGCTGCTCCGGCCGAGAAAAACACTTTTGGTGCACCATGCAGTACATTTGAGTGTCCCAGGCAAACGAAAGCAGTGACACCAAAGTTTCTAGTTTCTGTTTGTGTCTCCCCTGAGGAGGTTTCAGGCCAGCAATGTCTTTCAGTACTATCTCTTTTGGTTTGGAAGCTATTGCTGGAAGTTTGGCATGTTTGGTAGGTAAAGCTTCTCCGGCTGAGAAAAACACTTTTGGTGCACCATGCAGGTACATTTGAGTGTCCCAGGCAAACGAAAGCAGTTACACCAAAGTTTCTAGTTTCTGTTTGTGTCTCCCCTGAGGAGGTTTCAGGCCAGCTATGTCTTTCAGTACTATCTCTTTTGGTTTGGAAGCTATTGCTGGACGTTTTGTAGAAAAAGCTGCTCAGGCTGAGAAAAACACTTTTGGTGCACCATGCAGGTACATTTGAGTTTCCCAGGCAAACGAAAGCAGTGACACCAAAGTTTCTAGTTTCTGTTTGTGTCTCCCCTGAGGAGGTTTCAGGCCAGCTATGTCTTTCAGTACTATCTCTTTTGGTTTGGAAGCTATTGCTGGAAGTTTGGCATGTTTTGTAGATAAAGCTTCTCCGGCCGAGAAATACAATTTTGGTGCACCATGCAGGTACATTTGAGTTTCCCAGGCAAACAAAAGCAGTGACACCAAAGTTTCTAGTTTCTGTTTGTGTCTCCCCTGAGGAGGTTTCAGGCCAGCTATGTCTTTCAGTACTATGTCTTTTGGTTTGGAAGCTATTGCTGGACGTTTGGTAGAAAATGCTGCTCCGGCCGAGAAAAACACTTTTGGTGCACTATGCAGGTACATTTGAGTGTCCCAGGCAAACGAAAGTTGTGACACCAAAGTTTCTAGTTTCTATTTGTGTCTCCCCTGTGGAGGTTTCAGGCCAGCAATGTCTTTCAGTACTATCTCTTTTGTTTTGGAAGCTATTGCTGGACGTTTGGTAGAAAAAGCTTCTCCGGCCGAGAAAAACACTTTTGGTGCACCATGCAGGTACATTTGAGTTTCCCAGGCAAACAAAAGCAGTGACACCAAAGTTTCTAATTTCTGTTTGTGTCTCCCCTGAGGAGGTTTCAGGCCAGCTATGTCTTTCAGTACTATCTCTTTTGGTTTGGAAGCTATTGCTGGAAGTTTGGCATGTTTGGTAGATAAAGCTTCTCCGACCGAGAAAAACACTTTTGGTGCACCATGCAGGTACATTTGAGTGTCCCAGGCAAACGAAAGCAGTGACACCAAAGTTTCTAGTTTCTATTTGTGTCTCCCCTGAGGAGGTTTCAGGCCAGCTATGTCTTTCAGTACTATCTCTTTTGGTTTGGAAGCTATTGCTGGACGTTTGGCATGTTTGGTAAAAAAAGCTTCTCCGACCGAGAAAAACACTTTTGGTGCACCATGCAGGTACATTTGAGTTTCCCAGGCAAACGAAAGCAGTTATACCAAAGTTTCTAGTTTCTGTTTGTGTCTCCCCTGAGGAGGTTTCAGGCCAGCTATGTCTTTCAGTACTATCTCTTTTGGTTTGGAAGCTATTGCTGGACGTTTGGTAGAAAAAGCTTCTCCGGCCGAGAAAAATACTTTTGGTGCACTATGCAGGTATATTTGAGTGTCTCAGGCAAACGAAAGCAGTTACACCAAAGTTTCTAGTTTCTGTTTGTGTCTCCCCTGAGGAGGTTTCAGGCCAGCTATGTCTTTCAGTACTATCTCTTTTGGTTTGGAAGCTATTGCTGGACGTTTGGTAGAAAATGCTGCTCCGGCCGAGAAAAACACTTTTGGTGCACCATGCAGTACATTTGAGTGTCCCAGGCAAACGAAAGCAGTGACACCAAAGTTTCTACTTTCTGTTTGTGTCTCCCCTGAGGAGGTTTCAGGCCAGCTATGTCTTTCAGTACTATCTCTTTTGGTTTGGAAGCTATTGCTGGAAGTTTGGCATGTTTGGTAGAAAAAGCTTCTGCGGCCGAGAAAAACACTTTTGGTGCACCATTCAGGTACATTTGAGTTTCCCAGGCAAACAAAAGCAGTGACACCAAAGTTTCTAGTTTCTGTTTGTGTCTCTCCTGAGGAGGTTTCAGGCCAGCTATGTCTTTCAGTACTATCTCTTTTGGTTTGGAATGTATTGCTGGACGTTTGGCAGCAAATGCGACTCCAGCCGAGGAAAGTAATTTTGGTGCACCATGGAGGTACATTTGAGATTCCCAGGCAAATAAAAGTGGTGACAACAAAGTTGAAAGGTGCTGTTACCTTCTCCACTGAGGAGGTTTCAGGCCAGCTATGTCTTTCAGTACTATCTCTTTTGGTTTGGAAGCTATTGCTGGACGTTTGGTAGAAAATGCTGCCCCGGCCGAGAAAAACACTTTTGGTGCACCATGCAGGTACATTTGAGTGTCCCAGGCAAACGAAATTTGTGACACCAAAGTTTCTAGTTTCTATTTGTGTCTCCCCTGAGGAGGTTTCAGGCCAGCTATGTCTTTCAGTACTATCTCTTTTGGTTTGGAAGCTATTGCTGGACGTTTGGCATGTTTGGTAAAAAAAGCTTCTCCAACTGAGAAAAACACTTTTGGTGCACCATGCAGGTACATTTGAGTTTCCCAGGCAAACAAAAGCAGTGACACCAAAGTTTCTAGTTTCTGTTTGTGTCTCCCCTGAGGAGGTTTCAGGCCAGCTATGTCTTTCAGTCCTATCTCTTTTGGTTTGGAACCTATTGCTGGACGTTTGGCATGTTTGGTAGAAAAAGCTTCTTTGGCTGAGAAAAACACTTTTGGTGCACCATGCAGGTACATTTGAGTGTCCCAGGAAAACGAAAGCAGTGACACCAAAGTTTCTAGTTTCTGTTTGTGTCTCCCCTGAGGAGGTTTCAGCCCAGCTATGTCTTTCAGTACTGTCTCTTTTGGTTTGGTAGCTATTGCTGGAAGTTTGGCATGTTTGGTTGATAAAGCTTCTCCGGCCGAGAAAAACACTTTTGGTGCACCATGCAGGTACATTTTAGTGTCCCAGGTGAACGAAAGCAGTGACACCAAAGTTTCTAGTTTCTGTTTGTGTCTCCCCTGAGGAGGTTTCAGGCCAGCTATTTCTTTAAGTACTATTACTTTTGGTTTGGAAGCTATTGCTGGACGTTTGGTAGAATATGCTGCTCCGGCCGAGAAAAACACTTTTGGTGCACCATGCAGGTACATTTGAGTGTCCCAGGCAAACGAAAGCAGTGAGACCACAGATTCTAGTTTCTGTTTGTGTCTCCCCTGAGGAGGTTTCAGGCCAGCTATGTCTTTCAGTACTATCTCTTTTGGTTTGGAAGCTATTGCTGGACGTTTGGTAGAAAAAGCTGCTCCGGCCGAGAAAAACACTTTTGGTGCACCATGCAGGTACATTTGAGTTTCCCAGGCAAACGAAAGCAGTGAGACCACAGTTTCTAGTTTCTGTTTGTGTCTCCCCTGAGGAGGTTACAGGCCAGATATGTCTTTCAGTACTATCTCTTTTGGTTTGGATGCTATTGCTGGAAGTTTCGCATGTTTGGTAGAAAAAGCTTCTCCGGCCGAGAGAAACACTTTTGGTGCACCATGAAGGTACATTTGAGTGTCCCAGGCAAACGAAAGCAGTTACACCAAAGTTTCTAGTTTCTGTTTTTGTCTCCCCTGAGGAGGTTTCAGGCCAGCTATGTCTTTCAGTACTATCTCTTTTGGTTTGGAATCTATTGCTGGACGTTTGGTAGAAAATGCTGCTCCGGCCGAGAAAAACACTTTTGGTGCACTATGCAGTACATTTGAGTGTCCCAGGCAAACGAAAGCAGTGACACCAAAGTTTCTAGTTTCTATTTGTGTCTCCCCTGAGGAGGTTTCAGGCCAGCTATGTCTTTCAGTACTATCTCTTTTGGTTTGGAAGCTATTGCTGGACGTTTTGTAGAAAAAGCTGCTCAGGCTGAGAAAAACACTTTTGGTGCACCATGCAGGTACATTTGAGTTTCCCAGGCAAACGAAAGCAGTGACACCAAAGTTTCTAGTTTCTGTTTGTGTCTCCCCTGAGGAGGTTTCAGGCCAGCTATGTCTTTCAGTACTATCTCTTTTGGTTTGGAAGCTATTGCTGGAAGTTTGGCATGTTTTGTAGATAAAGCTTCTCCGGCCGAGAAATACAATTTTGGTGCACCATGCAGGTACATTTGAGTTTCCCAGGCAAACAAAAGCAGTGACACCAAAGTTTCTAGTTTCTGTTTGTGTCTCCCCTGAGGAGGTTTCAGGCCAGCTATGTCTTTCAGTACTATGTCTTTTGGTTTGGATGCTATTGCTGGACGTTTGGTAGAAAATGCTGCTCCGGCCGAGAAAAACACTTTTGGTGCACCATGCAGGTACATTTGAGTGTCCCAGGCAAACGAAAGTTGTGACACCAAAGTTTCTAGTTTCTATTTGTGTCTCCCCTGTGGAGGTTTCAGGCCAGCAATGTCTTTCAGTACTATCTCTTTTGTTTTGGAAGCTATTGCTGGACGTTTGGTAGAAAAAGCTTCTCCGGCCGAGAAAAACACTTTTGGTGCACCATGCAGGTACATTTGAGTTTCCCAGGCAAACAAAAGCAGTGACACCAAAGTTTCTAATTTCTGTTTGTGTCTCCCCTGAGGAGGTTTCAGGCCAGCTATGTCTTTCAGTACTATCTCTTTTGGTTTGGAAGCTATTGCTGGAAGTTTGGCATGTTTGGTAGATAAAGCTTCTCCGACCGAGAAAAACACTTTTGGTGCACCATGCAGGTACATTTGAGTTTCCCAGGCAAACAAAAGCAGTGACACCAAAGTTTCTAGTTTCTATTTGTGTCTCCCCTGAGGAGGTTTCAGGCCAGCTATGTCTTTCAGTACTATCTCTTTTGGTTTGGAAGCTATTGCTGGACGTTTGGCATGTTTGGTAAAAAAAGCTTCTCCGACCGAGAAAAACACTTTTGGTGCACCATGCAGGTACATTTGAGTTTCCCAGGCAAACGAAAGCAGTTATACCAAAGTTTCTAGTTTCTGTTTGTGTCTCCCCTGAGGAGGTTTCAGGCCAGCTATGTCTTTCAGTACTATCTCTTTTGGTTTGGAAGCTATTGCTGGACGTTTGGTAGAAAAAGCTTCTCCGGCCGAGAAAAATACTTTTGGTGCACTATGCAGGTATATTTGAGTGTCTCAGGCAAACGAAAGCAGTTACACCAAAGTTTCTAGTTTCTGTTTGTGTCTCCCCTGAGGAGGTTTCAGGCCAGCTATGTCTTTCAGTACTATCTCTTTTGGTTTGGAAGCTATTGCTGGACGTTTTGTAGAAAAAGCTGCTCAGGCTGAGAAAAACACTTTTGGTGCACCATGCAGGTACATTTGAGTTTCCCAGGCAAACGAAAGCAGTGACACCAAAGTTTCTAGTTTCTGTTTGTGTCTCCCCTGAGGAGGTTTCAGGCCAGCTATGTCTTTCAGTACTATCTCTTTTGGTTTGGAAGCTATTGCTGGAAGTTTGGCATGTTTTGTAGATAAAGCTTCTCCGGCCGAGAAATACAATTTTGGTGCACCATGCAGGTACATTTGAGTTTCCCAGGCAAACAAAAGCAGTGACACCAAAGTTTCTAGTTTCTGTTTGTGTCTCCCCTGAGGAGGTTTCAGGCCAGCTATGTCTTTCAGTACTATGTCTTTTGGTTTGGAAGCTATTGCTGGACGTTTGGTAGAAAATGCTGCTCCGGCCGAGAAAAACACTTTTGGTGCACCATGCAGGTACATTTGAGTGTCCCAGGCAAACGAAAGTTGTGACACCAAAGTTTCTAGTTTCTATTTGTGTCTCCCCTGTGGAGGTTTCAGGCCAGCAATGTCTTTCAGTACTATCTCTTTTGTTTTGGAAGCTATTGCTGGACGTTTGGTAGAAAAAGCTTCTCCGGCCGAGAAAAACACTTTTGGTGCACCATGCAGGTACATTTGAGTTTCCCAGGCAAACAAAAGCAGTGACACCAAAGTTTCTAATTTCTGTTTGTGTCTCCCCTGAGGAGGTTTCAGGCCAGCTATGTCTTTCAGTACTATCTCTTTTGGTTTGGAAGCTATTGCTGGAAGTTTGGCATGTTTGGTAGATAAAGCTTCTCCGACCGAGAAAAACACTTTTGGTGCACCATGCAGGTACATTTGAGTGTCCCAGGCAAACGAAAGCAGTGACACCAAAGTTTCTAGTTTCTATTTGTGTCTCCCCTGAGGAGGTTTCAGGCCAGCTATGTCTTTCAGTACTATCTCTTTTGGTTTGGAAGCTATTGCTGGACGTTTGGCATGTTTGGTAAAAAAAGCTTCTCCGACCGAGAAAAACACTTTTGGTGCACCATGCAGGTACATTTGAGTTTCCCAGGCAAACGAAAGCAGTTATACCAAAGTTTCTAGTTTCTGTTTGTGTCTCCCCTGAGGAGGTTTCAGGCCAGCTATGTCTTTCAGTACTATCTCTTTTGGTTTGGAAGCTATTGCTGGACGTTTGGTAGAAAAAGCTTCTCCGGCCGAGAAAAATACTTTTGGTGCACTATGCAGGTATATTTGAGTGTCTCAGGCAAACGAAAGCAGTTACACCAAAGTTTCTAGTTTCTGTTTGTGTCTCCCCTGAGGAGGTTTCAGGCCAGCTATGTCTTTCAGTACTATCTCTTTTGGTTTGGAAGCTATTGCTGGACGTTTGGTAGAAAATGCTGCTCCGGCCGAGAAAAACACTTTTGGTGCACCATGCAGTACATTTGAGTGTCCCAGGCAAACGAAAGCAGTGACACCAAAGTTTCTACTTTCTGTTTGTGTCTCCCCTGAGGAGGTTTCAGGCCAGCTATGTCTTTCAGTACTATCTCTTTTGGTTTGGAAGCTATTGCTGGAAGTTTGGCATGTTTGGTAGAAAAAGCTTCTGCGGCCGAGAAAAACACTTTTGGTGCACCATTCAGGTACATTTGAGTTTCCCAGGCAAACAAAAGCAGTGACACCAAAGTTTCTAGTTTCTGTTTGTGTCTCTCCTGAGGAGGTTTCAGGCCAGCTATGTCTTTCAGTACTATCTCTTTTGGTTTGGAATGTATTGCTGGACGTTTGGCAGCAAATGCGACTCCAGCCGAGTAAAGTAATTTTGGTGCACCATGGAGGTACATTTGAGATTCCCAGGCAAATAAAAGTGGTGACAACAAAGTTGAAAGGTGCTGTTACCTTCTCCACTGAGGAGGTTTCAGGCCAGCTATGTCTTTCAGTACTATGTCTTTTGGTTTGGAAGCTATTGCTGGACGTTTGGTAGAAAATGCTGCCCCGGCCGAGAAAAACACTTTTGGTGCACCATGCAGGTACATTTGAGTGTCCCAGGCAAACGAAATTTGTGACACCAAAGTTTCTAGTTTCTATTTGTGTCTCCCCTTAGGAGGTTTCAGGCCAGCTATGTCTTTCAGTACTATCTCTTTTGGTTTGGAAGCTATTGCTGGACGTTTGGCATGTTTGGTAAAAAAAGCTTCTCCAACTGAGAAAAACACTTTTGGTGCACCATGCAGGTACATTTGAGTTTCCCAGGCAAACAAAAGCAGTGACACCAAAGTTTCTAGTTTCTGTTTGTGTCTCCCCTGAGGAGGTTTCAGGCCAGCTATGTCTTTCAGTCCTATCTCTTTTGGTTTGGAACCTATTGCTGGACGTTTGGCATGTTTGGTAGAAAAAGCTTCTTTGGCTGAGAAAAACACTTTTGGTGCACCATGCAGGTACATTTGAGTGTCCCAGGAAAACGAAAGCAGTGACACCAAAGTTTCTAGTTTCTGTTTGTGTCTCCCCTGAGGAGGTTTCAGCCCAGCTATGTCTTTCAGTACTGTCTCTTTTGGTTTGGTAGCTATTGCTGGAAGTTTGGCATGTTTGGTTGATAAAGCTTCTCCGGCCGAGAAAAACACTTTTGGTGCACCATGCAGGTACATTTTAGTGTCCCAGGCAAACGAAAGCAGTGACACCAAAGTTTCTAGTTTCTGTTTGTGTCTCCCCTGAGGAGGTTTCAGGCCAGCAATGTCTTTCAGTACTATCTCTTTTGGTTTGGAAGCTATTGCTGGACGTTTAGTATTAAAAGCTTCTCCGGCCGAGAAAAACACTTTTGGTGCACTATGCAGGTACATTTGAGTGTCCCAGGTGAACGAAAGCAGTGACACCAAAGTTTCTAGTTTCTGTTTGTGTCTCCCCTGAGGAGGTTTCAGGCCAGCTATTTCTTTCAGTACTATTACTTTTGGTTTGGAAGCTATTGCTGGACGTTTGGTAGAATATGCTGCTCCGGCCGAGAAAAACACTTTTGGTGCACCATGCAGTACATTTGAGTGTCCCAGGCAAACGAAAGCAGTGACACCAAAGTTTCTAGTTTCTGTTTGTGTCTCCCCTGAGGAGGTTTCAGGCCAGCAATGTCTTTCAGTACTATCTCTTTTGGTTTGGAAGCTATTGCTGGAAGTTTGGCATGTTTGGTAGGTAAAGCTTCTCCGGCTGAGAAAAACACTTTTGGTGCACCATGCAGGTACATTTGAGTGTCCCAGGCAAACGAAAGCAGTTACACCAAAGTTTCTAGTTTCTGTTTGTGTCTCCCCTGAGGAGGTTTCAGGCCAGCTATGTCTTTCAGTACTATCTCTTTTGGTTTGGAAGCTATTGCTGGACGTTTTGTAGAAAAAGCTGCTCAGGCTGAGAAAAACACTTTTGGTGCACCATGCAGGTACATTTGAGTTTCCCAGGCAAACGAAAGCAGTGACACCAAAGTTTCTAGTTTCTGTTTGTGTCTCCCCTGAGGAGGTTTCAGGCCAGCTATGTCTTTCAGTACTATCTCTTTTGGTTTGGAAGCTATTGCTGGAAGTTTGGCATGTTTTGTAGATAAAGCTTCTCCGGCCGAGAAATACAATTTTGGTGCACCATGCAGGTACATTTGAGTTTCCCAGGCAAACAAAAGCAGTGACACCAAAGTTTCTAGTTTCTGTTTGTGTCTCCCCTGAGGAGGTTTCAGGCCAGCTATGTCTTTCAGTAGTATCTCTTTTGGTTTGGAAGCTATTGCTGGACGTTTGGTAGAAAATGCTGCTCCGGCCGAGAAAAACACTTTTGGTGCACCATGCAGGTACATTTGAGTGTCCCAGGCAAACGAAAGTTGTGACACCAAAGTTTCTAGTTTCTATTTGTGTCTCCCCTGTGGAGGTTTCAGGCCAGCAATGTCTTTCAGTACTATCTCTTTTGTTTTGGAAGCTATTGCTGGACGTTTGGTAGAAAAAGCTTCTCCGGCCGAGAAAAACACTTTTGGTGCACCATGCAGGTACATTTGAGTTTCCCAGGCAAACAAAAGCAGTGACACCAAAGTTTCTAATTTCTGTTTGTGTCTCCCCTGAGGAGGTTTCAGGCCAGCTATGTCTTTCAGTACTATCTCTTTTGGTTTGGAAGCTATTGCTGGAAGTTTGGCATGTTTGGTAGATAAAGCTTCTCCGACCGAGAAAAACACTTTTGGTGCACCATGCAGGTACATTTGAGTGTCCCAGGCAAACGAAAGCAGTGACACCAAAGTTTCTAGTTTCTATTTGTGTCTCCCCTGAGGAGGTTTCAGGCCAGCTATGTCTTTCAGTACTATCTCTTTTGGTTTGGAAGCTATTGCTGGACGTTTGGCATGTTTGGTAAAAAAAGCTTCTCCGACCGAGAAAAACACTTTTGGTGCACCATGCAGGTACATTTGAGTTTCCCAGGCAAACGAAAGCAGTTATACCAAAGTTTCTAGTTTCTGTTTGTGTCTCCCCTGAGGAGGTTTCAGGCCAGCTATGTCTTTCAGTACTATCTCTTTTGGTTTGGAAGCTATTGCTGGACGTTTGGTAGAAAAAGCTTCTCCGGCCGAGAAAAATACTTTTGGTGCACTATGCAGGTATATTTGAGTGTCTCAGGCAAACGAAAGCAGTTACACCAAAGTTTCTAGTTTCTGTTTGTGTCTCCCCTGAGGAGGTTTCAGGCCAGCTATGTCTTTCAGTACTATCTCTTTTGGTTTGGAAGCTATTGCTGGACGTTTGGTAGAAAATGCTGCTCCGGCCGAGAAAAACACTTTTGGTGCACCATGCAGTACATTTGAGTGTCCCAGGCAAACGAAAGCAGTGACACCAAAGTTTCTACTTTCTGTTTGTGTCTCCCCTGAGGAGGTTTCAGGCCAGCTATGTCTTTCAGTACTATCTCTTTTGGTTTGGAAGCTATTGCTGGAAGTTTGGCATGTTTGGTAGAAAAAGCTTCTGCGGCCGAGAAAAACACTTTTGGTGCACCATTCAGGTACATTTGAGTTTCCCAGGCAAACAAAAGCAGTGACACCAAAGTTTCTAGTTTCTGTTTGTGTCTCTCCTGAGGAGGTTTCAGGCCAGCTATGTCTTTCAGTACTATCTCTTTTGGTTTGGAATGTATTGCTGGACGTTTGGCAGCAAATGCGACTCCAGCCGAGGAAAGTAATTTTGGTGCACCATGGAGGTACATTTGAGATTCCCAGGCAAATAAAAGTGGTGACAACAAAGTTGAAAGGTGCTGTTACCTTCTCCACTGAGGAGGTTTCAGGCCAGCTATGTCTTTCAGTACTATCTCTTTTGGTTTGGAAGCTATTGCTGGACGTTTGGTAGAAAATGCTGCCCCGGCCGAGAAAAACACTTTTGGTGCACCATGCAGGTACATTTGAGTGTCCCAGGCAAACGAAATTTGTGACACCAAAGTTTCTAGTTTCTATTTGTGTCTCCCCTGAGGAGGTTTCAGGCCAGCTATGTCTTTCAGTACTATCTCTTTTGGTTTGGAAGCTATTGCTGGACGTTTGGCATGTTTGGTAAAAAAAGCTTCTCCAACTGAGAAAAACACTTTTGGTGCACCATGCAGGTACATTTGAGTTTCCCAGGCAAACAAAAGCAGTGACACCAAAGTTTCTAGTTTCTGTTTGTGTCTCCCCTGAGGAGGTTTCAGGCCAGCTATGTCTTTCAGTCCTATCTCTTTTGGTTTGGAACCTATTGCTGGACGTTTGGCATGTTTGGTAGAAAAAGCTTCTTTGGCTGAGAAAAACACTTTTGGTGCACCATGCAGGTACATTTGAGTGTCCCAGGAAAACGAAAGCAGTGACACCAAAGTTTCTAGTTTCTGTTTGTGTCTCCCCTGAGGAGGTTTCAGCCCAGCTATGTCTTTCAGTACTGTCTCTATTGGTTTGGTAGCTATTGCTGGAAGTTTGGCATGTTTGGTTGATAAAGCTTCTCCGGCCGAGAAAAACACTTTTGGTGCACCATGCAGGTACATTTTAGTGTCCCAGGTGAACGAAAGCAGTGACACCAAAGTTTCTAGTTTCTGTTTGTGTCTCCCCTGAGGAGGTTTCAGGCCAGCTATTTCTTTAAGTACTATTACTTTTGGTTTGGAAGCTATTGCTGGACGTTTGGTAGAATATGCTGCTCCGGCCGAGAAAAACACTTTTGGTGCACCATGCAGGTACATTTGAGTGTCCCAGGCAAACGAAAGCAGTGAGACCACAGATTCTAGTTTCTGTTTGTGTCTCCCCTGAGGAGGTTTCAGGCCAGCTATGTCTTTCAGTACTATCTCTTTTGGTTTGGATGCTATTGCTGGAAGTTTCGCATGTTTGGTAGAAAAAGCTTCTCCGGCCGAGAGAAACACTTTTGGTGCACCATGAAGGTACATTTGAGTGTCCCAGGCAAACGAAAGCAGTTACACCAAAGTTTCTAGTTTCTGTTTTTGTCTCCCCTGAGGAGGTTTCAGGCCAGCTATGTCTTTCAGTACTATCTCTTTTGGTTTGGAATCTATTGCTGGACGTTTGGTAGAAAATGCTGCTCCGGCCGAGAAAAACACTTTTGGTGCACTATGCAGTACATTTGAGTGTCCCAGGCAAACGAAAGCAGTGACACCAAAGTTTCTAGTTTCTATTTGTGTCTCCCCTGAGGAGGTTTCAGGCCAGCTATGTCTTTCAGTACTATCTCTTTTGGTTTGGAAGCTATTGCTGGACGTTTTGTAGAAAAAGCTGCTCAGGCTGAGAAAAACACTTTTGGTGCACCATGCAGGTACATTTGAGTTTCCCAGGCAAACGAAAGCAGTGACACCAAAGTTTCTAGTTTCTGTTTGTGTCTCCCCTGAGGAGGTTTCAGGCCAGCTATGTCTTTCAGTACTATCTCTTTTGGTTTGGAAGCTATTGCTGGAAGTTTGGCATGTTTTGTAGATAAAGCTTCTCCGGCCGAGAAATACAATTTTGGTGCACCATGCAGGTACATTTGAGTTTCCCAGGCAAACAAAAGCAGTGACACCAAAGTTTCTAGTTTCTGTTTGTGTCTCCCCTGAGGAGGTTTCAGGCCAGCTATGTCTTTCAGTACTATGTCTTTTGGTTTGGAAGCTATTGCTGGACGTTTGGTAGAAAATGCTGCTCCGGCCGAGAAAAACACTTTTGGTGCACCATGCAGGTACATTTGAGTGTCCCAGGCAAACGAAAGTTGTGACACCAAAGTTTCTAGTTTCTATTTGTGTCTCCCCTGTGGAGGTTTCAGGCCAGCAATGTCTTTCAGTACTATCTCTTTTGTTTTGGAAGCTATTGCTGGACGTTTGGTAGAAAAAGCTTCTCCGGCCGAGAAAAACACTTTTGGTGCACCATGCAGGTACATTTGAGTTTCCCAGGCAAACAAAAGCAGTGACACCAAAGTTTCTAATTTCTGTTTGTGTCTCCCCTGAGGAGGTTTCAGGCCAGCTATGTCTTTCAGTACTATCTCTTTTGGTTTGGAAGCTATTGCTGGAAGTTTGGCATGTTTGGTAGATAAAGCTTCTCCGACCGAGAAAAACACTTTTGGTGCACCATGCAGGTACATTTGAGTGTCCCAGGCAAACGAAAGCAGTGACACCAAAGTTTCTAGTTTCTATTTGTGTCTCCCCTGAGGAGGTTTCAGGCCAGCTATGTCTTTCAGTACTATCTCTTTTGGTTTGGAAGCTATTGCTGGACGTTTGGCATGTTTGGTAAAAAAAGCTTCTCCGACCGAGAAAAACACTTTTGGTGCACCATGCAGGTACATTTGAGTTTCCCAGGCAAACGAAAGCAGTTATACCAAAGTTTCTAGTTTCTGTTTGTGTCTCCCCTGAGGAGGTTTCAGGCCAGCTATGTCTTTCAGTACTATCTCTTTTGGTTTGGAAGCTATTGCTGGACGTTTGGTAGAAAAAGCTTCTCCGGCCGAGAAAAATACTTTTGGTGCACTATGCAGGTATATTTGAGTGTCTCAGGCAAACGAAAGCAGTTACACCAAAGTTTCTAGTTTCTGTTTGTGTCTCCCCTGAGGAGGTTTCAGGCCAGCTATGTCTTTCAGTACTATCTCTTTTGGTTTGGAAGCTATTGCTGGACGTTTGGTAGAAAATGCTGCTCCGGCCGAGAAAAACACTTTTGGTGCACCATGCAGTACATTTGAGTGTCCCAGGCAAACGAAAGCAGTGACACCAAAGTTTCTACTTTCTGTTTGTGTCTCCCCTGAGGAGGTTTCAGGCCAGCTATGTCTTTCAGTACTATCTCTTTTGGTTTGGAAGCTATTGCTGGAAGTTTGGCATGTTTGGTAGAAAAAGCTTCTGCGGCCGAGAAAAACACTTTTGGTGCACCATTCAGGTACATTTGAGTTTCCCAGGCAAACAAAAGCAGTGACACCAAAGTTTCTAGTTTCTGTTTGTGTCTCTCCTGAGGAGGTTTCAGGCCAGCTATGTCTTTCAGTACTATCTCTTTTGGTTTGGAATGTATTGCTGGACGTTTGGCAGCAAATGCGACTCCAGCCGAGGAAAGTAATTTTGGTGCACCATGGAGGTACATTTGAGATTCCCAGGCAAATAAAAGTGGTGACAACAAAGTTGAAAGGTGCTGTTACCTTCTCCACTGAGGAGGTTTCAGGCCAGCTATGTCTTTCAGTACTATCTCTTTTGGTTTGGAAGCTATTGCTGGACGTTTGGTAGAAAATGCTGCCCCGGCCGAGAAAAACACTTTTGGTGCACCATGCAGGTACATTTGAGTGTCCCAGGCAAACGAAATTTGTGACACCAAAGTTTCTAGTTTCTATTTGTGTCTTCCCTGAGGAGGTTTCAGGCCAGCTATGTCTTTCAGTACTATCTCTTTTGGTTTGGAAGCTATTGCTGGACGTTTGGCATGTTTGGTAAAAAAAGCTTCTCCAACTGAGAAAAACACTTTTGGTGCACCATGCAGGTACATTTGAGTTTCCCAGGCAAACAAAAGCAGTGACACCAAAGTTTCTAGTTTCTGTTTGTGTCTCCCCTGAGGAGGTTTCAGGCCAGCTATGTCTTTCAGTCCTATCTCTTTTGGTTTGGAACCTATTGCTGGACGTTTGGCATGTTTGGTAGAAAAAGCTTCTTTGGCTGAGAAAAACACTTTTGGTGCACCATGCAGGTACATTTGAGTGTCCCAGGAAAACGAAAGCAGTGACACCAAAGTTTCTAGTTTCTGTTTGTGTCTCCCCTGAGGAGGTTTCAGCCCAGCTATGTCTTTCAGTACTGTCTCTTTTGGTTTGGTAGCTATTGCTGGAAGTTTGGCATGTTTGGTTGATAAAGCTTCTCCGGCCGAGAAAAACACTTTTGGTGCACCATGCAGGTACATTTTAGTGTCCCAGGTGAACGAAAGCAGTGACACCAAAGTTTCTAGTTTCTGTTTGTGTCTCCCCTGAGGAGGTTTCAGGCCAGCTATTTCTTTAAGTACTATTACTTTTGGTTTGGAAGCTATTGCTGGACGTTTGGTAGAATATGCTGCTCCGGCCGAGAAAAACACTTTTGGTGCACCATGCAGGTACATTTGAGTGTCCCAGGCAAACGAAAGCAGTGAGACCACAGATTCTAGTTTCTGTTTGTGTCTCCCCTGAGGAGGTTTCAGGCCAGCTATGTCTTTCAGTACTATCTCTTTTGGTTTGGAAGCTATTGCTGGACGTTTGGTAGAAAAAGCTGCTCCGGCCGAGAAAAACACTTTTGGTGCACCATGCAGGTACATTTGAGTTTCCCAGGCAAACGAAAGCAGTGAGACCACAGTTTCTAGTTTCTGTTTGTGTCTCCCCTGAGGAGGTTACAGGCCAGATATGTCTTTCAGTACTATCTCTTTTGGTTTGGATGCTATTGCTGGAAGTTTCGCATGTTTGGTAGAAAAAGCTTCTCCGGCCGAGAGAAACACTTTTGGTGCACCATGAAGGTTAATTTGAGTGTCCCAGGCAAACGAAAGCAGTTACACCAAAGTTTCTAGTTTCTGTTTTTGTCTCCCCTGAGGAGGTTTCAGGCCAGCTATGTCTTTCAGTACTATCTCTTTTGGTTTGGAATCTATTGCTGGACGTTTGGTAGAAAATGCTGCTCCGGCCGAGAAAAACACTTTTGGTGCACTATGCAGTACATTTGAGTGTCCCAGGCAAACGAAAGCAGTGACACCAAAGTTTCTAGTTTCTATTTGTGTCTCCCCTGAGGAGGTTTCAGGCCAGCTATGTCTTTCAGTACTATCTCTTTTGGTTTGGAATCTATTGCTGGACGTTTGGTAGAAAATGCTGCTCCGGCCGAGAAAAACACTTTTGGTGCACCATGCAGTACATTTGAGTGTCCCAGGCAAACGAAAGCAGTGACACCAAAGTTTCTAGTTTCTATTTGTGTCTCCCCTGAGGAGGTTTCAGGCCAGCTATGTCTTTCAGTACTATCTCTTTTGGTTTGGAACCTATTTCTGGACGTTTGGCATGTTTGGTAAAAAAAGCTTCTCCGGCCGAGAAAAACACTTTTGGTGCACCATGCAGGTACATTTGAGTTTCGCAGGCAAACAAAAGCAGTGACACCAAAGTTTCTAGTTTCTGTTTGTGTCTCCCCTGAGGAGGTTTCAGGCCAGCAATGTCTTTCAGTACTATCTCTTTTGGTTTGGAAGCTATTGCTGGACGTTTGGTATTAAAAGCTTCACCGGCCGAGAAAAACACTTTTGGTGCACTATGCAGGTACATTTGAGTGTCCCAGGTGAACGAAAGCAGTTACACCAAAGTTTCTAGTTTCTGTTTGTGTCTCCCCTGAGGAGGTTTCAGGCCAGCTATTTCTTTCAGTACTATCTCTTTTGGTTTGGAAGCTATTGCTGGACGTTTGGTAGAATATGCTGCTCCGGCCGAGAAAAACACTTTTGGTGCACCATGCAGGTACATTTGAGTGTCCCAGGCAAACGAAAGCAGTGAGACCACAGATTCTAGTTTCTGTTTGTGTCTCCCCTGAGGAGGTTTCAGGCCAGCTATGTCTTTCAGTACTATCTCTTTTGGTTTGGAAGCTATTGCTGGAAGTTTGGCATGTTTGGTAGAAAAAGCTTCTGCAGCCGAGAAAAACACTTTTGGTGCACCATTCAGGTACATTTGAGTTTCCCAGGCAAACAAAAGCAGTGACACCAAAGTTTCTAGTTTCTGTTTGTGTCTCCCCTGAGGAGGTTTCAGGCCAGCTATGTCTTTCAGTACTATCTCTTTTGGTTTGGAATCTATTGCTGGACGTTTGGCAGCAAATGCGGCTCCAGCCGAGTAAAGTAATTTTGGTGCACCATGGAGGTTCATTTGAGATTCCCAGGCAAATAAAAGTGGTGACAACAAATTTGAAAGGTGCTGTTACCTTCTCCACTGAGGAGGTTTCAGGCCAGCTAGAACTCTGAGTCCATGCTCCTATTTTTTGCGAGCTATTGCTGATCGTTTTGCAGCAAAAGCTGCTCCGGCCAAGAAAAAAACTTTTGTAGCATCATGAAGGTACATTTGAGTTTCCCAGGCAAACAAAAGCAGTGACACCAAAGTTTCTAATTTCTGTTTGTGTCTCCCCTGAGGAGGTTTCAGGCCAGCTATATCTTTCAGTACTATCTCTTTTGGTTTGGAAGCTATTGCTGGAAGTTTGGCATGTTTGGTAGATAAAGATTCTCCGGCCGAGAAAAACACTTTTGGTGCACCATGCAGGTACATTTGAGTGTCCCAGGCAAACGAAAGCAGTTACACCAAAGTTTCTAGTTTCTATTTGTGTCTCCCCTGAGGAGGTTTCAGGCCAGCTATGTCTTTCAGTACTATCTCTTTTGGTTTGGAACATATTTCTTGACGTTTTGAATGTTTGGTAAAAAAGCTTCTCCGACCGAGAAAAATAATTTTGGTGCACCATGCAGGTACATTTGAGTTTCCCAGGCAAACGGAAGCAGTGACACCAAAGTTTCTAGTTTCTGTTTGTGTCTCCCCTGAGGAGGTTTCAGGCCAGCTATGTCTTTCAGTACTATCTCTTTTGGTTTGGAAGCTATTGCTGGACGTTTGGTAGAAAAAGCTGCTCCGGCCGAGAAAAACACTTTTGGTGCACCATGCAGGTACATTTGAGTTTCCCAGGCAAACGAAAGCAGTGAGACCACAGTTTCTAGTTTCTGTTTGTGTCTCCCCTGAGGAGGTTACAGGCCAGCTATGTCTTTCAGTACTATATCTTTTGGTTTAGATGCTATTGCTGGAAGTTTCGCATGTTTGGTAGAAAAAGCTTCTCCGGCCGAGAGAAACACTTTTGGTGCACCATTCAGGTACATTTGAGTTTCCCAGGCAAACAAAAGCAGTGACACCAAAGTTTCTAGTTTCTGTTTGTGTCTCCCCTGAGGAGGTTTCAGGCCAGCAATGTCTTTCAGTACTATCTCTTTTGGTTTGGAATCTATTGCTGGACGCTTGGCCGCAAATGCGGCTCCAGCCGAGTAAAATAATTTTGGTGCAACATGGAGGTACATTTGAGATTCCCAGGCAAATAAAAGTGGTGACAACAAAGTTGAAAGGTGCTGTTACCTTCTCCACTGAGGAGGTTTCAGGCCAGCTATGTCTTTCAGTACTATCTCTTTTGGTTTGGAAGCTATTGCTGGACGTTTGGCATGTTTGGTAGAAAAAGCTTCTCCGGCCGAGAAAAACACTTTTGGTGCACCATGCAGGTACATTTGAGTTTCCCAGGCAAACGAAAGCAGTTATACCAAAGTTTCTAGTTTCTGTTTGTGTCTCCCCTGAGGAGGTTTCTGGCCAGCTATGTCTTTCAGTACTATCTCTTTTGGTTTGGAAGCTATTGCTGGACGTTTGGTAGAAAAAGCTGCTCCGGCCGAGAAAAACACTTTTGGTGCACCATGCAGGTACATTTGAGTTTCCCAGGCAAACAAAAGCAGTGAGACCAAAGTTTCTAGTTTCTGATTGTGTCTCCCCTGAGGACGTTACAGGCCAGCTATGTCTTTCAGTACTATCTCCTTTGGTTTGGATGCTATTGCTGGAAGTTTCGCATGTTTGGTAGAAAAAGCTTCTTCGGCCGAGAGAAACAATTTTGGTGCACCATGAAGGTACATTTGAGTGTCCCAGGCAAACTAAAGCAGTGACACCAAAGTTTCTAGTTTCTGTTTGTGTCTCCCCTGAGGAGGTTTCAGGCCAGCAATGTCTTTCAGTACTATCTCTTTTGGTTTGGAAGCTATTGCTGGACGTTTGGTAGAAAAAGCTTCTCCGGCCGAGAAAAATACTTTTGGTGCACTATGCAGGTATATTTGAGTGTCTCAGGCAAACGAAAGCAGTTACACCAAAGTTTCTAGTTTCTGTTTTTGTCTCCCCTGAGGAGGTTTCAGGCCAGCTATGTCTTTCAGTACTATCTCTTTTGGTTTGGAAGCTATTGCTGGACGTTTGGTAGAAAATGCTGCTCCGGCCGAGAAAAACACTTTTGGTGCACCATGCAGTACATTTGAGTGTCCCAGGCAAACGAAAGCAGTGACACCAAAGTTTTTAGTTTCTGTTTGTGTCTCCCCTGAGGAGGTTTCAGGCCAGCTATGTCTTTCAGTACTATCTATTTTGGTTTGGAAGCTATTGCTGGAAGTTTGGCATGTTTGGTAGAAAAAGCTTCTGCGGCCGAGAAAAACACTTTTGGTGCACCATTCAGGTACATTTGAGTTTCCCAGGCAAACAAAAGCAGTGACACCAAAGTTTCTAGTTTCTGTTTGTGTCTCTCCTGAGGAGGTTTCAGGCCAACTATGTCTTTCAGTACTATCTCTTTTGGTTTGGAATCTATTGCTGGACGTTTTGCAGCAAATGCGACTCCAGCCGAGTAAAGTAATTTTGGTGCACCATGCAGGTACATTTGAGATTCCCAGGCAAATAAAAGTGGTGACAACAAAGTTGAAAGGTGCTGTTACCTTCTCCACTGAGGAGATTTCAGGCCAGCTATGTCTTTCAGTACTATGTCTTTTGGTTTGGAAGCTATTGCTGGACGTTTGGTAGAAAATGCTGCCCCGGCCGAGAAAAACACTTTTGGTGCACCATGCAGGTACATTTGAGTGTCCCAGGCAAACGAAAGCAGTGACACCAAAGTTTCTAGTTTCTATTTGTGTCTCCCCTGAGGAGGTTTCAGGCCAGCTATGTCTTTCAGTACTATCTCTTTTGGTTTGGAACCTATTTCTGGACGTTTGGCATGTTTGGTAAAAAAAGCTTCTCCGGCCGAGAAAAACACTTTTGGTGCACCATGCAGGTACATTTGAGTTTCGCAGGCAAACAAAAGCAGTGACACCAAAGTTTCTAGTTTCTGTTTGTGTCTCCCCTGAGGAGGTTTCAGGCCAGCAATGTCTTTCAGTACTATCTCTTTTGGTTTGGAAGCTATTGCTGGACGTTTGGTATTAAAAGCTTCACCGGCCGAGAAAAACACTTTTGGTGCACTATGCAGGTACATTTGAGTGTCCCAGGTGAACGAAAGCAGTTACACCAAAGTTTCTAGTTTCTGTTTGTGTCTCCCCTGAGGAGGTTTCAGGCCAGCTATTTCTTTCAGTACTATCTCTTTTGGTTTGGAAGCTATTGCTGGACGTTTGGTAGAATATGCTGCTCCGGCCGAGAAAAACACTTTTGGTGCACCATGCAGGTACATTTGAGTGTCCCAGGCAAACGAAAGCAGTGAGACCACAGATTCTAGTTTCTGTTTGTGTCTCCCCTGAGGAGGTTTCAGGCCAGCTATGTCTTTCAGTACTATCTCTTTTGGTTTGGAAGCTATTGCTGGAAGTTTAGCATGTTTGGTAGAAAAAGCTTCTGCAGCCGAGAAAAACACTTTTGGTGCACCATTCAGGTACATTTGAGTTTCCCAGGCAAACAAAAGCAGTGACACCAAAGTTTCTAGTTTCTGTTTGTGTCTCCCCTGAGGAGGTTTCAGGCCAGCTATGTCTTTCAGTACTATCTCTTTTGGTTTGGAATCTATTGCTGGAAGTTTGGCAGCAAATGCGGCTCCAGCCGAGTAAAGTAATTTTGGTGCACCATGGAGGTTCATTTGAGATTCCCAGGCAAATAAAAGTGGTGACAACAAATTTGAAAGGTGCTGTTACCTTCTCCACTGAGGAGGTTTCAGGCCAGCTAGAACTCTGAGTCCATGCTCCTATTTTTTGCGAGCTATTGCTGATCGTTTTGCAGCAAAAGCTGCTCCGGCCAAGAAAAAAACTTTTGTAGCATCATGAAGGTACATTTGAGTTTCCCAGGCAAACAAAAGCAGTGACACCAAAGTTTCTAATTTCTGTTTGTGTCTCCCCTGAGGAGGTTTCAGGCCAGCTATATCTTTCAGTACTATCTCTTTTGGTTTGGAAGCTATTGCTGGAAGTTTGGCATGTTTGGTAGATAAAGATTCCCCGGCCGAGAAAAACACTTTTGGTGCACCATGCAGGTACATTTGAGTGTCCCAGGCAAACGAAAGCAGTGACACCAAAGTTTCTAGTTTCTATTTGTGTCTCCCCTGAGGAGGTTTCAGGCCAGCTATGTCTTTCAGTACTATCTCTTTTGGTTTGGAACATATTTCTTGACGTTTTGAATGTTTGGTAAAAAAGCTTCTCCGACCGAGAAAAATACTTTTGGTGCACCATGCAGGTACATTTGAGTTTCCCAGGCAAACGGAAGCAGTGACACCAAAGTTTCTAGTTTCTGTTTGTGTCTCCCCTGAGGAGGTTTCAGGCCAGCTATGTCTTTCAGTACTATCTCTTTTGGTTTGGAAGCTATTGCTGGACGTTTGGTAGAAAAAGCTGCTCCGGCCGAGAAAAACACTTTTGGTGCACCATGCAGGTACATTTGAGTTTCCCAGGCAAACGAAAGCAGTGAGACCACAGTTTCTAGTTTCTGTTTGTGTCTCCCCTGAGGAGGTTACAGGCCAGCTATGTCTTTCAGTACTATCTCTTTTGGTTTGGATGCTATTGCTGGAAGTTTCGCATGTTTGGTAGAAAAAGCTTCTCCGGCCGAGAGAAACACTTTTGGTGCACCATTCAGGTACATTTGAGTTTCCCAGGCAAACAAAAGCAGTGACACCAAAGTTTCTAGTTTCTGTTTGTGTCTCCCCTGAGGAGGTTTCAGGCCAGCAATGTCTTTCAGTACTATCTCTTTTGGTTTGGAATCTATTGCTGGACGCTTGGCCGCAAATGCGGCTCCAGCCGAGTAAAATAATTTTGGTGCAACATGGAGGTACATTTGAGATTCCCAGGCAAATAAAAGTGGTGACAACAAAGTTGAAAGGTGCTGTTACCTTCTCCACTGAGGAGGTTTCAGGCCAGCTATGTCTTTCAGTACTATGTCTTTTGGTTTGGAAGCTATTGCTGGACGTTTGGCATGTTTGGTAAAAAAAGCTTCTCCGACTGAGAAAAACAATTTTGGTGCACCATGCAGGTACATTTGAGTTTCCCAGGCAAACGAAAGCAGTTATACCAAAGTTTCTAGTTTCTGTTTGTGTCTCCCCTGAGGAGGTTTCAGGCCAGCTATGTCTTTCAGTACTATCTCTTTTGGTTTGGAAGCTATTGCTGGACGTTTGGTAGAAAAAGCTGCTCCGGCCGAGAAAAACACTTTTGGTGCACCATGCAGGTACATTTGAGTTTCCCAGGCAAACAAAAGCAGTGAGACCAAAGTTTCTAGTTTCTGTTTGTGTCTCCCCTGAGGAGGTTACAGGCCAGCTATGTCTTTCAGTACTATCTCCTTTGGTTTGGTGCTATTGCTGGAAGGTTCGCATGTTTGGTAGAAAAAGCTTCTTCGGCCGAGAGAAACAATTTTGGTGTACCATGAAGGTACATTTGAGTGTCCCAGGCAAACAAAAGCAGTGACACCAAAGTTTCTAGTTTCTGTTTGTGTCTCCCCTGAGGAGGTTTCAGGCCAGCAATGTCTTTCAGTACTATCTCTTTTGGTTTGGAAGCTATTGCTGGACGTTTGGTAGAAAAAGCTTCTCCGGCCGAGAAAAATACTTTTGGTGCACTATGCAGGTATATTTGAGTGTCTCAGGCAAACGAAAGCAGTTACACCAAAGTTTCTAGTTTCTGTTTGTGTCTCCCCTGAGGAGGTTTCAGGCCAGCTATGTCTTTCAGTACTATCTCTTTTGGTTTGGAAGCTATTGCTGGACGTTTGGTAGAAAATGCTGCTCCGGCCGAGAAAAACACTTTTGGTGCACCATGCAGTACATTTGAGTGTCCCAGGCAAACGAAAGCAGTGACACCAAAGTTTCTAGTTTCTGTTTGTGTCTCCCCTGAGGAGGTTTCAGGCCAGCTATGTCTTTCAGTACTATCTCTTTTGGTTTGGAAGCTATTGCTGGACGTTTGGCATGTTTGGTAGAAAAAGCTTCTCCGGCCGAGAAAAACACTTTTGGTGCACCATGCAGGTACATTTGAGTTTCCCAGGCAAACGAAAGCAGTTATACCAAAGTTTCTAGTTTCTGTTTGTGTCTCCCCTGAGGAGGTTTCTGGCCAGCTATGTCTTTCAGTACTATCTCTTTTGGTTTGGAAGCTATTGCTGGACGTTTGGTAGAAAAAGCTGCTCCGGCCGAGAAAAACACTTTTGGTGCACCATGCAGGTACATTTGAGTTTCCCAGGCAAACAAAAGCAGTGAGACCAAAGTTTCTAGTTTCTGATTGTGTCTCCCCTGAGGACGTTACAGGCCAGCTATGTCTTTCAGTACTATCTCCTTTGGTTTGGATGCTATTGCTGGAAGTTTCGCATGTTTGGTAGAAAAAGCTTCTTCGGCCGAGAGAAACAATTTTGGTGCACCATGAAGGTACATTTGAGTGTCCCAGGCAAACTAAAGCAGTGACACCAAAGTTTCTAGTTTCTGTTTGTGTCTCCCCTGAGGAGGTTTCAGGCCAGCAATGTCTTTCAGTACTATCTCTTTTGGTTTGGAAGCTATTGCTGGACGTTTGGTAGAAAAAGCTTCTCCGGCCGAGAAAAATACTTTTGGTGCACTATGCAGGTATATTTGAGTGTCTCAGGCAAACGAAAGCAGTTACACCAAAGTTTCTAGTTTCTGTTTTTGTCTCCCCTGAGGAGGTTTCAGGCCAGCTATGTCTTTCAGTACTATCTCTTTTGGTTTGGAAGCTATTGCTGGACGTTTGGTAGACAATGCTGCTCCGGCCGAGAAAAACACTTTTGGTGCACCATGCAGTACATTTGAGTGTCCTAGGCAAACGAAAGCAGTGACACCAAAGTTTCTAGTTTCTGTTTGTGTCTCCCCTGAGGAGGTTTCAGGCCAGCTATGTCTTTCAGTACTATCTATTTTGGTTTGGAAGCTATTGCTGGAAGTTTGGCATGTTTGGTAGATAAAGCTTCTCCGGCCGAGAAAAACACTTTTGGTGCACCATTCAGGTACATTTGAGTTTCCCAGGCAAACAAAAGCAGTGACACCAAAGTTTCTAGTTTCTGTTTGTGTCTCTCCTGAGGAGGTTTCAGGCCAGCTATGTCTTTCAGTACTATCTCTTTTGGTTTGGAAGCTATTGCTGGACGTTTTGCAGCAAATGCGACTCCAGCCGAGTAAAGTAATTTTGGTGCACCATGGAGGTACATTTGAGATTCCCAGGCAAATAAAAGTGGTGACAACAAAGTTGAAAGGTGCTGTTACCTTCTCCACTGAGGAGATTTCAGGCCAGCTATGTCTTTCAGTACTATGTCTTTTGGTTTGGAAGCTATTGCTGGACGTTTGGTAGAAAATGCTGCCCCGGCCGAGAAAAACACTTTTGGTGCACCATGCAGGTACATTTGAGTGTCCCAGGCAAACGAAAGCAGTGACACCAAAGTTTCTAGTTTCTATTTGTGTCTCCCCTGAGGAGGTTTCAGGCCAGCTATGTCTTTCAGTACTATCTCTTTTGGTTTGGAACCTATTTCTGGACGTTTGGCATGTTTGGTAAAAAAAGCTTCTCCGGCCGATAAAAACACTTTTGGTGCACCATGCAGGTACATTTGAGTTTCGCAGGCAAACAAAAGCAGTGACACCAAAGTTTCTAGTTTCTGTTTGTGTCTCCCCTGAGGAGGTTTCAGGCCAGCAATGTCTTTCAGTACTATCTCTTTTGGTTTGGAAGCTATTGCTGGACGTTTGGTATTAAAAGCTTCACCGGCCGAGAAAAACACTTTTGGTGCACTATGCAGGTACATTTGAGTGTCCCAGGTGAACGAAAGCAGTTACACCAAAGTTTCTAGTTTCTGTTTGTGTCTCCCCTGAGGAGGTTTCAGGCCAGCTATTTCTTTCAGTACTATCTCTTTTGGTTTGGAAGCTATTGCTGGACGTTTGGTAGAATATGCTGCTCCGGCCGAGAAAAACACTTTTGGTGCACCATGCAGGTACATTTGAGTGTCCCAGGCAAACGAAAGCAGTGAGACCACAGATTCTAGTTTCTGTTTGTGTCTCCCCTGAGGAGGTTTCAGGCCAGCTATGTCTTTCAGTACTATCTCTTTTGGTTTGGAAGCTATTGCTGGAAGTTTGGCATGTTTGGTAGAAAAAGCTTCTGCAGCCGAGAAAAACACTTTTGGTGCACCATTCAGGTACATTTGAGTTTCCCAGGCAAACAAAAGCAGTGACACCAAAGTTTCTAGTTTCTGTTTGTGTCTCCCCTGAGGAGGTTTCAGGCCAGCTATGTCTTTCAGTACTATCTCTTTTGGTTTGGAATCTATTGCTGGACGTTTGGCAGCAAATGCGGCTCCAGCCGAGTAAAGTAATTTTGGTGCACCATGGAGGTTCATTTGAGATTCCCAGGCAAATAAAAGTGGTGACAACAAATTTGAAAGGTGCTGTTACCTTCTCCACTGAGGAGGTTTCAGGCCAGCTAGAACTCTGAGTCCATGCTCCTATTTTTTGCGAGCTATTGCTGATCGTTTTGCAGCAAAAGCTGCTCCGGCCAAGAAAAAAACTTTTGTAGCATCATGAAGGTACATTTGAGTTTCCCAGGCAAACAAAAGTAGTGACACCAAAGTTTCTAATTTCTGTTTGTGTCTCCCCTGAGGAGGTTTCAGGCCAGCTATATCTTTCAGTACTATCTCTTTTGGTTTGGAAGCTATTGCTGGAAGTTTGGCATGTTTGGTAGATAAAGATTCTCCGGCCGAGAAAAACACTTTTGGTGCACCATGCAGGTACATTTGAGTGTCCCAGGCAAACGAAAGCAGTGACACCAAAGTTTCTAGTTTCTATTTGTGTCTCCCCTGAGGAGGTTTCAGGCCAGCTATGTCTTTCAGTACTATCTCTTTTGGTTTGGAACATATTTCTTGACGTTTTGAATGTTTGGTAAAAAAGCTTCTCCGACCGAGAAAAATACTTTTGGTGCACCATGCAGGTACATTTGAGTTTCCCAGGCAAACGGAAGCAGTGACACCAAAGTTTCTAGTTTCTGTTTGTGTCTCCCCTGAGGAGGTTTCAGGCCAGCTATGTCTTTCAGTACTATCTCTTTTGGTTTGGAAGCTATTGCTGGACGTTTGGTAGAAAAAGCTGCTCCGGCCGAGAAAAACACTTTTGTTGCACCATGCAGGTACATTTGAGTTTCCCAGGCAAACGAAAGCAGTGAGACCACAGTTTCTAGTTTCTGTTTGTGTCTCCCCTGAGGAGGTTACAGGCCAGCTATGTCTTTCAGTACTATCTCTTTTGGTTTGGATGCTATTGCTGGAAGTTTCGCATGTTTGGTAGAAAAAGCTTCTCCGGCCGAGAGAAACACTTTTGGTGCACCATTCAGGTACATTTGAGTTTCCCAGGCAAACAAAAGCAGTGACACCAAAGTTTCTAGTTTCTGTTTGTGTCTCCCCTGAGGAGGTTTCAGGCCAGCAATGTCTTTCAGTACTATCTCTTTTGGTTTGGAATCTATTGCTGGACGCTTGGCCGCAAATGCGGCTCCAGCCGAGTAAAATAATTTTGGTGCAACATGGAGGTACATTTGAGATTCCCAGGCAAATAAAAGTGGTGACAACAAAGTTGAAAGGTGCTGTTACCTTCTCCACTGAGGAGGTTTCAGGCCAGCTATGTCTTTCAGTACTATGTCTTTTGGTTTGGAAGCTATTGCTGGACGTTTGGCATGTTTGGTAAAAAAAGCTTCTCCGACTGAGAAAAACAATTTTGGTGCACCATGCAGGTACATTTGAGTTTCCCAGGCAAACGAAAGCAGTTATACCAAAGTTTCTAGTTTCTGTTTGTGTCTCCCCTGAGGAGGTTTCAGGCCAGCTATGTCTTTCAGTACTATCTCTTTTGGTTTGGAAGCTATTGCTGGACGTTTGGTAGAAAAAGCTGCTCCGGCCGAGAAAAACACTTTTGGTGCACCATGCAGGTACATTTGAGTTTCCCAGGCAAACAAAAGCAGTGAGACCAAAGTTTCTAGTTTCTGTTTGTGTCTCCCCTGAGGAGGTTACAGGCCAGCTATGTCTTTCAGTACTATCTCCTTTGGTTTGGTGCTATTGCTGGAAGGTTCGCATGTTTGGTCGAAAAAGCTTCTTCGGCCGAGAGAAACAATTTTGGTGTACCATGAAGGTACATTTGAGTGTCCCAGGCAAACAAAAGCAGTGACACCAAAGTTTCTAGTTTCTGTTTGTGTCTCCCCTGAGGAGGTTTCAGGCCAGCTATGTCTTTCAGTACTATCTCTTTTGGTTTGGAAGCTATTGCTGGACGTTTGGTAGAAAAAGCTTCTCCGGCCGAGAAAAATACTTTTGGTGCACTATGCAGGTATATTTGAGTGTCTCAGGCAAACGAAAGCAGTTACACCAAAGTTTCTAGTTTCTGTTTGTGTCTCCCCTGAGGAGGTTTCAGGCCAGCAATGTCTTTCAGTACTATCTCTTTTGGTTTGGAAGCTATTGCAGGACGTTTGGTATTAAAAGCTTCACCGGCCGAGAAAAACACTTTTGGTGCACTATGCAGGTACATTTGAGTGTCCCAGGTGAACGAAAGCAGTTACACCAAAGTTTCTAGTTTCTGTTTGTGTCTCCCCTGAGGAGGTTTCAGGCCAGCTATGTCTTTCAGTACTATCTCTTTTGGTTTGGAAGCTATTGCTGGAAGTTTGGCATGTTTGGTAGAAAAAGCTTCTGCGGCCGAGAAAAACACTTTTGGTGCACCATTCAGGTACATTTGAGTTTCCCAGGCAAACAAAAGCAGTGACACCAAAGTTTCTAGTTTCTGTTTGTGTCTCTCCTGAGGAGGTTTCAGGCCAGCTATGTCTTTCAGTACTATCTCTTTTGGTTTGGAATCTATTGCTGGACGTTTGGCAGCAAATGCGACTCCAGCCGAGTAAAGTAATTTTGGTGCACCATGGAGGTACATTTGAGATTCCCAGGCAAATAAAAGTGGTGACAACAAAGTTGAAAGGTGCTGTTACCTTCTCCACTGAGGAGGTTTCAGGCCAGCTATGTCTTTCAGTACTATGTCTTTTGGTTTGGAAGCTATTGCTGGACGTTTGGTAGAAAATGCTGCCCCGGCCGAGAAAAACACTTTTGGTGCACCATGCAGGTACATTTGAGTGTCCCAGGCAAACGAAAGCAGTGACACCAAAGTTTCTAGTTTCTATTTGTGTCTCCCCTGAGGAGGTTTCAGGCCAGCTATGTCTTTCAGTACTATCTCTTTTGGTTTGGAAGCTATTGCTGGACGTTTGGCATGTTTGGTAAAAAAAGCTTCTCCAACTGAGAAAAACACTTTTGGTGCACCATGCAGGTACATTTGAGTTTCCCAGGCAAACAAAAGCAGTGACACCAAAGTTTCTAGTTTCTGTTTGTGTCTCCCCTGAGGAGGTTTCAGGCCAGCTATGTCTTTCAGTCCTATCTCTTTTGGTTTGGAACCTATTGCTGGACGTTTGGCATGTTTGGTAGAAAAAGCTTCTTTGGCTGAGAAAAACACTTTTGGTGCACCATGCAGGTACATTTGAGTGTCCCAGGAAAACGAAAGCAGTGACACCAAAGTTTCTAGTTTCTGTTTGTGTCTCCCCTGAGGAGGTTTCAGCCCAGCTATGTCTTTCAGTACTGTCTCTTTTGGTTTGGTAGCTATTGCTGGAAGTTTGGCATGTTTGGTTGATAAAGCTTCTCCGGCCGAGAAAAACACTTTTGGTGCACCATGCAGGTACATTTTAGTGTCCCAGGCAAAAGAAAGCAGTGACACCAAAGTTTCTAGTTTCTATTTGTGTCTCCCCTGAGGAGGTTTCAGGCCAGCTATGTCTTTCAGTACTATCTCTTTTGGTTTGGAACCTATTTCTGGACGTTTGGCATGTTTGGTAAAAAAAGCTTCTCCGGCCGAGAAAAACACTTTTGGTGCACCATGCAGGTACATTTGAGTTTCCCAGGCAAACAAAAGCAGTGACACCAAAGTTTCTAGTTTCTGTTTGTGTCTCCCCTGAGGAGGTTTCAGGCCAGCTATGTCTTTCAGTACTATCTCTTTTGGTTTGGAATCTATTGCTGGACGTTTGGCAGCAAATGCGGCTCCAGCCGAGTAAAGTAATTTTTGGTGCACCATGGAGGTTCATTTGAGATTCCCAGGCAAATAAAAGTGGTGACAACAAATTTGAAAGGTGCTGTTACCTTCTCCACTGAGGAGGTTTCAGGCCAGCTAGAACTCTGAGTCCATGCTCCTATTTTTTGCGAGCTATTGCTGATCGTTTTGCAGCAAAAGCTGCTCTGGCCAAGAAAAAAACTTTTGTAGCATCATGAAGGTACATTTGAGTTTCCTAAGCAAACAAAAGCAGTGACACCAAAGTTTCTAATTTCTGTTTGTGTCTCCCCTGAGGAGGTTTCAGGCCAGCTATGTCTTTCAGTACTATCTCTTTTGGTTTGGAACATATTTCTGGACGTTTGGACTGTTTGGTAAAAAAAGCTTCTCCGACCGAGAAAAATACTTTTGGTGCACCATGGAGGTACATTTGAGTTTCCCAGGCAAACGGAAGCAGTGACACCAAAGTTTCTAGTTTCTGTTTGTGTCTCCCCTGAGGAGGTTTCAGGCCAGCTATGTCTTTCAGTACTATCTCTTTTGGTTTGGAACATATTTCTGGACGTTTGGACTGTTTGGTAAAAAAAGCTTCTCCGACCGAGAAAAATACTTTTGGTGCACCATGCAGGTACATTTGAGTTTCCCAGGCAAACGAAAGCAGTGACACCAAAGTTTCTAGTTTCTGTTTGTGTCTCCCCTGAGGAGGTTTCAGGCCAGCTATGTCTTTCAGTACTATCTCTTTTGGTTTGGAAGCTATTGCTGGACGTTTGGTAGAAAAAGCTGCTCCGGCCGAGAAAAACACTTTTGGTGCACCATGCAGGTACATTTGAGTTTCCCAGGCAAACAAAAGCAGTGACACCAAAGTTTCTAGTTTCTGTTTGTGTCTCCCCTGAGGAGGTTTCAGGCCAGCAATGTCTTTCAGTACTATCTCTTTTGGTTTGGAAGCTATTGCTGGACGCTTGGCCGCAAATGCGGCTCCAGCCGAGTAAAATAATTTTGGTGCAACATGGAGGTACATTTGAGATTCCCAGGCAAATAAAAGTGGTGACAACAAAGTTGAAAGGTGCTGTTACCTTCTCCACTGAGGAGGTTTCAGGCCAGCTATGTCTTTCAGTACTATCTCTTTTGGTTTGGAAGCTATTGCTGGACGTTTGGCATGTTTGGTAAAAAAAGCTTCTCCGACCGAGAAAAACACATTTGGTGCACCATGCAGGTACATTTGAGTTTCCCAGGCAAACGAAAGCAGTTATACCAAAGTTTCTAGTTTCTGTTTGTGTCTCCCTTGAGGAGGTTTCAGGCCAGCTATGTCTTTCAGTACTATCTCTTTTGGTTTGGAAGCTATTGCTGGACGTTTGGTAGAAAAAGCTGCTCCGGCCGAGAAAAACACTTTTGGTGCACCATGCAGGTACATTTGAGTTTCCCAGGCAAACAAAAGCAGTGAGACCAAAGTTTCTAGTTTCTGTTTGTGTCTCCCCTGAGGAGGTTACAGGCCAGCTATGTCTTTCAGTACTATCTCCTTTGGTTTGGATGCTATTGCTGGAAGTTTCGCATGTTTGGTAGAAAAAGCTTCTTCGGCCGAGAGAAACAATTTTGGTGCACCATGAAGGTACATTTGAGTGTCCCAGGCAAACTAAAGCAGTGACACCAAAGTTTCTAGTTTCTGTTTGTGTCTCCCCTGAGGAGGTTTCAGGCCAGCAATGTCTTTCAGTACTATCTCTTTTGGTTTGGAAGCTATTGCTGGACGTTTGGTAGAAAAAGCTTCTCCGGCCGAGAAAAATACTTTTGGTGCACTATGCAGGTATATTTGAGTGTCTCAGGCAAACGAAAGCAGTTACACCAAAGTTTCTAGTTTCTGTTTTTGTCTCCCCTGAGGAGGTTTCAGGCCAGCTATGTCTTTCAGTACTATCTCTTTTGGTTTGGAAGCTATTGCTGGACGTTTGGTAGAAAATGCTGCTCCGGCCGAGAAAAACACTTTTGGTGCACCATGCAGTACATTTGAGTGTCCCAGGCAAACGAAAGCAGTGACACCAAAGTTTCTAGTTTCTGTTTGTGTCTCCCCTGAGGAGGTTTCAGGCCAGCTATGTCTTTCAGTACTATCTCTTTTGGTTTGGAAGCTATTGCTGGAAGTTTGGCATGTTTGGTAGAAAAAGCTTCTGCGGCCGAGAAAAACACTTTTGGTGCACCATTCAGGTACATTTGAGTTTCCCAGGCGAACAAAAGCAGTGACACCAAAGTTTCTAGTTTCTGTTTTTGTCTCTCCTGAGGAGGTTTCAGGCCAGCTATGTCTTTCAGTACTATCTCTTTTGGTTTGGAATCTATTGCTGGACGTTTTGCAGCAAATGCGACTCCAGCCGAGTAAAGTAATTTTGGTGCACCATGGAGGTACATTTGAGATTCCCAGGCAAATAAAAGTGGTGACAACAAAGTTGAAAGGTGCTGTTACCTTCTCCACTGAGGAGATTTCAGGCCAGCTATGTCTTTCAGTACTATCTCTTTTGGTTTGGAAGCTATTGCTGGACGTTTGGTAGAAAATGCTGCCCCGGCCGAGAAAAACACTTTTGGTGCACCATGCAGGTACATTTGAGTGTCCCAGGCAAACGAAAGCAGTGACACCAAAGTTTCTAGTTTCTATTTGTGTCTCCCCTGAGGAGGTTTCAGGCCAGCTATGTCTTTCAGTACTATCTCTTTTGGTTTGGAACCTATTTCTGGACGTTTGGCATGTTTGGTAAAAAAAGCTTCTCCGGCCGAGAAAAACACTTTTGGTGCACCATGCAGGTACATTTGAGTTTCGCAGGCAAACAAAAGCAGTGACACCAAAGTTTCTAGTTTCTGTTTGTGTCTCCCCTGAGGAGGTTTCAGGCCAGCAATGTCTTTCAGTACTATCTCTTTTGGTTTGGAAGCTATTGCTGGACGTTTGGTATTAAAAGATTCACCGGCCGAGAAAAACACTTTTGGTGCACTATGCAGGTACATTTGAGTGTCCCAGGTGAACGAAAGCAGTTACACCAAAGTTTCTAGTTTCTGTTTGTGTCTCCCCTGAGGAGGTTTCAGGCCAGCTATTTCTTTCAGTACTATCTCTTTTGGTTTGGAAGCTATTGCTGGACGTTTGGTAGAATATGCTGCTCCGGCCGAGAAAAACACTTTTGGTGCACCATGCAGGTACATTTGAGTGTCCCAGGCAAACGAAAGCAGTGAGACCACAGATTCTAGTTTCTGTTTGTGTCTCCCCTGAGGAGGTTTCAGGCCAGCTATGTCTTTCAGTACTATCTCTTTTGGTTTGGAAGCTATTGCTGGAAGTTTGGCATGTTTGGTAGAAAAAGCTTCTGCAGCCGAGAAAAACACTTTTGGTGCACCATTCAGGTACATTTGAGTTTCCCAGGCAAACAAAAGCAGTGACACCAAAGTTTCTAGTTTCTGTTTGTGTCTCCCCTGAGGAGGTTTCAGGCCAGCTATGTCTTTCAGTACTATCTCTTTTGGTTTGGAATCTATTGCTGGACGTTTGGCAGCAAATGCGGCTCCAGCCGAGTAAAGTAATTTTGGTGCACCATGGAGGTTCATTTGAGATTCCCAGGCAAATAAAAGTGGTGACAACAAATTTGAAAGGTGCTGTTACCTTCTCCACTGAGGAGGTTTCAGGCCAGCTAGAACTCTGAGTCCATGCTCCTATTTTTTGCGAGCTATTGCTGATCGTTTTGCAGCAAAAGCTGCTCCGGCCAAGAAAAAAACTTTTGTAGCATCATGAAGGTACATTTGAGTTTCCCAGGCAAACAAAAGCAGTGACACCAAAGTTTCTAATTTCTGTTTGTGTCTCCCCTGAGGAGGTTTCAGGCCAGCTATATCTTTCAGTACTATCTCTTTTGGTTTGGAAGCTATTGCTGGAAGTTTGGCATGTTTGGTAGATAAAGATTCTCCGGCCGAGAAAAACACTTTTGGTGCACCATGCAGGTACATTTGAGTGACCCAGGCAAACGAAAGCAGTGACACCAAAGTTTCTAGTTTCTATTTGTGTCTCCCCTGAGGTGGTTTCAGGCCAGCTATGTCTTTCAGTACTATCTCTTTTGGTTTGGAACATATTTCTTGACGTTTTGAATGTTTGGTAAAAAAGCTTCTCCGACCGAGAAAAATACTTTTGGTTCACCATGCAGGTACATTTGAGTTTCCCAGGCAAACGGAAGCAGTGACACCAAAGTTTCTAGTTTCTGTTTGTGTCTCCCCTGAGGAGGTTACAGGCCAGCTATGTCTTTCAGTACTATCTCTTTTGGTTTGGATGCTATTGCTGGAAGTTTCGCATGTTTGGTAGAAAAAGCTTCTCCGGCCGAGAGAAACACTTTTGGTGCACCATTCAGGTACATTTGAGTTTCCCAGGCAAACAAAAGCAGTGACACCAAAGTTTCTAGTTTCTGTTTGTGTCTCCCCTGAGGAGGTTTCAGGCCAGCAATGTCTTTCAGTACTATCTCTTTTGGTTTGGAATCTATTGCTGGACGCTTGGCCGCAAATGCGGCTCCAGCCGAGTAAAATAATTTTGGTGCAACATGGAGGTACATTTGAGATTCCCAGGCAAATAAAAGTGGTGACAACAAAGTTGAAAGGTGCTGTTACCTTCTCCACTGAGGAGGTTTCAGGCCAGCTATGTCTTTCAGTACTATCTCTTTTGGTTTGGAAGCTATTGCTGGACGTTTGGCATGTTTGGTAAAAAAAGCTTCTCCGACCGAGAAAAACACTTTTGGTGCACCATGCAGGTACATTTGAGTTTCCCAGGCAAACGAAAGCAGTTATACCAAAGTTTCTAGTTTCTGTTTGTGTCTCCCCTGAGGAGGTTTCAGGCCAGCTATGTCTTTCAGTACTATCTCTTTTGGTTTGGAAGCTATTGCTGGACGTTTGGTAGAAAAAGCTGCTCCGGCCGAGAAAAACACTTTTGGTGCACCATGCAGGTACATTTGAGTGTCCCAGGCAAACGAAAGCAGTGACACCAAAGTTTCTAGTTTCTATTTGTGTCTCCCCTGAGGAGGTTTCAGGCCAGCTATGTCTTTCAGTACTATCTCTTTTCGTTTGGAACCTATTTCTGGACGTTTGGCATGTTTGGTAAAAAAAGCTTCTCCGGCCGAGAAAAACACTTTTGGTGCACCATGCAGGTACATTTGAGTTTCGCAGGCAAACAAAAGCAGTGACACCAAAGTTTCTAGTTTCTGTTTGTGTCTCCCCTGAGGAGGTTTCAGGCCAGCAATGTCTTTCAGTACTATCTCTTTTGGTTTGGAAGCTATTGCTGGACGTTTGGTATTAAAAGCTTCACCGGCCGAGAAAAACACTTTTGGTGCACTATGCAGGTACATTTGAGTGTCCCAGGTGAACGAAAGCAGTTACACCAAAGTTTCTAGTTTCTGTTTGTGTCTCCCCTGAGGAGGTTTCAGGCCAGCTATTTCTTTCAGTACTATCTCTTTTGGTTTGGAAGCTATTGCTGGACGTTTGGTAGAATATGCTGCTCCGGCCGAGAAAAACACTTTTGGTGCACCATGCAGGTACATTTGAGTGTCCCAGGCAAACGAAAGCAGTGAGACCACAGATTCTAGTTTCTGTTTGTGTCTCCCCTGAGGAGGTTTCAGGCCAGCTATGTCTTTCAGTACTATCTCTTTTGGTTTGGAAGCTATTGCTGGAAGTTTGGCATGTTTGGTAGAAAAAGCTTCTGCAGCCGAGAAAAACACTTTTGGTGCACCATTCAGGTACATTTGAGTTTCCCAGGCAAACAAAAGCAGTGACACCAAAGTTTCTAGTTTCTGTTTGTGTCTCCCCTGAGGAGGTTTCAGGCCAGCTATGTCTTTCAGTACTATCTCTTTTGGTTTGGAAGCTATTGCTGGACGTTTGGTAGAAAAAGCTGCTCCGGCCGAGAAAAACACTTTTGGTGCACCATGCAGGTACATTTGAGTTTCCCAGGCAAACGAAAGCAGTGAGACCACAGTTTCTAGTTTCTGTTTGTGTCTCCCCTGAGGAGGTTACAGGCCAGCTATGTCTTTCAGTACTATCTCTTTTGGTTTGGATGCTATTGCTGGAAGTTTCGCATGTTTGGTAGAAAAAGCTTCTCCGGCCGAGAGAAACACTTTTGGTGCACCATTCAGGTACATTTGAGTTGCCCAGGCAAACAAAAGCAGTGACACCAAAGTTTCTAGTTTCTGTTTGTGTCTCCCCTGAGGAGGTTTCAGGCCAGCAATGTCTTTCAGTACTATCTCTTTTGGTTTGGAATCTATTGCTGGACGCTTGGCCGCAAATGCGGCTCCAGCCGAGTAAAATAATTTTGGTGCAACATGGAGGTACATTTGAGATTCCCAGGCAAATAAAAGTGGTGGCAACAAAGTTGAAAGGTGCTGTTACCTTCTCCACTGAGGAGGTTTCAGGCCAGCTATGTCTTTCAGTACTATCTCTTTTGGTTTGGAAGCTATTGCTGGACGTTTGGCATGTTTGGTAAAAAAAGCTTCTCCGACCGAGAAAAACACTTTTGGTGCACCATGCAGGTACATTTGAGTTTCCCAGGCAAACGAAAGCAGTTATACCAAAGTTTCTAGTTTCTGTTTGTGTCTCCCCTGAGGAGGTTTCAGGCCAGCTATGTCTTTCAGTACTATCTCTTTTGGTTTGGAAGCTATTGCTGGACGTTTGGTAGAAAAAGCTGCTCCGGCCGAGAAAAACACTTTTGGTGCACCATGCAGGTACATTTGAGTTTCCCAGGCAAACAAAAGCAGTGAGACCAAAGTTTCTAGTTTCTGTTTGTGTCTCCCCTGAGGAGGTTACAGGCCAGCTATGTCTTTCAGTACTATCTCCTTTGGTTTGGATGCTATTGCTGGAAGTTTCGCATGTTTGGTAGAAAAAGCTTCTTCGGCCGAGAGAAACAATTTTGGTGCACCATGAAGGTACATTTGAGTGTCCCAGGCAAACGAAAGCAGTGACACCAAAGTTTCTAGTTTCTGTTTGTGTCTCCCCTGAGGAGGTTTCAGGCCAGCTATGTCTTTCAGTACTATCTCTTTTGGTTTGGAAGCTATTGCTGGACGTTTGGTAGAAAAATCTGCCCCGGCCGAGAAAAACACTTTTGGTGCACTATGCAGGTATATTTGAGTGTCTCAGGCAAACGAAAGCAGTTACACCAAAGTTTCTAGTTTCTGTTTGTGTCTCTCCTGAGGAGGTTTCAGGCCAGCTATGTCTTTCAGTACTATCTCTTTTGGTTTGGAAGCTATTGCTGGACGTTTGGTAGAAAATGCTGCTCCGGCCGAGAAAAACACTTTTGGTGCACCATGCAGTACATTTGAGTGTCCCAGGCAAACGAAAGCAGTGACACCAAAGTTTCTAGTTTCTGTTTGTGTCTCCCCTGAGGAGGTTTCAGGCCAGCTATGTCTTTCAGTACTATCTCTTTTGGTTTGGAAGCTATTGCTGGAAGTTTGGCATGTTTGGTAGAAAAAGCTTCTGCGGCCGAGAAAAACACTTTTGGTGCACCATTCAGGTACATTTGAGTTTCCCAGGCAAACAAAAGCAGTGACACCAAAGTTTCTAGTTTCTGTTTGTGTCTCTCCTGAGGAGGTTTCAGGCCAGCTATGTCTTTCAGTACTATCTCTTTTGGTTTGGAATCTATTGCTGGACGTTTTGCAGCAAATGCGACTCCAGCCGAGTAAAGTAATTTTGGTGCACCATGGAGGTACATTTGAGATTCCCAGGCAAATAAAAGTGGTGACAACAAAGTTGAAAGGTGCTGTTACCTTCTCCACTGAGGAGGTTTCAGGCCAGCTATGTCTTTCAGTACTATGTCTTTTGGTTTGGAAGCTATTGCTGGACGTTTGGTAGAAAATGCTGCCCCGGCCGAGAAAAACACTTTTGGTGCACCATGCAGGTACATTTGAGTGTCCCAGGCAAACGAAAGCAGTGACACCAAAGTTTCTAGTTTCTATTTGTGTCTCCCCTGAGGAGGTTTCAGGCCAGCTATGTCTTTCAGTACTATCTCTTTTGGTTTGGAAGCTATTGCTGGACGTTTGGCATGTTTGGTAAAAAAAGCTTCTCCAACTGAGAAAAACACTTTTGGTGCACCATGCAGGTACATTTGAGTTTCCCAGGCAAACAAAAGCAGTGACACCAAAGTTTCTAGTTTCTGTTTGTGTCTCCCCTGAGGAGGTTTCAGGCCAGCTATGTCTTTCAGTACTATCTCCTTTGGTTTGGAAGCTATTGCTGGACGTTTGGTAGAAAAAGCTGCTCCGGCCGAGAAAAACACTTTTGGTGCACCATGCAGGTACATTTGAGTTTCCCAGGCAAACAAAAGCAGTGACACCAAAGTTTCTAGTTTCTGTTTGTGTCTCCCCTGAGGAGGTTTCAGGCCAGCTATGTCTTTCAGTCCTATCTCTTTTAGTTTGGAACCTATTGCTGGACGTTTGGCATGTTTGGTAGAAAAAGCTTCTCCGGCTGAGAAAAAAACTTTTGGTGCACCATGCAGGTACATTTGAGTGTCCCAGGAAAACGAAAGCAGTGACACCAAAGTTTCTAGTTTCTGTTTGTGTCTCCCCTGAGGAGGTTTCAGGCCAGCTATGTCTTTCAGTACTATCTCTTTTGGTTTGGTAGCTATTGCTGGAAGTTTGGCATGTTTGGTTGATAAAGCTTCTCCGGCCGAGAAAAACACTTTTGGTGCACTATGCAGGTACATTTGAGTGTCCCAGGTGAACGAAAGCAGTTACACCAAAGTTTCTAGTTTCTGTTTGTGTCTCCCCTGAGGAGGTTTCAGGCCAGCTATTTCTTTCAGTACTATCTCTTTTGGTTTGGAAGCTATTGCTGGACGTTTGGTAGAATATGCTGCTCCGGCCGAGAAAAACACTTTTGGTGCACCATGCAGGTACATTTGAGTGTCCCAGGCAAACGAAAGCAGTGAGACCACAGATTCTAGTTTCTGTTTGTGTCTCCCCTGAGGAGGTTTCAGGCCAGCTATGTCTTTCAGTACTATCTCTTTTGGTTTGGAAGCTATTGCTGGAAGTTTGGCATGTTTGGTAGAAAAAGCTTCTGCAGCCGAGAAAAACACTTTTGGTGCACCATTCAGGTACATTTGAGTTTCCCAGGCAAACAAAAGCAGTGACACCAAAGTTTCTAGTTTCTGTTTGTGTCTCCCCTGAGGAGGTTTCAGGCCAGCTATGTCTTTCAGTACTATCTCTTTTGGTTTGGAATCTATTGCTGGACGTTTGGCTGCAAATGCGGCTCCAGCCGAGTAAAATAATTTTGGTGCACCATGGAGGTTCATTTGAGATTCCCAGGCAAATAAAAGTGGTGACAACAAATTTGAAAGGTGCTGTTACCTTCTCCACTGAGGAGGTTTCAGGCCAGCTAGAACTCTGAGTCCATGCTCCTGTTTTTTGCGAGCTATTGCTGATCGTTTTGCAGCAAAAGCTGCTCCGGCCAAGAAAAAAACTTTTGTAGCATCATGAAGGTACATTTGAGTTTCCCAGGCAAATGAAAGCAGTGAGACCAAAGTTGAAAGCTACTCTTCGTGTCTTCCCTGAGGAGGTTTTAGCCAACTTTGTCATTCATGCCTGGCTCCTTTGATTTGGATGCTATTGCTAGACGTTTGGCATGTTTGGCATCAAATGCAGCTGCGGCCTACAAAAACACTTTTGGTGCACCATGCAGGTACATTTGAGTTTCCCAGGCAAACGAAAGCAGTGACACCAAAGTTTCTAGTTTCTGTTTGTCTCTCCCCTGAGGAGGTTTCAGGCCAGCTATGTCTTTCAGTCCTGGCTCCTTCGGTTTGGAAGGTATTGCTGGACGTTTGGCAGAAAATTCTGCTACAGCCGGGTAAAATAGTTTTCGTGCACCAGGCAGGTACATGTGAATTTCGCAGGCAAAAAAAAGCGGTGATACCAAAGCTTAAAGGTGCTCTTTGTGTCTCCCCTGAGGAGGTTTTAGGTCAGCTATGATTTCCGTCCTGGCTCCTTTGGTTTGCAAGCTATTGCTGGACGTTTGGCATATTTGGCAGCAAATGCTACTCCGGCCAAAAAAAACACTTTTGGTGCACCATGCAGGTACATTTGAGTTTCCCAGGCAAACGAAAGCTGTGAGACCAAAGTTGAGAGTTGCTGTTTTCGTTCCCCCTGTGGAGGTTTCAGGCCAGCTATGTGTTTAAATCCTGCCTCCTTTGGTTTGGGAGCTATTGCTGGAAGTTTGGTAAGTTTGTAAGCAAATGCTGCTCCGACCGAGAAAAAAATATTTGTAGCAACATGGAGGTGCATTTGAGTTTCCCAGGCAAATAAAAGTGGTGACAACAAAGTTGAAAGTTGCTGTTACCTTCTCCACTGAGGAGGTTTCTGGCCACCTATAACTCTGAGTCCATGCTCCTGTTTTTTGCGAGCTATTGCTGATCGTTTTGCAGCAAAAGCTGCTCTGGCCAAGAAAAACACATTTGTAGCATCATGAAGGTACATTTGAGTTTCCCAGGCAAATGAAAGCAGTGAGACCAAAGTTGAAAGCTACTCTTCGTGTCTTCCCTGAGGAGGTTTTAGCCAACTTTGTCATTCATGCCTGGCTCCTTTGATTTGGATGCTATTGCTAGACGTTTGGCATGTTTGGCATCAAATGCAGCTGCGGCCTACAAAAACACTTTTGGTGCACCATGCAGGTACATTTGAGTTTCCCAGGCAAATGAAAGCTCTGAGCTGCTGGTAGAAAGACGCTGTTTGTGTCTCTCCTTTGGAGGTTTCAGGCCAGCTATGTCTTTCAGTCCTGGCTCCTTTGGTTTGGAATGTATTGTTGGACATTTGGCAGCAAATGCTCTCCGGTTGGGAAATACACTTTTGGTGCACCAGGGAGGTACATTTGAGGATCCCATGCAAACGAAAATGGTGAGACCAAAGTAGAAAGTTGCTGTTTTAATTCCCCCTGTGGAGGTTTCAGGCCCGCTATGTCTTTCAGTCCTGGCACCTTTGCTTTGGAAGCTATAGCTGGATGTTTGGCATGTTTGGCAGCAAATGCTGCTGCGGCCTAGAAAAACACTTTTGGTGCACCATGGAGGTACATTTGAGTTTCCCAGGAAAACGAAAGCTCTGAGCTGCTGATTGAAAGGCGCTGTTTGTGTCTCCCCTTTGGAGGTTTCAGGCCAGCTATGTCTTTCAGTCCTGGCTCCTTTGATTTGGAAGCTATTTCTGGACGTTTGGCTGCAAAAACTGCTCCTGCCGAGAAAAACACTTTTGGTGCAACATGGAGGTACATTTGAGATTCCCAGGCATAACGAAAGCAGTGAGACCAAATTGGAAAGCTGCTGTTTGTGTCTCCCCAGAGGAGTTTTCTGGCCACCTATGTCTTTCAGTCCTGGCTCCTTTGGTTTGGAAGCTATTTCTGGACGTTTTGATTTTTTGGCAGCAAATGCTGCTCCGGCCGAGAAATACAATTTAGTGCACAATGGAGGTACATTTGAGTTTCCCAAGAAAAAAATGCGGTGATTCCAAAGTTGTAAGATGCGTTTTGTGTCTGTCCTAAGGAGGTTTCAGGCCAGCTTTGTCTTTCAGTCCTGGCTCCTTTGCTCTGGAAGCTATTGCTGGACGTTTGGAATGTTTGGCAGCAAATGCTTCCTTGACCGGGAAAAAAAACTTTTGTAGCAACATGGAGGTGCATTTGTGTTTCCCAGGCAAATGAAAGTGGTGACCGCAAAGCTGAAAGGTGCTGTTAGTTTCTTCACTGAAGAGGTTTCGGGCCAGCTATGTCTTTGAGTCCTGGCTCCTTTGGTTTGGAAGCTATTTCTGGGCGTTTTGCGTTTTAGGTAGCAAATGCTGCTCTGGCCGAGAAATACACTTTTGGTGCACCATGGAGGTACATTTGAGATTCCTAGGCAATCGAAAGTGGTGAGACCAAAGTTTCTAGTTTCTGTTTGTGTCTCCCCTGTGGAGGTTTCAGGCCAGCTATGTCTTTCAGTCCTGTCTCCTTTGCTTCGGAAGCTATTGCTGGACTTTTGGAACGTTAGGCTGCAAATGCTGCTCCGACCCGTAAAAAAAAATCTGTAGCACCATGGACGTACATTTGAGTTTCCCAGGCAAACGATAGTAATGAGACCAAAGTTGAAAGATGCTGTTCATTTCTTCCCTAAGGAGGTTTTAGCCAACTTTGTCTTTCAGTCCTGGCTCCTTTGCATTGGAAGCTATTCCTGGATGTTTGGAATGTTTGGCAGCAAATGCTGCTTCGGACGAGAAAAATATATTTGGTGCACCAGGGAGGAACATTTGAGTTTCCCAGGAAAACAAAAGCGGTGAGACCAATGTTTAAAGGTGCTGTTTGTTTCCCCCCTGAGGAGGTTTCAGGCCTGCTATGTCTTTCAGTCCTGGCTCCTTTGGTTTGGAAGCTATTGCTGGACGTTTGGCATGTTTGGTAGAAAATGCTCCTCCGGCCGAGAAAAACACATTTATTGCACCAGGGAGGTACATTTGAGGTTCCCAGGCAAACGAAAGCAGTGAGACCACAGTTAGTAGTTTCTGTTTGTGTCCCGCCTGAGGAAATATCAGGCCAGCTATGTCTTTCAGTCCTGGCTCCTTTGGTTTGGAAGCTATTGCTGGACGTTTGGCATGTTTGGCAGAAAATGCTGCTCCGGCCGAGAAAAACACTTTTGGTGCACCATGCAGGTACATTTGAGTTTCCCAGGCAAACCAAAGCGGTGATATCAAAGTTGAAAGGTGCTGCTTTTGTCTCCCCTGAGGAGGTTTCAGGCCAGCTATGTCTTTCAGTCCTGGCTCCTTTTTTTTGGAAGCTATAGCTGGACGTTTGGCATGTTTGGCGGCAATTACTGCTCCGGCCTAGAAAACTAATTTTGGTAACCCATGGAGGTACATTTGAGTTTCCCAGGCAAACGAAAGTGGTGAGACCAAAGTTGATACTTTCTCTTTGTGTCTGCCCTGAGTAGGTTTCAGGCCAGCTATGTCTTTCACTCCTGGCTCGTTTGGTTTGGAAGCTATAGCTGGACGTTTGGCATGTTTGGCGGCAATTACTGCTCCGGCCTAGAAAACCAATTTTGGTGCACCATGGAGGTACATTTGAGTTTCCCAGGCAAACGAAAGTGGTGAGACCAAAGTTTAAATGTGCTCTTTGTGTCTCACCTTTGGAGGTTTCAGGCCAGCTATGTCTTTCAGTCCTGGCTCCTTTGGTTTGGAAGCTATTGCTGGACGTTTTTCTTGTTTGGCAGCAAAAGATTCTGCAGTGTAGAATAACACATTTGGGTGGACCTTTCAGGTACATTTGAGATTCTCAGGCAAACGAAAGCGGTGAGACCAAAGTTTAAAGGTGCTGTTTTTGTCTGCCCTGAGGAGGTTTCAGGGCAGCTATGTCTTTCAGTCCTGGCTCCTTTGCTTTGGAAACTATTGCTGGACGTTTGGCATGTTTGCCAGCAAATGCTGTTTCGGCCTAGAAAAACACTTTTGCTGCACCAGGGAGGTGCATTTGAGTTTCCCAGGCAAACGAAAGCTCTGAGGTGCTGGTTGAAAGTTTCTGTTTGTGTGTCCACTGTGGAGGTTTCAGGCCTGCTATGTCTTTCAGTCCTGGCTCCATTGGTTTGGAAGCCATTGCTGGACATTTGGCAGCAAATGCTGCTCCAGCAGAGAAAAACACTTTTGGTGCACCATGCAGGTACATTTGAGTTTCCCAGGAAAACGAAAGCGGTGAGACCAAAGTTGTAAGGTGCGTTTTGTGTCTCCCCTGAGGAGGTTTCAAGCCAGCTATGTCTTTCAGTCCTGGCTCCTTTGCTTTGGAAGCTATTGCTGGACGTTTGGAATGTTTGGTAGGAAATGCTGCTCCGGCCGAGAAAAAAACTTTTGGTGTACCATGCAGGTACATTTGAGGTTCCCAGGCAAACGAAAGCGGTGAGACCACAGTTAATAGTTTCTGTTTGTGCCCCCCCAGAGGAAATATCAGGCCAGCTATGTCTTTCAGTCCTGGCTCCTTTGGTTTGGAAGCTATTGCTGGACGTTTGGCAGCAAATTCGGCTCCAGCCGGTTAAAACAATTTAGTGTACCAGGGACGTACATGTTAATTTCGCAGGCAAACAAAAGCGGTGATACCAAAGTTTTAAGGTGCTCTTTGTGTCTCCCCTGAGGAGGTTTTAGGTCAGCTATGTTTTTACGTCCAGTCTCCTTTACTTTGCAAGCTATTGCTGGACGTTTGGCATATTTGGCAGCAAATGCTACTCCGGCCAAAAAAAACACTTTTGGTGCACCATGCAGGTACATTTGAGTTTCCCAGGCAAACGAAAGCTGTGAGACCAAAGTTGAGAGTTGCTGTTTTCGTTCCCCCTGTGGAGGTTTCAGGCCAGCTATGTGTTTAAATCCTGCCTCCTTTGGTTTGGGAGCTATTGCTGGACGTTTTCCAAGTTTGTAAGCAAATGCTGCTCCGACCGGGAAAAAAATATTTGTAGCAACATGGAGGTACATTTGAGTTTCCCAGGCAAATAAAAGTGGTGACAACAAAGTTGAAAGGTGCTGTTACTTTCTACACTGAGGAGGTTTCTGGCCACCTATAACTTTAGTCCTGGCTCCTGTTTTTTGCAAGCTATTGCTGAACATTTTGCAGTAAAAGATGCTCCGGCCAAGAAAAAAACTTTTGGTGCACCATGCAGGTACATTTGAGTTTCCCAGGCAAACGAAAGCAGGTAGACCGAAGTTGAAATGTGCTTTTTGTGTCTCCCCTGAGGAGGTTTTAGCCAGCTTTTTCTTTCAGTCCTGGCTCCTTTACTTTGGAAGCTATTGCTGTACATTTGGCATGTTTGGCCTCAAACGCTGCTCTGTCCGAGAAAAACACTTTTGGGGCACCATGGAGGTACATTTGAGATTCCCAGGCAAATGAAAGCTCTGATCTGGTGGTCGAAAGATGCTGTTTGTGTCTCCCCTTGGAGGTTTCAGGCTAGCTATGTCTTTCAGTCCTGGCTCCATTGCTCTGGAAGCTATTGCTGGACGTTTGGAATTTTTGGCAGCAAATGCTTCCTTGACCGGGAAAAAAAACTTCTGTAGAAACATGGAGGTGCATTTGAGTTTTCCAAGCAAATTAAAGTGGTGACAACAAAGTTGAAAGGTGCTGTTACCTTCTCCACTGAGGAGGTTTCAGGCCATCTAGAACTCTTCGTCCTGGCTCCTGTTTTTTGCAAGCTATTGCTGAACGTTTTGCTGCAAAAGCTACTCCAGCCAAGAAAAACACTTTTGTAGCATCATGAAGGTACATTTGAGTTTCCCAGGCAAATGAAAGCAGTGAGACCAAAGTTGAAAGCTACTCTTCGTGTCTTCCCTGAGGAGGTTTTAGCCAACTTTGTCTTTCATGCCTGGGTCCTTTGCTTTGGATGCTATTGCTAGACGTTTGGCATGTTTGGCAGCAAATGCTGCTGCGGCCTAGAAAAACACTTTTGGTGCAGCATGGAGGTACATTTGAGTTTCCCAGGAAAACGAAAGCTCTGAGCTGCTGGTTGAAAGATGCTGTTTGTGTCTCCCCTTTGGAGGTTTCAGGCCAGCTATGTCTTTCAGTCCTGGCTCCTTTGGTTTGGAATGTATTGTTGGACATTTGGCAGCAAATGCTCTCCGGTTGGGAAATACACTTTTGGTGCACCAGGGAGGTACATTTGAGGATCCCAGGCAAACGAAAGTGGTGAGACCAAAGTAGAAAGTTGCTGTTTTAATTCCCCCTGTGGAGGTTTCAGGCCAGCTATGTCTTTCAGTCCTGACTCCTTTGTTTTGGAATGTATTGCTGGATGTTTGGCATGTTTGGCAGCAAATGCTACTCCGGCCAAAAAAAGCACTTTTTGTGCACCATGGATGTACATTTGAGTTTCCCAGGAAAAAAAAGCGGTGATACCAAAGTTGTAAGGTGCTGTTTGTGTCTCCCCTGTGGAGGTTTCAGGCCAGCTATGTCCTGGCTCCTTTGCTCTGGATCTATTGCTGGACGTTTGGCATGTTTAGCAGAAAATGCTTCCTTGACCGGGAAAATAAACTTTTGTAGCAACATGGAGGTGCATTTGTGTTTCCCAGGCAAATGAAAGTGGTGACCGCAAAGCTGAAAGGTGCTCTTAGTTTCTTCACTGAAGAGGTTTCGGGCCAGCTATGTCTTTGAGTCTTGGCTCCTTTGATTTGGTAGCTAGTTCTGGGCGTTTTGCGTTTTAGGTAGCAAATGCTGCTCCGGCCGATAAATACACTTTTGGTGCACCATGGAGGTTCATTTGAGATTCCTAGGCAAACGAAAGTGGTGAGACCAAAGTTGAAAGGAGCTCTTTGTGTCTCCCCTGAGGCGGTTTCAGGCCAGCTATGTCTTTCAGTCCTGGCTCCTTTGCTTTGGAAGCTATTGCTGGACGTTTGGCATGTTTGGCAGCAAATGCTGCTCCGGCCGAGAAAAACACTTTTGGGGCACCATGGAGGTACATTTGAGGTTCCCAGGAAAATGAAAACGGTGAGTCCAAAGTTGAATGGTGCTTTTTGTGTCTCCCCTGAGGAGGTTTCAGGCCAGCTATGTCTTTCAGTCCTGGCTCCTTTGGTTTGGAAGCTATTATTGATGTTTGGCTGCAAAAGCTGCTCCCGCCAAGAAAAACACTTTTGTAGCACCATTGAGGTACATTTGAGTTTCCCAGGCATGTCTGGAGTTGCAGGTCAGTCAGGGACCTGGGGATCATGGAAAACTCTTATTTTAGCGCTGGTTTTGAAAAATTCAAGTCTTTAAAGGAGGTGGTCCAGTTTTGAGAGACGGAAGTATTGACATAGATGGGTAAAGTCATGCTCTGTAAATAGCCGTTTGTGCAAGGAGGATGAACACAGAGGCTGGGGACATGAGAAGCATTTGGGGCCGTGGTAGAGTTGGTGTTGCTGGGCGTCTGCTGAAAAGCAAGAGTTCCTCTTCCAAGATGGCAACCTCAAAAGTATACCTAAACTGTGTATAAGAAACACATTAAAAAATCCTATTTAAATAAGCATGCAATTTTCACCTGTTTGGCCTAATATCAAGTCCATCATTTCATCTCCATGCTAGCACAGGGCTGTCTCCTGGAGTGCTTTTGTTTCATGCTTCGCTGTTTCAATTATTCATGAATGCTTTTCCTGCAATTTATCTTCCCCATAGGCTAGCAGATCCTGCTTAAGGTACATTGACATTTTTCCTATATAATTTGTACTTCCTCACTATTTGTTAAACATACTTTACAAACTAAGTTTTCTTATTTTTGGTTTTGTTTTGGTTTTTTTTTTAATGTCTCAGATTTTACAGACTACCCACACACATAAACAGAAATACTGAGTTATTCATGACAGCTATCAGGTAGTTACTCAAATTCACATCTTCTGTAGTAATTTTCCTTCTGCCATCACATGGTATTTATTTACCAAAATAATTATATTGCATGAAGACACCTTTAATTTCCTGTTTTATTCTTATTGATCTATACTTGTTGATCTGCATGTTTTGATTTATAGCTGAAACATGACCTCATATCTGTGGTGACACAGGCTAGGTTCATTGCCATAGAAAAAGCTCAACAGGAAATTATACCCTGGCTATATGAAAAAAATTAAGAATTTAAATACATTTCCTTTCTACACTAGGAAAAAGAGGTAAAAAAAGATGCTCTGAAAAATCTTTAGTGAAGAATTTATAAAGGTTAAATAATCTTTATAACCTTTAAAAGAATAAATGCCAGCGGTGACTAGGCTACACCACACATTAGGAGGAAGAACCAGTTTGGATAACAAACTTCACCCTCAGAAAAATGAATTCATTTTCTATCCCAGCCAGTTCCCTAGGAACTCTAAAGCATCAATGAGAAGCAAGAGAGACCTGTTGATAGCAGCTGCTGGGTCCGCAGGATGGGGAAGGCAGAGCCAGCACACCCTGGGAGGGAGCAGGCTTGCAGTGCCACTGTGAGGAGCAGTGAGAGAGGGACTGCTTAGGATTGCATGAAAGCTGTGGATGGAGGGGTGGCTGAGGAATGAGAGCTCAGCCCCTTGTGGTGTTGAGGGAAGGTATATCTCATGGAATCATAGAACGTGTGAAGTTGGAAAGGATCTTTAAAGTTCATCTAGTCCACCCCCCCTGCAGTAAGCAGGGACATCTTCACTAGGTCAGGTTGCTTAGAGCCCTATCAGGCCTGTCCTTGAATGTCTCAAGGGATGGGGCCTCCACCACCTTGCTGGGCAACCTCTGCTGGTGATCAACCACTCTCATACTGAAAAACTTTTTCCTAATATCCAACCTTTTCTAGGTCAAAACTATTACCCCTAGCCCTATTGCCACATGCCGACCTGAATAGTTCTTCCCCAGATTTCTTACAGGCACCTTTCAGGGACTCAAAGGCTGATATCAGGTCACCCTGGAGCCTTCTCTTCTCCAGGCTGAACAAACCCAACTCTCTCAGCCTGTCTTTGTAGAAGTGCTCCAGCCCTTTGGTCATTTTTGTGGCCTTCCTCTGGACACACACCAACAGGCCCATGTCCGTCTTACGTTGAGGGCTCCAAAGCTGGACACAGTATTCCAGGTGAGGTCTCACCAGAGCAGACTAGGGGGACTGAATCACCTCAATCTGCTGGCCACACTTCTTTTGATGCAGCCCAGGATGCGGTTGGCCCTTCTGGGCTGCAGATGTACATTAGTGGCTCATATATCTGGCAGTTACCCAGAATCACAGACCATTAGGAGTTGGGAGGGACTGTGAAAGATCGTCTAGTCCAAGCCCCCTGCCAGAGCAGGATCACCTAGATTAAATTGCACAGGAACACATCCAGGTGGGTTTTGAATGTCTCCAGAGAAGGAGACTCCACAACCTCTCTGGGTAATCTGTTCCAGTGCTGTGTCACCCTCACGGTGAAAAAGTTTCTCCTTACATTCACATTGAACTTCCTATGCTCCAGCTTGCACCCGTTGCCCCTTGTCCTACCACTGGCCAACACTTAGAAGAGCCTGGGTCTGTCCTCCTGACTCTCACCCTTTATATATTTATAAACATTGATAAGGTCCCCTCTCAGGCTCCTCCAAGCTAAAGAGGCCCAGCTCCCTCAGCCTTTTCTCATAAGAAGGTGTTCCATTTCCTTGATCATCTTGGTGGCCCTGTACTGGTCTCTTTCAAGGAGTTCCCTGTCCTTCTTGAACTGAGGGGTCCAGAACTGGACACAATATTCCAGGTGCGATCTCACTGGGTTACAGCAGAGGGGAAGAAGGACCTCTCTTGATCTACCAACCACACCCCTTCTAATACACCTCAGGATGACATTGGCCTTCTTAACTGCCACAAGGGTGCATTGCTGGTTCATGGTCATCCTGCTGCCCACCAGGACCACTGGGTCCCTGTCACCTACACTGGTCTCCAACAGGTTGGTCCCCTAGATGAGGCTGTTCTTCCCCAGATGCAAGACCCTACACTTGCTCTTATTAAATCTCATTACACTTCTGGCCCCACTCTCCAGCCTGTGTAAGTCTTGCTGAATGGCAGCACAGCCCTCTGGTGGGTCACCCACCCCTTTCAGTTTTGTGTCATCAGCAAACTCCCTGACTGTGCACTCTATTCCCTCATCCAAGTCATCAGTGAATATATTTAATAGTACTGGTCCTAGCACTGACCCCTGAGGGATTCCACTAGATAATGCCCTCCAGCCAGACTCTGTATCATTGATCAAAACTGGCTGTCTTCTTCCCTTCAACCAGCTCTCAATCCTCCTCACTACTCAACCTTCCAGACCACACTTCCTCAGTTTAGCCACAATGATGTTCTAGGAGACAGTGTCAAATGCTTCACTGAGGTCAAGGTAGACCACATCTACTGCCCTACCATCATCTATCCACCTGGTTATATCCTCATAAAAGGCTATTAGATTAGTCAAACATGACTTCCTCTTGGTTATTAAAAGGCTATTAGATTAGTCAAACATTAAAAGGCTATTAGATTAGTCAAACATTAAAAGGCTAGTAGATTAGTCAAACATGACTTCCTCTTGGTAAAACCATGTTGACTGATCCTAATAACTCTCTTATCCTTGATGTGCCTAGAGGCAGCACCAAAGTTAAGTCATTCCATCATTTTTCCATTGATGGAGGTTAGGCTGACTGATCTGTAGTTACCTGGGTCCTACTTCTTGCCCTTTTTGAAGAGTGGAGTAACATTTGCTTTCCTCCAGTCTTCAGGCACCTCTCTCATTTTCCAGGACTTACCAAAGGTGATGAATAGTGGCCTAGACATTACTTCCGCCAGCTCCCTCAGCACCCTTGGGTGCATCTGGTGAGGACCCATAGATTTATGGATGTCCAGATGTCTAAATTGATTTCTGACACAATCCTCATCAACCGAGGTAGACTCATCCTTAATCTTGATTTCCTCCTGGGCTTCAGCCATCTGGGGCTCTTGCAAACAGACTCCAGCAGTACAGACAGAGACCAAGAAGCCATTGAGTAACTCTACCTTCTTACTATCCTCAGTCCACAGGGCACCCACCTCATTCAGCAGTTGGCCACATTGCCTCTAGCATAAGTTTTGTCTGCAGTGTATTTAAAGAAGACCTTTCTGTTGTCCTTGACCTCCCTTGCAAGGTTTAATTCCAAAGAGGCCTTAGCTTTCCTAGCTTCACATTTGCAAATCTTCCTATTTTCGCAAGCTGCAAGGGTTCACTGTTTCTGCAAGAGGTCAGTTGAGTCTATGACAGCAGACTGCATGGATCTTATGCTTGAACATAGCACTTGATGTCAAATTACTGCATCTCTCACAGTAGTTACCTAAGGAAAAAGGAAGAGAAGGCGAGAAGCTGAAATCGCCCCATAATGCAGCTCAGTTTTCAGAGTTGCATATTGCATTAATATTTTTTGGTAATTTTTACCCCTTTAGATTTTCTGCAATGTTGTTCTTGGCCTGTTTCTACTTCCCTAATGTTTCACAGCTATACTGTTTTATTGGCATCGAGTGTCTTGGACTGCATCAAGCTGGATGTGCAGATTTCCTATTTCTCTTACAAAACAGGAAAAAAGTTGTTTCTAATGAGGATCAGGCAGGAAAAGTGAATAGCCAACATGGTGTAAAGGTTGCCAAGTAGAACTGGCTGCAGACCAGGGTCAAAAGGTAGCAGTCCAGATGCACAAAAAACACCTCTTAGGAAGTCAGATTGAAAATGAATTTACCGGATGTTCCACTGAATGATTTGATGACTGCAATTGTTTTGCAATTTGCATTTCACTTGAAAAGGTCATTGCTTATCCTGTATCCTGTTGAAACCTACTAGGCAGTTTTCTCACAAGCCAGTTGCTGGAATTATGCTACTCAAATAGAAATTTGTAGCATCGTATACATTTGTATGAAAGCGGTGAAACACAAACATGCTTTTAAAAAAACTATGAAAATTTAAAAACTTTAAAATCAGAAAGTAAAATGATAAGACATTTCAATGGAAACATGCAGGAAGTAACACTACCAACCGCCATATGACAGTGTATGATACAAGGTAATATCGTATTACATGTCATGTGTTGCTGCTACTAAAAAGTGATGTTTTGCCAGGGATTTCAAGATTATCTGTTTTACTTTCATCATTAATTTTAATGAAATGAAAACTCAAAACCAGGGGTTTTTTCCTCTCCTCTCCTCTCCTCTCCTCTCCTCTCCTCTCCTCTCCTCTCCTCTCCTCTCCTCTCCTCTCCTCTCCTCTCCTCTCCTCTCCTCTCCTCTCCTCTCCTCTCCTCTCCTCTCCTCTCCTCTCCTCTCCTCTCCTCTCCTCTCCTCTCCTCTCCTCTCCTCTCCTCTCCTCTCCTCTCCTCTCCTCTCCTCTCCTCTCCTCTCCTCTCCTCTCCTCTCCTCCAGTTCCAAGCCTGTGAATTTGGTGATGCCTATGCCAACCTAGAGTGTGAACACAGCCAGGGCTACTCTTGGTCTGTGAAGACATCGCGATTTTATGAGGCCTAGCTCCAACTTGCGAATGAATGACTGAACTGCATAAAGGAAATTACCTTCAATTTATTCTACAAATACTTGAAAGGAGCAGGGATGAAATGATTCGATTGGAAATAGAAAGCTGCAGGATTTTTGCTGAGAATTTTTTTGAGAATAGTCCATACCAGAAGTGCATAGAACAAATAAGCAAACCCACCAATATTTAAAATAAGGAGTTGTTAACTACTGAGTTTTAAAATCACTGAGATAATGTTGAGTTTTAACAAATAACAGTTTATCAAATATTTAAACTTGCTTTTTGGTAACTCACACATTTGTGTTTTCCAGGCTTTCTTCAGAATATTATTGTTTTATCTATTGGCTAAATGAATGTAATTGTGATAAAAACTCAGTAGTTTAGAGTGATGTTGTGAATAGCTTGTCAGAAAAAGAAAATCACACACAAAATGAGACAGTTCCTCATGTGTGTGCAGTTACCTTTGGCTTTTCCCTTTCACTCCCCTTACCTACTTCATTCATACTGAAGACAGTAATCTTAAGATTAAGCTTCTTGTCTTTTTTTTTAGTTTAAGGGTAAAATGAATTTTTATTCCAGGAATCAAAGCAATATGTATACTTTCCATAGATACTTCTGAACAAGGCTCAGACAAACATGCAAACATATAAAATATAGTATGGCCGATGTGAACTGTGCTGCCCTTCTCCAGGAGAGATGAAGTCTAACCTGGGTGCTTGTTTAATATAGTTTTAGTTTTACAACGAGGAAGGCACTGAAGCAGAGCCCTGTTGGCACCGATGCCTATTTATTGTTGGCAGTGGTAGCAAAGTCGTGTCTGCAGTAAGACTTCATCTGTTTTGTCAAAAGTAGATTAAGAGTGAACTTTGAAGGGACTGCTGATAGCTCGTGCTCTAGCAAAGCACAAAATGGTTACAGCTAGCTGTTTGGCCCTTCAGGAAAGTTTAATATTAAAACATGAGTTCCTATTTGCTTTCAAATGAAGTTAAACATTATAACGTAATTAGATTGAACCTCTTGAAACTCCCTGATTTTATGTCATTTTGGCAGGTTATCTAAGCTCTACAATAAAATATCAGATATTAACAGGGGGCTAGAATTTAATTGTTATAGGTGTAACTTTTCAGAATTTTAAGTGGGAAAGATGTAAAAGCCCTGCTATGGTTTAGAGGAAATAGCCTGTGACAGATTTTCATGCAAAACTGATGAATGGTTCCAGGTAGCAAAGCCTTCAAATAATTTTTCAGTGATTGTTTTCAAGAGTGAATCTGGTGTCAGAAATTACAAAGGTCTGCATTTGTTTCTGTAACTGCAGTGCATACTTTGGTATATGCATTTTTGTACAATGGTTTAGTCATCTCTGATTTGAACCAAATGTTTTAGTCAGAACTCAAGGAATCCTCAGAAGACCATCACTAGGTTTATAGAGAAGCAGGTTTCCAGTACTTGTGCATACCTGATTTGCAAAAGCAAAATTTTCATAAGAAAAAAATAATTTAAATTATTAAATATATGTATATATATTGTGTATATGTGTATATGTGTGTATATGTGTGTGTCTCTGTATGTGTGTATAAACATGCAGTGGTGTAAGCAACAGTCAGCACAACTCTGCCACCTTTGTAGATCACCAGCCTCACACTTAAAACTAATGGGCACTTCCCACTTCAAAAGAAGCATCTGTTAGGAAGATCACTGATGGTCTGCAGGAATCATAGAATCACAGAATGGTTTGGGTTGGAAGGGACCTTAAAGATCATGAAGTTCCATTCTCCCCATCATGGGCAGGGACACCTCTCTAGTGAGAGAAGTGGGCTTCTGTGGAAGTCATTGGCTGACCTCCTCCATCAGGTATGGAGAAGCAGAGTAAATACTAGTTCTGGTGAAGGAGATGATACAAATTTGTCTATAGATACATAAGATGCAACCTAGTCTGCAACATGATGGATAGCATCAACTCCAGTTGCTATCAGTCTGGCTATGACAGCTTCGTAGAGGAGGTAGCATCTGCGCTGATGGTTCATCACCCCACTGCTTACCCCTTGCTAGGATCGATAGGCACAGTGGAAAAATGTAGCAAAGGCCAACTTTGCTCTTTGGGTATAACATTTTGGGAGATTTTAAACAGTACAGTTGATGGGGCTGATGCCAGAGACACAGATGCTAGAGGGAGAGGCTAGTGAGACCATAGGGTGCATCACAGATGGTTAAGATATTTGATGCTGACTTGGTGGATTATATGATGATGCTCAAAAAGAAGCTAAGAAAGCCATTGCTTTTGATTGAAAGCACAAGGAGGGGAAGGCACAGGGGGAAAATGTAGCAAATTAATAGAAAATTGGGAAAAAACAATGGGAAATAAGGGAAAAGGAGTTTTATGTTTGGAAAAGAGCTCAATTAAAAGCAAAGTCTGGATGAGTCAAACAGCAGCTCTACCTTGAATTTATGACTTAAGTGCAAGTAAAGAGTAAACAGTATCAAATATGTTCTTCATAAGGAGTAGAAGAGGCAGGGAATGTATTTTGTACTGGACTGACAGAAGTTCCTGAGAAACATCAGGGCTGTGCAGAGAGAGATAAACTCTTCACAGAGAACATTATTGGCTTCACAAAAGGGGACGGAGCAAACGTGCAGTAATGCTGATGGCAATCACGATTCAGTGATGCAACCATAATGCGGTCAGGTAAGACTGTGCCTGGCAGCAGAGGAGATCTCTCCTGCAGGGATGGAGAAGCTTCAATATCTATAGTCAAAGGCCATGATGCCATGCACAACTTACATTATAATGATCAAGGATCCTTTAAGCCTGTGGCAAATTCACAGAAGGACTATTAAGGAAATAGGTGAATCAACAGTTGTGCAGGAAGCAAGTGAAAGTGCTGGACATGATGTACTTGGCAAAATGAAAGACAAGAGAAAATACAGTTATTGTCTACAGATGCTGTGGTGGTTTTGGCCCTAGCTAGAGGCCAAATACCCACCAAGTCACTCTCTCACTCCCCCCTTCAGCAGAAAAGGGGAGAAAATAGGTATTAGGAGGCTTAGGACCTGAGATAAGGACACAGGGATCGCTCTCCAATTAGTACAATGGTCAAAACAGACTCAACACAGAATACAGGAAAGAAAAGTGATTTATTACTACTTCAACTAATACACCCAGTGAACCGGAAAGAGATAAGAAGCAGCCAGGTCTTAAAGCACCTTCCCCCCACCCCTCCCTTCTTAGCATACTCAAAACTCATCATGATTTTACACCCTTCTTCCCCCCCTAACATGGCGCAGGGAGGGGCAGGGAATGGGCAGTGGGGTTCTGGTGATCCCTCACAAGCTGCATCTCTTCCCAAGAACTTAACGTTTCTACTTGCCCCCACCCCTCGCCTCTTCCCACTCTTGACTTTAAACATAGATCTGCTCCCTTCTTCCCTTCCCTCGCAGCACAGGGAGGGGTAGGGAATGGGGAGTGGGTGGTTTCAGTCTGTTCCTTCCGAGTTGTCTTCCATCTGAGCTGGGTGGGGGGGCATTCCACACACAAACCCCCTTCCCCTGCGGCGCCGTGGGGTCCCACTCATGCGAGAGTCATATCCATGAACTTCTGCAACATGTGTCCTCTCTACTGGGGAGTCATCTCCTCACCACAGGCCTCTCAGCAGGACTCCTCCCCACAGGGTGCTGACATTTGGGCCCTGATCGCCCGGTCTGGTCCCCTGCAAAGTCACAAGTCCCCTGGCAAACCTGCTGAGGTGTGGATCAATCTCTTCACAGGGCATACGTGTCTCTGCTCCCCATCCTCATCCATGGGCTTCGGGGAGACACCCATTTCACCATGGTCCTCTGCAAAACTCTCTTTTTGCATTCTTCACCCCCCCAGCTCCCGTGCACCTGGCCTTGGTATCTGTGCAGCTTGTTACATCTTCTCACTCCCGCTCCGGTGGCGAAGTGCACCTGCCAGCAGGATTTTTTCTCCTATATGTGATTCACAGAGGCACTATGACCAGCTCTGATAGGCCCTGTCTCGAATTTGGCCTTGAACTGACCACGTTTTCAAAAAACGGGGCTTGCAGAAAGCTGTAACTGCGGCTTACAAAAGCCGTCGAAGCAGCACAGCCACACAAAACTGCAACAGATGCAAAACCAAGTGAATGCCAGTGGGGGACCCCACCTCCCCACCCCCACCCCCATTAAAATTATTAGTAGGGTAGCATAAGAGAAGAAAAGGTATTCGAAACAGCCAGGAGGAAACTTAGCCTGGAAATGAGCAGGCTTAGAAGAGGGAAATTCTCGAGTCATTTCACAATCAGGAGGGAAAAACATAATGACTATTAAAATAGATTAATAGAAAGAGACTAAAAGCCAGTGAACACACATCGACAGTGACTTGTCCTGTCCTGCATGCTTCAGACATTTTGCATAAACTGGTTTCCATCAGAGTAGGATATAAACCCAGTAAGGATTATGTTGTTCACTTATGAACCTGAACCAGAGGTTCAGAGGTATTTTACCTGCAAAGTCTAAAGTGAACCTGGTCTCCAGTTCAATGTGTCAGCAGTTCTTTTCACTTCTGTTGTTGATCACTCTTTCCCTGGAGAAAGAAAAAATATGAGCCTGTAGCCAGACACTTGGAGGACATCATGTTAGCTGAGGGCTAACACTGCCTCTTCCCAGCTATCCTGATGCCACCCCATCCCCCTCTTCCCAGGTGACAATCTCAGCTTACAACTGTGTCCCTCACTGATGTCATGATCCACATTCAGATAGACTAATTTTAACAGATGTTAAACCCCCTTGTGTTCCAACTGGCCTCAGTATTCTCCGGGTGACTGGGGTCAGCTGAGCTTTACTCCTGAGTGAGGTTCAATTAGGTGTTTTTTCCTGACCAGGTCTTGGCACTTCTTGGGAACAGAATTAAGATTCAAAATGGAACCAAGTGTCAAGTCACTTTATTTGGCCTACAATAAGGGTGCAAGAGAAGGGAGGAAGAAAGGGAAAAGAGACGGGGAGAGAGAGAGAGCACAATAGCTACCACCATGGATCTGCAGTGTCCCATCAGTCTGATGTCTTCAGGTCTGGCAGGGGAACATTCCTCCCCATCTTTGTGGGTCATGCCTTTTTACAGTGTTATCTCTCAATAAATCCTTGGCATAGCCACACCTTCCATCTGGTGGTGGGACACACGCCCATTAACATCTCCAGTGGGTCCCTGAAGTTTCAAGAGTCTGAGCCCCCTCAAGAGGGTCCAAGCCCTCTCAAACTTTATCCTTCAGTTGGCCATGGATCTGCGCACAGGCACAGAGGACTTGGGATACATGCTTTGAGATAATCCACTTTCAGATAAAAAAGATGCATATCCATTTTTGACAGGTGGAATTCACTTTGTTGCATGGGTGTCATGGGGTTGAGGTTTTATGGTGATTGAGAGAGGGAAAGAGAGGGTTAGGATAAGAGAGAAGAAAGAGAGGGGCTATGGTTCTGTCAGCAATTGTTAAGGCATATCTCTAGTCCCTTACAACTCATTGCTGTTTCGATCTGCCTGACCCAGGCTAGGTCTCACAAGTAGGATGTCCCACCTTCCTGATATCTGTGGCCTTTACTATCATATCCAAATCACTGAATCTATTTGTTTGAAGCACACCAAAGCTATGAAAGTACAACTTAAGAGGTTTCTCCTCTAAAAATGCTGCTATTGAGCACTGCCTTTGTATTTCCCTTACTGAATGAAGCCAGAATTGGCTCTTCTGTCCAGACTCAGCCCTGGATTTTTAAGGGCTGTGTATCCTTCAAAGCCTTCAATCTCTGAAAGAGAAGCAGAAGTAAAATTCTTTGTATTTACACCCCAGCTCCTATTAAATGTTGTGTAGAAGTAACTTACCTTCCAGAATAATGCTATAGCTCTTCAGCCAGCATAAACCACTACCCAAGGGGTGTGTGCCTACCTCCCAGCTCTCAGTCACTACCCTGTGTCTCTCTCAGCCTCTTTTTCCCTTCCCTTCCATTTGACCCAGCCTTCACATTCAAATGGCCATGGTGTGAATCGGGGAAAGGAACTACTTTTTCTCCTTTTTCCACTACTCCAGCTCACCTTGCTGCTGTTCAGCTCCCAGACAAAAGTGAAGTGCTAGAAATGAGCAGGTAGGGCAGAAAAAGGGGCAGAACTTCTTCACCTTTTGCAAACTGTGTACTTGTTCATACCTCCCTATTGGAAATGGTTTTTATTTCTCAGACAGGGCTGCTGCTCTCCACCTCTCACTCTCATTTGCTTTGTCATCCTGTTCTTTGTCACCACCTTCTCCTAGCTTTTCAGGCCTCTTAACCACCCCTCTTTGCAAAGCCAACTTCTTTTATTATGGTGTTTGGGACCAGCAAAACTTCAAGCTGAACAGCAATAAAGTGTCCAATTCTAGCTCCCCATTATAAGCCAGATACCAATAAAGTGAAATGAGTCTAGGAAAGGGTGATGCAAATAGCAGTAGCTCAAACATGAGAAACATGAGAAAAAGCTGGGGGGAGAATGTTTGTTTGGCTGAGTGAGAGCAGGAGAAGATAACTGAAGACTTCCACCACCTGGAAAGGGGCTTATTTGGAAGAGGGCTCCAAACTTTTATCAGAAGTTAAACTGTAGAAGGAAAAAAAAATAGGCAAATAGGTAAAAGTTGCAGTAAGGAAGCATGGGATTGGTGCAATTCTGGGCCAGAGACTGTGCAACCTTTGGCCGTTCAGATTTACGAAATTTGGCAACTGGACCGAGTCCAGATTAGGTGACTTCCACAGGTGCCTTCTGATTTAAGTATTTCCTTTTCTCATCATTGCCTAGGAGGCAGCAACCTACTACCTACTACTTTAAACATAATGGCCATTATTTATCATGGCAATCATGAGGTGCAACAAGGTATTTAATTCATATTGCTGTCCTCTAGCAGAGCCATTCTCTAGTGTCACACTATCATTGATTTCATCAAGAGGTCTGATGCTCATTGGAGCAGAAATGTAGCTGGCAATATCTTTCAAAATGTTATGCAGCTCGCAGAATGGCAGCTTTATCTGTTTGGAATCGCATAATATAAGAGATTTATGGGTCCTGTTCATGCTTACTGAAAGAGGGAATGCTGCTTCCCTTTATCCCTGATCCTTGATGTCACATATTTGTCAAAAGTCGGTATTGCCAAAGCATCTCAACTTATCCTTCAGTACCTCCTTCCTTTGCAATTTGCTTTGCTTCACCTTAGTTTAATCTCACTTTCTGACTTAATTCTGGATCACTTCTCCCGGAAAAGTTGGGTCCAGTACAGGCAACCTACAATTATCAGTGTAATGAAGAGCATGACAGAGAGCCTGTTGTCTCAAGGAAGTACACCTGTGACCTTCACATGGCTTGGCTGTTGGAAACTTTGCACTTTTCTTTGAATTTTCAAGTGCAAAACACCTCAATGTGTGAAGACCCCCATTTATGATACTAACATTTTAGATCTCCCACTGCTCTTCAGACTTGTGACGTTCAGCAAATGGCAATGTTTTGCTGAAAGCAAACATCAGTAGTTTTAAGATTAAAATGAGAGCACTTTGAAATGACTTGTTATCCTTAAATGCAGAATCTCTGCACGTATAAAAGGAGACTCCTACATAGATCTTAGGCTTGGGAGGGAAGAGAGGGAAGGCATAAGATTGTGCCAAGTTTTCAGCATTTTAGTATTTCACCTCCCTAAATCATGCTATTGGTCAAAACGTTTTTTCACAGCCAAAGACCAGATCAGTATCTATCTTTACTGTCTAAGACATACCTGCAAAAGATTGCAGCCATCCTGTAATTGCTTAGGTTCTATGAGACAGTGCTCTTTAGAATCCTGTTTTGATGTAAGACCAATTTTGAGAGCAAGGATACACACACGTGCATTCAAGCACGGAGTCCACAGTGAAAGGAAATAAAATCATGACATTTAAATACAGAAATACACGTTCAAACTAACTCAAACACAAAGCGCGTTAACACAACCAAGTTATTTTGTACTTTTAAAATAGCTAATCCCACATGAGAAGCTTGCCATCATCACAGCCAATTACTTAAAGCAACTGTTTAATTTATTGTGTAAATGAGAAAATCAGAGTGAAAAGATAAAGCCTTCAGTACAGTCTCAGTATTAAGTCTGCCTAATAAGCCAGATTTTGAATTCACAACAAAGTGCCAAATTTGGGAATTTTTAAGAATTAATTTTCTATTTCTCCTGGTTCTGGAAACATGAAGGGTGTGAAGAAATTATAGAGTTACATGTTAGTAACATTTTGGCACACTGAGCACAGCGCAAATGCACTAGGTCTTGTAAAAAATTGTCAAAAAGGAAAAAAAGCAAACTTTCTATTCTGAGATATTTAAGACTTGTGAGCAAAAATGATAATATACTGTTCAACTCTGAGCAAGTAACAGATAGCATTTGTATTCCAAGTAGAGCAAAAATATGCATACTCATTTGGGGGATGGTAACACTTAGGGGTTTGGGAATTGAATTGCAAGTTGTAAAAAAAATCTGCACTTCAGCCAAGATTTGGGAAGATTTTATATGGCAATGTATGTCTGAGGTTGAAGAGGCATCTTGAGGAGTTGCTGCTTCCCATGTCTTTTGTTATCCATTGCTGCTTCCACACCTCATCACCCTATCCAGCATGCCAGTACCTATTTGTGCAAAGAAAGAAATTAATTTGTGAGCTGAGCCAGCTGAAAAATAACTAGTGAAGCATCTCTGCTGCCAGGTGTGATGGGCTGGTGTCATGAAGAGCTTTGCAGTGGTAACATGGGGCACAACCTGCCACCACCACTGCCCACAGCAGTGCCAGCACCAGCAATTATGCAGCTCTTCCTGTGTGATGGGAAGTGAATGCTCTGAATAACCTTTTTCCTTGAGTCATTTTTCAGCTTAATGAGTTCCCAGCTCTGGTTTACACTGACACTGATGGAGCAGGTGGAAATGAGTGGCTGAAGCACAGCCACAGGCACTGCTCAAGCTGTGTGATGTGCTGGGTGGTCTGTAGGTTTTGAAGAATCTCTTCAGAGGAATGAGCTGAACCCAGAGAAGAGGTAGTGTTTATGATACTGCTGTTTACTTATGCTCAATGCTTTTTTTTTTGTTTTTAAATACAGCAGGAATAGATGTCTGTGGAGAGCATCATCATGAGCCCCATCAGATGGTAAGAATACAATCTGGAAGCAGTCCAAACAAACCAGAACACATCTGTGTTAATCTGATTTATTCCACATCCACTATCTTAATGTGTGAAGCTGTAGACTTTAAACAAACTGTAGGCTTGTAAAGAAGGAGGTTCTTGGGGAACACCCTTATAGAGAGGAGCATTCTCATGCCTTTTCTGGGCCATTTGTGTAGCTTGATGGAGAGTTTGTCTCAAAATGTTTGGCTCGTCTCTCTGAAACTCTAGTTTACAAGATGGTTATTCTGAAATCATCAGAGTCCACTTGCTGAAAAAGCAGGGCTTTGAATATTTTGTTTCAAACACAAAGAAGTACTTTTTTGTTTCTATTTTACTCTTAACAGCATTACATAGAGTGTTGTGCTGCAAACCTGGGATGATTAACATCGAGTAAGGAACTTTTGAATATCTGCCTAATGGGAGCTGGATTTAGTTCCTCAAAGTCATCTCAGAAAGTTTACTTGCTCATTTGTTTTTTACAAAAAGGAAAACAGGCTATCCTCTGCTTGCTGTAGAGATGCCCATGAATGTTAATTACCTTTCCTTAAAAACCTTCCTTGAACTCACCACAATTCCAAGTGTTATGCAAGTTTGCACTGAGTCTCTGTATCACAGAATCACAGAATCGTAGGAGTTGGAAAGGACCTCAAGAGATCATTGGGTCCAACCCCCCTGCCAAAGCAGGCTCCCTAGGACATATCACTCAGATAGGCGTCCAGACAGGTCTTGAATATCTCCAGAGAAGGAGACTCCACAACCCCCCTGGGCAGCCTGTTCCAGTGCCCTGTCACACTCACTGTGAAAAAGTTCTTCCGCATGTTGGTGAGGAACTTCTCATGCTCCAACTTGAAGCCATTGCCCCTTGTCCTGTCTCCACAGACCACTTGAAAGGGTCTGGTCATTTCCCCCCTGTGCCCCACACTTGGGATATTTATAAACATTATTAAGATCCCCCCTTATTTTTCTTTTCTCAAGGCTGAACAGCCCCAGTTCACTCAACCGATCTTGTATAGGAGAAGCTCAAGGCCCTTAATCATCTTTGTAGCCCTCTGCTAGACTCTCTCTAGGAGAAAGTAGTTGCTCCTCTTTGTAAGGCAACTCCTTGAATCAAAGTAGTGAAAACCAGTTGTGAGTGCAAATCCCAGAAGCCATGGAAGTGAGCAGGTGGGCTAAATCGGTGGGAAAGGAAGAGACAGGGATACGGAAGGCTGCTATTTCACCTCACACACTGCCAACAGAGCCCTCCTTTAAGAGATTTTATGATTATGGTAATAACTAATATCTGTAAGTCCATTATCAGCCATAAGAAAGACAAACCATGCTATCAGCACATTGTTGTGGTTTTGGCAGCATTTCCAGTGAGTAACAGAAGTGCAGAGCTGGCAACATAAACACACCAGGTGTCCTGAGGTAACCCATGGGGATGCATGGCTGCAGCCCGCGCTGATGTGCGTCCAGATGCTCTCTTATGCCTCCAGCTCAAACCACCCTGTGGGTAGGTCAGATACCCCAACTCCCACCAAAAGGAAGGAGCTGGCCTGTGCCTTAGGGAAGGCTGCGAATGTCTTTTGTAAGAAATGTCTTCCTTGCCATAAGTTGGGTTTGTTAACTAAATATTTTATAAGACAGGTGGAAGGGTTATGACTTTTAGAAGGAGATGCTTTTCTCCTTACCTGCTTTGCTGATTCAGGTCCCTTATCTCTACCTTTTCTTTCTTTCCTCCCTCCTCTCCTGCCCGCTCATGTGTTGCTTCCTTTGATCTTTTTCCCCTCACTTTTCTTTGAGTTTCTTCTGCTCTTCTCCCACAGCAATGATTACTTATGGAGATGGCTGTGTTTCTGCCTCCTCCTTTCTGCTGATTCAAAGGGTTTGGGGGCAGCCAGCGTACTAGACCCGCCCGATCCGCATGACAAGTCAGTGCAAATGCACCCAAAACGTGTTTCTGAGCACAGACCACAGCTGGGGACTGTTGAGATTTTTGCAGCTCTGACAAGCCAATGTATTCCCTATGTCTCACCTCTGCAGTGATAAAAGGAGTGAAGTTGTATTCCTCCACTCCCCCAAGCCGATTATGTACCACAAGTGATGGGGATGGAGCCGTTGCAGTAAAGGCATACTCAGCACGGGTCCTTCTGTTCAGTGAGTCTTCATTTTCAGCCCTCAGCTTTAATGCTGCTATAACCTGTCAGTCACATATCACTAAATGAGACGCACTCTCTCCAAAGAACATTTGATACTGTTCAGTGCTTTTTCATGGGGGAGGGTCAGACTAGAGGACAAATAATGAAATTTTGGATTGTTACTTTCTGGTAGTGCAATTTTAATTGTTTCCCCTTGTGTCGTGTCCGTCCCGCCATCTTGTTCTGCCCCTCCACCCCCTCCCCCACCCCCCTCCAAACTGTGCATTTAAAAAGGCAGGCTTTGGACCATGCAGCTCCTGATCTCCACTGCTATTTCCTGTGATGTAACTCAAAACATCTTGAACTGCTAGTAACAGCTTCGATGTTAATTCTCTGTTGTGCTCTGTTTGCATATTTATCTGATGAAAGTAAGTCATCTTGCCATGGTAAAGGCAAACCACAATGTCTACTGCAGTCTAATTACATAACTGTATGCAGGATATAGCCTTAAGTCACGCCCTCTTCCCCCCCCCTACCCCCCAGCAGATTTCTTGGCTTAATTAAGATTTTGTTTTTAATAAGATGGAAATTAAAATGGACGCTCCAGGTCAAGGCAAGAAAAGGGTGACTGCTTCAGCGTGCCTTAAGCCATGACTTTGGAAAAACATGGTTGTGGTGGGAGTGTTTTATCTTCTACAGTAAGTGAAATAAATTGAGAATTAAATTGTTTCATAGTGATAATGGAAGCATATATCCATTTTAATGGTTTCAGATTACTTTCCTAGTTGTCATCTCTTAAACAGCAACAGAAAAGTTGGTAATATTCTTTAAAAAAGCAAAAATCACGGATAACTGCAGTAATTTTATCTTTCCCACTAACCAGAAATCCTCTTTTCTCAACCTGTATTTCTATACAATGTTGGCACCTTTTCACCCTGCAATGTTTCCAACCTGATAACGGGGCATCATGTAAATAGCGTGAGGCATTGCACAAACATGTGGTTAAAAAAATACCCTTAAGCAGGATAAAAGCCTTTAGTGTGAAACTGAGAGCAACACGATCCTAGTCAGAGAGCTGTATTTTCAGCCAACAGTCAAAAAATAGGGCTTATCTAAGTTGGAGTTCTCTTCTACCCTCATGCTCTTTGGGACTGCAGAAAAGCACACGCCATGAAGCTGACACTGTTAGATCCTACTGCCCAGCAGGAAGTTTGTTTTACCTGAGACTGAATCCATGATAATGGGTTATTTTTAGTAATACGATGCAGATGTTGCACCAAGAATACACCCATGTCCATTAGCTGCAAAGGGGAATGCGTGTTTGAGTCACACAGAAGAAGTAGGTACGAAGGAAGATGAAACCAGATGGAGGTGGGCCTTAAATAAAGAAGCTTGTAAAACAGGACAGAGAGAGAAATTCCGTAATAAAAATAAAATTGAAAAGGGCAAAGCTAGGATATGAAAGGTCTGAATTTTTCTTTTGCTTTAGTTCACAATAACTAGGCAGATAATGTTTGGGATACATAAGTTGCACATAGTTGAGAAATCTCAGTAGATGGCTACAAAACGTGTCCAAGATTTTGGGCTATATGGTAGATTTTTATTTCATTTTTTCTCCTTTGGATGACCTCCTGTATATTTCAGCTAGTAAAGATCCTGTTTGTATTCTACTTGCCAAGTTTATTAGTATGAAATGAGACAGATGTTAGTGATATCTTAAAACCATCTGATTCGTATTATCAGGGTTGCTTAGGATGTGCGCGAGTATGCTGGTTTTTTAAACCTCTGAAATGCAAGGAAAGATTCTTGTTAACAAAGCAAGGTTTAGCTTGGGACCTTTATAATAGGCTTCTTGAAAATTTCCCTATATTATAACCTCAGTTTCTACATAGGATATAGTCTGCACTGTAGCACATTTCTCCTTGTAGCAGAAATGTCATAAAATTAATTTTCTGGCCAATTTGCTTGCCTTGTGTGCCTGCAGAGCCTTGGCTTGCTGCAGTTTTGAATCTCATCAGCTTATATCCCACCTACTTCTTAAAGACTGAACCTGAAATGGAATTTTGTGGAAAGCAATGAGTTGGGTTATATGACTTAATCCTGCTGGTTGGGTATGGACCTAACAGTGAAATATTCCTAATGAGTCAGAAAAACACCCTAAGGTATCTTTGGAAAGAACCACATTAACAAGAATAACCAGCCAACAGGACCATGGATCTCAAACTGTATCTCAAAGTAAGCATCAGATGGAGAGGTGGGGTGGTGGTGGAGGAGTTCCCTTTGCCCATAGACTGTGGGATATAGACTGGGTGGGCACAAAGATGCTCACGACACCGTTCAGCAGTCACATCAGAAACCAGGGAATTTTTTTTTCTGGGACAGCTGCTGGACTGTGTGGTTACTGGGTGTGTTAAAAATTACACTAAAGGTATGCAAAAATGACACTACAATTATGCTAAGAACCTTTTCAACATCATGAAACAAATTCTGTGACCCTGTGAAACCACTGTAGCCCAATTTGGGAATGGATACTGTGTGATAGTGTAACATGTAGCTCACTCAAAGCTTTGTGAAATATAATCCCTCATAAAAAGAAAAATAAATGTTAGGCGCTTACATGAAAAGGCAGGGAAAAGAGGTGAACATGCAAATCATCTGGTTGTTTTACTGTGGTGGTGTCGGGGAGGTTGGATCTCTGTCCTTTTCATTATTATCTGTGCTCCAGGCTGGGTAGTCTGAAGCTTCCTGCTTTGGCAGACATGCAGTTTTATGCAGTCTGAGAGGAGGCTGTTTTTCATTCAAAGCCTTGCAAAAAACTTGCCTACAGCTCTCCTGCAGAGCCTTGTTTAGTTCCCAGCAGCACCAGGTGCACGCATGGGCATTACTGGTGCAGGAATCTGGGCAGGTTTCAGCACAAAGTAGCATAAGGGAAAGACTGGTGGCCTTCGATTCTTAGGGGGGAAAAGAGGCCATGAGGTGGGTAGGTCTGTACTTTGACCTACCTGAAACAGGCTGTTAGGGTTTCGAAACTGTCAAAAACAGCCTTAATTTACACAGGAGGGTATGTTTTTGTTTTGCTGATGAAGAGATAGAGACTATCAAAAGGGTAGCAATTTATCTTTTCATTGTGAAAAAATGCTACCTGGAGGGAGGAGAGCTGCAATGTCAGGTTTAAGGCACATATATATTTGTGGGTGTGCAACCAGAAGGTAGTGTAGTATAGGGAAAGGGATCTCCACCTTTCAATTGCCCTCTTTCTGAGTGTGAGATAGGTCATTGCCGTAATCTTATTCCTGTACAATCTGCAGGCCTCCCTCAAAATTTTTACACCATGCTGGCAGCAGGAGCTCAGTTCTTTTTGTAATCCTGAAATCTGCTCTTGTCTAGCTGTGTGTCATGCTGAGATCAGCTTTTTCTTTTCAAGCATCATGCCATCCATCCCATAATATTCTGATGGCTTGAAGAGGCCCCATATAACTGATTTTGAGCAGTGTTGAAAAAATGGGCAGTCCCTGGTATCCAAAGTTTGGGGAATGCTGGGGTAAAAAACCTAAAGAATCATTGATAAGTGTTATTAGGCTGGTGACTTCTATGCAAACAAGTTCACTACCTTGATGGATAAATTGCTAATCTTTTTGTTCTTCAGAAGCTGACTAGCAATGAAGTAGCCAGCACACCCTTTGGTGTTACCTGCTAGGAAGGCGTAGCTCTGAAACACTGTGCCCAAAATCACATGAATCAAGTCTATGAGATGTGTGTCCTCTTTAAGCTCCCTTTCCCATTCAGTTTTTTCCCTCTTCACCTGTTTTTCTGCATCTTCAAGGGATGTCATTTTTAAGTCCATAGAAAAAAACATGTTTGGGGTATGTTTCCTGTTTTCCTGCATACCTCCCAGGTCATGGATAGTACAGCTCTGCCCTGCCACTGGAATTTCGATTGCAGACACAAAACACTGGTGCTGGTTTATGTTACAGTTCTGTTCACATTGCAGCCTCCACTGTGAAGACTTAACATTTGTCATGTTTTTCCTACACTTCTCACAGAAAACCATGGGCATTCTGATAAATCTGGAAGTGTTCCTTAGGCCTGCACATGATGCTGCAGCTGGCTGTGGTTAAACAATGTGGGAAAGCTCACAGATGCTTCTCCCCCCAAAAAGCTCTTTGGTATCCTTAACAACATAAATACATTCATCATGCAAAGGGAGGGAAAAGGCCTTAAGATAGCTGATACTGTCATTTGGCTTAAAAATCCATCATCCCTTTTTCCCCTTGGGAGGGAGGATGGTGCATTAGGAAAGCACATGGGGTATCATGCTGCCTGGAGCAGTATGAGGGCTTCCTTTCCCAACCTGCTCCTGTCTGCACTGTGCAGTGGCTGGTGGCTGGTCTGGCAAGCACTCACAAGGCACCAAGAAATCTCATGGAGCACGGCATGGTCAAAAGAAGCAGGCACCCACAATAAAATGGTGACTGAAGCAGCCAACACAGGACCTGGTGTAGTTAGTGGGAGGGTGCTCCCTTCCCAAACAGTCTCCTGGGTTGGAAAGAGCTCTGGGGCTGTGCTGTCCTGTCCTGATCAGTGGCTCTGGAAATGGCTCCATCCTCACGCACAGCATCACTCACAGGCAGGATCAGCTGCGCTATGTCCATGACACAGCTGGATGTCAAAACAGGAAACCCACCACAAGTTATGGTGTGCTGCTGTATTTTCATATTTCTGGATAGCTAAAATAAGCAACATGCTTTTACACCATTTCACTACAGCGATATATAACATATGAATTGACAGATAATCCCACAGTAGCCAGTGACATCTGATGAAAATGTACTGTTACTTGTATATTCAAGGAAAATGCAATGAACCTTGCAAGTGCTCAGTGGCTCTTTGCCAAGAGATGACACTAGAAAGATCTTTTCTGAAGAATTTATTTTTCTGAAGAATTTTAGGAAGAATTGGATTTGCTTATGACCTCAGGAATGAGCCCTTCTCACCAGGAATAGCCACAGGATACTTGAAGCAAAAGGGAGATGTGCACATCAATGATTTCCTAGTGTGGACAAACCTCTCCATTGTTAACCTGACAGCAGCTGGTTTTATTATTCCCTTTGCTCTTTTGGTACCATGAGGTATTGGGGTTTTGACGCACTGAGATGCACTTCCATTACTTCCAAAAATATCAGAAAGTCTCCACTTGATACATAAATGCCAGACAATTTGACAATTTGCAGAAGGCTGCTAAAGAAATACTTTAGGGAGCATTGCTGTAGGGAATTCACCTTCACGTTATCATCTTTGAGCATAGACATCAGTACTGGTGTGCAACAACTCAGTGCAAACTCATTGCAAATGGTTTTGATTTCTTCCAGCAGACATTGACAGATCTGTATCAATAAAACATTGCCTTCAAATGTATGAGAAAGAAACACCAGAAGTTGAGTGTAGCAGAAAGTTACTTTGAATTTAGTCTCTTTTCTATCCAAAAGCATACGCATACAGTACGTAGACTGCAACAGATATACATGTATTTGCAATTTTCTAAAACATAAATGCAAACTGGATCACACCATATTATACCAAATAATCTAATATTTTTACCTGCCTCCTGCCTACACAGGGGTGATATTTGCCTGCTCTGGGATTGGCTTGTACTCATGGGTTGCAAAAGCAGGAAGAAGCTGACAGCTTCTCTACTATTTGTCTTCCCTATGTACAGAAAATCCCTAAGTCCTAACTCAGTCCTGACTTCAAAAGAAACCTTGTCTTACAAACTGCAGAGTTCAGAAATCCCCTTGAAGTAAAAGATCATTAAAAGGTCATCCTTTCAGCAAGTGAGGCTACACAATATTACCAGGTCCTGAAGAACTTAGGGTTGCTTTCTTTTCAAGATTTGCAGTACAAGATGCTTGATAGAATAAAATAATAATTAAAAAATGGGTTAAAACTCCTTAAATACTTGTTACTTAGTTCAGGCTGACTTGCTCAGATACTAGTAAACGCCAGCAGCACCAAGGTCAACCTGCAGCAGAGGCAGCACTGATTGATTGTACTTTCCAACATCCCCAGCCTCACACAAACACAAGCAACAGTAGCTGCTGAATCTTCCCTCTTCGACTGTGTATGATGTTACTGGAATCTTGTTTCACTCCCCTAACACAAATCTGAGCACTAAATATCCCATTCTACATGGGTAGTTTGCAAGAGTAATAGGAGTGGAGATAGTTTTAATGAAAATCTTTTCCTCCAAGTAAAATAAAGTAAATTGCAACCCCCCAAATTATCTCAGTAATAGAGTAATTGCAGGAAAGATTTTTACCATGTAGATGCTCTACAGGTTACAAGGGAGAATGGCAGCTGGAGGGATTTGCTCTAATCAGAACTATCATTTGTAAATCATAAAGCATGTAACTGCTTCATTGACATCAAATGCTACAGGCAAGTGCAAACCTGTGCAGGCCATGATATTAGCTTGGTTGCTCTCCCAGTGATATCCAAAGTATTTTTGAGCAACTGGAATCAAAGTGGCATTTTCAAAAGATACAGCAGTTAGCAAAATGCAATTCTGTATCTGTTTATACTTGAGATGAAATGCAAGTATTTGATGAGCACTAGTTTTATTTGGGAAACGTTACCATCTTCCAGCATTTAAATATTATTTTTTAATGAAAAAAATTTACAAGGACACAGTATTTATATTAATTGATAAAATTATATATCCATATATAATTATTTTATATATTCATATACTGTAGTGTTTTTTTAAAAAAAAATCAAGGAAGACTTTATGATAACCTTCATTCCACAGCCAGAAATTTTTTTAATATACTCTGTCTTTCAATCTGGGAACCATTTTTCATATTCTTTCATTTAATTATCTATCTTCTTCTCACTTCTCCAAGCAACCTGGATGGTTGCATTGCACCTTACCCCCTTCTCCTATAAACAAGAACTGTCACACCTCAGAAAGTATCATGTGCGTAAATTTTTGAGAAGAGCTGAAAGCATCCACTCCCTCTCTCTAGTTTAAGATCTGTCACGTTTCAGTGCCTCCAAACATATACTGAAAGCTGGGCTGGAACTAAAGGGCTCCTCATCTAATACACGAGCTCTCCTCTCCCTCCTCTCCCATAGCTCTCAGAGAAGGAGTAACGGTTTGGGAAACCTTAGAAGGGCTGCAGAACGCACTCTGTATCTGTTTCATTAACTAGGAGCTTGAAGGAATTGGTGTGGAAAAGCACAAGAGAAGCAGAAGTTTTCCCAGCACTGAAGAGAGTGAGCTTGGCTCTGCGGGGTTCAATGGAAGGAAGGGAATGCACACTGAGAATTTAGCTCATAAAAGGGAGCATGAAACAGGGAAACTGGAGGTGTCTGACCTGGGCAATAAGGAGGAAAAATAAGATAGGGTTTCATAACACAAAGATTAGATCGGTGTGGAAGAGAATATCCCTGCATGCTTTCCAGATGATGAGCCTACAGACCTGAAATTCAGCTTTGTTAAACTTTTGTGGCTCAATCCAACTCTTGATTTTTTTACTACAGAAAACTCAGAAGTGATGGTCTTTCACTGACACCTGTGGATACAAGGCAGAATTGCACACAGGCTCTCACACTGGAAGTCAGGAATTTCAGCTTCTGAACTTGTTGGATGGAAGTATCCTGCCTCTCATAGACTTTTGTCTCAGGAACACTCAGTTCTATACAAGGTTCATGACAGTGCAGTGATGAAGGCAAAGTGGCATGTGTTAGCCTGTAAGATTAATGAATGTCAATCTTTCACTCTTTCCTGGGGTGAATTCTTGGTGCAAAGTGATTTCAGGCCTTTGTTCTTCACTGGTGGGCCCCTAGCCATGTGTTTTGGAAGAGCAAAAGAAGGAAAAAGCAGTGCCTTGTATTTGGAGAAGACATGAGGGTTTGTTGCCCACAAACAAGCCATCTCTGGCCTACCTGTCTTTGCCTGCTGAGCAGAACAGAAGGATGGGAAGATTCCTCTCTACAACTACCTGCAAGGTGGTGGCAGAGATGTTGGGGTTGGTCACTTGTCTCAGATGACAAGCGATATTACGAGAGGGAATGGCTTAAAACTGCACCAGGGGAGATTTAAGTTAGATATCAACATGAATTTCTTTACTGAAAGGGTCGTCAAGCGTTGGAATGGGCTGCCCAGGGAAGTGGTGGGGTCCCCATTCCTGGAGGTATTTAAAAGGCATGTAGATGAAGTGCTTAAGGACGTGATCTAGAGGTGAACCTGTCAGGGTTAGGTATCGCTGTTGAGATGGAAAAACGACACATACAGGAGGTCCAGTGCACAAGCAAAAAGAACAAATAAACGTGATTTATCTCTGTATCCTGATTTTTATACACTTCTATTATACATGTGTCCTTTTACTATTGGCCTCTCAGATATATGCTAACATACAATGGGTTGACATTTTTAACTTCTCTAACAAGGTTTATCTTTTTCCCACATTCCTTTATCCGCAGTCAGCAAATTCCTTGAAATGATTTCTCCTTATGTTCTACACTTTCTCACAGGTACACTTTACACCTTCTCACAGGTCTCCTTAAATGTTACACTTTCTCATGGATACACTTTACACCTTCTCATGGGTACACTTTGATATCTTCAAGGCCTAGCTCTATATTCTCAATCAAGGAGTATACGGGCCAGCCGTGGTTGCCCCGCAGTTAGGCTGTGGTTGGACTCAATGATCTAAAGGGTCTCTTCCATCCCAGGTGATTCTGTGTGATTCTACGAATAGAGCACAGCACCTGGTTCCCACTCCAGATTGATAGTCCAGTTACAAGCATTGCTGAAACAGCTTTAACACTGCTAACACCCTGCCCTAGACCTTAGGCTTAGGTTCTTAGGCTAATAGAGGTTGACTCTAACATAGGCTGAGGCACAGACTGCATTATCACAGACTGCGTGCAGCATAAACTTTGGAAAGTTGATTTTTACTGCTACTTAAAGGTGTGGAAAGCCTTTTGCTGACATACAGAATTTCTGAGAAAGTTACTGGCTTGTTGATGGGAAGCTACTGTTTGTATGAAAAATTTGATATGGAACTAGGGTAAACTGACTTCAAACAAGGGTGATTTCAATGCCAAATATAGTTATTTTGATAAAGCCTACCATGCACTGCTGTGTGGCTGGAGAAGCTAATAGGACTTAATATATAGGTATCATATCTGGGTTGTTATATAAGAGTTAAACCAAAAGAAAATAATCAGCTGTCACCATCCTGTTTCTCCCACCAATGGGGGGCCATCCTTGGCCATGGACTTGCTGAAGTCAAACAAGTGAGTGCGTTCATTAATCAACAATGTGAGGTATCAGCACTTATGGCTTATGTGTTTTGCTACACTTGAACATAGCATAAGCTTATTAGGAAAAACTTCTCATTTCCTTCTCTCTGCCCTCTGCAGTCATCTTGATTTGATAGAACAACAGCTCTTGTAAGATCAGTTTTGTCCCTGATGCAAAGCTTTGTGCTACAATTAGCTCCAACTAAACCAGAACTTAGGAAGAGGATGTCAGTCTTTTGAAAATCATTTTGGGTCAAACTGATTAACTGCAAGAATATCCTTCCCAGTTTCATCAGTTCCCTGTCCTTCTTGCACAGTGATTTATGTCCTTTGTTGGAGGTTTGTTTTGTAAACATTTTATTGCAAATTTAGTAGTGCAATGGGTTTAGAATGAGGTGGTGACTATCCTCACAGCATGTGGTGGGGATCCTGCTACATGGCCAGACAAGCTTATCTAAAGTGTTTTCTAAGACCTTTTGTGGTCTTTTGGAAATAAATAATGCCTGTTGCACAACACTGCTTGGGATAAGGGGAAAGGAAATCTTTTGCATATGGGGAGATCGTCTTGGGATCACTAAAGACTGGCAAAGCAGTTTGCTTAATTGTAGGACCTTGCTACCTTCTCAACAGAGACCCATGCACCTCATGGCTTTCACTAGATGAGGGTCTGTGAGCAGACCTCTAGTAAGGTAAGGTTGGTAGAGGGAGAACCTCTTTGTGGTAGAGTCCCTTTGCTTGCAGTTGTTGCGATAGACCCCAATCACATACTTTGTGGATTTTTTTTTAAACCTTCTTGAAGACTCCAGAATAGATAGAGACCTTTCTAGCAGGACCTTGTTGGTTTTGGCAGCATTGACATCTTTTCTGCCTGCTGTTCCAGTGTTATATCAGCAACTCCCACTGAAGGGCAGCAGTAGCCTGCTCATATAATTCTGCCATGCCTAATTAAAATGCCAGGTATTAAATTAAGTGTTCAGCATAAAGCCATTTAAGTGTTGCACTGCTCTGAGCTAATTTGGAAACCTCCCCAGTACTTTATAGATGCATGCTGTATTTGCAGTTTTGTGGGTACATTAAAATAACCTATAACACAAAGTCAGTAATCACCCTGACCACTAAATATGTGAGAAACAGCAATAGAAGGCACAGTTAGAGCGAAAAGTTTCTTCTTACATCAGGGATCTTACCTGTGGGTTTACAAGCCTATGCTACGGATGCAAGAATTAAACTTCTCCAGCACCTCTGGCTGATATATAACATCTTCATATGTGGGTGGTGTAGTCCGACTACACATTTCATATCTTTCTTGCCAGGTGGTTCTCTTCTAGACTGAGAAGAGTAATCTGCAATCAGAGAGGCAGCAATGCAGTCACAATGGTCCTCAATTGAGTTTTCAAAAATATGTCAATAGATATATGGGTCTGTGGTTTCTAACTTTAAAAGAAGGCATTCTGGAGTCCTTTGTGTGATCTGCAGGCACAGCCTGTAGATGGAAACAAAGCTTAACATGCTCTTGTGGTCATTTGTGCTCAATATGGAAAAGTAGCTCTGTTCTTCCAAGCACAGAATAGGTACATCCCTTTGAGTAAGAAATTGGGAGAGGCAGAAGACCTGCGTGGATAAGCAGGGAACTTATGAGTAAACTCAAAGGGAAGCAGAAGACCTATAAACTGTGGAAACAGGGTCTGAGATCATGGGATGAATATAAGGATGTTGCCAGGGCCTGTAGGGATGCAACTACGAGGGCTAAGGCCTGCTTAGAAATTAAGCTGGCAAGGGACATAAAGGACAATAAAAAGAGCTTTTTCAGGTATGTGAATAGTAAAAGGATGACCAGGGATAATGTAGGTCCCTTGTTGAATGAGGCGGGTGTCTTGGTGACGGGAGATGATGAGGAGGTGGAGATACTTAATGCCTTCTTTGCCTCGGTCTTTACTCCGAAGGCTTCTCGGGACTCACAGATCCCAGATGAAAGTAGGAGTGGTTGGGGAACGAATGGCTCCCCTCTAGTAGAGGTAGGGGTGGTCCAGGAGTGACTCAAAGGAATGGATGCACACAAATCCATGGGCCCGGATGGGATACACCCACGTGTGCTGAGAGAGCTGGCGGAGGTGATTGCGGAGCCGCTCTCTATCATCTTTGACAGATCCTGGACTACAGGAGAAGTGCCTGAAGATTGGAGGATAGCCAATGTCACTCCAGTCTTTAAAAAAGGCAAGAAGGAGGATCCCAGTAACTATAGGCCAGTCAGCCTCACTTCTGTCCCTGGAAAGGTGATGGAACAGCTTGTTTTGGATGCCATCTCCAAACAACTTGAAGAGAAGAAGGTCATGAGGAGTAGTCAGCATGGATTCACCAAGGGGAGATCGTGCTTGACCAATCTCATAGCCTTCTATGATGTCATTACCAACTGGGTGGATGGAGGGAGAGCAGTGGATGTCATCTACCTTGACTTTAGCAAAGCTTTCGATACTGTCTCCCACAACATCCTGAAAGAGAAGCTGAGGGAACAAGGGATAGACAAGTGGACAGTGAGGTGGGTTGAGAACTGGCTGTCAGACCGGGCTCAGAGGGTCGTGATCAGTGGAGTAGAATCTGAATGGATGCCTGTGACTAGTGGTGTTCCTCAGGGCTTGGTGTTGGGTCCGGTCCTGTTTAATATCTTCATTGAGGACCTTGATGAGGGAATAGCATCCACCCTCAGCAAGTACGCCGATGATACAAAGCTGGGAGGAGTGGCTGACACGCAGGAACACTGTGCTGCCATTCAGCGAGATCTGGACAGACTGGAGAGCTGGGCTGGGAGAAATCTAATGAAATTCAACAAAAGCAAGTGTAAAGTCTTGCACCTGGGGAGGAATAACCAACTGTATCAGTACAGGCTGGGGGATGACCTGTTGGAAAAGAGCTCTGTGGAGAAGGACCTGGGGGTCCTGGTTGATGACAGGTTGGCCATGAGCCAGCAGTGTGCCCTGGTGGCCAAGAGAGCCAATGGGATCCTGGGATGCATCAGGAAGAGTGTGTCCAGCAGGTTGAAGGAAATGATCCTCCCCCTCTACTCTGCCCTGGTCAGGCCCCACCTGGAATACTGTGTCCAGTTCTGGGCTCCCTGGTATAGAAAAGACAGGGACCTTCTGGAGAGAGTCCAGAGAAGGGCGACAAAGATGATTAGGGGTCTGGAACATCTCCCTTATGAGAAAAGGCTGAGTGAGCTGGGTCTGGAAAAGAGAAGACTTAGGGGGGACATAATTAGTGTTTATAAATATCTTAGACATGGGTTGCAGGGGGAATTGGCCTGTCCCTTTTCAGTGGTCTGTGGGGACAGGACTAGGGGCAATGGCTGTAAGATGGAGCATAGGAAGTTCCGCACCAACATGCGGAAGAACTTTTTCACAGTGAGTGTGACAGAGCACTGGAATAGGCTGCCCAGGGAGGTGGTGGAGTCTCCTTCTCTGGAGATATTCAAATAGTCTCATCTGGATGCCTATCTATGTAATATGAGATAGGGAGCCTGCTTTGGCAGGGGGGTTGGACCCGATGATCTCTTGAGGTCCCTTCCAACCCCTAAGATTCTATGATTCTGTGATTCTGTGATTCTTCCAACCTTTATTTATGGGATTTGACTGACATAAATCAAGACCCAGAGTTGACCACCTCTGGTTATGCTAAAATTTTTTAAGCAGTACCCCTGGTGTTCTTTCTGCCCTCATATGCCACAGCTATTTCTCAGTTATCTTGAATCATTCTATGTGGTGGGGTAGCTCTTCACCACTACTCAGTTCACAGTATTGAGAGGCACTTTCATGCTCTTCTCGTGACACAGCCGCCACATTCAGCAGCAGCCTTATTTGGACTCCATTACTGGTTTCAGATAACAAGACATTCTGGAATGAATTTCATGTCTGACAATTTTTGGCTCTGAAGTGAGACAAGCAAAGAACTCAAAGGGAACTGTAAGTCTAGTTTGTGTGGAATCACACTGAAATTGCAGCTTATTGCCACTGGAAAAGCACCAAATGAGCAGTGCTGCCATTGTGTAAGAAGCTAGCTTGCATGTTGGAGGTGGGTATTCCTGAAGTGATTGCTACCAGCAGCACACAGGTTTATTGAATCTAACATTTAATTTTAAATATATCTTAATAATCAGCCCCTTTGAGCGCTTTAAAGTACCTCCTTGATACTATGACTAGCTAAGTATGTTTTCTCAAACTGTAACTGCACACTGAATAACTGCTAGAAGCATATAATCCATAGAAGCATCACTGATACACAATCGATACACTTGAGGGCAAAATAAAGCTGAAGGTATTTCTGCTGCCACTGAAGTAATGACACATTTTTCTGGAGCTACTAAAGCTCTTTTGCAAAATCTGATGTTTTGGGTATCCATTCTTCTTTTCCACTTTTAAATCTCAGCAGAGTTAAGGAATGCAATTTTAATGTTGACTGCTCAATAAAGTCTGCATAGAAAAGGGCCTGGATATTTTGAAGAAAGCTGTTTATTTCTTTTATCCAGGAATGATGGTTAGAAAAACTAAGCAAACATCGTAATAAGCCTCAATTACTTTAATCCACAAAGAGCTGCCAAGGTGAATGACTATGCCTCTTTCATACTGCTGGAATGCACTTAACATTTTCTGACCTAAGCATCATTTGGGTAGCTTGCTGAAATATCTGTTCTATGAGTTTTAGTTGTCCAAAGGGTACATGAGATGGTATTTCTTCCCTAAAGATCACTGTTGAGAAGACACCAGTTCTGTAGGAAGGGTCAAGTCACAAAACTTCAGGTCAAGCACTGTCTGCACTTCTTTTCATAGCAAATTTGTAGAGGGAATATGGCTGTGGAAAAATGATGACAAATAGGAATAACCAGAGATGCTGCCACATGAATCATAAAAGAAAAGCTCTTTGAGCTCTCAGCTCTCCAGGGTAAAACATAGCATGTAGCAGTACCTCAGGAGACGGGGACTGCGTTAGGGTCCTGGAGAAGCGTGAAAGGGAGGAGTCATGGAGTAAAGGGCTATTTAGGGAGGGCTTGAAAGAGGCAAAGGTGGTAGGGCGAGAAGGGGGAGTTTTGGCAAAACTTTAACAGCTTCAGTAATGGGTATGCAAGATGTTCATCTGATGCTGAACATAAGAGAAAGAAGGAAGAGCACTGCCAGAGAGTCATGGAGATGGGGAAGCTCTACGCCTCTAGACACATGCTGAACTCTGACCATGACAAGAGCAAGAAACAACTTTAACTCCTGGATTGTTACAGCTTGAAGATGGTTTGTTTTTTTTTACCTTGGAATCTAACTGCTGTCAAATCCAGTCAACGGGACTACATTTTTTTCTTAAAGACAAACAATCCCTCCCAAACTTTAAAAAAAACCCCAAACAAATCCTACATGCTGTTTTACTCCTGGCCCATCAGCCCTGCAGTTTGTCTTGTGGCTGACATGAAAGACTGAGCCCTGTTGTCTACAAATGCTACTGATGTGCCTTTGCCACAAAGAAGCATGTGCTGACAGGACGTTGCACCAAAGCACAAGTGATACTCATATCAGTGCATGCATGGGAGCACTACAGAAGATGGCTTGGGAGTCATCAAACAATGCCCTGGAGCAATGTGAGGAACCAGAAGGAGGTGTTAGAGCCCCAGCAGACTTCTGACTGGAGGTCACCAGGAGTCTGTGATCAAATCACTCCTCAAAGCACCTCCATGGATTGTTCCAGACCTCTCCGCAGATGGACATTTCACAGCCTCTTCAGGAAACCTGTAATTGCTGTTTAACCAAACTGCTGTAATAAGGGCCAGACTGTAGAGAAGCAGGTATTTCAGCTGCTGTTGAACTTGGGTTAGAGACCAATCTCAAGCACAAATTGAGGCCAAACCCCAAAGTGACCTAAGTCTGTGGGTTTCTGAGACAGCATTTTGAATTTAGCCTCATTCTTGTTTTGACCTTTCTCAAGATTTCTGCATGACTTAAGAAGAAATGCTGACCTACTTGGCATGTCTGCCTTTTACTTAACTGAGCACTTGTGCTGCAAAACTTGAGTAGATGGTGATATTGGGAAGCCATTGTAATTTTTGACAGGTTGCCTATCACAGTGTCTTCTGTGCTGCACTTTTGTGTAACAGGCACCACTGGTACTCACTTGTGCTTTTAACAAACCTTAAGTAAAAGAAAGAGCTAGAAAGGAAACAAGGATGAAATAATGATAAGACAGCTGGTATTTAATTTTGCCTGTCACATGCCAAAGAGGACATGGGTGTGAATTACTGCCATTTCAAGAGATTATTTCCCCCACGAAGCAAAATATAACTAATTATTCTGGGATGTGAGGGTGGGAAGACCTTGGTGTTGGTACAACAGGGGAATGTGGCTGTTCCTCATAACTTTCAGGGGTGTGCTGGCCCACAAAGCCAGCCTGTCCCCATGCAAGCGGGGAGTGGGAGGTGAGGGATCCCTGCCCCTGGTGACTTTCAATACAGTTGCTCAATTGTGCAATCAGTGAAGGTCACAGAGAATGCAAACTGAAAGGCTTGGCAATCAGAACTGTCCCAAAAGTAGTTTAGTCAGCTTTGTTATCTCCTCTTGAAAATAACGACCACTGCTAGGTGCTTTCTTTCTTTTTTTTTTTTTAATTTCAAGGAGTCACACTGGAAACATCTGAAAAAGCAGGAGGATTCTGAATCCTCTGGCATTTGCAACACAGGCAGCAGCATGCTCAGCTGATGTAGAGAAGCCTCAACTGTTCTAAACATAACCCAATTTCAAAATTAGTGGGATTTGAGAGAAGTGCTGAGCCATCAGTGTCTCTGTGTGCAAGATGAATCCTACACTGAGGGTTTTCTCATGTATGTCTAGTAATACAATTACCTCTTAATTATTCCTTTGATTAAGATCTGACAACCTGGTTGCTACTATATGGAAAATACAAGAAAGGCTGACCTTTCTCCAAAAGGCTTGTAAATTAAGCACCCAGATCTTTTCTTGGTGTGTTTTCCCAGGTTTTTTTCTTTTCTTTGTTTCCAGTTGAGGCACACAAAAGCAGTGCTAGGTCAGTACTGGTGTAGAAAAAGCATGAGCTGTGCTGAAAACACCAGAGCATTGAATACTCCTCTTTTTCCATCCACAACCACATCTCCTTGTCCTGGCAGCCTCACAGGGTGAACCTGTCCCCAGAGAAACTCACTGTTTCCCAGGTTTGGCTGAGCTGGAAGCAGCACAAATCATGGTGTGATCTGCTGCTCCTGATGTGTGGCTAAATAGGAAGTGTGACTGTAGAGGACAAGAGTTGACATTTCAAATCAAACTTTGTGAAATCAGCAATAATTAGAAGCTGCAGTTGAAAATGCAGATTTAGGTGGATGAAAACTTGTTTCCTCTCACCTCACCTTCACTTGAATGAGCCCTCAACAGGGGACCAGGGGAGGGATAAAGCATCTGAATTTGCCTCTCCTGGATAGAGGGACTCAGAGAACCAAGTTCAACTGGGAAGTAAAAGCTGTAGAGTAAGAGCTAGTTGCTGTTTCCAGGTATCTACTAGAGGGTTATAGAGGTCATGGAGCCAGAATCTTTTCCAAGATACAAATGTAAAAGAACACAATTTGCACCAAGGGAAATTCTGAGGAGATATTAGGAGAAAATCCCTCATCATGACAGTCATTACACTGACACAGGCCATTGAGGGATGCTGTGGGGTCTCTATCCTAGGAGGCAAAACCTGACTGGTGAGACCATGAACCATCTCATCTCATTTTGGTACCAACTCAGTCTTGAGGAAAGGGTTGGATTAGAGATCTCCAGGATTTTCTTCCAACCTGTGAGACTTATAAATTTATCTGTGAGGTAAGTTGATAAGTTATGATAAATTATTCCATGAGACCTTTAGAATCCCAGAGGTGATTTTACTTTTCAGAGGTTAAATCAGCCAGGTATTACAGAATATGATACAGCCTGATCAGAGTTGACTCAGACAAAGGCTTAAGAGAAGTCTGGTTTATCTCCAGCACACCCTCTCCCTTAATATTCTTCTTATGTTAAACTTACGCAAATAAAGCAGTATGTGTATTTGTGAGGTGACTACAATGACCTTTGATATATTTAACTGCACACAGCACAACAGGAAATATTGTAGCTATCTATCCTAATAATCATATGTGCATTTTTATGGAAGGATACAGAATCCTGATAAGATGAGCAAGAAACCAAGAAATTGTGAGTCTAATATTGTCTCCTATGACTTAACCCTTTGCTACTATGCTCCTGTGCTACTTCTGAGAGCACCTGTGATATTTAAGGTAGTTTCAGAGAAAGCCCCTGCCCAATACACCTGCCAGTGGCACTACAGTGTCTTGTTGCAATGGTGTGGTGGTGTGGCCCTGGCTAGTTGTCAGACGCCCACCAAAGCCGTTCTATCAGCGGTCAGTTCCTCACAAGCTGGATTCCTTCTTGGCCAGGGAGAACATTCCTCATACCCTTCCCCTGCTGCTCTGTGGGGTCCTACCTACAGGAGACAGTCCTTCAGGAACTTCTCCCATGTGAGTCCTTTCCTACAGGGCTTCATCTCTTCACCAGCTGCACCAGTGTGGGTCACTTCTGTGGAGTACAGTCATAAAATCACAGAATGTCTCTCAGTCTCTCAAGCCCAGACTGCTCCAGCCTGTTCCTCCATGGAGTCACAAGCTTTCCCCCCCAGCAAACCTGCTCCAACATGGGTCTCTCTCTTGCTCATCTCGGTGGCTCTGGCCCTCTCCATGGGCTGCAATTTCTGGCAGAGGCTTGCTACAACTCAGGTCACATCATCTCTTGTATGTCTCCCCCTGCTCCCATATGGGGTGTCTCCATGGGGTACAGGTGTGGCCTTGGCCTTTTCCATGGGCTGTGGGGGGACACCCACTCCACCATGGGTTTCTCCATGGGCTGCAGGGGTATCTTTCTCTCTAACACCTGGGGCACCTCCTCCTCCCTCTTCATTGTCCTTGGTGCCTTCACAGTTTCTAACATCTTGTCACTCCTTTCTTGGGGGGTGTCCTGGGTTCAGCCAGGCAACAGGCTACATCACTCTGAATGTTAGCCCTGAGAGTATTCCATACCAACTGCGTCATGATCAGGTGGTCCGACACCCCCCCCCCGCAGGGGCAACTCCGGACCCGGGCACTGGAGGTTCCGGTCTGGGCAGGCGCAGTGCCAGTTCCGGGGGCGACTCCGGACCCATCAGAAACTACTCCGGACCCGGGCACGGGAAGTTCCGGTCTGGGCAGGTGCAGTGCCAGTTCCGGGTTCTTTCTCTTTCTCTTTTGGATCGGCACGGCAGGCGGTGGTGAGGGGGGGTTTGGGACCGCCAGTCGGGAGTGCCGCGTTCGGGGGTCCGAGTCGGCAGCGGTTTGGGCACGGCTCAAATTACATAGTGGGGTGAGAGGTTTGCACTGTATATAATAGCACTGTAGTTAGCTGTTTTCATATCTTTGCCTGTTGTTTAGTAAACTATCCTTATCCCAACCCGCGGGCCTTTGGTTTTTTTTCCTTCCTCGCGGCTCCCTCCGTTTGCCCATCCCCTGTCTCTTAAAGAGGCAGGGGACTTTTTCTAACCTTTGTGGGCCCCAGCTTTTCAGCTGAGGTTCTAAACCACAACAGGGGGCAAAAAGCAGCTACTAGCATTTTTTTCTCCTAAATGTGATTCTCAGAGGAGCTGTGACCATTGCTGGTGGGCTTGGCCTTGGTCAGCCTTGAGCTGACTGGTGTTTACTGCTTCTTGCAGAAGCCACCCCTGCAGTCCCCCTTCTCCACCCCTTCTCCTAGCCATGCAAAACTACAACAAATGGCAATATTTTAGGATCCTCTTTTCATTGGGATTTTAATGTATGTGCCAAATGAATCTTGTTGCAGTGTATACTTTTGCCTGTAATTTGGGGATGGAGCATAAATATGTATGTATTGCAGTCTCTAAGGGTGGAAAATATGAATTAATTTTCCTCTTGGGCTATGGTAAATCTGCAGGAATACGATCTGAGGCTGATGACTCCCTTTATGTTAGTCATGCCTGGTGGTTCCTGTTTGAGCAGGATGAGCAGAACTTCTCAGGATAGGTAGCAGCCCCAGCCACCCCAGATAAGGCAGGTAAGAAGCAACAGAAGTGGAGGTGTTAGGTTCCCCTACTTGTCCCCTTCCAGGGGCACCCCATTCAGGCATTATGTGATGAATATTATCTCCTTAAGGAGAGTTGGTGAGGCTTGGGAAGGCAGAGTTGCTGCATGACAGAGCTATGTCCATTGCTAGGCTCAGGCAGCAATGCAAACAAGGGGTCGGACTAAGTGCAAGGACTTAAAAACTTAATTTCAACATTTAATTAACATTTCCAGAGTTTCTTAGATTCTTTACCCTTTCTTTATAGCATCAGCCAGTATTGTTATTGGGTAGATGCCAGCGTCCTTGGCTTTAAAGTTTGTCAGTCTGAACCACATTAGCTTTTCCCAAGTTCCATGTCTCTCTCTCTCTCTGACAACAAATATCCTATTCACTTCTGAGATGGAAATAGCAAGGCTTTGCAGAACTTCTCAGGTTTTATCCATGCAAGTGTGTGTGCACATACCCTGCAGCCAATCTGCTTGAAACTCTGTCATGGCTTAATCCCAGCTGGCAACACAGCCTCTTACACACCCTCTTCCCCAGTGAGAAAACTTGTGGGCTGAGATAAAGACAATTTAATAGGTAAAGTAAAAGCTGCACACACGAGCAAAGCAAAACAAGGAATTCTTCACCATATCCCAGGAGCAGGCAGGTTTTCAGCTATACCCAGGAAAGCAGGGCTCCATTATGCATTGCAGCTACTTGGGAAGACAAATGACATCACTCTGAATGCCTCTCCCACCCCCACCCCCCCAGCTTCTTCATCCCCCAACTTTGTATGTTGAGCAGGACGTCATATGGTATGGAATATCCCTTGGGTCAGTTGGAGTCTCAGCTGTCCCAGCTGTGTCCCCTCCCAGCCCACCTGCTGATGGGGTGGGGTGAGAAGCAAAAAAGAACCCAACTCTGTGTAAGTGCTGCTCAGCAATAACAAAACCATCCCTGTGTTATCAACACTGTTTTCAGCCCAAATCCAAACCACAGCCCTATACCAGGAACTATGAAGGTAATTAACTCTATCCCAACCAAGACCTGCACAAACTTAAATCCAAGATTTGCACCTAGATTTGCAATCAGCGCTTGTAATATTTTTTTTAATAAAAATTAAATAAATCCTTATCAGATAATACTGAATAGCACATCTATGGATGATTGCTGGGAAGGGTGTCTTACGGCTACAGCAAGTGTGACAAACGGGATAAAAGGAATAGTGTTGAGAAGGTAAGTAGAATAAAGCAATCCAAAAAAACCCCAAACTCAGTAAAGAGGAGGTTGACACCAAGAAGAGAGACTTCAGAAAGGCTTGGGGTGAGTGCCACTAGGAATCTCCTTAATGAACACAACACTTGGGACTGAATAGAAAAGGCTACAGGTAGAAAGCAGAAACGAAGGTTTGGAGAGGCAGTGGTTTACTGGTGCATCTGACATTAGACAAGCCAGCGTCTTGCACTACTGGTTAGAGGAGTACAAAACAACATGAAGATAAGGATTGCTTAGAGATCCTTTCTCAAAGAACACTAGTGCAGGGAAAAGTCATTGGTATTCTGCATTGCCAACTTGGTATATTGTCTGCACCATTTTCTTTGTCTTCTCTAATTTCTTTTGGGAGAAAATATTTGTTAGACACATGATTTGGATATGACAAATGTCTGAATGAACAGTGAGGTTCAGATCCTTGATACTTTGTGGAGTTTTGATTTCTGGTATAAATTTAATTTGTTTTCTTGCTTTTCATTCCATCCCTGTTTTCTAATTCAGACAATGAAACCCTGTACATGGAGCAACTTGAACACATCTCCTCGTCTTCTCCGCTCCTACTTGCTCAACTCTATGCTTCCCTTATCTCAGGAGTGTGGTCAATAGAGGGAGGTGGATATGTGACCTTACTCTTATGCTCATCCCCGTGGGGAAAATAATTAGTAATGACGAGGAAAATTTCTTTCAGCTAAGTGCATTCCTGCTCAGTTCTTGTTAGGAGATGTCTCATATAGGTTTACTTGAAAAGTATCATTAACCCAACACCTTCCTAAAAAAAAAATCCCACTAAAAAACCAGCTATACTTAGGCTTGCGGCTTTATGTTGCTGAAGTGTTTCACCTAAATCGACAGAGGGCACGATTCCCATAAAAATCACCCTGGCTCTTTATATACTTCTCAGCTGCTAATGCTCCGAGCCTTAAAGAGAAAAGATCCGCTGCTGCTGCTGCTGCTCCCCCTCCTGGGTGTCCAGGTGGCTTTGGGCAGGCATTCTGTATTTTGCAAGGGGATTTGTGCACGTATTAGCACAAATGGCCATTATCCAGGCTAATTTCCCACTGGTGAGGTAATAGGTCTCTGGATTTCTAAATAGGTTGGTGGAAACTGACACCAAAAAATCTTCTAAATGTAGCCCATTGAAATGACCAAGCCACCTCTTTTCTATCCTGATGGTTGCTGTACCTGTGTTGCTTATGGAAGTGTCAAAAAAACACTGCTTTTATTAACTTCAGTCTTAAGTCAGACTGATCCTTCTGCTTCAGGAGTTATTTGGTAGTAGTCAGGGCTCATTGTTTGGTATTATAATCCTTGTGATTATCTTCACCCTCAACCAGCAGATCTCACTAGCTGCTTTAGCTCAGCTGCTTGGGGCACTGAAATTCCTTCTCTCTCTCTTTTTAAGAATTGCATCTTTTCCTTCATTTCTCTGGTCAAGGAGGAGAAGCTAACTCAAATACAGAAGCAGGGTGGGCCTTGCCATACTTTGTAGCTTCAGCTTGCAGCAGAGCACCTTCAGCCTGTGGCACTGTGAGAGAAAGCCCCCAGACCAGGGTGTTCCGTGGTCTCTGGGGAATTCAGCTCTGGGTTTGAGTACTTTGCTTTAGGTCCACGTCCCATCATAAAAACAGCAGTTGTGTCATGGGCATAGCATGAAGCAGCTGAGTGCCACCTGGCTGTTACTGAGCATGAGGAAGGTGGAGACCTAGTGTGGAGATGGGGAGGGGGTCTGGGTTTCTTTTCCCTCTCTTCCTCCTTTTGCTCAGGATGGATGATGAGCAGGGAGAGATGCAGGAACAGCTCAGCCCTGCTGCCTGTTTTGGAGAAGCTATTGAGAAGCACTTCATGCTGGTTGGCAGATGGAAATAGGCAAGATGCTACAGTAAATGTATCATTGCCTGCTCCACCTCCTGGCAAGGAGCACGCTTTATAAGAGGACCGCAGAAGCAGAGTCTTTTTTAATACTTCTGAGCATGATCCAAAAGGATGCAGTGGTTCTGTGTATGAGCATTGGCAAAGTGCAACAGACTATCAAACTCTGAGGAGCTGTTATTGAAAGAGAGTCATCTAGGTAGCAGGGGCTGGAACCCACCCGTGGCACTCAGTGATTGTTGTTGACTTGCACTTCTGACTATGGCCGCTGGTAATGTGAAACAGAGGCAGGTGGAAGCTATGTGTCACCAAGATGTGCATGTATGAAGTCTAAGATGAAACTGATTCTGAAAACTTATGCCAAAAAATAAATCCTGTAAATGCTTTCCTTATGCTTTTGCTTTCTTTTGCTCTTTATGATTAGAGTATGGGGTTTCTCTCAGAGTTCATTACAAAAAATAAGCAAAAAATTGTAGCTCAAAGGACAGTGAGCAAAAGCAAGAGTTGTGTACCCAGTGTCACAGACTGCTCTGTACCTGGGTGGGAAAAAAACATGCCAGGCAGTGGGCTCCCAGTTCCTGACTTGGGTACTGCAGAAACAGAAATATCCTAAACAATAATGTTTAGATATTGAAGCATGTTGTGTTTTCAACCTTGCACTAAATTATCCATTCATCCCTTACACTACAGCTCTCCTTTGAACAGGCAGCTGTGATGGAGAATGTCACGCGTGGATCCAATTAATGTCCCCTTGAGAGCCTTTAGAAGGCAGATCCTTGGTTGGCTTGCAGGAGCTGACATTTTGAGATTTGCTCTCCACTGAGACTAATTAGATAGTGCAAGGGAATGAGTTTGCATGTTTTACTGTCTGGAGTGAGGCCTGTGCTGCTTTTGTCAAGAGGAAGCTAAGGAAGAAGCTGATGGCTGAGAACAGTAATCTGGTCTGTTTAGGCACCCTCCCTGTGTGTATGTTGAAACACTTTTTGCTTCTCCAGGGTCCTCAAAAATGAAGCTTCCCAAGTTTTGCAGTCATGAATGTTTCTGCTCTTTTTGAGGCTTGCTATAGACAAGGCAGGATAAACCACATCCTCTGGGCAAGTCCCCTCTCTCCTTGGTCTCTCTTGCTTTGCTAAGGTGCTCAGAGAAGGAGATGGTTAAGACTCTCTCATTACCTGGAAGCCATCTGAAAGAACCACAGTTTCTCAGTAACAAATTTCACAGGGTAGCTGACAGGCTGGCCAAAGCCAGGGTCAATGAAGACTGCACATTAAGAAGCTTTTAGAGAGAGGAATCTTGGGCTGGCAGGAAGAATACATTGTAAAAGTCAAACACTAATACAGTTACCTATTTCAAGTTTGTTGTGCATGTAGGAAGAAAGGAAAAACAGTAGCATCTGAGATACTGACGTGATTGTTGCTGGTTTTATTCTAACTTTTGTAACAGTTTGTGGTGGATGATGCCCATTTTAGTGTGGAATATCCTTACGTAGAAAAGTGCTGCTTTTCTTGGACATTTATTGTTCTGTGGGCTTTGAGTTACTTGAGGCTTATTCTTTGCGTTGCATGTTATATTATTTTCCAGTTTTATTGGCATTTTGCTGAGTCACAGCTTTGTTTTTGATTTCACAGTGACTCAGGAGCTGGCAGCAGTTGCATGGGCATATGCACTGCAGTGTCCAGCAGTAGTATGGCTCAAAGTACAGGGGGCACAGCAGCAACAAAAGAACAGCGTGTGCTTGGCTGTAGTGTTTGGATTTGGCTACAGCTAGCTTCTCATTACTAAATTGTAGGGAATAACAGAGCAGAAAAGTACCCAGCATCAAAGGCCCTCCTCCCCTTGCTCCAGAAAAATATTTTATCTGTAAAAATTCAATTTTCAATTAGGTGTAACAGAAACCTCTGAAGAAAACAAATTGATCTATTGATACAGTGCGCTTCTGCTGGGCAAGGAACATATTCTCTAAAGTGCAGTTACATCTAAAACAGAAAAGGAAGGCCTAAATTTCTGCTTTAATTTTAGAGAAAGCAAATAAGACAACTGCTACATCAGCTGTAGCCTTTGCCAAGCTGCTTGCTGGAAAATGAGGGGAGATATTCTTATGTCATGATTAGATAACTCCCTCAAGCATTATACTTTCCATGACTTTTCTTTAAGTGAAGAAATATGTAGGAACATAATCATTGCAGATTTGCTGACTCAAGACCTCAATGTTTCAGAGTCAAAAGCAAGTTGCTAAATTAATGTCTGATGAAGCTATTCAGAGACATCCCCCTTCAGGGACATATTATGAACTTTCAGTCTGGGAAAAGGATGAGTGATTGTGGCTGTGATTGCTGTGGCAGTGAACATCATTGCTGGCCCACTGGAAGCAATCTCATGGTAGGGGAGAAGAGGGGAAGGAGTGGAAGGTTGTTGTAGTAAGGTTTGCATAGGAAAAGGACCCTATGTCTATAAAATTCATGAAGGAATGAACTATGTCTACTGATGACAAGCAGTGCTGTTTCAGGAAGCACAGAGCACTTTGTATCCCACACGGCTGATACAGAGTGCAACATTCTTCTCTTGCAAGCCTCTGCCTGATTTTGATCATGAGTGCATAGTTTTGCATTTGGTAAGATAATAGTTAAAGCAAAGTTCATGGAAGCACTCAAGAAGTGATGTTTGCAGAGTGTAAAATCTTATTGATTCTTCCATTGGGGAGAACGACCAGATTAAAGCCCTCAAACCAGACCCATGGTTGTAATTTAGAGTCCATCAAGCTGTCTGCGTGATAAAAGCAGGGCAATGTTCTAGTTCGCAGGACACAGTCATTGCCTAGTACTGTGTCTTCAACTGTTGTTGTTTTGCAGCTAGTGCAGCCTCTTCTGTTTCAAAGCGAAGTGTTTATTTCATGGGTTTTAGGAGGAAAGTCGGAACATGCCACCTGAGCATAACTGATGTAGTAAAAATCTGTATAGACCTGGAGATACTCCAGGACTATAGTTTTCAGGTATCCCAGCTAACTCAGGCCTCCCATCAGGGAGTTAATGGAAGAAGAGAAATGGGAAGCATTCACAGCCGAGGCATCATTCTCTTGCTGGCATCTGTGGGGTTGCAGTCCTTCTTGGGGAGGAAATGCCATGCTGCCCAGTCACAGAAAAGGGGTACCTGGGTCTTCTAGGGGAATGAAAGGGATCGTGGCCTGAAGCCTTCGCTTAGGAGAGGGGCTTTCATGCTTCTGCTGTGGTCTGATCAAATTCAGACTGCATTCTGACCCAGGTGCTGAATAAGGCAGGTGATATAGGACCAGAGAAGAGGATGGTCTGTCTGATATCCTTCCTGCATCAGGTGTGCATCATGTGCCTGTATTTCATATATCATCAATTATATGATGAATTCTTAATTCTTCCTTGCAGTATGTTCCAAAGTACATCTTACCAAAGTATAACTTCTCCTATGCAAAATGAGACTTCAGTCATTGGAATTTTCAGATTACTATTTAAAATTAATCTTCCATGGATTAGAGATATTACAAACATCTTTAAAATTACATGCATAAACACTACTGTGTTTCTCAGCCTAACAATGTTATTGATATAAACAAATGTTATCTAGCCTACTGGCAAGCCTGAGACCTTGAATTGCCAACACAATTTTCTGCAAAATAAATAATTAAATAAAAGGAAAGAATTGGGCAAGATTTGCCTGTTCCAGTTGTTAATTCAGTTTCATAATCTGCAGTCAGGCGTGGGATCGAATATGTGATAGAATGAAACAACTTTCCAATTCCCTGCTTGGCTATAAAGTGTTTCCAGACAGTTTCTTGACTGTAGAACAAATTGTACAGTTTCCTGAAGCAAACTCCAGCTTTTTATACAAGGGCTGTATTGTTTGTGTGCTAGTGCATATAAAATCAGATTTTTCTAGCTGACTTGATATTCAGAACTAAATTGCAATAGCTGATAAGTGTGTTTAGCCATTCAGCAGCAGGATGTAGGCAATAATTGTTTTATGAGAGGATGCTTTGGTACTTGTTAGTGTCCACATTTCTCAAAATGAATTTTTTATAATTCTGAAACTCGTTTGGCAGATGAAGAAAAGTTATTCAGAATATGTTACAGACTTTAGAATCCAATTATTACTATCTATGGTTTATTTTGACACATAATTTAGTATTATAACTGAACAATTATCTAGAAGCAAATTTCACCCCACTTTGCTACTAATTTGTAAACAGAAAGTGTTTCTTCACACTGTGTTAGAAAATCATCGGTAAAAGATATAATGTTGTCAAGATTCAAACTGTTCTGTTTGAATGTAGCACATTTTTTGCAGACACAAAAGTCCATAATGCAGTTCTGTCTTCAGAAAACAACCTTGGCTTATTTATTTTTAATTCTGTGAAAAGAAATAGCTAGGGGAAAAAACCCTCAGTTACTTCCAGAGTTTCAGTATCCACCCAAGCAAAGTCTCCAGATCTATCCTCAGCTGAAGGAGGGAGTACAATATGTGAAATTTTTTTACTCTAAAATGTGTCATGCAAATGTTGAAAAAGAAAAAAGTCCACTAGGGGAATGCCTAGGAATAGAGTTATAATCCACTCTTTCTGCTTTAGTCACTTTGCCATCTTCTGCATTTTCACATTTCTTAGCAAGAGCCCATACACAAACTTTGCTAGAAGCTATTCTGGAATGTCTTTTATGATCTGCTCCATTGCATGGTGCCTTATAGTTCACAAGCTACAGCATAGCCTTCCGGCAGTTATTATTATCTTCTTATATCTGTGCAGAATCATTTCTCTGCTCCTTCCAGGAAATATAATATCTCCTATAAAGGGGCTGATTTGAACTGTTATGGCAGATTAGTGACTGTCACACTCAAGATGTATGCACAGATTAACTTGATCGTATGAAAATATATAAATAGAATTTATATTTAACCTTAGGTCATTCCAACTCTGGCTGCTTTCTACATCCAGCATACCAGACTAATACTGGCTTAATGCAAGCAGTATTTAGCTCAGGATGAAAGTTTGGGATATAACTAGCCTGACATGCCAAATGGTGGAATTATATAGGTTAGTTCTCAGGGATTACTTTTAAGCAGACAAGAACTATTTGGAAAATACTTTCAGATGATGGGGTTTTTTTTGAGAATGAAATTATTTCTGTGGACAGTAGGGCCTCAGTTACTTGGCCCAACACCATCCTTGGCTGAATCTCACCAGAGACCTCCATGCAAAGTGGAAGCACCACCTCTCCCTCCCTCAATGCCACCCCAGTTTGTCTTTGTATCCCAGCAGTGTGACACAGGTGTAGCAAGACAGTGGTGCAATGCAATGAGCCCCTATGGCTCCAACTCTCCTCTGCTCTCTAGCTGCTAAACATGGGCAAATGTTTGCACTCACCTCTGGAAAGGTCTCTCCCCAAAAGCTAGTGAGCCTGCTGGAAGTGGCTGCTGCAGCGGTGTTCAGAGTTCTGCCTTTCACCCTGAGTCATTTCAACCGAACGCTTATATCCACAAGACCCTGGTACTCATGTTGTCACCAGTGACCCATCCCAGAAGCCTTCTCCACATAAATTTTTATTACAAGCATCACAGGTGTGAAAGTAGAGGTACAGTGTTTTAATAGCCAAGATCTCAAATATGAAGTTTTCATTTCAGGTGTACAGTTTACCTCCACTGTGGGGATCAATTCTTATTAGTGAAGGTTTTTCATCCTAAGATATAAATCAAAACAATCACTCATGATAAGATACGACTCCTCTGCCAACTGTAGCTTAGGGCTTGCCACCAGTATACTTCAAACTGACCCTTTGTCAGTTGATGGCAAATATATCCCTGTTTCCAAACTTAATTATTGTCAGGTGTGGAAAACAAACTGCCTTTCAGGCTCCCCTACATGGAAAATACACCAAACAAACTTATAATGAGGACATGACTTTATGCAAGCAGAGCACAAGTTTAGACTCTTGACAACCAAGTAAAAACAGTTACAAAAGACATAGTGCAAATAATAAAAAACAGTGGAGAGAACTTCCCCAGAGAATTTCCCTTCTTTCCCCTCCTTCTCCAACACGCTATAATGGTTTTGGGGGACTCACCCCAGAAATATCTGTTGCTGTATTTTCCCTACTATTGCAGCATGACAGAAGTTGAAGTGTCTCTGAGACCGGTAGCAGCTCTTGTGGATCCTGGCACCAGGAAGGCCAGCACTGCAGCTCAGTAGTGCTTCATATCACTATTGTACCTGGCTCTTTTTCCAAACCAGCACAATTTCTGCACCACAGCATCAATGGAGAAAAACATGACAGCTATAGAGGAGTAGCTCTGAGGGATCACAGGGAGCTGAATGGTTTGAAATGTGTAAAATAGATGTACTGGCTTGTACCTGTGTACAACTAGATTGTGCATAATGTGTAAAATCCATGAACAATTCAAGAATGGAAATGGAAAATGAAAGTTCATTTTAAAAATCCCAAACAACTTACCTATAAATGCTCCAGGCTGAGAAAGATGTGAACTGAGAGTTTTGTGTTTTAAATGTAACATTAATGTCTTCAAATGAATTTTTGGGTTGGTTTACTTTGTGAAATTTAAAACCAGCTATGCTAAGCATATAGTAAAATAAGTGAGTGATATTTTCTGTGAAAAGTATGCCAGTACAGAAATAGGATTCTGCAAAAGTTAAGAGGTCTTTAAATAGTTGACATATGCAAGTACACTAATTATTGCTTTGTATGACAGAAATACTGAGTAACACACTGGGAATTGTTTATGACAGCTTTATTCAGAAGCAGTTCTATATGATCAAGTACATTATTAGAAGCTTTCTGTTCTGGGTGAACCAACCTGTTTTGAGGGGTTCAGTGTTAAATTCTCAAGTATCAAAGAAAGTGCAATTTTTGTTATTGCACATTATTCAAATTCCTGCAGAACATAAGACTGAAGCACAGTGAATGCTCTCCGACTTTCCCTGTCATTTGCAAGGCCAATGCAAGCATCTTGTAACAACTACACTGATAATAACAAGACTTATCATATGACTACCCAATTAAGCTACTAAAGTAGCTTCAGTTGAAATAGATGTTTCATATCTTGAAAATAACCTCCTTTTTACACAACTGCTTGCTGAGGTGGGCAAAGTTTCAGGACAAAGGAAGGAGAATTTGTTGGCCTAGTATCTAGTTAATAAAGTGAACTGGTTAAATATGTTTTTTAAAAACCAGTTCCTTCAAGCAGAAGTGTGAATTGGTTTTGAATTTCTTTTCAATGTACTTGCTTGGAATAGTAGCTTGGCAATTGCCGTAGTGGACGGGTTGATACAGTATTCAGTGGTGACTGAAGAAACTTTGATGTGTAGATGAAAAGGTACTGAAAAGGGCAATCAAAAATTATCCAGTCCAGAAAAGAAGTTTCTTCATAATCTCACTTGATGGGAAGTTGGCATGTCTCCTGAATAATGAAAGCTTCTAATATTGCCAAAACTCATGGCTCTTTAAATTTAATATTCTACTGTAACTGCAGGTTTTATTTGCATTCACAATGTGGTTCAGTTATTGTCCTGGATCCTGAAAATCTCTTTAATGGTGGAGGAACATGTAGCTCCTGGATAACGCCTTTTGCCAGAAATTTTCAAAGGAGTTCCAAAGCAGGTGACTGTAATTAAAATATTCTCCTTTTAAAGCTTAAGCTGTACAATGAGTTTCATGAGCTAAACTGTGCTTAAGGAATGGTTTCACAATATAAAGTATGCCATTCTTCATAAAAGCATATAGGGGGTGTGGGCATATCTTACCTCCCATTTAGCCTTCCTTTAGTTTTTATGACCTATCACTTGTTTCCAGTTATTTTTCCTGAGCTTTTCATCTTCGTCTTATATGAAACATAGAGAATTCAATCACTGCCAACAGCTGTGGGTCTGCCAATATCCCCCAAGATGTACAAACTCTTTGTGAGGACAAGGTCACTTACAGAAATTACTTTGTGAGTTATTTCTGAATAGTACAAATTTAAGATGAGTCCTGGACTTCTTGTTGTCAGCGTTAAAGAAAGGTGGTATTTGTCAACCTTAGCGGTATGGATTTGCTATCTCCAGCCCTGATACATTATTCTTCCTCCTGTTTTCCTGGCACAATAAAATTTTTGTAACAAGTGTAGAACAATTATGCTTTCTCATCAAACATGTCTTCATACTTCTCAATTCTTCTGTGTTAATGAGATGTATATTTAGTTTATTGGTATCTTCCTTGCCCTCAGGGAAAGCATAAACTCTCGCTTCACATTTAAAAGTATCTCTGTAAGTGAAAGGGTTTGTGGTATGTGGGCTTAGGCCCTCTGCTCTTATGAGACACAGGCTGTAAAGGGGCCACGTATACTATCAGCCAGTGGGTCTTGGTTAAGAGAGATACTTAAACAGATGCCCCATTTTGAACATGATGGACATGTTCAGCTGCTCCAGGCTGCGGGATCTGGACTGTGGGATCCGCTACTGGTCAGTACCTGCACAGACCCATGGCAGAGCTCCAACAATGAGTGGCAGGAGAAGAAGAGATGTCTTACATTGCCCACACTGGGGAGGCAGCAGCTCCTGTACCCTGGTGCAGCCTGGCCCTTACCCGAATATTTAGTGCAGGTGTCACTCCTCGGCCAGCACCTGCCCTTGGGATTCATCGATGTTACTGGAGACTCCAGCCACAAACAGTGAGAACAGCCTCTGGGGCAATGTGTCACCCATGATGGCATGAAGACATCACGCCTAATTATGTGGCTTTCTTTGCCCTTCCTTTTCAGAGGAGTGCAAGTCTGTGCATTAAAATAACAGTAACGAGAGTATGAGACCATTTTCCCATTGATAAAAGTGCTGAATTAGGCAATCTGTCAATGAAAAGGACAGTGGTGTGGAAGGAAATCTTGTGAGGAATCCCCAATCTGCCCTGATAGCAATCAGATGGTGAACTTGTATTTCATTCACCACTCAACTCTGCTCCAGCACCGTAATTATGACTCAATGTCTGGTGCCTAATGCTTTATTCATGTTGAATTTTTTCAAAAAAAAATTTGCTTCAGTGCAAATGACCAGGTATCACTGGGGAGAAATGGAAAATCATTTCTGTTGCCTCCCGCATTTCATTAACCTTCCCTCTGTCCTCTGGCACTTCTGCCTCCAAAAATATTCTTTTTGAGGCTTCATTGCCATGTCAGGCAATATTATTTTTTTTCTTGTCTGGAGATAAAAGCGTATGTGTATCCTCAAGCATGTCCAGCCAATAGATGCCAGGCACCATGCCCTCATGGCACAACACAGTTTGGGATATGGTTAAGATGTAGTGGCGAAGCCTAAATGATGCAACTCTGCAAATGTAGCCTTGTCTGTGAGTACTAGAAATTATTTCACTAGCTGAACCTAAGCATAAAAAAATCTGCAGTGGAATGGATTTCAGGAATTCAGTCTTTTCCCCTACTCTCTTTTTTTCTTCATCCTTAAGAAATGAAATACGTAAGAACAGACATAAAGGGAAGAAAAGTGGGACAAAGGCCTAATCACACGGTTTCTGTCTGTCCAACTGTCCTCATTATCAGTCTGTTGTTGAAGGCAACACATGCAGAGGGAAATAAGTAGGTGATTGATTTGCATGAAGAAGGTTAATATGGGTCAACTGCACTTGATAGGACAAAAATACGGTTACTTGGGATCTGTGAAAGTATCAACGGAAACAGCAACTGAGCACAGCAAACTTATCAGTGAAAACCCCTGTCCCTGCCTGTGGTGGGATGCCTGTGTGCTGCTGCTCTGGGAAGTTTATCCAAAACTCAGTGGGGTGCATGAAGGGCTAATGGTTCTGGGTATGGCACCACAGCTCCTGCTGGGGAAGAGGCCCATGGAAAAGGCTAGGTATCTGGCCTCCTTGTCTCAGGCTGAAGACATTATTAATGCGACAATGTGGAGCTCCAAATTTATGATAGTAAGCTTTGGTTTTGGAAAGCAGTAATACTGCTTTCATACATCTGATACATAAACCACTCCCTGTGGTTCTTCAGCAATGTCCTAACTTCATTCCCCAGCTGCTGTTTGAACATTCTCGAGACAAGAGCCTCTTGTCCTTCACCCTCCCTTCCTCTGCCAGTCCCAGCATCACACCAAAGTGGTGGAACCCATGAGACCATGTGAACTATCCCTGTTCCAGGCCTGCTGCGGCTGTCAGTGTCTCCAGTGAAGGATTACATCAGAGGCCGCACATTGGAGTCCTTAAAATGGCAGAGAAGTTGTGGGAATAGAGCAGAATCAGAGAGAACCTTTGCTTTTATGGCAAAAATATTGTTGAAAGATGTGGAAATTGGAGTGAAAACAATGTTTTTACAGATAATAAAGAAAGAGCATTCCCATACTTTTGGAGCATCTGCCCAGAATCTGGGGTAAACTGGAGCCTTGGCCTCATACAGGTGTGCATGGGTGGAAACCAGATCTCTTCTGATTTTGCTCTTGTGTCATGGTGAATGCTCTTGTTCTCCATTTCAGTTAGGACAAGCCAAGATCACAGAATCACAGAATCACAGAATCTTAGGGGTTGGAAGGGACCTCAAGAGATCTTCGGGTCCAACCCCCCTGCCAAAGCAGGCTCCCTATCTCATATTACATAGATAGGCGTCCAGACGAGACTTGAATATCTCCAGAGAAGGAGACTCCACCACCTCCCTGGGCAGCCTATTCCACTGCTCCGTCACCCTCACTGTGAAAAAGTTCTTCCGCATGTTGGTGCGGAACTTCCTGTGCTCCAGCTTACAGCCATTGCCCCTAGTCCTGTCCCCATTGACCACTGAAAAGGGGCTGGCCAATTCCCCCTGCCACCCATGTCTAAGATACTTGTAAACACTAATTAGGTCCCCCCTAAGTCTTCTTTTTTCCAAGCTGAACAGACCCAGCTCACTCAGCCTTTCCTCATAGGGGAGATGTTCCAGACCCCTAATCATCTTTGTCGCCCTTCTCTGGACTCTCTCCAGAAGGTCCCTGTCTTTTCTATACCAGGGAGCCCAGAACTGGACACAGTATTCCAGGTGGGACCTGACCAACGCAGAGTAGAGGGGGAGGATCACCTCCTTCGACCTGCTGGACACACTCTTCCTGATGCATCCCAGGATGCCATTGGCTCTCTTGGCCACCAGGGCACACTGCTGGCTCATAGCCAACCTGTCATCAACCAGGACCCCCAGGTCCTTCTCCATAGAGCTCTTCTCCAACAGGTCATCCCCCAGCCTGTACTGATACAGTTGGTTATTCCTCCCCAGGTGCAAGACTTTGCACTTGCTTTTGTTGAATTTCATTAGATTTCTCCCAGCCCAGCTCTCCAGTCTGTCCAGATCTCGCTGAATGGCAGCGCAGTGTTCCTGCGTGTCAGCCACTCCTCCCAGCTTTGTATCATCGGCATACTTGCCAAGGGTGGATGCTATTCCCTAATCAAGGTCGTCAATGAAGATATTAAACAGGACTGGACCCAACACTGAGCCCTGGGGAACACCGCTAGTCACAGGCCTCCATTCAGATTCTACTCCACTGATCACGACCCTCTGAGCCCGGTCTGACAGTCAGTTCTCAACCCACCTCACTGTCCACTCGTCTATCCCTTGTTTCCTCAGCTTCTCTATCAGGATGTTGTGGGAGACAGTATCGAAAGCTTTGCTAAAGTCGAGGTAGATGACATCCACTGCTCTCCCTCCATCCACCCAGTTGGTAATAACATCATAGAAGGCTATGAGATTGGTCGAGCACGATCTCCCCTTGGTGAATCCATGCTGACTATTCCTCATGACCTTCTTCTCTTCCAGTTGTTTGGAGATGGCATCCAAAACAAGCTGTTCCATCACCTTTCCAGGGACAGAAGTGAGGCTGACTGGCCTATAGTTACTGGGATCCTCCTTCTTGCCTTTTTTAAAGACTGGAGTGACATTGGCTATCCTCCAATCTTCAGGCACTTCTCCTGTAGTCCAGGATCTGTCAAAGATGATAGAGAGCGGCTCCGCAATCACCTCCGCCAGCTCTCTCAGCACACGTGGGTGCATCCCATCCGGGCCCATGGATTTGTGTGCATCCATTCCTTTGAGTCGCTCCTGGACCACCCCTACCTCTACTAGAGGGGAGCCATTCGTTCCCCAACCACTCCTACTTACATCTGGGATCTGTGAGTCCTGAGAAGCCTTCGGAGTAAAGACCGAGGCAAAGAAGGCATTAAGTATCTCCACCTTCTCATCATCTCCCGTCACCAAGACACCCGCCTCATTCAACAAGGGACCTACATTATCCCTGGTCATCCTTTTACTAGTTACATACCTGAAAAAGCTCTTTTTGTTGTCCTTTATGTCCCTTGCCAGCTTAATTTCTAAGCAGGCCTTAGCCCTCCTAGTTGCATCCCTACAGGCCCTGGCCACATCCTTATATTCATCCCATGATCTCAGACCCTGTTTCCACAGTTTATAGGTCTTCTGCTTCCCTTTGAGTTTACTCATAAGTTCCCTGCTTATCCACGCAGGTCTTCTACCTCTCTTTCCCGATTTCTTACTCAAAGGGATGCACCTATTCTGTGCTTGGAAGAAGTGCTGTTTGAATGTTAGCCAGCACTCGCAGGCTCCCATTCCTTCAAACAGAGCAGCCCATGGGATAGCCCCTATTTGATTTCGGAGGAGATCAAAGTTAGCTCTTCCAAAATTCAGGGTAGCTATCCTACTTTTTGGCTTGCCTCTTCCACTCAGGATCTTGAACTCGACCATTTCATGGTCGCTTTGTCCTAAGCAGCCCCCAACCTTCACTTCACTGACGAGCCCGTCCTTGTTAGTAAAAACAAGGTCAAGCATCCGCCCTCCCCTAGTAGGTTCCTGCACCATCTGTATCAGGAAGTTGTCTTCCATATACTGCAGAAATTGTCTGGACTGCATACGACTGGCCGTATTGCTTGCCCAGCAAATATCTGGGTAGTTGAAGTCCCCCATAAGGACCAGCGCCTGCGATCTTGAGGCTACTTCCAATTGCTTATAAAATTCATTATCAACCCGCTCCTCTTGGTCAGGGGGCCTGTAGTACACACCCACGACTATGTCACCCAAACTGGCCTGCCTTTTAATTCTTACCCACAAGCTCTCGGCAAGCGGTTCATCCCTACCCAGGTGGAGCTCAATACATTCTAGGTGCTCTCTAACATAAAGAGCAACTCCTCCACCTCGTCTCCCTAGTCTATCTTTCCTAAAAAGCACGTAGCCATCCATGGTAGCATGCCAGTCATCCAGGCTGTCCCACCACGTCTCAGTGATCGCAATGAGATCATGGCCCTGTGACCGCACAAAGACCTCTAATTCTTCTTGTTTGTTCCCCATGCTACGTGTGTTTGTGTATAGGCATTTTAGTAGGGCAGCAGATCCAGATATCCCCAACAGCTCACTGCGAGATTTTCGATAGGGGGTGGGCAAAAACGGCTCCACCGAGGAGTTCATGGGGTAGTCCACAGAGTTATCCCTACTCTCGTGTGGAGCAACATCCCCAAATCTGCAATTGTGCTTTTGGCATTTATCTATTTCCCCCAGCAACTCATGCTGTGTCTCCCAAAGCATCTGCCTTACCCCAGCAGCCTTTGTAATATCCCCTTCCCCCCTCCTAACTAGTTTAAAGCCCTATCAATGAGCCCTGCCATCTCCTGAGCAGGGATCCGCTTTCCTCTATGGGACAGGTAAGCCCCATTAGCAGTACTCATGTCCGGAGCAGAGTACACCATCCCTTGGTCAAAAAACCCAAATTTCTTGTGCAGGCACCAGCCTTTCAACCACTGATTCAATTCATGGGTTCTTCTGACCTGCTCTGAACCCCACCTCCCACAAGTGGGAATAGAAGAAAATATTATTTGGGCACCCGCCCCCCCAACAAAGCAACCTAGGTCACGAAATTCACTCTTGATAGTGCGCAGGCTACACTTCATGATTGCATCTTTACCTGTTTGAACTATCAAGAGTGGGTAATAATCAGAGGGAATAACCAGCCCTGGGAGCCTTCTGGTAATATCCCTGATCCTGGCACCAGGAAGGCAGCACACCTCCCTACGTGTAGGGTCTGGTCTACATATGGGGCCCTCCGTCCCACTAAGGAGGGAATCCCCAACTACAACTACTCTTCTTACTCGCTTTTCTGAGGCCGTCTCAAGGCGTGCAGATACTCTCCTTGCTCTGGGCTTTTGCTTCCTCTGAGGTAGAGGGGTTGTATTCGTCTCCTCACATACCTCACCTTCAACTCCCAGGGCCCCATATCTGTTGCTTATGGGGACCTGAGGGGGTGGGGTAGGGAGGCAGGGGGAGTGCCTACGGCAGCGAGTAGGGACCACCTTCCAGCCCTCCTCAGGGTTTGGGTTGCTCCCATTTACCTGGCTAGGGCAGGGCAGGGGGACCGCCTTCAGTAGTGTGGAACTCTGTAGATGTGTAACTCTGTGCTGAGACACCACCCTCAGCAGCACCACAGTCCACACAGAACCCACTGGTTATTTATGAGTGAGGGAGATTTTAAAATTTCATGGAAGATACAGAAAACAACATGTGTTGAGATATCTCTGAAGCAATGAGTACATCCTCTTCCTTCCAGCTGTCGCCTGCAAAAGGTAGCTGTGATCCTCTGCTTGCCATCCTTTCACAGCAACCTCCAAGTACTATTTCTGGCCAAGCTTTTTATGTTGCTCAGTTGTCAATACTGTCAGTGCTCCTTTATTTCATCCTCTATTACCTCCTGTGAAGGAGCCGTACCCAGCATTACAAATGAGAAGAAACTTTTGCTGGAACTGAATATAGGTGTGAAGAATGGTCTTTCATGGAGCTAGGAGATTATGAAGGCAAACAGCAACGATGTATTCGCTTCCACTACCAGGCTGAGGGTGCCTTTATCCATTTGTACATAATTCTTCTTGGCCACTATTAATGAGAGAGATGCAAATTTTACTTTCACAGCTGCCAGTGAGCATGAGACATTACTGCTCTTGTGCCACAGGCTAAGGCATCACCAGTCTGTCTCCTGGGAAATACTGAATCACCATACAGGGGCACAAAATCTGAAATTATAAGTAAGTACCTTGGTTTCGCTGGATGCTGGATACTTCTGTGCTGTTTTTGTCCACTGCTATTTCCTTCCTCAGAAAAGCAACCTATGCAGCAGAGGTTGGATCCCTGCAAAATATAGCTTTAGAAGAAGAGATGCTGATACAAGAATCCCAAGGGAAAGGGCCATGTACTCTCTAGCAGTTCTCTCTTTCACCTTAATGTGATCCAACTGCACAATGCCGTCTTGATCAAGTGTTATGTTTGGAACAATGAAGATCTTTCATTTTGATTAAACCAGTCTTAAAAGAGATTGCTGCTTTCTGTGTTGTCTTCATTGATTAATGCACATTTGCTGTTGCTCAGTTCTGCAATCGTGCTTGCATCATTCCCTGAACTTTTTAGTCCTTCTGAGGGAAAATCTCCACCACAAAGGGTCTCTTGCGAGTTAACTTCAAAACATTTTGGAGCAGTTGGAGTACTTGATCGGTTTTGGGGTTGCGTATACTACATGCTGCCTGGGAATGGGGCAATGAAAGGCAATATTTGAAGCTTGCGCATGTAACGTATTGAGGGGCCAATAACGTTGTGGGAAGTAAACTATAAAAGCTGTGGGATATATTTGATTTCTTGACAAGGGGAAGACTTTCTGTCTTTCAAAACTGGAACTGTTTTTCAAAACTGGAACCTGCTCAGAAGTATTACACATGAAAGTGAAGGTAAATGGTGATGATGCAGAGTAATGACAAGGGGTTAAATTTGGTAGAAGAGGCTAGAGACACCCTCAGGTTTATTTCCAAATACACTCTCTCTAAGGAGTTTTAGAGGGTTTGAGTTGTTTGAGAGTTTTGGGGGTTTTTGTCACAGTGCAAATTGATTTTTACAGGATTTCTCTCCTGGGGCTGAGCATCTGAGCAAGTGGAAGCACTTGTGGGCTGGTACCATCTTGTCCAGAAACAATCTTGTGCTTAAGCTGCACAGCGGTCTATGCTCCCTCCGAGACCAGCACGTGGCAAACTATGCCCTTGGTGAAGGAAAATACTTGGCATATGCTTGAGTTTGCTCTGGGAGCTTGTAGGGGGTTGTGCGCAGGTCCACAGTTGAAAGCGCAGGCCACAGGCTAAACGTTTATCTGGTAACTGGCAGGGCTCTGCAGCTGCTCCACAGCACCCGTCATGTCTTCTAGTCTTGTTTTAATTGGCTGCAGCATGAATTTGAATTCTGTTTTTCTGACACTCATTATGTGGGTAATAGATGTGCACATGGCCTGTTCCCATACAACAGAGATGGTGTGGAGCTAATTTACAAGCAGTTATGAAAACTCCAAGGTCAGCAGACTTATTAAAACAAAAGCTCCAGAACTGCTGGTTGCACCTCACTGCAGCAAATGTGATTATTGCTGAGATTCGGTCACCTGTCACAAGCTGGCTTTTGCCTTCCTTCATCAACACACATCTTTCTGTAAGGTAAATAGTGACATAGCATTGCACAAAGCACTTTTCAAATGCTTAGCTTAGGAAAAAAAAGGCAGGGAAAGGGTGTGTTTCAGGGTTTAGCTTGTCTTTTGTACAGTTATTCTTTCAATCATCAGGTATATTTTCCCATGGCAGCATATTTGTTTTGTTCCTCTCTTTCAGCAGCTAGGTTATTTGTTCTGTTTTTAATTGCAAAAGTCAATACAGCAGGCCAAATTCAGCTTTGGTGTAACTGTATTGAATTAAATGCATTTATTTATGTGCAGCACTGCCACATTTTTATATTGCTTTTCAATATGAAATATTAATGCATGTATCTAGCACATTGATTTAAAGGGCACTGCAGCATTTAAATGCTTGTCTATGGGACTAAAACCATTACCAGCCACACTGGGTGACATTGCAGAAGCATTGTTACCACTCTCACCAGAATCCTTGGCAATTGCAATGCTGTTTGCCAGACACTGGAATAAAAAACTGCAAAACAAACAAATCAAACTCAGCAAACAGCAGTGTGAATAAATGCAGCTTTCCTCACTCTCTGGCACTTGCTATCTATGCGTAATTACCGATAACAACAGGGGAGGAAATAACAACTGTGAAACACGTATGTACATAAATAAATCATTTCATGCATATGATGCCATTCGCCAGCGTACCTGTCCTTCTCAGTGACCCAACCTGATTTTATAATCTGCAGAAAAATAATTGCATTTGTGACCCTCTGCAGCTTGGAGAAACCTGTGCGTTCTATGAGAGGGTTTTTCCCCACCATCTGTTTTGTGAAGGACTGCATGTGAGATGTTTGAGCTCTAATTTACTGCAGCTTCTCTGGGTGCTCAGCAAGACTTGCTCCCCAGGAGAGCACGCAAGTCAGAAGCAACCTTTCTGAGGGCTGCTCTGCAAGGCCCAACTTTCACTCTCCCTGTATGGGTGGCAGATCCTGAGAGATGACGGTTGTGTTGCCAGAAAGGGAAAAAGGCATTAATGCCTCAGCAAAACATTGCAGCAGTGCTGGCAGCACTTGGTGCAGTCACCAAGGGGGAGCAATGTCCCTGTCCTGTGTGCCAGCTCCAGGCTCCAGAAATATTTCATCTGGCAGACTGTGGCAATGCAAGCAAATTGTCATCAGCATGAATTATTTCTGAGATGCTCAACAATTTTCTGATGCTAGTAATAGTGATGTCGTTGGCATTAGAAATCACTATTATTGTGGGTTGTTTGTGTTTATCAGTGAAATGTCTGGGTACATCTCGAGTGCTAGAGACTTAGCCCACCAGTGTCAACATGGTGTTCCTCAGGCACTGTTGGACTGAGGTCACAAACTACCTGTACAATAAAATTTTAGGTGTATTTTTCTATTGCCAGGCCTAGCAAGCCTGTGGAATAAACAGTTGGTTGAAAGTGGTCCTTTAACAGTGTTATCAAAACATTATTTAACACTTTACCAATATCTGGTAAAAGATAAAACAAAATGTATGACTACATTTGACAGAGAAATCTTGTTTTTCTCCTGAGTTGCCCAAGATATGGGGTTCCTTTATACATCTTGGCTGCATGGCAGTGAGCAACCAGGGGCCTGCAGCCTGTGCCATAACATCTGTAGAGCCCAAATCCCATTCTCAAGAGTCAGAACAGCTGAGGCTTGGGCCATTTAACCTGCCCCTGACAGTTCGTGATGGGCGATGTTGGAAAAAAGTCACTTTTGCTGCTTGAAAAGTCACTTTTGCATCTCAAAAAGCCACGTGGCAAGCTAGTATATGACTCTATAGAGTTTCTCTCTAGCAATTTCTCCCAAAGGTTTTGCATGTGAACTATATTTGTGGTGTCAGGGTAATACAATGATGTGAAATGGCTTTTGATTTTTCACAGTATGAGATGGTACGGGTTTTTTTTTCTCCATCAGTCTTGCTTGGTTTTAATGCTGTGTTTCTCTTTTCCCTTCTCTGCATTGCCATATTTTGTCCACGTTCAGTTTGCAAAGAGAAAAGGTATATTTTCTTCTGTGATGAATAAAAACCCAAGAGCTAAAACTTCCTTTCTCAGAGACACTAATTTATACCGGGTGGGTAGATTTACAGGAAGACAGGAGGTTTGCTATGCATAAAATATGGGACAGTTGCAGCTTGTGCTGCATCAGAACTGGTCTAGAGATGACATGCTAGATACTGCAGTTAAATACCAGAAAATGTTTTTAAAGATTTGTGTAGATGGCTGACCAGTTAAATCAGTTCTGTTGTTCTTGGAAAGGCTGCCAGGGAGACCTCAGCATGTTCTGCTGGCCAAATTGCTTGGGGTTCTCTAATCTTATTTCCCCTTTTTCCACTATATGTCTGCATGTCATGGCATAGTCATACATCAGGCATTTTTCCGCTGTTCCCCCTAGAAGGAGATATGCAGCAAAGCTTGTGAAACTGATGAAGACAAGATTCTTTTGCATACATACATGTGTAAAGCTTGGCATCTGACCTGCACTGAATGCTGTGCGTACAGTTACCTTGTTGCACCAATGTGTTTTTATGCATGTTCGAGTACATAGGTAATACACATGCACACACATAGATGCACTTTTCTTTGTGGATATAGGGCAATGTTTACTTTACACTGCCAGTATAGCCTCAATGTATTGACTGATTCATCAGAGCAGGGTATAAATTTCTTATTTTTCATGAGTGTTTTCTGAATAGGGTTGTGCAAAAAGAAACCTAGCAGTTAAACTGCTAGGTAGGGCTTTGCTCTTTACAGCACTTACTTTTGTTACAGCAATTTTTAGAACGGCAATAACATCTTTGCTTGCTATTAGTGGCTTGAGCCAAGAGCCTTTAGCTCTTTAAAATCAATTACATTTATAAACAACGCATCAAATGAAATATTTTTGTTTCATTACAGGGCATAAAAGAGCTCGGATAAGTAAGCTTCTTTTCTGCAGTCTTGAATCAATGCAGTGACCCTGGGCTGACCTGAGCTTGAGATTTCTGACCCTTAGGCCATTTTTTCAGCCATTAAACCTCAAGTCACCCTAAACTGGGACTTAAGCAAATACTATCAGCTGGAGACCAGAGGCATTTTGAAATTAAAGGAAGGGGAAGCCTGGAGTAAAGCAGTTTCCCAAACCTTCAGACACCTGCAGGTTCAAGCTGTGGATTTTCTGTGAGCAAGGAACCCATGGCCACATTTTAAAAAGCACCTGCATTTCCATTTTCCAAAGAGCTGACATCCATTGAGACAAAGACCTGTTTGCAAAGGATGTAACTCTTTGGATTTGAATTTGCTGTCTAAAGTTGAAGCTTGGTGCATGATATTCCCTTGTAACTAAGGGTTTTCTACGCTGCAGTTCCTCTGGTTTTAGAAGAGGACTAAGGGATAGCACAGTATTGTGTCATCAGATGCCATGGTGACAGAGAGTGCAGAGAAGCAGAGAAGAGAACATTGTGTGGTCTTTAGGAGAAGGTACAAGGTGAGCTGATACAGTTTGGGCACAGTAGCTTCCAACATGCTAGCCTAACGGGCTGAGGATTCATCAAAGCAGTGGTTCCAAATGTGCTTACTGTGGCTTGGTTCCCTTTGGTTTTCTATTTGGCAGGCAATAGCTACTGAAGAAGCCCTGCTCTGGCCTTTGTCTTCACCTCATCAGGTTAAGACTTGCAATCCACTTACACCTTGGACTGCTCTACTGGTCTGGTAGTGCAGCAAAACCAGGGAAAGCGAGTGACTGTTTTCTATCTTGCAACTTAGCTCTCCTTGGACCACTGAAAAAAAATCAATGTGACTTTATGGTCCCTTGCTGCTGCTGCATTGCACAGAACATCTTCAGGGCACAGAATTTTTTGATTGACCAACATGTAATGCAAGGTGATTCATAAAATACTGTATTTCTAAAGCATATGCATGAAATGGGCTTCCAGTCTAGAATTTCAACTGTATTTACAATGGGAGAGTCATGTATGTCCATAAAGACCCAAGAGCTCTCTGTCCAGTTCCCAACTGTTCTGTGGATTTTCTGGATTACTCAGGGAAAGTCAAGTATGCTCAGCTGTCCCCAGGTTTTCCCAAAGCCCACTGGACAGAGCTGCAAGGAAGAGATGGTCCTAGCCCACTACTTCTTTCTACCCCATTACATAGATGTCCTTACTCTGTGCTGTGGTTCAGCATGCCACCTTTGGGTTTCTGCTCTTATTTGACATGTATTCTGATGCCTCACAGGGTGGTGATGTCCACGTCTGCCAGAGGAGCTCACCGTCTTTTCCTGGATGTCACTTAGCAGCTTGATTGTCGGGGTCTGCTGAACTGGGCTGTGTCTTCTTTGGGATAGCAGTTTCGAAGCTCTGCCGCTGGTGAGGAAGGTGTTTGCAGCAGAGCTGCCTATACCTGTCTGTCTTTCAGAGGTTCCCACTACAAGCTTGGTGGTTTCCTGATCAGATACTTAAGAAAAAAAAGTAGTCTTTGAATATTGCTCATTTTCAAAGGCTCAATGTGCTTTATTACTTTGTCTGAGTCTCTGTGGATTGATACAATGACAGCAATCGATTACAGGGGCCAAAGCATGAATTTGGCTCTCACATCCTGTCTTTGAATGAATTGTTCCAATGTCAGGAAAGCCAGACAGTCGCCTTGAAGAATTAAGCTTTTAGGAGGGATGTTATGTGTGCTGCTGTATTTCTCTGTAAATAATTCACAAAATGTCAGCTGGTGTCAAGAAATGGAAACCTTTTGAACACAACTGAGATGTCAGTCAAGTATTTGCTTCAGAAGCAAGGCTGGAATTATGCAGAATCAATGTAAATATGTAGACCTTATAAACTGCTCAGACATCAAACTGAAGAACACTGCTCTCCTTCCTTTTGCCCTCAAGCAAATCCTCTGGCAGGATTTCCTGCTTTGGTATCACATACTGTTGGAAAAATCCGGGTGCTGTAAAAATCTGACAGTACAGAGAAAAAAACAAAATAATCCAAGGCCGTAAGGACATATTAACATGACTGTTTAAACCTTCTGCCTGATTTTCAGAGCAATGCTGCCAGGCACCAGCTCCCACCTCTGCCCTTGACCCAAGTGAAGAATTCCCGGGGGGTTTTTTCACCTGGTAGAAGAGTAGGTAGAAGAGTAGGTAGCTCCCTACTCTCGGGCCTCTGCTTTCTCTCTTGGATACCATGTAGCTAGGTGCTCCAGGTGACTTGGGGCTGCAGCAGCAAGAGACAGGACAGCACATTTTCCCGCAGCCAGATCTCAGAAGCTGAAAGCCATGAGGAATGAGTCTGCAATGATCGTAACTGCAGAACTTGTCTGCTTTGTAATACTGTCACTTAGACTTTTAACGTATCTTATTAATCATGTCCACATCAAAAACTCTCAGCCCTCCAAATGGTTGGGACTCACTTAATGACCCATTCCTGCAATGTTAGCAAATATGTGCCATAAGGGCAATGTATGGAATGATACTTATAGTGAGGAAATGGGCCAATTCCGCTTGTCCAAAAAACATAAGATGCATTTGACTAGATGATCCTCTATCTAGGCTGTGCTGGGAGCATTCAGGAAGCTGAGTTGGAGCTTGGAGAGGCTGTTTCCCTCATCCTGATGGGCTGGAGATGGTGCAGGAAGGATCCACAATGTGGGTGTCTCTCTCTGCAGCCTTGCCAGGGGACCTGCAGAGAACACAGAACAACTGAGGCAGAAAAAAATATCTTCTGATGGCTTCTAACATGACTTGAAAGGTGCTGTTTCTCAAAAGGAGGTGATTCCGAATACTCCCTGCAGGACACATAACACCCCTGTGCTGAGAGAGGGTGAGGACGGTAACCTCAGGAGAAGAGGCCCAAGTGTGTACACAGGGCGTGGAGCATCACTGCCTGCCAAAGGCTGGAAGTGAGAGGCACACTGTCCATGTGTGCCCTCACAGCTTTCTAAGAAAGCTATGTCTGATGTGAGTGTGTGTGCACTGTGTCTGCATCAGCAGCTGTAGGGCTAATGTAGTTATTCTACCAGAAGAACTTGCTCAACAATATGCAACATTATTTACAGGTTTTTTTGTAAGGTCTGATATGACTCTGATCAATGAGTATCAAGCAAAATTGCAGAAACTTCATGGAAAATAAAGAAGGATCTGCATAGAAAAATATAGGTGAGAATGATGGAGGTAGTGGTAATTTCAGCAGAGTTTCTGCAAAACTAACTGTTATTGGATTAAACTCTTATTCCAATTAAATGTCTGGTAGGAACTGTCGCAGCCAAAGATGACTTCAGAAGAGATTTAAAACAGTAATGTATGGATTTATTAGCAGAGAAAGAGTAGAGAGAAAGGTTTTTATTGTGCTGCATGTTTCTAGCTACCAGAAAGGCACCAAATCACTAAGGGACTGCATTATTATTATTATTAAGGTATTATTATTATTAATATTGTTATTATTCTTATGACTGTAGTCTGTGTAAAATCAGTTGTTCTTATCCATCTGTATGATACATAATTGCCCATCTGGAAGAGAAATTATCTCCTGTGTAGGTGCTGTAAAGGTAGCTGAAAAAAAAATCCATCGTGTAACTGTTCTGTATTTTTTTGCAAATGACCTTTTGATTTCACTTGAAAATTTGGCTCATTATGTTTAAAACGAAAAATACAGAATTAAATTATTTTTGGATGTTTGGTTTAATAGAGCATTCATTCCTGGGCTCACACTGGGGAAGGTTTCCTCTTTGTTTCAGGAATGTATCAGAGAAATTGCTCAAAGCTCTAATTTCGACACATTGCTATTATCTTATATTAACAGCATAATAATCTTTCATTTGCAAGTATGTGCTAGAGCAAAACAACATTTAGATCACATTCTAATTTTTGTGGTTTGGGAGGCCAAACAGATTTTGTGATTTCACATTTGCTTCTAACACTATTAGCACTAATTTGCTCTCAACTCAAGCTCTACCTTTTTTTCTTTTCATAAACCAGCAAGTGATCTGCAATCTCCAGGTATGGTGGGAACAATACTAGTTCCATTACATGTCACCTGTCCATTTCCAGCTTTTGTATAAGTATTTCCTGATTGATGTTTGTTGTAGGCTAGAGGAAAGATGCATCACAGTGTCTGCAATAATGAACAAGCTGGCAGTGAAAAGCACTGACATGCCCTTCAGTGCTGTACCCCATCTCACACTTGGGCAGGTGGATAAAAGGCCCTGGAGACCACCCTACACTGCACAAGTGGCTGTAGGACTGGGCACTTAGCAACTTAGTGCTTTATCTTATTAAACACCAAGTTTTTAAGGTTCTCATTTGTCTCAAAGGCTGAAAACAAAGGGGATTTTAATTTTTGTTTCTTTGCAAATGGGGCTGCCACAAGACACTACAGTGACATGAAATCTCTCTCCCACTTTTCTCTCCTTCCCTTCTATGGTTTCCTGACCCTTCTCTTTCCCACCTGCTGAAACTATGTTCTTCCCCCTGCTCTTAGGCAGCACTATCTTATTTTCATCCTGTCAATGAGTCCATAATCACACCTCCTTTGCTGTCCTGGTGCAGTTTGGCATATTGCCCTATCTGATCCATCTCCTGCTTTTTTCTCACTGTGGTTCTGCTGGGGGCTGTGCTGCCTTGTTTTATCACTTTGCTCTGTGTGTGGTCACAGTTGTCACCATGTTATGCTGAGGGATGCTTAGCTATGCCTTAAAAGCACTGCAAGTTTATCTGAAGGAGTACAGTCCTGGGGTGCATTAAATGATGGCAGGTGTGTCTTCCAGAGGATAAATGTTTTCATGAATAAATGAGAATCATCAGTGCCTATGGTGTATGTACTCCTGTCTGAGGTTTTCTCTGATTGTTTTAGTTTTCCAATGCATATTCTGTTCATTAACCTAATTCTGTGCATTAGGTTCATTGGAAAGAGCAGCAATAACAATAAACATTGACCTTCAAGTTAATTTTTTTCTCCTAGCTGTTCACAAGCTTTTGTCCAGTTTCCCATTCTCCCTCTCACTAACTGTTACCAATCTGCCTTGCAACCCCATGGAGAAAGCAAGTTACAGGCTATTGAGCAGAATTGGTATGCTCGTGGCCAACACCAACCATGAGCAATATGGGCTAGGGCCAGGATCTGCCTCCATTTGCTGGGTCATGAGATCATGACACAGGAATTGGCCTGGAGGGGAGCTGGCCTGCACAAAGTGATGCTGACAAAGCGGAGTGTTGTGTGCTTCATAAATCATGTAGCCAGTTTAGCAGTCAAACTCACCTATAACTGGTTAAACACTTGACAGACTGTGATGACAACGCTGGTTACAAATAAAAGTCAGAAAGGCATCTTAGCCTTCCCCGCTTTCTAGAGCAAGGCATAGGACATAAAACCCACAAACAAATGCACGGAGATAGATTTTTCTATCAGAGATACACTAAAATTAGCCTTGGGACTGAAAATTCTTTGGCTGTTAGTTGTATATTGATGTATTGCTTTCAACCCTGCCCCTTGATCCAAGAGCTAATGTATCATTATTATGCAGCAACAGAAAGAGTCTAAAAGGAAGACTCTGCATTTGCTTACTGAGACCCAAATACCCTTCAAAAGTAGGCACCTGAAAGGTGATGATAAACTATCATTTTACTTCCTTGACATGTTAATACTAGGGACATTAATCTTCTATTATTTTTTTCCAGTCAGTGTTGCTCTTTTGAATCCATTTTAGTATAGATTGCAGCTGACCTTTGAATACTTGTTCTTTCAGTCAAATGAAGAATTTTGAGGTCACAGTCAGCTATGATGCAGCTTGTCATGAGGCTGTGTTGCCTGTGGATAGCACAAAACATAGAAAACATGGAAAAAAATAGATCTCTCTCTGCCTGAAGTTTTGAAATGCATAGAACAAAAGGTCTGTGGGCCATCTAACGAAGCTCCTCACAGAACTAATCATCTTTCAGAACCAGAGGCATTTGTAAAGGATGTGATACCCAGGTTAATGAAAGCCAAACTGGAAGTTTGTATTCATGAAGAACACCAACTATGGCGCACTGATCATCTATCATTGCAAAGCATGACAAGGGATAGTTAGAAATTTTCCCTCTAGGATTTTCATTTGTGATTAATTGAGCTGTGGTAAAATGTTTTTTGTTTTGGTGACATTTTTTTTAAAGGGAAGATACTATTTTCAGTCAATAAAAGAAAATGGAAATGCATAGCACTTGGTATGTCTTCCATTTACCATTTTTTGCATCTGTTTAATACATTGGTGTTTTTGGAATGAGAAGAAATGTGAAAAAAAGATAAAAGAAGCAGATTCTGCATCTAACTTATAAGGGGACTGGATTGATTGCCAGTGATTGATTTCATTTCTTTGACAATCTTAATTTGGACTCGTTATTTATGTGCCAATCTAATTTAGAAATGCGAATCATTCCATTTGTAGGACTACTCAGGGATTTATAGTCAGCCTTGTGCCAAGGTATCAGATTGAACCAAGGCCATAAAACTGAAACTGTGACCTAGCAATTTCCTTCATTTAAAAAGTATTTTTCAGTGGGGACAGAAAATGTTCAAAAGTACTTCTTTGTTTCCACCATTTGAATGACATGTAAAAGTTTGAAACAAGCCTTTTATTTATAAAGGCTTTCTCCAATAATCTGTTCTCATTTCATCTTGTTAGAATGTCAGGATGTTAAAATTGACCAGGGAAATAAGGCTCCAGAATTTTCACATTGCCAGAAATGGAGAAAATGAGGTATTTGGTTAACAGAAAAGCAAAGTTTTTGAGTAGTGTCAGGCAGATGAAAGGTTACATAAGCAGCCAAACTGACCATCCAAAGTTCCTGAGACATCCATTTTCCAGTACATATCAAAGTGCCATTTTATTGAAGCAAATTCATTATTTTCCTTTGTTTAGTTTCTAAGGGAGTTTTAATGAGGGATTCCAGGCCTGGGTCTTCGCATGTGGTACTATTAGTTGCCTGGATTGCAGCCATAGTAAATCAAATAATAGTAGTGTCAGATATTGTTAGATTTATTATTTTAAATCCTGAGCACCAAATAACAAACCCCATCATTTTATTTAACTATTTCACCAATTCATTCTGCAAATTGTACCTATGAGACTTAAAAATCTGCCTTATTCTGCTACTAGCTTAGTTTGAACATAAACAGTGCACTTGTAACACAAATATTTTTTTTTTATATTCACACATAGGTACAAGGTAAACGGTGTTTTGGTAGTTCTTTGCTTAGATAATTTGATAACACATTTGATTAATTATTCTAAACTAAGGGACCATGTGCCTGTCACGTTGCAGTATTCTTCCTCATTAAAATAACTGCTATACTAACAAAAATCTCTGCATTTTGAAATATTTCTTCATTATTCGCTGTTGCTGGCAGCTATCTTCAGGCTGGTTTGATGTACTCTTTTAAGCTCTTAACAAGTGAGGAAGTGGGTGGGATGGGATATAAACAGTTATGTCAAAGACCTGAAATTTCAAGTCACTACCTTTTTATAGCAACAGAACAACTGCAGAAGTATATGGCCACATTTATTACAAAAACCTCTGTTCAGCAAGATCTTACTGTACTCTTCAACATTTATTCCCAAGTTGCTATAACTTGTATCAGTAGTTTGGTCATGAATCGAAATTAAATTCGGTCAGATGCTAAGTCTGCTGCCCTATTTCAAATGTTGCCTGCAGTTCTTCCTTGCTCAGTTGGTTTTTCTTTCTCTGCTTTCACAAATTCAAACAGCTGTTTTTTGCTTCACCCCTTTCAGCTCATGTCTGCAGAAAATTATATGGTACCTTGACTTATCTTGCCTCCCTGGCATTAACAAATGAACTTTCAAATACAATCCCTTTGTGTTTCTTGAATAAAATTTTAATAGCCTGAATTACAGGAAGAAATAGAAATTGTAACGAGGTCTGCCTTGGTCACGTCCTACACAGCATTTCAGTCACTCACATGGTGCCCGTGAATACATCTTTGAGAAATTATAGCTCTTTATGTGCATTGGGGCTGCATGGCAAGATTTTGGCAGTGGGGGGCTACAGAGATGGCTTCTGTGAGAAGCTTCTAGAAGCTTTTACCATAGACCCAGTACTGATTCCAAGATGGTCCCGCAACTGGCCAAGGTTGAGCCCACCAGTGATATTAGGAGCCCCTGTGCAATAACATAGTGAAGAAGGGTAAAAATCACAACAGCAGGGAGGAAGCAGTGATAATACATGGGAGAAACAACCATGAAGACATCAAGGTCAGTGAAGAAGGAGGGGGAGGAGGTGCTACAGGTGCCAGAGCAGAGGATCCCCTGCAGTCTGTGGAGAAGACCATGGTGAGGCAGACTTGTCCCCCTGCAGCACATGGAGATAAACAGTGGAGTAGTTGTTCACCTGCAGCCTGTGGAGGATCCCACAATGAAGCAGATGGATGCACCTGAAGGAGGCTGTGGCTCTGCAGAAAGCCCACACCGGAGCACATTCCTGGCAGGACCCATGGACCCATGGAAAGGCAAGGCCTCGCTAGAGTAGGTTTGATGGCAGGACTAGTGTCTCTCGCTGGAGCAGTCTGGTCCTGAAGGCCTGCACCCTGTGGAAGGGGCCCACTCTGGAGTAGTTGATGAAGAACTGCAGCCCATAGGAAGGGTTCCTGTTAGAGAAGTTCATGGAGGACTGTCTTTCGTGGGAGAGACCCCACACAAGAGCAGGAGCAAAATGTGAGGAGTCATCCCCTTGAGGAGGAAGGAGCGGCAGACAACTCATGATGAACTGACCACAGCCCCCCATTCCTGGTACCCCTGGGCTTCTGGGGCGAGGAGGTAGAGAAAATCAGGAGTGAAGTTAAGGCTGGAAGGGAAGGGAGGGGAGAGGGGTGGTATTTTAAGATTTGGTTTTATTTTTCATTTCCCTACTCTGACTTTTGATTGATAATAAATTAAATTCCCTGAGTCTAGACTATTTTTGCTCATGACAGTAATTATTGGGAGATTACCCTGTGCTTATCTCAACTCCTAAGCCTTTTGTTATATCTTCCCCCCCCGCCCCGCCCAGATGAATCAAGCACTGACAGAGCACCTTTGGTGGGTACCTGGCCTCCAGCCCATATCAACCTATCATACTGTCCTCACTGTCCAGGTGGAGAAAGTGGGGAGGTTATGGGTTTTGGTGGGGAGGTTGTGCTCTGGCAGACTGGGAGACTGTGGGGAGTTTGAGAGTCTGGAGACTCTAGGGAGTCTCTCAGAGCACAGGTGCTTCTGCCCTTTTTTCATGGAGGGCATATACTGACAGGGTTTTTACTGCCATAATCTCAAGCACCATCAGGGGGTTAGCACAACTTGATGAGATTTTGCTTTCTAATTCTTTCTGATTTTGTGTCGAGCTTAGAATGTCTTGTGTTTGTTGGCTGGGTGAGTATATTTTTAAAAGGAATTGCTGATTACATTTACTACTGCATCAACAGGAGACTGCAAATTGAATTGTGCAAAAAAATGTGTTTCTGAGGAAATATGAGATGTCTCATCCATATCCAGTTGGATGTGAATCAGAAGGCAGAGCCTGGATCCAAATACATCCATGAAGTTAGCTCAAGTCCAGAAACAGAGATCTGTAACTGCAAAACTGATAGTTTCAGAGTGGAGTAAAGAGAAATCATGTTTAAAAAGTTCCAGTATAGCAGTGTTAGGGAAGTTTAGAGATTCAAGTGAGCACGACATTCCTAAAATAAAATTCTGTTTCTGATAATGCTGCTTTATTTCACAGCAGGATTCAGAGTGTCTGTTGTACAATGACGGTGGTGAGGTTCCCTGACATTACCTATGTCAGTGTGATGTATGTTATGCTCTCCTTTTTCTTGGCATGACTCCTGACTTCATGTAGTCCCTTACAGTTGGCAGTCAGAAAAAAAGGGAAAAATACGAATAATAGGTAATGAATAAATGACTATATTTTTTCTTTTAAAGCAGAAAACCGCATCACCTGCTTTTCCTTGTAAATAACAAGATAATCACATGGAGATAGATAAAAACTGTCATATTACTAGGTCCTCACATTGTGTCCTAGATGTTTTGAAGGCAGGAGCTTACTGTCAGGATCAGCTGCTGCTCCTTCATCTTTGTCCCCTGAAGCTAAAATCCCAGTACACTGTGGGGCTGGGGCTGTTCCGCACCTGACATACTGGCCGAGCATCTGGGCACCTTTGCCCATGGCCCGGAAGCTCTGCCAGCACACAGCTGCTAGGAGGAACTGGCAGAGGAAAGTGTTCTGATCTTCCAAAAGCAGATGAGGAACAATGTATTTGCCCTCTCCTCAGCTTCCCCTTCCAGACTGAGATGTGCCAGTGAACTGAGAGGACACTGAGTGATGGGAGCATGCTGGAAGTGCCCACATCCTTTCTTTTGTGTCCAGTGTGCTACAGGATACCGTTGCCTATGCAGAGCCTTGGTTTTGGCTTTGGGGATTTATTTTAACATTTGCTATAACATATTTGCTGCTTGAGCCACCTCCCAGCATGTTTTTGCAAGGCTTGTAATGACTGAATGACAGAACTTCAAAATTCCCTTGGAGGATATTCTCATTACTGTAGTAGTTTATGTTTATATCTCAGCAGACAATAATCCTGCATTTACAAATTTACCAGTCAGCTGTTTTTAAGCTGGTTATTACAGGTTCTGTGATGCAATACCAGCAGCCAACACTGCAGCATTCTTTGTATTTGGTCTGTAAGTTTCTGTAGTCAGCTAACATAGCCTACATCAGCACTGTGATGTGTGTAACTCTTCGGGTTTCTAACATTTACCTAAGCTTACATACAACAAAGATAAGGTTGTCCATAGAAATGATTGTAGTGGGAAAGGGAAGAGGGCAGAGAACTTGCATAAGGAATTGAGCTAAGGCTGGTAGAATACTCCACTTTTCTCTTAGGCTCATAGGCACCGTGTGGTTGTTGTTGCACTGCTGGTAGAATAGCCAGCCCTGCAAAGAATATTGCAACTGAAGCCCCGCCATTACAAAACAAATAAATTCAGTTTGCATTTACCACAGTTTTGTATGATGGTCTGTTTCTGTCCCATTAAATCTTCAGGCTGGGGCACTTACTGTAAACAGTCTCATCTAATGTCATCCATGTGCCAGGCTTTCTTGCTTTGCAACTTAAATGGACAATTTCCATTGTCGCAGTGGAAATCAGTCCTTCATAAGTCTTGTATCTTTTGGGAGTTCTGCCAATCTTCTGTATGAAAGAAATCTAAGTAGGGTAAATAAAAGACTACAGAGATTCCACAGTGCATTGTTACACTGATTAATATTTGAACCACTTAATGAATAAAATTTGAACAAATAAATGATGAAATACCAAGGAAAGTTATTAGGAGTCATGAAGGCATTAAATTGTGAAGTGTTGTGGTTTAAACCTCAGCGGAAAAGCTGGGGCCACAAAGGTCAGAAAAAGAAGCCCCCTGCCTCTTTAAGATGTGGGGGAATGGCGAACGGAGGTAACCGAGGAGCTGCGAGACAGAGGAAAAAAAAACCAAAGGCCCGCGTGTTGGAATAAGGATAGTTTACTAAACAACAGGAGAAAATATGAAAACAACTAACTACAGTGCTATTATATACAGTGCAAACCTCTCACCCCACTATGTCATTTGAGCCATGCCCAAACCGATTCAGATTCAGAGCCCCGAACGCGGCACTCCCCGAGCCCGGCACCCCAGAGCACCCCCCTCACCACCGCCTGCCGCGCCGATCCAAAAGAAAAAGAGAGAGCAAGAAAGGAACCTGGAACTGGCATGACGCCTGCCCAGACCGGAACTTCCCGTGCCCGGGTCCGGAGCAGCTTCTGATGGGTCCGGAGTCACCCCCAGAACTGGCACTGCGCCTGCCCAGACCAGAACCTCCCATGCCCGAGTCCAGAGTCGCCCTGCAAGGGGGGGGGCAGACTGCCTGATCATGACACAATTGGTATGGAATACTCTCAGGGCTAACATAGCCTGTTGCTGGGCTGAACCCAGGACATGAAGGCATTTAGATACGAGTCACACCTGTGTGTAAAAGCCATCCTGCTGGAACAGTAAAAATTGCCTGTTGCAGACATTGCTGCAGCAAGCAATGTCTGGGCGTGGTTGAGCTTCTGTGCACATCTCTTGTTTCTGTCTTGATGCAGATACTTTAGGAGGAAATGAGTCAGCAGTAGTATAAACTTGGACAGATGGCTTGTGAATTTGGGTGTCCCAAGTTGTCTGACCCTCACATGTGGTCTGATTTTGTCTGGGGCAGGTACATGACAGATCTTTTTGAATAAGACACCCAAAATGACACCTCTTCCTAGATGTCCAAGGTGAGCGTCCTCTATTTGCTCAGAAGGTTCAGGCATGAACATCCTCACAAGACAAGATCCAGCCAATGTCAGAGCCACAGAGGTTCATACAGCTGGGGAGTGGGCTCTTGCCACCCTGCCAGGCAGCATTGTTCTTCTTCAGCACAAGTACTACAGCTACTACAGGATAAAGTAAGTGATGGAAAGCAGATTTCAGAAGTCCACAAAGGGTTTGACAGCCAAAAACACCTGCACAGCCATTCTTCTGCTGAACCACAATGGGTATATTTATATATTCTTATCCTGGAAACTCTGTATATTCATGTGATTAATAGCTGAATGTTGCAATTATCATGTAGATCATAGACATTCCTTCTGTATTGCCATGTAATATGCAGAGTGTCAGACCTTTGGCACTGGCATAGGACCTGCTGCCTCGACAGCTGCTGAGTCTGACAGTCCTGAGTCAAGTCTGGTTGTGCCCAGGCAGTAATCCTGTGAAGTGCACTGCAGAGCCTCTACTTCTTCTCCTGAGGCCAATGGTGTGTCATTGCCATGTCACAGCACTGTATTATATTGCTCCAGATGCTATGCATATATGTAAATATCTTGAGAGCATCACTCTGAAGACTGCTACTTGCAGCCTCTCTTGCTCTCACTGTTCAGGCAGTGAGATGGAAAACGTCTCTGTTAGAGAAAATTTGCTGTGACATAACACCTCATGATGGTGGGAATTCTCTCTGGCACAGCAAGATGTTGGCTGCTGGGACACACGACTGATGGGCCTGTGTGTAGGAGTACATGGCTTCCAGTGTGTGCCATGCTGTCATGTGGTGTTGACGCTTATAATGTATTCCCTGTTGTTCCTCAAGCCCTTTATACCCTTCGCTAGTGATTGCTGTGTTTATATGCACCCAACCTACTCAGAGAATAACCTTCTACTTTTAATGGTCTGAAAAATGTGGCACTTAATTTAAGATACAGGAGCTCAATTCCAAGTGAAACTGCAAAGAGCTCATGTATCCTCAGGTGAGACACACTCCTTTGCTTCAATGCTCTCTTTGCAAAGTGATGCCTAGTACATTTCTATGCCTCCAAGGACTATGAGGATTCTTGTGAGTCACTTGGAAGCTATTGCCTTGGGAACCAAATAAATAAATCTTCCAGCAGCCCACTTGAGACCCAGATGTGATGAGTCCAGTTGTACAGAGACATGGGGATACATTAAAGGTGCAAGGAGATACTGGTGGGATCAGGTCAGCAGCCCCCTGCCCTGAAATCTGTCTCCTATCACAGCAGTGGGAGAGGGTTTTGGAGGATAAATGTAAGCCTCTTTTCCTCCTGGAACTCTACAGCCATAGCTCTTGCATTAGATGTATTGATGAATGCATGTCTGAGCACTCCTGTTCAGATCCATGTGTAGAACTATGGTCTTTGCATTCATCTAAACCATTTCTGACCATACTGATGCCAACTGCCCTAGACACCTATGGCAGCAAATTATAGAAGTTGCTACTTGCTGAGTAGGGGAAGACTGTTTTATATGGTATAGACTCACCTCATCCTGGTTTAATCACATGTCCCTTAATTGTCTGAATGCAGGACTTAGTGTACAGTGAACAATCATAGACTCACAGAATGGTTTGGCTTGATTCAGCTTACCCCCTTCACTGTTTTGGAAACATGGATTGTATTCCCCTCAGCCTGCTCCCTGAAGGGTCACTGCCTTCCTGGGCACCCCTCATAGACAGCTGCACTATCCCCTTACTTGCTCTATTCATCTTTCTCTGTACTTCCCTCAGCTGCTGAACCTCCTTCTTGAGACACTGAAAACAGACCTGTGCAGAGCTGTCAGGAAATGGGTGCACAGACAATACTTTGCCTTCTTGCTTTGTCTGAACACGCTTCCTTACAAACCACTGTGTTTTTGTTGGCTATTTTACCTCTCCCTGAACACTGAGACGAAGATTTCAGAGGGCTGACTTTGGTGACTCCAACACTTCTTGCCTCAATAGCAAATGCCAGTCCCAGGTTCAGTATTACGAAGGTGTGGTTCAAATCTACTGCCATACATTTATCCATATGGATGTCCATCTACCCACACATAATTTGTCTAAACTAATTCTGGAACATCTTACCATCAGCACAGATGATGATTGACTGAAGGTGCTCAGCTGCCCCCTGCAAACCTATGTATTTCACTGTTCAACTTGTTATGTAGGACGCTAGTGAATGTATTGAATAAAAACTATCCCAGTGCCTTCCTCCATGGGTTACCACCACTGACTTCTCCATTCCGAGATGTGACATTAGGGCCTGCTCTTTGCTTTTCATCTTTTCACCAGCCTTTAATCGCTAGAAGGACATTTCCTGCCATCCCTGGCAATACAGCTTCTTTAACAACCTTTGTTGTGAAATCCTGTTAAAGGCTTTATAAAGACCAAATATAAAGCGTCCACTGGATTCTTTTTATCCTCAAGTTTGCCAGAAACCTTGAGAAGCCAGCTAAGCACAGCAGGACTGCCTGAGCCCCCTCCACAGTGTGAGGCTGTGCAGGCAGCCTGCCTGGTGCACAGGCTGCCGGCAAGGAAAGGTGGTGCAGCCATGGGATCTGTGCACCATGAAACCGGAGGCCATAAAGCAAGCACCTCCCAGCCAAAACAGCCTCTGGAAACCTGAGTCAGGTTGAAGTCAGGTTGCCAATAAATCCTCTCTGTCCCTGCTGCAGGTAGTGCCAGACATCTTCTAGGAAGCACAATGGATACATGTTCTCCTTGGTGCTGTTCAGAAGGTGTTTCTGCAAAGGCACACCTGAAGATTGCCTGGGCAAGCCGAAAGCATGGAGTGGAGTTTCCCATGGGCATTCCAGTTGGGTTGTCTAATATCTTATGTGGAGGAACTGAGGTGGTTGTTGAGTGCTCCACAATCAAGGCCCAGCCAGGAAAGCCTGGCTTTCATTTTCAGGCTTTAATTTTGTCTGACTTTGTACTTCACCCACTACTATGGGCACTCCAGTTTAAGCTTTCTATTTTTACTTTTTGTTTTCAGCAGCTTATATCAAATGAACCATATAATGGAAGTGCTGTGCAAGACTTTTTTACTTGCTTATTCAGTGTTTTAGACAGCGCAAAGAAATACAGTTTCCTTAAAGCTCCAAAACATCCTTTGGGCATAGGTCAAAGATGCCTCAGGTGTTTGGGGTGCCTAGAGGGGTTTTTTTCTCTGCAAAAATGACATTTTGTCTGTCCTGAAAACACATGTCCTCCCAAAATCAAACCATTTTTCTTGTAGTCACTGGTCTCCCTGATCAGCTAGTTCTATTTATGAGGTGATGTGGTTCTTCCTTGCTGCCTCTGGGGATTGAGTGTGGGGAAACTGCTTTGCCCATCACTACCACAGCAACCTGGACATCCACCAAACTCAGCATGTTGTAGGTGGAGCAGGTCTGAAATTTGAAAAGGATAGCATCTGTGCTCCCAGTGCTCAACTAAGAGGTAAGCCAAAAATCACCAGGTCATCTCTCTTCTCTCTTTTAATCTGAGCAAATAGAAGGAAATATGAAACCAAATGTCAGGCAATGGTGTGTGAATTCTCCATGCTTTGCAGATACTTGTTCCTCTCACCTTGGTTAATTCAGCTAAGGAAAAACACCTGCATCCAAAAGTGAGGCTTTCCCAGAGTGTTGGCATTACTCCAACTGACTTGGAGTTTTGCTGAGTCCACAGTCCTGGTGACACCAGGAATTTATTACTGCAGTCCAAGAGGGATTTCCTGGTGTTATCACATTGTTTTACATTTGGCACAGTTTAAACATGTGCTTATTATTATTTGGAACAGCTGTTTCCATTCTGCTTTGTGAAGAACTTGCAGATGTGGCTGTGACTTTCCAACTTGTCTTTACAGGAGTTTCTGCTGCTTGTACTGACGTCACAGGATGTGAGATGAGTGTATCCTTAATGTGGAACCTGTAATTGCAGGGTTTCTCCAGGTCCTGTGATTGCCCACAGAGCACTGCTGCCCTTGCCATGCCCACTTACAATCACCTTCTAATTGGCAATGGAAAGCTGCATTTCAAGTACAATAAATTAGTGTGTTTCTGCAGTATTGAACTCAAGAGAAAGCTTTGATATCCTTGATTCAAAATCAAGGATACTCATTTGCAAATGTGACACTTTCTGTTACGGCAAGAGGTTAAATGTTATCCACTGATTCATGGAAAAGGTATTACAACAATGTCTAAGGACATTTCCAAGAGGTTTAGGTTTTCACTAGTGGGCTGGTGACTTGAGGCCACCATAGAGCCAATTCTGGCTGGACCCACACCTGAGCAAAAGGTTTTTCTGGAGCTGGACTGTACGAGTGTGCTTCTGAGAGTTGTTTTCCCTATGGACATTGATCATGTGACATGCCCCATTTTGTAGTGAGAGTGGTGGCACATTAGGCACAAGCAGCTGTAGCTGCAGCACAGGCCGATGCCTGTGAATTGCAGGAGTGGTGATGACAGACTCCTGCAGGTTTAAGTTACAGAGGTTCAGGAAAACTCTCTGAAACATACAGTTGCAATGAGCTCTGTTCCTCCAAAGAGAGGTGAGCAGAGAAACAGGAAAGAGAGCATGTTTGAAACTGTTTATTTTCCCAGTTTTCAGGTCTGCTGAGTGCTTAATTTTTGTTTTCTTTGTTTGGTTTTTGGTGTATGCAGGAACTGGTTAGAGGGATTTAACCACAGAATCACAGAATTGTAGGGGTTGGAAGGGACTTCCACAGATCATTGGGTCCAACCCCCCTGCCAAGCCAGCTTCCCTAGGACAGGTCTCACAGGCAGGCATCCAGATGGGTCTTAAATATCTCCAGAGAAGGACACTTCACAACCCCCCTGGGCAGCCTGTCCCAGTGCTCTGTCTCCCTTACTGTGAAAAAGTTCTTCCACGTATCAGTGTGGAACGTCCTGTGCTCCAACTTTCAGCCATTGCCCCTTGTCCTGTACCCACAGACCATTAAAAAGAGGCTGGCCATTTCCCCGTATGTCCCACTCTTGAGATATTAATAAACATTAATAAAATCCCCCCTTAGCCTTCTTTTCTCAAGGCTGAACAGCCCCAGTTCACTCAGCCATTCCTCACAGGGGAGATGCTCCAGGCCTTAATCATCTTAGTAGTTCTCCACTGGAGTCTCCAGGAGATCCCAGGGAACCCAGAACTAGACACAAAATGGATAGTTTCATTAGCAGCATTTAGCCTCTGTAGAGGCTGTTCTTAGGGCTCAGGCCCCTAATACACCTGAACTTTTATCACAGAATCACAGAATCAGAAAATTGTAGCGGTTGGAAGGGACCTCGAGAGATCATCAGGTCCAACCCCCCTGCCAAAGCAGGCTCCCTAGGACATATCACTCAGATAGGCGTCCAGATGGGTCTTGAATATCTCCAGGGAAGGAGACTCCACCACTTCCCTGGGCAGCCTGTTCCAGTGCTCTGTCACCCTCACTGTGAAAATGTTCCTCCGCATGTTGGTGCGGAACTTCCTGTGCTCCAATTTGCAGCCATTGCCCCTTTTCCTGTCTCCACTGACCAAAGAAAAGGGGCAGGCCAATTCCCCCTGCACCCCATACTTAAGATATTTATTAACAGTGATTAGGTCCCCCCTCAGTCGTCTTTTCTCCAGGCTGAACAGCCCCAGCTCTCTCAGCCTTTCCTCGTAGGGTAGATGTTCCAGGCCCTTAATCATCTTTGTAGCCCTTCTCTGGACTCTCTCCAGGAGATGCCTGTCCTTTTTATACCAGGGAGCCCAGAACTGGACACAATATCCAGGTGGGGCCTGACCAGGGCAGACTAGAGGGGGAGGATCACCTCCTTCGACCTGCTGGCCACACTCCTCCTGATGCACCCCAGGATCCCATTGGCTCTCTTAGCTACCAGGGCACACTGCTGACTCATAGCCAACCTGTCATCAACCAGGACCCCCAGGTCCTTCTCCACAGAGCTCTTCTCCAGCAGATCAATCCCCAGCCTGTACTGATACAAATGGTTGTTCCTCCCCAGGTGCAAGACTTCACACTTGCTTTTGTTGAATTTCATCTGGTTTCTCCCTGCACAGCTTTCCAGCTTGTCCAAGTCTCGCTGGATGGCAGCAGAGTGTTCCTGCATGTCAGCGACCCCTCCCAGCTTTGTATCATTGGCTTACTTGCTGAGGGTGGATGCTATTCCCTCATCAAAGTCGTCAAAAAACAGGACTGGACCCAACACCGAGCCCTGGGGAACACCGCTAGTCACAGGCCTCCATTCAGATTCTGCTCCACAGATCACAACTCTCTGAGCATGGTCCAACAGCCAGTTCTCGACCCACGTCACTGTCCACACATCTATCCCATACTCTCTCAGCTTTTCTATCAGGATGTCATGGGAGACAGTATCGAAAGCCTTGCTGAAGTCAAGGTAGATGACATCCACTGCTCTCCCTCCATGCACCCAGCCGGTGATGAGATCATAGAAGACTATGAGATTGGTCGAGCATGATCTTTCCTTGGTAAATCCATGCTGACTATTCCTCATGACCCTCTTCTCTTCCAGTTGTTTGGAGATGGCATCCAGAACAAGCTGTTCCATCACCTCTCCAGGGACAGAAGTGATGCTGACTGGCCTATAGTTGCTAGGATCCTCCTTCTTGCCCTTTTTGAAGACCGGAGTGATATTGGCTATCCTCCAATCCTCAGGCACTTCTCCTGTTCTCCAAGACCTGTCGAAGATGATAGAGAGCGGCTCCGCAATCACTTCCACCAGCTCCCTCAGCACACGTGGATGCATTAATCCCTTTGACTTGCTCCTGGACCTCCCCTACCTCTACTAGAGGGAAGCTCGTTGTTCCCCAAACACTCCTGTTTTCATCCAGGATCTGTGGGTCCCGAGGGGCCTTTGGAGTGAAGACCGAGGCAAAGAAGGCATTTAGTATCTCTACATTCTCATCATCCCCCGTTACCAGGACATCCACCTTATTCAGCAAGGGACCTACATTATCCCTGGTCATCCTCTTACTATTCACATACCTGAAAAAAACCTCTTTTTATTGCCCTTTATGTCCCTTGCCAGTTTCTTTTCCAAGTTGGCTTTAGCCTTCCTAGTCGCATCCCTACAGGCCCTGACAACATCCCTATATTCTTCCCAGGTGTTCAGACCCTGTTTCCACAGTTCATAAATCTTTTGCTTCCCTTTGAGTTTACTCATGAGCTCCCTGCTCATCCACGCAGGTCTTCTGCCTCTCTTTCCCAATTTCTTACTCAAAGGGATGCACCTGTCCTGCGCTTGAAAGAAGTGCTGTTTAAATGTTACCCAGCTCTCACAGGCTCCCTTTCCTTCTAACAGCATAGCCCACGGTATAGCTCCTATTAGGTTGTGGAGGAGATCAAAGTTAGCTCTTCCAAAATTCAGGGTAGCTTTTTGGCTTGCTTCTTCCACCCAGGATTTTGAACTCTATCATTTTGTGGTCACTTTGTCCTAAGCTGCCCCCAACCTTCACTTCCCTAACAAGCCCATCCTTGTTAGTAAGAACAAGGTCCAGCACCCGCCCTCCCCTTGTAGGTTCCTGCACCATCTGTAGCAGGAAATTGTCTTCTACACATTGCAGAAAATGTCTGGACTGCATACGACTGGCCATATTGCTTGCCCAGCAAATATCTGGATAATTGAAGTCCCCCATAAGGACAAGCACCTAGGGTCTCTAGGCTACTTCTAGTTGCTTATAGAAAGCACTATCAGCCTGCTCCTCTTGATCAGGGGGTCTCTAGTACACACCCACAACAGTGTCACTCATACTAGCATGACCCTTGATTCTTACCCACAAGCACTTGACTGATGGTTCATCTTTCCCCAGGTGGAGCTCAATACATTCCAGCTGCTTTCTGACTTAAAGAGCAACTCCTCCACCTCGCCTCCCTAGCCTGTCTTTCCTGAAAAGCACATAGCCATCCATGACAACATGCCAGTCATTGAAGCTGTCCCACCACGCCTCCGTGACTGCAATGAGATTGTGGCCGTGCAACTGCACAAAGATCTCTAATTCTTCCTGTTTGTTTCCCATGTTACATGCATTTGTATAAAGGCATTTTAATGGGGCAGCAGACGCAGGTGTCTTCCACAGATCACAGCGAGATTTCCAACAGGGCAAGGGCAATTGCGGCTCCACTAAGGAGTCCTCAGGGCAATCCACAGAATTTTCCCTACTGTCACATATAACAACATCCCCAATTATGTCACTGTACTGCCGGCATTTACCTTCTTCCACTGCCGACTCGCGTTGTGCCTCCCGAAGCACTTGCCTGACCCCAGTAGCCTTCCCGATGCCCCCTTTCCCCTTCCCGATGCCCCCTTCCTCTTTCATGATGCCCCCTTCCCCCTTCCTAAAAGGAAAAGGTTTAAAGGAAAAGTTTAAAGGAAAGGTTTAAAGGTTTAAAGGAAATCTCTCTCTGCTTTTGCAAATCCCTTAGTCATGAAGGATTTGCTCATGATCCCTTGCATCCCAGAGTGCAGCAGACCACTGTAACATAGTTTACCTAACCACATAAAGTTAGCAAACTTAGAGCAGGATTGTAAGTAACCTGAGGGAATACTGTGAGTCTTTGGAAGCTTGAAAATAGCTTGAAAGATTACTGAAGTTTTGGATGTCCGTGCATTTCTTACCCTTTTAGTTTAATAGCAGTCATGTGTTTGCCATGCCTTTGAAATAGTTACCAAGGACACTGTCTGGCATGCTTTAGTTAACCAGACATATTTATTGGAACCTGGAGGTAACTGTGGTGAAAAGACATCTTGAAGCTGGATCAATAAACAGGAGGAGACTCCTCTTATAATAGGAACTGAGACTTCTTCTAAGCAAGTAGTGTCCTGGAAAGTAGCCAAGTGGTGGCTGGAGAAGTCTTTGCCTCAATTATTAACCCTATTTTGTTGCAGATGGATGTAAAATAATTGCAACAGAGATGCTTGGACATACCTTAAATTCCTCTCCTCATTCACTTCTGCATGCAGCTAAATGGCATCCACATTTTGCTCACTATGAAGGAAATATAACTGTAGTCTGCCACTGGCATAAATTAGCATGGCTTCCTTGGCTCCAGCAGGGGTACAGGGAGGGTGTAGTCCTCGGGACCTACACAGGACGATCTCTTCAGTTGAATGTGGTTGAGCTGCAACTCGAGTTTGAATTCACATTTTGTGAAACACAGGTATGGTGTCATGCTGTGTTCAGTGATTGATACAAAAAAGTGCTCAATGGTTTCTATTAATAGTATAAATGCCTATTTTCTACTAACTAGCACAACATGTTCATGCACTATGTTTGCTGTACTGTGTGAATTAGTTTGGTCCAGCTTCTGATGCCCTCATTTCTTTTATGATATAACATTCGCTTGGACCAGGCTGGAAATTTTTGGAGATGGAGTGTAAGGCTATTCCTAGATCCTTTTTATTGCAGAACAAAAAAGGAAGTGTTGACTTTTATGAAGACATTTCTACCTCCTTGTTCAGCAAACATTTCATTTGCACAGCAACTGTTGAACAATTCCCCCTCATTACTTCTCACAGACAGTTTGGAAAGATAAGTACATAATGGCTTGCTGTCCAGAAGGGAGCATGACCTTACTTCTCTTATAAATATGCCCAGGGAGCACTTCACAGGACACCAGCCTGAATTACATTGTTCCTGACAGTGATGTCAGAATGAGCAAATGCTGAGGTCATCTACAAGAAATACTGCCAGTGTGGTACTGCAGTCTTTGGCTTACACGCCGATGCTTTCCCTGTCTTAAGACAGCAGAATAACTGCCTTTCAACTCCACGGTATGATTTCACAAGCCTTTGCCTCTAGCTGCAAACAGGCAGCAGTCACTGGACACCTGCCTTGATTCTGCGCTCTTCCAGGGGCTGCCAAGGAAGCCAGCTGCCTGTCAGCACAATTGGCAGGGATGGGGCAGTCCCCAGCCCCTGGTAAGGCTGAACACAGCCCTGCTGCCTGCCTCTCCAAGGCTTTCCTCCTGGTTGCAGACTCCTTGCCCTGCCTCTCCCAGGCTTTCCTCCTGGTTGCTGTAGATGTCATTGTCTGCAGGAATTAGACCCATGGTGACCTGCTTTGCTATTTTCTATGTTCTTTATGTATTCTGGTTCCCTTGAATTTCAAATAAATAACTGATTTGATCATTCTGTGACACAGGACCTCAGTTTGTAAGCAGCTACCTATCAACATGAAATTTGCCACCTGGACCAGACATCGGTGACTTTAAAATCACCTAACCACATCACCATGGTCCATAAGATACAGCTGGTGGCAAACGGCTTGCAAGCACTCCACATCCCTGTGTAGCTGGGAAGCCTGGTATTGCAACATTCACAGCTCTGTAAAGCAAAAGCTAGGTGAGGCTGTCTGGGTGGAGGTGTACAGTCACAGAGACAGAGCTGTCTGCAAACAGATTGGCTCTCATCAAGTGATGGGTGTTAGACAGCAGGATGCCTCAGCAGAGATGTCTCTGAAGAAAGGTGGAAGAAAACCTGTGGTGGGGCAAGAGCCCCAGCGGTGTCCTCCTATCAGCTTCAGTGACTGCAGAGCAATGGAGACACTGCATCATGCAAGACGAGAAGAAGTGTTTTAATTCCATCTTCTCCTGCATCTGCCTGGTTTCATTCACCACTGGTGTCACTTCTGAATCAAGCCCTGCCACACAGTAATCAACAGTTGGCATCTAGCTGCTGACATGAGGATGAAACATCAAATTGTTGCCCTGCTGCTGCCTGCCCATCCAGCTGTATTTCCCTGTTTCTTTCCCCCATTGTTTGGGCTAAGGGCCAGTGGAAAGTGCAGGTTCCCTTGCGGGGGGGGACACTGTGAAGGACAGTCATGCAGCAAGCACATTTTTTCCTACACAGATGGCCTTCTAAGAAGTGGTGGCTGTGTACACTGAATATGGGTGTGATCCTTTTCATCATCCCAGAAAGGAGAGAAATTTTCATCATAACTACAAGGTCAACTCTCTGCTGATGAAGGGAAAGAGAAAGTTCAGTTCTTCTGGGAAGTCCATGGTAAATACCACTGGCAGCTACTAACTCCAGGGAAAATGTTCAGCATAGAATCATAGAATCACTGAATGGTTTGAGTTGGAAGAGACCTCAAAGATCATTTAGTTCAAATCCCCTCTGCCGTGGGCACGGACACCCTCCACTAGACCAGGTTGCCCAAAGCCCCAGCCAACCTGGCCCTAACAGCATGGGACATCCACAACCCCTTGGGGCAAGCTGGTCCAGTGCCTCCCCACCCTCACAGTCAAGGATTTCTTCTTAATATCTAGTGTAAATCTACACTGCTCCAGCTTAAACCCATTACTCCTTGTTCTATCACTAAATGCCCTTCTAAACAGAACCTCTTCAGCTCTCCTATAGGCCCTTTTTAGGTACTGGAAGGCTGCAAAAAGGTCTCCCAGGAGCCTTCTCTTCTCCTGGCTGAAAAAGCCCAACTATCTCAGCCTGTCTTCATGGTGGAGGGGCTCCATCCCTCTATTCATCTTCATGGCCCTCTCTGGACTTGCTCCAACAGCTCCATGTCTTTCCTGTGAGGACCCCAGAGCTGGATTCACTACTCCAGGTGGGGTCTCAGGAGAGCAGAGTAAAGGGGCAGAATCCCTGCCCTTGACGTACTGGTCATACAGTTTTAGATGAAGCCCAGGTTAGGGTTGGCTTTCTTCTGGACTGCAAGTGCACACTGCCAGATCACATTAATCTTCTTGTCCACCAACACACCCAAGTCCTTCCCCTCAGGGCTGCCCTCAGTCTGCCCAGTTCCTCATTGTGCTTGGGATTGCCTTGACCCGTGTGCAGAACCTCACATTTGGCTTTGTTGATCTCCCATTGACCTGCTTCGCATGTCTCAGATTGCATGCCCCAAAAGCCACAGCAACTGCCAACTCCAGTGAGACCAGCTATACTGCTTTCTTATACTGGAGATACCTTGTCTGCCTCCCGCAGTACTTGGCTTCCAGCCTCTCCTGCACTTCCTTGCTGCTTCCACAGGACCAGGGCTAAATCAATCCTTATGTCACTTAATGCAAACTAGCCCGTTAGTGTGTGTCTACATGGGAACACTCACTGTGCGGTGCTGGGACTTCACTTTCTGGAGCTGTATACTGCTCTGCCACCAATTGTCTGGTATCCTTTGCCAGAAGCTGTTCACCACCTCCATTCTCAGTCAAACTAACAGACACAGACATGGTAATATTCTGCTTTATATGAGGATATTTTTTCTGCCTTTGACAAGAAAACAGCACTACAGTATTGATATCCTCTCTAAATTTAGTACAAGGACCTGGAGTAAGAGCACATTACAGCTCTTTGAACTGAGACGCGTCATGTAATAATAGATGATTCATGCCAAGTTGAAGCTGCTGTTAAAATAGAGGTATTCAGTGTAATAAATATCCCCATATTCTGGAGAAGTCTTCTGTTCTCCATGTTCTCTGCAGAAATTCACAGAGAAAAACATGCTGTCCTTGCACATCTTACATGGTGTTGAACTGTTCTATATGCTGTTTTGAATTAATGAATGTGTAAGTGTGAGACAAGAAAGGGATAAACACTGGGGGGTTTTTTTGGGTTGATAAGGCACACCCTGAGGCTCCTTTTTCCGCAGAGCATGGTGGGTCACCAATGACCTCCAGCCAAGGTCAGGCTCTCTGCTACCTGCTCTATAAACACATAGTAAGTAACCGCATCTGTTCTGATAAATGTACAGTATAAAGCAACAAGGTCAGTAAAAGATTTAGAATGAGAGCGTATTTTTACAGCTGGCTATCTGATGTGCAGAGGAATTAAATTACTTGCTCAAGGTCACATCAGAAGTCAGCGGGAAGGCAAGGACTTGCTGCAGCTCTTGTAGGTACACATCCAGATCCTCTGGAGAGCACCCAAAGAGGATAACTGGCCTTTTTTGCCACACCTGCAGTCCCTACTGTATTTTGTGATTGTGTGTGGGGAAACTTTATTGAACACATCATTTTATAAACACTGTGAACAGTATAGGCTTGTTGTTGGTTTGGGGTTTTTTGTGTTTTGGTCTTTTTTGCATTCTGAACTGTACTGTGTGCAAGAAAAACTCTTGGGTTTGATTTCAAAGCACAGAGACCCTTAGCAATGTGGTCAGATTTTATTTCTGTACATAACTGTGATGAGTTTGAAGTTATTTCTGAATCACCAGATTTCCTTATAATCTTGGTGTTCGCTGTTACCAGCCCACAACCAGGGCTTCACAGATTAGTAGAGGACCGCCTTGAAATGTTGAGGGGTCTCCTGCAAGGTGTGCATGGCACTTCAGAAGCTGTCCACCCCTTGCTGACACATTTGCCACCGAACGTGGAGGAGTCTGTGTTCAGTTTCCTGGGGACGAATGAAAGAGAGACCAAATATGCTGCTTTCTATCAAAACAAGGTTGAAACGTATGCCAGCAACCACCTAAACAGGTATGAAAACAGAGCACTTTGTTAGGATTGTACTTACCAGAAAGGGTCTTCCCCACTGCTCCATCTACAGGTGTCTCTCTTCAGGAGGAAATCTAGGGTGCTGGCATAGCCAAGGGGAAGGCAGGGGTACCACTACAGCTGTCCTGTTGCCTTGCCTTCAAACCAGCTCCCTTTGCTCACAACAGTGTTTCTTATTCTTGTTTTCCTTCCCACCAATTGTGCTATCTGGATGCTGAGACAAGCATTTCTGCTTCATGTCTCTAAGTCTGCTTTGTGAACACATCTAATGCTCTGCTTATATATCTTATCTCTCCCTGCCTTCTCCTAGCACTATTATCAAATTATAAGAGATCTCATTTGTACATTTAATAATTTCTTTTATAAAATCTGCAGGTTTCATTCATATGCAAACTTCACACATAGATATAATGGGAAATAACTGATGATGAGTTTGGGTAGCTGCTGCATGTGTGGTGCTCATCTTACAAGGAGACTTCTTTTGGGCCCCTGCCTCAGCACACTGGTTATACATGGCAACAAACTTTACATTGAAACATTTCTGTTTAGTGTGGAAGATGCTTTCCCAATCATCACTAGAGCACTCCCAATGCAAACTCTTCTTGTGTGTCTAACAGCACTCTCCCTCCTCACCAAGCCTGTGACCTGCTGCCACACATGGGTCTGAGTAGCAACAGTGCAGCAAGGCTTGGAGTGATGATGGCACAGCTTGGTAATCTTTTCCAAAATGGCATAAACTCAAAGCCAATGCTACCATAAACCCCCTAAAGATACTGATCTTCTCAGGAGCGAAGCGGGTTGCTAGCACAATTGCTTTCCCTCTTTCTCCCCTTCATGACTTCTCTTCAAAATGAACTGCTTTGTCCTGGATGTTCAGTGGGTGAGGTTCAGAAGCAATCTTTCCTCCTAATGTTAAGCTGACACTCAATGTAATGATCCACAAAAGAAACAGAATCAATTTCTCTCCCATCCACCATGTGTTGATTAAAGAGTGGGGATAAATGATCTAATGCCATCTGGTGTGGGTGTTGCATCCATTTTTGATTCAGGATCACCATGTCTTTTTAAATAAAGCACCGGTCTAGGAGAAATTTAGTAATGGTGGTTAGAGTTCCTTCTGTACCCATAAAAATGGGTGTATTTCAGTGAATTATATATTAACCATTCCAGTTTATGGGATGAATATTAAAATATTGATCCCATTAGCCCCACAAAGATCATGAAAGAAAGATCTTGCTGTCAGCTTTTGTAGATTGGTTTGGACAAAGGTGCCAAATCAGAGAAAATATGTGCGTCAGAAACATATGTATTACATATATTCATAACAATTAATAGAAAATTTTATATTCAGTCTGTGTGTTATAAATTTACTTAATAAACCATATATGTCATATCTGATTTGGCATATTTAAGAAACTTGTTTAGACATGTACAGGTATCCGTGTAAGCAGGGTTGCATCTATGCATGTCCAGAGAAACACCCATACAGAGTTAGATAGATAGCTGTAATTTGGAAGCATGACCACAATGTCAAACCATTACAGAAATATGAAAAAAAGGTAAAAATGTAAATGAGACATTTTAGGAAAATTGTTAATGCCTTGTACCTCTGCCTTTGGAAGCTGAATGTTACCTTGCTTTTGGTCTATTTTTCCCAAAGGTCAGCAAAGTGCTAATTACAAAGTGTGAGGAACAATTAATTTTCTAACACAATTTATTTTTAGCCATTTTTTTGTCTGAGTCTCCTACTGACTGTTTCAGCAATCTACCCTCTTCAGCGCTGAGTCTTCATGGTGTTTGGAAACAATCTTTCAAGGGCTGGAAAACCTTCAGCAAAAGAAACTCCTTTACAGAAAGGGTATTTCTGAATTACGAGAACAGTGTAACATTTCTGCTCAAGGAAACAGACAAATCAATCAATGGGGTAAGAAGAGCAAGGCAAAACCAGCCTAGAACCGTTTTTACAAGTTTCAAAAAAAATATTCAGGGATTGAGATTTTCCATACTTAGTTATGCAGCAGCTTTTGGTGACTCAACTAGGAGCAGGAACAAGCCTGGTAAAGGAAATCATATTGGTGAATGGAGAAAATATCTACGTCTACAGATCACAGGTGACAAGTGTTTAGCCTGAAATGAATTTTCTAGGCTGGTAAAACTCCCACACACCCTATAAGTAGTGGTAACATTTTACAAGCAGAGTAATAAACCTTTAAAAAAAAATTTGCTTTTAATAAGGCATAGAATACAAAGTAAGGTTAATGAATTTGGAGCAAGCCTAATCTCATGAAAGATGTTACCTGTGTCACATGTCACCTGGGCATTGGGGCTGGGATTGTCTGTGTCACGTAGAGGGGCATCTAGTGCTCTCCAGGCACAGCAAGTGTTTGTTCTGTAAGAGGAAGGAAGGATCCGCAGGTCTTGAATCCTAACTAAAATACCTAACACTGTAATCATTTAATCTATTATTGCAAACAATGGTTACTGGAGGCAGTAGATGCAGTGAATCACACGTGACGTGGGAAATGACAAATACGAGGAAGGAAAAACCCCAGAAGCATATGTATGGTAACACAACAGGGAAAAGGCACCTGCAAAGCCAATCACGCTATCCCAAGGTTAATAAGCAAAACTCTGGCAAGGACTGAAGATGTGGAGAAAGGCACTTTTAAAGATACAAATGAATTAATTATTGAAGACATGTTAAAGGAAGACAGGATAATATCAAAAAGCTTTCCATTATTTACACTTTATTGCATCGAATCTATAAGCTATGTGTCATGCTTTGTCTCACACCAGGGCTACTCAGGGAGAGCAACCACTGGAACAACACCAGCAGCAATTTGTCTCCCATGTAATTTTCAGTCATATAGATCCAATTCCTCATCTACAAGTGAGATTTCACACAGCAATGACTTACTGAAAAGTCACCTGCTGGGAAAATAGCTTCATGATAGCTAGCCTAGAGAGAGCTTGCACATAGCAGGCAGCTAAAAGGGTGTTATTCAGAATTTGCCTTTATTATTAACAGAAAACTTGGTTTATGCGATCTTTGCCTCTGTGAAACACGGTACTATATATCTGGCTTTTTGTTTTTAAATAGTACTTTGATAGCTTGTTAGACATACTTCATTCTAGCGGATTGAGCACTGATTTCTTGGACTCTGACAAAGTGTCTGATTATTTTTATTTGCTGCTACTTCTTGCATGTGGACCCTCTCTCTCTCTCTCTCCTCCACATGCACACTTCGAGGTAAGCCCTACATAACTGCAGTGTGCCAGAAATGTTTGGGTTTGCACAGAGAAGGGCATATATCATTTGCGTTAAGGAGATTACACCCACTTTAATCATTTGTATTCTACTGATACGCTCAAGTATATGTTTAGAGTAGCCAAGAGAGAATATTTTATTCATTATAGAGAAATCAGAACCCAGATGTGATGTTTCAGTTCTTGTGCGGAGTCATGATGTGTCTGTTGACTATTTACTTCTAGCAAGGTGGATGCTTGCCTGGGGGAAAACCTGCCTGAAAGTCATCATCTGCAGGTATTCCTGCTTCAGTCCTTTGCTTCTTGCCAGGTCTCAGGTCACAGAATCACAGAATCACAGAAAGTTAGGAGTTGGAAGGGACTTTGAAAGATCATTTAGTCCAAACCCCCTGCCAAAGCAGGATCACCTAGACTAAATCACACAGGAACACATCCAGGTGGGTTTTGAATGTCTCCAGAGAAGGAGACTCCACAACCTCTCTGGGCAGCCTGTGCCAGTGCTCTGTCCCAGCCCACTGAAAGTATTTTGGGGATCATGTGACTTCACTGTCCTCATGAAGGCAGTGCACTAAGTGAACCCCTTACACGTTGGTATGCCTTTCTCTGGGACCCCCATATGGGAGTGCTGCTTCTGTCTTTGATAGAACGAAAATTGAAGGTTCTAGTTCAAAGTCTAGCAGCAAAAGAGTACTAGAAAAATAAAATTTAAATCACAATTCTAGCTTAAATTTAAAATGCGTTTAGCAGTCTATTAATGCTTGGCAATGCTTGGTGGGGCTGGAAGCTATGGCTGTGTGAGACATTTTTAGTGGTTCATGAGTCCATCATCAAGCTGTTCCCTGGCCTGACAACATGATGCCTATCACAGGAGCTAAAAGGCTCTAATTACCCATATAGATCGGTAAAGATATTATTTCTGAGAGATAACCAGCATGGTAAAAAGTCCACATGTGACACACAAATGATGCAGATGACAGCAACTTCCTTTGCACTAGCACATTGCATCTTCCAACTTGAAAATATTGTGAACTGAGGATGAAGGTTTTACAAAAGCACTGAATGTCTTTGTGGAATTCTCCAAGCCCTATGATATATTTTTAACTATGTCAGAATCACAAAATTTTAAATGCATTTGTGTATTTCCCTTGAAGCATAAAATTCCCAGCCCCAAACTGGTTTTAAAATTCCCAAGATATTTTATTCTGTGGTAAACATGCACTTCATTCAGGCAAATGATGCCTTTATTCCATGCAACAGGTAACAGGGATTCAGTCTGCTGGGCTCACCATGTTTTGGTAGCAGCTGTTGGTGTGCCTGCAGCAGGGAAACCCCTGCAGACATCAGATGTTTCCCCATTTACATCAGAGGTGACAGTGGAAGTCCCTGAGTTCTGGCTGTGACTTGTGGGTATCCCTTCCTCTTTGCTGACCCCATTTTCTTTCATGTTTTTCAGTGTCCTTTCCTTGGGAACAAATGTGTTTCTTTAATAAGCTTTGTTTTTTAGGGAATGTGTCGTAGCCTTCTTGAAGGGATGGCACCCTGACTTACAGGAACATTGATAACCCCTAATTTATCCTCAATATCCAGGGTGCATTGGTCTTCTAGAAAGGAAGATGCAGTCTAAATTTAGCTAAAGTCAACAGGAAAAATCATCTGAAGAACATGCTTGAATGGTGCAGACTCATTTTGTGAACTGTGTGAAATCTTACCGGCATGTCTTGGGGAAAAGAGGTCACCGAGAAGTGACTCTGGCTGTGAATCTTTCATCCTGAATATTATGTTTCATTCAGGAAGCTGCAAATACCCGGAGATGGGGATTTCAAGCAAAACCACCTTTCTTTCTGCCCTGAAGCTATTTCTGGTGGGCCAATAAACTCAACATGGGCATGTTTGTTTTTTATAAACATCTGGCACATGTTTGCATATATATGCGCGCACACACACACACCACTCACTCACTCACTCACTAAAAGAATTACCTGACAGCCTTTCATTTCTGACAGGTAATAGCAGACTGGATACAGAACAGCTGTGACATGCTCACACCTGGCATGTGGATCTAGGCAGCTGACATCACACCCACATTGGAATGTGATGGAATGAGGAATGAAGGGGGTATTTTTTGTCTTGATGAATTGTTTTTTGATGGGGAGACTTTTTTCTATCAGGAGTGTGGGCACAGTCGATTACACCTAGTGAGAGCAGACGCTGGAAAAATACTGTCCAATGTTTTGCATCTCACTGCTGGTGCTCAGATCTTCCATAAACACAAATACAGTGATCACATCTCATTTGAATAGCACAGGTACATCAACCATGGCTGCTGTTTCTGCCAGGCACCTACAAAGTTCAATCCTCCGCACAGAGGTATCGCACAATTATCACAGCAATCTTCATGAGCTCTTGATGAAATTGATGAAATACCATGATCTTTTCCCCTCATCTATACCACACTATTTAGAGAGATGCTGAGAATTAACACAGTGTAAAGCAAGCCTAACACATGCATGCGATAGGCGAGCTCTGCCTTGGAGAACATCAGCTTCCTGCACCTTCAGAAACTAAGCATCTCAAACTGTGCTTTCCCAGACCCCTGTGTTTTCCTCCAAAGCTCCCAGACTATGCGACTGAAGTAATCCAGCAGTTAAGGATCATTCACTAGCAAAATACATAAATAACTTCTCTATACTAAATCTTTAAATACAGTTTCAGGTGCTATTTTAGCTTCAGCTGTAGATTGTAATTCTGCTGCCTTTGTAATCTTTACTACCCTGAGCATTGCCCGGCTAGAGGAATTTGGGTTTCTGCAGTTGTGTCAATGCATGCTCCATGTTGATTTAAAAATACCACAGAAAGATAGCTGTGAATGGTTTTGTCTGTGATTCTCACAAGTCTTAGAGGACTGTGTACATTCCCACACTCTAATCACTTCTGTAAATGCACTTTGCTGGCTTTGTCCCATATCTAGTGAACTTCAGAAAAAAGTAGGTAACATCCGCAGAAAACATGCTCGTCAGCAAATTGCACTTGCATGAAGAAAACTCTTAATCCTACTAAACAATTTTCTTTCAGATTTTCCCTACTGTGCTTTTCAGTGGGCACTAAAATGATGACGGTACACCATTTACTCAGTAGTATGGACAGCACACCATGGGGAGTTATAGCATAACTTCCTCTCTGTAGTGCTGGGTGAGGTGTAGCCTGGGGTGCTGTGCAGGGGGTTTAGCCACCTGTTCATAAGGAACCTGGTGAGGGTCCAGCACACACTCAGTGATGGTTCAGCAGACACTCTGGCACAGCACTGGCACAGATAGTCCACAGAAGGGTCTCTACCCTTAGACGCTTTCAAGGCTTGGCTAGGCAAAGCCCCAACAACCTGTCAGAGAGCTGGAGAAAGTCCTGCCTCAAGTGGGAGCTTAGAGGAAAGACCTCCAGTGTGCCATCCCAGCCAACACTTCTGTGATTCTCTGATTGAATCTCTGAGCCATGACACAGTGCTTCAGACCTTAAATGCACAAAATACTATCTGGACAGGTTGGAGAGTTGGATGGGGAGAAATTCAATTAAATACAAGAAGGGCAAGTGTAGAGTCTTGCATCTGGGGAAGAATAACCCCAGGCACCAGTATCAGTTAGGGGTGGATCTGTTGGAGAGCAGCATAGGGGAAAGGGACATGGGATTGCTTGTGGACAGCAGGATAAATGTGAGACAGCAATGTGCCCTCATGGCCAATGCAGCCAATGGCATTCTGGGGTGTATTAGAAAGGATGTGGTTAGTAGGTGGAGAGAGGTTCTTCTCCCCTTCTACTCTGCCCTGGTGATATCACATCTTGAATATTGTGTCCAGTTCTGAGTCTCTCAGTTCAAGAAGGACAGGGAACTACTTGAAAGAGTCCAGCAAGAGGAACATCTTCCTTATGAGTACAGGCTGAGGGAGCAGGGCCTCTTTAGCTTGTAGAAGTGGAGACTGAGGTTTGACCTTATCAATGCAAATAAATATGGACAGGGTGAGTGTCAGGAGGGTGGAGACAGACTCTTTACAGTGGTGGCCAGTTATAGGACAAGAGGCAATGAGTGCAAGTTGGAGCATAGGAAGTTTTATGTGAACATAAGAAAAAACTCTTACTGTAAGGGTGACAGAGCACCGGCACAGACTGCCCAGAGAGGCTGTGGAGTCTCCTTCTCTGGAGACATTCAAAACCCACCTGGGCCTGTTTTTGTGTGACCTAATCTAGGTGATCCTGCTCTGGCTGGGCGATTGCACTACATGATCTTTCAAGGTCCCTTCTAACCCCTAACATTCTATGATTCCATGGTTCTGTGGGTCTGTGATCTTTCACTTACCCATTTGAAAGTTAAATTCACACATTTTCTGCTCATTGATCTTTATTCCTCAGAGCAGGAGGCATGCAGTGAACTAAAACTTCTGCCCCTCCCAAGGACTGTGTGTGTTCAAACAGGTGTCCCTGACAGAGAGTTTTCATGGGGGTGAGGTTTATTGTTCATGTAAAGCTAACCTTCTTTCTGATCTGCCAGGCTGTAGTTGAAGAGCTGGATTTTAACAGTTCAAATGCATCTGAAGACAAATCATGGTTACAGCGTAGGCACAATTTGTGCTTCGGACCAATAACATATCTCTGCAGCAACTAGATGTCCCAGGAGCATGACTCAAGGTTTTACTTTTGTTTTTTTTTTCAATATGAGAGTTCATGCAGCTGCGACATAAGGGCAACGGGCCTGAGTCTCTCAAGAAGGATTGAACCTTTTGAGTGTACTAGGAAAGAAGAAGATAGTGTGAAACAGTGGAGAAGCATATAGCAGGCTTTCTGACTCTGGTTTTGTAAACCAGTGTTTGCTCAAGTTTTCTGAGATGCAGAAATTAATTTACAGGGAAAGTGATGGATAAAGCTCACTCTGACTCGCAGGTGGAAATAGTTCACTTAGGAGCACAAGAAGAGTAGGTATATGTCTATTGATATCTGTCTATTTATCTATCTATCAATCATTTATCTTTCATAGCAACATCAGAATTACATCTGAAATCAGCTCACTTAATGCTTGAACATTGACTGCTAAAAGTCATTCTTACTTCAATAAATCAGCTTTGCACCTGCCACTGGAGTGAACCCCTTAATGAAGACAAGCCATGGTGACTATCTGCATGTGAATCCATCCAGGCATTTGATCATCCACTTTCAAAATTTTTATGGCTTTTTCTTCATGGGAAAGTCATCAGTGAAGGCATGTTAGCTAAGCTTCCAATGAGAGAGGGAAAGCAAAAGTAATCCCCAATGGTCAATATTTCAGCTCTGGCTATAAAAATGGATTAATTCAATTCCATGAAATATATGACATACAACATGACATGCTCAGGGTCAGTGACAGGAACAAAGAGATGGGAGCTAGTCTTTTGTTAGCATAGCAGTAGTGAGAAAAGAAAAACCTATGGCTAAAGCATAGGAATTAAAACGAACCCCTTCAGAGAAGGATTTTGAACTGACCTACCTGCAGGTTCATAACTGTGTAACCTTCTAAAGTCATCCATAATCACTTAAGAATCTCCCTTACTTAGCTTCTATTTTTGGTGTGGCTTTTCAGTTACTTCCTAAACCAATGTGGCTGGTTGCTGCCCTTTTTGTCTGCCAGAGTTTCCAGACCATCTCCTCTTTATCATAACCTTTTTCTTGATAATTGTTTCAAATTAGATCCAAGTAACCTATTACCTTCCATCTTTTCCAGTAGGAATAAATTCAAATTCTGTCGTTTTTCTTTAGAATTAACCTTAAAACCTACAAGGACCTCACAATAGAAGGAAGCAATAACCCATCATGATTAAAAACTATGCATTTTTTCATTTGTGGACTTCTAAAACACCACCTTCATTTAAGCACCTATCATTGCTATTTTTAGCTGATTATACACAAAACTCCAGAAAGAAGATGAAAAATCCTTTCACTCTATTTTATCTCTGCTAATACTGACATTTCTGTTGCCCTTCTCATCCTTTGTATTGCTTCTGTCACAAAGTTTTAGAAAATTCTAGATTACTGCTTAGAACTCACATCTTTCTCAGAAAAAATCTCATCACCTTTCTCAAGCTAACACAAGTGGATTCTTGGCATCAGGCTTTTGCAGCAAAATTTACTGCAATATCCCATTACAAAGTAAGAGGTATCCCAGATGTGACCATAAGGACATCTTGGCTTTAACCTTGTTTTTACCCTCAGTTATCCTTTACCCATCAGACAAATATTCTCTCCAGTTTTTGACTATACTTCTTGCCTACAGCTACCTTCAGAGCAGGATTTGCACACTCTTTTTACAGGAATGTAACTGAAATGAGACACCTGCAGGTTCTGCATAGTGTGTGTTCTTAAGATGGAATTTCAATATGTGCGAAACATACTGTGTCATTTGAGGTGTATGGAAAAAACTCCCTTTCTTTTTAAGTGGGCAGTTATTTTAGCTCCAACTCCTGTCACTAAAAGGGTCAGGCAAATGTTTCTCTAAAATATGAAGATTATTTTTCAGCTATAAATAGATGCTTTGAGAAATTAATATAAACCTCAGAGAGATTTTAGTGGTTACAGACACATGTAATGGCTTGCCCAGTAGTAGATGTAAGCCACCTTACACTTAGAGCAAGAGGTAAGAATGTGCAGCTGGATGATGGATAACTACTCATGGATCTCACATTCAGTCCTTTGCTCAATATTGTTCTTCTGAGTATCTGGTCTGACTCTTTTGAATAAAGTAGAGCCACAAGCTTCCAGGCAAAGATGACATGAAGGCAGGGTCAAACTAAGATTCACCATGTCAGCCTAGCTGCTGAGCTGGTGAGGGTTAACTCCACCGGACCAAGAACATTTAGCCCTGTGGTCCATTCACCCCTACAAAAATCACAGGAAAGTCTGAGCAGAGAGGATGGACAAGGGCAGTGCTTGTCCCCTGCTTTATGACATCTCCTTTACTGCAGAGGTCATGTAATTCAGCCAGTAACAACCTAAGCTGGATTTGTCATCTTTACCACAGTTTAGAAACATGCATAAATTTTCATAAGCATGCATGTTACAAGGTAATGTGCAGAGTTATCTCTTGAGCATGACACAGTCCCTGGATAATGACAGCTTATTATTCGTTAATTTGCTTTTTATTTCTCTAACAGCACAAAACCGCCAAGGAAGTAATAAAGTTCCTCATTACCAAAACTGAAATACCCAAAATTCATAAAATGTCCATCAAAGCAGTTCGCTATTTTTTCACAAAATGAAGATGTGTCAGAAACTCCTTGTGGATTTATGTGTAAAGCACAGTCTTATAAATGCTGCAGACTGATATCGAGCTTGGCTTGCCAAAGCCAACAAAGAATGCTGGGACTGGAAATCAGGAGTTGCTGACTCCCCTGTCTGTTGCTAAACTGCTAGCTCATGTCCTTCTATTAATGTTAGTAGTATTTTTAGAAGTGTTACATGTTATTCTTTTCACTTAGCCATTCAGATAGATTTGTTTTCTCTTGACCTATTGGCTCAACTGTAGTTACTGTTTCCACCTTTTACAGCAAAAGTGACTGACTCCTCGAGATACTGCAGCATTCATCTTGATGTCTCCTGACTGTAAACTAAGGGCAGACTGCCATAAAACCAGCATCTGCTGTCCTTGCTTTTGTGTATGACTGTTTTCCTAATCCTTAACTTCTACTAGGCCAATTAGTTTTCAGGTCTTTCCCGGTACAGTTTGTTGAGAGTCCCTGTGGCCTGTACAAGACACATACGGTTCAGGCACTGCCACCTACTTCATGGCATCTAAACATGTTTTGGAACACAGGTCTTACAAGGAGTGGCTGGGAGAACTGGGGCTATTTATCCTAGAGCAGAGGTTCACCGTAGTCCTTATTGTTCTCTACAACTACCCTAAAGAAGGTTGTTGTGAGCTGAGGGTCAGCCTCTTCTTGTAGATAAGTAATGACAGGACAAGAGGGAATGTCTGCAAGTTGTACCAGGGGAGGTTCAGGTTAGAAATTAGGAGAAATTTCTTCTCAGAAAGAGCCGTTGGGCATTGGAATGGGTTTCCCAGGGAGGTGGTGAAGTCACCATCCCTTGGGGTCTTCAAGAAGAGATTGGATGAGGTACTTCTGGACGTGGTTTAGTTAGTTATATAGGTGTTAGGGAGATGGTTGGACTAGATGATCTTGGAGGTCTTTTCCAAACACAATGATTCTGGGATTCTGTGATTCTGTGAATTTTGTACTAACTGATTATAGAAGGGAAAAGATTCAAATCTGCCAGAATGGGTAATTCTTGTTGCAGTTTTGCATAGCTGGGTGTTGGGAGAGAATGGGGGCTGCAGAAAATGGCTGCTGTAAGGAGCTGCAGGCCCCGGACTGTAAACATCGGCCAATTTAAGGCCAAAGTTGCTGCTGACCAGGGACGAGCCAATCTGTGATGGTCACAGCGCCTCTGTGAATCACATACAGGAACAAAAAAAACCTGCAAGCAGCTGCATTTTGCCACTGGAAGAAGGGAGTGAAATCATGACTAGGGTGAAGTCTTCTAAGAAGGGAGATGGGGGCGGGGTGAGGTAGAGGTGTTTTAAGATCTGGAAAAGGAAAATAGCTCATGAAGAAGTGTCCGAGAACCCCATTTTCCCAGTCCTTCCCCCCTCCTCTCCCACCAGTGCCACCATCAGGGGGAAGAAGGGAGCAAAATCATGACTAAAGGGAAGTCTGCTGAGAATGGAGGAGTGGGGGGAAGGTGCAGTTAGGAAGGCTTGCTGACAGCACGTGTGGTTACCTGTAGTCTTTAACTTGCTAGATTCAGCTAAAACACCTCTCAGATTGCTAAGAGAGGAGACGAAGACAGGATCACATACTCATACGCTCATGGACAGTTTGCCTACTGCTCTTGTTCAAGAAGGCTGCTACAGAGTCATTTTCCTTTAGGAAAAATCCTGAGGGAGGATTAGCAGGGTAAACAGCAGCTGCCTCACCAAGGGGATGGGCAAGGCAATCCCTGTGGAGTACAGCCTGCAATTAAAAACCTCTGTGACTGGAGAAGGGAAAGAGAAATTACATTACAAACTGCCTCCTGTCATCCATTTATAGCAAGCATCCTGCTTTCACAGATTACAAGGAACAGGGCCACACGTCTTTTAATTGCTGAAGGATACTGCATATGGGTTTTAAATTCAGGGATGCAAACAGCTGAGACTGTTGCTTCTTGCCCACAAAGTCTAGGCTCTGGTCAGAGTCTGTCCTGTGCTGACTGTAGCAGAGATCACTTAAGCATACATGTAGACAACCTAGGATCCCAGCTAACAAACCCGTGGGCTTTACAGCAGTGAGGTTGTGGAAGAGTCTTCTGCAAATGCCAACAAGGTCTGAATGTGCTGATCAGTGACGAAAATCTTGGTAATGTATGGCAGGATTCACTGCAAGGGCTGGTGGCCAGCTGTCCAGAGAAACACCAGGCTGGTACTTCTGGTTGCTGAGATTTATATCTTAGATGATTTATTTCTGAACCAAAGATAGCTGCAGATAGCTGCTATTCCAAAAGGAACGCAAAATGCCCTCCTTCCTAAATGGAGGAGGAATTATCTTCTGATAACATTTTGCAATAAATAAGGCTGCATGAAAAGAGGTTTTCCCGATGACTCCCTGGAGTCTACCTCTCTTTCAGAGCTGTGCAAAACATTTTGGGACTCTAGTTAACTACTGAGTCCCAATAGAGTAGCATGTTTACACGCATGCAGTGTTTGCTCTGATGAGCTGATGGTTTTATATATGGACAGTGCAAACATTCAGCTTCCCTAGTGAAATAAGACACTCAGCTGTATTGCTTCCCAGGTATGCTATAGAACCAGGTTCATAGCTCTGATAACTGCTGCAGTCATCTGGTTATATGCAACACCCATTTTTCTTCTTATGAGGCTGTGGAAGGCAAGTCAGAGGAGGACATGGATGACAGCTGTGCTGCACCAGAGGTATCACCAAGGCCAGAAAGGCCTACCCCCTGTATCCTGACCACCTGCACTTAGATGAAAGGGCAGGTTGTAGTTGTAAAGATGAAAAGGCAGGTTGTAGTTGTAGGTGACTTCCTCCTGGGTCCCAACATTCTGGGCAGACTGTCTTCTTAGAGTAGTCTGCTGTTTCCCTGGGGCCACTTTGAGGTTGTTACAAGGAAACTCCCCAGCCTGGTACAGCCCCCAGATTGCTGCCCACTGTCGCTCCTTATGGGTGGTGATGAAGCTGTGGTAGTACAAAAGCATTCAAAGGACTGACTTCAGGGTCCTGGGATGGTTACAGAGGGTATCTGGAGCATAGCTTATTCTTTCCTCCCTTTTTCCAGATGCAGACAGCCATGCTGGCAGAAACAGACAGACACAATCCATTAATGCCATCTACCTGGGCTCGTGCAAATTATTTGACACCATCCTGCATGTCATCCTTGTCTCTAAATTGGAGAGACATGGGTTTGATAGATGGACTAGTCAGTGGATAAAAAAAGCTGTCTGCATAGTGACACTCAAAACGTTACGGTCAACAGCTCTGTGACAAAGTGGAGATCGGTGATGAGTGGCATTCCTCAGGTTTCAGTATTGGGACTGGCACTGTTTGTGGGCAGTGGGATCAAGTGTATCCTCAGCAAGTTTGCCAGTGACACCAAACTGTGTGGTGTGGTCAATAGAAGGGATGCCATCTAGGGGGACCCTGACAAGCTTGAGAGATGCGTCCATGAGAACCTCATTAAGTTCAACAAGACAAAGTGCAAAGTCTTGCACATGGGCCAAGGCAATCCCAAGCACAACCGCAGGATGGGCAGAGGATGGATTGAGAGCAGACCTGAGATCAACTTGGGAGTGTTGACTGATACAAAGCTCAACATGGTCTGACAATGTGCACTTGCAGCCCAGAAAGCCAGCAGGTCAAAGGGAGGAATTCTGCCCGTCGAGTCTGCTCCCCTGAGACCCTGCCTGGAGTACTGTGTCCAGCTCTGGGGACCCCACTGCAAGAAAGATATAAACCTATCGGAAGGAGTGCAGAGGAGGGCCATGAAGATGACCAGAGGGATGGACCACCTCTCCTATAAAGACTAGCTGAGAGATTTGGGCTTATTCAGCCTGGAGAAGAGAAGGCTCTGGGGAGACCTCTCAGCTTTCTAAGACCTGAAGGTGGCCTGAAGGAAATAGAAAAGTGGCTGAGCTGTGCAATGTCCTTGATCTGAGGGCTCAGTAGGGATGGTGCTTTTTCCACTTGTCATTGCCTTTGGATGCCCTTTCTAGGCTTGCTGGTTTGGTCTTTCTCTAGTGGTACTTGTGTTCACTGTCTGCAGTGGTTTCCAGTGGGTTGGTCACCACACCTCTTCACCTCTTCCTATGGTGCATCAGAGACTAATAGCTTGATCCAGGATTGTTCAGCTCTCTTTGGGCTGGTTGTCGGCACTGCCAACCACAGGGACTGGGGAGCCCATCCTGTGGAAGCATCCCATTGTGCCTCGTCCCCCTCATAGCCCTCCCCTTGTGCCTGCACTGGCCTCTCTTGGGGCGGGATGTGTTACATGGACCTTTAAGTCAGATCTGCACTGGCTGCTGTCATGGCTTTGTAACTAGGCCATAGTAGTTAGCTGAGTTATTCCTACATGAAGAGCTTAACTACTGACACATTTTTATTGAAAGACAGAGTTTTGATTTAAAATGTTGAAGTGAGATCAAGACCTAGAAAATTGCTCTATTTGTTAATTACATTTACTGATTTTTAAAGAAGAGCCTTTTTTACCGCGATTTCAGCAGGCTTCTGCTAGAATGGCCAGAGACATTTGATCTTGTAAAGTCTCTGCTGAACAGACTGAATCACCTCCACATGCAACTACTCCTGGACAGGGAGCAAGCCACCTCTTAACCTTTCCTTTGCTAAATTCACTTGACTGTACTTTGGTAAAAGAGCTTTTCCTGGACCTCACAGTATTCTCTGAGCTCCTTCAAAGGCTGCAATGTGTCCGTCACAGAGGCTCCTGGCTGGAGCATGGAATTCTATAGTGGCTGTACAAATGCCACGTATAGCTCTACTTCCTCTGGTCATAGTCCTCTTATTACTTATTTTGTGAGGTATGCTGGCAGGGACAGTGCGTTAACCTGTTTGAGTCTGAAACTTTTTGAATCCTGTCTTTCCAAACTATGTATTTCTGTGCCTTATAGCCTTTACGTCTACATGTTTATCTGTAGATGTATTGCAACATATTAATATGAAGTTCTCTTACCATTAGGATATAGGTCTGACAGTAGTCATGGCCCAATCTATTCACCATTTCACCAGTTCTTCCTCATCTTCCAGCTTTTCCAGCTGTTATGTTTGTCATCGTCTAGAGGAAAATACTGGACTGTGAACAGACTCCTTTGACCTACCAGAAATGCCTCCTTTTGCTATCTATCATTGTAACTTTGGGATCTAGCTGCAGGCAGATAGCTAAATATGTATTTGTCAAGCTGATACACATAGGTGTCTTCTGGCCAAGTTTATACTAGTGGCAGGGTTTATCCAGTATTTGACTCCAAACTGGACAGAAAACTCTGCTGAAGTAATGCTTGGTAATAATCCAGGATCTGTGTTCTTCATAATTCATCCCAGTCTTCAGACCATGGCCAATCCCTTGATTAACAGTAATTTTCTAGGACTTAAACTATGAAGTATGTTATGAAGGCATGTTTAAAAGAAAAGAATAAAAATTCAAAGCCAAACATAGAGAAAGAAAACCCCTCAAAAGAGCGATTCCTGAATTTGTTAACAGAGCAGTGAGAGCTGTGGTGGCTCCAAAGAAGAGATGATCATCTAACTAGGCTTGCATCTCTCTGCAGGGTAGCTGTTTCCAGCTGTGTGGGGTTAGTTCGTTGGTTTGTTTGGTATTATACCTATTGATCTGAGTTTCTCACCCAACCCTTGGAACCGAGGTAGCTGGGGTCAGGAGGGGCAGTTAGTTGTGTCTGCAAAATGTGGGCATGAAGTACCTGACCCCAGCCATGCTTCCTTTGTGTATCAGAGAAAGAGGGTGCACAGGGCAGTCTGCAACCTTTGCTGTAAGTAAAGGCTTGGTGGGTGTTGGAGAGCTAAGTAGGCAAAAGCCTGCTTTGAGGTAAGGACAGCTGGCACACTGGAGAGTTGCACGATAGAGAGGGATGGGAAAGACAAACAGGTCTTTCCTCTTCCCCATCCGGATGGGGAGAGCACCATCTGAGGATGAGCAAGGGTGTTTGAGCCTGTGTGATGCAGCAGGAGGACAGGAGGCTGAGGAAGCAGGCTAGGGCTGGTGGAAGAGGTTGTTTTGAGCAGGAGGCTGGGCTGAAGCAGAGGAAAACATTTAGAGCATCTCATGAAATAATCCCACACCTCTGAATATGTAAAGCTTTTATTCATGCAAATGTTCCAAAAAACACTTGGCAGAACAAAAAAACCCACTCACTGTGAGAATGAGGGAGCCCAGGTAGCACATACTTCAGCCCAAAGTCATCCATCCTTTACATGGGGAGAAATAAAAGAAAAACTTGACCTAGGTACTCAGAAGTGAGCATTGGAACGAAGGGGAAGTTCAATGGCGTTTTGACATCAAATGATTTATATCTTCTCAGCTTTGTTGTGGAGAAGACAATAACATAGAAATAGGGCACGATGGTTTAAAGGTGAGTGATCGCTGGGATGTTACATACACTGTGATTCTCTTAATGCATTTACTGAGAATTTCAGTAACTAGCTATTTTGCTCGTACTAGTGGGGTTTTTGTACCTCTTATCTTTTATGTGACAGCTCAATTATCCAGAAAGTCAATGCAAACAACTGGGGTTTTTTTTCTCTGTAGACATTTAGTTTTGAATTACTGGTCATTGAACTGGGACTTGCTGGAGTTTCTGTGCATGTGATCTCTTCACCTCCTTCTTCTACACAAGCTGTGGATTGATTGCTTAAATACAGCTATATTTGTCATCTCTTTTGTTTGTACCTATCCTGCAGTCTGAGCTCTTCCACTGTGATAGGAACCCATGTTGCTAAAATGAAGCTCAAGCAGTCTGATATGATTCTTCATTTGTCACTTGTGGAAATGAATTTCCAAATAAAGCTTTGTATATTGTCCTCCGTTCAATGGTGAAAAAGCAAACCCAAAGAAATAATATTTTTTAAAAAACCAACCCAAAACCAACACACACAGCTACACAACAAAGCCCAGCTATTTACTGTGGAGTGTTTCCTAAAGGAGGCAAAAACATACAAATGCCTCATTAAAAAGATATTCCGTATCTCAGAGGAAGCATAAACAACCATACGATGTGGCAGTTTCTATAGTGACTACTTGCTTTCCTTCCAAAGCTTGCTTAGCAGTCAGACAAAACCAGAGTGACTGGCTGAGGTGTTGCGCAGTTATTTCCCCACACCCTCCTAAAAAAAATGCTGAATACACATATTTTCTACCCTTGAATTGGAAATGCCCCTCCCTGTAAAAGAGCCTTTGTTGCACGGTAGAAAGGAGGGGGAGGCTTCAGAATCAGCTCAGCAGTGATGGGAAGAGCGGAAAATTATTCAACTGGCTGAACTGGCTTCTGGCTCGTGGTCTGGCATTTCGCAGTCTCCATTGGGACCCTCCACCAGCCTGCTGTCCAGCAGACATGCCATCCCTACCCACCAGGCATCGCCACATCTCAGCATCCCTGTCCTTGAAGGTAAATCACCAGGTGTAACTCCGTGGAAAGCATTAAGGGAAGGGCAGTGTTATGCTTGGGCTTCCTGAAAACTTCTGGGCTGTCCTGTGGGGGGACACAGTTTGCAGCTACAGACCTCAGGAGAGAGATACATGCTGGTAGTCTCAAGGGGAAGAAAAGCTGCTTGTTTTTCCTTTTTTCTGCTTGAAGCTCTTTGTTCTCTCCCAGCATCTTTGCCCTACTTCTATTTGATAGGCATTTAACAGCAACACTTTTTTGCTTTGTGATATGACCATTTTATGGCAGAGCACTGAGTGAAATCACGTGCTTTGTTCTTGCTGAAGTTTTCAGCTGATTTTTGTGAATGCCTTGTTGAACAGTAATTCCTAGAGAATGGAGAGTCACAGATGGGCTAAGAAGTTAATTTTTTTCGCCTTGCGGCTGCTCCTACTGTATTAGTAATGTCCCTGTTGATGTTGTCACTCAGCACTTCAAGAGCTGCCAGACAATCCCCTGTAGCTGACTGACAAGAAGTGGGTATAAGCACTTAGTCATGGGGAAAAAAAACCCCTAACACCTCAGTGTCCAAAGAAATATGACTCACCTGTCAGTGCAGGCTGAAGTAACATTGAGTTTAACCTCATCTCTAAAGCAATACTGCTCCAAATGTGTCCTGGCCAGTTCTGAGAAAATAATTCAGTGGTGCATGATTTATTTGATTTGTTTCAGCTCTCCCTCTGCTTACAGAATGGTGGTGAGACAGTCCTGATCTCCTACCCATGAGTTTCTCAGTAAAATTTCCCCCTTCTTCCTAAACTCTGGATTTAGGGCAAACATTTTGCTTTGAAAATTCAGAACCTAAGACTGGAGGCACATTGACTAGGGCATCTATCACGCAGCATTGCTCCATTGTGTTTTGGGTTTCATGTCTTTTCTGGATGGATAATAGCTTGTGATCAAAAGCTTGGGAGATACTTCTGATCAGAGAGGCATGTACTGGATGTCAAACCTGTGAATTTAAAATTTGCTCTCTGCAGGTAGTATGGGAGTAAAATGAAATTGCATCAATAATCATGGGAAATAAGCACAAAAGGAAAGAGTGCGCTTCAAGGAACAGGCTGAGAAAAACATGTTCATACCTTCTCTAGCAGCACTTTAAAAGATAAATTGGCACACTGGCTGTGAACTGTTCTTGTGGTAGATTTATTGTTACTGAACAATGTTTTGGTGCTAAAACAGAGTACAATTATGCTGTAACTTTGGAAGGACAGTCCTGAGTTTGATGTATAAATATTCTAATAAAGAGCAAGACAAAAGCTTTGAAAAGGAAAACGGGAGGCTGAAGGGTTGGTTTTTGGCAAGAGAAGCATCATGAAAATTGTTGAAGGTCCTTAACTAATGTTTTAATTAAAGAAAAGTGGACCTTAACAGCCTTTAAATTGAGGATATTGAGTTGTGGATAAGATTATGATCTCAGTAATTAATCTTCAGTCTCATGCAGTGTTTTGCTTCTGCATCTGTGACACACCCAGCTGTTCTGTACTCACTTCACAAAGAAGCACCATAAATTAACATGGTGTCCACACATAAACAATGAAGAAAGCGTGACAAGCGGATGAAAATGGTGGTTACAGTGGTGCTTCAGAAATTAGCTGATTTTAACATGTGGCTCTGCCACAGACTTTCTCTGAGACCTTGAACAGACCCTTGAAGTCTGGGCAACATGAAGCAATCTGTGGTGGTTGGTCTCAGCTACTATACTGATGTGGCAGGGTCCAAAGTTGGGCTGGTGCAAGGCACTTTATACTGGAATGGCTTATTGCCTTCTCAGAGGGAATATGCTTTATGGGAACGAACAAAACTGTTCATGGATGGGATTCTCAGTATTTCTCAGACTTGACCTCATTTTCTTCCATGGGATCAGAATCAAGGTAATGCAAGCTGATTTGAAAATCTAGCCCTACAATGTAATTTCAGCATTACCACTGTTTTGCTAGCAACAGAAAATGCCATCTGACTCATTTCTGTGACTTCTATATTGCTGTTGTAAAGGTGTTCGAAAAAATATATATAAGTAATTTCATATGAAATTTTCCTGGTGTACTGCCTGCCAGGGTTTGTTTACAGATTGTAAATGGATGCACTAAGGAAGTCAGCCATGTGATTTATTGAAACATTCATCACCTCAGCTGATTTTGCTTGAGCACAGATGCATTTGTGAGATTTACATGCAGTCTGGAGAGAAGCCTGGAGAGACCTTGCAATTTTTTCAAGATATACAGGCAGGCTTCTTTGTAAAACAGCATGTTCATTCCAAAAATTACCTTTCTGATACACATCCAGCCTTCTCAGGAGACAAGACCAGCAGCAGACCTTGCTGCTGTGACTCACTCAACTGCTCTGTAACCCCTTGATTTCCACTACATGGGAACAAGCTGCTGCTTCAGCATTTTCTGTGCCTGTAAGGCATTGGGCTTCCCAGCTTGATTCCTCCCTGGTCTAAGCCCAAGTCCCTCTTGCACAGCGTAGTGCTCTGTCACCCACTGTTGACAAGTAGTGGACTGGGTTAGTTTTTCTCTTGCTATTTGAGCCTGGCCATGCAGATGACTAATGCAGCTATACATTCCTAACACACAGGGGAGGAGCATCAGCCAGTTTTAACTCACATCTCTCCAGATCCTGGGTTTGCTTTCTTCCACCTCAGGTAATGCCTCACCCATTGCATTTTCACATGTTCCATGCTTCATTTTGCAAGTACAAATGCTCCCTTTCAATGACAGCTCACTTGTCTCTGTGTTGCAGGGATGAGTTTTGTATCTTTAGCAAGAACTTTTTTATCAGTTGAAATCAGAAAAGTTAAAATAGGATGTTTGAACTTACTAAATGCACCTTTTCAGGATTCCTTCTGCAAATTTGTCCCTTTGCAGGGGGGAATAAGGTTGCAGCAACCTCACAGACAGGTCTGATGGGATGCAAAACAGACAGTGCTTGCTTCAGACAAGGGCAGGAAGAGGTTGCATACATGGTCTTGTCTGATGTGTATCTGGCTGGGGGAGGAGAGGGGAGAGCAGGATGCATTAAAATAGCACTTTCCTGAGCTGTAGGTGAGCACTGGGGGGTAATTACTACTTAGGTAATTCCTGTGCCATGTTGTATGGCATGAGGAGGAGCTCAGAAGCTAAGGGTCATCAAATAATAAGCTGAAGAGAGACAGGACATACACTCACTGCTATCAAAGCTCCCACCTCGTAAAAATATTACTTGTTGCAGACAATAACCTGAACAAAAATCTGAGATGCAAATGGTTCTGAGTGCAGAGGAAATATGGAACCAAAGGTTACATATTCCACTCTTCTTGCTGATGGCACTGATAGACTGTGAGATCTGTCCTTTTCCTTTCATTGAACAGAAGACAAGCATCTTTGACAGTCTTGTTTAATATCCTACCAAGGAAAAAAAGTTTCACACTCAAATTGGTGATTTCATCCTGATGAATCTGTCTGCAAGGTCACGGGTTCTCTTACAGTTCTCAGTTACCTGGGATACTCTGGCTGCGGGGGCCATGGGAGAAATAACTTTGCATGAATCCTATGGTAAAAAGCTTCAGAACTCTGATAGCTGAGGTACCCGCAGTGAAACCTCATCTCCACGAGTTGGAGATAGATCCACACTCTGTAATAAATGCTGCATGGGATGAAATTTCCATGACCAGCTGTCCATGTTAAAACAGCCAGCAACAGGTCCCATGCAGCAATGTGTCTTAAAATGATTTGTTGTGATTGGATGTCCATGGTAGTGATTTTTTAGTGAAAAATGTGCAGGAAGAGAACAAAAATCAAAATGGCATTCTGTTGTTCTTAATGTTTGAAGGATGTTTGCAAGAAAAAAAATCCTTCATGGGAATTAAATTAGAAAACACTGATATGCATAATTAACTTTTAACACTCAGTCCTAATCAAAAGGGCAATGCTAAAGAAGATTGGGCAAGCGATAGATGCAGTCTTGTTTAGCACACCTCAATTTTATTAAGGCAATGAGATGCCTGGTAATTCTGAATGCTCTGTCAACACTATTTGGATTAACTTGCATACCCTAGCCCTCTTCTTGCCCCTGTAGCTGTGCCCATTTCAGAGTGTGGATACTGCTGCCATGGGAAGAAGCGATTCTGGCAGGTGCTCCGAGGACTTGGTTTGTGACGGTTCCTTCGGTGTGGTAGATGTCCTGCTTCCCTCTGAGGAGGAGGGTAGGAAGTGAAGAGGGGGTGGGGAGGCAGTAAAAACCCTCTTCTGTTGGGATAGCAAGAGTTATTGATTCTTGAGAATATTGCATTTCACTGTGATCTGCCTTTTCCAGTTAATGCAACTTGAATCTGAACCGGGAAAATTTATGATGCCTTTTTAGATCAATGCAAGCCTGCCCAGAAGCATATTCTTTATGCAGTGACCAAAAAAGGGAGAGAAGACAAGGTTAGGTATTTCAGCTGCAGAGCAAGGCACAATAAATATGCTTTGGAGAAGCAGCCTGCTTTTGCTAAGAGGTGTTCCAGCTGTTTGAGATTCCAAAAAGAGATCACAAGACATGCCCCAGCCTATGTGTAATCTCTAACTGCAGACAAAATTTTCAAGCAAAGACAGAGTTGAAATAACAACCTTTTAATAAACAAACAAACGAAGCATCTAATCTCTTTAATTTAGTTCCAGAAGAAGTTTTCTAAGAGAAATTTGTTTTCTAAGAGAAGAAAAGCATTGGCCCTAATAGCACAGCTGAGTTCTGAGGATGAATTTTCTACACAAACATGCAGTATACCCATTTTAGAAGTCCTGTCTGCTACTGAGATCTCAATTCTTCTTGGCCAATGGGACAGTCCAGGTTTCTACCAGGCTTGCCTTCATCCTTGAGGCTGCAACTCAGGATCTGAAAGGTAAGATTACATGTCCCTTTAAGGCAAGTTATATCATAATTGTCTTTTATGTTTTGGGTGGTTGGGGTTTTGGGGGGAGGAGGGTGTGTTTAGGTCAGACCATTGCCTGGCCTCAGATAGCTTGCTGAGACAGATGAGAACTCATATCAAAAGCTAAAAGAGTTCTCCATGTGTTTTTAGTTCAATTCTTTTATTTCAACAGGGTGCCATATTACAGCCATAAAAATAAATGCCCTGTAACAGGAAATACCGCAGCATAGGAATAGCGATCACATATGGTAACCCTCCATGATATCTTATACCAGATGGAGTTGTCTGAACAATGGTGTCTGATCAACAAATGGTTGAGCAGTGCTCTCTCTTACTTTTCATTTTTTTTACCTCTTCCTTTCACAGCCACCTAAATTTGACTCTCTCTTATCAACAGTATAGAATCAAGGGACACCACCCCCACATTCCTCACTCTCCACACCACAGCTTAACCTTGATTGCTTTGGGCCTCCAATAAACTCTGGCAAACATGAATGGCATGTTTTACTAGGGTACAATCTCAGTTGCATGGACCATATATAAATACCACTGTCAACCTCTACAGTATGGTTCTTGGTTTTTTTCCTTTTTTTTTTTTTCCAGAAATATGTCTCAAACATACCAATTACAGCACCTCAAAGCCTTCCCACTCCAAAACTTCAAGCTTGGTAAAGATGCTATTGTTCTGAGCAGTGTCAAGGTGTGGTGGAACTCTACGAGTTGTCAATACTTGGCATACAACTAGCAGAAAAGCCTACGCATTAATTAAGTAGCCGGGTAAATAAGGGAAAGTATGTGCCACTGACATCCTTTCCCATTTTTCATGTTTATACTCCTTGCCACTCTGAACACTGTGCACATATAAGGGAAGTCACCATGAGGTATTCTGTTTGCACCCAGAGGAGCTAAGATAACCCATCTGTGGCCTGTTTTGGGGACAACAGCACATGGCCCTGCCACTACAGACTTCCAGAGCATTACCAGAGGTGGTAGGGGGCAGCAGGCAGGAGATTGGTTTATCCTGTGATTGCCCTCCACAAATTACTTAATTCAGTGTTAGCTTCCACCTAAAACTCTGGAGAACTGTGCAGTCTTCTAAGTGGCACACTGAGGTAGAACTTTGTTAGTTTCAAGTCTAAAAGGGTTTTATCTGGGAAATATCTGCAGCAGCAGCATGTATATGCAAGCAGTCTCATAACCATCCCACCCTCCTCCTGGTAAGCGTGACAAACCCTTCCCCTTGTCTGGGGTTCTGGTGCAGAGCTCACCCTGATCCATTCTGAACACAACACACACACATTTCTAAGAGAGCAACCTGTAGGTTGCTGGGAAATAATACAGATGTAAGATCCCGAGGGGCTGTCTTTTTGCCTGTTTTGTAACATGTGATGTCCCAGCACTATGGTCTGGTCTTTGCTGCCAAACACTGCCAAGTTCTGGAACTCAGGCAGTCCCCGTCCTGTTTCTGAAATGCTTCATGTAAGCACCTAGGGTCCAATGGAGAGGACTGTTTGTTTCATGAGCACTAAAGATCTGAAGAAAAGGACAGAAATGCTTTTAAAAGACTGGAAAGTCAACAAAGAAGTATCAAGATGTTCATTCCCAACAGGCTTTTGTTTTTCTTTTGGTGAGTGTTTGAAATGTTCTTGGTCTTCCAAAGGAAAGATAGGGTCCTCCAGAATAAACTTCTAATCTTAGGCTATTTATGGTTTTCCATCATTGCTTTCCCCATACAGCTGCAGTGGATTGCAGAACATTTCACAGATGCTAAGCCCCTGTGACTCAGGCCTTTCTCCTGACAGTCTGCAGACAAATGTGTTCCTTTTCAATAAAGGTCATAAGTTAAAGGGAAGCAGGAGAGCTATAAAATGAAAGCGTATGCTATCTAAAACACTGTGATAGAAACAATATAGAGCAGATACTGGTAATGCAATGTAAACATTGGATGCAAGCCCAGTTACAGAGCTAGAAAAGCATCATTTCAGCCAGTAAAACCCTGAAAGACTAACTGGAACTACAGGAAAGAGTTTTAAGCTTGTCAATCTCTGCTTTGCCCTGATGGTTTGAAATTGCATCAGCAGGGGTTCTTGTTTAGGAAGGACATCTTTCATCTCTATGCTGCCAGGGACAGTGAAAGGCATCACACAGTTGTTTTTTTCCTATAGCCCCTTTGAACAGTGGGGCAAATCGGAAAGGAAGATGTAACAAGGACCTTTGTGAGAGTAATGGTGAAATGATGTGAGATAATGGGCCGTGAGCTGGAAATTATCTTGCAGGCCACTCTCTGCAGAGCCAGACCTGCTTTTGTTTGTTGCTGCTTTGTGCTAGAGAGACATTCTCCTGTGGCATTGGCGAGGCCACACCTCGAGTACTGCATTCAGTTTTGGGCCCCTCACTACAAGAAAGACATCGAGGCCCTGGAGTGTGTCCAGAGATGGGGAACCAGGCTGGTGAAGGGGCTGAAGGACGAGACTTATGAGAAGCGTCTGAGGGAATTGGGCTTGTTTAGCCTGGAGAAGAGGAGGCTGAGGGGAGACCACTTCACTGTCTACAGTTACCTGAAAGGAAGCTGTAGAGAGGTGGGTGTTGGTCTCTTTGCCTAAGTGACAGGTGATAGGACAAGGGGGAATGGGCTCAAGCTGCACCAGGATAGGCTCAGGTTAGACATTAGGAAACAATTCTTCATTGAAAGGGTTGTCAAGCATTGGAACTGGCTGCACAGGGAGGTGGTGGCTGAGTCACCATCCCTGGATGTACTCAAAAGACAGGTAAATGAGGTGCTAAGGGATATGGTTGGACTCAATGATCTCAAACATCTTTTCAAACCTGTGATTCTGTCAGTGTGTGTGTGTGTGTGTGTGACCTGCCCAGGAGCAGCCCACTGATGACAACAGAAAGTCCCTGGTGGAGATCCTGGTTAGTGGTCCTCATGTTTGATCTAGAGGATATTTGCTTCTCAGTAAAAGTTACACACTAGGATGTGAGTATCTGGACTTAGTTGCAAAAATTCAGTGTAGAATTATTAATTGTCATTGCTTGTAAAACAATGTTAGCAAATTTTCAATTTTATCTGTCTAAAAGAATGGAAATTGTGTCTGCTGCATTTCACTTGGGATTAGCAACACTTTGTGCTTTCATCCAAAATAAATCTGAAATAGCTTCACTCTCTTGATGCTGAAATGATTGCCCAGCAAGATTCAAACTGATATTTGTGTTCCTGTGCACATGTGCTGAACCTTCCTTTATTTGTGCTTTCAGGATTACTGTTTCTGTATATGTGCAAAGGCCAGCTAAGAAGTATCTACCAATGAATGTATGAATTTGAATGAATAAATACCCACTTGACTTGCAAAAATACATGCTTGTGTGTTTCGCATATAGCTTTAGAGGCCAGATTTAAAACTAGTACTGAAAATAGAACCTTAAAGTAGACAGAAGTGGCAAGAAGCTGGAGGCAACTTGATGTGATGACAACGGACTTCAAAGTTGTTGTAAAGCATTGTCTATAGTGCCAAAGTTGGCTTGCATAAGGGTAAGTGATAGCAAAAACGGTGATTTGCTGGATAATGAATTTCAAGTTTTTAATGCTGTGTCACTTGTGGAATATACTATACATGGCCAAAGGGCGTTGATGTGAACAGTGATTAAACCTTATAACCTTTTAAGCAAATTCAGTATTAGAGATGCAATGTGCCAGATCTGACACTGAGTATTATGCTAATCTCCCACTGACTTCTGTGCAGTTCCCCCTTCACGGTGATGGCAAATGGCCAAGGGCTGTGAGGTAAGTGGCAAGATCCCAAAAATATTTCAAATGGAAAAATAGAAGTTTGTTATCAAGCAAGTTTAGGCACGTTAGGAGTCAAATCCTGCTACTATCTTTGAATGGGTCTTTGTGTGGAATACTCTAGGGAGTACTTCAGTTTTAAGACTGCACCGCAATGGAAAGCTAACAAACCTGTGTGTCTCCAAACATTCTGATGTATGACACTAAATACCTTGATGGATACAGAGTCCAGAACATCAAAAGTTAAGGATGGTGCTTTTGAAATGAGAGGGGGAAGTATCTAAGAAAATTTTAGAGTTCAGGGCAGGCAAGAGGACTCACCTCCTTGTCACCACATTCAGTCAGTGTAGGAGAACTACCTGGACAGTGTCTGCTCATTACTTCACATTACTTCATTAATTTGATTTTGCAGCTTGTCCTGAAATGCTATTTATCTGTTGATTTTGTATCATGAAAGCAGGGCCTCAATTGCTCTGATTAGCTGACTTTGTAGAGCTCAGGTGCTTCTCTCACGCAGTGTGCTAGGGTGGAGAGTATTGTTTCATTACAGATCCACCATGACTTGCAGTTTCCTGTTTTCTTGCCTTGCTCCCGGATGCTGTGTTGCTGATTATTGAAATGCCCTCTTATTAGGAAATGTCTTCTTGTGTTGAGCAAGCAGACATCAGCTTTATTAAACATAATTTCCTCTACAAATTTTGGCAATTAGAAAGTCATTAGAAAGCACAGACAGCAAAAAAGTAAGTTGAAAAGCTCATTTAGAAAAGTGGGAAGGTTAAAATAATAATTTTAAAATGAGAAGAGGTTTGATCAATTTGGAAAGTCCTCGATCTGTCACAAATATTTTTGTGCTCACATTCTCCCTGCTGTAAGCATGAAAAGTAACAGAGGGTGGTTTGAAATGACAGTGTAGACAGTATCTAAGGCATAAAAAAATCTGGATGTTCAGTTAGGAAGGTGAATTTAAAAGCGGAAGAAAGTGGCATGGAGAGGATACAAAAGACAGATTGAACAAAGTAAAAATCAAGTACTGCAAGACAGAAGAAAGCACCAGAAATGGGGAAGGCAGCATTTACAAAACTAAGCCCAAGACTTTTCTGCAGGCAGAGGCCATCTAGGAGGTGTAGAGAAGTGTGTCTCTTGATCTATCAAAGTGGTCACTTATGTATTTATAGGCAAGTGACAGATTCAGCATCTCTCCTTTTGTTAAGTGGTGAGCAAGGAGACCAACACCTAACACTTGTCCAAAATCCACATGGGCCTGTGCAGGTATTATGTCTCCTGTAGTCTTGAATCCTTGGATCTTGTTTTTTATATTTCTTACTCTAGCTTTTAGAGGAGATTTTTTGGGAGTATGGAGGAATACCTTGGGGAAAACATAGTGTCAGGGGCAGGGCATCCTTGATTGCTTATAGCTGAGAAAACCTGGAAGCAGTATGTTTGTGGCCTTACGTTTGTAGGAGCCTTGTGAAGCCAAAAGGGTTCTGTGGAGTATAAATTAGCAGTCAGAAACATAGACAGGACGGCAGGGAGAAACCTAATGAAATTCAACAAGTGCAAGTGTAAAGTCTTGCACCTGGGGAGGAATAACCACATGTATCAGTACAGGCTGGGGGATGACCTGTTGGAAAAGAGCTTTGTGGAGAAGGACCTGGGGGTCCTGGTAGATGACAGGTTGGCTATGAGTCAGTAGTGTGCCCTGGTAGCTAAGAGAGCCAATGGGATCCTGGGGTGCATCAGGAGGAGTGTGGCCAGCAGGTCGAAGGAAGTGATCCTCCCCCTCTACTCTGCCCTGGTCAGGCCCCACCTGGATATTGTGTCCAGTTCTGGGCTCCCTGGTATAAAAAGGACAGGCATCTCCTGGAGAGAGTCCAGAGAAGGGCTACAAAGATGATTAAGGGCCTGGAACATCTACCCTACAAGGAAAGGCTGAGAGAGCTGGGTCTGTTCAGCCTGGAGAAAAGAAGACTTAGGGGGGACCTAATTAGTGTTTATAAATATCTTAGACATGGGTTGCAGGGGGAATTGGCCAGCCCCTTTTCTTTGGTCTGTGGGGACAGGACAAGGGGTAATGGCTGCAAATTGGAGCACAGGAAGTTCCGCACCAACATGCGGAAGAACTTTTTCACAGTGAGGGTTACGGAGCAGTGGAATAGGCTGCCCAGGGAGGTGGTGGAGTCTCCTTCTCTGGAGATATTCAAATAGTCTCATCTGGATGCCTATCTATGTAATATGAGATAGGGAGCCTGCTTTGGCAGGGGGGTTGGACCCGATGATCTCTTGAGGTCCCTTCCAACCCCTAAGATTCTGTGACTCTCTGATTTCTGAAATGTAATAATAAATATATGGGGCCTGAACTGTTCAGTTCTATGTTTTGCTTTTGAAACTCATAGCAAAACATCATGTTTTCTCACAAAAACCCTAAAGCTAAGAGAGTGCTAATGGAGATCTGGGGTACGATGCACTCTTGAAGTCAATTAACTTCCAGTGCAAATCATCCCATGCAATTGAAAGAAAACCTGGTTACTGCACTTGGTATCTACAGGGCTGCGACACCATGGTATGCCTACAATCCTTCCTGCTCATTCATATTTCAGAGCTTAGAGTATGCTTGGAAGAGAACAGTCTTTTCAAAAGCTCAACAGGGATGATTAAGACATGTGGGTGGGAGAGGGGGAGCTGGCTCTTCAGGATAGGAAATGCCCTTTCCTCTGTAAGCCAGCAAGTCCAAGGAGATGTGGGTTCAGCTCCTGTACGGAGAGCACTTCGAGTCCACATATGAAATCTTCAAACAGGAGCTATAGCTGTAAGAGTAGAAGTTAAATCATCTGCTGCAATTTTAGTTACTGCTTTATTTTAAGCAGCTACTTGCAAATACAGTTTTGAGAGAGGTTAGGCGACATGTTTGTTTCCTTCTGACATAAAGCTGAACAAGCAACTTATGCAGGAATATATATCAAAACTTGTTAATTTTCCATTAATTTTGCTTAAAGGGACTTTTCCCTTTATGGGGAAACAAGGCGTTTATTATAATAGTTAATGTGTTGAAACCTGCATTTGGATTTCTGCCACTGCCTTTCTCTCATGAATGTCCAGGTATAGACTTCTAAAGTATCTGAAGGAATGTTCATTCTGTGGAGCTTGAGTGTGTAGACATGGTATAGAGGGAAATACGTTTATGTGTGTGTGTATTCGTGCATGTGTGCAGAGATATCACATGCATGTAGATAAATGTATTAGTCTCTATACATATCATGCAACATTTTATACATATTTAAAGAACCACAGTGCAAGTGTCTATTTTTGGCATGACTAAAATGCAGCCATTGTGATGGGGCAGAAGCAGGACAATGCACAAACTGCTGCAGAGGGAAACAGCCATTTCAGCCAAATGGATCAGGCAAATTCTCACTCTTTTGTGAAACCCAGCGCTATCTTGAACACGCAAGTAATGAGGAGGCAGGTGGTGAGCTAAACTGTGTACAGCTAATCTACTAGAATACATGCTCAGGTTATCCCTGTTTTATGCTCCTCCTCACGCATCTGTTTGTTTGGGGCAATTTGTTTAATTCTATTGTTGCTGGAAATAGAATTACCTTGAATACTGCATAGTTCATGCTTTTATAGGAAGAGCCAGGATTGAGCCAGAGAAGGACATTTTAGTTTGTCTGAAGTAATCACTGTCATCTCCTTTCAGATTTCTGCAGCACCCAGCACCAAACTGTTTGGTCTGGATTTGGGCTAGAAGGTAATAATGTAACACAAATGAATAATGATAAAGTATTCCTGGGTGTCGATGAAACAAAGCCATTGTAGATGAAATAAAAAATTAGAAAAAACCCAAGATTTTCCAAGGAATACATATACTGGAGTATAGTGGAGTAAGGGCTTGTGACATCAGTGTTAGCATGTCTTTGCTCTATATGGCATAATGTGCTTGGTTTTTTGCATAAGGAAGCTGTATCTTCTTTATACTAGCAGACTTTCTTGAAAACCGGGGAATTACAAGGTTTATGAATTCAGTATGTCTATGAAAATAGGCTGAACTTCACTGGGAATTTTTATTCCCAGCCCCTTTGTAGTGCTTTTGGGGATGAATTCTCTGCTGCATCTGAGCTTTGCCAGGATGTTGGGTGGGCAGCATCCCCACACCCAGTGAGAGCTGAGCAGGGTCCAGCATTATGCCCTAAAAAAATTCAGGAAAGCACTGCCAAGTGCTGAAACTTTCAAACTTTCCACTGTCCCCTCTGTTTGTGCATCCAGGATGCTCACAGTACATCAAGCATCACTTGATACTCATGTCCAATAGTCTATTGTTGCCACGGATGGAGCCTCAGTAGGAAATATGTCAGGCAAGAAAGGCTATTGTCCAGCCTGGCTGCAGCTGAGGGATGAATACAAGTGGGATAGGCAGGGGGCTGAGACCACTGGGGTCTCATGTGCTCATGAACATATGTGAGGCTAGTGTGCATGAGTGTATGGTAACACAGATCGTGTTTCCATACCTCTTCCTCCTAATCCTGTAGAACAAAGGACACGCCGGTCTTCAGGCACATGGCCAGTCAGAGGGTGGGGAAACCAGGGTATCCTTGGAAGGCTGTGGAATAAAATGTGTCTAATACAGAAGATCAGTGTGCAGGGGAAAAAACCTGCATATTGCTATTTTTCTTATCCATAGGACCAGACTGCAACTATCATAGGTTGGCATACTGTATATAAGATCAAGGCAAATGAGCTCTGATTTTTTTTTGCTGTTGCTATTAATGAGATGGTTTCTGGGAGTTGATCAAACTGTATATAAAAGGCTGGCACACATTTCATTTTGATATGCTATCCTATTCTATATTTACAGTAGCTTCACATACAGCAGGCACGATTCTGATCTCATTTCTATCAGTACAAATCCAGAATAGCTTTCCTGGCTTTGATGTCAACACATGGCAATGAGAACCTGACAGTGCAGTGTGCTCATTTATTTACCAGCTGTCACCTATTAATTGCTGGTCACATGCTCCTAAAATACTGCTTAACCTTAAGTGCAGCAGGGCCACCCAAGTAAACCCTGTGGCCTTGGGCCCAGGCTTTGCACATGTGCGATATCATGTACGTGCCATGGTACCTCTGATGGGACCTCTGCGCCTAATCACAGTCACCCTGTGAGCTTCTTGGGGAGAGCTGTTTCTGGGTAGCACATCAGGCTGATCATCGGCCCTGCCTGCTATGGGCAATGCAAGTATCACCACAGCAAAAGCTAGGTGTTTGTTCTAGGGCAACCTTTCAAACAATTTGTTGCTTTTTTCTTTTTTTTTCCAGGGGGATATACTTGGAGATGAGATGATACTGTGCAGAAACAGTTCTTTACCAAAGAAGAAGAGATTTTAACACAACAGAGAGCTAAATGCATGTTGTCTTACCTGATGTTTCAAAAGGCTGTTCTTGGCTTAAGCGCCTTAAATTTTGAAGAGCAAGGATCAGTCCGCTCTTTAGAAATCTCTACATCACTTTCAGAGCCCTCAAGACCCCCTTTTTAACAATCCTGGCAGATGGGTTTTCTCTGCCCTGTATCCGATAATCTGCTGAACCACTTCTGGCATCAAAATATAGTCTCAGAATAACATCACAAAGAGGAAACTCTGCACTATTTCTTATTTCATGAATAAGGATTTGACAAGCAGCATAAATGTTAGGATCAAATACAGCACATCATGATTCCTCCATGAATTTTCTGACCTGACTGCTAGTAAACTTCGTCTGTGTGCACAATTAACTAATGTCTGTTCAAGGAATGGGAGTAATAAATTAGTATAGATCGCTGCAACAACTTTTGAAAGCAGTGTCAGGTCTCACACTGATGCGATTGGCTCTGGACAGTGAGACAGTGGCAATGTTTTTTCTGACAGAAGAAAGACTGCTTTGTAGTTCTGCTCCTGGTGTTTCTGGTGCATCCAAACACCCGCCAGCCTCCTCTTGCATCCACTGAAAGTCAAGTTCTTGGCACGTAAGTGAATAAAAAAATCAGGCCAGTAGCTTGGAACCCAAATGTTTAATTGATTTTTTATTACTTTAATCCAGAATCAGGGCACAGAAGCTGTAGCTGCTGAATCAGTGTGTCACTACTGTGATATAAGCATATGTGCCTATGCTCGAAGGAAAGCATCACTCCTTTGTAGGTTTTATTCCTATTTAGTTGTAGCATTAAAAAAAACCCTATTTTTTATCACCCATGCATTAAATACGAAAGGTAATACTATTTATTGGTAAAACACAATATGAATTTCCATTTTGACTGCTAAAGGATATCTCTTATTTATAGGAAGATCTCTGTATGCATCTAACTTTTTTTGCTATTTCATTCCCAGCATTGCCAGCTAAGGCAGGGATGAGAACCCCAGTGAAATTAAGATGTCTTGTGTTTCAGCAAATTAAGTGAAAGTCTTTACTACATTGGAACTGAATAATGAATCATACCATCGAAGACTGTGTGAATGGGCTACTTTTGAATGACAGAAAGCAAAGTCCATACGGTTAAGATTAAAGAAATAAGAAAAAAAGCATGAATAATAAAGTCTCATCGTGATTCAAAGTTGTAATTAAAAATGAACAAGTAGTGAGCCTTCACCACATCTCTGAACTATTTGTTGTGTGAATTGACACACATACCAGTTCCAGTATATATATGCGAGGAAGAGCTGAATGACATGCAAAAGTGCAAGTAAAATGACACTGTGAAAGCTGGGATTCTATCTTAAAAGGGAAGAAAAAAAGGGACCTATAAAAGCAGGAGTATGGAAGTGTGCCTTTCCTGAACCTTAGATCATAAGCTCTTGACTGCAGGTTATAAAAATCAAAATTGCAAGGAGTGACATGCCACAACCATAAGATATCCCATCAACAGCCTCCTGGGATATCATTAAACTGATTGAGAATAAGATCAAAATGGACTGGATATTCATTTTCAGAGTTATGCTGTTGACATCCATCCAAGAGCTCCAGCATCACCCAGGTTGCAAATTAAAGGGGAGCTGTCAAACAATATCTCATGGAACCTTAGACCATTGTTGTGCATTAAAAGCCTATACTTACACAAACTCAACTTTATGCCACTTTAATTTTTTCAAATATTGAAGGCTATTGTGCGCACATATCAAGCATGCAGACAGCCATAAACCATATTTTAGCTCAGCCATCACCAACGGAACCCATTACATTTTTGTTTCAGTGGGAGAGAGGGAATAATGAATATCATTGGTTGCAGTGAAGGCAAAATTATACCAATGGCATATGCCTCTTGTTTGGTAAAAGCAGTCCTGGGAAATGAAGGAATGGAATATTTCCTCTATATTTAAGTTGCTGCTACAATACAAAGTCTATGTTATATAAATATATTAGCAACAAAAGGAGGACTGAAGACAATCTTCATCCTTTATTGGATGCTGGGGGGCAACACAGTTGCAAAGAATGAGGAAAAATCTGAGGTGCCTAATGTGTTCTTTGCCTTAGTTTTCAGCAGTAGGACCAGTTGTTCTTGGGGTACCCAGCCCCCTGAACTGTATGACAGAGATGGAGAGCAGAATGAAGCTTCTAAGGTACAAGCAGAAATGGTTAGTGACATGCTGCATCATTTGGACATACAAGTGATGTATGTCTGCCCCATCTGTGGGGCCAGATGGGATCCATTCAAAGGTGATGTGTGCTTACCATGACACTTTCTCTCTTTTCTCAGCAGTTCTGGCTAATTGAGGAGGTCCAGATGACTGGAGGTTAGCAAATGTGATGCCCCATCTATGAGAAAGGCTGGAAGGATGATTCAGGGACCTACAGGCCTGTCAGTCTGAAGTCAGTGCTGGGAAAGTCATGGAGCAGATCATCTTGAGTTCCATCATGCAGCATGTACAGGACACACAAACAACCTGGCCCAGTTAGCATGGGTTGATGAAAGGCAGGTTCTGCTTGATAAACATAATTTCCTTCTATGAAAATGTGACCTGGTTCGTGAATGTTGTGTACCTGGACTTAAGTAAAAGGCTTTGACACCATTTCCCACAGCTTTCTCTTAGAGAAACTGACTGCTCATGGTGTGGGAAGACCTATGCTTCACTGGGTAAAAAACTGGAATGGAGTCAAATCCACCTGATCACAAGTGGTGTTCTCCAGGGCTCGGTATTAGCACAAGATCTCTTTAATATCTTTGACACTGATCTGGATGATCAGATTGAGTGCACCCTCAGCAAGTTTGCAGACAACACTAAGTTCTGCGACAATGTTGGTCTGCTTGAGGGTAGGAAGATTCTACAAAGGGGTCTGAACCAGCTGGCTGGATGGGCTGAGGCCAACTGTGTGAGGCATAACAAGGCTGAGGGCTGGGTCCTGTGCTTGAGTCACAACAACCCCATGCAACACACAGGAAGAGTGACTGGAAAGCTGCTCAGTGGAAAATGACCCAGGGCTATTGGTTGACCACCATCTGAACATGAGCCAGCTGTGTGCCCAGGTGGCCAAGAAGGCCAACAGCATCCTGACTTGTATCAGAAATGGTGTGGACAGCAGGACTAGAGAAGTAATCAACCCCCTGTACTCAGCACTGGTGAGGCTGTGCTTTGAGTACTGTGTTCAGCTTTGGGCCTCTCACTACAGGAAAGACATTGAGGTGCTGGAGCATGTCCAAAGAAGGGCAGTGAAGCTGGTGAAGGGTCTAGAGCACAAGCCTTATGAGGAGCAGCTGAGGCAACTGGGGTTGTTTATCCTGGAGAAAAGGAGGTTGAGGGGAGACCTTACTGTTCTCTACAACTGTCTGAAAGGAGGTTGTAGCCAGATGGGTGTTACTCTCTTCATCCAAATAACAAGCAAAAAGACAAGAGGGAATATTCTCCAGTTGTGCCAGGGGAGGTTTAGATTGGGGATTAGGAAAAAAATTTCCTCACTGGCAGGGTTGTCAGGGAAGTGGTTGAGTTGCCGGCCCTGGAGGTATTTAAAAGTCGTGCAGATGTGGCACTTAGGGGCATGGCTTAGTGGTTGACTTGGCAGTATAAGGTTCATGGTTGGACTCAATCTTAAATGTCTTTTCCTATAGAAACAATTGTATAATTCTATGTATTTTCCAGTTTCAGATTCCAGCAGTGAGACTACTGAATGACCATTCTGGTTATCATATGTCCCGATTACCAAACACAAGTGATTATAAAGGCATGCATTTGGTATCAGTCTGGAAAATAGAAGTGGACAAACATCCATTTGAAATAATACAGATACCACTCTGGTCATTTATCTCATTAAAAAAATTCAGTTAATGTCCCTTTGCAATGTCCCTACCAAGTCATTCTCATTTAAGGCAAAATAATTCTATTGATCACCATAGCATTGCTTTTATTTTCACTAATAGATCTGGGGATAGCTCTGGCCCTCATCTATAGCTGTATTTACCGAAGCCTGCAAGAACTATTTCAGAAACTCAAAACTGTTATTTGACTAAACTAAATTCTTGGACAAAGATTTCTTCATCAAAGGTGTTGCTATGCTTTGATTAGGAAAAAAAAATAAGGCCCAGTAACTGAAACAACCCAGGATGAGAGACCAGATTAAAGATACTATTCATTCTTTTTTGGGGATAAAAGTCTTCATAATAATACCAAAAAAAGAGGTTGTATGGTTCTTATTTCATGTTTGTTCTTATTCTCCTGTTCATATTGGCAGACTTTGACCCTTAGTTATCCATTAAATTAAGAGCCTATAGGAGCATTGCCAAAGAAAGATACTTGGTTCCAAATGGATAGGACATTCCTAAGTAAAGTAATTTGAAGTTTTATGTACTTACTTATTTTGGGGGTGCATAGATTTGAGTTGGAGGATTGCATGTAATCCACTACTTTGTTTGGAATACTATTTATTGCTGCTTAGTAGCATAACATAGAATCACAGAATAGTTTGGATTGGAAGGGACCTTAAAGACCATCTAGTCCCAACTACCCTGCCATGGGCAGGGACACTATCACTAGACCAGGTTGCCTAAAGCCCCATCCAACCTGGCCTTAAACACTTCTGGAGAGGGGGCAGCCACAGCTTCTCTTGGCAACCTGTTCCAGTGTCTCACCTCTCTCATAGTCAAGAATTTCTTCCACGTATCTAATCTAAATCTAGTTTCTTTCAGTTTAAACCCATTAACCCTTGTCCTATCACACCTTGCCCTTAGAAACAGTCTATTTACAGCTTTTCTGTAGGCCCTCTTTAGGTACTGGAAAACTGCAATAAGGCCTCCCCAGAGCCTTCTCTTCTCCAGGCTGAAGAAGCCCCACTATCTCAGGCTGCCTTCATGAGAGAGGGTCTCCAGCCCTCTCATCATCTTTGTGCCCCTTCTCTGGACTCACTCCAACAGGTTCATGTCTTGTGACTGCAACCCCAGAGCTGGATGCAGGGTGTCCGTGAGCAGAGTAGAGGGGGAGATTCACCTCCCCTGACCTTCTGGTCACACTGGTTTTGATACGGCCCAAGATATGGTTGGCTTTCTGGGTGGCAAATTCACATTGCCAGATCATCCACCAACATCCTGAAGTCCTCATCAGAGCTGCTCACAGTCCATTCTCCACCCAGCTTGTAGTTGTGCTTGTGTTTGTTTCGCCAATGCACTTTCACTTGGCCTTATTGAACTTCATGAGATTTGCACTGACTCACCTGTTAAGCCTGTCAAGGTCCCCCTGCATGGTATGCAATGTCAAAGCTGTGCAGTGCCTCACATTCCATCATGGAGCTGTTCCATTTGAAGTAGCCCAGCACTGTACAGGCTGTGAGCTTCATCATGGAGAAATTATAATGATTCTTTTGGTGCTGGCAGCAATAAACTAAATAGAGTGATTCTGACTAAAAGCATGTGTGAGCTGTGAGGATGCATAATACTGGGTTTCATGGGATAACATAACAATGTTGGACTGGAATTTTTAATGCAACTGAGGACTGTTGAAAATTGGAGATTAAAATCATAGAATCATAGAATAGTCTAGGTTGGAAAGGATACCAAGGATCATGGAGCTCCAAACCCTGCCACAGGCAGGGCCACCAACCTCAGGCCTGGAGCTACACAAGGTTGCCCAGGGCCCCATCCAACCTGGCCTTGAACACTTCCAGGGACGGGGCATCCACCACTTCTCTGGGCAGCCTGTTCCAGGACCTCACCACTCTTTCCGTTAAAAAACTTCCCCCTAATATTCAATCTAAACCTTCCCTCCTTCAGCTTTAAACCATTCCCCCTTGTCCTGCCATTGTCCACCCTTTTAAAAAGTTGAATCCCCTCCTGTATATATGCTCCCTTCAGGTACTGGAAGGCTGCAATGAGGTCCCCCTACAGCCTTCTCTAGCCTGAACAAGCCCAGCTCCCTCAGACTCTCTTCGTAGGGGAGGTGCTCCAGCCCTCTAATCATCTTTGTGGTCCTATTCTGATTCCTCTCCAACAGTTCTACATCTTTCTTGTATTGTAGGCCCCAGATCTGGACACAGTACTCCAGATGGAGCCTCACAAGGGCAGAGCAGAGAGGAACAATCACCTTCCTGCCTCTGCTGGCCACCCCTCTTAAGTTTCTCATCTAAGAGAATCCCCAGGTCCTTCTCAGCAGGGCTACTCTCAAGGAGCTCTTCTCCCAGTCTGTATCCATGTCTGGGATTCTTCCAGCCGAAGTGCAACAACTTACACTTGGCAGTGTTGAACCTCATTAGGTTCACCCGGGCCCACCTTTCCAGCCTGTCAAGATACCTCTGGATAGCTTCCTTTCCTTCTAGGGTGTCGACCACACCACTCAGCTTGGTGCCATCCGCAAACTTGCTGAGGGTGTGTTCAATTCCATCATAGATGTCATTGATAAAGATGTTAAAGAGCACCGGACCCAAGACAGACCCCTGGGGGACACCGCTTGTCACCGGCCTCCACCTGGACATAGACCCATTGACCACCACCCTTTGGTTACAGTCTGTTAACCAGTTTCTTATCCACTGGATGGTCCACCCATCAAATCCACATCTCTCCAGTTTAGAGATAAGGATGTGGTGGGGGACTGTGTCAAAGGCCTTGCACAAGTCCAGGTAGATGACATCGGTCACCTTCCCTTTATTTACCGATGCTGTTACTCCATCATAGAAAGTCACCAGATTGGTAAGGCACGACCTTCCCTTGGTGAAGCCGTGCTGGCTGTCCCGGATCACACGCTCATCCCTCATGTGCTCCAACATGTCATCCAGGAGGATCTGTTCCATGATCTTCCCAGGCACAGAGGTGAGGCTCACCGGCCTGTAATTCCCTGGGTCTTCCTTGCTCCCTCTCTTATAAATGGGAGTGACATGACCTTTTTTCCAGTCCCCAGGGACCTCTCCTGACAGCCATGACTTTTCAAATATGATGGAGAGCAGCTCAGCAACCACATCAGCCAGCTCCTTCAGAATCCTGGGATGCATGTCATCTGGTCTCATAGACTTGTAGACATTCAGTCTCATGAGGCGGTCTTGGACTTGCTCTGCTCTTACAGTGTGGGGAGGGATTACTGCCCCAGTTCCCACCTAGAGGTCCAGGGATGCAAGGTTCTGGGATTTGAGAATTATGAGAATCCTGGCTGCAAGAGAAGACTGAGGCAAAGAACTCATTCAGTACCTCAGCCTTTTCCTCATCAGTTGCAGCCAGTTCTCCTTTCTCACTTACCAAGAGGCGTACGTTCTCTTTGACCTGTCTCTTCTGGCCAATGTACCTGTAAAATCCCTTCTTGTTGTTTTTAACATCCCTTGCCAAGTTCAGTTCCATCTGCGCCTTGGCTTTCCTGATCTCATCTCTGCAAGTCCAAACAGCATCCCCGTATTCCTTCCAGGCAACACACCCTTGTTTCCAGAGCTTGTATTTGGCTTCCTTTTCCCTCGGTTTGGCCAGCAGGTCCTTGCCTAGCCATACTGGCCTCCTGCCCCTCCTGCCCACTTTCTTATTCAGAGGGACAGAGAGCCCTTAAGAGCTCAGAAAGGCATCCTTGAAGAGTAGCCAGCTGTCCTCAACATTTCTGTCTCTAAGGACCACTTCCCAGGAGATCTTGGCCAACAAGTCCTTAAACAGCCTAAAGTTTGCTCTTTTAAAGTTCAGGGTCCTGATCCCACTCTTTGCCAGGCCCACGTTCCTTGAGATCGCAAACTCAACCAGGGCATGGTCACTGCAGCCCAGGATGCCTCCAACCTTAACACCTTTAATGATCTCCCCCACATTGGTGAGCACCAGGTCCAGCAATGCATCACCTCTGGTCAGTCTGTCCAATACCTGAACCAGAAAGTTGTCATCTATAGACTCCAGGAGTCTTCTGGATCTCTTGCAGGTCACCGTGTGGTTTTCCCAGCAGATGTCCAGGCGGTTAATGTCACCCATCAGGAAGAGTGCCTGTCACCGCAATACCTCCTGCAGCTGAAGGACGAAAGCCTCATCAGTAGTCTCTCTTTGATCAGGTGGCCTGTAGTAGACCCCTATCACAAGCTGTTCATCAGTCCTATCTCTAATTCTGACCCACAGGCTCTCAACCTTCTCCTGACCACTTCTCAGAGAGAGCTCCTCAGAGTCTATCCACTTTTTAACATAGAGGGCAACTCCACCACCCTTCCTACCTAGCTTACCCCTTCTAAAAAGGTGATACCCTTCTACAGGGGTATTCCAACTCTGGGAATCATCCCACCATGTTTCCGTGATTGCAACTAGATCATAATTTTCCAGTGACATCACGGTTTCCAATTCCTCCTGCTTGTTACCCATGCTGCGTGCGTACGTGTAAAGACACCTCAACTGGGCCTTCTGGCTCACTATCTTTTTTGAGGAGCCCTCCCTCAAACCTCTGGGAGGAATCTGAAGTTTTCCCCTACTGCCTCCTAGAGGGACATTAAAAGGTTCCAGGAGGGGGGGGGTCAGCAATACTACCTCCTCTGAGGAGTCCCCAGAAGTTCCTATGGGACACTTCAGAGGTATTTCTCTACAATCTTGTAGAATTTCAGCATGCCCAAGTCCTTCTCTGTCTCGTTGAATTTCACCCTTATCACCCTTTGAATCATAGTATAAAGCTAGAGACTACTTCCTCTACCCTAGCAAGCCTCACTATATCCCCTCCCCCCTTCCTAACTACTTTAAAGCCCTGTCAATGAGGCCTGCCAGCTCTTGACCTAGGATTCTTGTCCCTCTTGGAGACAGGTGGCATCCATCTGCAGCCATCAGGCCAGGCACTGAGTTTTCAGTTGCTATGATTTAACCCCAGCTGGTAACTAAGCACCATACAGCCGCTCACTCACCCTTCCTCCCCACTGCAAGGGGATGGGGAGGAAAATGGAAGAAAACTTTGAGATTGTCACAGTTTTGTGAGGTCGGGTGCTGGAAAAGAACAGGGGGTGCAGAAAATGGCTGCTGCGAGGAGCTGCTGGAATTCTCTGGAGCTCCAAAATGTAAACAATCCAAGGCCAGAATCAATGTTGACCAGGGCCAAGCCAATAAGAGATAGTCACAGCACCTCTGAAAATCACATATAGGAGAAAATAACCTGAAAGCAGCTGCATTTTGCCACCAGAGAAGGGAGTGAGAAGATGTAATGAGCTGTGCAGACACCAAGTCCGGGCAGGCGCCCCAGGTGCCAGAGAGAAAGATGCCCCTGCAGCCCGTGGTGAAACCCCATGGAAATGACTGAGACCCCACCTGCAGCCTGTGGAGGGGCTCCATGCTGGATGGAGCAGGTGCAGACATAGAGAAGACACTGTGACCCTTAAGTTGAAGTGAGCCCCTGACAGCACTTGCAACCTACAGAGATGAGCAAGAGAGAGAATTGCGCCAGAACAGGTTTACTGGGGGGAGGCTGGTGACCTCATTGAGGACTGGGACTGAGATACATTGTGATATATTGCTGCCCGCCATAGCAGTGATCCAGGCGGAGCAGCTGATGAGACTCAGGTTGGAGAAAGTTCGTGGAGGACTGTCTCCTGTGGGTGGGACCCCACGGTGCAGGAGGGGGAGGGTGTGTGGAATGAATGCCCCCCCTGAGCCGAGAAGGAAACCAACTTGCAAGGAACTGACTGAAGCCCCCATCTCCCAGTCCCTGCCCCCCCATGCTGTGATTGGAGGGGAAGAAGGGAGTAAAATCATGGCTAAAGGGAAGTCTGCTTAGAATGGAGGGGTGGGGGGAAGGTGCTAGTGAGAACCCCATTTTTTCCCCAGTCCCTGCCCCTCCTGTATTGCGAATGGGAGGGAAGAAGGGAGCAAGATTCTGATTAAAGTCTGCTAAGAAGGGAGTGGTGGGGGGAACATGTTTTAAGATCTGGTTGCATTTGTTTTAAGATTTGGTCACACTCATGACTCCGGTTTTCACTGTTCTTTTTAGTGTAGTGCAATAAATTAGAATAGTTCTTTCCTGCACTGTGTTGAGTCTGTTTTCACCAATATCGTTGCCGATAAAATCATAGAATCATAGAATCATAGAATGGGCTGGGTTGGAAGGGACCCCAAGGATCCTAAGGTTCCAGCCCCCCTGCCACAGGCAGGGACACCAACCTCAGGCCTGGATCTACACAAGGTTGCCCAGGGCCCCATCCAACCTGGCCTTGAACACTTCCAGGGACGGGGCACGCACAACTTCTCTGGGCAGCCTGTTCCAGGACCTCACCACTCTTTCCGTAAAAAACTTCCCCCTAATATTCAATCTAAACCTTCCCTCCTTCAGCTTTAAACCATTCCCCCTTGTCCTGCCATTATCTGCCCTTTTACAAAGTTGATTCCCCTCCTGTTTGTATGCTCCCTTCAGGTACTGAAAGGCTGCAATGAGGTCCCCCCGCAGCCTTCTCTTCTCCAGGCTGAACAAGCCCAGCTCCCTCAGCCTCTCTTTGTAGGGCAGGTGCTCCAGCCCTCTAATCATCCCTGTGGCCCTAAAAATGATCTCTCCTTGTCCTTATCTTGACTCCTAAGCCTCTTAATATATATTTTCTCCCCTGTCCAACTTAGAAGGGGAGTAATAGACTGGCTTTGGTGGGCATCTGGCCTCTAGCCAGGGCTAAAGCACCACAGACATAAAGATAGATTAATAAGATAACAAAGGAAGAGGAAAGTAGTAGTAGTAAGAGTAATAATAACAACAATAATACAAGTGATGCCTGAACACAGTTGCTCATGACATGCAAAAGGAAAAAAGAAACCAATCTGATGCCCAGTCTGTTTCCGAGCAGCCAACCCACCTCCTAGCTAGCTTCCCCAGTCATACATGGAGCTTGAGGTTATATGGCAGGGACTATCCCTGTGGCCAGCCTGGGTCAGCTGTCCTGGCTGTGCTCTCCCAGCTTCTTCAGCACCTGGCAGGGCATGAGAAGCTCAAGTGTCCTTGACTTAATGTAGGCATAACAATGAAAATCATCAGTGTATTATCAGTACTATTCTCATACTAAATCCAAACCAGCTAATTAGATGGAAATTAACTCTATGTCAACTCACACCAGAAATCAGTATAGTAGTACAAGAAACCATGAGAAATGTTATAGCTGTAGAGCAAAATAAGGAAAAATAGTTATTATCATGCTCTGTAAATGTTTTTTGTCTAAACCCACATAGTTTGAATTCAGATAAGACTCTTTTTATGATGCCCTAGTCACCATATTGTCTTAATTTTTCTCACATTTTGAAATAAATAGACAATATTCCTGTCTGCAAGTGACTACAAGCAATCTATAAGCTCCTTGAATACGCCTTCTCAAAAAACCCTTTGGCCAAGTTCTGGTTTAGAAAACCTACTTTGAATTGAAAAATCAGAAGAGAAAAAAAGGAATTTTGATGTTTATTTTAATTTGGTAATCTTTAGTCTTTCCTCAAAATTTCAGCTAATTAGTTAACTTTCAAGATTTCTGCATTGCTCTGAATATGGTATTTCTGTTCTCACACTTAACTGGTGACCTTACCCTTAAAGTTACCCTCACCTCTATTTTCTCAGCTTGACACACAGATACATTCAGGAGTAACCTGGGGGCCACTTGTCCAATCTTAGATCTCTTCAACACTATGGTGGAGGTTATAAAACCTGCCACTGTTGTAGCATTCTTCAGAGTTTTTTACCAATGATGAAACAAACTAACAACATGGAAAATGATGACATTTGTCAAATCCAAGGGAAAAGGCTGAAAAGGGCTGTTGTAGAAAAAAGAAATCTGTAAGTCAAGACACAGTCTTTTTTGGATATCTTTAGTTTAATTATCATCTGGGATTCAGCTAAATGCATTGACCTTAACAGCTCTTTTCACAGAGATGAGTGCATGATCTTTGTATGGAGTTGGATTTTAGGTTGGTTCCTACATGATAAATATAGTGCAAGAAAAGGGGCTGGAGACAATGGTAATCTGTGGGTCATCAACTATTTATATTTTTTAAGACTACAAAAACAGTGAATCACTCTACCTCAGAAAAAGGCTGAAGCTTCACTTCTTGTTTCACCTTTCAGTCCATAAATGGATGCCGACGGTAATCAGCAGACAGTGGGTGCTTTCTGATCATGCGTAGTGGAGAGGCTTTTTCTTTTTTATCTTCTTTCACAAAGCACAGATTCTATCTTCAGAAGAGAAGGAGGGAGCTGAGTGTGCTGCATTACTCTCCTTGCAATCTGTTCTGGCACAACTCCCTGGGCTGTGTGAGTGAGTTCAGTCATCCTCCAGCATTGCCTTCGGATAAGAGTTAGGTCTAAGTGAAGACTGAGGACTGAAATTCCTACAGCAAGAAAGAGGTGAAAAGGAGGTGAAGGATGAAAACATTGCAATGCATAACACCTTATTTTGTATGAGACTGATGCTGGAATGCAATACTAACCTATTTTCATAGCAAGGTATGAGTGAGAAGCCTCGAGGTGTCTCATTGCACTGGTCCAGATAAAATGTGAGAAAAGCAAACAATACAAAGGAAATCTGAAGAGCTGTTTATTGAGATGAGCAACCTTCCTTCCCTGCATCAATAAGACACCTCTTCATCTAGCTTAGCTGATGGTAAGCTTTGCTTTATCATCAATGTTGAGCCGCCAGTTGGATAGGGTCCTAGACCTAAAAGCCTGAAACTTCCAGAGAAGGAGGAGCACATTTGGCAGCAGTTGCTGATGGAACAGCACCTTCCAGGGCAACTTCCTTCTGAGCAATCAAACTGGAAATTTCTTCAGACCCTGGTGGTGCAGACTGTGCTTATCTTCTGTAGACACCTGCAGAGGTCTGGTTTTAAAACAGCTTTTGAGCTCATCATATCACCAAGGAGAGCAGCACAGCGGGAAAATCTTCACTTGCCCTTTACCTTTTCCACTTCATTCCCCATTTGCGCTTTACAGAAAACTTAATGGAGGGCACTTTTCTTTGGGCTTACAAAAGCACATTAAAACTTAAAGGGGGGTAGGGAGTGTTGCTGTATTTGTCTGTGCTCTCCAGTGTTACACACTGTGCTGAGTGTTTTGATAAGAAGGAGAAGCCAGGTTGGGCTGGCAGCAGTATAGTCACAGGCTACATTTCTCATGAGCTGCCAGGGAAGCAAGAGGCACTGTAGTTATTCAGGGCAGGGCCAGGTATGGGAAAAGGAGAGCTGTGATAGCTCCACTTATCTTGTACAGCTCAGCTCTTGGAAGTGCAGTTCACAAGCCTCTGGTGACAATGTTACTATAGAGACGATGCCCTGTGCCACTCGTCCGCTCACTGCAGTCAGCAACTTGCACGAATAAAGTCCGCCAAAAGATTTCTCCTGTGTTTTCACAAAGGAGGGTTTAGATGACATGTAAATATACATTCAGATGCTCTCCTTGTTAATTGTTACATATACATTTTACATGTTCCTAATTTCTCAAAGCAGATTGTCAGCTCTGCTTTAATTTTTTCTTTCACAAGATTGCTTTAAATAACAAGTTAATACTGTACTCCCACAACCTGTGTAGGAGCTCACAACTCCGCCTGCAGCACTTAGCTATTTTTACTGCAGCCAAATTATTGATCACAGTTATGTTGATTTTTTTTTATTCTTTTTTTGGTGAGGTAATTATTTTACTGCTACATCTAGTACAACACAAGCAAACCAACAGACCATGTAGTCATAGATAAGAAATCAAATGGCATCTCTCATACCCAGCTGGACCCTCTCCTGTACTCGGACAAGGCATGTGAAAAGCAAGCCATCATTAGATGGCCACCTAACTGGTCTGCCACTCAGCCTGGAAACTGAAGCTACCATTGCATTTACAAATTCCCTTTTGTGTTACAGTGAACTGCAGACTTGTGGAGTTTGAGCTGTTTCCAGCTGGGTTTTGAAGGGTGTGGGACTGGTGTGATCACAGTCTGTCTGCCTGTCTGTCAGCTTCCTTCTTTCCTCCTCTCTGTGACTTCTGGACTTACGGACAGATTTCAACTGGGCTCGAGAGAGTGAGTGGCGGTGCAAATACAACTGGAGTTCTTGCACAATTTATGAACAGTAAGTGGCAGGGTACAGAGAAAGGCAGCAAAATGTGATTATTGTATGCTGTTTGGCATCAGTCTGTGGCTAGCCTGTGACTGTATCCTGCTTGGCTGTATCCTGCTCGGCTGTCTGTGTAGGCTTGAATAGACTCAGTAGGGGTACTCAGGTGGCAACACTACAGAGAACACAGTGAGGGAATGCTGGGCTCATTATAATGGGATTGAAATAAAGGCACAAAAGATGGCAACAGGTACGAAATCGGTCTTCTTAGAATATTTAGCACCTTGTAAAGGAAAATGCATGTTTCTGCAATTCTGTGAACGTGAGACTTTGCTTTCATTTAACAGTTTCTAGTTCACATGTTTTTAAGAAAAGCTTAGAAACAAGGCCTGTGGGTTTCAAAAGGACAAATAAACAAAACCAATGAACTTTAAAAGTTTCTCTTTTTTAATCTCATTTTTAAAACTTTTGATCTGGGGTGAAAGGACAGAACATATTCCACATGCAGTAAAAATACTTCATAAAACAAGATCTTTAATGCTGTGCTGAGTACCATAACACATCTGCAATTGAACTGCCCATTTACTTGCTGAAGCTATCCGGTGTGCTGCTCTGTAAGTAGAATAGTTGACATCCAAGCCACTTCACCAGCCTCGTCACCGTTTTCTGGACACGCTACAGCACCTCAATGCCTTTTCTGTAGTGAGGGGCCCAAAGCTGATACAGTACTCAAGGCCCAGCCTCACCAGTGCTGAGTACAGGGGGTCGATTACTTCCCTAGTTCTGCTGTCCACACCATTTCTGATACAAGTCAGGATGCTGTTGGCCTTCTTGGCCACCTGGGCACACTGCTGGCTCATGTTCACAGAATCACAGAATCAGAATCACAAGGTTGGACCTTTGAAGATCATCAAGTCCAACCATTCCCATCCTAAGTTAAACCATATCCCTAGGTATCTCATCTACCCTTTTTTTTAAACTCAGCCAGGGAAAGTGACTCCACCACCTTCCTGGGCAGCCTGTTCCAGGCTCCAACAACTCTTTCAATAATTTTTTTTCTAATATCTAGTCTAAACCTGCCCTGGTGCAGCTTCATGCCATTCCCCCTTGTCTTATCACCTGTCACCTGGCTGATGAGACCATCACCCACCTCTCCACAACCTCCTTTCAGATGGTGGTCAACCAATAGCCCTGGGTCATTTTCCACTGAGCAGCTTTCCAGTCACTCTTCCTGTGTGTTGCATGAGGTTGTTGTGACCAAGCACAGGACCCAGCCCTCAGCCTTGCTGAACACCACACAGTTGGCCTCAGCCCATCCATCCAGCTGGTTCAGACCCCTCTGTAGAGCCTTCCTAACCTCAAGCAGATCAACATTGTCACACAACTTGGTGTTGTCTGCAAACTTGCTGAGGGTGCACTCAATCCCTTCATCCAGATCAGTTTCAGATGTGACCAGCCACCAATTGGACTTGACTCCCTTCACCACAACCCTCTGGGCCTAACCATCCAGGCAGTTTTTTACCTAGCAATGCATATGCCTTCCCACACTGTGAGCTGCCAGTTTCTCCAAGAACATATGTTGGGAAACACATTCATTAAAAAACTCTTGATATACTACACATCCTTCTGTGGATCTATGGCATACCTATTATTGATCAGTTACTCTGTGGTCATTTAAACCTGCATAACAGATTTACAGGACTCCAAGGACAAAAAAAGATTGGAGAATATAATGCAGGGAGACAAGCGTGTTGGCAGTGCAATATGTGTGGTCTTTTCTGCTTTCAGTGTCTATACCCAAAATACATATTGGCAGATACACAGCCACAATGTTTTGGGGGGTTTTTTGGTTTTTTTGTTTGTTTTATAGGAGTATCTAGTAAGATTCTTTTACCAATAGGAATCCATTAGGGAATCACCACTTAAAATTAGATTATGCCTTAAATACATACATGGGTGTCTAGCTTCAGAAGCACATCTTTCAAAATTTCTTGTGCTCACAGAGACATAGGCCTGACTTGCATCAGTTTACAGCAGTATTTTCAGGAAATATGGTCCTTTTCATACTGTCAGGAAAGCACAGGAGTCTCTTGCCACACACACATCTGTGGCTGTCCACATACAACTTGTGCTTGCAGATGCTACCCATTTTCCTCATCCTGTGGACGAGACTCAGAGCATGGGAGCAGGTGTCAAACTGAGATTGCAAACAAGTGCCATCTCTTCACAAAACTGCCTCATTGAGGAGTGCGTATGTGGAACCATGGGACAAAAGGTTGATCAGCCCCATATGGTGCTGGTGTCCCGGAGCTGGGGAGATCTGGGGACACTGTGCTTGGAACCCAAAATCTTGTATAAATCAGGTTAAATATTCTCAGGAAACTGAACCACACTGCTTGGGTGTTTGTGATTATGTATGAATACAGTCCAATTAGTCTGAGACTGGATATGAATTAAACTTTGTAGCTGTAGTCTGAGATTTGTAAATGTTGCATTATGACCTTGGAATATGTAACAATATTAGGACTAGCCATCAGGACTCTCAGGGTAGAATAATGAAGAAAAATGATGCGATGAAAAATGAAAGACCTTCCCACAAGCTCTAGGGAATTTGTTTAAAGGTGACTGAGTGAACAGCTGATCCAAAAGGCTTGGTTTGACTCCTGTGAAGTTCAGGAAATAGATGGTGAACTGCAGGATAAGGAGCAGAAAACTGCCAAGACAAAACTGTTATGTAGAAAGTGACTAATTTGCAAGAGTTGTTTGGAAGCTCTTTCAGGAATTAGACAGCTTGTCTAGAGGCTTTCCTCTTCTTTTATGCCCTGCTCTGTTCCTATCATCAGGTTGATCAATACATTGTTTTAAGGAATCTACCATATTCACCATCAACCATAGACTCACAAAGGGAATAACATCAATACTGGACCCAGCCAGGCCTCCTGGGTAAGGATGATCACTGCTCTCATTTAGCAATTAGCATAAAAATGGGAAAAGATCATGATGGGTTTTCTGAAGGGATAAAATTGTAGAGAGGAGAAAAAGCTGAGTTGCAGCTATTTCCCTAACTATGAACACTTAATTTATAAAACATCTCCATACTGGTTTAAGTTACAAATAATGTTTAGAGAAAGCAAACCTTGGTGTGGATAGAATTTTGTGTTAATGCATTTACTGAATTTGCATTTTGAAATGTAGAAAAAGTAGTAAAAATCATGTTTCAGATGCAACACTCAAAGCAAAATTGTGTGTTGCCAGAGAACCAGGTGATATTTGGTGAGAACAAGCCCAAGATCAATATTATAGGATGAGGTTATGCGTCAGTGTCTACCTGTATGACATGGATACAGAGGAGAAAACATAAAATAAATTAGTTTTCTTTCATCTAAAGCATACATCAGCATTTCTTCCCTCAGGACATCCTGTTAGCCAATGAACATTTCAAGAAGCAAAATCAAAAGATTCATCATTGGATCCGATGACCTCTCGAGGTCCCTTCCAACCCCTGTGATTCTGTGATCTCCAGTCATTTTGTATCTTTTTATTTGGACAGTTAGAATGAAACCCATCAGTGAGATCACTGAGCAAGTGACAAAGGGTTCATTCACTTCAGCTCATCTGCTTCCTCACACCAATGGTTCAGTATGTTCTAAGAATCAGTGCGCTGTCATCAGCTAAGCACCCAAAACTACTTCAGCCTTTATTCAAAACTAGTAACTCCGTCATTTTCCATATATCATAGAAAATGTTAACACTATAAACTTAAGTAACCACAGTTACTTTTTCAGGTGTCTATGCTAGTTTCCTGAACAGAAAAGTTCAGCATCCTCAGTGCCCACTGCAATGACCGGAAGGAAATGTGGGCTGCTCAAGCACCCCAGTTAGATTCCTGCTCAGAACAACATCTCATGCTCTCCTGACAATACAGGAAGCAAACAGAGATTTGCTAGTTTGGTGTCTGTCTTAAAGAGCACGTCTGTACCAAATATTCATGCTGTGGTTTTCAAACTTGCTATGGCCTTTGTTGGGAAGTCCTGATGTGAACTCACCCAGCGTGCATGTATGCAGCTTAAGTAGTAATGCACAAGGACAGGCTAAAGTGTAGACAAGAAAGGTAGTTATTGTGGTTTGGACTAGAGAAATTATGCAAATTTTAGCCTGCTAGTAGTATCCTGAAGCTGTTAAACAACTGGGCCTCAATTTTCATCCTATTGAATCAACTGAGTGACATCATTGTACCTCAGATTAGGCCCCATGTGAGCTAGGTTCTCAGAAATGTGCACAATTAAATTTGAAAAATCAAGGCAATAATTTATTAAACTGGACATCAGAGGATGAAGTGTCCATATTGAGGATATCACATTTTCTGGAAATTTTTTGGACCGGTTAAGTCAACAGAATGCAAAAATCTTTAGTATTTAGAAGAAGGCTAGAAGCTATTTAGGTCAATTTACACATTGTTACAGCTCCCATGAAATATTGAGGACACATTTAAACCATGTGGCTCATGCACACCTTATTCCTTAGGCATACCATAGTCTTACCCAAAGATGCTGCCTTTTTCTGTCTCTTCCTCCAAACACCTGCAGTCAGCCTCAGCTTATAAGCACCCACATCTGCTTTTTGGGACTTTGCTTGTGGTCTGCTGTTGTGACTTGGGCATGTGTTTATGCCCATCATCTATTAAACCAGCAGCAATATTCACCCCTGATCATTATCACTTAAGTCAGTATCAGTCTAGTTACTAAGCAGATGAGGTCTTACCAGGGTGATTAGGATGTGATAACAGCATAGCTGCAAGCAAATCAGATCTGCTATCCACAATATGTGTAAAAATAATTCTTCCAGGTGGTTCAAAGTAGTTGGCCATGTGCCTAACAACTTGTCTAGGCATTCTGGGATTGCATAATAAAATACTACTTGTCATGTCTTATTGCTTAATTATTGTTATCAGCTTCCAGAATTTCAGTAAACTGGACGTACTGCATAATGAGGTTATACTAAGCCAGAGGCATTGTATCACAAGTACAAAGGGAGCTACACTAGTGTTTTGTACTGGATATACTACTATCCCAGCTCAGTAAATTCTCCTGTCTCTTATATTTTGCCTGGGGGGAAAAAAACCCAAACTTAATAACAGTTTGCAGTAGACTTTTCTTCAGCATGCCCGGATCCTAACTTCACAGAGAATGATAAATGTTCGGATATTATTAACTACCTTTATTAATATTATCACAACATGCTTAAAATATATCTAGAGAGTAGATAAGGAGACACCCTCAGGCGAGGAGGCAGCAAAAAAGAAAGCAAAATCAGACTGATGAGCCTCTTCTGTTATGAAATCTCATCTTCACTCATTTGCTTATTGAGAATATCTCCCTGCTTTTTAAATCAACGACATCAAAAGCATAAATGTTTGAGGTATAGAAATCCAAACAACTGAGTAACGTTAGCATAAAATTCCTTGAAAGCAAAACATATATGTAGGAAATTGAACAGAAGAAAATTAATGTAAACAAAAATATAGAGAAGATATACCTCTGATTTTGCTGTTCTCGAAGAAGTTATACCTACCTTTTCTCCTGTGCTTTTCAAATAGCTCTCTAGAACCAAGGAAATACGCAGTTTATAAATCAGAAAGACAGGAGAATCATGAAGGTCAAATCCATGATTTAATATAAATACTTCTACGTGACAAATGTAAAATACATCATTTCCCTTGGCAGGTGGGTTCCTCATTCTTTCAGAATTACCTAAGCTTACTATTCTCATTATAGTAAGATTTTATTAATTTTTACTGCTATTAGCAGTAGAGAACAAATTCAGCTCTTAGGAGATAAGCTGGGTTTTATTCTGCTTTATTTATCATCAAAAGAACTGTTAATTAAATTCTCAGTACAAAATATCACTGTAGATATATCAACCCAAAATAACCCAGCTTGGCTTTCAGTGTTTATTAGATTCTGGTGTATGTTTTCCTGCTCACGCTCAGGGAAAAAAAATAAACAGCAAAACAAAACAAAACCTTGAAAAAAAGCTCCAAAATGGGAATTTGTCTAGAAGCCACTGGAAAACAGTTCTCATGGAATTAAAATTTTAGTGGCTACCCCTGGTTTTAGCATTTTTCCTCTAGATGCAGGTTTACTGGTCCTTCTACCATGGTGTTTAGTTTTCTATAATAGTGGCCATAGACAGCTGCTTTATATTTTCCACTGAGTTTGTTAATTAGAAATGAGATTTTCTTGAACCCAAGAAAATGCTGCTGTCAAACTGGAAGACCAAGCCTAAAGCTTCAAGATGCTTGTAAATGAAAAGGTAATTAGACACTCTTCTGGAGATAAGCAAAACTTTTAATTAAATTAATAACTGACAATTATTTTAATTTTGTTACAAATAGAATGTGTGAATGCAGGAATGTAACAATGAACAATTTTCCGTGGGTCACAAGGAATGGTTTAGGTGCTTTTTCTCAAGGATGACAAAAGCTGCCATGACTGAAATTACCCAGTGAAAATCCCCCAAAGAAAACTTGTGGTGCTTGTGTTAAGGATGTCCAGAAAACATGGTTCTCTCAATTTCTTAGTAGACCTACTTCCTACTGTAGGGTTGACACTTTATAGTTTGAGGAAAAAGAATGTTCCCAGTGGCACATGAAAAAACAATTCTGTCCATGTGTTGCTAAAATCCAGAGCCTTTGCATTACCCAAAAATGGAGATTACATTCTGTCGGTGCATTATAATTCTGTGACTTTGCTTGGAAAGCATACATTTGTTCACAAAATTGGGTGCAACTGTACCATACAGTGTGATACTTCAGAAATAGAAGCATTTCAGTACAGGAAAAATTAATCCTGTATGTAAAAAGTTGTAGATGCAGAATTACTGAAAGAAAAGGCTTTACATATATTATGTACATGAGGCATACAAATACATGTTACTGTGCAACGCAATGACAATATAATAGCTGCTATCTCAAAACTGTATATGCAGGGTGACTGCAGTAAAATACATCAGACCTGGCTAATAAATTTCTTGCCTTCTTGTAGTTTTGAAGACTACACGATCACCTTTTAAATTTAGAATTCAAAATGTTGGAACCAGCATAAGGAGAAATGGTGAAAGAAAGCACAGCCAAAAAAGTTCAAATTATCTTGGGTAAAACTGAATGGAATATTTGGAAAAGAACATGAAAAATAATGTTCCTTTTCCGCATTTTGAAATTTCTTGGTCATGGATCTATGCTTTTTCATAGGAAATCATACTTTTCAGCAAACCTCTAATGTTGTTGCTCTACTGACTTTGCATGTAATGAAGAATAAAACTTCTATGTATTGCAAGAAATATGGCAAAAGTACCCTAGCATTAACCAAAGAAGTCATCATGTAACACCTGACAAACTGGATACCTGACAAAAATGAGAACAATTCTTAGGAAGAAATCATGACAGACAGCCTCTGACACGGTGTGGATTGAGCTCCACAAGGACTCCTGGGGCACTGTTGCGGTGGGACCCACTCCCATGGGTGCAAGGCAGACACTGATGGTGACCCCCTGTGTATCAGAAGGCACAGTGGTCCCTGTTCACTCTCAACACAGGGGCTCTTTAGCAAAATGCTCAGCTTACTGCACTACCCAGGCAGCACTGCTGCACTATCTCCACTCAGGCCATTCTCTAGATTCTGCAGTGTGACCCTTAGTCAGCACATCCCACCTTACTGCAAAATATTGATGACTAGGAATGACATATTAAAGAGCAGATAAAGGGGAGAGAAGAAAAAGATCAGAAGAAAAACATCCTTAAATCATCTTTACTTTGCATCAGCCTACTGGAATGCTTTGAACAGAGAGATAAATAGTTGATAAAAACCAAGGGCAGAGGAGAGGGAAGCAAAAATGATGCTGCAAAACTGTACCAATAGTAATGTTGCTATTAAGCCACAATATAAATTGCAAGAACATGGAAAAGGCAGCAGATGGTCAGTCTTGTATGTGGTCTGAATGTATAACTCTGGAATTTGTTTTGAGAATCAAGTAAAATGAAGTTAACCATTCCTACTGTTTATTCTGAAAGAGTATCAAGCACTGTGCAAAAAAAAAAGGTTTTGTTGTAGTTTAAATGGGTAAAGATATAGATTATTGTGCAGAATGATCAAAAGCTGTTTAGGCAACATGAGAGTCACAAATAGTTCTCATAGGAATAGGCTACATTTAATTGTAACTTACTACATTTATTTAAGTGAAATCCATGTTCTCTGAAAAAGAACAAGAATGAAAGGCTACATTAAGATCCTTGCAGGAAGGTAGTTTGCATGAACAAAAAATCCTGGGCAAGGGTGCAAAATATAGCACAGCAGCTATGAAACAATGCAAAATAGCTGTGGCATTGAATAGCTGGGATGCTCCCAGTACAGAATTACAGAATTACAAATTACAGAATTACAAGGTTGGAAAAGACTTTTAAGATCATTAAGTCAAATTGTTTTAATAGGGGCATGGTCTGATGGACCTCTACAGTAGGCAAATCCAACAGTTGCCCAGTTTCCATGTCCAAACGCCTGTCAGTACACTGTATGAAGTAATGCTTGTCTGGGCTTGGTGCTTCCTATTCTCTGTGTAGTAGCAATATGCCATTTCTATTGTAGTATAGGAGAACATGAGAATAGCCCCTTGTAAAATAATAAGAATCAGTTTTAAACCCTGCAGAACTAGCAGAGCTAGGCAACCTCTCCAAGTATTTTAAGACATATCTTAAAGGTAGATGAGAATATAATGTAAAATATCTACTTTCTGTTGAATTCCCAGAAGCAGCCTTAGGTGATTCAGACTGGAAGGAAAACAAACAAGCAAACAAAAAACAACCCCCAAATCAGAACCCATCCCTGTCCTCTAGAGCACCTCCATGTGCTCTTGACACCTGAGCAGCTTGGATGGATCAGCGTGTGACCGAGATCCCATTGATGTTATTCTTCTCTGCTTGCAGTGAGTGACAAGACTAGGTACGGACAAGGTGTGCTGCCAGGGCACATAGGCTGTGGCCAGGCTGAACACAGAATCATAGAATGGTTTGGGCTGGAAGAGACCTAAAGATCATAAAATTTCAACTCCCCCTGCCATGGCCTGGGACACCTCTCAGTAGACCAGGCTGCTCAAGTCCCCATCCAACCTGGCATCCACCACTTCCCTGGGCAACCTGTTCCAGTGCCTCACCACCCTTGTAGTGAAGAATTTTTTCCTAATCTAAATCTACCCTCTTCCAATTCCCCCTTGTCCTATCGCTACACGCCTTTCGAAGAAGTCCCTCCTCAGCTTTCTTGTAGGCCCCCTTAGGTACTAGAAGGCTGCTATAAGATCTCCCCTGAACCTTCTCTTCTCCAGGATGAACTACCCCAGCATTGGTGGCATGACATCCAACAGCACCTCGCAGGAGCTCTCAGCTTCCAGTTTCCCCCCAAGATTAGCAGTTGATAGTGTATATATAGCCATTCAGAACCCATGGCTTGGCTCATCCCACTCCTATCTCAAGCTCTAAAACTGGCTTGAAAGTAAGTGTATGTTGAGCCTCTGGAACGCAGGGTTCAGCAGACAAATTGTATCTTGCCCTTAGGAGCCAAATGTAATTCTGTAACTCGTAGTCCTTTAACAAGAATTAAAAAAAAAACACAACAGAACCCACTTTCCGAAACCCAAACTACATCCACTATCAACAGACCATTCTCCTCCCTCTTGTTCAGAAGGGTTCACGACTGATCAAGGGAAGCTCAAAGCTTCCTGATCCAGATCCATGTGGTCTCACTATTGTTTTTGCTGCTGCTGCTGGCATGTTAATTATACACCCAGCTTTGTGGTACAATGGCTATAATTGCTTTCAATGTCTTTATTATCATTTATTGTTGAATTTTAAGTGTCATCCTAATTAGCAAACAGGATCTAATTACTTAAAACTGCTCTATTTTCTCTACAACAGCGGAGAAGCAATCTTTGTTTTCATGCAAAACTATGTGTTTTTTCATAGCAAATTTCAGGGTAATTTTATGCAAAATTCATACATTTTTGTCGTTTTTGAATAGTCATGGGGAAATTCCTTTTTCTGTTTAATTCTCATTAACATTAAATAACATAATTTTCTGGTTTTTACTTCTAACTTCTTTTTCCACTGAAGAAAAAGGGAAATTACTCCAGAAAAAAAACCACTTTTTCCACTGGGAGCTAAAGCAAAATGTTACTTGGCGTTATTTTTCTCTCACTTCAACAGAGAAAGTTGAAAGTGAGAGAAAATGTTATTTTTAAAAGCAATAGTGTTGCTTTCCTCACTTTTTTTATTTTAATATTTAACTCCCCCTTTTCTATGGGCAAAGTGGGAGAAGTGGGAAACAGTCAAAATAAGCAGCCAATGGGGATGCTTCACCACAAGCAAATAACAATTTTATTTCTTTTGCTGTTTAAAAGCTAAACATTAAAATTAAGCAACATAATTTAAAATACTTTAAATTAATGTCAGACAGGTTTTTTTTTTTTATTTTGCAAGTAGTTAAACCTAAATCTTGCCATCTTAAAAAGTGGCATAAAAGGGAAAAGCATTCCCCTTCTTAAAGCATGCCTCCTGAGGTCCAACTCCCTGGCTGCTTGATCAGGTAGAGCTCGCTCTGATGTCCCTGGCCATTGCTGTAGCACTGCTGCAAGAGAAAGTACTCTAGCAGTGCCAAGCTTGAAGATGTTAGGGAAAATGATGCCTCTCTGCTTAAAAATATGAGGCAAGGGATGTCTCCCTGCCTAAAAAGCTGAGAGAAGGCAAGATAAACTGTCTTCATGATTCATTTTACCAGGTTCTAGCAGAGACATCCAGGGCTCCCAACTAATCATATTGGGATGACACTTCTGCTGGTATTATGCGCTGCCTGTCCCTCTGTCCCTGTGCTGCTGCTGTGTGCTCTGCTGAGTTCCCCTGACGCATGGAGGAGACTCTTGGTTGTAAAGGTTGGATCACATGGGGATGCTGAAGTTGCAGACTGGAGGAAATGGGGAGTGTGGGGTCACACATGGAGGAGTGGGAGTATTAAGCATGATGGTAGGTCACACTGGGAAGGCGATAGGTAAGGTGCAAAATGTTGTGGGTATTATGTCCTATAAGACCAGTAGTGATTCTTCATTTCATCATGCATCACGAAACACTTTTTCACTTTGAGGGTGATGGAGCACTGGCACAGGTTGCCCAGAGAGGTGGTGGTGCTTTCACCTGTGAAGATCCTCAAACCTGACTGAACACAGAGCTGAGCAACCTACTACAGGTGGCCTTGCTTGAGCAAGGGGATTACACAAGATGATCTCCAGAGGTCCCTTCCAACCTCAACCATTCTGTGAATCTGTCACCTCTAAAATATGTTGTCTTAACTGCATCCCCTTATGAGAACCTACCAGCTTTAGGAATCTACTTCATGACACGTGCAGTCCTCAGACTGACATTTCTCTCGGTGAGGACAGACTTCTGAACCACTTCACTTTCAATAAAGTTCTTAAATTTGTCTGAAGTAATGGATATGGATAAGTGTTTCTTTCATGCTAGGGGTGATGTTTGGTCTTGGACAAAGGGCCAGCCTAAGGGTTTATGTATCACTGAAACCTCATTTAAAACTAAAATGAAACCTGAACAGTAGTTGATAACAAATGGAACACACCACCAAGAACTATGTTCTGGTTTTAAACTTCAAGGTCTTTATTTTAAATTGTCTGTTTACTTTAAAAAGTACCAGATCTGCAAGAAAAATACAGCTCTACATGTAATGTTTGACTATGTTCCATCAGGGGACACTGATTTCATATTGAACACACTAAAGGAACAAAACCAAACCAAAGCAGAGCAAACACAATGAATACAGCAAAGGGTATCAATCATTGTCTCTTTAAAACAGCAAGTCATATTCCATATCCTGCTGGGGTTTTGCTGCTCCTCCTACTGAAGTGGGGTATCTATGTGATTTAGCTGCAGCTAGGAAGCTCATATCACTTTCAAACAGTGAGGGTCACATGACACTGAGTCAGCTTTGTGCAGCACATCTCCACATTTCACCCAGCAGCGGATCTGTTGATATGCTCCACACTGCAGAATATAAATGGGTTTCCAGGTAGATGATGACAAACAAAACTGCCTGAGTGAGATGCCAAAGGGGCAAGTCACGGTGTGAACACTGGCCATGAAGCTGAGATCTTGCAGCTTCCCCAGAGACACATTCAGGAGGTTAAAGCATCTTTTCTTGTATAACTTCCATCTCAGACAAAGCATATTCTTGCAAATAGATGAGGGCAGAGGACCACATACCTTGAAGAGTTCAGTGAAAGACCATTTTCTTCCAAAGACAGCCTCTTGTCCTTAGCGTTTTAATGTGTGACACATCTCCCATCACAAGACCCTTTGACTGTAGTAGTTCACCTTTTATCATACCATGTGCTAGCTATTTTACAGTGCAGTATAAAATAGCGGACTACCTCAGCAGGCTATTTCAAACGTACTTGTATTACTTGCCTGTATGTAAGCATTTTCTTCTTTGATACAATACATGCTTTTCACCTCTTTTGAAATTCACAGGCATTTTTGCCAGTTGCAGATGTCTTCATTTTTTCTTAAAATAAGAAAGTGCTAAAAAGCACATATAATGCATTCTGTGTGCTGGTGTGCGTTTCTCAGAGTAATGCATTTAACCTGCTGTGCTTGTAAGCAGTTGTTTTACCCTTATGTCTGGGAACCACTACCAGTCTATTCTGCAGCCAGTTAGTAAGTCTCCTTGGCAAGCCCGTTCCATGCCCCAGAGAGCTGCTGCTCTTGTTGGTGACTGAAATAAAGGCATATCCTAAAGCTATGTATTGTGGTGGGAGAAGCCAGAAGCTGGCTTTCTCTAGTGGGCACCACATGTCATGTCTTGAGGGTATTTATAATGGAGAGTGGATGTTATTTCTAGTAGTTATCCATACTACACCATGGAAGCTGACAGGATCAGTAAGGAAACACCAAGATCAGATCTGCGCCCAGATGAGAGGGGGTGCCCAAAGAGCAACACTCTGTACCTATGAGTACTCTGTGAACTTGAGAAGAACTGCTGCTTGTTCTTCTGCATCTACACTGTTACACTTGTTCTATCAGCAGTGTCAGCTCTGGTGAAGAATGAGCACTGTTGCTCTTCATCACCGTGTCATCTCAGCCACCTGACATGGCTGTAAAAATGCTTGCGTGCACTCTACAACTTTCAGACTAGTGGTAGCTCAGAAAAATTGTCTATTTGGATGCAACATCCAAGTGCATCACTATATTAGGCCAGACTCTCAATGCTGTATTTATGTGTAGGAACTATTCTTATTAAATGCATTAGGTGCCATAAGCAGGAATAAAGTTATTGACCAGCACCCACAACAATGGTGTTTTAATCCTTGCCTCCTGGCAAGTAAGACAAATAATTTAGTAGTGACGACCTGAAATGTTTGTTAATTAGATTAAGTCCAGTATGCCCCAGAACAAATTACACCTTCTAAGAAAACAGGGATGATGTATTGGTTCATCCAGGCAACCACTCTGATTCTGCGCAGCAGACAGTGAATTCTAGCAGTCAGTACTGGAAGGAGCTGCAGAGGAAGTGCCTCCTCTGTCAGGGACTAGAGGTTATCTTAAAACAGGCTATAAAAGTTTATGCCTTTTCCTAAGTCACAGTGAGATTTCTCCCGCACCACTTCAGCCATATGAACAATAGGCTCACTGTGAAACAGTGCCTTGCTTCTGACAGTAAAGTGAGAGGGACATCTCAAAGAAGTTGCTCCATCTGATTGCTCTATTTTGTTTTAGGATAGGATAGAACCCTTTTAGGAGGTGATTGACTATCTTATGAGGGGGTCTGAGTGAGTACTGGGGAGTGGATGTCTGTCTGTCATGTGGAAAGGAACAAACACCCCTCCCCCTGTTTTTTTTTCAAATTGTATATGCTTTCTCATACCGTTGCTCCACGAGCCTGATAAAATTTAGTTACCCAAAGCCCTTTGAACTTCTAGAGCCTTAAGCCCAAAACCAGTGCTTTTCTGGTGCAAGTTGTGTATCCACAGGCCTTGGATATGTGTGGAAATTACATGTTTGAAGTTATTAAACTGAACCATTTTCACATGAGAAGAAGCTACCAAGGATATTGCTGGGGTGGGTGTATGTGGAATGTATGTGTGTGTGAATGTGGGAAGACACATGGGTGAAGCATGACTTGAATTTTGCTGCAGTGCTACAGCGAGATGCCAAAGACGGGACCCTCGGGCTCGGACAAGTTAGTTGCTTTTTCCGTGGGTTTCAGGGGTGCGGCAGGAGCCCGGATTCCGGCCTTCTCCGAGAAGCTCCCCAGGCCTGCCGGGTAATCACCTGCGGTTCCTCATCGCCGCACTCCAAAGCTGGGACCCCGGGAGGGCCTGGAGGAACCGGGCAGCAGAACCAGACGCCGGGGCTGACTATCCGGGCAGGGTGACGCCTCGGAAGGGCACAGGCAGCGAGGGACATGCCGTGATCGAGGGGCGCCGGACCCGTGTCGGCCGAGGGGGTCCCGCCGCCTGTGCCGGCAGCCGGGCCCGGTGAGCACCCCCTCGGGGCGTTGTTCGCCCCCCGCGTCCTTCCTGCTTCCGGGGGCCGCCGCGGGAAGGATTTGCCGCAGATGACATCAGTTGTGGATGCTGGAAACGCGGCGGCGGCGCGAGGATGCGCCGGCTCCCCCCCTTCCTCCTCCTCCTTCTCCTCCTCCTCGCCAGGTCCCTGCCCTGCACCGTCTCCGTATAAAAGCGTCGCCGCCTCCCCACTCGCCCTCACTCCCTCCCTGCCGCCTGCGGAGCGGCCCTTCTCCCCTCAGCGCCCCGGAGCCGCGGGGCGGAGCGGGGCGGCGGCGATGGCCACCTTGGTGGTGGAAGTGGACTCGGAGCCCTCCTGCAGCATCCCTAACCCTACCTCCCCATCGCCCAGCCTCTCCCATCGCTTCCTGGACAGCAAGTTTTACCTGCTGGTGGTCATCGGCGAGCTGGTGACCGAGGAGCACTTGCACCGGGCTATCGCCAACATTGAGCAAGGTGAGGAGGCGGGGAGCGGGGACGCCGCAGGCGGGGACGCCGCAGGCAGCTCCGCGGCACCACCCCCGCCGGCGTCTTCCCCCTCCTCGGACGCGGTGGGGCTCGCTCGCTTCCCTCCCTGTCCCCTCGCCCCGCGCCCCAAACGCACACGCAGGACACGGACACACAAGCCGTCCAGTCACGGTCCCCGGCTCTTTATTCTGTGAGGGTCCCGCCGCAGCCGCCCCTCCCTCCTCTCCACCGATGGGGTGCGGGCGCTGCGGCGCAACGGCTGCGGGCCCGGCTCCGCTGCCCCCCGCACGGAGAACCGCAGCCAGCCGCTCTCCTGCCGAGCCAGCCTGGCAGCGAGCCCCCTGCTCGCCATTGTTAGGGCGGAGGGGCCGGGGCGGGAGCCCAGCGCCCGCGGCGCGCGGAGCCCGTCTACCCGGAGGCACCGGCGGGTGGGCGTGGCGCAGTCCGCACTGCGGTCCCTATGGCAGCCCGGAGCGGACAAAGGACAGCCGCGGCGCCAACGGCAAACGCGGTTGGGGTTGGGGATGGGGCTTTGGGGCTGCCGCTCCCCGCAAAGCCCTGTTCCCGCCGCCAAGCCAAACCGGTGTGGTTCGGGGCGTTAATCGCCTCGGCGGTAAGGACTGCCCGAGCGGGAGCGCAGCCGTGCCTTTGTGTCTGACTTTGGGCGGTGAGGCTCTTCTCCCGGATGGGGGAATCTTTCGGGACACAAGCTTTATAGGCGCGTATATATATTTCAATAAAGGAAAAAATAATATATGAGTAACAAGGTAATACCCGAGTGCTTAGCCTCATTGTCCGGCTACGGGCTGCTTTAGTTCGCTGCTCGTTTGTCCTTTTCTTAAGACGGTGATACAGGAAGATATCACAAGTGAAATGACAGTTTTTGTAAGTTCTCAATGTCATTTTTGATACAATAGATCCCAGTGTACATGCGGGGAAAGGGGCGGGTGTGGGGGGGAAGCCCCGTTGCAGCAGTAGTGGTATGAAGCACAAAGAAAAATTTTGCCACACCCTGTAGTTTGTTAAAACTCAACCAATACCTGGATCTTATAAAGTACATTGTTGTTCTGGGCTGGTGGAAGGAGAGGTTTCAGAAAGCTGCCATTGTTTGAGACCCTAGAACGGGGAACTCGCAGCAGCCTTGTCGTGTAGGTGTGGTTCAGCGGTCAGGCTAGGACTTCATTTGTCTCTATTGTTGCTTTCTGAAGCATTGTTGCTGCAGTTGGCTATTTCTCTTGATTCTTCTCACAACTGTTTGTGGTAAAGGGGTGCCTCATCACAGCTAACCACCTCCATCATGACCTGTTCATCTTTATTGCTACCATTGTCTCCTAGAGAGAATTACTGAGGTAGCTGCTTTGTCATTTAGAGCCTCTTCAGCATTGCACTTTCCTAAGTCTATCTAATTTTCGGTTGTGCCAGAAGTGAATTGGCTGCAATTTAATTAAATTATTAAAAATGGTAGAGCAAATGGATAAAACTTCTGCTCTCAAGACAGCTGATGTCATCCTTCCCCTGAAGAAATGCTCTTCAGTGTCTTCTTGAAGCTTCTATTGTACAGTTGATGCTGCATAGCTCTGTTGCTGCTACCTCCTGCCGCTAAGCATAACACCCACTTACAGTTGTAGATGTTCAGAGGGAGCGATTTGGCCTTTTTATTCATCATTTTGGATTAGAAGTCACCTCATTGCTCCTGGTGTCAGATGATCTGATTGAGATTTTGCCTCCTAGGAAAAAACATTGGTCAAATTTTTGAGGTGCATTGTTCTGGATGAGTACACTGGGAGTCTGCAGCTTTATCTGCGTGAGACAAATATGGGCTTGACTAATCTCTTTCTCTTTGGAAAGTGTGCTGTAGTCTGGAAAAAACCCTCTTCTTTCAACCTTTATTCTCAACAAAACCTTAAATGCATTTTGGGTTCTTGATAACTCTGCTTCACTGTCCTCTCTGGTGCATCTCTTGGGTACCGTCACTGAAAACTGTGGATTCATGCGCCAAACTGCAGAGCAACGTGTCAAAGAAAACATCTGCCGATAACACATCAGTGGCGTGATACTACGCAACCTGGTGGAATGCAGCGTCATTTCTTAATATATCATGAAGAGGGAATGGCATGGTGTGATGCATTTGCAGTAATTGCATTTGGGATGTGACTTTGCTAAGGGGGCAATCCTCCAACCTATCATCTACCAAAAAAGAAGAGGGGAGTAAAGAGAAAGCTTCAAGATTTTTCCACTGACTTGGCAGATGCTACTGGGTGTGCCCTGCCTGCTGTCTTGATTAGTCTTGTGTCTAGTGGCACTGCACTCCTTGGACTGCAGAAAGAGATAGCTACAGTTCAGCTATGCTTCCAGTAGTTATGTCCGTGCTGTTAATGATCTACATCATTGGATTGACCTTGGATTGTAGTTCCAGATTTACTTCCGTTCCACCCAAACCTGATCTGGTTACATAATGTGTATAATACCTTATGCTACTTTATAATGTATACGCATAATTTTTGCATCCAGGTTGCTGAATCATGCAGCTGCAGATTTGGGATATTCTGTACAACTCCCAGCTTCAGCTTTTAGGACTATTGTGTGCATAGGGTCATGGGATTATAAACTCCCCCACCCCACCCAATATTTCTTTTGCATTGAGTAGTGTATTTTGGATGTTGCCTGCTTTGGTGATCTTGACTATGCCTAATCAGAATCTTCTCTGCACAACAAATTTGAATGCACAATAAAAGCAGCTAGAATAGAGGACAGCCACTATCATTAACAACATTGCTGAATCATGGTCCGCATCGCATAACTGACTTCCAGAAAGCTTTGTAGTCTTCCCACACAAGCTTGCAGTCAGAGGCCAGCCCTGACTTCTAGCTTCTTGTAGTCCAGTGATCATTCATTCAATGTGCATCAGCTTTGGTATCAATGTTGGTTTGCTAGTCATAGTTTTCATATGTGCTTGTACATGCGTGGCATTATATCATCTTTGCTTTCTTGCCCTCAAATATTCCAACACCTGGAAAACATAAAGCTTGCTGAGCTGTATTTGTATGCCAAAACTATGCCCCAAAATTGTGCCATATGACCAAGAGATTTTTGAGAATTGAAAATAAGGAGACTTGTAGGAAAGACTCACTGCTTATGTCTCTGAACAATGATGCATCAGTCAGGAAGTGGAGGTGGCTGGTTATGGCTCAGTTATTTTTTCTCAAGTGGTTATGAAACACACAGGCAATACTGTATTTCCTTTTATTTAATGAGTTTCAAATGGCAGCTACTTAATAGCTGGTAGCATATCCCAGTAGTAAGCATGGTCCCAACTGGACTGGATTGCCAACAAGAAAAAGCCATGGATGATTTCTCTCTGAAGAGTCTTCAGGCTCTTGAAATGCAGATGTTCATATTTGCATGGAGAACCTATGCAGAGCTTTAAGGGGGGACCAATACTGCAGATCTAGTTTCTCTGCTCTTCCCCCAGCTCTATTTCTCCTCTTCATCTGCAAGTCTTGATGTTTCTGCTACCTTGGAATAGAATATAGCATAGTGTTGACAGTAACAGGCTGAAACCCTAACAGAGTTAACAGCTGGAGTGTTTGTGCTAGTCTTACAGTGAGGGGTTGGCCACACACCTTTTCAAGCATTTCTTTGTCAAAGCACAATGTAATTTAACTCAATTCCATGCAACAGCATGGTCAGGGATGAGAGGAGGGGACAACAGGCAGCTGTAGACCCTTCCTTCTGCATTTCCCATCTAATTTGTATAAATTTCATTATGTTACTTTGGGGGGGTGGGGAATCACTGTATTTGGTGTTCGAAATCATAGCAGTGCCTGGACTTAACTGTATAGCAACTGCATGCTTATTATTTTTCAAAAATAGAAGATTTTTCAGAACCATTTCAAAACAAGAAAATTATAGAAAAAATGTTAGGTATTTTCTCCTGCAATTTTGTTTGCTTTTTATTTATTTGGTCATCAAAATATTATGGATAAAAAATACAAATTTCTCTTTTGGCTTCAAGGATTTATTTTTTTTCTGCTCAAATTTCATTCCACAAGATATTCTCAAGGATTAATACTTTTTTTTTTTGACCATCTATGTCAAGTTTCTCACTTCCAAAGTAGCTGTGGGGGAAAATGTGCTGTTTAGTTTTTTTAAAAGAAAAGAGATCAAGCATAGCATTTTTAAATATAAAATTTCTAGTTCTGATACTTCATAAATAAAAGATCACTTAAATTTTAATTTATAATATGGAATGCTTCAAAGAATTTGAATAAAGAAGTCAGCAATTTAATACTTTGTATTTAAATACTAATTTGCAACATATTAGGTTATGCTGTCTTTTTTGGTTTTTCCTTAGAGGGACAAGTACAGTAGTCCTGCAATGTGACTAAAGTGTCCTCTGAGCAATTTACTCTTTCAGTTTTGTAAATCAGTGTATGGCTGTCTTAAAGTCAATCCCAAGATATCAGTTTTCAATTTTTTTCAAAATTTTTTATTCAATTTTTTCAAAGAGTAGACAATGGCAGGAAAAGGAGGAATAGATTGAAGCTAAAAGAGGAAGGGTTTAGATTACACATTAGGGGGAAGTTTTTTTACAGAAAGAGTGGTGAGGTGCTGGACCAGGCTGCACAGAGAGGTGGTGGATGCCCTGTCCCTGGAGGTGTTCAAGGCTCCAGCCCTGAGATTGGTGGCCCTGCCTGTGGCAGGGGGGTTGGAAGGGACCCCAAGGATCATAGAGTTCCAAACTCGACCATTCTATGATTGTACTAGGATATGAGACCAGCAGTCCTAAAGCCTTAAAAGATAGTGACCCTTTGGAAAGGTAGATTTCCTCTTGCTTGTGACTGATTCCTGTCCAGAGCATTCCTTCTGAGCACTAAGCACTTTCCTAAAAAATTGTTGCATGCCTTGAAAGGAAGAGCCAGTTGGTTTGGAATTTAGAAACCTGCAAATAGCATTAATGAATAATTGATAAATAGTAATTTTTTGGCACGTATATCAAATTAGATGTGTTTTGTGTTTTGAATTTTAGGAATCCGATCATGGGACACAAGCTTGATTGAATGCAATCTGGATCAAGAACTGAAACTGTTTGTGTCTCGCCATTCAGCTCGATTCTCTCCTGAAGTTCGAGGTGAGTTTTTAGAAGTGTTTACAGAACCTGGTGGGGGTTTTTTGTGGTTGTTGGTTTGTTTCTCCTCTTTGAGCAGAATTAATAAATACTCTCTGGAATTATATGGCCCCTTTAATTTGTGATTCTTTACAATATTTTTTTTCCTTCTTTTAAAATTAAGTTGTGAAAAAATTAAAACAAATTAACTTAAAAATAATCAGACTTTGAGCTTAGCTTCACGTATATTACCATGATTACTTTGCTAGTAGATAATAGTTCTGGGGCCGCATAAAAGTTAAGTAAAACTCACTATTTGACAGAACAGTTTGTTTACACAGCAACAATCTGGTAGTTCCAGAGACTGAATCTTGTTATGGTGGGTAGAGCATGTACAAAATAATAACCTGAAAAGTTCACTCTACAGTTTTATAGAGCCAGAAGTGGTATCATGGGTTTTGTGCAATTGTGGCTCAAGCTCCATGCTTCTTCCCAAATGTCTTGTGCTCTTTCTTGGTATGGAAAGCTGAGGGGTGGAGGGTCTACTTTGATTCACAGAAACTCTTTGGCTTGTATGAAACACTATACATTTACAGGGCTCATAACACTAAATCTCTTTTGCTGCCTTTTCTTCAAGCCTGTCCTTTGTTTAGAGGAATCAATACAATAAAGCAAAACAAAAGTGTAAACTTTTTTGTTCTGGTTGCATGGGAATCAAGTGTTTGGTAAGTTTTCTAACATCACATTACTTTAACACAAATGTTGAATGAGCATGGGTGAAATCAATCATCCTTTTCATGTAAAAAACAAACAAAGAAAAACCTTCTCAAAGGCCTAGAGGTTGCTTTCATTGGTGAAGTCACTGTGGCCACGTACACATTGACTAGTACAACCTAGTACTGGTGTTCATAAAATCTAGCTCCAGAAACCTCTCAAGTGTGGTGAAAAAGAGTTATGAAAATGTATCTTGTTCATACATCACATTCCTAGGGTCAGTTGCTAGAGACCCTGATGATAGATGTTGGTAGAGACCCTGATGTCTTGCTAGTATGACAACGCTGACCTGAATAATAGACCAAAATGTCTGGTGTAACTAATTCTTCCAGCAAAATCTGCCACAACCTATGCTGTATGTCCCCATATCTGTAGTGTAAAACATTGCTAGAATTTAGTGGAAAAAACCTGAATAAAAACTCTACTATGATTCTTCTGTCTTGAAAACCAAAAGAACTAATGCAAGAGTCAAGGCATGACTGAGTTACATGAAAGTAAACTCAGGCCTGGAATACGAGTCTTTCATTTCAGTTTAAATGTCATGAAGCCAGCCATTTCAACTCCTCAGTGACACTAGTTGCTTTGTTTTACAGAAAGGGCATTCCGATAAGTGAAATTAGTAGAATTTATCTTAAAGGAATGCAAGATGAAAGGCATCCCATGTTTAATATGTATGTGTTTTATTTTCAAACTTCAGGGAGGAAAAGATCCTGTACTTCTCCATTAGTAAAAAATATTCCAACATGTCTAATACTCTTTTCTGTCTTGTTTAGACGATACATCCTGATACCATTGCATGAATTAAAGCAAATACTCTATTTCCATATAATAAATTATATAAGATTATACACTCTTTTTTTCATGAAAAAGATGCTAGAATCCTCTAGGAATTTTTCTCTAGAAACTATATTTTTTATTGATTTCTTTTTTCCCTTGTTTGTCTAGACTTGTCTGTTTAGTCTGTAATTGTGTTGAATTACAGCTTAATTGCATGTGACTGGGATTCATCAACATCTCCATGACAAGCTGAAATGAATGTGTTTTTCACAACTGCTCAATCTTAAAAACAATAAACTGCCACAATCTGTATTGAAATAGGATACTGAAACTTGGATAAAGGGAACATCCATGAATAAAGCTAGCCCCCTTGACCTTTTCTTGTGTAAAATTTTGTGAGGAAGCCTATTGGGACCTCCAGAATCCCACTGCACAAATCAGAGGATCATTTGTTTTATTTTCTTTCGTGGTTCTCTGATGTTAAATCTGCAGGAGGCTTATTTGTATCCTCTCCACTGTTTGTTAAGGGAAAGGGGTTTTATCGCCATTTGTTAATAAAAGTTCAGAATGTTCGACTTGTTGCAGCACCCAAATGTTGAATTTTGATTGTTTAACCAGTGAAGTGGTCAATGTCCATGCTAAAGAGATGATTGTAAAGACATATTATTCCCTTATGGTCCCAAACTGAGAAATTCTGTGGAATTTGGGGAACTACATGACCTTTTGACTAAGGGAAGTATTTATGGATCTGAGAATTTTGGTCTTCATACCATACTTTGCCAAAATGGGGTATAGCCCATTGCTTTTGTCAAAGCAGATCTAAACCCAGTCAATTTCACACCTAGTAGCTTGCAATATGAGCTCAGAATCACTAATAAAATCCTAAAGGGCGTGGCTTTATTGTTGTTTTACTGAACATGGCAACTTTCTGTGGTCAAAATTTTGACATGTCAAAATTTGTCAAGAGCTCATAGGTACTTGAGTAAAGCCTATCACTTAAAGTGAAAGAAAGAGAAATGAGCCAAAAAATGAGGACCAGAGTTTGCAGCTGGTGTCAGGCCACCATATCTCAGTGCCTAGGAGTTTCGTGTAATATATCTCAAGTAATGTAATACTTCCAGGGGCATCCTGTAAATATGGTTCTTCACCTAGAAGAAGCTGGAATTACCTGTCAAAGGGAGCAATTTTAGCTCATTTTGTGTTTGGAGAGGTTAATTTTAGTTGGCTACCAGATTTGTTCTGTGTCTCAAAGGATTTGTGCCTTGGAATGAAGAAAATGGAGGCAGAATAGGACTTCAGTGGGGAATGGGCTGCCTCAGGTAGCTGTGGCTGTGAATCCATGTAGGATATTGCTGCCAGGGGTCCAGGGCTGCAGCAGTGGGACTGGCAGGGAGCCCTGGTTGTCACTGGGGTCATTGGCTGGCTCATGACTTTTTTTCTTTGTGTGTTTGGGATGCAAGGATTCTTGTGGCTGTGGAGAGGTTTACACTGTAACAGCCTGTGTGTTCAAATACGTGAATTGTCAAAGCCTTCCTTTCTTAGTACTAATCAAAATTCCAGTGCTAATAAGCAAATTTATTAATTTTTTTTCCCCCGTGAATAAATTGTTGTACTTATGTGTCAATCATTCTGGCTCTTACTTCCATTTCTGCTTTTTTGGGAATGATCACAAAGAAAATTAGCATGAATTTACATCGCTGCCGAAACACCAGTACCTGCTGGTACTGGTACGCTTTTAGCGTGAATCAGCAAAATGACTGTGAGGGAGGTTATTTTTAAATGCCTTGCATCACAAGTGCATACAATTAGTTCAATGGTCTTAGAATAGCCCATATTTTATGGGAAGTGGATTTTGACCTGTGTAGGGCAGCTACCAGTGGGATGGGATTAATGTAGCTGTGAATAATCATAGCATTTTGGCTCCATTGTAAAATTTGAATCCCCAATCCCTTGTACTAGAACAATAATTCAACATACCTAATTGTATGTTCACAAAGATTACTTTGTTAAGGGTTATTTAACAAAAGCTTACAAAATTAAAATTCTTAATTTGTCCCTGAGGAGACTCCTCAATCTTTCTTTCCTAAAATTTGACTATGTGGGACATCTGAAATGGCAGACTTGAACAATATTTTATTTTTGATCCTTGCCCAATATTATTACAGATGACCTACTGCTCATCACTTCCATCATAGTTTTATAGTAAATGTTTAATGAAAACATCATTGCCACATTTATTCATCTAGTTTCTAGTTGTCACGAGGCACATTTTTCTCAGATACCTGTTTTTCCTAATTTTAAGTTTGGTTGTTTTTTTCTTTTTTTAAATTGCCTGGATGTTGTGTTACTTTCTGGGCCAGGTAACCAAGTGCTTGAGAAAAATATTACATGATGGTCATTGGACCTTACAATGAGAAAAGACTTGATCCAAAATTCACTGAAATAATTGGATTAGATTTTGGATTAGAGCAAAAACTGCCTGGTATTTATAAAGTAGAACAGGGATCAAATTTTCAGATGAGGGAATAACTAAACACTTGAACTTCTTTCTTACTGGATAAAATTGGTGCTTTATTTGCAGTGAGTTGCCCACCACTGTAATAGGACTAGACCCAGGGAAGAAGAGTTGAAACACGTCTTTAAGCTGAGTGGAATGGGGAACACATGTTCACCCCTGTTCTCAACTGTAGATAGAGTTGCCACTGAGGCTCTGCAGCCTTGCCCCTGCATGAGGAGCTCCAGCTGTCATCTACTTTGTAGAGACAAATGCAAGAGATGCATTAGTGCTGGCTGCAGATCTAGGATGTAAACTGCTGGGATTGCCCCGTGATACCTCACAGCCCCTATGAGCAGGCCGGGAAGATAACACACCTTAGTCAGTCACAAATGGAAAGCTGGATCGTTTTGTAACAGAGGGCTATGCTTTTGCATCAGACCTCCAGGTGGGCCTACCTAGGGGATATATGATGGTTACTTTTGGCCTGTAGTCTTTGGTAGCCATCTGTTCTAGAGTTGCGAAGAAAGGCCAGTGTTCCTGATGGTATGAGTGTGCATACCGTCTGTATGTGCAGCATAGGCTCAAATGTAAGACTGTGGGTCTGGGTCTTCAGGTTCTTGGTTCTTCTCCTGTTTGGAATTAGCCTGTTTAAGATTCAAAGCTAGTAGGTAAAGGTAAATTAAATTTTTTTTTTAAATGGTATTAATTTATTAAGAAAAAAACCTGTGAACCTCAATATTATATGTAATTTTCAGTATTATTTTGATTGGGCAACTTTATGTATTTTGATACTGTAGAGCTTGTCTATAGTGGTGAGATGAGTCACTGTCCTGTGCCCTTATGTCCCCATCTCCTGCATAATTGTATGTGGGGGATTCTGCCCACCAGAACTCTGAGAAGCAATGTTTAATGCAATCAGCCAATATAAAAACATTATTCCAAAAAGGTGAGCCATATTCTTAGTCATTCAGAATCATAGAATGGTTAGGGTTGGAAGGCACCTCAAACAAAAACCATCTAATTGCACCCCCACCACCATGGGCAGGGACACCCTACACTAGACCAGGTTGCCCAAAACCCCATCCAACCTTGCCTTGAACACTTCAGGGATGGGGCATCTACAGCTTCTGTGTGCAACCTGTTCCAGTATCTTACCACCCTCACAGTCAATAATTTCTTTATCATATCTAATGTAAATATACCCTCCTTTAGCATAAGGTTATCGCCCCTTGTCCTACCACTCCATGCCCTTGTAACAGTCTCCAGCTTTTTTTGCAGGCCCCCTTCACGTACTGAAGTCTCTGAGTGAATTTTATCAATGATGGAGACTTTTATCTGGAAGTCAACTTCTCTCCCACCCTGTCAAAGACAATCTTTGGAAGCTGTCCCTGGTTTATTGAAGTCCTGTAGCTTTTCTGGATAAATGACTGAGTCCAACTTTAGCTCCCATGTCCTGAGTCACAAATAAGCTTTTTTAGGTCCTGTAAACTCTTTCTGGTAGATTGAGCTCCCTACCTACTGGCCCCTCAGAGACTCGAAAGAGCAAAAGCAAGCAAACTCATGGGTAAAGATAAAGATGATATAATAGGGGAAGGATAGAGAGGGGGAAAGAAGCAAGCGAAGCAAAGGAAATCTTTCACCATCTCACACGGCAGATTAGCATTGCTTTTCCCAAATTCTTGCCCACACCAGGCCTGCTCACTGATGGGCAAATTGGGGCAAAAAAAAAAAATCTTCGATGCTTTGCAAGCATTGCTCAGCAATGGCCAAAACGTCTGCCTGTTATCAACACTATTCAAGACACAAATCCAACATGTAGCATCTTACTGTCTCCACCCCAGTCAGAGCCAGTAAACGCTTCTAGAGAAGGTTATTTCTTAGTATTCATATGTGTATCCATTAAGAAGAGTAGGGCTCAGGTCATGTGATTCTATGATTCATGTGATTCTACAAGTCCAGTCTTGGATGAGTCCTTTCAAAAGACCATCAGTAGAGTACTGAAGTTTCTTGTATCACTGTTAAGTGATAGGAAATTGGCATTATGAAAACTGTCATGGGACAGTTAAGACCAACTGGAAGAATATCAAAACAGCGAAGAGGGAAACCTTGCTTTCATCTTTTTGTGTTCATGTTTTTGGGTTTTTTTGCTGGCATCACTGTACTTTTGGGAAATAACTATGGGATGAATTCTGACAGGCCTCAAAGAAGAAACCCCAACTAGAGGGGTCTTGCTTCTGCTCTTGGAGGCTTGAAATTTCCAGTGCATATCCTGGCAGGAGCATGGTGGCCCTCCAGCTTGCTTTCTTAACCTCTGGCTGTGTCCTTAAGTTTTCTTGATCTTCTAGAACCTGCAAAGAGTTTAGACAAACTGAAAAAAATTTATAAAAGATTATTTCCTATGTGACCAGTACCTTAAATGGATATAGAAGGCAATGCCTTCAAGAGTGTCTCTGGGCAGGATTTAATGCTTTTCACAAGCTAATAATTTAATGGCATTACTCATAATCATTTGTCTAGCATTGCTGAATTTTTCAAGCTTATCGTTACTAGGTGCAAAGTTCAGATTCTAGAAGTTCATTAGACTTGGAAGATTTAAATATTTATCAGCACTAATTAGGTTTTGTTTTACATTTAACATTTCCTAGCAACTTAATAAATTTTAATCTTTCTGTCCACTTTTTCAATTGTACTACAGAGTACCATTCTTTTACATTTCAATCCACTATATGTAAAAAAAAGCTTGAAATGGTCTTGTGCTTGTTTTTTCTTGTGTCCTGCAATGTGAATTGGTATATCTAGATAAAATGAAAAAGATGCCACCTTTCAGCATAACACATGGAAGACATGGAAGTCAGCAAAAAGAAATCCAAGTGGAGGAGGTGTATTCAAAAAGTAAGGCTGGGTTCCTGTTTCAACTGCATAGTTTGACTGCAGCAGTTGTATTCCTGAAGAGTCCCTGGTGGAAATAGTTGCCCTGCACCTAACAGCCTGAATTAAAGTTTGTCTCCAGCTCTGGTGGGATAATGATAATGTCATATGTCAAGTAGGGGATTATCACATGGAAGGAGACCTTGCTGACATTTATTTTGTGTTGAACAGGAGGGTCTGATAGTATTATTCTGTTAGGTATAGCTGTTGAGTGGAGGAAACCTGTTTGGTGGGCTATGGATCCTCCACAACCATTTACAGACAGCAAACACAGAAAAAAGGGGATGCAGAGCATCCAGATTTCCTTAAATAGCATAGACTTACTATTCAGTCTACTGAAGAGTATAATACAATAATGTTTTACACCGGTACTTATGTAAAAAGGTATAGTTTTTATTTCTGCATTGTTCCCTGGCCTCTGTCTCCCTTTGTGATTAATTTGGTTTAAACTAAAAGTAAATTCCAGGCCAAGGGGGCAGTTTCTTACAGAGAACCTATAAGATTTACTGTATTTTGCAGATCTCTGCTTTTTTTAGCTTCACGATGCATGTTATGCATTTCCAGAGCTGATGCCGCTCTTAACTTTCATACCAGTCCTAACTTGAATCTTTTTTCCTGCTGATGTTGGAGACAGGTGGGCATTGATGAGATTACCTGTGTCACCCATTGCTCTTCAGTTCTTCCTAGAGTGCTCTGGGAATCGAATGAGTTATTTAACAGCTTGCCTGCTGCTTTCCAGGGGATTAGTAGTTGGTGTTCTATATCCAGCCCAGAGCAATTTTCTGGTCCTGACATCCTAATGCTTTCTCCCTTGTCTTGACTGTAGTCCCAAAAAAAGCAGGGATGACTTTAAAGGAAGGGACCTCTCTAAAAGCTTTCTTTGGCTACTGGAAGTGAGAATGGTGGTGCAAGGCAGCCATATGCATAGCTGCCCTTCCAGCTCTGGATGAGCTGGTACCTCTACCCAGGACAGCGCAGCACCATACAGGGCTAGCCTCAAACTGCAGTCCCTGGGAGCAGAATGATCTTATCAGTGGTGAGCCTTTCAGAAGAAGGCCTCATCACATCAACATTTAGCTATGATGTGGCTCTGAGTGGGCAGGGCTTTTGTTTCAGAGATAGCTTTGTTGGCTCTGCAAGAGCAGTGTTCGCATGGATAAGGCTTTATTCTCTGATGACCAAAAAGATTTTCCCCATTTTCCTGATTTTTTTTTTCAGCGGTTCAGCTTATTTTAAACATTGAATCTATCCTCTTCTACTTTCCTAAAACAAGTGAAATGCTGAGTTTTGATATTAACGTATGTTTTCAAGACTACAGGGAGGCTCGTGTTCATCCACATTGACACTTCTTCCGTTCCCCAAGCTGTTCCTCCTGCAGTCTTCCTATATGTCACAGGAAGTCATGGTAATTTAGTGGTAAAATGTGAATGGCATCCTGTCAGTACTCCCCCTTCTAGGCTTGCTATTTTTCTTGGAACCACATCACAGCTAACAACAAAGGAATATTTACTTTTTTTAAGAGATTAGTTTAGAAAAAGCTGTCTCTGTTCAAAAAAGATGTTTTCTAGTATTTACTACTACTACTATTTTTGGGTTCCCTCTACTACTAAATAATTTGGAGGCTACTCTGGTAGCTCCTTTATTTTCCTTTTGAGTGAATTGCTGTCTCTTTGTCAGTGACCATTACCTTAATCTAGGCAATCATCAAATTAGATTTATATACCAATGTCCTTTCTGGACCCCACAGCTAGTCCTTGTACTATTCCACATCTCTGACTTAAATTGCAAAGATGGGACATTCTCAGAGAATATAAAATCAATATTGGATCGACTATTTTTCAATACATAATATGGGTAACCTGGTTGTTGGCTAGATGTAGATTGGACACAGCAGAAAAATCTCATCAATAAACATTGGGGGGCAGGCAAAAAAGGTATTTTCAAAGCAGCAGAGATATATTTTACATGGATCTGCCTTGCCAGAGTACTGTCATAACAGTTACTGCTTTGTAAGTGGAGTTAACAGTATAGAGACTCTCCACAGAGATGACTATTTAACAATCAGATCACAAATTGGGTGCCGTAAAGGTTGAAATAATGGTTGGTTTACCTACAGCGCAATATCAAACAGATTATTTGGTGGAGTTTGTTGCTTTTTCAGATTTTAGTGGCAAAGATTTGTGCTCTGAATATTCTCACCCATTACTTAAAGAACTTTTGAGAGTAATTTTTGAGATCCTGTGAAATACGAAGCAACAAAGGAAAGTATGAGCAATCTGTCTTGCAGCTCTATTCATATTTTCGCATTATCTGTGATGTCTTTTAAATTGTTACTATTTTCAAACAGTATGCTTTTCCAGTTCAAAATTAAGGTTCAAAACTCATATCCACAAAAGTTTCTACATAAAATTCAGCATCATGTCATGCAATTACAAGTATTTGGTTTAAAAAACTTGAAGCGAGCATTTAAGGAAAAAACAAACATACAAACGAAAAAACGCCACCAAAAAAACCCAAAAAAGAACCAAACAAATTAACAACCCATGTAACAATTCTTTCCCGTTTTTGGAAATCGCCTGCCATGGGATTACATCATTTCTTGCTTTTTTTGCCAGTAGATGGCATTCTCAATGCCTATACTCACTGCCATGCAGTAAATGAGCATCTACTGAAGTCAGTATGAATAATTCTGTCCTGTTTTTTGCTCATAGGTCTTAATGTGAGACATATGTTTTTCTATTTCACTCTGAGATCTTGCTTGGAGTTCAAATTTCAGATAGTTCAGCTCTGCTGCCTGTGAAGGACGAATCCCTCAATGTAAAATGAGCTTGTCAAATTCCACATCTCATAGTCAGTGGAGGAAAAGCAGAGCATGGCTTGCGCCCAGGGTGAGACCTCTCTCAGTTGAAGACCACAGCTACTGATAATTTATGAAAATGCTTAGTGTTTCCTTATCCCTACAGAGCTAGTAGAGATCAAAGGAAGACCACTGTATGTACAGGTATATTTGTGCATGAAATAGCACATGCTGTAGATGTAGCTGAGGAAATCTTCCCTACAGATCATGTATTCTCTATAGTTTCAGGATGTCTCTAACAGATCTGAACTTGCCCTGTTTTGAAGCTGCAACGTTACTACACCAAGCCATATAATAGTGCCTTCTCTCTCATGCTGAATTTAGAGCACAGCATGGAATAAAAGGCCTGAGACCTAAGCAAGTAGACTCCAACTCACTTGTCAAGTTTAGTATTTCTCAGGTTTCCCTTGGTCTGCCATCTCAGTCTGTGCCATGACTGTCTGTTAGGAATATAGGAATACAGTGGCATGTAGTTTAACAAAGCATTTCAATATTGTCTGTCTTAAAATACTTGTTCGTAGAAGTTAAATCCCAGTCTAGCCTTTTGCAATTCTTATGGACGGAAAAAAATTTTAATGGCTTTCTAAGTGACTGTTGAACACATGATACATCCTAAATCAAGAGACCTGAAGTTTAGTCCTTAGTTTTGCCCCTAACCTCCATAAAGACTGACTGTGGCTGTCAATCTCAAATGCTGCAGACAATCCTTGATCTGGATTATTCAGTTGCAAGGGTGTAATGACATTTAATTCTTTTTGTCTTGCTTCAGCTTCCCATTGAGGACTGTTCTGCAAAGCATGCCAGTAGGGAATCGAACATTGGTGATTTATGCAGCATGGTCTTTATTAGAATTCAAAATGAGGCCACCAACTCTCTTCAAATAAGCTACCAGCCAGATGCTAGAAAGTAATCACTACAGGGATCACTCAACTTGATTTGAAAATAGTACTAATGATGAAAAGCAGAGATTAGTCATTTGCCAATTTGTGGTATAACTCCAGATTTCTGAGTTCTATTAAAAAAAAAAGGTGAAGACTATTTTGCAAAACTGAACACCTGCATACATCTGCATGGGAAAAACCTTTGGATATATGCAAATACTGGTAAACGGACATTCAAATACTTTTCAGTTGATTTAATTGTGTGCAAAGTAGCAGGGCTCTGGGACTTGATGGCAGTAGCTGTCTGTTACTATTTATTAAAAAAAGAAACAAAACACGGAACAAAAAGCAAAAACCCAAAGCCCCCAAAAAACATAGACAGCACTTTCTTTTAAATTATGGTTACATCATCACTTTGACAGATTCTGCTTTTAACAAGTGTAAATTATGAATAATTTTACAGAAAACAGAAGGGTCCCTCCGCATTTACTCCGATAGATGTTAGGGCAGCATTGGAGTGCCATTTAAGATCCCGTCTATAGACAGTTGAAGGGAAATGGGTGTGGAGAGCTGGTCTAGGGTTTGTAACAGGGTTCCACATAAAATGAAGTGCAGCACTGCTGGGTTGCTGTAGCAGCACTAGAAATAAAGCCCAGCAATTCTCTCCTATGGTTTTCTTGCATGTGTGGGCGGTGATGGAGTTGGCAATAAATCGGCTAACTTCCGTTACACTTACACCTCTGTAGAGAGCTGAGTGTCTGCGCAAAGCGTAAGCCAAGATAGTGAAATATTGTCTGCCATCTCTAACAAAGCTCCATGTCAAGGGGGAGTGAAATGCTTTTAAGCACTGCCACATGTCTGTGGAAATGTGTGCTGTACGGTTACTGGAGTGCTCTTGCCAGTCCGAGATCCAGGAATGCTTACAGAGTAACAGTTAAAATGCAGTGAGGAGACGAAGTAAATGACATTTTGATTACGTCTCTGAATTTGGCTCAGTGACTGACACAACCTTCAAATCCTAGGGGGAAGAGAAGTGGCAAGGAGTACTTTTTTTGCCTTTTGTCACCTCTACTGTGCCATCCCCATCTCTGCTTGGCTGTTTATCTCATGGCTGAGGGTTAATTAGAAGACTTTGAGGCTGAAGTTGTGGAAGGGAATTTAAATTGCATCTGTATGGATTACAATCTAGTGGAGTTCAATTAGCATGCAGGCAGAGTTCGTGCTCCTCTCTGCTTCTCTTCCCAGAGCTTGTGACTTCCAGGCAGTTCCACACTCCAGTGTTGTGCCTTATGGGCTTGGCCTGCATTTTCATATTTGCACAGTTTAATTAGGCAAGGAGAGATTGCCATGTCTCCAGAATGATCTACGGATATGATAGATCAATATTTATTATGAAGTTTCTTTCAAATAAATGTCTGCTCTGTTAGACAGGTTTGCTCATTCAGAGGCCCTAGAGCCATTTATAAAACAATTAAATCCTCTCTGGTGTGAAGCAGAATATTAAAAAGGATTAACAGTGACAGACCATGTATTCTCTCTAGTTTCAGCTGCATTCCTATGCCTTGATATTCTCATCTGGTATCTAGGTTTGGTAGAGGAAGCTGTGTTCGGGGACCACTGCCTGTTAGTGGAGAATGCAAAATGGGAGTATACAACTGATGTGCTGGGAAGAACATTCAGTAGCTTAACTCCAAAAAATGTATCCTCTTTTTCCAAATTTGATGTGAAAGGCAAGTATGAACCAGACATGAGCAGTGAGGTTTACAGTGGCTACCTAGTAAATGGCACATGAGGACAGCTTGCATGATCAGGTCATTGTTGACTTTTTTTCTTTCTGTTTTTTCCTTTTTCTGTTTTCAAAATTAATTTTCATGCTCTGTGCAAGGGAATCAGTTTCCCTTTTATGTTGGAACAATATACAAAATGTGTTTATTTGTGAGGATTCACAAAGGACCTGAAAGAGAAGCCATAATTCAAAACATCAACTTTCAAGGTGAAAGATTTCATGATCTTAATGTCTTATGAACTACACAGTAATGTAAATTCATAGAAGCATAACCGTCTCAAAAAAATGCAGCAAAGGGCCACAATCACCAAGTTTAAGGGAAAATAAAGGTTAACTTTAAGGTCAGACTGGCAAATGCAGTTCATTTGACTAGTTCAGCATAAATAAACCTCCCTGTTTTAGGAGGCTGAAGTCTTCAAATATAAACTGCATTTGCAGCAAGAAAAGCCTTGTATCTGAAATTACTCCTTTTTTTAATCAGTTGGATACAAGTGAAGGTGGAATCAACCACATTGTTTATTATTCCTGTTCTTCATAGGCAAGTATTTTTTTCTGTAGTTAAGAAGGAGTACTTTGTGTTTGCAGAACTCAGAATCCTCATCAGGCATAGGTCAGTTGGTTAAGTAAGAATTCCCTTTTACTGTAACTCCCTTAGAAAATTTAGTGTGCCAGACTTGAAATGTATCATGGTTCATATGGAAAAAAAGAAAAATAATGCAGTCTGCCTATCATGCAAGACAGTGGAAGCTTTCAATGGCAATCTAATGGCAATCTTTAAAATTTTTTGTGAAGAGAAAATATTTAAACTCACATAATTTCTCTTCTCAAAAAAGAGAAAATAAATTAAACACTGAGTTATATTCATCTGCTTGGGGGAAAAATGCAACTATATTGGTATCATGTTCCTTCAGCATCCCCCTTTGTTGTTTTTTTTTTTCCAAATTATGATGATCCTACAAATCTACTTGCATTATGTTCATTAACACTGGGAGTGTTAAATGTCTTGCCAATGCTGACACTTTGTCATTCTAATGAAGTACAGTTCATGAGTGTCTGTAATTACATTCATTGTGCAATCAGAAAGATTTCTAAAGGGTGTACCACATCTAAAATAACATTTCCTTTATTGCATCATCTAATTTCACCTAACATTTTACCAGCCAGGGCACAAGCTTTCTGCAGGAAGAAATGGAGTATCTGTGGTCTCCTATAGACAAAAGAAGGTGGAAAATTGAGTTATTATAAATCTGCTTCTAATTATGTTAATGGAATATTACATCATGTAGATTGACCTGCAGTAGATCTTAGATATTTCTTTTATTGTTTTAGTAATTTTCTCTTTTTGTTATGCATGCAAAATGCTTTTGATAACCCATGTTCATCATACTTGCTAATGAACCAGTGCTTACATTACTGCATCTATGGGTATATCTTCAGAACGTACAATGTTAGAGGGTTTGTAATGAGCACCACAGTAGCTGCAGACACTGATTAATTTAATCAGGGTTATTTTGCTTGCTGCCAAGGAATAGAAGGATGGATGCTACCTCTGGAAAATGCTGGGACGTCTAACCTGTGGCTATGTATTTAAGGAAACACATCAGTTCAGTCAGCCAGTTTCAGAAATATTGGTAATGCAAAACGTTTTCTCTATTATAAAGGCAGTAAGTATTTACTATCTTGTTCAGGACAATTTATTATGAAGCAGCATGACATTTTGTACTGTGAATCTTAATATTACCCAGAGGTATTCAGATGAAAATTGCTCATTTAATTTTCACTGGATTAATTTTCTCATTTAAACAATAATAATGTAAAGTTAAATGGAGAGCTTACAGAGGTCTTTTCCCAATATTCTTACCCTAATTTTGAAAGACCTATCTTTTAAAATGCAGCTTCAGGTTTCAAAGATCTGCTATTTTTTAAAGGCAAAACTTGTGTCAAACAAGCTGATTGTAAGAAAGTGAATAGTAAAGGCAACTTGCGCTAAGTCAGTGATTTTCATTGTCAAAAAAGGGGCCCCGCACAACACATATCTATGTAGTTGGAAACCAGAGACATAAAAGATGTACTTTGTCATTGAGATGGATATTGCTAATGGAAATGCCTGTGAGAGCATTGTCTGCCGGATGATGAATAGATCAGCAGTAGCACAGTCCCTTAGAGACTCCAGATGCCGTCCTCCAAGGCAGAGGAGGAGTGATGTGTTAGTGACAGCAGCTCTCAGGGGAGGAACGGTGGGGGCTGAGGAATATATCAGGGGAAGATCAGTGGTAAACAGACAGACTGGATAGCTTTTACTCACCTTATCTTAGCGATAAGTACAGACCTCAGAAGCCAAAGCTGATGCAGGCATTAAAATGAGAGCCAAGTTTGCCCACCACTTTTCTGCTGCTTCTGATTCAACATTGTCCAGGTAAGGCTGCAAGAAAAGAGCACTGGCATCAGTCTTAGTGGGGTAGAAAACACTTTTGGATTTGTTTCTTGTACCAGCTTTGTTTTGAGATGCCTTTTAAAACAAGACCACCCTTAAGTGCTAGACACGGTGTGTTAGTCCGCCCTGCAACCAGCCCTAGAAGACCATTGTGCTAATGCTGACTGAGAAGAGGAGAAGCAGGAGGTGAGGGAGATGAAAGGTAACTTTCTTTTCCTAGTTATTTCTCAGGGACCCACTGAACAGGTTTTATTCCTTATTAGGGAAAATGTTTTATTGATTATATCAAACTGCAATGTAACTATCATTGTCTTAATTTTACTGTTACTTCAAAAAGCTATTAAAAAACTGTATGTTGAATCTAAACCTTTAAAAAGCCTGTTATTTTCTTTTTTATCAGCCCAAGGGAAAACTTGCTATTTCAAAAGTAATAATTTTTTTTTCCCTGGAGGGAATACTTATTAATAGCCTATACTGAAATTCAGTCCTGGAAATTGCTTTTGTGTTCCCATGGAAAAAAAATAAATCAGTGTGGTACATATTCCATGTTACATGTGCTCTTCAAACATAATTTTCAGGTTAATCAGCACTAAAGGAGAATTCTTATCATGCTTAAACCTTTAAAATTTTACTAGGTGAGTGACTCTCCTCTAGTCAGGCAATCTGTTCAGACCAGTCCTCAGTGTACTAATATTCAAGGGCAGAGATAATTCACTACTATGTTTCTTTATAGTTGGGATGTTTTTGTTATCCCATTCCTTTGCTAACAGCTCCCTTCTGCTGTACTAACCTCATAATTGGGGATAAATTGCATCTAATATTAACACGGTTACGTGCTTCAGATCTTTAAATGGTTGGTTTAATTACAAAGAAGTCTTCATTTGTTAACAGAGTAATAAAATGCAGAAATAGGGAATAAGTTCCAAAGGGGAAGACCATGCATGCTACTACTACTCTTGCACAGGAATGCTTACTTGGCATAAATAGTTAGCATTTTATATGTGTATGTATAATTTGCATAAATTATGTAAATCTGAAGTTGACACAAGATGCTTTCAAAAATTATTTTAGTATTAATTTTTCTTTGCTGTCTTCTTTAAGACACCCAATGTAAGACATGGGGTGCCAAGATTTCCCTTTGTGCCTCATTTAAACAGATTTCCATTCTGAATTTCTATAGAAAGAAGGTCAAAAAAATTGTCCTTAATATCAGAGGAACTCAGAACAGTCCATGTAATATCAAATGTGACTAGTCAGTGCTGCAACATGCTGTTATAGCTATGGATACCCTGTACCTTTTCTCAACACTTCCTTGGACTCTCTCTTCTGTTTCTTACTTTACTACACTTCCTTTGCGGGTTTCACATCTAGTTAAAATTCTGAGCGTGTCAGCATAGAAAACATATAATTTTCATAAAAGAAAAGACCACCAGATTATTACAAAGGCAGGAACTGGATGATTCCAAGAAAATTTTAAGATGGTGGATATAATTTTAAATGAGAGTTTGTTTTTTTTCTTTATATGTAGAAGAAACAAAACAAATTTGGGCATGAGAAATGTTTTTGTGAACTTTCATTACTCATTTAAAAGTAGTACAATAGACTTTTATCTTCCCATGCTTTTTTCTAAAGGGACCAAATTGCAATAGTCAAATTATAAGCCACTCAAAACCAGTAGTTCATGGGAAAAAGACCCTTGAAAATGTTGAATTTGTATTTATAATTCTGGGCCATTCTCTGATGAGGTTACAAATGAGCTTTGACAGGTATGCTACAAAGGGTCTTTTACTGACAGATTAATTCAGAGTAGAAATATACCTAGAAAACAAATTTTTTTAAAAGAAATTCGATTATGGTTGTATCTTGTTCTGTCTTTGCTAGACCAATGCACATATATTGCCAGGTATCCACACATTGTCTTATACTTGTTTCTACCCCACAAAGCAAGTATATATAACAACTGATCATCGGTCCATGAGCAGGCCTTACTAAAACCATTTGTTCTATCATTATAAAAGCTAGCCAGGTTTTTCTGAAGAATCATAGAGTAAGAAGATGCACAGTGACCATGAGATAACAGTGCAAGAAACTCCAGCCTTGATTCAAGAGAACACTTAATGAATTCTTAAATATTTTCTTAACTAGGAAAGTGCTGAAGTATAGATCTTAGTGTTAAGCCTTAAGCTGTAATGTTTGAAACCACAGAGGTGTGCAAGAAGTGCTTTCCATACCTCAATTCCCTAGGCTTTAACAGACAGAATTTTAATATTTTCTCCATTTCTGCCTTGTGACCAATCTGAATTTAGTAAGCCATACTACTGTCATTTAACTGTATTAATTTTCTACTGTGTTATCACCGGGAGGAACTAGTGAAATTAGACAGATGGTACTTAATTCTGTATCTTCAGCTGAAGAGAACAGTGTGGACTTCGTGCTTCGCAGGTAGGGAGTGTGAGATGAGAGTCCCTAAGAACAAAATGCCAGTGCTAGTTTGAATAGGTGATAAAAAAATGTCTTTTATATTAAAAGGAAGGAGAAACTTGCACATCATAATATATTTCAGATCCTCCAATTCAAAGATATTTGTACAGTCTGTAATTTTGCAGGGCTTTGTTTTTACATGTCCTCTAACAGGATAGATGATCAGGTTTCTTTTTCTTTTCAAAGTACACTTACACTCTGATGTGTTACTTCCTTGTAACTCTAAAATTCCTTTTTTAGAGGTAGTGAAAGGTTTGTGTTCAGAAGGTCAGGGCTTTGGAAGCCTTGTTGTATCATTAAATATAAGGTTCTTTCTACTCCTCTTCAGACTCTGACAGGAGGAAAGTGATCTTCCTTGGTCTTGTGCTGACAAGATTTACGGTCTGACTGGATGGAAAATTCACGCTCTAGCTGGGAAGTCTGTTGCTTCTTCACAGATTTGTCTTCTGGGTCTGGTTGGGACCAGCAACAGCATGTCCTCACACATCCCGGAACCCACTCAGAATTACACTGGAACTCTCCAGGTGGCATCCTGGAGATAGCTGACCAGTACTGTCTTCTCTACATGGAGAGACTGTCTTCTCTACTTTCTCCATGCCCTACCTCCAGGGTCCTTTTCTTCTGGTCAATTGCACAGGGACAATTAGGCCCAGGACTTCTAGAATAAATGTTGTTGATGGTAAATAATGGTTTATTTATGCTGCAGAAAAATTGTATTTATATTTCTGAAGTCCCTTTCAGTGTAAGTACCTTGGACTTTGTAGCCCTCCATTAGTACACGAGAACAGATATTGATCATAAATATGAGACCAAATTATTTGTTTTCATTATCCCAAAACGACATGAAAAGTACAGAAACAATTAGAAATATTTTTAATTATCTTCAGTCTTAGAAGTTGTCCAAGGTCTTTACTTAAACACCTTTTTTGCAGTAGAGATAAGTTTCTGTAGTAATGGTAATAACAAAGATACATAATGCAGCAAACTAGAGGAATGAAAAATGAGGTTTTGTTTCCTTAAAAATGACTAACATTCCCAGTGATTTCACCCCTCTTGTTTTATTCTCCCTCAGAATAATACTTATGGATAATAATAGCTATTAATATATTCTTAATCCAAAATACTATTTCTATGAAAACTACATCTAGACTGTTTAGCTTTAGAAAAAGTAAGTTTGTGTTAATGTTTGATCTCATTAGCCAAATATATGGTCATGTGTGGAAATATGTTTCCATTTCAATCGATTATTTGGGAAATGCAATCATCAGGCTATTCCCATTCTAGAAATATTACAGCTATCACTATCCAAGGACTAGGATCAATGCGTGCTCCTTTGCAAGGTGCAGGTATACAAACTGAAAGGAAAGCTTAAACTGTCAAGGAGATATTGTATCTCTTTTTACTGTCTCTACCCTCTGCAAAATATTTTAAATGTTCCTCTGTCTCTTCAGAATTCACCTATTAATAATACCCAGACAGAGAAGAGCCTTTTCTCCTCACTTTGCTAATGTCAGCTGGAAAAAACAAACAAACCCCAAAAGAAATAAAAAACCAAACATGAGAGAACACACAAAACTTTGAAATGGAAAAATATCTTGCATTCTTTAACTGAACCTTTTCCCTTGCCATATTCTCCCCAGAGTAGGTGTCCTTTGCTAGTTGTTAGGACAAGAAAAAGCCACTTCGAACTTGACTTTTGGAGCTCTTGACTCCACAATCAATGATCGTTGACCCTTTGAGAGGACAAATAAGGAAAAAAAAGACTGTTAATATTTATTTACAGTATTTTTCTTATTTCACTGAATCAGATGACTTCCCCTCTCTCAGAAATCACTCTTCATTTGGGCCTCTTGTCTCTTACTTGCACTGAAACTGCACATGAGATACTTGAGGCTCCTGCCAAGGCAGGTCTTATCCATGTCTGGAGCAACTGTCTATCCTTATGTTTCTGGTACACTTACAATTACATTACAATTTATTAAGTATTAGAACTGAAGCAATTGATTTTAAAATATCTCTCTGTAGGAATTGTTGCTATTTTTTTTCCTCTATTGAGACTCAAGACATCTGAGAACTAGACTAATTACTAATTGCTAGTAGCACTTGAGCCGGCGCAGCAAGAAGTTGACAGATGTCAGAAGAAAGCAGTCTTTACCCTTAGGGAGGACGACAGAAGTCTGACCAGGCAGTTTATTTATATTTAGCAACCCCCTTTCTCTGCTCTTGTAAAATATTTATTATGCATTTATTTTTGTGTCAGTTGATAAACTGTGTGCTGTGCAGCAGGAGATCACAAAAGACAGACATGAATAAGATCAGACATGCTAGGTGGTAAGAAAGGGAAATGAAATAACTTTTCATCTTTCACTTGTCCTCAAGCTGTCACTGGAGAAGTATCTGACAGGACTTGGCTTCAACAGCAAAAGAGGAGATAAACTAGAAAGTACTGTTTCTTTGTGGACCACAGGGTGGCAATCTGGGTGGTGATTTGCACATAAGCACCTCAGAGTTAAAAGGTAATAATTTAAGAGTTAGCATCTTCCCAAATATGCTTCTTAAAAATGCATATTAAATACTACTGTGTGACACAATAAAAAGCTAATACAGGGGACCAATAGATATGAAAGCAAGACCTTGTCTTCTGAAATTTTAAAAAGAACTTTAGTGTCACAGTAGTTACACTACTACTACATGGTCGGGTCCTCTGAACTTCTTACTCGGATGACTCATTCAGTTGACTTACAGATTTGGCTGGATCCTGTCCTTCAAACATTTAAGCACTTGCCTATGTTTTAGCGTAATCATTTTACAGAGATTTAAAAACCAGCACTTTGAAGTGTGGAGTTTTTTTAAACTTTCCCTTTGTCCTCTGATTTGTCTCCTTAGTCTGATTTTGTTGAGAAAATCTTGAATAAGATTATAAAAAAAGGGACACACATCTACAGATGCTTTTACCTAACTAGGCAAATCAGACCAATGCCTTTAATTTAAATTGGTTTTAAGCACTGTCCTGAAATTTTCTTTATACTGTTTACTACAGTTCTTAATCCATGTGGTAGATGAACCAGAGAGTTTATGCTGGGACTGCTGCTGCAAGTGTGTGTTGCAAAACTCAGCCCACAGAGGCTGTTTAGTTGCTGAAGACATTCTCAAGCAGAATTTCTTGGACCTATTGCTAAGTGCATGCTAAACACAGGATAACTCTGAATTCTCTGTTGCTGTGCCAATTTACATTAGGTGGAATCTGAGCCAGAGGGTAATTTCCATGTAACTTGCAGATGGAATATACAACTATATGAGAAAGGATGAATAATTTATGTCTTAGTTCACAATATTAGAACAACTCATGATTAACTTATTCTTGAATCCATGGGAAAACTCACATTGTGGTACACAATGAATGTATTAATTCATTGAAAAACTGTTGACATCAAGTTTCCTTGGGATTGTTAATTAGTAATTAAAATACTTTTGGCAGTGTGAAAAATCCTGGTTTTTTGTCTTGTAAAGCATATTACTTAGGCTGTTGGTATTAAATACTCTATCTCCTCTGTGAGTTTGTCCAACTCCCACTGAAGTCAGTGGAAAAAGTTCTGTTATCTGAAGGCCAGCTGGATCAGTCCTTACTCTGTGTAACTTAAGAGGTTTCTTCTGTTTTCAGCATCTGGGACAGACAGTGCCTGAGAAATGTACGCAGTTAAATTATCTCTGTACAGATGAACAATATATTATATTCTGCAGGACTTCTGTTATTTTTATTACAACTCATGCACAATAGCTGTAGATGGAACAAAGATGCTTGCACAAGCATCAAGATATAAAATACAAGTATTTCTACAATGTTCATTAAACAACTTTACAGACAGAAATGCAAGCAGTAAACAGACACTGCCTTATTTATTTGAAGTGCAGCTGTGGAGCAAAATGTGTGACAACTTTATGAATAGCACCCAGAAAGTTATCACAAAAAATAGCAAATATATTAGCTGGGGAGATATTAGGTAGGTCAAGAGACACTTTGTTCTGGACAGGACCATGGTTGTGTGCCTACCTGAGTCACCACAGCTGCAAGTACATCCTGACGTTTAGGAAGAGATGAATTCCTCCAGTATCTAGATATCCTTTGAACATTTCCCATCAAGGACTGGAAGGCACAATAGTAATCTTGACTCCACCACTGTTTTGTAAGGATGATTTGTCTTACCTTACCTCTGAGGAGGAAAAAAAAAATGGTTTGAGGGGAGGATTAATGCCTAACTATTCACACTGAGGGTGTACTGAGGAAATCAGACGTCCCTTAAGAAACAAAGTGCTCTTGCTATTAGTGTCCCAGCCATCAGTCTGATGTCATAGCCACAGGCCATTTCAAATCTCAGTGCTCCCCAACTGCCCAGGGAATTGGGGGGTTTTGCCCAGAAATGTTCTTTGCTATTTGGAGACATATGTCGTTTGGAGGTACAGCAGGGCATGGATGATGGTGCTGTTTGGAAGTAAGTGACAACAGATGGGATTAAATGACACTCAAGGCTGCTAGGAGGAGCAAGACTGAACACTGTCTTTACTGCAGGAGTGGCCAGTGCTGTTAGTTGTGGTAGAAATGGCAGAGTGCTCTTCATTCTGCTCCCTGCAGAAGATCTGCTCACTTACAGACGTGCTAGTGCAGTAGGAATACCTTGCAGAAGCGCTGCTGTGCCATAATGAATCATATAAACTGGGTTTATGTTTGACCACTGTTAGAGACAACACCCATGGGGTTTGCATAGGGATGTTGCAGCTTCTTTCCAATTTTACTGCCTTTATTTCCCTCTAGAATCTCAATGTGTGATGCTGCCTGCAGTTACTCCCTTGTACTTGACACTCACTTTTCAAATTCTGAATCAGTGAAAGTCAGAAATGACTTGAAGGATGTGGGAATAGGGCTGAGATAGGTATCAATTGGTGAACTGCAAATCAAACTTCCAGCTAGGAAATGCAGAATTCTGCAGCACTTGAAACATTTGGGAGAGCAGCATAAGACACTTGGGGGAAGGAAACAGGAAGAATATTGAACATCAATTTATTTTTTATTGCATTGGCTTTGGAATCATATTTTAAAGTGCTTAAACTGGGCAGCAGAGGTGATTACCTATTAAAAGCCAGGTTAAAATCATCTGTAGAAAAACTTTCCTTTTTTAATTGAAGTTTTTGACATATAAATTCTGTTGATCTCTCCTGAAATGGTACTTGGTGTTAGGGACTGAAAACAAGTTTTCCATGTTTTGGTACTTCAGCAGCTGAATCAGATTAATAAAAGGCATTTCTTCTCTAGCAGAACTTCAGTTTATTTATTTTGTAGTTCATTTCTTCCATTGATTCTATTTGAAATGCAAATAATAGCAGGAATGGTAGCCCAACAGCTGCAGCCATGAAACATGGCACTCACTCCAAATGTAAATGCGACACACAGGGACTAACCTCCCTGTTCCTGTGACCTGAAGGGGTTTTGTCAGGAATAAAGCAAGCAAGAGCTCTCAGGAGCTAGGGAAGGGAGCTGGAAGAAACCAAAAGTAGAATTTTGACCTATGTCACTAAAAAGAAAATATTGCAAAGCAGCTCAAAGATTTTAGCTAAGCATATTTTAATTGAAAGTACCCTTTCTATAAAACTCAAGTTCTGCTAAAATGTCTTTTTTTTTCTTAGATGAAATGTTTTTTGGATATGAGAGAAATGTGTCAAATCTTATCTTCCTTTTGCTGATCCCACAATTGAACATGGTGTAAAAAATAGGTTCCATTTAAAAAATATTACCAGAAAAGCATTACTTTCCATACAGTGTAAGACTGGTTTTATCAGTGACATTCATACAAAGTCTCCTTTCCCCCCAGTCTACTCAGGAAGCAGGGTAAAGGAGGATGCTGAGGCATGGGCACTGACTCAGGTTGTAAGCAGCAGCAGCTGTGTCCTGATGTGCTGATACTGCACACATGCACTCCTCTGAGGAACCTGCAGCCAGAGAATATCCTGGACATCCACATTGCCGCAACACAATTAATACACACTGGGCTCATAGGCAGCACATGCTGCTCTAGTGTTAACTTGCTTATATCTCATGCTTGTATCAGTTCACATACTTTTCACATAAGTTTTTGCCCCTAAAGTTACATTTGTAATTGTAAGGCAGAAAGGTGCCAAGGGGCAAGTGGAGAAAGGGACAAGTGATGAAATTATCATAGGATGATAGAATATAGTGAGTTGGAAGGGACCCATAAGGATCATCAGGTCTAACTCCTGGCTCCACACAGGGCCAGCCAAGTCAGAGCATGTCATTTAGTGCATCGTCCAGATGCTCAGTCAAGTTGGGTGCTGTGACAACTTCCCTAGGGAGTCTGTTCCAGTGCCCAGCTACTCTTTCAGTGAAGAGCCTCAAACCTAATCCTCCCCTGCCTCAGCTTCATACTGTTCCATTCGGTTCTATCACTGGTCACCAAAGAGACTTCAGCCTCTCCTTGTAAGACTTCCTTTCCAGACCCTTCAACATCCTCCTTGTCCTGCTCTGGACACTCCAATATATTTGTGTCTCTCTTGTACTGTAGCACCCAAAACTGCACGCAGTACTCAAGTGAGTCCACACCAGTGCAGTGCAGAGTGGGACAATCAAGGTTTTATAACTAATTAGCACAAATGTATTCAAAGTTTTGTGATGCTGGTTGTGCAAAGGAAATAAAATTCCATGGTGAAAAATGTGGGGCCCACCTCAGCCTTTTTGTAAGGTAAGAAAGCCAAACCCCAGGGTATCTGTGTTCTTACTGCTTTTCTATTTCCTTCTGAGTCACCACGAACTGTAGGTGGGCAGCACTGGCTTTGGCCAGTGAAGACAGATAATTCCAAGCCACTAGACTGCTCCTATATGGCTGCAGTTCCTCTGACTGCTGTTTAGACCTTGGGTTTTATGAACCGGAAAGCAACAAATGCTGGAATTAAGTTGTTCAGAAACAGAATTAAGATCCTTTGTTATTCAGAGAAGTCTAGTAGTTGCTGTTTTACAAACTGTGGTGATGTGCTGCACTCTGTAACTCAAACCTATTGTTTAATACATTATCTGATGCCAAGATGGGCAACAAATATTTTTCCTGGAGATTAAAGTTACAAGGAGGATGCGATAGGAATTGTGACCATGGCATACTTGTGGGTGTAGAATGGCACGTAGTAAGTCTGAGAACAGTGGGGTGATAAAGGCTCAGGTATTTGCAGTGGGTAGGGAAAATGTGGCATATCAATGTTGAAGTAGATCAACTTTCAGAGAAATGAGAATGTTAATATATAAAGAGGTCAAGTGGGATGGACCAAACTGTATCACTGTAACTAAAACTTCAAGTCAGACCTACTAATTGATTTTATGTTCATGAATATATCCTCCCAAATATAGTTTGCATACACATCTCATGTGGCTTGAAAACTGATACATACTCTGAAGATGTGGTGCTTAAGGACATGGTTTAGTGGTTGGACTTGGCAGTGCTAGGTTAACGATTAGACTTGATTATCTTAAAGGTCTTCTCCAACCAAAACAATTTATCATTCTATGTTTTTAAGATATATATGAGCCCTTAATATTTTTGAGAACACATCTGACTTAGTGGAATGTTAAAAAGTGTTTCTAAGAGTTTCATGCATTAAATAAAATATTGCAATGCCAGCTAAATTCTCCACATCCCTAAGCAGATCATGAAAGCAATTTATAACATTCAAAGGAGAGTGTGCAATTTATAGCATTCAATATATTAAAAAAATAGATCGAAATAACAGCAGTCATGCTGTGGCTTGATGATACATCTATGAAATCTAAGTCCATATGCTTTAACCTGAGGGAACAGCAGAGATGTGTTTACAATTATATATCAAGATCTAATATTCACTAACAGCAAATGGATTAAATCTATATACAATGAGAGCTGTGCCAAAGAACTTGTGCTTTTGTTTAATAGCTATTGGCTATTTTTTCCTTTTCTGTGGCATATAAAAGAGAAAATACATCCCTCGATTGTAACTATCATTATAAGGGTTTTATTGATGAGCATGTGAAATACTAGTGTCAGGGTATAAATATTCATACAAGATAATATCTGTGCTTAGCATCTGATTGGACAGTAGCCCATGCCTCACTATCTTCTTAATTAAACACAAAAGTACATGTACTGTCTCACAATGTTTGGGCAAAACAGGGCAAGGAAGACCTGTTGGAAATTGGAAATCTGGGAATCTTGCTTAGACCTTCAGGCTGGGAAGTAAGGAATGCCAGGGAGGGGGCCAGGGGCATTGTTTCAAAATCTTAAATCTGATTTATTCTTACCCAGCTAGTGATTACTTATAGCCCTGGAAACTGTGGCTCTGACCCACCAGGCTTCTCCTGGAAGTGATAGGTAGGCAAATTTACCCTCCTCAGAAAATCTCTCTGATCTCAGCCAAGCCTAGTGCCTATCACTACAGAGGGTGGGTCTTAAAACTGGGATGCAGTCACCCCATGGATTCCCAGTGTGAACTATCCTGAGGTAGTGGCAAGGCCCTCTCATGTCTGGGTGATACCTTCTGACCTTGAGGGTGACCTTGGTTTGTTTCTAAAACCCCCATGTTTTGCGGATCTCTTCTGGTTCTGTCCTTCAACTGGGTGTATTCCAGCATCTTTAAGTGAAGTGCTGAATGTTCCCAGCAGTGCAGTCCTGGTGTAAGGATAAACATACCTGCTTTTCTTTTTAGCTTTCTTAGCTATATGCAAAGAATAAATAACATCTGCATGCAAAGATACTATCTCTTACCCCACGCCTACCAGCAGTCATACCCAGTCTTTTCCTTAAGCATTCATAAAAAATGAATGAAATTTTGCCCAATGACCTATTAAAAATTGAGTAGCAGTGGATGAGATTTAGCCCGCACTTCTAGGCTTATGTGAGGAAAAACCCTGTAAGCAGCAGCTCTTTTTATAATTGCCAACTATTCTTTTTTCCAGGTGCTTAAAAATCAGCTATTTCAGTGTAGTGCAGTGCCAGTGCTGTTTCAAATGAAAAAGGTACATGGTTCCCAGGATTAGGTGAGGTTTTTATCTAGGACTGTGTAGTGATGAAGAGTGTGGGATATGGAGCACAGGTTGCAGCATTGTGTAGGAATACAAGTTGAATAAGAGAATCACTTATGTATCAGCTAAAAATAAAATTAAAAAATCACAAAAAACTGTGCACCGACTGTTCTTTGAAGGGCAGGTCTCCAGAATTCACCTGTAAGTTACAGGCTACACAGAATGCTCTTTTTCTTAGGAGAACACAGTGAAGTGTCACCCTTTGTGCAAAGGTGGATCTACCTTGCTTCCTGACACGTGTGCAGACCTCGTGCTTACTCTAAACTGTAAGACAGATGAGGCTTGAGGCACATTCAATCTGAATTTGTACAGCACGTGGCTGTCCTAATGCTACTTTCAGACTTTACTGTCTTCATTTACCCTGTAAACATTTGATCTTAGGCAACACACAACATTACACCATTGTATCTGAATCGAGAAAATGTATTTCTCTCAATTTTATCAGAGGTGTTCTTTAAGATACCTTGGAATGGGCCTCCTTTTGTGCATGTGTGTCCAAGGGCAGGCTATTAACATGAAAATCCTCAAGGAGTCCTGCCAAATGCTATAAAATTCCCGCTGTTGCTGCTTCAGATTCCACAGAATTCTTTGGGGGGGGAACGGTGCAGGAATTTTTGAGACTAGCTACATAAAAAAATTCAATGAAACTGTCCCTAGTCTATCTACTTAATTGACCACATTCCCTTATTTTCATCTGGGTGAGAGATGAGATTTTTTTTCCCTCATTATCTGAATTTTCTGTGTGTTACTTTATAACTCCCAAGACCTGGATTATTTGGTAGGGGCTTTTTCCTGGTTATCATGTTCCCCCGGTGTTTCATCTGGGGAAACACAGCATGAAGATAATTTAAGCAGTACAACCCTTGGGGCCAGAGGAGCCTCCAGACCTAAGGATTTCCCAGAGCCTGTTTCCAGGGGCAGTCAGTGCACAGAGACAAAAGCAAAGCCTGGACCCTGAAGGAGGGCGGGGCCATCTCTATAAAGGAGAAAGTGGACTGGCTGTCTTTAAAAACCTGAACTGTTCTAGATCTCCTGATTCAATATGAACTTTTACATCTCTAGGATCCACCCATAAGGGCTCAAGAGCTACGACTTTAATAAATTATCAGTGTCAATTGTTATGAAATCCCCAGCTGGAATATGGATACAACACATCTTTTAAAACATATAAAAATGCTGTAAATTTCTTTCTTCAGAATTTCCATATTAATTGCAGCCCTCATTTGTCTGTGTCCATATGAACATATCAGTTTTAATAATAATCTACCAACACATCTCTTGATTTCAGCTTTGACACAATTTCGAAGCACAACTTCTCTAATTATCTTTAAAATCTCCTCTTGGCAATCCACTGCTAGAGGCTACTTGGTGTCAATTGCCTAAAGTAATTAGAAAGATGAAATTTGTTTAAGAAGTTGATGATCACCATTATTCCTGCTTATACCCTCAAGCACGGCAACTGGATTCAAGCCACAGGAATTCATTCTAATACCAACCCTGTTGTGAACAAGTCTCTTAAGTTTGATTTTTGAAAATTTCTAGATTTCAGATAGAGAAGCAGGGGTTTCCAATAGTTTTGCTTGTTGGGTTGGTTTTTTTTCACAGCATGATGAAATCTGGATGATGAAAACAGCTTTAATTATTCAGTTGGTACCTGCAAACAGTTGCATAGTAATTGGTGGCCTTTCTGTTCAGATTTGCAGTAAAATTGATATATGGGCTGGGTCACAAGCTGCTTTAACTAGGTATGACACTGCTGATTTAATTGGTATCCACTAAGTCAACCTAGTTAAAAATATTTAAGAATGGATAGCTTCTATAGGCAAGGCAATGCTGACTAACATCTCATACAGTTTTCAGTGCACAAGTTTCTCTTCTACAGATGTCTCTATTTCGTTTACTTTTGGAAAATACTAGATGAAGCCAATTGCACGACAGCTCAAGAATATGACCCTCTGTGAAGTCTGCACTGAAAAGCATCACAATATATTAATTCCTAACCAAGTATTTATATTTGAATTTATGATTCTAAAAAAAACCAACAATGTGTAGTCAAAATGAATTAAAAATGCTCTATTGTTTAGTTCCAAATGTTCAAACCGAAAACAAAAACACATGTTCCTCTCAGTGGGGGAGAAAGTGTCAGGAGAATAGATTTGTGGCAATTTACAGATTAATCTCCTAAGCAGAGGCTGGTCTGTGCATGTGTTCTGGAAGCAGCTTTTCAGTTACAGGGCACCAGGTGGTCACCTATGGTGGATTTAAGAAGCAAACACTACCACGAATGCTATTTGTAGTGTGTAATGAGATTAACTCCCCATAGTACTTGCAATATCCTTGAGGTTTTTCCCTAAAGCAGTGCAGCCTTGATCACCACCTCTTGAACAATGAAGAGTTTAATCTTTCATTGTTGTATGCACATAACTCTCTTTGGCATTAATAGGAGTTAAGCATGCACACAAAGGGAAGAATAGACCTTGAAGTTCAAGTAATCACGTTACGGTAAAGGTTTCAAACCGTTTCATAAAAGACCAAGTCAAAATTTTATGACTATTCCCACTGGGCAACAGTAAGTATTTTCAGAGATTTGAATTTTTGGGGCATAAAGGATGATTAGACGTTCCAAAATAACAGTGAAGGTTTAGGGAGAGATAAGAAGACTTAGCTGGAAGAGGCAGAATTCATATTTAATGAAATGCTTTCCCTTTCCACGACAGTGTGAGTTTGCTTCCTTTCATTTTGAAGTAACTAGTTCTGATGTGTACTGGGCATTGCAGTGGACTTCCTGGGAGTTTAGTGGACATTTGGCTAGTTGGAGATAACACAGTTCTTTTCAGTAATTGTTTTATATGCAGGAGGAAACTATTTCACTATTTTGTGAATCCCATGCCCTCCTGTTAAAGCTTACAGTGTCTGTGTGAGCAGAAAGGATCCTCCCATTATGGGTCAGCAAGAATAAACCTCCACTCCTCAGCTCAGAGGCAATCTGAACTATTTCTAGGGGCATCTGCTTCTTCGTAGGAAGCTGGATATTTTCATAATAACTAAAATACTTGAAGACTGAAATAGGTCTTTTCAGAACTAGATATATTCCTCACGTATTTCTCCATACAGAATTTGGTGCAGGGAGACTGCACAGGGCCAATAAAAAAAAATCCCAGCTAGACTCTTGAGTGGCCTCTGGAGTCTACCCACATTGTCATCCAGAGGGCCAGCTGTTGCTTTCACATTTGCTGGTTCATTGGTTTCTGATTTCCAAGCCCTCTAGCTTCTGTTACTATATTATTTTTTTCCTTTATCAATGGATATGAGCTATCACTATAACCACTGTTGTTCATACACTGCTTTTTGAAACTAGTTTCCACCACTGATTAGGGTAATTGCTTTGTTAAATTTTAGATATAAAAAGACATTGACTTTTTGAGATCATATTTGGATGGGTTTGTATTTCCTGAAGATAGGGTTTTTTTCCTTCCCTCCATCCCTCCCTGTTTTCGATGTCCTAATTACAGGATAGCATTGAGTTTTTTCAGTCCTATACTGTAGCCCAATTGGTTGTACTTAAGTGCATCATCAGAAAACTTAAGGCCAAAGACTCGAGGAACTGCTTTATGGCTTGTTTTAATTCCAGGTATGAAAGGCAAAAGAATGTTCCTTTTGTGCTGAAACATCTAGCTGGCAGGTGCACCTTCTCATATTCTTCTTTGTAAAACCTGGAGCCTATTAATAGTACTTTCCTGTACTGTATGCATAGGCAATTGATTTCATATTACATTTGCAATCTGTATAACACCATCACGGTGGAGAATTGCAGACATCTAGTAAAGAGTTGGAGGATGAAAGTGTTTTGGAGCTTTCAGGCGAGTCTCTTTCTTGGCAGAGCAAGATCTCTGCCTTCTGCTCTTTCAGACCGGGAAAGTGGTTTCTTCCAGAATATGGCAGTGAATTCACATCCAGAAATTGATTAGCAACACTGCTTATTGTCATGGCTTTTTTCACTGACTACGTGTAAAGCAAAAAAAAAAAAAAAGTTTTGGGCAATTTGTCCTATGGAGCTGGGAAGCCAGATGGTTGTCAGGGGAAAAGCTTAAGCCCAGTTCCTATTAAAGTCTTACAAACAGACCATGTTAAAAGGTTTTGCAGTGGTTGCAGAGGCTCAGGGATATTCCGCAGCTGGTAAATATGGTAATAATGCATTTAACAGAATGACAAATTTCTAAAGTACACAAAAGTAAACCCAAGTATTACAGAATAGTACCTTTTCCAGTATAATACAGATAGTGTGATTGTGTGACTTTTTTCAGGAAACAGCAATAAAGCCATGATGTTACTTGGAAAAGAAGAACTTCACAGTTCTTCAAAGAGCACCACTAGGTAAATTGTGTTTAAGGAGGTGTTTTGGCAAACAACCTCGGATTTTTATTGTACATAACAAATGTTAGAGGACAAGTGTCGAGGGTGGGCTTTTCCCAAGCAAATGTATTGATTGACAGACTATAGGAAGATTCAACCATCATTTCATGTACTGCAAAGTGTCTCATCTGGAGTGCATGGGTCCCTGCAACAGCCCTTAGTGCTTGCAAACAGATCTGTCATTCATTATTCATGGGCTTCCAAGGCACTGAAATCCTGTCCTGATTTAAACTGAGAAACTGTAATAAATACATGTGAAAGAAAATGTGCTTGAGGCAAAGAATGGATTCCCCATATGTGAAACCCATATAGGTTGTATTGAATTGTCTGATTTTTCAGCAGCGATGGCAGGTGAACTTAAAACCAAGTTGCATATGCAGTAATGACCCCAAGACCAGAAATATCCCCCAGGGGATTTTAATTGGAGCTTTGGGTTTGGCTTCAGCTGCCATAGTAGTGAAAACCCATTAGTATGTAGGTTTTGATCATTCAGAAACGTTAACAGAAACCATCTTAAATTATCAAAATTCAGAAGGGAGGAAGGAAGGGAGGAAGTAAAAGACTAAAACAAGTATTCAAGTAGAAATGTCTGGGAAGAGGAAGGGCAGACTTCTGAAATTATTTTTTTCCTGAAATATTTGTTTAAGTATTTATTCCTTTGCTGCACATTTTGCATTTACATCAGCTTTTCCCTGATGCTGCTGTGCTTCATTTTCCCTGTGAAGATGGGAGTTCCCATGAAATGCAAATGCTGCAGAGAAAAGGAAAAAACTAAAATCTGAGCAAAATTTCCTTCCTTGGCAACTAGGATGATCAGGGCAGAATGGTACATCCAGGCCCTGCAGTACATGGAGGATGTAAAATGGAGGTTTTGCAATGGCAACATTTAAAAGGAAATAAAGTACATTGAGGTTGTTGTTGTTGTGGTGTTTTTTAAATAGAGGAAGGACCTTGGGTACTTGCTTGAATTCCATTAAGGAGAAACATAATGCTGATATTCCCTATCTTGTTTTCAGCAGCAGATATTTATAATCAGATATTTACAATCAGAGAATCTTTCCTATTCCTCAGTGGCAATTTTCCTAAGGAATGCACTTAGATTTGAGTTAGACACTACATTGTTTAAAGCAGATTGGCACAATTATATTTTGCTATAAGAAATCATTAAAATAAAAATTACATTTCTTTTCCATAAAAAGTAACCCTTGGAAAAAGTCCATCTCTCTTTTCCTTTGATGCATAATTTTGCTTAACAACTGTAACAGTATAGAAAATGTTTTTGTTTGTAGTGTGAATATACCAGGCACTTGGTATAACAGAAGAATACTTCTAACCAGTCCTGTGAATTATGATATATATGCTGTTCTATTGACAGTGCAGTGTGAGGTTGTGAGAGACAGAGCTATTAAGAAAGAAGTAGTATGTTCTCCGGATAAGATTTTATTTGACTGTGATAGTTAACACTGCACTGGGATGTGAAAGAGAGTTTCCTTTTTTGAAAAACTGTGCAAAGTTAAAATATTGTGTTGTGGGGACTATTAAAAATAAATTCTACTAGGAAATTATTTGCTTTGCTGAAGATAATTTTAGTTTCTTGGTCTGAGATATTTTCCAGTGGTAAAGAAGAAATTTCTATTTCTCAAGACAAGAAAAGGTTGTTTCTAAAAGAGGTCTGATGTTGCATAGCTCTCTTTCTCTTCCCCAGTTATTAATACTCCCAAATGCAGGCTCAAATGAGGACTTTCACTGACCTTCAGGACTGATGCGTCAGCTCTGCATCACTGCAGTCTCCCATCGTGGTTGGCTGCCAGTGTCTATGCAGTACCAGGGCAATGGGCTGTGCAGATGAAAAACAGAGCTGCAGATCTACAGAGCAGATCCGCAGTGTATAGTAGAGCTGCCCTAGCCATCTTCTGTGCATTTAAGATTTATGGGTAGGAGAGAGATTAATGTGAGACAACGAAAGGGTTACAGCCTAAAAATGTTGGGCTGACCATGGCATATTAATTTAACTAATTAATTTAATTTCTGTTAATTTACTAACTTGCTATCAACAGCTTTTTAATATTATTACTTGTAATGGAGATTTATAACTCAAGACAATTGTTTACAGAGAATCTCACATTTGTCTACCAGCCTGTCTCAAGTTAATAAAACACAAAAATTAGAAGAAAATACTAAATTTGCTTTTGCGTAGATAGTCCTGGACGAATTTCTCATGAACCTCAATGGGTGTTTGTTTCTGTTTTCTGTTGCTGTTTGTATGTAGCTGGAGTTTCAGGGCCTGCAGTGATAACGTTATTTGTTAAATAATACAAATATCTTAATAGCTGATTTTATGGGGTTAAAATCTATCATCAGAAATATTCTAAAGATAAAATTCACTGTGAAAGGAGTTGTTCAGAGATCACAGTATGTCTAGAGTTTTAATCTACTGTTGGAGTTTTGCATGGCAGGGTTCTGGTGGAGGAGGGGGAGCAGCAGGGGTGGCTTCTGCAAGAAGCAGCTAGAAGCTTCCCTTAGGTCTCATGAAGTAAATACCAGCTGGGTTCAAGGACAGACCTCCGGCTGACCAAGGCCAAGCCAATCAGTGACGGTTGCAGCATCTCTGTGAATCACATTTAGGAGAAAAAAACCCAAGCATACACTTTTTGCCACCAAAGAAAGGAGTGAGAAGATCTAAGACACTTTGCAGACACCAAGGTCAGTTAAGAAAGGGGGCTGCAGGCGCCAGAGGAGAGATTCACCTTCAGTCCATGGAGATGACTGTGGATGGAGGAGGTTGTCCCTCTGCAGCGCATCGAAGATGATGGGGAGCAGAGACCCCACACTGGAGCTGGTGGAGACATATGGAAGATGCTGTGACTCACACTGGAGGTAGCCCCTGGCAGAATCTGAAGTCTGTGGAGTGAGAGGCCCACACTGGAGCAGGTTTGCTGGGGGTACTTGTGACTCCATGGAGGACCAGGTAGGAGCAGTCTGGGCATGAGAGTCTGAGAGACATTCTGTAATTTATGACTGCACCCCATAGCAGTGACCCACATCAGGGCAACTGGTGAAGAGCTGAAGCCCCATGGGAAAGGACTCACATTGGAGAAGTTAATGGAAGACTGTCTCCTGTGGGTGGGACCCCATGGTGAAGCAGGGGAAGGGTGTGAGAAATGCCCTTCCCACTAAGAAGGAAAACAGTTCCTGAGGAACTGATTGAAATCCTCATCACCATCTCTTCCCCAACCTGTGACAGTTTGTGGGGAGGAAGGGGGAGAAATCATGAGTAAAGTTAAGTCCACAAAGAAGGGAGGGGTGGGCAAAGGTGCTTTAAGATCTGATTTTACTTCTCATTATCTGACTCATGTGTGTGTGTGTGTGTGTGTATAGTGTAGTGTAATAAGTTAGACGGCTTGCTTTTTATATATATTTTCTCCCAGTCAATCTAAAAAGGGGAACAATTAATTGAGTTTGGTGGATGTCTGGTCTCCAGCCAGGGTGAAACCACCATACCTACAAAACCAGTATGTGGAATTATGCCTACATGAGAATACAATACACATTTCAGGAAGACACTGAACTGCAAATGTTTTGGAGGAAGATCCTAAGGGCTGTTTATGTGGAGAGGATTAACAAGTGCTACATATTGCCTTGAAAATAATGGAAAAGACTATACAATTAATTCAAAAAGGCTTTAGAGCAAGGCAGTTGAAGAATAAGACATAAAGATACCTAAGACTTGATGAGTGTCAGCAGTCTTTTGGCTGCCTCTGAAACTTCTCATTTCAAGGTTGGAAGGGTGATTCCTCTGGGAGATGGTAACCTCAGGTAAATTAATTGTTAATGAAAGCCCACATCCAACACTTGGGATGGGGTGTGTTGAGCAAGGCAGTTCTCATGACAAGGGACATTGCACGGCCCTCTGGTAAACAGCCATCAGTCTTCCCTGTCTTTCTGCCCAGATATGAAACTGCTCTGCTCTCTAAGCATTCCTTCCTGTAATTACAGGAGATAATTTCTTGGAGTAGGGTCAGAAAGCTGCACTGACCTGTCTGCAAAACGGAATTCCAGCTGTCCTGGCTCAGATTTATGACCTTTGCATGCCATCCTCTTAGAGAAATTACAGTGCTGCCAAGCAGTGGTGGTGGACAAGGCTTCTGGGATTTGAGCTTTATCCACCATGTGGTTAGTAAATCACAAAGGTCAACAAAAGAAGAGAAATGGCAGAGTTCAGGGACAGCCATGCCTGAGTACAGCAACAAGAATAAGAAAACAAAGACTGCTACCATCAGTACACAATCTCTACAACAACTTGTTAAGAGCTCCTCGAGAATATGAAATCTTAGGAATTGGGAATAATTGGTTATTTTAGGATGGATAAGGAATTGTTTGTTTCCTAATCAAAGAGATAATAATTAAAAAGAGTCAGTTCAAGAAAAGCCTTGACTTTTTCTTATCAGTAGCAAATTTTAATGCTCAATAGCAATACCTTGCATCTGAACTCATTGAACAGATTGGTGCTGTTGAGTGTCTACTGGATATAATTTTTTAAGCAAAGTCAAGGGTGATCCCATTTGTCTGCAGCATTGGATTGCACTACTGTTGCAAGTACAGTATACATATATACACGCACAGACGAGGTGTTTTATTGCTCTCTTTGACTGATTTTATTGAGGTCTTCAGCAATCTTGGTTTAAAATTTCTCTCTTGTCCAGAGTATCAGTGAAATTGACAATGAAATCCCTAGGGTACTTAGTTCAGTTTTTGTGGCATAGGGAGATAAAACTATTTTAGTAGGCCTTGAAAATATAAGTTTTTATTGTTATTGTGCTGATTTGCTTCTTTTTTTTTCCAGAATACTTTTTGTAGTACTGCTTTGTTCAGAAGAGATTTTTAATGCTTTAGTAGTCCTTCATAGAGCCCTGAATTATAAAACACCAAGAATTATGTGGAAAAAATGGTGTTTCTGAGGGTGAAGAATGACAGTTGAAGGGAATAATTCACCCCTGACAGTAACAGATGGGAGTGAAAGTCCAGCCATTTGCTTCCACCTAGTAAGTTACTGGGTTTTGACATCAAATTGGATGTCATACAAAGTTGGCAAATATTGCAAGAAATTAATATTTAGTGTGAAAATTTGATACAATTAGTCTGTTGACCAGGGTCTGTGAAAATATGACTTAATGCCTTGAATTTATCTCAGGAAATTTCAGTGGTAATGGCTTGCAGAGTGATGAAATCCCCTGTGATCACTTGCAGTTCTTGGAGCAGCGCCTAGCACAGCTCAGTTCATTAGTCCACAAGCATTAAGGATCGAAGTTTGAGGCTGAGGATGTGAAAGCAGCTGTGAATATTAGTAGAAACAAGTTGGCTTGCTTTCCCTCACTGCTCTTAAAGAGTCCTGAACGAGGCTTGATGGACTGGGTTCGTGTACAGGAATTGGAGGCTGAATCTTGCCGTTACACGTAGACACTCCCCACCCCTACCTACCCCACTCCCCCAGGTTTCCCTAAGCAACAGGTTTGAGGCCCTGGATGTTGAGAAGGAGGTATGTGAGGAGATGAAGGCAGCCCCTCTGCCTCAGAGGAAGCGGAAGCCCAGAGTGAGGTGATTATCTGCACGCCTTGAGACAGCCCCAGTTAAGAGTAGGGGATTCCCTCCTCAGGGGGACAGAGGGCCCCATATGTAGAGCAGACCCTACACACAGGGAGGTGTGCTGCCTCCCTGGAGTCCAGGTCAGGGATATTACCAGAAGGCTACCAGGGCTGGTTAAGTTCCTCTGACTATTATCCGTTATTGATAGTTCAAGCAGGCAGGTATGCAATCACAAAGTGTAGCCTGCGCACTATCAAAAGGGAATTCCGGGACCTGGGGTGCTTTGTTGAGGCAGGAGGAGCCCAAATATTTTTGTCTATCCCCACTTGTGAGGGAAGTGGTTCAGAGCAGGATATTAGAACTCATGAGCTGAACAAGTGGCTGAAAGGCTGGTGTCTGCACAAGAACTTTGGGGTTTTTGACCAGGGGATGGTGTACTCTGCTCCTGGCATGAGTACTGCTGATGGGCTCAGTTGTCCCATAGGGGAAAGCAGATCCTTGCCCAGGAGATGGCAGGGCTCATTGATCGAGCTTTAAACTAGTTAGGAAGGGGGAAGGGGATATTACAAAGGCTGCTGGGGTCAGTCAAGTGCTTTGGGAGTCACAACAGGAGTTGATGGTGGAAAAAGGTAAATGCCAACAGCACAATGGCAGACTTGAGGATGTTGCTCCATGTGTTGAGTAGGGAAAATTCTGTGGATTACTCTGAGGACTCCTCAGTGGAGCCACTTTTTGCCTGTCCACTATCAGAAATTGCGCTGTGGTCTGATGAGGATACCTGCATCTGCTGCCCCACTAAAATGCCTTTATACAAATGCATGTAACATGGGGAACAAACAAGAAGAATTAGAGGTCTTTGTGCAGTCGCAGGGCCATGATCTCATTGCAATCACAGAGACATGGTGGGACAGCCTGGATGACTGGCACGCTACCATGGATGGCTATGTGCTTTTTAGGAAAAATGGGCTAGGGAGGTGAGGTGGGGGAGTTGCTCTTTATGTTAGAGAGCACCTAGAATGTATTGAGCTCCACCTGGGGAAGGATGAACCTTCTGTCAAGTGCTTGTGGGTAAGAATTAAGGGGCAGGCTCCTGATCAACAGGAGCAAATTGATAGTGCATTCTGTGAGCAGTTGGAAGTAGCCTCGAGATCGCAGGTGCTGGTCCTGGTGGGGGACTTCAATTACCCAGATATTTGCCTGGCAAGCAATACGGCCAGCTGTATGTAGTCCAGACAGTTTCTGCAATGTGTAGCAGACAATTTCCTGCAACGGATGGTGCAGGAACCTACAAGGAGAGGGCGGGTGCTGGACCTTGTTTTCACTAACAAGTACGGGCTCGTTAGGGAAGTGAAAGTAGAGGGCAACTTAGGACAAAACGACCATGAATTGATCGAGTTCAAGATCCTGAGTGGAAGAAAGAAGCAAGCCAAAAAGCAGGGTAGCTACCCTGAATTTTGGAAGAGCTAACTTTGATCTCCTTTGAAATCTAATTGGGGCTATCCTGTGGGCTACGCTGTTTGAAGGAATGGGAACCTGTGAGAGCTGGCTAGCATTCAAACAGTGCTTCTTCCAAGCACAGGAACGATGCATCCCCTTAAGTAAGAAATTGGGAAAGAGAGGCAGAAGACCTGCGTGGTTGAGCAGAGAGCTAATGAATATACTCAACGGGAAGCAGAAGTCTATGAACTATGGAAAAAGGGTCTGAGCACCTGGGAAGAATACAGGAAAGTTTTCAGGGCCTGTAGGGATGCAACTAGGAAGGCTAAAGCCCACTTGGAAGTGCAGTTGGCAAGGGACATAAAGGATAATAAAAAGGGTTTTTTTAGATATGTGAATAGTAAGAGGATGACCCCTTGCAGAAGGAGGTGGGTGTCCTGGTAACGGGGAACGACGAGAAGGTGGAGATACTGAATGCCTTCTACTCTTCGGTCTTCACTTCAAAGGCCCCCCAGGACCCACAGACACTGGATGAAAGTAGTAATGTTTGGGAAATGAAGAGCTTCCCTTTGGTTGAGGTGGGGGTGGTCCAGGAGCATCTCAAAGGGATTAATGTACACAAATCCATGGGCCCAGATGGGATGCACCCACGTGTGCTGAGGGAGCTGGTGAAAGTGATTGCTGAGCCGCTCTCTATCATCTTCGATAGGACTTGGCGAACAGAAGTGCCTGAGGATTGGAGGATAGCCAATATCACTCCTGTCTTCAAAAAGGGCAAGAAGGAGGATCCTAGCAACTATAGGCCAGTCAGCATCACTTCTGTCCCTGGAAAGGTGATGGAACAGTTTGTTCTGGATGCCATCTCCAAGTAACTAGAAGAGAAGAAGGTCATGAGGAGTAGTCAGCATGGGTTCACCAAGGGGAGATCGTGCTCGACCAATCTCATAGCCTTCTATGATCTCATCACCGGCTGGGTAGATGGAGGAAGAACAGTAGATGTCATCTACCTTGACTTCAGCAAGGCTTTCGGTACTGTCTCCCATAACATCCTGATAACAAAGCTGAGAGAGCTTTGTTAGATGATAGATGGGATAGATGAGTGGACAGTGAGGTGGGTTGAGAATTGGCTGTTGGACCGAGCCCAGAGGGTCGTGATCGGTGGAGCAGTGTCAGACTGGAGGCCTGTGACTAGCAGTGTTCCCCAGGGCTCAGTGTTGGGTCCAGTCCTGTTCAGTATCTTCATTGACGACCTTGATGAAAGAATAGCATACACCCTCAGCAAGTGCTCATGATACAAAGCTGGGAGGAGTGGCTGACACACAGGAACACTGCGCTCTCATCCAGCAAGACCTGGACAGGCTGGAAAGCTGGGCAGGGAGAAATCAGATGAAGTTCAACAAAAGCAAGTGTGAAGTCTTGCACCTGGGGAGGAACAACCATTCGCTTCAGTATAGGTTGGGGGATGTCCTACTGGTGAAGAGCACTATGGAGAAGGACTGGGGGTGCTGGTAGATGACAGGTTGGCTATGAGCCAGCAGTGTGCCCTGGTGGCTAAGAGAGCCAATGGGATCCTGGGGTGCATCAGGAGGAATGTGGCCAGCAGGTCCAAGGAGGTGATCCTCCCCCTCTACTCTGCCCTGGCCTCCTCCTCTACTCTTCCCACCTGGAATATTGTGTCCACTTCTGGGATCCCTGGTGTAAAAAGGATAGGGATCTCCTTGAGAGAGTCCAGAGAAGGGCTATGAAGATGATTAAGGGCCTGGAGCATCTGCCCTGTGAGGAGAGGCTGAATAAGCTGGGGCTGTTCAGTCTAGAGAAAAGAAGATTAAGGGAAGACCTAATTGGTGTTTACAATTATCTTAAGCATTGGATGCAGGGGGAATTAGCCAGCCCCTTTTCAGTGGTTAGTGGAGACAGGACAAGGGGCAATGACTGCAAGTTAGAACACAGGAAGTTCTGCACCAACATGTGGAAAAGCTTTTTCACAGTAAGGGCGACAGAGCACTGGAACAGTCTGCCCAGGGAGGTGATGGAGTCTCCTTCCCTGGAGATATTCAAGACCCGTCTGGATGCCTATCTGTGTAATATGATCTAGGGAGCCTGCTTTGGCAGGGGGGTTGGACCCGATGGTCTCTTGAGGTCCCTTCCAACCCCTACAATTCTGTGATTCTGTTACTCTTCAGGCTTCATTATGATCTTCGTCTAGCCTTCCACTTTCAGGGCTTTGTTATTTCCTGGAAGTATAAGCCTGAATGAGGTCTGACAGATAAGGACTTATCCAAGAACTAAAATGAAATTATATTTAACCAGTCTTGTTTCATTAAATACCATGTGAACTTAAAAAGCCTAAAATACAATATGCTGCAGGACACTGCCTCTGAGGACTCGTGGCTAATGAATTGTTGCAGGTCAGATGTGAGGAGGAGGAAAAACATTTAACTACCAGGCTGCAGCTGAACCTTGCAAAACTCGAACGTGAACTCCATTTGTGCAGGGAGAAGATAAAACATGTAATTTATGCTTCCTGCATAGTCACAACACAGTTCAGTATTCCAGCAGATCAAATGCAAGAAAGATTAACCTAACTTTAAAGGGACAACACATCATTCTCTATAAAAATCATGTAGCATTAGATGCAAGTCTGAAATAACCATTGTGTTCGAAACAACCATGTTTAAATAACTACAAGGAAAACAGTCACACTTCACAGTCAGTGTCACTCTTCCAAATCTTTGTCACTATCAGAGGGCTCCACAGTGTCAGTAGTGCTGACTTTTGGTTCACAGCTGTCACACCAACTCAGCATCCTAGCAGGTATGCATTTTATTTTCACCTGGAAATGTGTAAGTACTCCAGTATTCATACATATATAAGACTTCCTGCTTGTTGAAAAAAAGTTCTATACATTCCTTGCATCAAACTTCAATTTAAGAAGCTGTTGGACTGAACTGAATCCCAGAGGCAGTGAATCTATCTTCTCTGGTGTAAATGGGGTTACGCCTTTGTTACCCACACTCCATCACGTTAGGACCTCGCAGGGCCTCTGCAGCCCCTGGTGTCACTGGCAGGGCTTCCAGAGCATGCTTGGAAGGGGCTTTCTGAGGTTCTGCTCTCATAGTCCAGTGCCTGGACATTATGCAGCCATTTTTCCACCATGTCTGCAAATCATTTTCTTAACTTGCACTTACAGAACTCCAGGTTGTTACATCTGAATTTGCTTGGGTGACGCTGTAAAGCCCAGTAGCTTGCTTAATGCAGTACACTTTCCTACTTCTCCAGCATCTGGTTTAGGTCAGTAGGAAGCTCAAAGTGCTCTGTAGCCCTGTGTCAATGGAGAAGGACAAGGGGATGGAGTACCCCTTATCATTTACACAAGGTTTATCTGGTAATGGAACATGAGCTTGTAAAAGGGGATATTGATCCTTTCTCCTTGGTCTGGATTCCTTGCGGCGATGTAGTGCCTCCAGGTTCACAATTGGTAGATTTGTGGACTGGTCACCACTCCAGCATTATTTGGCAATTTATGCTCATTGGTTGTTGTGTTGAAAACAATGAAAAAAGATTTATTCAGTTAGTGTAAGAGATAGTAACTATCAGATGACTGTCATTCAGAACTCTGAATGTCCTGGTGATAGCATAGAACAAACAAGGTTAGCTTGCATTTTTTGGAGGACAAATTTTAAGTCTCCACTAGAAAAAAAAAGTGAAACAATGGGCAGTCGGAAGTTGTGTTAAATGTATTTGTTCTTACATTACTGTTGGCTAGGCAAAAAGCGCATTTTTTTTCCTTCTGATAACTTTCATCAGACTTGGTAAATCAGAAAGATGTAGACAAGATGATTCTTCAGTATCAGTTACTGCTCTCCAGCATACTGATTGACAAATCTCAATACTGTTTCAGAATCTTAGCACCTCAAAGACAAGGCTCCATCTGACTTCTTGTTGAGTGGTGGAGTTCCTCAGGCTGTCTATTACTTCTGGTTTTGCTAAAGGCATATTTTCGTCTACCAAATTAATTAAAAGAGTGCCTGATTTCCCCATGCCTTGACCTTTAGTGCTTGAGTGCATAGAAATGGAGTTTAAAATCCTTCCTGTCTTTCCCATCTCACCTCTAAGCCACCTATGTATTCATATATATGAAATCCTTAGCTGGCAATATTTTTCTGTCATCCAGCTCTTGCTTCTCAGGTATGCAAAAACAATGAGGACTAAAGCTTTTGAGATGTTAGTTTGTGAGGATATCAATAAGCAGGATATTGCCCTGAGTAGCAATTAAAATACACCAAGCCTTTCCTGCCATCTTTACCCAGAAATGTCAAGAAAAAAGGTTGCATGTGACTGCTCCTCAAATGTAGCCTTGCCCTGTCTTCTCTAGAGCTATGTCATCTAGAGAGATGTCTTCCCTAGAGCTTAAGAAAGAACTCAAGGAATGGGTGGTTTATGGTTCATTTTGGAGAATTTTTGTCAAGGCCCCATCCTTGAAGGCATTAATGGTCAGGCTTGATGAAGCTCCAAGCAACCTGCTCCAGTTATGGGTGTCCCTGCTTATTGCAGTGGGGTTGGACTAGATGACTTTTGAGGTCCCTCCCAGCCTAACATGTTCTATGATTCGATGATTTTTCTCACTGCAATGTCCATAAATTTCTCCACAAGACAGCTGTGGGACGAAGTACTTGCAGGTGCAAACCACTAAACCTTTCCAGCCACAGGGAGTTCACTGCTAGTCATGGCTTGCAGAAAGCTTTGGTAGCAAGCCTTGCAAGATGTGCCATCAGCATGGTGGCTGGCATAACATGGCAGTCATGTCTTCTGATTGTGAAATGATATTTTAAAGTTCTTTACAGTGAAAAAGAAAAGATGTTTAAAGTTGCTGAAAAGTTATGTTTGAACTCAGGTGTCAAATGGTTATCAACTTCAGAGAAAAGATGATAACTCTTTCTGCCAAGAATCCTCACAGGAAAGATTTTACTGCTTTCTCTGTGTTTACTTTCTGTGGGAATGACATTGATGGGAACTAAGTGAGTGCCATTGTCCATGTGGGGTGGTGGGAGGAGCTGATGGGAACCCTACTGTTGAGTAGCTTGGTGCCTATAGCATGCACCTCCCATGGACTGGTGTTGCACAGGCATCCCTACTACAGATCCTTAGTGAAACAAGAGTTGAAGCAGGGCTTGCTTGATTGCTTTCCCTTGCCATTCATTTGCATTTTGTGTTTGCACAAATTTAACATAATCACTGTTAAAAGTGGGCCCCATGATCTTGCTGCTTGATTGGCCTGAAAAGATCAACTGCCTAAGTTAGAAACATGTTCATTCACTTCTCTAGGAAATGTTACTGATACCATCCCCATCTCAATAATACTACCATAAATGTCACATACTTGGCTGAGTTGGGGAGCAGTAGTTTTAAAAAAAATAATTTGAGTTTGTTTTTTTTTATTTCTCAAGCAGTGACATGAGAAGATGTTACTGCTACCAGCAAATAGCCACAACCTTCCCAAGTTTTACATGGGGCGGAGCCCTTGCAATGGCTGACACCCTTCCAATGCTGGGGTCCCCACTCTGTTCGATAAGCAGTAACACATGCTGATGCTGAGGAGTTGAAGGGAGTCACACGTGCAGGCACCGCGTGCATGGTGCAGACCTCTATGCCTGCCTCTGAAAATCAGCCTCAACATGAATGAAACCATACAACCACTGGAGCTGGATGTCAGACCCATGGGAGCATAGGATGTTAAGTAGCCACCTTTGGTGCTGGTCAGCAGGATTTGTGATTCATCAGGTCAGACCCCTCCCAGCTACACAGATATGCAGCTTGGAGTGGCTTCAATGAAGTATGACAGTGGGTGCTGTGAGTCAGGTGAACACTGTGCATCTTTGTCTTACTTTGCGAGTGGCTCATTGCATTTCTTTTCTACCTGTGCTTATTGTGTTAATGTCTAACCGTAGATGAGGTTTACTCTGGCCTGAAGCAGTGTGCTCTGTGTCACCAACTATTTAAGCAAGGAATTTCTTGTGGCAACTGAGAGGTGACAGTTACTTTTGTTTCCTTACCAACAGTAAAGCCTAGATTCAAGAAATTCTGCCTTCTCTCTTAATTTGAGGGAAATTTGCAGAACAAGTAGAATAGCAGATCACAGAGCATCTTCTGAAGGAGTCCGGTAAGAGGGCCACCTGGATGTTTTACTGATTGTAGCCTTATATCTGCATTCCTGTTAGGCAAGGAAGCAGAGCTAGAAAAAGAAATTGAATTAGAAAGAGTAGTGCCAGAACTGGATCCTTTAGTGGGAGACTTGCCCTCCTCCCCTTTCGTATGTAATATACAGTCTGTGTCCTTTCAAGGAGAAGAAGTTGTTCCCAGTTGCTTGGAGATACTGGGGAAGGAGGGGAGAGGAAGGGGAAAGGAGGGTCACATATACAACCCCTCCACCCCCCAAATTAATTCAGCACCCTTGGGGTGTTGTTGGGGTCTGAGTACCCCCAGGTCAGACCCTCCCCCACTCAGGGACCTCAACCACCCCCCCCAGACTCCCAAAATATCTCCCCAGCACACCCAGCCCAGACTCCCCCCCCCAAACTCCCACCCCAGGAACCTCAACCACCCCCCCTGAACACCTAAATATCTCCCTAGGGACCCCCAGCTCAGACCCCTCCAAACCTGCCCCCCCCGACTTTTTTTTTCAAAAGCAAAAAGACTATATGTGAAGAATATATGTTAAGAAAACTAGGTTTCTTCTGAGGAATTACATTGTTATCCACAAGTCTCGAGGCAGTGTCATTGCACAAGAGAGAAAGCTACAACCCTGCCTCACATTTTATTTGAGAACCCTTTTTTTTTCACCTTCTACGATTTGTTTGTAAGCTCTTATGTCTGTAAACACAGAGCTCCCCGAGAGCATCAGCCACAGATGTGCACCATGAGCTCAGTGGGCAAGGAGGAGAAGGAACAACTTTTAAAAAAGTGGACAATGGCAGAACAAAGGGGAATGGATTGAAGCTAAAGGAGGGAAGGTTTATATTAGATATTTGGGAAAATTTTTTACGGAGAGAGTGGTGAGGTGCTGGAACGGGCTGCCCAGAGAGGTAGCGCTCACGTCCAGGTTGAATGGGACTCTGGGAAACCTTGTGTAGATGACGCCTGGAGGTTGGTGTCCCTGCCTGTGTCAAGGGGTTGGAACGCTAAGAACTTTGGGGGTCCCTTCCAACCCAGACTGTTCTATGATTAAAGCAGGAGGGGTGCAGGGAGGAGGACGGCATCCCTGGTGCAGTCTAGGCTTGCTGCCTGCGGCGCAGGGGGTTGCCCGGGAAAGGGCCGGGGGCAGCGGCGGGCGTGCCCCGAGGGGGGGGGGGGGTGCTGTGGGAAAGGCTGGCTGCCCGCCCTCTCAGGCTGCCCCACGCCGCCGGCTGCTCTCAGGAATGCGGAGCTCCTTTCAGCCTTGCCGCTCTGCGCCACGTTAGTTTACAGAGGGGTTTGGGTTTTTTTTCTAAATTGGCAAATAGGTGACTTGTTCCGTGCCCCTCGTACTTCCTTTTAAGCGCAATTAATTATTTTAATTGATTAATATTTCACCAAGCTGTTTGCTCGGAAGGGACAGCTCTTTTGGGGTTTTTTTGACTAATTAGCAGTCTGGATTTCTGAATGACAATGCGGCTGCTAATTAATCTAACTGCAGTTTTCACAGAAAGAGACCCTGATAAGAACTTGCCAATTAACATAAGAAAAAAAAATTTCAAGAGTCCTGTTGTGTTTTCCTGGCATCCGCTCCCAGTCAGATGAATATCACTATTAAATATAGAGACAGACTAACCACTAAGTGTGGAAGAAAGTGGTCTGCAAGGCTGCTCCAAACTCACCCAGACATTATTAATGCAGGAGCTCCTGTTATTTGTATGCCTATTCACTCCGGTTGCCTGCCATTGCTTGCTGTAGGGTTTTTTTTGAAAGCAGGAGGAAGATGAAGCAGGGCAGCACGGCAAAGGTCTGACCATCCCCTTGGGGAATTTCTCACAGCATCCCAGTGTTAATCAATATTGACGAAAGGCTGAAAGAGGAGCTTTAGCAAAGTGGGTCCCAGCTTTCCCCTGGTTCATCTGGCGCAGATGGGGACCTGACATCTGTGTGACGCCCTGCCTGGCCCAGAACCACTCCCACAGGGAGCATGCAAGTGCTGTGTGCAGGATGGTGCTGGTGGTGGTGGGCAGCAGGGACACCGCTCGGTTCCTTTGCTCACCTCACACATTGTTCCCACTAACTGTGGTGGGCAGCGCTGGCACAGCCATAGTACTCACTTTGCTTCTTGCAGGGGAAGTTTGTAGCCTGTGCTGACTTTCCTGCTGTGGTGGCTGAGCCACTAATGGTTCCTGGACAAGCTCATTTAAAACCACCTGAGCATGCTACAGGAGTGTGTAACATCAGCAGTATCTGTGGTGTAGGTATGTCCATGAAAATACAGGGCCAGATGCTCCGCTGGCAGCAGTTATTCCAGTCCCTGCTCTGCAGCTGCTCTGTGAGACTAGGGTGAGTTACAGAGACTCCTCCGTTCAGGGGGAAGGGACAGAACCTGGTGCTGTTGGCAGTTGGTTTTCATTACCTTGAATTATCCAGGGACATGTTTCAGGTCCACAAGACTACACGCTGCTTGTGGTTCTGAAGAGATGGTGAGCACAGCAGTTGCTGTGGCCCATGTGTGCCGTTCTGGGACCGTTTTGGTTGAAATTAATTTTCTTTTTTTCTTTTTTTTTCTTTATGCTTGCAGGTCAGAAGATTCTTCACCACAGAAGTGATGTCTTAGAAACTGTAGTCCTGATCAATCCCTCAGATGAAGCAGTTAGTACTGAGGTAAGTGAAAAATACTTCATTAGATTGTGTCATAGAAGTGGTCAGGATGAGAGCATTGAAACAGACATAGTTGAGATGATTCTTGAATATCAGTTACAGCCTTCCATATTAGTGGCTGACAAACCCCAATGCTGTCTTTCAGAGTCTTAGCAGACTAAAAGCAGTCCTATCTATGGACGAAAGGACATGTGAGAAGCACGTATCATGGAAAACATCAGCCTTCCCTTGATTTTCTCCCTGGTTTCCCAGACTCCTGACAAAACATTAGAGCAGACAGAAAATCACCTCTGATGCCAGCATTTTTTTTCTCATAATACACCAATTTCCCTTCACAGTTGAGGCAGCTGTGGTGAAACTACATCTGCTTTTTCTTCTGCTCCTTCATTCTTCGGTAGCTCTGGATGCCTCTTTTGCACATGAAAAAAAAGTGCTGGAAAATTACATGAGACAAGTTTGGGTCTCAGAAGAATTACCACCTATGTGGTGGAACTCTTGGCTGATCTGTCTGTGCTGCAAAAAAGCATGTGACATGATCAGTGGACTCCAGAGAGTGCTCGAGAAGAGGGCTGCCAATTCCTCATGAGTAGTCAGAGAACTGAGCATGTAGTTTGAAGACAAAATGGCTAAATTTAGCTAGTGAGATGGCAGTTTGGGAAAATAAGAGACAACGTATTTCTAGATTGTGCTGGGAAGCCCTGACATAGTATCATTTCTGTTGGGAAATGAAGCGGCTCTGCATAGTGAAAAATCTATTTTATTACCAGCCTTGAGTGATATTAAACACAAAATGGAAGGAGAGACTCTGAAATGAATGAAATTTCTGAATTTGTGGAAGTTTAAATAAGTAAGTCAGCTTAGTTAATAGCAGCTCATTCACTGAAAAACTATGGATCTCTAAAATCTCTTGAAATGCATTAGAAGTATATGGGAAGGAGCAAGGGCATCAGCTGGGTAGCTACTCTTAATACAAACGTTTAGAGTAAAAAGCTATAGAGTAAGTGTGGGGGGTGTGGGGTGTGGTTAGAATATACACACTTTGCCCATAATGGCAAATAGAAAACTTAGTTTCATATACCAAGAGACTTTTAGGCTGCATCTGGGCAGACAGTGATATACCATGGAACTATGATTTCACCAGAAGAGGAAGTTGAATATATCCATTCAGGAAAAAGAAAGTAAAAAAGTGTATTACAAAACATTCCTTCTAATCTGGCAGGTAATGGCCATACCAGTGGTCGTCTGAGCATGGGCTGCCCAAAGCTCCTATCATGTTCTGTCAAATTCCAAAGTACCTGCCATAAGAGGGAGGCCCAAAGGGAGAGATACAGTAGTCTCCCAACGAATAGAAGTTTCTGAAACTCCTATAAACAGTTACTTCCTTCTTAAGAAGGAAGAAGGAAGAAGGAAGTTGCTCTCACACTTCTGCGACTGTACCATAAGTCTGGTAAACCATAGGAGATCTGCTGATGCTCCTGTCTGTTCACACCCATTTTACCTCCATTTTGACTGAGGTTACATCAGTGAATAGCAAATTCACTTCTTTCAAACAATGCAAGAATTCAACCAAGAGTAAAGCTAACTGAATCATCGCCTTGAAGTATTTCTTCTGAAATGGACTGGTCTTGAAAACAGGAGATGCATTTCTGGCAGTCCTTTGGGAAGCTTTGGTTATACACAGAATTTATATGGTTCTTGAAGGCCTTCCATGTGCATCATACATTACGCTCTGTAATCTGCAAGCATTGTTTACTTTTTTCCCTTACTTGCTAGCTCTGCGGAACCTGTTTCGTCATCAATTAATAAAATAGGTTGAAAGGGGATTATGTGACAGTCACATATCAGTGATTCACAGGTCAAGAAATAAATGTGCTGTTGGAATAGCTGGTGAATTTACACATAAGTTGGCAGGCTGCCCGGCACTGCTGCCAGCAACAACAGAAAACACAGAAGAGGAAGCCAGTTCTTTTGTGGTTTTAATACAGCTAAAACAGACAAGACTTGAGCAATACACATCAGACAGCTGGCTACACATATCTATATTTTTGTCTGAAATAGAAATAGATGCACTCAATCCAGCAAGGATATTGCCCTATATATAATTATTTAGTGCATTTAGTGACAGATCAGCATTAGTCCTGCTCTTTAATTAGAGGAACTTTCTGCTGCTCACCATCAGGCTTGCTTATTTAATAAAATTACAGTGAAAATGTGGTAGAGATGGGATCTTCTTTTAGATACAAACTCTTCAGTGCCTCTTTTCTACTCATACTGAAAACATGAGTTATTCAGCAGAGATTCAGGTCAAGCCCTCTTGGCTCAGCCTCCCTGGTGTGAGAGGGAATTATTTAGAACAACTGATTGCTTAACAATCAATATAAAAATTTGAAAAAATAGCTTGCTAGGATAGCTGAGGTGATTATGTCATCTCCATGGAGATGGAGCTTGGATGCAATATCATGCAGAGTTGTTCCAGATGGGCTGTGCTCATTTAGTTTAATATGTGGATAGCCTTGCTCTGGAATAGCTATTCTGGTTTAACTTAATTCCTCCTTAAACAGACAGATTAGTACAGTTGAAATTCATACCTTAGTGTTGCCTAAATTAATTCTTCAGTGTTGGACAATACTTTTGAAGTATTTGCAAATAATTTACAGAACAGTACAGAATCTTACACAGATTTTGTTTAGTTTTGTTCTTAAATTTAGGTTGAATTCAACCAGCAGAAGTATACTGTATGTATGGACTTCTCTTAGCAAGCAAGTAAATCTCTGTCTGTGAGTAAAGTAGGAAATACTAATAGCTGTAGTGATGGTCAAGTAATAAACATTTACCTTAAAATAGTTAAAAGTTATTTCCAAGAGCAGAAGAAAATTACTACTCCATAGCTAGCTCATTTGTGCCATCAGGCATCCACTTTGTTGATAATGAATAAGGTCTTGGGTTGTCTGATCTAAAAAAAATAGTGTCCATTGTTTGGGACATCACAGGATGCAAATGGGTCAGCACAACTACAGGTTAAGCATTGAAAAGCTTAACTTGAGCTGGTAATGCAGGCTTGTTGCCCAGAAAACCAACCGTATACTGGGCTGTATAAAAAATGGTGTGACAAGCAGGTTGAGGGAGATGATTCTTCCCCATCTACTTCACTCTCATGAGATCTCAACTGGAGTACTGCATTGAGCTCTGAGGGCCCAAACACAAGAAGGACATGGATCTGTGGGAGTGAGTCCAGAGGAGGTCATAAAGATGATCATAGAATGTCTTAGGTTGGAAGGGACCTTTAAAGGACAGCTAAGCCAACCCCCCTGCAGGAAGCAGGGACACCTTCACTATACCAAGTTTCTCAGAGCCCCATCAAGCCTGACCCAGAGCATCTCCAGGGATGGGGTGTCCACTACCTCTCTGAACAACCTGTTCCAGTGACCTACCACCCTCATACTGAAGAACCTTTTCCTAATATTCAACCTAAATCTCTCCTCTTCTAGATTAAAACCATTACCCCTCATCTTATTGCTACATGCCCTCATGAACAGTTCTTCCTATAGGCACCTTTCAGGTATTGGAAGGCCGCTATAAGGTCCCCTTGGAGCCTTCTCTTCTCCAAGCTGAACAAACCCAACGCTCTCAGCTTGTCTTCACAGGAGAGGTGCTCCAGGCCTTTGATCCTTTTTGTTTCCCTCCTCTGGATGTGCACTCCAACAGGACCTTGTCCTTCTTGTGTTGTGGGCTCCAAAGCTAGACACAGTATTCCAGGTGAGGTCTCCCCAGAGCAGAGTAGAGGGGCAGAATCACCTCTCTTAATCTGCTGATCATGCTTCTTTTGATGCAGCCCAGGATGTGTTTGGCCTTTCTGGCTGCAGACAAACATTGGTGGCTCAGCTTTTCATCCATGAGTACCCCCAAGTCCTTTTCCACAGGGCTGCTTGCAAGCACATCATCTCCTAACCTGTATGGATAACAGGGATTGTCCTGACCCATGTGCAGGACCCTGCACTTGGCTTTTGTTGAACCTCATAAGGTTCACCTGAGCCCACTTCTCCAGCCTGTCCAGGTCCCTCTGGAGAGCATCTCATCCCTCTGACACATGAACCTCATCACCCAGCTTGGTGTCATTGGCATATTTGCTGAGGGTGCACTCAATCCCACTGTCAATATCATTAATAAAGATATTAAACAGCACTGGTCCCTGCATAGATCCTTGAGGAGCACTGCTTGTCACTGTCTCCCATCTGGGCATCGAGCCATTGACCACCACCCTCTGGATGCAACCGTCCATCCAATTCTCATCCACTGAACACTCCGCCCATCAAATCCATATCTCTCCAACTTAGAGAGAAGGATGTTGTGTTAGACTGTGTCAAAGGCCTTTTGACACAGTCCAGAGAGATGACATCCATAGCTCTTCCCTTGTCCACTGATGCAGTTAGTCCATTGTAGAAAGCCACGAGATTGCTCAGGCAGGACTTGCCCCTAGTAAAGCCATGCTGGCTATCTTGAATCACCTCCCTGTCTTCCATGTGCCCCAACATAGCTTCTAGGAAGATATGTTCCATGATCTTCCCAGGCACAGAGATGAAACTGACAGGTCGGTAGTTCCCAGGGTCCTCCTTCCTACCCTTTTTAAAAATGGCTGTGCTGTTTCCTCTCTCCCAGTCATTAGGGACTATACCTGACTGCCATGACTTTTCAGATATCATAGAGAGTGGCTTGGCAACTTCTTCAGGCAATTCCTTCAGGACTCTGGGATGCATGTCATGAGGTTCCATGGACTTGTGCATGTTCAGGTTCCTCAGACAGCCACAAACCTTACCTTCACTTACAGTGAGAGGGACTCTGTCTCTCTGGTCCCTGTCTTGAGAGCAATGAAGAGAGAGGTCGCCAGTGAAAACTGAGGCAAATGATGAGAGGGCTGGAGGACCTCTCCTTTGAAGACAGGCTGAGAGAGTTGGGGTTGTTCAGCTTAGAGAAAAGAAGGCTCCAGGGACACGTTATAGCTGTCTTCCAGTACCTTCAAGGTACTGGAGAGAGTCTGTTTACAAGGGCATTTAGTGGTAGAACAAGGAGTAATGGGTTTAAGCTGAAGGAAGATAGATTTATATTAGATATGTGAAATAAATTCTTGACTCTGAGGGTGGTAAGGCACTGGTGTTGGCTGCCCAGAGAAACTGTGGCTGTGGAACTGTTCAAGACCAGGTTGGGTGTGGCTTTGGGCAGCCTGATCTAGTGGAGGGCGTCCCTTCCCATGGCAGGAGATTGACACTAGATGGTATTGGAGGTTCCTTCCAATCCAAATCATTCTGTGATTCAGTGAAATGGTACATGTGACTATAACTGAGTGTTTGTAGATCAAGTTTATGATTATGGTGAATCAGACTTGTCCCCTAACTTTCTGGATGGTTCAGGTTACAACAGAATTACAGCCTAAATAGGACACTTTTATGTGTGATTTGTGGCTGTTGCTTCTCAGTGACATTTTCACAACTGAATGACAAGTAATGCTGTATTCTGGGTAAAGAAGAGCAGCCTTCCAAAAACGAGTCTGACCATGCATGTGTCCCTCATTAGCACGCGGGACACAGTTTGACAAGGCCGTCCTGATACTGTGTTATAAAAATTCACCAAAAGTTATAAAATTAATATTTTTTACTTGAAAATTTTTTTTCAATCAAATTTTATTCTGTTCTGCTCCTTGCTCTTTTTGCCATGTCATTAGTTTGGTCTATTCTTCAGACTTTCTCTCTGACTGCGTCTGGTCTCTTTTCCCTTTTGCACATTTCTCATTGTCTTTTGTAAATAGCCCTATAACTTGATAACTGTTTGACAGCCCTGGGAGACTCTTGTGCAAAATAAGTTCCAAATTAGGAGACAGGAACTGCACGTTCCCAGCAGTATGAATAAACTCCCTTTACTGACATATTTCTCTCTTTCACTTTAGGTGCGCTTAATGATCACAGATGCTGCAAGACACAAGCTCCTTGTACTAACTGGGCAGTGCTTTGAAAACACAGGAGAACTCATTCTTCAGTCAGGGTCGTTCTCCTTCCAGAACTTCATTGAGATCTTCACTGATCAAGAGGTGCGTTCAGAAAAATGTCTTCCATACATTGTCATGTGATGGCAGGGGTTTCTAGAAGACTAAAGCTGGCCATCTATGTCACTGCCATTGGCAGCTTGTAGCTCACGCTCTTTACTTTTTCATTATAGGCTTTCTTTCAAAACATTCATTTCATTTACTTGAGAGCTTTTGTAAATTGCTTAACAGAAGAATTAAATCATCATTTGGGAACTTGAGGTGTAATTTCCAGAAACAGAAAGTCAAGGAACATTTTAACAATGTCACTGTGCTTAAGTTATGTGTTGTTTATCTAAGGTACACATACAGAGCAGTCAAATTGAACTTGACACCAGGTACTTGCCTGGTGGCAGCTAAATAACAGGCAACATTAAATAAGACAGAGACTGTCTGTTGGAATAGCTGTAGTCTTTTGCACCACATACCTGCTTGGCTACTTTATAGAAGTGTTTAAAATTTGGCCGGTAGAATCTGTAAATCTTGTGGCTTTTACATACCAAAAAGATGAATGTGAAGCATACTGGTATTTAACGTTCTTTGTCTCATGACTTGTTATTTTGCTGTTTGCTTAATGTACTGTGTCTGAAAGTTCCCATAAGGCAGGAACCCATAGTAAACAAGCTGTCACACTCAATTTGGCTGCTGTGTAGACTATTTAAATAAACTATATGGCTGCATCCCTAGGAATTCAGTATCCAGAATTAATTAGAAGCATGTCAGTAGAGCGAGATTTGGAAGTTCAGCACCAGAAAGCAAAAGTTTGTGCATGAGCTCCAGCATGACCATATTGTATCCATTTGATCCGATTCTCAAAGCCTCTTTGTTCAGTGTATGGTTGCAGGGTTGTGGAAAGAACTGGATTCCTGTTCTGTGAAACGTGCATGATGCCTAAGACTTGTTAGCAGTTTGCAGAGCATACTTCTCTGTGAAATTGAAATCTCTTAAAAAACCCGAACTCCTTGTACCTCTGGCTAGCTAGTGACACATAATTATTTTATGGCAGCATGCAAAAATAGGGGAAAATCCTACTGCTAGGAAGCAAAATTGTTGGCATAGAAAGCAGAGGGGTGGTGGTTGGCCATGAGTTGCAGCTGCTGGGGGATTGCTGCAGTGGTGGGTGTGCAAGGCATACTCCTGTGGGCTATGAATAAGGCTCACTTGGTTCATCTCTGAGGCTGGCAATAAGCCCACCAGCCAAGTTTGCAAGTGTTGGCTTCCTGCTTACTGTTTCTGAAGCCTTGATGTCTCACTGCATCTACAAGATTTCAGAAAAGCACAGAGATTGTATTTGCCATATTGCAGTCTGTGTATAACATTTTTTAAAAGGGATCTATTACTGAGAAATTTTTAGGTGGTCTACAAATGGGGAAAAAAGACTAGGAATATGTGGATAGTGGTTTTCTCAGTAGTGATCAGAAGAAAGAACTCCTGTGCTGTCCTGATGTCAGTGAACTTGGCAGTATTAGGTTTACAGTTGGTCTTGCTGATCTTAAGGGTTTTTTTCAATCTAAATGATTCTTTCACAAGTACTGTGTAGAGTTTTGTTTTATTGGACTGAATCTGAACTATGATCATGGAATGCTCTTACAAATAAGTAAATACCCTTTGGGGGATGCCCTAATGAAGCTGAATTCAGAAAATCATCCCTAGCCTACAGAACTCCTTGCAGGGAACATCTAAGACTGGTGTTTTCAATTTCTTCCATGCAAGCAGATTGAAGGTGTCCCATTCTACTGCCTCTGCAACAACAGCTGTCAGAGGAGAACCTTTCTTGTTACCTTTGTGGTCCAGGGTAGGAAATAATCTTGTGTTTTCTCTGAGCAGTCAACTTGATCTTTGCCTTCACCAGGTGTGACACTTTTAATATTGGAGGATTCCTCCACAGACACATCTCAGTGCTTGAAAAGGTCATCAGGTTCACAGATAGATTTCCTTGCTCCCAGAGTGACTTTCCAGAACAGAGATGGAACAGTTACATCTCTGTGCTATCAAATAGCAGTGGAACTGTCAATATCCTTGGTATCACCACCAGAAACACAAATCCATTGAGACCTTTTCTGGGTTATTTCTAAATTTGCTATTCTTAATATATACAATGTAAGTCTGGAATACTTTTTCTCTTAACTTTGCATTACCAGTAGCTTAACATTGTCTGCATTATGTGTGTCAAATTTTAGGAGCACAGAATGTCAGAAATTGGGAGTTTAAAGCAGAAATCCCAATATGGTGTATTATAAGCTGGAGAGGGCTAACCCCAGACCTTGGCCCAGCATATTATTAGCCCGGCATATTACCATGCGATTTTTTTTTTTATCTAGCCAGAAAATTTGACCTGCATGAGAAAAAGACTGTACTCAAGTTATCTCCTTATGTGAGCACAGATTTGGTTTAATTCATCCAGAGGAAGTGCTCTTTTACTACTTTCATCTTTTCCTAATAATATGTTTTCAAACCTGACCAAAGACACCAGCATAAGAAGCAAACTTGACATCTTAAATCCATTTCAGAGATGTGGTTTATGCTGCCCCTCTAATTTCTGCAATAAACACCATGAATGACTCACCTATTTTCTTTTTCTTTCATCCTTTTCAGCCTTTTCTCCTTTTATTTTGTTTTCTTTTGTTTTTCTTCTTTGCTCCTTTTCAGACAAAGCCATGTCTGACATTTAGGTGAGATTTATTTATACTCCTGTCAGATAGTTTGGATACTAAGTAAAGCTGACAAAAGAAGATAGCAAATATTTATTTTCTGCTCTATTTAGGCAATTTTTTAATTATTTTTGTTTGAATAAGTCCTGCATCTTTATTGAGCTTTATTTTTGGTAAATACTGAAAATAAATTATGTAACACAAAGAAAGGGAGACATACACACATGCAGACACAAAGTGATCTACTGCAATCAAATATTATTAATTTTTTTAATATATTCATTTCTTCCATTGATTCAGCTTGTGGTCTGGGACTTTCAGATTATTTGGCTGTAACATAATCTACATCAGCATTATGATAACTGTTCTTACAGCTTACACTGACAATTGATTCAGTTCAAAAGATTGTGTTTTGCATGACGCTATGCTGGCATATCTTGCACTGACATTTTATGTCTGAATTACTTCTTTAAAGAAGAAGTTGACATCATGTAGTGGTCTCTTTGTTAAGAGCAAACAGACCAGAAATGGGCTACATTTAGTCTAATTGTCAGTTAAAAAAACCAACAGTCAAATGAATATATCTGTGGAACTGGAAGAAAGTATAAAGCAGTCATATTTTTCCATATTTGTCTAACAATCTGGGACCATCAAACACTGGGGTTTTGGTCCAGACTGGAACAGAACAACAGATCTTCATGCTATTGGCATAGAACCTCTTGTTTTCTGTGCTTTTCTTTTAGTGGCTGGGTTTCATACTAGCATGTTAGCAAATACTGTGAAAATGAATGGAGTTGTTACTGATTTCAACGTTTGTGGCCCATAAGTTTATAATCAAAATAATGACAAAAGCATTTTTAACCCTAGGAATTTTTTCTGTCTCTTTCTTTAGCCCTTTACCTCATATTATCAGAAATACAAAACTTTTAGCTGTTTGCTTTTCTCATTAACTTATGTCTTACTGTCCTAGAAAACTTTCCTGCTGTCATTGGTACTAGTCTGGGAGCAGTGCTGCCTTTTTAGGAGCCAGTGTTTGTAAAGAACTGCAGTATCTATAGTGAGGTGGAATATATTCCGTGAGAGGAGGGTGAGAAAGGTGGCTGCCCCTGGGAGGATTCTGGCCTCCTCTGGTTTGCATTTACCATCTGCCTGTTAAGAATATGTGCTGTATCTCTTTGGGGGGGTTGGCTGGCTCTTCTGGATGGATTGGGGCAGCAGAGAGACTCATGAGCCAGTAGTTGAGAGAGTGGCACCTCTGGAAGCCGTAGCCTCATAACTAGTTCTCATACCCTCTTAATAGTAAAAGGTTGTACCATCCTATAAAGGGTGGACAAGGGAAGGGGGAAACTTGGGGTACTGTTGTCATTTGGGCAACAGGAATGTGGAATATGGTCCTTCTTTGTGTTAAAAAAAAAACAGTAGTAAAATAATTGTGGCAACAGGTTCCTGTTGCTCCTAGTCACCAGTGCAGAAATGAAAGAAAAAGGTCTTCTCTCTCTGAGTAGGAAATAGTACTTTCTGACACTGTCACTGAAAAATGAATTTATGTGCATCTTCTTGTGTTTTTGTTTTACAACTCTAGATTGGTGAATTATTGAGTACCACACACCCTGCCAACAAAGCTAGCCTAACTCTTTTCTGCCCTGAGGAAGGGGACTGGAAGAATTCCAACCTTGACAGACACAACCTTCAAGACTTCATTAATATTAAACTCAACTCAGCTTCCATATTGCCTGAAATGGAAGGACTCTCTGAATTCACAGAGTACCTGTCAGAATCAGTAGAAGTGCCATCACCCTTTGACATTTTGGAACCTCCAACCTCAGGAGGCTTCTTGAAACTCTCAAAACCCTGCTGTTATATTTTCCCAGGAGGAAGAGGGGACTCTGCATTGTTTGCAGTGAATGGATTCAATATGCTTATCAACGGAGGATCAGAAAGAAAATCTTGCTTTTGGAAACTTATCCGGCACTTGGACAGGGTAGATTCCATTCTGCTTACTCACATTGGAGATGACAACCTGCCAGGAATCAATAGCATGCTTCAGCGAAAGATAGCTGAACTAGAAGAGGAACAGTCCCAAGGGTCTACTACCAATAGTGACTGGATGAAAAATCTGATCTCACCTGATTTAGGAGTGGTATTCCTTAACGTACCTGAGAACCTGAGGAACCTGGATCCCAGCTTTAGAGTAAAAAGGAGTGTAGAAGAAGCTTGCTTTACTCTTCAGTATTTAAATAAATTGTCCATGAAACCAGAACCTCTTTTCAGAAATGTGGGCAATACCGTTGACCCCATCATTTTATTTCAGAAAATGGGAGTTGGGAAGCTTGAGATGTATGTGCTTAATCCTGTCAAAAGTAGCAAAGAGATGCAATATTTTATGCAGCAGTGGAGTGGTACTAACAAAGATAAAGCTGAGTTCCTGCTACCCAATGGCCAAGAACTAGACATTCCATTATCCTACTTCACCTCTGTCTCGTCCCTGATTGTCTGGCATCCAGCTAATCCTGCAGAGAAAATAATCCGAGTTCTGTTTCCTGGAAACAGCACCCAATATAATATTCTAGAAGGACTAGAAAAACTCAAGCACTTGGACTTCCTTAAGCAACCAACAGTTACGCAAAAGGATCTAAGTGGGAACATTGCTAGTCCAGCTGTAAAACAAGCAAAACTGAAACAACGAGCAGACAGCAAGGAGAGTCTCAAGCCTGCTGCAAAGACACCACCAAGTAAGCCTGTCAGAAAAGAATCTAAAGAAGAAACACCAGAACCTGTAAAACCTAGTCCAGCACCAGAGAAGCCTCCGAAGTTGGAAAGCAAAGAAAAAGTTTCAGTTAAAAAAGAGAAACCAGCAAAAGTGGAGACCAAAGCTATAGTGGTGGAAAAGGACATCATAAGTAAAGAAGAACAATTAGTAAAATCTGAAACTCCTGAAAAGCAAGGTACAGACGTAAAACCAAAACTGTCAAAGGAGAAGCTAGTGAAAAAGGAAGTCAAAACAAAACCTGAAGAAAAGAAAGATGAGAAAGAAAAACCAAAGAAAGACATTTCTAAAAAAGAGGAAAAAACACCCATCAAAAAAGAGGAAAAACCCAAAAAAGAAGACATCAAGAAAGAAGTTAAAAAAGAGGTGAAGAAGGAAGAGAAGAAAGAAGTTAAGAAGGAAGTAAAGAAAGATGCTCCACCAAAGGAAGCTAAAAAAGAAGTTAAAAAAGACGAGAAGAAGGAAATTAAGAAGGAAGAAAAAGAAGCCAAAAAGGACATCAAAAAGGTTCCTAAAGAAACAAAGAAGATAGCTGCTCCTTCAACTGAAGGCAAAAAGCCAGCAGCAAAGCCTAAACAACAAAAGAAGGAGGAACCTGCTAAAAAAGAAGCCACACCTGCTGGAAAGCCAAAGGAAAAAGGAAAAGTTAAGACTGTGAAGAAGGAGATCAAAGTTAGTGGAGCACAAGCTGCATTTGCAGCAGTTGGAGTCGCTGCCACAACTCTAGCAGCTGTAGCAGCTGCAGAAATTGCAGCCAGTGGAAAGGAAATTGAAGCAGAGAGATCCCTTATGTCTTCACCAGAGGATTTAACAAAGGATTTTGAAGAATTAAAAGCCGAAGAGGTAGAAACGATAAAAGAAACAAAACCTCAAATTGCACTTATAGAGGATGAACTGAAACTCACTGGCACCATGCAAAAAGAGGCATTTGAAGTACAAAAAGAAAAATTAGACAATGAAGGACCTGCTGAGTCCTCTGATGAAGGCATTACTACCACAGAGGCTGAGGGTGAGTGTGAACAGACACCTGAAGAATTGGAACCTGTGGAAAAGCACAGGGCTGATGAAAATGAGAAGTTTGAAGATGAGGGAGCTGGCTTGGAAGAATCATCCGAAGCAGGAGATTATGAAGAAAAGGCAGAGACAGAAGAAGCTGAAGAACGAGGTGAAGAAGAAAAGATACCACTGGACACCACAAAACCATACATGGAAGACACCAGAAAAATTGAAGATAGATCAGAAGAAATAATGGCTGAAGCAGATACTAACTTTAAAAAGTATATTGAAAAGGCAGATTATGAGGCATCAGATGAACGAGCAGAGGAAGATAGGGAAGAAGCAATTGAAAAGGCAGAAACTGAAGAGACTGAAGAAGAGGAGGAAGACAAAGCAGAAGACATCAGAGATGAAGAAACTGAAAAAATAGAAGCTGAAGATTATGTGATGGCTGTGGTAGACAAAGCTGCAGAAGCTGGTGAAGTTGAAGATAAATATGGCCTACTCATAATTACACCAACAAAACGCTCAGGGCCTCAGTCTCCAGCAGTTGAGCCAGCCTCTTCTATCCATGATGAGACATTACCTGGTGGTTCAGAAAGTGAAGCCACTGTTTCTGATGAAGAAAATAGAGAAGATCAACCTGAGGAATTCACTGCTACTTCAGGTTACACACAGTCTACAATCGAAATATCCAGTGAACCAACTCCAATGGATGAAATGTCAACACCCCGGGATGTCATGAGTGATGAAACTAACAATGAGGAAAGTGAGTCACCCTCTCAGGAGTATGTGAACATTACCAAGTATGAGTCATCACTGTACACTCAAGAGTTTGGCAGACCTAAACTTTCTCCACTACCAGATGCTTTTAATGGATTATCTGAAGGATCCAAAACAGAGGCCACAGAAGGTAAAGACTATAATGCCTCAGCTTCCACTATCTCACCACCTTCTTCATTAGAGGAAGACAAATTCTGCAAATCTGCATTCCAAGATGTATACCAGCAAAAGGAAAGTGGTATTCAAGGCACTGCTAAATTAGAAATCAAAGAACCTTATCAAGAAGATGTTGGCAGAGAACATAGTCCAGCCAAGAGTCCAGCTGACAGTTTGTCCTCTCCATCACCTGTTGCCAAAACACCACTGAGTGAACGTAGTGTGAACTTTTCACTCACTCCCAATGAGATCAAGGTCTTGTCTGAGCCTGTCCCCACTGCTACACTGCCTGATGTACATCAAGTAGTTGCTCAAGAGCACTGTGCAAGCCCTGAAGATAAAACATTAGAAGTAGCATCTCCTTCACAGTCTGCTGCTGGTAGTGCTGGCCACACACCATACTATCAGTCTCCCACTGATGAAAAGTCCAGTCAGCTTCCCTCTGAAACCAGTGAAAAGTCCACAGAAGCTCCTGTTAGCTTTGAATTCAGTGAAGTCAAAGATGAGTCTGCAAAACACAGAATCAGCCCTATGGATGAACCTGTGCCAGATTCAGAATCTCCTATTGAAAAAGTTCTCTCACCTCTACGGAGTCCACCACTGATAGGTTCAGAGACCTCTTATGATACATTTTTGAGTGCTGATTTAAAGTCTTCCTGTCCTTCTGAGGGGAAACCCGAAAAAGCAAAATCACCTGTTCAGCTGAGCCCATCTTCTGAAGCTAGCTCTGTGGGCCTTTTCCAAGAGAAACAAGATGAAAAAAGCATGGAGTTTATGGTAATTAAGGAAGGCTTCAGCCTGGAAAGGAAAATGGAGGATACAGAGCCCAGTAGCTCCCAGTCTTCACTGGTCTTGGATGAGCGGAAGTTAGCAGGTGATCTTTCACCTACTCAAATAGATATCAGCCAGTTTGGTTCTTTAAAAGAAGACACCAAAATGTCAATTTCTGAAGGCACTGTTTCTGACAAGTCTGCAACTCCTGTTGATGAGATTGTAGCAGAAGACACTTATTCCCATATAGAAGGAGTAGCTTCTGTCTCTACAGCATCTGTTGCTACTAGCTCATTTCCAGAACCAACTACTGATGACGTATCTCCCTCTTTGCATGCTGAGGTTGGATCTCCCCACTCTACTGAAGTTGATGATTCCCTTTCAGTGTCAGTTGTACAAACACCAACAACTTTCCAGGAAACAGAAATGTCTCCATCTAAGGAAGAGTGCCCAAGGCCCATGTCAATTTCTCCACCAGATTTCTCACCTAAAACCTCAAAGTCAAGAACGCCGGTGCGTGATTACAGATCTCCTGAGCAGTCAGCTATGTCAGTAGAATTTGGGCAGGAATCCCCTGAGCAGTCTTTCGCAATGGATTTCAGTAGGCAGTCTCCAGAATATCCTGCTGTAGGCACTAGTACACACCACATATCTGAAAATGGACCAACAGAAGTAGATTATAGCCCTTCAGATATACAGGAGCCTACTTTTGCCCGGAAGATTTCCCCTGTGGAGCAGTTATCTTACTCTCAGGAGAAAGATATTTCAGAAATTATTTCAGTGTCTCAAATTGAAGCTTCATCCTCAACTTCATCAGCTCATACACCTTCCCAGGTAGCTTCACCACTGCCAGACGAAACATTTTCAGGTGCTGTTCCACCCAGAGATATGTCACTACACTCTTCTTTTACCTCAGAAAAGGTGCAGAGCCTAGGAGAAAAGCTGTCACCAAAGTCTGATCTATCTCCATTAACTCCAAGAGAATCTTCTCCCCTGTACTCTCCTAGTTATCCAGATTCACCTCCTGTAATCACAGAAACGGTGTCAGCTGGTCACATGCCTTCCTTGTCGCTGCAAGTGTCCACTGCCAAAGCATTTGGTTACCAGGAGCCCCTAACAAAGCACAGCCCAGAACCTTTACTCAGCCCGGAAAAAGATGATTCAGAGAAAAGCAGCAGGTCACCAGAAGAGATTAGTTATTCTTATGAGGTCACAGAGAAAACTGCTAGGTCACCAGAAGACATTAGCTACTCCTATGAGGCAGGTGGAAAATCTACTAGGTCACCTCAGGCCATGGATTATTCCTATGAGACAACTGGCAAAACTCCTAGGTCACCTGAGGCCACAGATTATTCTTATGAGATGACGGGGAAAACCACCAGGTCACCAGAGGCTACAGATTATTCCTATGAGACAACAGGGAAAATCACAAGGTCACCCAGGGCTATAGATTACTCCTATGAGACAACAGGGAAAACCACCAAATCACCTGAGGCCATAGATTATGCCTATGAGATAATTGGGAAAACCACCGAATCACCTGATGTCACAAATTATTCCTATGAGAGAGTTGGAAAAGCTACCAGATCACCCAATACTGTGGATTACCCCTATGAAACAACAGGGCAAACTACTAAGTCACCAGAAGCCATTAGCTATTGCTATGAGACAACTGGGAGAGCCAGCAGGTCACCAGAGGCCATGATGTACTCCTATGAAACAACCGGGAAAGGCTCCGGTTCACCTGAAGCCACAAATTACTCATTTGAGACAACTGGAAGAGCCACCAGGTCACCTGAAGCTGCTAGCTATTCCTATGAAGCAAGTGCACATTTCACCCCAGGGAAATCTTTGGCAGAATCCCGTCAAGATGTTGATTTATGCCTTGTGTCCTCCTGCGAATACAAACATCCCAAAACTGAACTTTCACCCTCTTTTATCAACCCAAACCCCCTTGAGTGGTTTGCAAGTGAAGAACAGCCTCAAGACCCGGAGAAGCCATTAACTCAATCTGGGGGAGCCCAGCCACCTTCTGGGGGAAAGCAGCAAGGGCGGCAGTGTGATGAAACCCCTCCCACATCTGTGAGTGAGTCTGCTCCATCTCAGACTGATTCAGATGTTCCTCCAGAGACTGAGGAATGTCCTTCCATCACAGCAGATGCTAACATTGACTCGGAAGATGAGTCAGAAACCATTCCAACGGACAGGACAATTACATACAAACACATTGACCCACCACCTGTGCCAATGCAGGATCGCAGCCCTTCTCCTAGGCACCCTGATGTGTCCATGGTTGATCCAGAGGCTCTGCCTGTTGATCAGAATTTGGGTAAACCTTTGAAGAAGGACCTCAAAGAGAAGTCAAAGACAAAAAAGCAGGGTACTAAGACCAAGTCATCTTCTCCTGTTAAAAAAAGTGATGGAAAATCAAAACAAGTGGCTTCGCCAAAGCCAGCTATAAAAGATTCTTTAGATAAAATTTCCAAAACAGCTTCTCCAAAAAAGAAGGAGTCTGTAGAGAAGGCAGCCAAAAATATCTCTAATCCAGAAGTAAAGTCTCGAGTGGAAGAGAAAGACAAGGACACCAAGAATGCAGCAAATACAACATCCAAGTCGGCAAAGACTGCAACCACAGGTAAAGACAGACAGCAGCTCCCCAGTGATATGTTCTTAGTTGTTGCAGTGTAGCTGGTTTGCCTTTGTATTAGCTGAGAACGTGTTTTGTAGCAAAAAAGTCCAGGTTTTTAAAATATGAATCCAGCATGGAATGGCCACAATTAAGTGCATGAAATTCACTAAATTAACTTGCACAGTCTGAGAAACTTGAAATGTCAGTTTGCTCAGAGAGTACATAAAATACAAGTAACTTAATATTAGCCGTCTGAACTGTTAATCAACTAATAGATTTAAAAGCACCACTTCCGCAGGTGAAGTGGAATCAGTGGCAAAGCGAACCACTTTATTCATTGTAAGAAACCAGTAGACACAAATCTCTTAACATAAATCATTGCAATTTAACTGGGGGGGTGGGCAAAGTTACTATCGGCCATTGCATACCCTTATTATGTTGCTGGATTAATTTTAATGCAAATATTAAAAACTATTTATGACAACAGTAACAATTTCAGTGAACTAAGCAGGTACAGCCTCCAGTCCAGTTAAAGTCTTACGCCATCAGGGATGACCAAACATACAGAAAGTTAATGTCAATTTAAATGACTGTTGTATATTTTAAGTGGTAATAACATAAGAATTAGATTACTGAAGGAGTCATTGCACTATTCTGTTGTTTCCAGAAGATCTCGTTAGAGAGTATGAGAGATACTTTTATTTTGTTCTTCTTAGGACTGATGTTCTGTTGAAAGCTTTTCTCACTAGGAGCATGTCTAGGACTCAGTACAAATAAACCATCATTCAGCTCTCTTTATCTTCTCCACTGTAAGTGGTCCATTGTTCCTTTCTTACACCACCTTTTGCATGACTCCAGCAGGTGCATTTCAAAGCAGCAGTATAGTTCCTTTCTCCAGCACTTTAGCTCTATATGAGATTATTCTTCTTTAAATCATAGTTTTGAGGAGAAGACAAGGCTTCATTTGATAATGGTATTTAAATGTAAAATGTAATATCTAATATTTTATCCAATGTTGATACCCACAGTTCAGAAAGATACATCACAGATTTCTTTTATCAGAAAAGTAGATAAAAGCTTCTCTAACGTAACAAATTGTAAAAACTTTCCAAATCAGGAAATCTTATTATATCATAAGGCTTATTAGGCCTATTGTCCTATGATGAATGGCAGGACATGCTGGACACTGTAACAGACTTTGCTGGCCTTACAGTAGGTGACCCTAAATAGACTTTATTGCTCAGATAATTTACCAAACTTCATCCTCTAGAAAGACATGAGGAGGCTAACAGAATATCAATAATGATAATCTGGATAAAAATACTGGTAGACTCATAGAATCATAGAATGATCCTAAGGTTCCAGCCCCCCTGCCACAGGCAGGGCCATCAACCTCAGGCCTGGATCTACACAAGGTTGCCCAGGGCCCCATCCAAGCTGGCCTTGAACACCACCTCTCTGGGCAGCCTGTTCCAGCACCTCACCACTCTCTTCCCCCTAATATCTAATCTAAACCTTCCCTCCTTTAACTTTAGTCCATTCCCCCTTGTCCTGCCATTGTCTACCCTTTTAAAAAGTTGATTCCCCTCCTGTCTGTATGCTCTCTTCTGGTACTGGAAGGCTGCAATGAGGTCCCCCTGCAGCCTTCTCTTCTCCAGGCTGAACAAGCCCAGCTCCCTCAGCCTCTCTTCGTAGGGGAGGTGCTCCAGCCCTCTAATCATCTTTGTGGCCCTCCTCTGAACCCTCTCCAACAGTTCCACATCTTTCTTGTGTTGCAGGCCCCAGATCTGGACACAATACTCTAGATGGGGCCTCATGAGGGCAGAGTAGAGAGGGACAATCACCTCCCTGTCCCTGCTGGCCACCCCTCTTCTGATGGAGCCCAGTATACCATTGGCCTTCCAAGCTGCAAGAGCACAATCCTGATTTTCAGTTCATACCATGATCCAGCACATAGCAAGACACCTTTTTTGTGTGTATGCACTATTCTAATGTGTTTAAACTTGGAACTTCCTTTTGACTGAAGCTCTCCTTAGAACAAGCACTATGCTAGGCACAGCAGCAAACCCATGCTCCCCCTGACTTTTTGTGATAAGTGGCTAACTTGAGAATGCAAATAAGGATCCAGCAGACAGACAAACACTATTTCTTAGTTATCTGAAGCAATTGCTTTACAAGTTTCTCTGTCCTCATAAGTTCCTCTTCACCCTGCTTTCTGCTCACATGCAGTATCTTCCCAATGCATCTGCAAGGCAGTCTGAGCATATCAACAGCTACCAAGCCTTGCTTGGTGCTGACACCCCAGATCTCAGGATTGCATAGTTGCCTGTGTGACCCTAGGTTTTACAGCCATGCACACCTGAAATTTTGAACCTGGATAATAATACCACCATTTATTGAACGGTAATTCCTAATCACAGCCCTGCATAGTAATTGTTGGCAAATGGTTGTCTGTTACTGGGAAATGTTCTGGTAGCAAGTTTTTTATTGCATTGTATAGTTACAGGTATTCAGATTTATTGCATTGTATAGTTACAGGTATTCAGATTTTTCCTCCCATTATGGTCATAATTGGGATACAACAAAGCTGGAACCTGTCATTAGATGTAGAAGGGCAATGCAACAATGGGACACATCTCACCTTAGTGGTTATAATGGTAATTAATAAATGCATGTTTTTAACCAGCTTATGATACATTCTTTTTTTCATTTTATTTCTGAAGGACCTGGGATTATTAAAGCGGCAAAATCTACAGCAGTGCCACCAGGACCTCCAGTGTATTTGGATCTGGTGTACATTCCCAACCACAGCAATAGCAAGAACGTCGATGTTGAGTTTTTCAAGAGGGTGCGGTCGTCCTACTATGTGGTGAGCGGGAATGATCCTGCAGCTGAGGAGCCAAGCAGGGCTGTTCTGGACTCCCTGCTGGAGGGCAAGGCCCAGTGGGAGAGTAACATGCAGGTACGCTCTTTACTAGCATCTCTACTTGGAAGTGTAAACTTTTCTGGGAAGCTGGAGCACCTCTGCAGAGGGTGGTGACTGCTGGGAAATGGGGTGTCCATCTTGTTTCACTATTGATCTGAAAGGACACTCAAGGAAAGAAAATGTTTCATGGTTTATATAGTGTCATGGTTTAGACCCAGCTGGCTGCTGAGCACCATACAGCTCTCACTGCTCCCCTCCAGTCTGTCTCCTCAGCAGGATGGGGAGGAAAAGTGGGGCCAAAACCAGCCCTGGCTGTGTCCCCTCCCAGCTTCCTGTGAAAATTGCCGAAAGGCAAGACATATGGTAATCACATACACTTGGAAACTTCATGCACCTTTCTATCATGATCAATAAGTAAACAAGATATTTGTCCATAAGAGTTACCAGTGCAGACTACTACTTCTTCTGAAAGCTGCATCTCCGCACCTTACAAAACCAAGGAGGTTTTTTTAGAATCACAGAATATCCTGAGCTGGGAGGACCTATAAGGATCATCGAGTCCAACTCTTGGCTCCACACAGAGCCAGCCAAGTCAGAGCATGGGACTGAGCACATAATCCAGGTGCTTCTTGAACTCAATCCAGCTCGGTGCTGTGACCACTTCCCTGGGGAGCCTGTTCCAGTGCCCGGCCACCCTCTCAGTAAAGAACTTCTTCCAAATATCCAACCTAAATCTCTCCTGTCACACCTTCATACAGTTCTCTCAGGTTCTATCACTGGTCACCAAAGAGAGGAGATGGGTGCGTGCCCCATCACTCACCCTCATCAGGAAGCCATAGACAACGATGAGGTCTCCCCTCAGCCTCCTCTTCTCCACGCTGAACAAACCAGAGGACTTCAGTCATTCCTCATGTAACATGCCCTCCAGACCCTTCACCATCCTCATTGCTCTGCTCTGGACACTGTCCCATAGTTTTATGTCCCTCATACTGTGGCGCCCAAAACTGCACATGGGTGAATCATAGAATCATAGAATTGTAGGGGTTGGAAGGGACCTCAAGAGATCATCGGGTCCAACCCCCCTGCCAAAGCAGGCTCCCTAGGACATAACACTCAGATAGGCATCCAGACGGGCCTTGAATATCTCCAGAGAAGGAGACTCCACCACCTCCCTGGGCAGCCTGTTCCAGTGCTCTGTCACCCTCACTGTGAAAAAGTTCTTCCGCATGTTGGTGCGGAACTTCCTATGCTCCAACTTACAGCCATTGCCCCTTGTCCTATCCCCACAGACCACAGAAAAGGGGCTCGCTGATTCCCCCTGCATCCCCTGCTTCAGATAATTATAGACATTAATTAGATCCCCCCCTTAGTCTTCTCTTCTCAAGGCTGAAGAGTCCCAACTTACTCAGCCTTTCCTCATAGGGGAGATGCTCCAGGCCCCTAATCATCTTCATAGCCCTTCTTTGGACTCTCTCCAGGAGATCCCTGTCCTTTTTAAACCAACAAGCCCAGAACTGGACACAATACTTCAGGTGGGGCCTGACCAGGGCAGAGTAGAGGGAGAGGATCACCTCCTTCGACCTGCTGGCTACACTCCTCCGAATGCACCCCAGGATCCCATTGGCTCTCTTAGCCACCAGGGCACACTGCTGGCTCATGGCCAACCTGTCATCTACCAGGACCCCCAGGTCCTTCTCCACAGAGCTCTTCTCCAGCAGGTCATCCCCCAGCCTGTACTGATACATGCAGTTGTTCCTCCCCAGGTGCAAGACTTTACACTTGCTTTTGTTGAATTTCATCTGGTTTCTCCCTGCCCAGCTCTCCAGCCTGTCCAGGTCTCGCTGAATGGCAGCGCAGTGTTCCTGCATGTCAGCCACCTCTCCCAGCTTTGTATCATCGGCGTACTTACTGAGGGTGGATGCTATTCCCTCATCAAGGTCATCAGTGAAGATATTAAACAGGACTGGACCCAACACCGAGCCCTGGGGAACACCAGTCAGATTCTGCTCCTCAAGTCACAACCCTCTGGGCTCGGTCCAACAGCCAATTCTCAACCCACCTCACTGTCCACTCATCTACCCCATGCTTTCTCAGCTTTGCTATCAGGCTGTCATGGGAGACAATATCAAAGGCCCTGCTGAAGTCAAGGTAGATGACATCCACTGCTCTCCTACCTATCTCTCATCTACCTAGCCTGTTATGAGATCGTAGAAGGCTATGAGATTGGTCAAGCACAATTTCCCCTTGGTGAATCCATGCTGACTATTCCTCATGACCTTCTTCTCTTCCAATTGCTTGGAGATGGCATACAGAATAAGCTGTTCCAGTACGTTTCCTGGGACAGAGGTGAGGCTGACTGGCCTATAGTTACTAGGTTCCTCTTTCTTGCCCTTTTTAAAGACTGGAGTGACATTGGCTATCCTCCAGCCTTCAGGCACTTCACCTGTCCTCCAAGACCTGTTGAAGATAATAGAGAGCGGCTCAGCAATCACCTCCGCCAGCTCCCTCAGCACATGTGGATGTAGCCCATAAGGGCCCATAGATTTGTGTGCATTAATGCCTTTGAGCCGCTCCTGAACCTCCCCTACCTCAACCAGTTTATAATTCTTCATTTCCCAAACACTCCAACTTTCATACAGGATCTGTGGGTCCCGAGGGGCCTTTGGAGTGAAGACCAAGGCAAAGAAGGCATTCAGTATCTCCACCTTCTCAACATCCCCTGTTACCAGGACACCTTCCTCATTCAGTAAGGAACCTACATTATCCCTGGTCATCCTCTTACTATTCACATATCTAAAAAAACCCCTTTTTATTATACTTTATGTCCCTTGCCAGCTTCATTTTCAAGAGGGCTTTAGCCTTCCTATTTGCATCCCTACAGGCCCTGACCACATTCCTGTATTCTCCCCAGATGCTCAGACCCTTTTTCCACAATTCATAGGTCTTCTGCTTCTATTTCAGTTTACTCAATAGCTCTGTGTTCATCCATGCAGGTCTTCTGCCTCTCTTTCCTGTTTTTTTACTCAAAGGGATGCATCATTCCTGTGCTTGGAAGAAGTGCTGTTTAAATGTTAGCCAGCTCTCACAGGCTCCCATCCCTTCAAACAGCGTAGCCCACGGGATAGCCCCTATTAAGTTGCGGAGGAGCTCAAAGTTAGCTCTTCCAAAATTCAGGGTAGCTATCCTACTTTTTGGCTTGTTTCTTCCACCCAGGATCTTGAACTCAACAATTTCATGGTCGCTTTGTCCTAAGACCTTCACTTCCCTAACGAGCCCATCCTTGTTAGTGAAAACAAGGTCCAGCACCCGCCCTCCCCTTGTAGGCTCCTGCACCATCTGTAGTAGGAAATTGTCTTCAACACATTGCAGAAATTGCCTGGACTGCATACGACTGGCCGTGTTGCTTGCCCAGCAAATATCTGGATAGTTGCAGTCCCCCATAAGGATCAGTGCCCGGGATCTTGAGGGTGTTTCTAACTGCTTATAGAATGCTCTACCAACCTCCTCCTCTTGATCGGGGAGCCTATAGTACACTCCCACAACAATGTCACACATAGCAGTTTGCCCCTTGATTTTAACCCACAAGCACTCGACGGATATTTCATCCTTCCCCAGGTGGAGGTCAATACATTCTAGCTGCTCTCTCACATAAAGAGCAACTCCTCCACCTCGCCTCCCTAGCCTGTCTTTCCTAAAAAGCACATAGCCATCCATGACAACATGCCAGTCGTCCAGGTTGTCCCACCACGTCTCTGTGATTGCAATGAGATCGTGGCCCTACGACCGCACAAAGATCTCTAATTCTTCCTGTTTGTTCCCCATGCTACGTGCATTCGTATAAAGGCATTTTAGTGGGGCAGCAGATGAAAGTATCCTCAACAACCCACAGCGCGATTTTTGACAGGGGACTGCCAAACGTGGCTCCACTGAGGAGTACTCAGAGGAATCCACAGAATTTTCCCTACTGTCACGTGGAAAAACGTCCCCAAGTCCACCACTGTGCTTTTGGTATTTATCTTTTTCCACCATCAATTCCTGCTGTGACTCCCGACATACTTGCCTAACCCCAGCAGCCTTCTTAATATCCCCTTCCCCCTTCCTAACTAGTTTAAAGCTCGATCAATGAGCCCTGCCATCTCCTGGGCAAGGATCTGCTTTCCCCTATGGGACAACTGAGCCCATCAGCAGTACTCATGCCAGGAGCAGAGTACACCATCCCCTGGTCAAAAAACCCAAAGTTCTTGTTTTGGCACCAGCTTTTCAGCCACACATTCAACTCGTGGGCTCTCCTGTCCAGCTGTGAGCCCCTCCTCCCACAAGTGGGGATAGATGAGAATATTACTTGGGCTCCCCCCCCCTCAACAAAGCGCCCCAGGTCCCGGAATTCCCTTTTGACAGCTTGCAGGCTACACTTTGTGATTGCGTCCCTGCCTGCTTGAACTATCAGCATTGGATAATAGTCAGTGGATCTTACCAGCCCTGGTAGCCTTCTAGTAATGTCCCTGACCCAGGCTCCAGGGAGGCAACACACCTCCCTGCGTGTAGGGTCTGGTCTACATATAGGGCCTTCTGTCCCTCCGGGAAGGGAATGCCCTACTACAACTACCTTTCTCTCTTGCCTAACAAAGGCAGTCTCGAGGCGTGCGGATGGTCGCCTCACTCTAGGCTTCTGCTTTCTCTGAGGCAAAGGGGCTCCTTTCATCTCCTCACATACCTTTTCCTCAACTACCAGGACCCCAAACCTGTTGCTTAGGGAAACCTTGGGGAGTGGGGTAGGTAGACAGGGGGAGGGCCTATGACGGCGAGTCGGGACTGTTTTCCAGGCATCCTCAGGGTTTGGGTCACTCCCATTTACCTGGCTAGGACAGAGAGAGGGGACTGTCTTCAGGTGCGAGGTGTCTTCCCGACTCTCTTCCTTTTGGGATGCCAGGGAGCTACTCCACCAGTCAGTCTCTTGCTCACAGTCCCTGATTGCTCTCAGTCTTTCATTCTCTTCCTTTAGTTCTGCTACCAAAGCTAGCAGATCATCAACCTGCTCACACCTCACACAGGTTAGGTGCTTGCCTCGTTTCTCTAGCAACTGCAGACTCTGGCATTCCCTGCAGCCTGAGACCTGAACCGCAGCATCCTTAGGCAGGCCACCCGTCGGGGTTCTCCCAGTTTTGTAGGGGGAACCTCTCCACCTGGTGGAGACCATGGTTCAGCAGTCCGAATGCAGAGCAGACAGGAAGCACTTGGCTCGACCTGTGTACCCTGTGAGCCAGAAGGGTGGGCTTACCCTGCCTGCGCACCCTGCCTGTGCGAACTGCTGTGCAAACTGTCCTGTCACGCCCTTCTGACATGCCACACCCTGTTTGCCCGTCCTGGTCGCAGCGCTCCTGGTTGCTAGCGCTCCCAGAGGCCCCTCTTGTATGGAGAGGGATAATTGCTGTTGCCCCTAGCTCCGCCCCCGATGAGTCACCGCTCCTGGCAGTGCAGGGGACAAGCAATGGCTCTTGATGGGTGCTAATGGCAGCTGATGGGTGCACCCACTGCCTCTCTCCTTTTGATCTTTGGTGCTTTTAGTTAGTTGCCCTCATGGATCTATGACCGGGGGTTGCTGCTTGCAGAAAGGCGTCCCTCGACAGAGTCTCCCGCTTCAGAGCCCTTCTCCCCAGCAGCTCCCAGTTGTGAGGCCACAACACCACACTGTAGAGTGGGACAATCACCTCTCTGGCCTGGCTGTCAATGCCATGCTTGAAGCACTCCAGGATGTAGCAGGCCATCCTGGCTGCCTGGGCACACTGCTGGCTTATGTTTAACTTGCTGTCTACCAAAAGCCCCAGATCTCTCTCAGCATGGCTGGCCTCCAGCATCTGATCCCCCAGCCTGGATGTGCAGCCAGGGGTGCCTCTTCGCAGATGCAGGATCTGGCAATTGCTCATGTTAAACTTCATGTGGTTGATGATTGGTCAGCTTTCTAAATCTGTCCAGGTCTCTCTGTAAGGCTTTTCCATCCTCAACAGAGTCAACAGCTCCTCCTAATTTGGTGTAAATTGCAAATTTACTTAAGTTACCCTCCAATCCTGTGTCCAGGACACTTAGGAAAATGTTAAAAAGAACTGGGCCTAAAATGGAACCCTGGGGAACCCCACTAGTGACTGACCACCAGCCATGTGTAACCCCACTTACTATCTCAGCCAATTGCCCAGCCAGTTGCCCACCCAACATGTTACGGCTTTGTCTAGTTGTATGCTGGACATTTTGTCCAGCAAAATACTGTGAGACACAGTTTCAAAAGCATTACTGAAATCCTAAAAAACCCCATCAAGTGGTTTCCCTTGGTCATCAGCTGGGTGGCCTTGTTTTAGAGGAAATCAGATTGGATAGATAGGACCTTCCTCTTCTGAACCCATGTTGGCTGTGACCAATGACTATGTTGTCTTTTTGATAGGCTACTTCTCTGCAGTAATTCTACCTTACCTATGTGTTTATTTATTTCTTTTATCTGTTCATTTATTCAAGCATTTGTTGCATAAGGACCCACTCTTGCTGGCTGGGGGTTCTTTCAAAGATGTTTTTCTTAGCAGTTGTTTCTGTTGTCCATTCCTCAAGACTTCTCCTATTTCCTGTTGCAGGTCACCTTAATCCCAACCCATGACTCAGAAGTGATGAGGGAGTGGTACCAGGAGACCCATGAGAAACAGCAGGACCTCAACATCATGGTTTTGGCAAGCAGCAGCACTGTTGTTATGCAAGACGAATCTTTTCCTGCATGCAAGATTGAACTGTAAGAATGAGACCGTGCACCACAAGCTTAAGTTTTGATTACAAAAATTCTTCAGTTTGAAAACACCTTTTCTAAAAATTCAACCTATCTGTTTCGACTGCTGAACTATATACCTGCCAAATGCTATACTTTGTCATGGTGATGCAAGTCACTAATATTTTTCAGTCTTTGCTGATTGCTAAGGGAAATAACAGTATTCCCACAGTATGGTTCAAATTACTACGAAAATACAGATCCAGTTTCATCTCCGCTGAACGTTTGGAAACCATGCACTAGCAGCCCCAACTGACTTCTGCCAGGTAGAGGCATGTGCCCTCTAAAGAAACACAAAGAGAGAGAAAGAAAGAGAGGGGTAGGAGGAGAAAGTGAAAAATAATTAGAACTGCATTAGTCTCATGGCAATAGATGTATCGCTTACTGCAGTCTGCTTCTGCTCTCACATGAAAAGAGTTATAAATTTGTATCAATCTGAGCTATCACAAAGGGGATACTTTTTTACAACATTAAGTTAGCTGAAAAATTAAAAAAAAAAGGAAACAGGACGTGGCTAGGAAGGGATGTACAACCTAAACGCTCATCAGCAGTTTTCCACTTTAATTTGAACTCTGCATACTGACATACCATAACAATCATAGTCCAAATGTGACATAGTCTGCACCCCATCCAGAAGTCTAAATCCTTTCTTTGAACATGCAGAATTGTTGGTCTAAGGCATGCTCCCAGTGAAAGTCCACTCATTCCAGCCAGAACTGACCAGTCCACATGCTTGAACACCCATGTCCACTGTCAATTAACTGAAGCAAAAATACCAAAGCGGTCGGGAATACATACAGTAGACAATTTGCCTTAGGAAGTGACTTGAATGTACAAAGAAACTTGATGCACTTATTTTTTAATGTTGAGACAGCAAATTTATAAAACATCTGTGTAGGATCATAGTTACACCAGTAAAGAAGTGTGAGTGTGCATGTGTGGTACTAGAAACCTGACTGGTCAAATGGCTTGGTGCTATGAATCACATATATTAGTTATGCGAATGCTTCACTGATGCACCTGGACAGCTCAACAAGGCAAGATGAGCATTTTTTGGAAAGCTTCTTTTGTACTGTGGAAGCAAGATTGAAGTGGTGTCTGGTATCAGAGTTACAAAACCTAGTGAAACATTCAGAATGGTGAAAAAAGGTTATCTGTGAGCCTGTACAGTCTTCTACCTTCCTTTGTCTTACCTTATTTTATTTGTTTAATTTAAGCATGAATATGGGAACAAATGTACAGAAACCTTTTTTTTAGTGCTGTGTGAACTTTTAATAGATGAATTTTTAACAAATGTTTTCATTTACAGGAAAAATGAGAAGAAAAATTTTTCAGGGGAAGGCAATTTTTTTAGTAGTTTTGTAAGATAATAATGTTGTTTAAGGTTCTAGTGAGAATGGATATTGAGGTAAAATTTATTGAAAATAGTCAACTGCCAATCCCTTTTGGGGGTGGGGGGTGGAAGGGCACCCTGGTGGTAAAATTAATCTATTGATAGCAACAGAAAATGTGATTTGAGAAGTTGATTACCTACTGCTTACAAGGGTGTAACTTGCATTCTCAACCCTCACTAGATCTTGAAAAAAAGATAGAATAAGCAATAAGCTAAAATAACTCTTCCTTTCCTTGCCTTTCCTTGCCTTTCCTTGCCTTCCCTTGCCTTTCCTTGCCTTCCCTTGCCTTCCCTTCCCTTGCCTTGCCTTGCCTTGCCTTCCCTTGCCTTCCCTTGCCTTCCTTTGCCTTGCCTTGCCTTGCCTTGCCTTGCCTTGCCTTGCCTTGCCTTGCCTTGCCTTGCCTTGCCTTGCCTTGCCTTGCCTTGCCTTGCCTTCCCTTCCCTTCCCTTCCCTTCCCTTCCCTTCCCTTCCCTTCCCTTCCCTTTCCTTCCCTTCCTGTCCTCTGTCCTCTTCCTTTCTTCTTCCTCTTCTTGTTCCTCTCCCTCTTCTTCATTTCCTTCCCTTTCCTCCTTCCTCTCCCCCTTTCTTTCCTTCTCTAGACTGCTTGCAGAGCATCACTTTTCAGTGATTTAAGACAGTTTGAATTTTTTAGTCTCAGAAATTTTACCCCAATTAAAAAAAAATCTTGTTACATTGTAGAATGTTTGCAAATCTGAATTTAAAGAGGGTCTAAGGGCCTCCAGGATGGAGGTATGTGCTGGTCTGTATGATTCACTATTATGACTGGTATTAAGTTTCACAATGTAGTGAACTGTGACCTCATTTTATTTTCTTTGCTTATAATTTATTTCAGTGTTACATTGTTAGGATATTTTTGTTTAATAGGTATGTTTGCACTCCTAATTTTTATTAGAGGTTTGGGGTTTTTTTATACTGCTTTAGGGTCCTTTAAATGTGGGCTCCTGAGGCCCATTTAATGCTGTGAAACACTGTAGTTGTTGGGGGTTTTGATTTATTTTTAATGTCTTTTTTTAGGTATCTCTAGCAATGCTGTTTTATTTATTGCTGTACCTTTTAATTCGTTATGAATAACTCAGAATGACTATGGCACAAAAGGCAGATTGAAATGTTTTGTGAAGACAAGCATGTTTGCTGGGCTCATAAAAATTCACTTGAAATTGCTTTTGTAATACATTGTCTACAAAGTTATAGGTGAAGTGTTTGGCAGAATGGTTGTACTATTTCTACAATTCTTTCTGCTTTGTCTACTTTCTTATATAGTTCAGATTTCAAACTTTTTGAGTGGGTGGGAACAGATTTTCTGCTTTTCTGATAGTATCTGAAATGGTTTGTATTTCTGCTTTGGCAGAAAATCTGTTTTAAGTACAGCAGTGGTCCTGAGACTAACTCTCACTGATGCCACTTACTCCTGTGAATCAGGAGTGATTTCACTGCAGTCAGGGGCGTTACAGCCACCTGGTCCTACTGCAAATGAAATTGGAATCAAGCCTTAAGTCTCCCCAAGCAAGTTCATGATGGCTCAAGTATTTGTTTTACTTTTAAAATAATAATTAAGACAGTTACAGCTGATCTCAGAAAGTGTATTGGCTTTTTTTGCTGCTACAAGAACACTAAAGCCCCGGTCTGGCTATTCTGAGGTATTGTAATGCCCATTCCACCCACTCCCTTTCAACTGGTGATGGCGCCTTGGTGCAACACAGCGATGAACTCCTCCATTAGCTCCTCTTGCCCTTAATGTCTTTCCTGCCTGTGGAACTAATCTAACTGTGCTAGTCCTAGTACTGCACAATTAGCTTAGTTTAACAGTCATCAAAATGTACCGTGTACATTAACGATGAGTGCTGTTGATCAGCATAGATTTCTAGGAGCATGGTTTGTTATTGATTACTCTAATTATAAAAATCCAATATCTGAGTGTAAAGGACACTCCCATTTAAATGATGATATTACCCATAACAGCAACCCCAGTCCTGATCTTTGTGCTATTACTATACTGCTTCGTATAAATGCAGTGAAGAATTAACTTTGGAGATCCCACGCCCCACTCCTGAACTTAGGGCCTCTCTTGCATGCCTTTTCAAAGTCCTGTGGTGGGCCTGACTTCATTGACCTCTATTTTCACCCCATCTTTCACAAAAATCACACATGATTTTTTGAAAAAACTTTTAAATTTTTTTTTTTTACTTACTTTACATACTGTGGTGAATGGAAATAGCTGTGTATATGAATGTGGGGATATTTTACTTGTCTATGATAGCTTATGCATTTAAGGAGAGTTTCGGTACTGTTTTACTAAGATTTAATCAATTTGTTAATTGAATTTTCAATCCCTCCCACCACAAGCAAGTCAGCTCCAAAGAGCGCTTACTGTGCATTTGGGACATTTCTGTCATATGCTTCTCTTTGTTCATCTGTCGCCAGAGGTTCTCGCTCAGTAATGATGTTTTGAGAGAAATAGTAATTTTGTTGGTCTGGATTTATTAGAAAAGGAAAAAGTCTAATAATTACACTTGAAAGAATCTGTAAGCTTTCATCTTTTCACTTAATAATTGAACAAAACACTAAAAGCAACTAGGGGTAAGCATTTCTTAGAATGCAATTATATTATTCACCTGGTTTAAAAATGTTTGCTATTTAAAAAAAAAAAGTCTGTTTGTTGTGACTTTACAAAAAAAACCTTAAAAAATAGTAACTAAATAAAACAATTGCATACAAATATAGAAAGAAAAAAGGAAAGAAAAATTTAAAAAGAAGCTTCTCTGCACTAGACTAGCTAGGAGCTCCAAACAGCAGGAGCTACCTCTTCAAGACTGGGCTGTAACCACAACTGTAACAGAGGAGATCTGAAATATGCTTTCACGCATTTGCATGCAGACATTATCTTCCAAACTGCAGAAAGGAACAGTCTTATTGCTGGCTGAGAAGCACCTCACACACCTCCTCTCTCTTGTTCTGAATGGTGTTTGTGTCAGTCTGCAGCTGTGTATGGTATTATGTCTTATAATCCTGCATCACTTCTATTCTATCCAGTCATATCTAATGTAGAAGATTAGTTTCCAGTGAAAGTAATATGTAGTGCTTTTATGATATTTGTGTGCAATATCCCCTCTTCCATTGAGGATATTTGATGTAAAGGAAACAAACTCAGTTCCACAATAAAATACAAAAGTGGTAAAGTGGTGTTGACATGTTTCTTGTCTTTGTGTATGTATGTATTTTTAAGTTTTCCCTTCCCTTCAATCATGTTTACCTACTATATGGGGATTTTTCTCAAAAGATCAATGTCTGTTTATATACTAGATAAGAAACAATCTCTATTTAGAAATTGAAAAATAAATGCGGAATATTGCTTTTATCTCTTGTGGCATAAAACATTATCATGATGTACCATGATGTGGCTTTGTTTTGTTGTTCTCATTTCTCTATCCCTCGGCGGCATGAGAAAGCACCTCGTTTTCAGTATGTACACAATCAAGGGGCTGTGATAACCTATAAAGTTACACCAAACTGATCGCACCCTGGTTTGGAAAAGAGGTCTTTTCCAAAGTTGTTGCAGTCAAACATGAGTGCTCAGCTTGTCTCCAGAGGACATGAACCCTTCCCAACCGCTGCTGCTCAGCCAATTCCTGTGAGAGGAGATGGACCATTGGGGGGAAGGGATGCTCTCAGTTCAGTTTTTTACTTAATAAAATTCAGACTTTTCCTCTACTGCCCTTAAAGGGACACTCTAAGACCAGGCTTTTGCAGCAGTTAATGCTTAACATTTTTTAACTTGGGGTTATGGGAATATCAAAGTAGGTGGAGGCCAGGGCATCAGGGAGCAAGGGGTGCTATTTCCCAAGAGAAGCAGTGGCCCTGGGGGGATCTCCTTCACCCTCAGATAAGGGTCTCTTTTGTGAGCCTTTATCTGTCTCCAACATCTAGGGTTTCTTTGGTAACTTCTTCCAGGGGTCTCCTGAGTAATAGCCATGGTGACACCTCATAGATCCAGCCCATTCCCAGCACTGTAGCTGGGAAGCCATGCCTCCAGGCATGTGGTACTTATGCTACGTAAACATCAGCCATGTCCTTCTCTCAGCTAACAGTTTTTGACCACTGCTCACTGCTGTGGTCCCCACTTTCATCTTCTACAAAACTGGTCCACACTAGCACAAAGCTCACAGGGCACTCTGTTGTGCTGTGAGTGCTTTCTTCAGATTCACAGAATTCCAGAATCACAAGGTTGGAAAAGATCTTTAAGATCATTGAGTCCAACCATTCCTGTTCTGCGCTAAACCATATCCCTGAGTACCTCATCTACCCTTTTTTTAAAACACATCCAGGGAAGGTAACTCAACCACCTCCCTGGGCAGCCTGTTCCAGGCCCTGACATCTCTTCCAGTGAAAGTTTTCTTTCTAACATCTAATCTGAACCTGCCCTAGTGCAGCTTGTCCTAGCTCCTGTCACCTGGTTGAAGAGACCATCATCTCCCACCTCTCTACAACCTCCTTTCATGTAATTGTAGGCAGTGATAAGGTGTCCTCTCAGCCTCCTCTTCTCAAGACTAAGTATAGGTTCAGCCCAAAACCACCAGTGGCTAGGCAACGCTGAGTGCCCCAGATTACCAGTGGCTTTGCTGGGTTGTGACTGTGTGATCAGCATCATTTCCACCAGAAGCGAAACACTGAGGAGAACTAGAGCGCTAAATCAGCAGGTGCTGTGGTCTCTCATGGACCCTTACCACTTTATGTAGCTGCTTCTCTGCCATTCAACAACTCCAACATTATCACCCAAGGGTGAATAGCTGGCAAGGTGGGAGTGGAGGTTCACCGTGCATCTGTCATCAGTTTCACTGCCAAAACAATCGCATACACCATTATTTATGAATCTTACTGCAGCCCATCCCTTCACTTCTGAATTACACAGAGAAGATAAGTGAAATAGGTGGAGCTTATGTCCTAATACAAAGCTAAACTTGGGGCATAGTATCATACACACAAGCAGTGTCATACACACCAACTTCGCAACCTGCATACCTGTTGAAGTCTAGAAATTAATTTTGACTGAGCTTTTACAAACCTCACGTTATCTCAGCCCAGTTGTCTTACTTTCTTAGCTTAAAGTGTTGTAGGTAAACTGAACCACTAAGTCATTTAAATACTTCATATGAACCCCCAGGATGCAAGTCAGTATTTCAAGGATGATTTTACAGTTTCCCAAGATGTAATTATAACAACAGTTATCATGTTAAGGACCAGAACAGGCTTAAAGGTTTCTTTACCAATTCATTTAAGGGAGGGATTGTCTGGGTTTGCAATAAGCAAGCTATACTGAAAGGTGAATTCTGTCCTGATAATCTAATGTGCTTTTCAATGGGTCTCTAATGTTATTTCTTTGCCTGGGGTTAGAATGAGTTGAGCGAACTTTAGTAGATTAGAAAGGTTTAAGAGCAATTGATACTAAGCAATTGGTAGCTGAATTCAGTGACAACTCTGTGATTACTGAGAGATGCCATATATTTCTTTTCATTGGGACACTGACCCAGAGTAGTTGACAGTTTTCTACCACATATCTGAAGTTACTCCTGAATTAAGGTTTTCCTACTGATTCTTGACCTATACTTCATCCTTCACAATTTTATTTTGAGTCACTGCCCCAAATTCAGGTTATTTGTCATTTAGGTGAGGAGTAGATTTCTCTTCTATAACCAAAGACCCTTGTCCTTGTCTCAACATTTCCTACCATTAAAATTCTGTGAAGGTAAATTTACTTCCTGTCAATGTGCTCAAATGGTCACTAGAAATAAATTTTGAGAGGTTCAGTTGTAGTTTGTACACAAACAGCCCCAGCAAAACCAGCAGCAGTACTTGTAGAACTGGGTGTGGAACACATCTTGCACACCTTTGTAATAAATTGAGACTCGTTAAAATTAACGAATCAAACTTTTATTAATTACAGCAAGCAAGGTATGGGCAAAATCTCAGCGCTGGGTGACAGGGGAGCGGAGGGGAGGGTCCGCTGCTACCAACTGCCACACTTCTTTGTTTTCGGCTCCCTCTTTTATAGTCCTGCATATTCATGTTCCTGAACCTTCTGTTGTTACTCTGCGCATGTGTGATTGCCAGGGGGTTCCCGAAACTTCTGCCAGTTGTTGCTAAAGGGGGGGCTTGAAACTTCAGACTCCTAACGGTCTTTGCAATGAAGATCCATAGCCGTCCGCTGATTGGTTCCCTCCTTATATTGTTAGACAGGTCTCCTTATTCAAGTCCCTTAAAACTTTTCACGCTTGGTCAAACCGACAATCGTCGAACATTGAGTAAACCATCGTTTGAACAATAACAAACATTAAGCAAAACAACAACGAACAACAAACAACCATTTAATCCAACTGCAACTCTTAACAATGAGCAAAATGAATCAGGAAAAAAAATAGCTTGTCCTATTCTAACACAACTCCCCCATTCCTCTTATCCTGATTTATTTTGATCATTATATCTTTGTAATTCTTTCCTAGCTAATTCCAATATTTCCGTCTGTTCTCCGTCAGGTATTTGATTATACCAAGTCCGAATAAGCATTAAATGTGCAGCTTCTAATCGCCCCTTTATGATGGCAATTAATTTATTAAAAATATACGGTCCAAACATTGATCCTACTATGAATAAAATTAGAGGTCCTGCTATTGTGGATAAAAGAGTAGTTAACCAAGGAGAGTAGTTAAACCAGGATTCAAACCAATTTTGATTTGTTTTCCTTTCTTTTTGCCTCTGTTCCAACCGTTTCCTCAATTCTGTCATGGCGTCATTTACTGCTCCTGTATGATCTGCATATGCGCAGCATTCTTCTTTTAAGGCTACGCATAGGCCTCCTTGCTGTAAAAACAGTAGATCAAATCCCCTCCTATTCTGGAGTACTACTTCTGATAAAGATCTTACTGATTTCACCAAACTATCAATAGCCTGCTCTATTCTGCCCAGATCTTCGTCCACCGACAGTTGTAGTGCCATGAATTCTTTTTGTTGGTTAACCTGAGATGGGTTATTATAACACAACCAACATTCATTAGTTAGTTCTGGGTTAATTTTGTTTAAACCATCATTTTGGACTTCAGTTTGATTCGCCTGAGTGTTATCCTGGGTGTCTTCTGCTACCACTGGGTTCGGACCAACTGATTCAGGATCAGGGGGAATAGGTTCTTTTCGAATGAGGAAATGACTACCTCTATCTCTTACTGGCCACCCCTCCCATCTCCGTATTCCCCAAGTTTTCCCTAGGGTCCATCCATGACCAATCACATTGGTAACATTAATGTAAATTTTGTTACATGTTCCTTTTCCTACGAATATCGGTTCACCACCAGGTCTATGTCTTGGAGGTCGACACCCGAAAGGTCCCCACCCAACCTTTATAAATTTATCAGGTATACCCACTTTCCAGTTTGAAGCAATTGTTTCACAACCCCAATATGCGCAATAATAATGCCCTGGATAGTTGCAGTAGCCCTTCCCTGGATTGGAAGCAGGACAAAAATAAAAGCCATATTTATCAAAGTTATTACAGGAGTTCATTGGTATCAGGTCACATAAAGAACAAAGGAAACTGGGAACCCCAGGGGTGATCACGGAAGAGATGACTTTCTGGTCCTCCCTTCTAATTAAAGACCACTTAAATGGCTGATGGGGCATGTGCTGGTTAGTTTCTGCTTCTTTGATAAACAACAACAAATACATTATAATAATTTGCAGAGTCAAGCGGGAACCTTTGGTATAAGAGGTGGGGAGAGTCCCTGAACTTATCCAATTCTGGTGTTGCCACCTGTCTTTTCCATAAAAACTCTTAATTTTGGTCTCACCCTTAGGGTAATTCCAGACATACCTTGAGAGTGTCCCAGTCAGAGGATTCTTTTCTCCACAATTTGTTATCCTTCTGCCTCGCCAGTCGACTCGGTTGCTTCGAGCCACCGGGTATGCCATCTTCTCGGTAGCAAGGATACTCTTCAGGAGTCCCCTGGGACGATTTTCGTTGTCTGTTTAAGTACTTATTTTAATATTTCCCTGGGGGTGTGTCACACCGGACTTTCCCCAACTGGGTCCGACAGGTGCAATTAATTATCTCTACTATAATAATTTGGGTTTACTTCTAATACAAACATTTACCATTACTCCCTGATTTACCTTGTATTCCAAAGCCCATTTAGTTAAATCACGTTGGAGCTCCCAACAGGGATCACAAACTCCTTTTTGATGGATGTCCCTACCCACAGTGTTCCCACCACTTGTCTCTGCAAATTTTACAAATGTAACATCTAAAGGGTTAACACTGGCACCTTGGCCCTCTGCACCTTATCCCATCCCCCGAGTTACAAATTATACCTTCTTCCTTTTTTGTATTTTCAATTTCAAATCCCCTGGATTTCCGGTTACTTGCCTCTCAGGAGTCGGTTCTGCAACAGGTCCTTTTATCCTACTGGCATGAGTCCATCCTCTCTCAGCTGTCCTGACTGCACTCTCTGTTGTCAGTAATACAAGATAAGGACCCTCCCATTGGGGCGTTAGAGTTGCCTCTTTCCACTTTTTTATCATAACCCAGTCCCCCGGCTATATCCGGTGTAATTTTAAGTCTAGTGGCGGCCTTTGTGCCAATATTCCTTTTTTCCATAAGTTTTCTCTATGTTTCATTAGATTTGTAATATATGTATTTATATTTTCATCCCTTAACATCGGGTGATCCTGGGGTTCTCCCATACTGTAGGGCATTCCATATAACATTTCAAACGGGGATATTCCCATCTCAGTTCTAGGTTCTGTCCTAGTATTCAATAAAGCCAGAGGTAAACATTTCACCCAAGATAATTTAGTCTCTATCATAAGTTTGGTCAGTCGTTTTTTAATTTCTCCGTTCATCCTCTCTACCCGGCCTGAACTTTGGGGATGCCAAGGAGTATGGAGATCCCACCGTATCCCTATTGCCGCCATAATTTCGGCTAAAGTTTTAAATACAAAGTGAGGACCCCTATCCGAATCAATAGTTTCGGTAACCCCATACCGAGGAATAATTTGCTCTAAGATGGTTTTCATTACTACCTGTGCAGTAGCTCTAGCTGTGGGGAAGGCCTCTACATAGTGCGTTAGATGGTCCACTATAACTAATAAATATTTATATCTTCCTACTTTTGGTAACTTGGTAAAATCTAATTGGTTGTTTGCAAATGGTCTGCATGCTGCCGGCTGCCCTCCTTTCATGGGCTGCCTTAAATTGGTTTTATTCACTTTCAAACAGGTAGTACATCCCCGCACTACTTGTTTTGCTAAATCATCTATCCCAATGCACATATGATTCGTGGCAAATTGGTCCACTAACGCTTGTGCTCCCCAATGTGTTTTGCTATGTATTCTTTTCATAATTTCTAGAGCTACTGATTTAGGCAAAACAGTCCGGTGATCCTCTGGGAGTCTCCATTCTCGTTGAGAATTTTCGTTTAGTCCCATTTCCTCCAATTTCTTCTATTCTTGTGTAGTAAAACTATATATTTTCCATGACTCCTTTGAAGGAGAACGGTCTCTGGTTTTTAAGTCTCTTTGCATAACTTGTACTGTTAATAACGCTGCCTTTTTGGCTTCCTGATCTGCTGCATTATTCCCTCGACTCCTAAAATCTAATCCCTTCTGATGTCCTTTTAGATGGACAATAGCAATTTTCTTAGGTCCTCTCAGGGCCTGTAATAATTCTTTAATTAATTCTTGATGGACTAAAGTTTTCCCTTGAGAATTTATTAATCCTCGCTCTTCCCATATTTTCCCAAATGTATGTACAATTCCATAAACGTATTTCGGATCAGTATAAATTGTACCCGCTTTATTTCGCAAAAGTTGTAATGCTCGTAATAAAGCATGAAGTTTGCAGGCCTGAGCTGACCAAGAATTATTCAATGATCCTGATTCTATTACTGTTAATTCTTTTCCTCCAATTATTGCATATCCAGACACTCTTTTTCCCTCTACAATGCGGGATGAACCATCTACGAATATTTTTTCTCCTTCTTCCAGTTCTTCTTCTTCTAGATCTGGCCTTATCTTGGTCTGTTCCTCTATAAGTGATAAACATTCATGAACCAAAGCATCTGGGTTCGGTTCCCCATAAAGGAACTGGGCCAGATTTTGCAAATTGGTTATTTCTAGTGATAGTTTTGGGGAATCTAACAGAATCCCTTCATATTTTAAGAGTCGAGCATCAGTTATCCATTTTTCTGCTTTCTGTTGTAATATTCCCCGGATATTATGGGGGGATAGTACTCTCAGTTCTCCGTTAAGGGTAATTTTGTTGGCTTCCTCTACAAGGAGAGCACATGCCACTATGACCTGTAAGCAGGTGGGCCATCGTTTGCTTACAGGGTCCAGTAATTTGGATAAATATCCTATAGGCTTTTTCTTCCCCGCCCATTCCTGGGTTAATACTCCGTAAGCCGTGCCACTATCTATGTTTACAAACAGATAAAAAGGTCTCTTTAAGTCTGGGAGGCTCAAAACTGGTGCCCTGACTAAATCATGTTGTAGTTCCTTCAAATATTTATTATCTTCCTCGCTCCATTTTAATAACCCATCCTGACTCAGCTTTTCATACAAAAATTTAACTTTTGCACTATAATTTTCAATCCACTGTCGGCAATATCCGACCAAACCCAGTAGTTGCCTTACTTCTCTCTTATTTCTCGGGGGTGGCATTGCAAGGATTCCCTTTACTCTTTCTGGGTCTATTTTCTTTTCCCCTTTCCGGAGGTAGTGTCCTAAATATTTTACTTCTTCTTTGACAAATTGCAGTTTTGCCTTAGATACTTTTAGCCTTTTTATACTTAAGAAATTTAATAGCTTAATGCTTTCGGCTCGCACTTCATCCTCCATCTCTCCAGCAATAAGAAGATCATCTACATACTGAATAAGGGTTATTTTCTCACTCACTTGATATTCCTGCAAAATTTGTTCCAAAGCCTGCCCAAACAAATTAGGGGATTCTGTAAATCCCTGGGGGAGTACGGTCCATCTTAATTGCTGTCTCCTATGAGTATCCGGGTCCTCCCATTCAAAAGCAAAATAATCCCTACTTTTTTCGTCTAAGGGACATGCCCAAAAGGCATCTTTAAGATCAATTACACTATAGTATTGTTTTTCAGGACCCAGCCGACTCAATAGGGTATAGGGATTTGCCACCACTGGAAAGCGAGCCACTGTCCTTTTATTTATTTCCCTTAAATCATGAACTAGTCGGTATGACCCATCCGCCTTTTTCACAGGCAGAATGGGGGTATTAAAGAGGGACATACAAGGTTCCAGAAGTCCTTTGTTTAATAGTCTTTGTATTTCTGGTTTTAATCCTTCTTTTCCCTCAGGGGAAATGGGATACTGTTTAACTCTTATTGGTACCTCAGGTTCCCTAATAGTGATTGAAAAGGGGGTTATATCCAGTTTTCCCACACTATCGGGAGTATACCAAACTTCTGGATTGATCTTTGCTTCATCCTCTACCCTCAAGGGGCACAATTTTATTTTAATTTCCCTGTTTACTACCTCCATATTAATACCTAATTCAATAATCAAATCTCTTCCCAATAAATTATAATCTGCTTCAGGGATCAACAAAAAATTTCCTAATCCTATTCTAGAGTTTGTTTCTATTAATACATTTTCAACTATCGGGACTTCAAAAGGTTCCCCTTTTGCTCCTATTACTTGGGCAGTCCCCCTGGAAACTTTACACCCTCCTGGTAGTTTTTGGACGGTGGACCGTTCTGCCCCAGTGTCTACCAGGAATTCGACCACCTGCTGCTGGGAACCTATTTTTAGTTTTATCAAGGGCTCTCGATGTTTTTGCGTCCCCAGCAGATAGAGCCCCTGACCCCCTCTAATCCTCTTGAAAGGCTTTCTCATCTTTCAATCTCTTCCTACATTCCCTCCGAAAATGTCCCTTTCCCCCACAATAATAACACACACCTGCCTCTCTTTTCTCTGTCGGTGAAATTCTTCCCCCATTCCTCTTGATCACAGGTCCTGGTTTAGGAAAGGTTTCGGACCTTCCGGTCTCCCTCACTGCGGCTAACATCATTCTTACTTGTCTCCGGTGATTTTCCTCGTCACATCTAACATATACTTTCTGTGCCTCCCTTAACAACTCGTCTAAGCCCCTGTCTTGCCAATTATCTATTTTTTCCAGTTTCTTTCGGATATCTTCCCATGATTTAGCTACAAATTGCATTTTCAACAGTGCTTGTCCTAACTCGTTGTCGGGATCTAGACCAGAATACATTTGTAAGTTTTTCCTCAGACATTCCAACCAATCAGTGGGAGTTTCTTCCTTCCTCTGTCTTTCGTTGAATGCCTTATTAATATTTTGCCCCCTAGGAACTGCCTCCCTGATCCCTTGTATCACTATTCTCCTTAAGTCCTGTCTCACCCAATCCTCTGATGATCCAAAAATTGGCCAAAAATTATTTCAAGAAATTTCCTTTTCTCCCCATACTACTATACAATAGTAAATCATTTTTGACATATCCTTGTCCCCTGTACTAGGGTACAGCTCCCAGTTATCTAACATAAATCCCAGCGGGCTATTCTTAGGCACCCGCGGGAGTCTATATGGAACTTGAGGCTTGCTTTTTCTCTGTCCCATCTTCTGGAGCGCCCTCACACAACACTTTATCCAAACGCTTCCCCTGTTTCGTGGCTCACGCCCTCGCGGGCAATGAGAAACGCACTACTGAGGGTCCGCACTCGCTTGGGGAATCCGGACTACCAGTCCCCCTCTCACACACACACTAGTCACTGCGCCTCCAGGATCCCCGACCCCGACCAAACGGATCCCTTCGCAAATACTCACGCGTCCTGCGTCTTTGTCCGGACCTCTGTGCACAAAGTTTAAAGGGTCGACCGGCCTTCCTTTGCCCTATACCTTGAATTTAGGTTTGTCGGCGAAACCGAGGCAGGAATTGGACCACCAAGGCCGCCTAAATTAACAGGCAGGGCGCCTCCTCGATAGCACCAAAAATCCTGTCATCCAAGTTGCATCTGAGTCACGGCATCAAATTGTAATAAATTGAGACTCGTTAAAATTAACGAATCAAACTTTTATTAATTACAGCAAGCAAGGTATGAGCAAAATCTCAGCGCTGGGTGACAGGGGAGTGGAGGGGAGGGTCCGCTGCTACCAACTGCCACACTTCTTTGTTTTCGGCTCCCTCTTTTATAGTCCTGCATATTCATGTTCCTGAATGTGTGATTGCCAGGGGGTTCCCGAAACTTCTGCCAGTTGTTGCTAAAGGGGGGGCTTGAAACTTCAGACTCCTAACGGTCTTTGCAATGAAGATCCATAGCCGTCCGCTGATTGGTTCCCTCCTTATATTGTTAGACAGGTCTCCTTATTCAAGTCCCTTAAAACTTTTCACGCTTGGTCAAACCGACAATCGTCGAACATTGAGTAAACCATCGTTTGAACAATAACGAACATTAAGCAAAACAACAACGAACAACAAATAACCATTAATCCAACTGCAACTCTTAACAATGAGCAAAATGAATCAGGAAAAAAAAATAGCTTGTCCTATTCTAACACACCTTGAAGTCAAGATGACACTTGCACAGCTGTGCCCCAGGGTATCTTCTGCCTGTCCCAGAGACACAGTGAAAGCTGCTCAGGTCAGAAACCCCCTCACACTAGCCAACCTTCACCTGCACTTGGGGTTGGTCACCACAGTTTTAGCATGACCAGATAACCATGGCACGGGGAGATAAGCAGCTGGGATGGGACACTGAGAGAGGGAGAAGGAGCTTGAAGCTGTGGGAAGGGGCCTGATACCACCACTGTGTGTAGGACACAGCATCTGAGAGCTTCTAGTACCCTCACACTGGCAAGGTCGGGTGTTACCAAAAATAGGGCCCATCTGTGCAAGGCTTCAGGCAACATTTATTTGAGCTACAAGGGAATAAATATGTAATTTTCCTCTTGTGAATAATGGATAATGACCTTCAGTGCTTTGCTGGTAGTGTTCTGCCAGCAACACTTGTGGGAGGAACAGTGACATATTTGCTTGCCTAATCGGCGGTGTATTTGGAGTCTGCCATGGATTTGAATTGGAAGCTGCTTTTTGAATTAAAAGAAGAGCTTTTACCTTTAAAGTACTGGGGTTTTTTTCCCATCAGCAGCTGAATTCATGCCAGCACACCAAACAGACTTTGCATTTCTCCTGGTTTCTGCTTCTTTTCACTGGTGGTGTTGAGAGTAGGGTCTCTTCTAAAACTGGGAGGAATGCGAAGAGAGCTGATAATGCTGCCCAGCAAGTCTGTCAGTGCTGTACCCTGTGCTAGTGCAGGCTGCCAGTCACTTTGCATGCACAGATGAGTGACTGCATGCAAATGGACTGAATTTTCCTCTGACTTTAGCTATACAGACACCAGGATAAAGAATCAAAGAACCTCCAACATCAAAGAAAGACGTACTCCTGTGACTTAGAAACACACTGACAAGGGAGAAACTCCAGTGCCTTTAATCCAAATCACAGCTGTAGTCATGAACGAAAACAGGATGTGAGGGAACATTTCCAGGAGAGCTGATCAAAAAGAGGAGGTGGGGTTACTCCCAAGAAAGACTTTTGTCTTTCCCCTCCAGGAAACCTTTCGCCAGTCCCATCCACACACAGAAGGGTCTAGGCAGCTGTCAAGAACAGTTGGTGCAGCAAGGAGCAGCTTGAGTGTCTTGGGGGGAAGTCCTCACTGGGTTGTGAGCTTGCATCGAATGAATCCCAGGGCACAGGTCTGGATGAAGGCCGAAGCTTTTTGTGTTTAGTGGAGTACCAAAGTAATGAGTTTTTATTTACATATATGAATGCACACATCCACCTTCTTCTCTTCGTTTTGGAGCTCATGTTAAAGCAGCAGCAAATAAAAAGCTCCTATACGACCTCACTGCCCACCTTCTAAATGAGACTAGCTACATCACAGCAGGTGATGGCATCACAGCCACAGGTCACAGGCATCTGGACAGAATGGCTTTTTGACTACTTGGGGACATGCTGCTACAAGTGTTCTTCAAACTTTTAAAAGTAATCCAGCAAGCAGCCAGAAAGCAGGCTGTGTGTGCAATATGATTTATGCAAAGGGCAAACAGTCAAGTCTGTGGTGCTTTTCCTGGAGTGGGAAAGATAAAAGCAGGTATGCCCAACTGGGTTAGTTGAGCCTCTGGTGATTTTTCACACTGCTGTGCTTGTGGTACACGCACTGTCTCCCCCTCAGGAAGCAGAGTACATGGCTGTGTTCACAGACCTGAGTCTGTGAACCACACAGTCTTAGTTTCTGTGTCTCACTGTTGACCTTGCTCAAAGCTAGCAGGCCGGAGAACCAAAAAGCAGAGTACCCTCCTCCCCTCCTTGATCCTTCTGTTGCTAATTCATGTTTTAGCCAGGTAAATGGAAGTGATCCAAAACCAGAAGATGCCTGGAAGATAGTCCCAACTCGCCGTCATAGGCACTCCCCCTCCCTACCTTCCCCACTCCCCCAGGTTTCCCTAAGCAATAGGTTTGGGGCCCTGGTAGTTGAGGAAAAGGTATGTGAGGAGATGAATGGAGCCCCTCGGCCCCAGAGAAAGCAGAAGTCTAGAGTGAGGCGACCATCCGCACACCTCGAGACTGCCTCTGTTAGGCAGGAGAGAAAGGTAGTTGTAGTAGGGGATTCCCTTCTTAGAGGGACGGAAGGCCCTATATGTAGATCTGATCCCACACGCAGGGAGGTGTGTTGCCTCCCTGGAGCCCGGAGGTTACGGGGGCTGGTAAAATCTAATGACTATTATCCATTACTGATAGTTCAAGCAGGCAGAGATGCAATCGCAAAGTGTAGCCTGCAGGCTGTCAAGAGGGAGTTCCGGGACCTGGGGCGCTTTGTCAAAGGGGGGCGAGCCCAAATAATATTCTCATCTATCCCCACTTGTGGGAGGAGGGGCTCAGAGCAGGACAGTAGAACCCACGAGTTGAATGCGTGGCTGAAAGGCTGGTGCCAAAACAAGAACTGAGGTTTTTTTGACCAGGGGATGGTGTACTCTGCTCCTGGCATGATGACTGCTGAGGGGGCTCACCTGTCCCATAAAGGAAAGCGGATCCTTGCCCAGGAGATGGCGGGGCTCATTGATTGAGCTTTAAACTAGTTAGGAAGGGGGAAGGGGATATTAAGAAGGCTGCTGGGGTTAGGCAAGTATGTCGGGAGTCACAGCGGGATCTAATGGTGGAAAAAGGTAAATACCAAAAGTACAGTGGAGGACTTGGGGACGTTTTCCCATGTGACCGTAGGGAAAATTCTGTGGATTGCCCTGAGCACTCCTCAGTGGAGCCACGTTTGGCAGTCTCCTGTCAGAAATCTCGCTGTGGGCTGTCGAGGATACCTACATCTGCTGCCCCACTAAAATGCCTTTATACAAATGCACGTAGCATGGGGAACAAACAGGAAGAATTAGAGATCTTTGTGCGGTCACAGGGCCACGATCTCATTGCAATCACTGAGACGTGGTGGGACAGCATGGATGACTGGCACGCTACCATGGATGGCTATGTGCTTTTTAGGAAAGATAGGCTAGGGAGACGAGGTGGAGGAGTTGCTCTTTATTTTAGAGAGCACCTAGAATGTATTGAGCTCCACCTGGGTAGGGATGAACCGTCTGTCGAGAGCTTGTGGGTAAGAATTAAAAGGCAGGCCAGTTTGGGTGACATAGTCGTGGGCGTGTACTACAGGCCCCCTGATCAAGAGGAGCGGGTGGATAATGCATTTTACAAGCAATTGGAAGTAGCTTCAAGATCACAGGCGTTGGTCCTTATGGGGGACTTCAACTACCCAGATATTTGTTGGGCAAGCAATACGGCCAGTCGTATGCAGTCCAGACAACTTCTGCAGTATATGGAAAACAACTTCCTGATACAGATGGTGCATGAACCTACGAGGGGAGGGCGGGTGCTTGACCTTGTTTTTACTAACAAGGAAGGGCTCGTTAGTGAAGTGAAGGTTGGGGACAGCTTAGGACAAAGCGACCATGAAATGGTCGAGTTCAAGATCCTGAGTGGAAGAGGCAAGCCCAAAAGTAGGATAGCTACCCTGAATTTTGGAAGAGCTAACTTTGATCTCCTCCGAAATCAAATAGGGGCTATCCCATGGGCTGCTCTGTTTGAAGGAATGGGAGCCTGCGAGTGCTGGCTAACATTCAAACAGCACTTCTTCCAAGCACAGAATAGGTGCATCCCTTTGAGTAAGAAATCGGGAAAGAAAGGCAGAAGACCTGCGTGGATAAGCAGGGAGCTAATGAGTAAACTCAAAGAGAAGCAGAAGACCTATAAACTGTGGAAACAGGGTCTGAGATCATGGGATGAATATAAGGATGTGGCCAGGGCCTGTAGGGATGCAACTAGGAGGGCTAAGGCCTGCTTAGAAATTAAGCTGGCAAGGGACATAAAGGACAATAAAAGAGTTTTTTCAGGTATGTGAATAGTAAAAGGATGACCAGGGATAATGTAGGTCCCTTGTTGAATGAGGCGGGTGTCTTGGTAACGGGAGATAATGAGAAGGTGGAGATACTTAATGCCTTCTTTGCCTCGGTCTTTACTCCGAAGGCCTCTTGAGACCCACTGATCCCAGATGTAAGTAGGAGTGGTTGGGGAACGAATGGCTCCCCTCTAGTTGAGGTAAGGGTGGTCCAGGAGCGACTCAAAGGAATGGATGCACACAAATCCATGGGCCCGGATGGGATACACCCACGTGTGCTGATAGAGCTAGCGGAGGTGATTGCAGAGCCGCTCTCTATCATCTTTGATAGATCCTGGACTACAGGAGAAGTGCCTGAGGATTGGAGGATAGCCAATGTCACTCCAGTCTTTAAAAAAGGCAAGAAGGAGGATCCCAGTAACTATAGGCCAGTCAGCATCACTTCTGTCCCTGGAAAGGTGATGGAACAGCTTGTTTTGGATGCCATCTCCAAGCAACTGGAAGAGAAGAAGGTCATGAAGAGTAGTCAGCATGGATTCACCAAGGGGAGATCGTGCTCGACCAATCTCATAGTCTTCTATGATGTCATTAGCAACTGGGTGGATGGAGGGAGAGCAGTGGATGTCATCTACCTTGACTTTAGCAAAGCTTTCAATACTGTCTCCCGCAACATCTTGATAGAGAAGCTAAGGAAACAAGGGATAGATGAGTGGACAGTGAGGTGGGTTGAGAACTGGCTCTCAGACCAGGCTCAGAGGGTCGTGATCAGTGGAGTAGAATCTGAATGGAGGCCTGTGACTAGTGGTGTTCCCCAGGGCTCGGTGTTGGGTCCAGTCCTGTTTAATATCTTCATTGACGACCTTGATGAGGGAATAGCATCCACCCTCAGTAAGTACGCCGATGATACAAAGCTGGGAGGAGTGGCTGACACACAGGAACACTGCGCTGCCATCCAGCGAGACCTGGACAGGCTGGAGAGCTGGGCAGGGAGAAACCTAATGAAATTCAACAAGTGCAAGTGTAAAGTCTTGCACCTGGGGAGGAATAACCAACTGTATCAGTACAGGCTGGGGGATGACCTGTTGGAAAAGAGCTCTGTGGAGAAGGACCTGGGGGTCCTGGTTGATGACAGGTTGGCCATGAGCCAGCAGTGTGCCCTGGTGGCCAAGAGAGCCAATGGGATCCTGGGATGTATCAGGAAGAGTGTGTCCAGCAGGTCAAGGGAGGTGATTCTCTCCCTCTACTCAGCGTTGGTCAGGCCCCACCTGGAGTACTGTGTCCAGTTCTGGGCTCCCTGGAATAAAAAAGACAGGGACCTTCTGGAGAGAGTCCAGAGAAGGGCAACAAAGTTGATTAGGGGTCTGGAACATCTCCCCTGTGAGGAAAGGCTGAGTGAGCTGGGTCTGTTCAGCCTGGAGAAAAGAAGACTTAGGGGGGACCTAATTAGTGTTTATAAATATCTTAGGCATGGGTGGCAGGGGCAATTGGCCAGCCCCTTTTCAGTAGTCTGTGGGGACAGGACTAGGGGCAATGGCTGTAAGCTGGAGCACAGGAAGTTCCGCACCAACATGCGGAAGAACTTTTTCACAGTGAGGGTGACGGAGCAGTGGAATAGGCTGCCCAGGGAGGTGGTGGAGTCTCCTTCTCTGGAGATATTCAAGTCTCGTCTGGACGCCTATCTCTGAGATAGGGAACCTGCTTTGGCAGGGGGGTTGGACCCGATGATCTCTTGAGGTCCCTTCTAACCCCTAAGATTCTGTGATTCTGTGATTTACAACCCCTTGAGAATGAGCTTTCTCCAGGGGACTCAAACCTTACGGTGACAAGAGCACCTCCTTGGTACCCCATGCTTGCTTGTTGTCTGCAGAGCTGGGGCACACTGCTGTTCAAGGTGGAGTGTGGGGCCAAATGACACACCAACCTCCTTGGAGAAGGGGAATAAATAAATATGAGATGATATACAGGTGGCAGTTGAAGGGCATGAGGGAGGAGGTGAAAGGGGAAGCAGTGATGAGGATTGCTGGAGAATTCAAGGTACTGGTAGGCTTGGGGGAAAATGTGAGGACTTGTAAGGTGAGAAAACACTTGTTTGCTGTTGAGACAGTGGTGAGACCATGGGTGGAAAGAAGCAAGACAGAGGCTACTGGACAGTGGAGGAATACTTACTTGGCTGGGGCATCAGGGGCCTGGGTGTACAGCTGGCCCAGCTGGTGGAAGCGTCAGTACTAGTTTCTCACTCAGGGTGATACTGAGAGGACAAATGAATTACAGAACTTGGCAAAACTTTTGGCTCCTTAAGCCACAAACGGCCTGGACTCTCTGCTGCAAGTCTTCAGCTTTGTGTCCTTCAAGTCCCAGGGATCTTTTCTACTGCCTGCAAAGCATTTGGCAGGGAATCCCCCCTCTCCCAAGGGCAGAGGGGAATACAGGAGGAGATTTTGGGCAGAGAAATCTACACCAAGTTTTGGCTTTGACTGGGCTCAGGGAATTCAAGGAGGCACACTGTAGTAATTAATTGACAGGCTATTCAGCGTAAAAGAGTTTTCTTCCCCCTATTGCTCTAATTGTTAAGTCTAAATGAGGGAGGTGTTGGTTGTGGGAGAAGTGAAGCATGATCTGTGAGAGTGGGGAGGGGCATGGCAGCTGACGGCTTGCTGGAGCTCAATTAGCATTAGCAGCCAGTGTCTGCACTGAGCAGGGTAAGGGAGGGTGGTGGTGTGGCCAGAAACAGGCTCCTTGTGCTGCCATGAAACAGATGCCGGCAAGAAACAAGAAGAAATGCAGCAGTGCCTGCTGTGGCTTCAACAGTGTCTCATAAGGAACAGGATGAGCAATTGCAGTGGCTAGAGGCCATGTGTCAGCAAGGAGGGTCTTAAAACTGGTGGCATAGAGAAGATCCCAGGAAGGTGAGGAGGCATCTGTAGAGAAAGGCTGCAAAAGGCATTAAGGATGCAGGTGCAACTGTGAACCTTTGGAGGTACAACTCATGTTCCTATACTGAAGAACTAAAGTATGTGGTCAGGGAAGGAATATGTTTCTCCAGTGGCTGGACTAGGAATGATGACCTCTTTAGAGCCATCAGTTTTAAGAGTGTTTGACCTTCTACTCTCCCTTAAGGCTCCCTAACTTCTAGTAATCAGAAAACAGAACACGAGTTTTTTCCTCTTGGTCTGTATGTTGTCCAGGGAAGTCCACTGCTGGTTTAGTTACGCCAAACCACAAAAATCATCCATTTATCTGGAGACAGCATTCTCCTACTGCAGTATGGGAGAAACCATGGGACTTGGTGACAAGATGGGCAGACGGGCCTTACTGCCAATTCCTTGAACGTGAAAGAGCAATCAAGGCTCTGAGTGTGCTGGGAATAAGAGAAGTACTTGGTGAATGTGGGAAGATGCTTTCCTGCTCTTAAAACAAGTTCACCTCACAGATTTGCACTGGGTTTGCACGGGGTTTACAGTGAATGTGTGATGTGAGTTTTATCACTGTAGGACTGGGCAGATGCACAGTAAAACTGGCAATGCTTCCTGGACCCCATGATAAAGCACAGTGAGGAATACTGCTGTTGCTGTAACAAGCTGCAGTAGCGCGGGGCTGTTCCTCGGGTCTCCCCATTTTCAAGGAACTTGCCCTGCCATGAGCTGCAGAAAGTCACTGGCAGCAGCTGAGGGAAGGATATTGATGCATCCCATAAACAATGCACTGTGATCCTTCCCTCCCTTGCTTTTTCCTTGTGCTCTGCATGAATATCTACACTGTCTTACCCATCTGAAGAAAGAGACAAGGGACCGTGTACACAGCTGAGACAAGAAGGGAATTAGGTCAAAACCCTCATGAAACAGCACCCAGAATATAAAAGGAAACTGAACTGCATTATGAGGCTTTTCAGTGTGCACAGAGGTGATTGTAAATGTTTTTCTATTTACCTTAAAAATGGAGCACAGCAGCAGTAGTAAAATCCTTAATAGGGAAGGCACATCTGAGTGTCTGTGCAAGTTCTAACTCACCAGTCTGAAACCCTTTCAAAGCAGTTTTAAAAACAACTCTGAAGTTAAGACACTCAACTCCTTGTATGGTAGCCTAAATTTTCTAATGGGTTGGGGGAAAAAAAAAAGCTATCAATATACGTTAATCCTCTTAGTGTCTGAAGTTCAGTGTTGCCAAGGCATTCTTTCCTGTGAGAAACCCTCACTGAAGCAACTTGCATTTGAAATTCTTCCCTCTTTCGTTCCCTCCACCCTCTACACCTTTCATCACAGGCAAGCTATTTCTTATGCCTTTGTTTCTTTGTGCTGTCACCATCCCACCCCCCAGCCTGAATCATGGTAGGAGGAAAATACATATCATGCACAGGATGAAGATTTCTAAGCCCCATGTACTTTACTTCAGGAAACAGGCAAAATGGGAACAGTTTAATTTGCATACAGCAGTCACATACAGTCACACTTGAAGCAGGATTGAAATGAAATATTGAGAATGGTGAGCACTTCAGTGCACTGACAGGAATGCCTGCAACTATGATAGTTTTTGAGTTCCAGTACTAAGCAGAGGCTTGAGCTAGCTTCCTAGCTTCCATTTCTTGCTTAGCCTTTTCTCTCAACTCTCTTTCTCTCTCAATGAGTGATGTTTGTTCTTGCTCCCACTCCTTTAGCTTCTGCTCATGTTTTGCAATGTCTTCCGCTTCACATGCTGGCAACTTTTCCTTCACAAGTTGGGTGGTCAGGGTTAACAGGCTTTCAGGTTCAACCTTGCCCAGTGAATGCAGCTTAGAGTGCAGCTCCTGCCATAAAAAAGGATTTGGTGAGGAGAGCGCCAGTCAGTCACAAAATAATCAGCCACAAAATACTTCCCATAACAATCAATACATTGCTGTTTGAATCTAACTACAATCTGGGCTGTACTGACCAGGTAACTATTTTATCCCAGCAAGTGTTTTGACTGTGGCAGCTGGTACCATTTGTTGAAATGCTAACCTCAAGAATTATTTTTTGAGCGATAAACTAAAACAATGAAGTTCCCTTTTCACTAACCATTGAAATTATTTTCCCAGATGCAGTTATCTGATACTACCAAAGATCATCTGACCAGTCAACTACAATAAATATAAACTGAACACCATTTTTTTTTGCTTACCTCAAGATGATGCTCCACGCTGCCTGCATTAGCATCCCTCTCAACAGATACATAGCACTTTAACTGCTCTCTTGCTAACTGCATACTAAGTAACTCCCATGATTTTACTTCTCAACAGCTACTGAGGTGAGGCTTGACACACACAGTCTGCACAACAGTGCCAAAGGCACGAGATACTTTTTCAGGTATATTCTATACTGAAACTAAGAGCCGAGAAAGCTTCAGTAAGAAACTTTGCAGTATTTCTTTCTTGAACTTCACTTGTCCAGATTTCATGTAGCATAAAAATGTTAACTCACTTAAGATGATTAATCATCCAGTGCTACCATTTCTAGCTTTCTGGATCCTTTAGCCCGATGGCTCACTAACATCTGATTAATTGCCTTAAAAGTCCAGATACATAACCAAGCATGAGTTTCCTGGAGAGAAAGAGGACATGGCACTTGGCAGATTTTTTACTCCTTGCTCACTCATTATATAGCACCACATTGTCCCAACTGTTCTTTTAAACAAACTGTTTTTACTGAGCCCAGCACTTGCAGAAATGCTTAAAGTAAGTACATGCCCTAAAGAAAGGCGTATACATCCTTTTTTGGGCCCTCTGAATAAAGCCTATTGTTCTGCATTGCAGGATGATGGGAAGATGTGGGGACCATTCACCTCCAAACAAAGCAGTGGTTCTGGGGCCATGCAGGTATCCAGACTTCCTGTTGTCACTGGAAATTTATGTGCTGTGCTGCTAGCCCACAGAGTTCTCGCCCCAGGCCACACCAGCAAAAACCTACAAAGGCACCGCCCCTCAGCTCCTGCCTTGAGGGTTTGCCTTGTTCTTACATGGGAAACTATCATATCCCCTCTAAAGTGTCTCCACTTCCCTCTATCTTAACCAACACAACTTGCAGGCACTGTTGTGTTTTGCCAGACCCTCGAACTTTTGAACTGGACAGACAGCAGTTTACAGACTCTTTAAAATCCTAAGTATGCAGGTCTGAGGGGCTTGGGTATTAGGCTGTTTTTTGGTTTCGTGATAAAGAATGAGAATGAAACCAAGGGCTTTGAAGCTAATGGACTAAGATGAAACTCGGTAGTATTTATGTGTATTCTATTTTGTTTGAGATGCAAGTATAAAATGCATCTGTCAGAACCATGAGGAGACTGCACAGCTTGGGTCTGTGGAAGGAACCTGGCAACTACATTCATGTTTGCAGATTAGATATTCAGTTTAAACACAAGTGGCTTATAGTCTTCCTACTAACCACTCCCAAGGATGTGCTGAATTTATGCACTGAACCTAAGCGGTATAACACTGAATTAGAGAAAGGCAACAAAGCAGAAACTAGCAGGACTTCTCTCTTATGACATTACTGATACCACTGAAATTCCTGGAATCTTCCCTGCTCTGCTGTGATAAATCAGTGAAACTGATTTACTAAAGCAGCAGGCTCTGTGTCCTGCAGGTACCAAAAGGGAAAATTTCTAAGTCACTAAAACATTCATTTTTGTAAGTAGTCTCCAGGGGTCTGCATGCAGACAGTTAGAGAATGAGCACTGCTTTCATAGAGGGTGTTCCCAGCATTTACATGATGAAATAAAATGCTTGCCCACTGATCAGTGACACAGATGGAAGGAACTGCCTGAGGAACACTATACTGACTAGGGAGCCTCAGCATACAGGTCTGAAACAGGTAATTACAATATGAGTGACAGTGTGAGAGGGAAAGTCTAAATTACCGTTCTAAAGGCTTTGTCTGGAAAAAGCCAAATGGCCTCAAGTCCTGTTTGTTTTAGTGGAAGTGAAGGACATGTTGCCTCTCACACATCGTATCTGTTAAGTTGCCATGACTTTTCCAGGTACTTCCAGAAATGGCTTTTCTCAAGGTTAGCATGAAACACTGAGTCCAAGCATGCGTATAAAAGCCATGCAGAACAAGCTGCAGTTCTAGACAGGAACCATGGTGTTTGGAGCAAACCCATGCTTTTCCTTGCACACCCTTCTACACTTGTAAAAGATAATGAGGCAAACAGCAGGTAGAAGCAATTGGGTTTGAGATCCTGCAGAGGGACTGGGACATGCTGGCTAATGCAGGACTGAACAAAGTGCAACCAAAGTGGGGTATTTTTACAGCAGCAGAAGTGCAAACCCTGTGTTTGGGTTACTTCCCACGAGAGGCAGATGACCTATGCTGGGACAGCAGCTGTGAAGGCCAACATCACCAGATTGCTCCAGAGTTGCCACTTTCCCTCAGACTTGTATGGACTTAAGTGAATTTCTCTGCCCTGTAAAACACACCTGTAAGTATCCAGGGGTACAACTGGGAAGTCAGGCTGGTGCTGGCCTAATGGGTTTGAGAGGGGAAATGGCATTTTGACTCAAGAATTCCTTTTCTCATCCAGACAACCAGAAATTGTGGTTTATTTACATAAAAATTACTATTGCCTAGATTTCACCTGAGGACTATGTGTTTCTTTTTTACTGAGGTTTTTTTTTCTAGTGCGAGCTTAGAGCTAAACACCGGGACTACAGTTTGTTGTTTAAAGTCAGGGCACTCACTGCCTGCCGGGGAATACCTGAACTGGGGCTAATTACAGAAGTTGTGGAAAGGTTGAAGTGAGAAGAAAAACTCCCCTCTTGGCACTAGTCTATCCCCAATTTGACATTTAAGACTTGTTTTGAGCCTTCTACATCATTTCTTCAAGGATCAACAATGGACAGACAGTGGGAGACTCATAAAAATGTCTCACTCCCTTCTTCAAAGGGCACTTGTGTTTACCTAATTCACTGTAATTCATCCAGGCATTAATTATCACATAATGAGCACCCACTGATTTCTAAACACTTTTATTAAAAAAGTTCTAAGTGCCTGCAAAGCAAGTTTAATATCTAAAGATTAGTGGCAAATAATTTATGTAAATAAAATTAAAGATGGAGAAAGTGTATCTATGTGAGGTGAAACCTCAGGATACTAGCCTGTTAAGTTTTGAAATTTCTTTAGAAGAACAATGGTCTGTATCCAGAACACCTGTCCAAGGTCTTCACAGCAACAATGGAAACAAACAGGCTATGGAATGAGTACTGCTGCTGGAACTGAAAACCAGATTAGTTTCAACCTGTATGTTTTTGGGTTTGAATTTTTTTTTACAACAGCACAAATCAGAGGTGATAAAACAGAATGAACTCATTATATAGCTATAAGATGATCAAATAAAATGCAATCGTTATACAGCTGTGCCCTAATGAACTCTTGTTGTTTCATACTATCATCAGTGTGACAACTTAAAAGATAAAAGGGTGACAATGCATCCTTATTTAATGTCTCAGATTGAAAGTATAGGGTGTAACATTTTTGCTTTTTTGTAACATACACAAATGGACAATAAATTCAGGATGTCTATTAGAATTTATTTTAACAAGCAAGAGCCCACACAAGGTCAGATAATGGATCTCTAATGACATACCGCTTTTGTCAACAGGACTGAATTTATCATTTTGATGTATGAAAAGTGAAGATAAAATCCCAACAGACAAACAAAAGATAAGTGGCCTTGAGCATTTATGTCTTTGTATGCTCTGCTTCCTGTTTGAAGAAATGAAAATGTAAGGTGACATCAGTTTCAAAAATGCCAGCTAGGACTTCTGAGGCACCAAAGGGATGTCAGTCTTTCACCTGTAATAAGGCAGCATTTTTTAATATATGTATATACACCCATACTCACACACAAATATTATGGATATTTATTGCACCTTAGAATATTGAGATAAAACTCTTACCTTGAATCGGCTGTAGTACTCGGGTGCTTTAGACTGCTCTGTTTCTTCTGATTCTGTACCCTGTGATTTCTGCTCTGTTTCCTTGACTTCTTCAGTCAATTCTGGACTTGATTTTGCTTCAAGGACAGACTGCAAAACGGTCTCCAGAGCATCAACCTGAATAATTACATTTATCACTGTAGCATAAAGAGTTTGGAAATACAATTGAAGTAACACTACTGTCACATTTCACAAAGAACTTCCTGAGCTACCAGGTATTTTGAGATTACTTTCGTGTATGATAAAAAGAAAACCAAACTCTAAAAGGAGATTATTCCTGGAAGAATTTTGTACTGTATTTGGGACCTTTAATGCTGGACATTAAATAACTTCAACAGAACAACTCCAACACTCCCTGTGAATGGTAAAGCTTCCTGTGACTCAGATGTTGACTGGTATTTGCAGATCTATCTTACATTAGGCTAATGTCTCCTTCTTTTGGTCTATTAACCAGCCATAAATACTAACACTAAGTGGTAGTCACAGTGATAACAGTACTATCATGATGCACAATTACAGACACATCTAAATAAAATATTAACTATGGAATGACGACCTCTAACAGATCACTTCAATACGTCTTCAGTGAAAAGCAGCAGGGAAATCACTTGTTCAGTAAAAAGAACATTCATTCCTGTAATTAATGCAATAATTTAACAGGAAAAATGGAAAGGTAGGCATATAATTTATTGGTATATTTTTTATCTGGGACACCTCTAGGCTCTTCGTGCTTTTGTCTTTCAAGGGAGTAAGAGAACCAACCACCGTCTCCTAATGTAACTGCAGTTGTATGAAGAGAACACATTAGCTTCAGTAAGGGTCTTGGTAAATTATTTGTGTATGTTTTATTGATAGAGAAGATGGAACTGCTATATGGACACTGCTGCTGTTTTGGGAATAATGGATTATTGGATGCAGGTTGCCACATGTTAAAGTTCAGCTTTTACAAAGGCAAAGGAGCTGTTATCCTCCCATGAATCCTAATTCTGCACATTTATCAATAGGATGAAATAACTCTGTGTAACCTTTGAACCTGTGATGCTTTGGCTAAGGAATCTTGAGATCTTATCTTAATACTTAAGTTTAATTTTCCTACCATAAGTATGTAATGCTAGATAAATAAAATTAGGTTTATTTGAAGTAACATTCTTGACACTGAAATGTATTATTATAAACTAGCAGTACTGAAACAAGATAAAATAAGCAATGAAAGAGTAACTGTGTGCTTCAAAATGCATACATTTATTTAGAGACTCAGACAAATGAAAAAAACCCTTGTCTTGCTTGTTCACAGTTAAACAATATAGCACAATACTAAAACAGTATTTCTAGTATGTTCTTCAGATGGTAATGCCAAAGAGAAAAGAGACACCCTTCTAGTCAGAAATGACTGATGAAAGCGACTGAAAATGATTGGGTAAATCGCATGAAAATATTTACACCAAAACGGCAGAGTTAAAAAAGCTGACTTTGAAAATTTCCCTTTTAGATACTGAAATTTATTCAGCCAGAAAATAACTATGCATTTTGGAAAGTTCACAAAAACAGGGCTGTGTCTTTCCCATGTAACTGACTGAAATCATCATTGTCCCTGCACGCTTGTACACAGACTGTACTCCTCAGTGCCAAGATACAGATTTACTGGAATCAGGCTAGTCCTGACCAAGAAAGGTCCAGGACGGATGCTACAGGAAAAAAAGTCTTATGGCACCTGAGGTTGTTTCCATCATATCTGCTGCTGAATTCAGTGGAGGTTGACTGACCCCAATATTGACTTGGTCAGTGTTCTTAGTCCTTCACCTTAGCAATACTGCATTTTAGTTGGAAACAGTAATATGGATTTTAATAGTAAAATCTTAATGAACACCTCAGTAGAAAAGGCCAGATGATGCAAATCAATACATTGCAATTACTTTATACCAGATAAGGATATGAACCAACATATTTTCCTTGCTTCCTTTCCACATCAGGGTCACAAAAAAATTATACAGGACTGCTCTTGGTTGTCAGCTTGGTGAAACTTATGTGACAGGCTCTATTGTTCATATACTGCCACCTAAAACCCAAATTCTCTGCAGGGAAATCTCTGTATGGCTTTCACGGTCATTGTCTTTGGGCTCTACTACTAGGTTTGCATACAGACACTCGAAGAATTAGTGAATAATCACTAACAACCTTATTAAATAAGTTCTTAGTTGTTGTCTGAACAAAGTAAAAAGTGTCTCTGCAAAGAAAGCATGGCTAGATATTACTAGTGTTTAGCACTTTTGCAGTGTAAGTAGAGAACATGGGCCTGTTGTATCACACACACATACAGCCTTCTTCCAACACAAGTATATATACTCATCTTCAACTCAGAGCAAGCTGAGTTCCCGAATTTGTCTAGGGTTTGTAAGCAGAAAAAAAATCACAAATGAATTAAGTCAAATTCTTCAAGCTTCAAATTCTTCAAGCAAGGAAGAAATTCCCAAAACCACACACCTGAAGAGAGAACTCAAAATAGTTGCAGGAAGTTGCAGGAAGTTGCAGATGTGACCCTTCCTTCTTGCACTGCCCAATAAAACACAGTGCTGCTTCCAGGCATGGAGTAATAAATGGGAGAACCTGCTAAACAGCACCCTAACCCATTTGCCACAGGAAATGTAAAGACTGTAAGCATAGTGGTGATACTAGCAAAATGGAGACTCCTATCACCAGACACCTTCAGGAGTGAGTACTAAGAAGAGGAGATGAGACCTCAGTGCTGTTTGTCTTCTCCAGCCTATTTGGTGGTGATTTACAATTTATTCCTCCTAAGCTATCTGATAGGCCTGATGCCCCACAGTACTCCTAAACCCTGACTCACTTAGTGCTGACCTCAGAAATGGGCTGAATCTACTCATCCTCCACAAATCAGGGCACTACAACCCTTGTAGAAAACACTTTGTACTGGTTTTGTATCAGTATCATTCAGGAAAGTGTAATTTCAGAGGACACAGTACATGGAATTAGCCAGAAGAGGAACAAGATGAGACATTTCAGGCTCACTGATACAAAGTATGCCTCTGAGTGAGTTCAAAACTGTGGGAAAGAAAGACGTCTGCCCCACAGGCTTCCTATGTTCTAGGTGTCTCTGCAGGGAGGGGAAAGCTTGGGAAACATACTTAAATAGCTTGTGGCACTAACACTCATTCCAAAGGAAAAACGAGTAAACATCATCACTGGCTCACCATCAACTGAACCAATCCTTCTGTATTGGTATTGGTAGTATTGGTAGGCATTTTCTCATTGGTAAAGCACAGAATTCACAGGTTTTACTGGCGTTTGGCTTGTATGAGAAGCCCTCTGTTCTGTACATCATACTCTTGATACTTACAGCTTCTTTGCAGATTTTGCTGTCCCCTGACAATGAAGCAACATTCTCCATCACTTCCAAGGCTCTATTCAAGTATCCGGGCGTCCACATCAGTGGCATTAGATTGTATACAGCTCTTAGCCCTTTATTCAATTCCACCTTCCCTGTGATTAAAAAAACCCAAGCTTTAGCATTTGTACTTCAACACTTGAGATCCACATGGGCTGGCTCTGTTTTGAAGCAGCAGTTTCTGTGGTAAAAACAGCACACTTCTACAAAGCTGCTCTGACAAAACCACTATTCTTTATTAAGAAGCCTTCTTTTTTCCCAACCTCACAGCTACAATGTCTTGGATTTTGCCTCCTCCCCATTCCTCCTCCTGTCTCACCTAAAATTTTTTATTCCAGATGGGAAAGACAAAATGTGGTCATGTTTTGTGGTTGTCTGGCAGTTTTAACAGCAGCTCTGAGTAGGACATCTGAAGATCTCAGACAACTGCCTCCTCAGACTGATTATACAGCATGTGTGCAGTAATCTGAGGCTCTGTACTCACCTCTGTAGCCTTTAGGGTCTACTCACACAAGTGTCATGGCCAAACTGTACAGTATGTACAGCACATGCTCTGGCTGACTCTACAGCTGGACCTTCCCAAGAAGAAATACAAGAGACCTGCCAACATGAAATTTTGATTCATGGTGTAGGACATTTTGTCCAACTGACTTTAGCAGGACCTGTGATGCGCAGCACCACTGACAACATGGCTTTTCTTCTGACAGTAATTACTAGAGAACACAGAAGTCCTGTATAATAGACGTAATGTACGTATTACAATCTTGAGCACTAATTTACAATGACTGCCACTCTAAGGTTTTTGTTTTGTCATTGTCAGTGTAACAAATCATACCAACCATACCATTTCGGTATAGCTTATGAGAGTTGCATCCAAGCTCCCAATCTAGCTTGCGCTCTGGCTACAAGGACAGAAAACTTACTCTTCTTTAAGCAGAAGAGAACAGTTTAGCAAAAGCAAGGTACTAAGTGCACTGACAAAGCTCATGGACTACAGCTAAATTAAAATAGCTAAGGTGCTTGAGGCCACTCTGTGCCCACAGACGCTCTCTCAGAGGTCGGTTCCATTAGTGTTGGCAAGACTCTGGAATACATGACATAACAGTAAATAGCTTTTGATCTACTGAATGTCAATGTCATGGAACAAGTACTACTGCTCACAGACAACAGTGAAGTGCACTTTTTAAATACAGCCACTACTCAACCAATCTATATGACATAACAAACACCCCAAACTGAATGCCATCTGGATAGCAAAATCCCATTTCTATGAGTATCTCAAGAAGGTAAGAAATCTACAGAAAATCCTGCTTTCACACTACTTTCACATTTTTGTGAATCCCCCTTTTCAACTGAAAATGAGGGGTTTTGTCCTACAGTCATGATAAATCCAAATCAGCATCACAACTCTGCCACTACATATTGTATTTTGAGGCCACATTTTAAGAACAAGTCCATTTTTTATTACCCTCACTAAATTCTAGAATAAAATACAGTGCAGTAATGGAACAACTATAATCATAAATTTAAATTAATTAATTACACTCAAGTAAATAATAATTTTGTAGAGGACAAAAATCTATCTGCACCACCCTCCTCTAAAGACTGGAGGAAATTCAAGAACTACCCCATTCCCCGTCCTTACATTTCTGGATATACTCTGCTATAACTACTACTTAATAATATAGCATACTGTTGACAGTGAATACTCCTTAACAGACACAGGATAAAGACACTGCTATCTGCTGTTCACAACAGAAATACTACATTTATAGTGAGTAGTAGCTTTTCTAAATATGGTTTGCTCTCTAAACTTCTTGAGGTTTAAGATTTATTTTAATAAGCTCACTAACCAAGTTTATTGTCCATAACCCTAAATTTGTGTTAAAGAACTCTGTACTTTCACTGGGTTTTTTTAAATTGTTGATCCACAAAAAAGCTAGCCCTAGTGAACTTTAAGAATATCTTCTTTCTTTCAGCTGCCAATCCAAACCTGCAGGGAGCCCTAAAGGGAAGCTGTCTAATAAAGGGCATACCATTCAAACCAGTACTGTGCTCCAGGCCAACAGATTCAGTCTTAACTCCAAAACTGTTCTTTCCATTATTTCTGGCTTTTTCTTTTTTCTTCTTAGCCTTCTCCTTTATTACATTTTAATTCAGGAAAGATGCCAGTTTTACTCAGCCACAGAAAACAAGTAGGAGAAGATGACTATGAGTGAGATAAAACTTACCAAGGAATGCATAGCCATACAGCTGGGAGCTAAAGCCCACAGTGTTTGTTTGCTTTAGACCCGTAAGCACCAGTGATGCACCAAGATTTCTCTCCTCTTCCCACTGCAAATAATGTAAATTAAAGTAAGTGTCCCTTGACAAACACAAAGATTAAACGTCAGCAGTCAAAGATCGCACACGTGGCTTCCATCAGATGTCTTAGCAATAAAATAGAGAATCATTTAGCATGTCTAGTGTTCACAGCTATAGCATGTATATCTTGAGGAATACCACACAACATACTGAGGACCACCTCTTTTTCCAGAAGACAGTAAAATGTGAATGGTTGAGATTTTGCATTAAAGCCAATCAGTGTACTACCTTCAGGACACAGTTACACTGATTTACACTGGTATATCTGTCTCTGTCCTGTACATCCTACCACTTGTTTCAGGCTAACACTGCTGAAGAAAAAAAGTTACATGGCTCCTCTACTAGAGCAGCCGTTTCTTTAAATATGTGGTGAGATACATGCTCCTCTATTCCTCACTAGGATGGCTAAACGCTTGGAGAAGAATATGCCACTAATGGCTCCTCTGAGTCCAAAATCTGTACTGTGAATAGAACATACACAAGTCACCAAGACCACTGTATGCCCCAAGACTAAAACTACAGCTGTCTCTCCAGCTAGAAAAGTTCCAGCTCTCTAAACCAGACCATGAGTTATGGCTAAAGGGCATCCAACCGGTAAGTACATTAAAACCACAGAAGTGGTGTGAATTTTATTTTGAACATTTTTCAAGACCAGAGAAGGAGAAGCATCAAGGATAAATGTCTCTCTAACATCTCCCAGTGCTAAGAAAATAAGGAAGAGGAAGCTATAAAAGGCAATAGGTGGGACGAAGTTTGACTCAGACACATGGGTTTTCTGGCATGGTACTTCAGTGTGTTGTTTATTACCTTATGACCTGAAACAAATAGTGCTGGTGAATGGAAGAAGTTTTCTGAAAAAGCGAATCTTAGAAAGCACAAAGGTTCAGCCTTCTGGTTTACCACATTATTCAGAGATGTCTTTTCAAGGTATGGCAATTTTTTGTGTCTCTGCTCAGGTGCTACAAGAATTAGCATGTTATCATCTGACATAAAATACCACCACCTGACAGCCAGGCAAGATACAAGGAGACAGGGCTGTTTTGTGCTGAATTCAGCACTCCAGCTGGATGTTATAAATGTTTTAGCAGTCCAGGCTTTTTTGGGAGCTAGCCCATTTGGCTCCAAGAGCTGGAGGAACTGCAAGATCTTGGTGTTAAAACCTTTGCAGTGGAAGGTAGCAATCATACTGATTGTCTGCAGCAGTCAAGGAAGAAACTTTTTGGAGGGAGCCAAGAAGAGTCAGGCTTTCAGTGGTGTTCGCAACAGCAGAAGAATAGAAGCTATCACCACTGCTATACACACTAAGGACTAACATAGTTAAATTGCCCAAGGTTCAGCTTTTAAAGTTAAAAAATGTTTCACTGGGCTGCTGAACACAGAGCTATGTGTTCTGTTTTCACAAAATGCTGCGTATATCATTGATAAGGGTTTGTCTTTGCAGTGAGGATATACACACACAGATAAACACAGTAGGAACGTGAGATTACCAAAGTCCCCTTGCTTTTCACATACAAGTGATCAAGCATACTTGACTTCTGGGGAATGAAAGAGAATACAGAACAGGGCAAATGCACATCTGCTTTTGTATTGAAAACTGAAACGAAACTTCAAATGAATCTAATTCCTCTGCTCTGTGTGTATATTTGTGTACTGCACACCAGGTAAAGGATCCCCCTTTTGGGACAAGACAACTTTCAAGAGCCTGAACTGTCATGTTGGCATTAAGCAAGCAAGATGTGAATAAGAAATCCCTAGTCCTTGGAGACAAGAAAGATGTAACAAATTTAGTTTTAAAAGGTATACATAGTATAAGAAAACACACCCAAACCCAAATGGGATAGGAAAAGTCCTAGTGAAAATGTTTTATAATTCTGCAACATTACCAAGCTCTAACGGTGAGCAATACTCACATTAACAGGGTCTTACACAATAGGTGACACTTTTTTTTCCTGTTAACTGATAGAACCATCTTTGAACTGAATTCTAATGTCATCACAGAATCACAGAATGGTCTGAATTGGAAGGGACCCCAAGGATCATAAAGTTCCAACCCCCTGCCACTGGCAGGGTCACCAACCTCAGGCCTGGATCTACACAAGGTTGCCCAGGGCCCCATCCAACCTGGCCTTGAACACCTCCAGGGACAGGGCATGCACCACCTCTCTGGGCAGCCTGTTCCAGCACCTCACCACTCTTAAGTACCATTCCATAACCTTCCAGTGGGCATACACCTTAATTTTCAGAGAAAGGAGCAATAGGAATGAAAAGTTATTTGATAGCTTTCAATATTTTGCAGTTTCTTCATCTTTCTTTTTAAAATAATAAAAAAACCCAAAAGAGAGTATTTTTTTCTTCAGGTAATTTAGGGGAAATAAAATACATTCAAGATTGAATGCCCAAGTGACTGCACCATGACATGTAGAAATGGAGGCTTACTGTATCATTTAGTGTGTGCTCGGCTTACCGTATGTTCAGAATTGGTTGCCAGGTACTGGTATAAAACATAGAGAGAAAGAAGCTGTGTTGAGACCTCATCAAAACTTTCTTGCAGCATGATTTCTGTTACTACCGATACAGCATCTATGGAGGAAAACAATACATAATCAGCAAGTGCAAATTTACACAGCTTCCTTTCACACCCACTCACGTTCACTGATGCTTTATCATTACAGTACGTTTTCAAGTTTAAGACTTGAAAGTTTAGAACTAGCAGTTTAGAATAAATCTTACTTGCTTGGGTCATTTGAACACACTGTGAGAAGGAAGAACAGGTTGAACAGCACAAGACCGCAGCAAAGGAGCTTTCCAAATTCATCTTAGCTCAACACTCTTCAATTGCTTCTTCCTTTGCTCAGCCCTTCAATCATTAACTATTTTGGTCTTAAATCTCTAAAAATTACTTCTTTCTTCTTGTGTTTAGATTATAAACACGAAGACTGGCCTAAATTCACTGCCATTAAGGCGACAACACAGTACAATGGAGCAGAAATGTCACAGATCACCCACAGCACTTCCTGTATTCAGCAAACAGTGCTCTGGGGAAGCTCCACAGGGAGTTTCAGTGACACTCCCTATCAGGAAGGGCAGTTTTGTTAAACAAAAGGTCTTAAGCCTGTCACTGGAAATAAATATAGATGGGAGAAGGGGTAATTCACAAATGGTGGGGGGGCAGTGTCTCAGAATAAAGTAATTTGCTATTTAACAAAATCTTCATGGAAAAAGTTACAGGCTAAGTCCTGCAGTTCTATATTTCCTTTCAGTTATTTGTTATATAAGAGACTTCGGCAAAGAAAAGCTCGCTGGAAGTCTACAGTACCAGAAAATGTGCTGTGAAATGAAATATTTGTCATTAAACAGAGAGGATTATTCATCCAAACACTTAAACATGTCAACAGTGAAAGACAGGCATTTAAGAATGACAATTCAGAGTATCTGCCTCTCTCCAGAGACAGACAACGAACATTTTAGGTACGTAGCTTTTTTAATACCTAAATGTAGGTACGATTAATACTACCAACAAGCAGTTCAATTCTTGTAACAATGTAATTGTCACTAATAACTCCTCTAATGTGATTACCATATAAGTCAGACTTGTAAAAACATGGAGAAGATGGTTTACATTTGGGACAGGATTAATCACATGTTTCAAAATTACATAATGAATAAAATCCCAAATAAATGAGATATAAACATGCAGAAATGCAGTTCAAAGGAAGAAGGCATGTTTTTAACATGATTTCAGAGAAAATATGGCTAAAAGTTTTTATTTCAAAGAAAGACTCTGCTGATATAACAGCATACAGCTAAGGATACAAATTTGATATGTATTTTCTTACCTTCATATTTCTTCTGCTTTATAAAAAAATCTAACAAAATATTCATTGTAAAATAATCTGGGAAAATTCCATACTGAACCTGAAGAAACAAAGGAAAAATATCAGTGTGAAAATAGGTTGCCCAAATATTCACTAGCATTATGCTGCAGGTATCAGAAAGATCAGAACCATGTCATTACACACTGCTGCAGTGTGACAGCTAGGTAAGCAACACAAGATTAGCATAGTTCCTGTGATGTAGGCTTCCTAACTTTTGATGTACTGGATTTGTTATGGTATGTTATCTGAGCCTCTGGGACCAGGAGGGGCCCTAGCTATAAGGATTTTATGCCTCTTGCATCTAGCATATCTTGGACACCCACACCATTTAAAAAGAACAAAATCTTTATGTGAAAGCAGGGGAAAGAAAAGCTGTAAAAAGCTTTAGCTAAAATTAAACTGCAACATTAATTTTGGTTTTGACAAAAAAGTATCTGAACTTAAAACCTGGACCTGTCTGCAACAGGAATTCCAGGTAAGGCACACTTGTCTCAAAAAGCTCATCAAATATTTTCATGGCTTTTCCTTGTAAAAACTTACCTTGTTTTTTAATGTGTATAAGGCTTTGTCTTGTGCACCATATTTTAAGCACTGTCTGATCCAGCTGTGGATGGTCCAGTCTCTCAAGTACCAGCAATTAGGACTGTGACGAAACCTAAAGGATGATAAATGGTCCATGTGACAATGTGACTCTTTATTATTACATAAATACATCCTGTAACCAACAAACTATGAGTTTCAGAACACCCACCTTCCACGATCTCAAATACGAAATCTGTATGTATTTAACTTTGCAGTCAATCATTGCTCTCCAAAGAGCTCCAGCTAGTCCTTTCACATAAGGGAAACATAACTTTCAATCACTTTAATCCTGTGCACGAAGGGAGAATCTGACCTTTTTACAAATGCACAATATTTTAAACTTCTCATTTTCCAGAAAGCCTACTGCTTTTCCCCTGAAAGATGAATACCATAAAATAAGAGCTTGGCATATTTATGAAGGCCAGGCCAACATAGTTTACTATAATCACTGCAGTGATTTTCTGATTGTGGAATGTGTCTTTCTGATTGTGGAACATTTTACCAATCTTGTCAAAAAGCAATACTGTTCCATCACTGGTGACATAAACAAGTATCAGAATTACATCAAAATACAGCTGGGTCTGAACCTTTGGAGCTTGTGTAATCTAGTGTCTCCCAACCTCTCAGGCAGCTCCTGGGCTGCTGCAATGCTTCATTTGCATTTAGAAATGCTTCATCAGTGAGGCCTGCCTCATCAAGGGGAAACTGCTGGACAGCCTTTCACCACCCCACTGCACTGGCTGCCTTGTTCCCCATGGGTGTTTTTTTAACCTGTTCTGAGACACCTCTAGCCATGCATTTTAGAGTCTTCCCAGGCAACCTACTGCTATCCTCCACCAATTTGTAGAATTAGATACTTTTAAGTTCAGTCTCATCATTTCTTTCATCCTTATTCAGACACTTCAGTCTGTATACAGGGAAGGGGAAACCTATGGAGCTTTGCCACTGGCAAAGACTCAAAAACCAATTAGGGTTTCAGTGGTAGGAGCTGCTGCCTTGGTCCTGGGCTGAATTTCACACCTCAGTGTGAAGAGATGCATGCAACCTTTTCTGAATTCAAATTGTATGCATGAAAAATGGGCTCAGTCCTCAGCACAGAAGTGACTGCCACTTCCTGTACAAAATGCTGATGACTGAGCTGGGCTCATGTGCAGATGCTCGCAGCCTCAAGCCAAGCTGCAGCACCATTTAGAGGCAGGGTTGGCTCTTCCATCTGAGCGAGCATGCTTTCCAGAACATTTATCAGATTAACGTGGCCACCAACTCTCTTTCCCCCTCAGTGAATCTCTGCGTATTGCATCCCACAGCTGAGGGGTACACAGATGACCAAGCCTGGAAAAGTACATGAAATTTCCCCATTAAATTAGAATTTAACAGAAAAAGAAAAGCATGCTTTGAATATTAAATTAGAAACATCTATTTTCCTGCTCTAATTGCTTTCCATTTTCTTCTCTCTGGAGTTCAAATACTGGGAACAGCAAGAACATATATTTGCTTTCATTAAAGTCCTGTTTCAATAATGCTTACAGGAAATATCAATTACAGGCATTTGGATTTAATCATATTTTGACGAAATGATTATCTAATTGCTACAGACTGTTTCACCAGCCATTTAAGACAGGTCAGAATGCAACACCAGCACCCAGCATTAAAGCTGCCAGCATCTTTTAAAGTTGCTTCATTATCTGGTTAATATAGTTTCTCAAGTGGAAAATAACAGAACTGTCTTATAGTAACATGACACTGATGCTCTCAAAGACAGACCTTTCTTTTGATGCCATCTTTGGCAACCTTCTTACTCATCAGTTACACAGGAGGGAAACAAGCATTCAACAACAACAACAACAACAACAACAAATACACAAAGGCTCAACGGGTTTGAATATTCACCTTTTTGCAGAGCTGTATTTATTCTCTAGACTACACCATTGTGACAGAGAGCACTGCAATACTTCCTGCACCTTGGGAATACTACAGCTTACTCTAACGGTGAAATGATTCTAAGTTTCAAAGTCAAATTGTACTTGGATAGTAACAGGCATAACAGAGGTGAGATGTGGTCTAGAAACTGGATGAAACTGATCCTCAATCGACAGAAGTTTCTGCAATCAGTAAGCACAAAATTCTGAGGCATGTTATAAAAAATCTTTTAAAAATTGGCACGAGCTTTGTAGGGCTGAGCCCGATCGGAGTGTGTGTGCATATGGACAACCACAGAACATAATGCAGATAATTACTCCATGTTACTATTCAGAGCGTTCTACTCACACCAGGTCTCCGCTTCGCTAGGTACTATGCGAAAAAAAAAAGCAGTTTCCCAGCCAAAGAACCTTCTAGTTAATTCTAGTAATTAATTACAAAACAGTTGCCTGGAAATGAAGGGACTGCTGCCAAAATTTTTCTGTCTCCATGTCAACAAGAATACAATACATATGCATGTACATGATCCCTCAACACTACACATTTCCATTAATCCATGATGTGGTGGACGGAGAATTGGAAGTGAAAGGGTAATAGGTATGTGGTAATCTTTAATTGTTTCTGATCCATGTAATGCTGGGATGAGCGCTCTCTCTCTATTCTACTGGCTAAGAAGAGAAGAAAACAGAGACTCTGTTTTTACAGTCCACCTAGATAAACTAAACAAGTGTTGTGGCATACATTTTTAGTTTTAAAGGAATCAGGAAAAAGAGATTTCTGGTCATTCTGACAAGCATTAATATCTTCCTCTTTCCTCATGAAACAGGATATAATTGAGCAAGGCAACATGTTCAAGGACAGATGAAAAGACAGAAGGATGCTAAAACTACAGAAAGCAGAGGATTCAGAGTGAATTAAATAAAGAAAGCCTCTAGCAATTGCTCTGTTTAATGGAAAGACCAGGAGGTTATCTTGCAGATGTCTGCTGCTGAAACTCATCTTTTTGAGAACTAATAAAAAATCTGAGAAACACAAGATTCTTCTAATGCATTCAGAACAGACAAGGAGAGGCATCCATAACAGTATTAGGGGAGGAGCTCCCTTTATGTTAATAGCTAAAGAATCAATATCGTCATCCTTCCAGTCATTGAACTGAGAACATGTCCCCACAGGGAAAAAGAAAAGGAACATCTGGAAGACAAGGAGTACCTGAAATATCAAGGTCATCAGGAATCTAACAACACACAGTAACATGCTACTAGAATTCCCTTGATCTTGAAAAGTTGTTCAAATGATGCAGTCCAGAAAAGTGATCTTCATTAAACCATTGCTTTGTTCTTTCAAAATGATTGTTAACTCACAGGAGATACGGTCAGTGCATAGCCTCAGTACAATGCAACCAGAACATTTTTAACCAAGCAAATTCATACTTTCTCTTGCTCACAAAGTGGCCAGCATTTTAAATTCATTTTTAGTTTACTAATTTCCTGCACACAAGGCCCTGTTGCTCATTATTTACAACAGTGCTGAAGTAGTCTAACAAGTTAAAGAAACTGAACAATGGAAAAGTTGATCAGATGATGATCAACTCCACTTTATGGAGTGCTGTACTCATACAGCAAGCACTACTTACACTGCTGCCTTCCCCACACTGGAGAAAGGCTGAGTTGCCCCCCCTAATTTATCTATTTTAAATAGTCTTTCAAATTTGTTTGCTGCCATCAAGTGGTGAAGCACTCTGGTCCTGCTATCACACACCTTTTCTTCTCAAGGGAAGTAACATCGCAACCCTTAGAGCAAGCCGAAGCAGCAAGGTGCTGGGCTGCATTCTTTTCTCTAGGTTCAGGTGCAGGGGAGTTCATTGATTTGGTGACAATAGCAAAGGAGAAAGATGATGGAAAATTTGCTTAATTATAGAACAGCAAGTGCTGCAGAAGTAATATAACTCTAGCAACAGCTTTCCTGTATGGAGAGAAAGCCAGCTCAGCAGATCTGTTCTAATTCTTTGCTACACCGATCAAAAGCTCTTGTTTTGCACTCTGTGTCTTCCCTAAGGATCTGCAGCTAGAGGCTATACTTGTGCAATACACTGTTTTTCTTTTTTCCCCATCTGTGAAACAGGCTGAAGAATCCCCCTCCTTTCTTCAATTTTGTCTGATCTAATGAGAAAAATTATTTTGCAATGTTATATAGATCCAGTGCAGAGAACTGGTTGATCTCTTAGTCCTCCAGGTTTTTTACAAACTTTCTAAAATTCCAACTCCATTTGGCTTTGCTTACTTTGCATTACATAAAACCAACTCCTTAAATAAAACCTCTTGTACTAAAGTTTTTCTCTGTTCCCAGTCTTTAGAAATTCCTGTACCATCTTATGCTACATTGCAAGGAAGCAGAGAAATTAACAACAGAAGGACACTGAGCAATCTCCATTCATTTGTTATTCCTGATATAGATAATTTAGATGTGTTATTACACTTTCCACAGAGTTAAAACCAGAAAAGTTTCTTATGTTGCTAATCTCCTTGCAGGATGCAGTCCAGGAAAGGAAGGAACCTACTTAGTGGTAACCACTGCAACAAATTTCATCCACCTATATTTCAGGTCTCTCTTCTTTTAGAACTTGAGAGAAATACAGGTTTGTATGCTCATTTGCTTCAATCTGGAGGAATGAGTGCCAGATTTCTTAAGCACTTTAAATTCTAAAAAGTCCTGAAGCAAAATGCTGACTTAAAATGAATAAATATTATAGGAAATGTCTTGGAGAGCCAAGAAGACAGTCTTTCAATGGAATGAATCCAAAGCCACTCCACATTTTACTTAAGTCATACATGGCTGTGAAACTCTCTGGCAATGCCATGTTTTTTTCTTCCCAGGCTCATTTTTTTAAGCTACAGTGCATAATGATCAAACGGATTCCAGGCAGTCTTAGCCTGGAAACTGGTACGCTAAGGAAACACTCATCCAAAACTCTCCCTTTGTTTGTCATTTCAAGCTACAGGCCTTGGGAAAAGTCATCTGCATTTTAAATGGACCCAGAGGCATTGCTCATATGTCAGTGTCAAAGGCAACAGCCCTGAAAAAAATCTCTGTTGACCGAAATTTCCTTTTAAACTTGAACAATTTTTTAAAATCTCTTTTTAGCATGCATCTTGACCTACACCTTTCTTTGTATGTATCCTTTAAAAAAATTAATGTATAAACATATAAGTCTAATAGCAAATACCTCCTGCATTAACTCCTTACACTCAAGCAAAACCCATAAGGAATGCTTTCCTTTTATGTTGAAATAAAAAACTCAAGCAGCATGTAAGAAAGCAGTTATCAAAAGCAGTAGCAGGATAGATTTAAGTAATCAACTGTAACAGAGGATACTCTAATACTGAGGCAGAATTGTACAAGAAGGGAAGAGGTATACAGACTCCCTGAAGAAAGGCCACTTCAGCCCTTCTCTCAGTTTTTATTTTTATTGACTTTGCCCAATCTCTCATTTTAAACTAATTTATTTCTTGATTGTTTTGACCATAATATTAATTCTTCTAAATTAGGCTCACTCCAGGTCCACATGAACACCTATTTCTTAAACAGCATCTTCTGTTTAGGAGCTGCACAGAGTTCTAACACCACTGATGAATGTGGCCTTAGAACAGGTTTAAACAGACGAGTTATAGATTCAGAGAAGTAACAGCAAAGCAGAGTCAAGTATCAAGGCTGAACTGGAGACTTGGGCAATACTTTCAGCATCAGGTCTTGCTCTCCAATGATACCACATTCAGCTTTTATTTCTGTCCACCCCGGTGTTACAGGTATACCCGTCTCTTAACCATTATGCTTGGTAAAAGGACTAGATCTGAGAGAGGAGGTATTTCAGACACAAATACATAATACGCTATGCAGGCATTTAGGAAGTCCCCGTATATCACCCTGGTAATCGCCCTTTCCTAAGAACTAAAGGGACAGAATTCGCAGTCCAGCAGTTTCAGAGTTGCTATGGCATTGCTTAAAACCACACTCCAGCACAAGAAGCTCAGCTTTGTGAAGTGTCTTTCTAACAATGACTATCCCATGCAGACAGTGGCTAGGATCTAGATCTTTACTGACCTTTGACAACCTGTTAGCAGAGTTAATTAACAAATTTCTGATACAAGCAGCAGATTTCTGATACAAGCAGCATTGTAGTAAATCTCTTGTATCACATTAAATGTTGTTCTTCCTTCTGATGAATTTAAGTCACTTTTGTGAGTAAAAAATTAGGAACAGCCTTATTAAAGAAAAAATAGTGTTATCAAATAGTTGCAAAATATTACACAGATGTTAACAAATTTCAAAACAACATATGAATGGAGAAGCAGCTTACAGCTGCACAGAAGAAATGCTTTGCTTATACATAAATAGATGTAAGAACGACCACAAAAAAAACCTGTAACAGCAACAAATCCAGATACTACAGCTAAGTTGGAAGCAATTTATTTGAATTCCTGACTGTGAAAAGTACCTGAATTATTTATCTGTTCTTCCAACAGACAGCGAACATTAACAGAATTGGAGTGCCTCATTCAAGCTTCTGCCATCAGGTTACACCAGACAGCCTTGAACCCCTCTAAAATAATTTGCAAAGTACAGAGAGGAGGAATCTCTCAGACAATTCGATCAACTTAAGTATCACACCGGCTTACAGGTTTATACCGGTTTGTTCATAACCACACTCAAACAACACATTGCTGCTCTGTACACTCTTTGTCCCTGTGGAAGCTCTTCCAGTCTGATAAATGTGTTCCCTAAAAACAGTCCTCTAGCCACACAGATTCAAAAATACTCCTGAACTATAATATTTAAACAAGAAAGATTAAAGGAAAGATTGCCAGGTAGCTCATTAAAAGTTAAAACTGGCCATTTGGGGGTCTCCAGTGTGACTGGCGAAGAACATTGCGACGGTATAAATACCGCTACAGAGAAAAAGTGTGGGTACCCAGTTTAGCTTCATGCAAAAATTAAACCTGGGTCATTTTATTGACATTTAGAAGTTCTACTTCAAATGCAAACTATTAAAGAAGCAACTCCCCTTCTTGGCTTTTCTCTCTTATGGTCAAGACAGAATGATGAAATGAACAGCCTGGGAAATTTGCTTCGCTTGTTTTTGCCTAGAGATATAGCCCCAGTGAAAGAATCCAAATAGAGAGACACTTAAAGTACAGTATTTCTGTTTACCTTCTCCTCCAGGAATAACAGAGCACCTTTCACCATTGATAGTCACTTAAAGAACAATAGTTAACAGGAAAAGTCTTGTCATAACAACAAGAATAAAAAGCCAAACTACTTACTGTAAAGGACACAGCTCCTACAGTTCCTCTCTGTGAAAAATACTTCTGAGCTAACAGTTGAAATGACCAGTTTTGAATATAAATGGTATTAATAATCTAGTGATTGAATAGAGAGTATCACAGGCCGAGAAAAACATGGGGAATGATGGGGTGAGCTGTTGCTATAGTGATTCTGATAAGACACTGTACTGCTTTTCCTTGTTCCCATGCACCTACAATAAAGTCTAATTTAAAATCAGCTCTTACTATTAAATGTATCTTTTCCTGGTATCCTGGCAGACAAAAATACATAAAGTAAGAACTCTAAAACATACTACATTCCCTGCTTTCAGGAGATTTTTTAAATCTCAGCAATTTTGAAGTGTGTCAGGACAAAACTTGCTGTACTGACATTCAACAAAGGGTCAAGTTTTGTTGGAGTCTTTACTCATGTCTCTGCAAACTGATTAACACAAACGCTATAAAAACTGTCACATATAAGCAAAGTTCTGACTTGATTATTACCATTTTACTAGCTCAGCTATGGCTGTCATTACTTCAATTAATTTTCCACCTGTCTGAAAGCTGGTACACAAGTTACTATGTTAATTTTTCTAAATCACCTTTGTACCTGGCTTACTTTTCAGACTGAGAGACATCCTCTGACAACTGCCAAAAAGCCAGTTTCTAGCAGAAAGCTAGTTCCCACTAACTGCATACCGGAAGTTAGTTTAAAAGCCAAACAGTACTTATGTCATGGGCTTTCTTCAACCAGGCCTATCTGCAAGATTATGTGATTTTAGAGAACAAACAACTTAAAAGCTAGTGAGATGTATCATTTTAAGAATAAATTACTTCAGATGCTTTAGAAAACTTCCGTCTCTTAGCCATCTACTACTGCAGGGATGCCACAATGAAGCCTGAGTTCCAGTAACCATTAACCAAGCTGAACAGATATGTAGACCCAAAGGCTTTAAAAAGCTGACAAGACAGTGACTCCAACTTTTATACAAGTTCAGAGGGAACTTAATCAGAGTTAGGACCAACATTCAGGAGTTCCTGCCTTCTACTGCTAGGCTTAAACTATGACAGTACACTCCTTCTTATTAAAAAGAAACAATTTATGGATATGCATAAAACCCGCTGTCTACAAAAGCCAATAATGATTTTTTATTTTAAGAACAGGGAAAAAAACAGCCTGTAAGTAGCCATTGCTATTACAGTATTTGCAAACTAACAGAGTCTAACATATGGCCCGAATTTAACCTGAGACAAAATGAACATAATTTTGTCAGAGACCTAACTTACTGAGAGCTGGAGTCCACATTGTAACGGTGCTGTTGTTTCCATTTATTCTACTTAAATTCTTTATGCTTCACAAAGTATCTCCCAGAAATATAGGGCACATTAACATCAAACTACTGTAATGTTACACCCCCTGATACAGCCCTTTACACTTTGAGTTTGAACACAGTTTAACTTGCACCAACTACAAACAATGTATCCCTCTGAGTACTAAGGGCTACAATACAGAAGTATAAGAGCCAGTTTATTTTGCAAGTTGTTCAGTTTCACAACACATGCAACCTAAGCAAAAATAAGGGGCTGGCAAGAGAGCACTGCAGGAATACAAATCCTGAATGGATCTTCGTAGTTGACTTACTCAAGGGAAGAGCCAAACACCATGTTTATTACCAAATACTTCACAAACTGGATTTGTACAGTTCAGGTTTCATCCATTCCAATTTGCTGCCTTAGCCCCACAGTTCAAGTTAAACTAATTTTGACCTATGACTTGTGCCCTTTTCACTCTTCACTGCTTGAGTCATTTCCTCATGTATTCCTGTCATTCTGCAGCTCATGAGCAAAGGGCAGGCAGAGCTACATGATCAACTGTGAAGGTAAATGAAAAAGGTTTCCATATTAAGCATAAACACCTGCAAGGGAGGGCACAAAACAACTGATGCTCACCTCTAGTTTCAGCCACAGTTACTGTCAAAAAGGCAACAATTGCTAAAATATAAGCTATAGGTGGATAGTCACGTCTTGGCTACCAGGGACTCAGTCCCCACCATGAATCCAGCTACACTCCATGTCATGTCTCAGTGAGCAAGATCTTAATGATTTTTTTTTGTTCTTTCAACCATGCATATTCCCAAGAAAAGTATTTTTAGCAATGGGGGAAAAAAAAGTCCTTCATGATAAATTTTTAACTGTTTCTTATCCAGACTAAGTACTTCATGGCCTAACTTCTAGTTAGCGTATCTCCCAGTCTATTTAGCTTTTTCCAAGCCCAGTGGGACAGAAACATCCTTTATTCCAGTCTGTATGATGTCAAGCACATGAACCAGTAAGCAAATCAGTGATAAACATGGGAAAACTAACTTGAGCATACTGTTAGTCAGATTGAAATTTGTGGGCTTTTACCAGCTTTGTGATTTTCTTTTCAGAAAAATACTGTACCAACAGATCTGTTATTTAAAGAGAGACACAGCAGGTATCTTGGGCAAAGTACTGCATGTACTGTAGGATAAATGTTCCCTCATGTAGGTAGGCACAAGCTGCTCATTAAATTGAAGCTGTGCTACTCGAAACATGCAGAGCATTTCAAAATGCAATGGGGTATTTTGTAGTTCCTCCCCTTTGCAGCCAAAACTGTTAGTTGTAAATATAACTCACTACTGGCTTTGCTTCTGCTGATAAGCATCCGTGCATGATGGAAGGCCAGGATACCCTGCCACGTTGCTTTGCTGTGGTGGCCTACTCAGATCTTGTATTCAGGCTACAAACTGACATTTACAATACACAGTACAGGAGGCTTATACATGTCACGTTACCCACTGCATAGGAGAATGTAAGACAAAAGAGTGGAGAAAACACTAAAACTACATGCAATTATGTACCAGATGGGTTCCAGTCCAGCTGGAATTTTTCCAAAGAATGATCACTTTCAGAACCACACAGCACCATCTTACATAAGATGAACTTGCTTCTTTGTGATTTAACCTGGACAGGGGAAACTCTGAAAAGAGGTTTTTCCAGCAGGACAGTAACTTCAGTGGAAGACAAAAAATGAAACCTGTCTGTAGAGAAAGCAGAGTGTACCACTCCTGCTGCGAATGCTCCTCTGTCATGCTCTCACAGTAGTTGACATACCTTGTCCACTCCCTGTTTCAATCAACAGCAGCCAGTCTGGTTTGTCAGAGCTTTGCAAGGGTGCCTGTAGGCAAGCAACGGAGGGTTGGGTGGGGGTGAGTTGTCCATTTTACCCCCCCAGTGTCTGCTGCCACGGGCAGTCTATTTTGCTATGGCTGGATTCAGCACTGTTCTGCTCCCTCCATAATGGAACTAACTAGAAAGTGGCTGAAAGGAGTATTTCTCCCCTTTGTTATATGACAAGAGTAGTGAAAGAGGAGAGATCAGAATTAAATAAATGTCAGTTTAAAGAGGATGATCATAAAGTTGACTAGAGATTAAAGCCAGTTTTATATCCACAACAATTCCTGTACAAAGATATTCCTCATAAAGGTGCAAATCTGCATGCAAAGCCTGTTGCCAAAATCCATGTGCTTTCAGCTTGAAAAGCTCTACAGTGAAGGGAGAGGGGATATAAAAAATTCAAAATCACTGTTCATTTTTCAGCACGAGAAAGAATCATAGAATCATAGAATGGCAAGGGTTGGAAGGGACCCCGAGGATCATAAAGCTCCAACCCCCCTGCCACAGGCAGGGCCACCAACCTCAAGCCTGGATCTACACAAGGTTGCCCAGGGCCCCATCCAACCTGGCCTTGAACACTTCCAGGGATGGGGCATCCACCACTTCTCTGGGCAGCCTGTTCCAGCACCTCACCACTCTTTCCGTAAAAAACTTCCCCCTAATATTCAATCTAAACCTTCCCTCCTTTAGCTTTAAACCATTCCCCCTTGTCCTGCCATTACCTGCCTTTTTAAAAAGTTGATTCCCCTCCTGTTTCTAAGATCCCTTCAGGTACTGGAAGGCTGCAATGAGGTCCCCCACAGCCTTCTCTTCTCCAGGCTGAACAAGCCCAGCTCCCTCAGCCTCTCCTTGTAGGGCAGGTGCTCCAGCCCTCTAATCCCCCTTGTGGCCCTCCTCTGAACCCTCTCCAACAGTTCTACATCCTTCTTGTATTGGGGGCCCCAGATCTGGACACAGTACTCCAGGTGGGGCCTCATGAGGGCAGAGTAGAGAGGGACAATCACCTTCCTGTCCCTCCTGGCCACTCCTCTTCTGATGGAGCCCAGGATACCATTGGCCTTGCGAGCTGCAAGAGCACACTGCTGGCTCATGTTAAGTTTCTCATCCACAGTGACACCCAGGTCCTTCTCAGCAGGGCTACTCTCAAGGAGCTCTTCTCCCAGTCTGTATCTATGTCTGGGACTCTTCCGGCCCAAGTGCAAGACCTTACACTTGGCAGTGTTGAACCTCATTAGGTTCACCTGGGACCATTTTTCCAGCCTGTCAAGATCCCTCTGGATGGCTTCCTTTCCTTCTAGGGTGTCGGCCACACCACTCAGCTTGGCGTCATCCGCAACTTGCTGAGGGTGCACTCAATCCCATCATCGATGTCATTGATAAAGATGTTAAAGAGCACCGGTCCCAAGACAGACCCCTGGGGGACACCGCTTGTCACCGGCCTCCACCTGGACATAGACCCATTGACCACCACCCTTTGGTTACGGTCTGTTAACCAGTTTCTTATCCACTGGATGGTCCACCCATCAAATCCACATCTCTCCAGTTCAGAGATAAGGATGTGGTGGGGGACTGTGTCAAAGGCCTTGCACAAGTCCAGGTAGATGACATCGGTCACCTTCCCTTTATCTACTGATGCTGTTACTCCATCATAGAAAGAAGAAATGTTTATTGTGTTTACATTTACAGCTGAGAAAACAGGAGTTTCTACCAGCTGCTCTCTTGTGTATCTCTTCCCAATTTTAACAAAATAACCCAAAACAAAACAACCCCAAGAAAGCATTCTTTGTTGTCTGTTTAAATGCTCCCTGACTTAGATCCTGGGTCAAATCCTCACCTGGTCCTAAGAGACAACACATGGTTCCCCTAGCTACCAGGGACCTACCTCAATCTGCTGACGACCTGGCACACAACAAATGAACACGGATCATTAATTATAGACTAAATCTGGGAGACAATGATAACTCCATCACCTTTCAATGATGTGCAGCCCACAAGACCTGTCAGGGTGGTGAAGATGGAAACCAACTGCTGAGAGCTGCCACAGAATTATTCTTGAAATTACCAACTCCACATTTAACAAAGCCCCTCAGGCTTTCACATTGATGTAGCAAAGGGGAGGCAGGGAGGCAGCTGAAAAGCCCAGGGTCGTTCCTTCAGGGAACATACCAGGACTTTAGAAAATAGGTATGGGGATATGGGGACATCATCATCATCAGCTGCCAGAAGAGGCATGCACTTCTATCTAAGCTTCCCCTGCCCTGTCTTACAAAAAAAAAAAAAAAAGTGTTATTCTGCATAGGAGCCAAAGACTCCAAAGACTTACCAAGTAAAGGACAGAAATAGAAAAAGAGGTAATGTGAATTCTGCCAGAAGGAATAGTTGCAGGTAACTGGGCAGAGTGACTGGAGTGCTTGGTACAGGGAAGCAGTGAAAATTCAACTGGCCTCATTCCAACAAGCAGTATAGATACGTTATCTGGAGCATGCAACTTTAAAAATAGATATTAAAGCAGCATTAAAACAACAACAAAAAAAACACCAAACCCCAAACCTAACCAAAAAGTAGGCACCCTACTGAAATAAGTAACTATTTTTTTCACTTGGCTACTGGGCATCTTATATCCAGAAATTTCAACCTTCATTTCCCATTTCCGGAAAAGAGAGAGAGAGAAATAACCTCAGAAATCACGCCAGGAAAATATTAAACTAAATTAAAATATTAAACTAAATTAAATATTAAACTATTAAAATATAAACATTAGCTTATCAATACCTCTATTCAATTACAGCAATACATTGTGTTGTGGGTCTGTTTGCCACACAGGCTTCTTCCCTTAGGGAATAGAAATTTTTTTCAGAGGCATGAATGTATGTGCAGAAATAAGTAGCCATACAAGTTGAATAAATATACCTGCATATTTAAATTTTTCTTGTGCACTCCAATATTTTTGGACATTTCTGAAGAAGATATCCAAGAACTGAACCCAGAAGAATTGAGGAATTGAACCCAGTAGAATCAAGCAACATAAACTGGCTTTTCAAATTTCTTGAATACTGGAGGGCAAACATAAAAACACAGCCTCACGGATATTATCAGACAATTTTCTGTCTCTCTAACTGATTGTTCATAATTTTCAATCATACAAATGCATAAACATCCATTTCTATACATAAGAACAGCCAACTGTTTGAAAATGACCATTCCAAATAATTCATATGCTGAAGAAAGATGTATGCTAAAGGAGGTCTCACTTCTCCCTGTCACAGTAATTTTGGTTTCACTATAACTGTTTTGTCCACAACGCTGTGTAACTGAACAAAAGACCCCATATCTCTGGTGCATTATTTCATCCCTTATCATTGTCAACTTGACATTTCTTCCATCTCCAAAGACTTCCCCCTTCTAGAATCTGCGTCAATTCTGCACATTTTTTTGTTTACTGGGAAGTCCAATAAGTTCATGTAGACATTTCTCAAAGTGCTTGATCAGACTGTGTTCATCTTATGTGTCCTGTGGAACACAGCAGGCTTATATGCAACAAAGATTTGTTTAAAATTAAGATCATGAGGATTTTTCCTTGTATATAGTAAAATGAAGGGAACTTGTCACTGACAGTGGGTGTGAGCTTGGTATTTCATATGTTGTCTGAGGTAACATGGGAAAAAGTATTTCAGTGCCTTTGTTCTTCTCTCCATTAGCCTACACTGTAAAACTACCACATGACTTGCCATCATTCAACCATCCTGACAATCTTCTTAACAAAGGTGGTGCAATGGAAAATCAGAGAGATGCTTTGGTACAGCTCTGCCTCGATACACCCTGCAAGAGCAGATACCATTTCCATGGTAGAAAACCAAGAGTGCCATAAAGCTGCCTGTGTGTTATTAGCATTCTGTTAAGTCTCCTGCAAATATTTTGCTTCAAGCATCATAAAGAAAAAAAGAAATCACTAGACAGACAGACAGACACATATCCCTTTCCAAGGTAATCTACAGTGTCATATGGCCTGAAACGTTTCAAACCATTTCACATTCTTATTGTATCTCTGGTCCCATTTTCTTTTGAACATTACTTTTTGCTACAAAGAAAAGAACTAAAACAGAAAATCCTCATTAAACCCAGGTAAGTGCATCAGCTTTACAACAGGTATGTTCAAGCCAAGATGCACTTTCAACATAACAGCTGCATCAGATTATGCAATTCCTAGAGCTAACATCAGGACATTAGAGACCCAACACTGCCTTCTGCACATCTTTCCTCTACAGCTTCTGAATTTTTTCCAGAATAAAACTGACCAAGTCAAAACCATATCCAAGGTCTAAAAACTCACCCTGTTCTTAAAAATTCATTTTCAATAAAATACTTGTTCCCCTCTTATCAGAAGCTTATCTACAGTTGCTTGCAGTCATCTAAGCCATGAACACTCTGATTCACCCCACAGAAAACCATCACTAATGGCAACAAATCAACACCATAACTTAACTCACTAATTGTCTTATATTTTACTACTAACTACAGGAAAATAATCAAAACTGCTTCCTCAGAAATCCTCCACCTGATCTGGAAGCCTTATGACTTTGTGCTTACTCCTCTGCCTTGTGAGATTTAAACTGTTCAACATTTGAGTACACATTGGTTGCAGTACCACAAAACCCTGTATTTCCCAAAGTACAGGATAAATGCTTTCCCATTTTTAGCCTATTCTGTCATTTTATACTTCCTGTGTGAAGTCAGATGACGTAAAATGGCCTAACATTTTCATCTGAATGGCTATCCTCAGATTTGCTCAAGCCACAATCCAGTCCTACTTAGCAGCATGACCCAGTAAGTTAAAGTGAACAAAAAATGTCAGCATTTCTATTTAAAAACAGCTGCTCACAGAAGAGACCCACTGAATTCAACAATGTGAATTAAATGTCTTTTCTTCCTCAAGAGACATATATTTGACAACTAATTTCACCAGCAGGATAATACAGACTAGATGAAGTTAGTAGGTAAGCAAATGAAACAAGCAAGTAGAATTTTTAATGACTGTTACCCCTTCCTACAGTTGTAATCATAATATAATCATTATTTTCCTACATTATGTTTAGTCTAGCTCAATAATGAGCAACTTGTGATGAAAAATAGCAGGAATGCATGCTTACCTCTTCTAAATAAAAGAAGAATAAAACCTGGCACCAACAAATGGTAAAATCCTAACATGATGAGCATCTGTTAATGTCACCAAATTAAAAAGTTTCCTTTAGTTGATGCTTTAAATACAAAACATATTATGATAAATTATTTCTATATTGTATCTTATATGATTAATGTTTACTTAATCATTAAAATGTGTACATTTGCAGAAAATTAATAGATTGAGTCAAGTTTGTTTTGCAAGAGAGTTGTCTATACCAATGAAAAACAGCACTCCACTAAACTTTTTAAAAGATAATAAAAAATGTAAATCAAACCTGTACGTAAATACGTATTAACCTTGCAAGTACCTATACAAGATTGCATCCTTGCTCTGTTCAAAAATGGTCCCAAATTTAGTTAAATCATTCCAAAGAAAATAAAAATGTTTTAAAGGGCTACCAGAAAACAATAAGGCTTTCTTTAGAAATACAATAAAATTATAAATATGAAACAGGATTAAGGTCTTTTACTTGAATTAAGGTTTCTTGCTTGCTTATCTAAACTGAGATCAAATGCAAAAATAATTCTCGTAATAAGACAGGTCTGGTCTACAGATGTCAAGATTATTCCTCAAAAATGTAACTGATCGTTATTTTTTCTGCTGTATTTATTTTTATTCAAAATGTAATAAATACTTTCACCATAAAGGAATGATTTAAGTTGATGGATACAATAACCACAAAGTTAGCAGTTCCTGTAGAAGGGATCACACCAGCTCTGGGTACCATAAAATGAGTAAAAATTCAGGGTTTTATCCTAGTGGTTGCCATTTTCAACATTACTTAAAGGGAAGATTGCTGCACTGTTTAACAATATTTAGTAAAGCCGTAAGAGAGGAGCTGCTGTCTGGCTCTGGCTGCCATTACTGCTCGGGGGTTGTAATGGAACCTGAAGCTCCTTTCAGGGAAAGCCAGATGGGGTTAAGTTTCAAGTGTTTCTTTACAATTATAAGCCACCAAAGCTAGGGAAGGAATAAATCTCTGCATGTGTTTGTGTTCTAAATTGTGGAGCTTATAAAAAGCTTTACTCTTTCCTGGTCATTTGTATTCGTATGAACAGCTCACTCTTTACATTTTTGGCTGCAACTTAACTGCTGTCTAGACTTCCAGTATTTCTAAAATATCATGCAAAATCTGTCTCCAGACAGGCTTTTTGCTGGTGCAGGAATTTACAAAACAAGCATTAGAATACCACAGGATATATCAAAACCTTTAAGGTGAGTGTGAGTCAAATTCTGAGCCAACATTGCCTTCTCTCCTTCAACATATAGTAAGGAATTTGAAACCCGGTGTGGGGACTGTGTCAGTTCTTTCAATTTCTGAATCTGATTGACTTTATCTTGCTATCTACTCTACGATGTTTCTACTAGAAACATCGGAGGTGGGGGAGCAGCTATGCTGCCCACTAAGGTTGATACATATGCACTCTGTATAGGAATGTTTTCTCCTTGTTTTAAATGGGAAGGGTTTTATGATCGAATTGCTTAGTCCCTTAGTGCTGGCAACATGAAAAAAAGAAAATATTAGCGTTCAAGGAAAGTCTTCCAAGTTTTTCTGCCTTTGTTTGTGCAATGCCTAGAAAATTTTTGCCTGGTTTCTGCCAAGCTAAAAGGAAAATGTATACAAAAGAACAGATGAACTACGAAAAGCAGATGACTGAAAAGGTCTGTGTTACAGGAAGAGATCTTTCTGAATGCTTTTCACTGTTATATCTTTATTGATGCCCCTCCACCCCCCACTTTACAGCGCAGTTACACTGACTGACGACACCTACTTGAATGAGCTGTGGTTACAGGATTAGGCTTGCTGAAATTTGGCTCTGGGTTCTGAAACATAGTTGCTAGTTATTTTCTGCAAAGATTCCTATAGCTCAGACTCCGACAAACCCTGGGCAGACAGAGAAACTATGAAAGAGGACAGAGAGTAAGCACATCTGCCCCTCTGTGCAGAAATGAGTGAATGTGGAGCCAGAAGAACAGGGGAGTTTCTAAGACCAGAACACTTAATGTCTGACAGCACTGGCTTGCATAGTAACCAACTTTTCTTCCATGAAGTGTCACATGCTGGCCACCATAGTGCAATAGCATTAAACAACAGTTATGTCTGTCATTTATATGCAAATTACCGTGACATTCTAATGAGGTAAATCCCTCTGCTGCTTCCTTTCCTTGTGTCTCCCGTCCTGACAAAGAGCAGCCCGGATCCTTTGCAAATGAAGTTGCTTTGGATTGCTCAGATGAGGCAGGTGTCCAAACTGTTAAAACAAACATACCATTCTGGCTCCAAAGTGTATGCTTCCACCACTTCTCAATATAATTTCAAAACATAATTGCTGCATCATAACTTGATTAACAGGCAGATATTTCGGGGAGGGGGGTGTTCCCCTTTAACTGACATACTTCTATTGAAGAAACAGATGAACTGTTCAAGTCTGTCAGCTACTGCCTCAGGAGAATAAAAATATCTCATAGGGAGAATTAAGTATGTTGTAGGTTTATGTCTATATCTCTTCTCCTTTTTCTGTTTGTGTTGGAACAGGTCAATGGCATTCATTATGCTGTGCACAGAACAAAATACCGTATTAGTGGGAATGAATGCCATGTCAAGTATATTTCAAGGGTAAAACTTTTTTTGCTTGTTTCGTTGTGGTCATTTACTACAAGAAATGCTTTAGAGTAACTGAACATTTTCAGACACTGAATTGCTTGATTAGAGTAACTAAAAGTTTTCAAATGCTAATCTGTTTGACTGGCATTAAAGTATCAAAAACTACAATTTCTGTACCCACAGTACGGGCCAGATTTTATTTTGCATGTGATGTTGGAGCAACTACTGATACACTGGCATTATAAGGAATAAGCACAATTTCTTATACATACAGACCACTAGAGTTCCAAAATTATTTAATGGCTGAAATCTCTAAACTGTAAATTGCTATAATGGAAGATATAACAGCCTATCAGAGAGTAACTTCTTGTAATAGTTTGATGTTGTTCCACGTTGATGATAATAAAAAACTGACTCCAAGTAATAAAACCTGAATAATTCCATTTACAAAAACCAAATAAACAAAAAAACCTAACACAAAGCCTAAACAATTATCAAAAAAGGCAATGAAAAAATCTAGGTAGATTGTGCAAGAATGTGCAGAGCATATGGACACGTGAACATTTACGTTTTACAAACAGTTGTATACTTTTTTTTTCTGAACACACAGTGGGTCATGGGACTGTTCAGAGGGGCATGTGATAGGATACAAGGTAATGGCCTTAAACTGAAGAAGGGTAGATTTAGGTTAGAAATGAGGAATAAATCCTTCCGTGTGAAAGTGGACAGGCACAGGTTGCCAGGAGAAACTGTGTCTGTACCCTCCCTGGCAGTGTTTAAGACCAGGTTAGATGGGCTCTGGGCAATCTGGTTATGGTACCCATGGCAGGAGGGTTGGAACTATAATTGCTATAATGCAATTAGCAATCCTCCAGAGGAATGTCAATATAAAACTTCCACAATTGCCTTTAAACATATTTAAAATCTTTGTTGGCATAAAACCCACGTAGAGAATCAGTAGATTTGCCTCACCACAAAACCCCTCTCCATTATGCTAATGTTTCTATCACATGAAAAACACCCTGACATGAGAATCACTGACATGTCAGTAAGACAGGACAAAATAAGGCGAACTGCAGGTCTTTGATCTGGCTGAAAGTGCTCTGCATTCTGATTAGAATTTCTGCTGGGCTCCTAGGAGATGAAAGGATTTTTTAAAAGTCTGACAGTTAATGGAGAGGAGGTATTCAGAAGAGAACACAAAGAGGAGCACTGAAAGAAGATGATGTCATGCCTCAAACTGGCCTTTACCATCTTACTGACATGTTCCACAATGTAGCATAGCAGCTTCCACACAGCTATTCTTGAGAGTTAAAGATCCTCTGTGGAGACAGTATGACTGGAAATACACTGCTTTAAAAAGATGCAAAGTTAAAAAAGGTCTAAATTATATATATACTATGTATATATATATATATATATAGAGAGAGAGAGAGAATATTTTGACATCCTAAATGCATTATGGCAATGCTCCAGAATAGTACTTTTTGAAACTATGTTCTGCCTGGCACGCTACAAGGCAAGTCTTCAGTCTACAAAGCTTACAATTACAAGTTCTGGCACTCCCATCTTCAGGAAAACCAGAGCGAGCATGGAAAAGCCGCTTATTTCTCTCTGATTCTTCCCACAGGCACAGTTTGCCTTTTCATACCAGGAACATCTTTCAACCTTGTAGGGGCCTTGGAACTGACTACACTTCACCTCAGACTGCCAGAGGCATCCAACATTGGGGAGAGACATTCAAGTCTTCCCTCTTCTGTTCAAGCAGATAAGGAGAAAAGCATGGGTCTCAGGGAGCATTCTGCTTATTTATGTTCAGGCAAATGCACATACAGCCAATTTATCAGGACGTTTACATGCTATTTGTTTGCAAAGGATTCGTATACTTTAGAAGATACAAAAAAAGCTTTTTGCTGATACTGCCATTGCCTATCTTAGAACTTACGCTTCTTACATGAGGTACAAAAATTATGCTTTGAACTACTTCTCATTAAGCCAAAAAAAAGATTTCTTGTCACAGCTTCTCAGTTTAACTATCCCCCTCTACCACCTCCTTCATGTTTCATGGTCTGTCCACTTTTGCAGAACTTTTTTCTGTGTTAAACCTCCTCTCAGCTGCAAAGAGGTATCTCTATAAACATGTCCTTCATTTGAACTCCAGATCAAGTGCAAAATGCAAAGAACAATAAGGGGGGCCTTGCAGACACTAAGCACACCTCTCTTCTCAAACTAGCACACTTATTTTCATTTGAAAGGGAAGCTGATGTTGTAATTGGGATTTTTACATTTTCACATGAATTACAGACCTCTCTACACTGTCTCACTACTTGCATATAAATAGATTTTCGGAAGAGTTTCATGGATCATGATGGAATGAAATCTCCTGGTAAACTGATGCTAACATCACCAAAATAACAAGTAAGCATATTACAACACTAAACAAAGCAGCTTTACAGGGGCACACACACAAGAAAAATTCCAACCAAAGCACATCGGTAAAGCCATGTGACACACCACTACCTCTCTTCTATTCGCTCCACACAGACTACTAAAATCTGTGTCCATTACAATCATATTTGACATACGTGCAACTGTGGTCTCACCAGCAACAGATTTATTTCTTAGAGAAACAGTGGATAACTGCAATTATTTTTGAACTGCAAATCTCTCCTTTAGAATATGTTTTTAAGGATAACAACACTGTACATTAAACTGATACACTAGCCAGGCAGAGATGAAGAGTGGGGAGGAAATTTACATGTTAGAGTCTCATTCAATTCTCTCCCTCTTACTATGAAACATTTTTTATGCTTTTAATTTTTTGTCACTCTCACTGAACCTCATTTTCAAGAGAAAAGAACTTGTAAGACACCTTACAAATGAACATTTCACATGGACAACGTGGAATTTACCTGTACCATTCTGAGAGACAGCAATTAAAGTACCACACTATCTTCCTGGTGTCAGGGCATTCAAAGGTCTCTTGGCATCCCGTACTGTTGGACAGGCTAGATTGATGGGCTGTGGCCAATTCTATGAGGTCAACATGGCTGAGTGCTGGGTCCTGCACTTTGGGTCACAATCCCAGTCAACACTACAGCCTTGGGGTAGAGTGGCTGGAAAGCTGCCCAGCAGAAAAGGACCTGGGGGTGTTGATTGACAGATGAACATGAGCCAGAAGTGTGCCAGGGTGGCCAAGAAGGCCAACTGCATCCTGGCTTGTATCAGAAATGGTGTGGCCAGCAGGACTAAGGGAGTGATTGTCCCTCCTTGCACGCGGCACTGGTGAGGCCGCACCTTGAGTACTGTGTTGTTCTGGGCCACTCACTACAAGAAGAACATCGAGGTGCTGGAGCAGGTCCAGAGCAGCTGGTGAAACATTTGGAGCACAAGTCTTATGAGGAGTGGCTGAAGGTATTGAAGCTTAGAGAAGAGAAGGCTGAGAAAAGACCCGATCATTCTCTACCACTACCTGAAAGGAGGTTGTAGTGAAGTGGGTGTTGGTGTCTTCTCTCAAATAACTAGCATTAGGACAAGAGGAAATGGTGTTAAGTTGCATCAGGAGAGGTTTAGATTGGATATTGGGAAAAATTTCTTCACTTCAAGAGTGGTCAGGCAGAACAGGCTGCCCACAGAAGTGGTGGAGTCACCATCCCTGGACATGTTCAAAAGATGTGTAAACATGGCACTCCAGAACACAGTTTAGTTCAGATGATGACAGTAGACAGAGAGTTGGACTTGATCTTAGAGGTCTCTTCCAACCTTAAAGACTATGATTCCCTCTGATGGGCCTGACCCCATCAGACAGAACGTAAGTCTGTGCAGCACAATGTACATTAAAATCTTCAAGAATGTTAGCACATCTTCAAAACAAAAAATGAGGGCTAGCTTTAAACTTGGTTTACTTTCTTTTGTTTTCATCTCACCCACTGCAGGATGGAAAACTTATTTCTGACAGGACTAATGAAATCTTGATCAGAAGGAATGAAAGTTGCACTAGTCTACTTTTCGTGATTTTTCTTCCTCCTTTTATTTTTTTTCCATTACAGGGTATTACTAGTATCAGCACACTGGGCTTCTTTTGTCTCCCTACTGAAGGTCTGAGGTTCAGATACTGCCTCAGTAGTACCAGAGAATCACAGAAATCAGAAGTCTAACGCAATCACGTGCTTACCACTATGCATATGCTTAAAACAGCTATCCAGTAAACTTGTTCATTAACCTAACAATCATTATTATTTACAAGTAACAACCTGAGATTATTTGTAGAGATGCTCTCTCATGCTCTTAGACAGTATGAGTTACTCTCTCCATCAGTTCTTAAAATGTGTCTGCAACCACGCATTAAATAAATAATTTATTTTAGTGATCAGCAATAATTATTCACCTCTTAAAGCTGCTATTGAGATGGACTGACCTAAGGCAAGCAAGCATTCAACTAACACTAAGAGATAAGGTATCCAATGCACTTCACTCAACACAGAAATAGTTGCAGAAAACAGTAACAACCAATGCAAAAGTACTTAAGCATAAACTGCAGCAAGAAAACAGCTTATCTGGGGAATATAATACTAAAGGGATAAAAAGTACTGAAGGGATAAAAACCAAAAGTGTACTTCAATTACTCTTGATAACTTGATCATTACCACAAAATGCCCTCTCTCATTTCATTTTAATGAAACAAGCTTCCTTGAGTCCTACATTTCACTATCCAAATATGCATATAGCCTATTTAGTTAAATTACGACATAAGAACTGTAAACAAATATAATTCCTTATAATTTCAGTATCTCTAACAGAAATCATAGCTGGAGGTGGTACTAGCTGTTTGGTGGCTCTAACATCCCTGACAGTAGTCAATGCCAAAGGTTTAGAAAGTGGGTAGCCATAACCAAGGAGAAGTTACCAGCTGTGAATTGTAAGACAAGTAGATGCATGTATTTTGCAAAAGATGAATCAAAGCCAGCAAGCTGGAAAGGGTCAGAGTCTTCAAAGAGCAAGACATCATGGTATTTACTTATACGTCTCAAAGTTCATGTTTGGGGGAAGAGATGCTTACTTGTAAAGGTAATATTCAGCTTGATCCACTTCCTCTCGTGAAGAAATGTTGTCAACAAACTGATTCAAAAAAGGAAAAAACAAATAAAAACTTCAGAGGAAGCACTCACATAGCATATTAGAAGAAAATTAACAAAATATGTTTGTTTGGTATATTTAGCTATCTGACAGTACTGGAGGCATTCAAGCCTCTTTTGCTCCTACTCAGGTTTCTTATAGACTACTAAAATCTGATCTTTTTTAAACTGTGACAACACCCTCCTCAACTCTAAGAAATGTTATGCACCTTGAAAACATGGAGACCATCTAAGGATTATGTCTGTGTATCTTAGTACCCTGTATTTCTGCTGCTCCTCTCTGAATAGTGTGATCCTTAAACATCCTTTAACTTGAGAATACATTTGATTGCTTAATATGTTTCCCCTAGTTCTGAGTGCAACTTGACATGTTTCCCTTTTCTTCCTACAAAGTATTCTTCTTGCGAACATTTGCCTGTTTTGCCTATTTATACTAACATTTCTGAAGGAAAAGGGCAACAGAATCTTCTATTTAACCACACATCTAAATAATTGTAAGAAAAAATTCACTCCCCATGCTGTAAAGCACAATTTTCTTCTCATTAAAAACCACGTCTAGGCCAGGCAATCTTCCAATATTTCCAGTGGTATCAAACTATTTAAATAAATACCAAATTTTCAACCAGACTTTGTCTTATAACCATGAATCCTGTTTTCATGTATGTTTTGCAAACATAAGCATAAAGACGCTGGAACACGGCAGTCTTCTCAATACCTTTAGCTCAGAATACATAAGCAACATGTTCTCAAGGTCAGCACTCTCTTTATCCTAAGCATAAGCTAAAAATAATAGTTTCAGCTGACTGCTACTTGCTCTCCAGTTTCTTAACTCTCCCTGCATGCTGTATACATGTCGGTTTCACCTTTTGAGTACAGCAACAGCATGCTTTATTTACATTTTAGAAAATATAACCTGATGTGAGCTCCAAGTATTGGAAAGTGGGACAGTTTGACAATCTGGAAATGCAGCTTCTCCAAAGAAGCGGTTATCCCAAAGCACAAATATAAAGCAAATAATTCTGGTTAAGTAATAAAAGAGACGAACACCCATTTCCCCCACAGACATCTTCTCAGAAGAGATGATTGAGAATGCTTGATCTGGTAATTGTACAAATTTAATAAAACTGTTACTAAGAAATAGTATGGCAAGTCAGCTTTGGGATAATTCTGAAAACTGAAATTAGTTTGGGTTTTTTTTTTCCCTTTTTAAACAGGTGCGGTATTTAATGTCCCTCTTCCATACACCCATTTATTCTCTTTCTTCACCGCACATTTACATGGAAAACTTAAAAGCACTTATCGCTCCACCTCCCCAGATTAACCCACCCAGAGGATGGAACTGGTTACTAATTCCAGTAAAAATAACGGCTCCATTAATCTCACAACGGACTTTTTCCTGCCACAGCCTGCTGAGGCACGGAAAGAATACTATAGAGGAAAAATGTATCTACTTCTGCCTCACTGCAAAGGGAGCCTGGAAAGTAGAGGAAGGTGCATGCAGACAGGCAGTGTGCTAATACATTGCATTCCCTTAGCAGCCTGGGTTATTATGAAGTGCCTGAGGGGGCATTAAAGCTCTAAGCGGAAAATACTGGAAGGCAGGGAACATATATTAGGGAAACATATAGCAGTAAGGCCTGTTTCACTGAAAAAAAACCCCAACCTATTCTGTTTTGAACACCCTACAGTACAGGTACTAATGAGAACAAAGTTACAATACAGCTTTATACAGCAATTTAACAGTGTAACAAGACATTTATGACCTCAGAACTCCCACAGAAGTGACATCATTTATCTCCTCTCTGCTCACTTGATTTCATAAGCATTCCACTGTCATTTGGATTATGATTGGGATTTATTTCCTTACCCGGTCTATTGTCAAAGAGCTCACTGGCAGCTTTCTTTCATAGGTTCTGTCCATTAAGTGGGCTAAGTCAGCTGGAAAAGTCAGAGAAAGTGTATGTTTTATCAACTGGCATTACAAGAAAACCTGCACAGCCATCATATAACCTAGCATAGAACCTCTGTCCACAAAATCAAATTCTGGCTCCTTGTTAACATCTCATTCTAAAGTTGTATGAAAACAATGCTTTCAATTATTGTTAAATAATTTAACAGAAAATAATATATGGCAAGGTCATCAACACAACGATTTTAACTTATTTGAAAGAAGGAGGAAAAAAGCAAACTACCCTATAATTTCTTGTATGAAGGGGAGAGTAAGCTCTTTATTGTATGCTCAGCATCAACCATCTTCTCAGCTGAAGACATGAACTGATGATACCCAATCTATAAAATTTAGAGAGCTGGATCATACTCTTTCTTTCTATTCTCCTGCATCATTCAGTACTGGAACTCAACACATTCTCCCTGCATCAATGATATGGTATCAATGGTATCTTGCCTGATCCTCTGTACCCCAAGACAACAACTGTTACTAAACGAGCCTCTCCTTTGACACCTCTCTATTTGCCTCACTGGCAACCCTTGAAGAGCTGACAGATTGGCTCATTTTTACAATTCACTTTCCAAGAAGGTCATCCAACCTCCACACCTGTCGATGAAATGTGAGGTGAGCACAACTTGCCATGCCACATCAGAATTCACTCTGGCAAAGTTGTCAGCAGCAGGAAGCCACACTACACCAGTAACATGCTGTGACTCTGACAGATGCATTCCATGTTATGTTCTATCAACAAAAGAAGCAATATCACTAATAATTATTTAAAAAATATACTTGTACCACCAGTGAATCCTAAGTACAAAAGGCATTCAATGCTGCGCTCTCATATTACAACACATATGCAAAGATTTTTGCTGCAGTAAAATGACAGAGCCTTGTTTTGGAATAGAATGGTTGACATTTTCTGAACAATGCTGCTGTCTGCCATATAGCAGTATTTCCTGTTTACATAAAACCTTCCCTCCTGAGGCACTTTGAGGTGTTCTTTAAAACACAGAATGAGCATTTACCTCCAGCGGAACGAAGGCAAGCATTTCAATACCATGAAAGCAAAGGGAAAGCTGGGGCAAAGTTACTGTAGAAAGTACCAGGTCCTGTGAAATATGACAAGCTCCTAAGCTGATGTGTGCCACCAAAGCCATGCTATACCAGATAACCACTAGAACAATGGATCAGCTTTTGAAATGGTAAAGAATTTTTTTGTGGGAATATCCTTACAAGCAGCATCTGTATTTGACTATTACTCATCTCTTCATCTCTCACAAAGGTCATGATGGAGCACATAGGTATAGACTTTGGGGGCATTCCTCACAGTGCTAGAAATTAGAATGGACGCTGTGGCCCGGTCAGCTTGTCTGAAACTAAGAACTATACAGATCCTTGCCTACATGTAGTAAGCCAACTGTCATGCAGCATTCTTCATTTGCATTTCAAGATAGCTGGAAAAGAGTACTAACTCCAAAATCAGCTATGTTTGATGACACAGCTACACGGACCTAAGACAGACAACTACCGAGGTTGGGATTTCATTTATCTATTTCAGAGTGATTTTTGTTATGCATCACCCACTGAAAACCAGAAGGTGATATCTAAGATCATTTTGGTCCGTACTCAACCGAAGCTTGGCACTTCTTTTGTCTAGGTGCTCAGAAAGGTGAAAAGTCTAATTCAAGAAACACAAAGCATTTAAGTAGACTATAAACCAAAATAATACTATGCCACGAGTGCAAGATCCCAAGACTATTAGCTGTTTACACACAGGGCTCATCTGGGAGAGTTCACACACCAAATTTTAATGATTGACCTTTTATGTAGTCTACAGAGCTGGAACTCATCATCAGATCTTTAGCATGGAAAGCAACATGAAGCACTTATCTAACAGCTCCCATATGAGACACACAACAAAATGAAAGCTGATTAAACCTTAAAAAAGACAAATAAAGTTAATGGGAAATTTAGCTTTGTTTACAGACAAACTGCCATTTCTGTTGTAGTCTCTAGATATGAATAATTTCTAAGGAGTAACCCTTGGTATACTTTCTCTGCTGAGCACCTAAAACCAGTCTTTTGGTTTGTTTTTTTTTCCCCCGTTCACAATTTGAAATTATTGAGATACCTTTTGTAAACCAAATTGCTAATAAGTAATCAAATTAAATCTTCTTATGTATAAACATTCCAGCAGAAGTACTAGAAGAATGTCAATGCCCAGGTCTCCTTGTACTGTTGGCAGTAGAACTTGAGTGCTAACACCGGTGTATAAATTAAATTAAAAAGAAAGTTTTAATGGACAAAGCAAATTCTATATACATCTACCAGATAAACGTTGCGAGTCCTTTTACATTATTTATCCGATAGTCATGACCAAAGAGGCCACTAGTATATATAATATCTCACATACATTGCCATTCCTAGAAGATGAACTTTTACAAAACTATTATTTCTCTAAAAACATACTCCTCATGGATTTAAGCAAACTAACAAAACAAATAATAAGTCTGATCTGAGGTAATTTAATTTCTGGACATGTCTTCACAGTTCTCTCTAGAATATTGGTATCAGAGATCTCACATTCACTTTTACTTTCATTTGTTCATAGAAACTCTATGTCTTGCTGCCTGCAACAGGATGTCTTAGGACAATGTCTGGGAAATGATCCCTACCTTCCAAGCCAGTGGTTATGACACATCTAACACTGGTTTGGTGGCCTAGGAAATCAACACAGTTTCAGTCTGATTTGCAGTCTGTAGCTATCCAGAACACAGAGCCACATCAACAAGCAGCACATTTCATCACCATGTAAGGTCACGACCCTCTTACTCTAAGAAGTTTTCCATTCAGGACAAGCTTGAAATGCAGTGACAGGGCTGAAATGGAAAGTGGATACAACTGATACAAAAACGCCCTGTCCTGGGAATAAAGGACAGAGATAGTACCTTAACTCACAGACTAACATCTCATTTTCCATGTACAGAAAGCCCTGATTTATTTTAAATGCTCTATTAAAATACAAAGAAAGGCCAAATCAAACACTTTACCTTACAAATGTATATATCTCAAATTTCTCAGTATTTCCATGTCCCTATTTCACAGTTCTCAGTATTTCCATGTCCCTATCAATTTCTGGTAGGAACTACAGCTTTCTACAGCAGCCACCTTTGTACTGTCTGTAAAGGCAGCACTGCCACCTGGTGTTGTGATGAGCCATTTTGGGTACCATGAGATTTTCTAACAGAAAGAACACGTTTCCTATCTCACTTGGATTCTGCCATTCCCTGGGATTCTGCTAACTGCTATTCTTCTCATCAAGATGATTGTGGTCAAGTAAGTTTATCCTTGTAAGTGATAAGCCAACTGAAACATTGGAGAACTAGAATCCAGTCATGCCTCCTATTCCCTTCATATCCAATTTTTAGTAAGCGGAATCCAAATTACTTCTATATGTATCTTCCTAACAAAACACAGTTTGTAAATTCCAAATTAACACGTTTTCAACTCCTACCATTTCAGACAAATGCATTTCTGTATACAAAATATACTCATGTTCTTTGTAACAGGTTTTTCAGTACTGAAGTCTGCTAAACTCATTCATGTCTGGAATGCTAAACTGAGACTCGGGGAAGAGAAGGAAGCGTATCTTACATGGACACAGTAAATGAGTTTGAGCCTGGCATGGATGGCAGCATCTCACTGCAGCAGAGAAATGGAACTGACGTCAAATCAAAAATACTTCTTTTTCCTTTAAAAGTATTCTCAAAACAGAGTTTTATAGAGTTCTAAAACAGTTCAAAATACAGAAAAAAACCCAAACCAGAAGGAATTCCTCAACACAAGGAATGCATTCTAGCTAAAATCACCAGTTACACAATTGTATGTGCAACCACACAACTGACAGTTGCAGAGTGGACGTCTGCAGGGCCGCCTTCTCTTTCAAAATGCTAATACAGCTGACACCATGTTAACTTGTTTTCTCTCTTCTGTGAACACAAAATGAAAATGCAAAGCAGTTCTTTGAAAAGCATGGAACAGACATCTGCTTTGGATCAACAGCAGAGCAGCAGCAAGACCTCTGCTTGCCAAACAGTTGAGACAGGTCTTGCCAGGCCTGGGGAAAGCCAAACATAGATTGTACCAGCACTTGCAAAACAATGTTTTCTTCTACATTAGATTTCTATTCCCTATGATGTTTATCAAAGTAAGAACCCTTTTTCATTTGGATGTGACTGGTTCAAATGCATCCCAGGGCACTACCCCGTGGCTCCAGCCCAAAAAAACACTGCATGGGCAGCCCTGCTGATAGCAATGGGTTTCCAGATATTAACAGTCTCTGCAGGATCCAAGCTATAGTCATGAGTATCCTCTGGTAGTTTCTGGCCCGCGTACACTAAAACAACTTGATAATACCAAACTAGATAACAAATAACAGATACAAATTAGCACATTAAATAAAAATTAAAAATCACTCCAATGGTATTTTTCTTCTACCTGCCTGACAAAAGCCCTTCAATTTCACCTGCTGATTCTTCTTTCAGCCTTATAATCTGTGTTACACTAAATGCACACAGTTCAGGAGCCCAGGAATGAAAAACGGCAGCCATAGATTATGCATGACTGGTTCTCCAAAACATTCATGGTATAAAATAATGCAATGTATCTTTAGCACGGAAAGATGTTTTGCATAATGCTTTCTATTTAACATAGTCATCAAAAAGATGGTGGAATGTAATTTCAAATGTGATCTAGCCAAAGAATTTAGCTAGATTAACTAATTTTAGCTAGAAAGTTGAAGAACAGATCTCAGCCCCATATGCGGATAAGTTCTCAGAAATAAAATTAGTTTTATGTTAAAGAAGAAATACAACTTTCCCTCCTACAAAACTCTAAAAATAATTTTTTAAATTAACATTTTTTTCCTCAAACCGAAACGCCCTTGAATGCTTACAGAACAGGTTTTCTTTTGCACTGCATTACAACTGAAACAATGCAAATTAAGTGGACACTCAGAGATAGTCTTAATTGTTAGACACAAAACTATGATGCTCATAAAAGCTTTGGATTTTTATAGATTATGACCTAGTTTAAAATGAATCCAGGCTGCAATTAGTTAGTCAAAGTAGATAAAAATAAGCTTATCTCACCCAGGCTATGATCCTGTTTTTGTCTCTTTTCCCATTTTGAGCTGTCCAAATAGGCTGCAGAAAGAAGGTATCTTCTACCTAATGAAGAAAGAAATCACTATGTAAGCCTGGTCACCTACACATCTCTAAACAAACTAACACTTTATTAGATATCACAATTTTCTGAGACATTTGGATGCATTAAACTGTCTTTATGACGCAGCTGTCAGTAGCAGCTACCATAGCAGCTCAGGTTCCTTGTATATGGATGAGCCATTACTTCATCATTTTTAAAACACAAAAGCTTTCCCTTAAAAGCTTTTTTTCAGCATGAAGTAAATCTTCCCCAAACCAAACTCTATTATTTAAGAAAATTATAAACTTCTAAGACAGAAAGAAACCCAAACAACAACAACAAAGGATAGTTTCCTTGTGAACACAGGCCTTTTTCATCAAATGCTTGCAATTAAACAAAAATAGGCATAAAAGCATTAGCAAAAAAATTGAATATATGCAAAAAGACTTTTCTGTTGTTGGTTATTTTTTCCACCTAGAAAGTTCTATGGCACTGGAAATAAAATATGCAGATCTGGAAATACTCCATTTTGATCATGTCTCTTTTTTGCAATTCTTGTACACCACAGAGTTCAGTCAAATGTTTTTGAAAGTTTTTGCCAAATACTCTGTACCACCTTCGAAATCTTTTCAAGATACTGTTCTAGATTTTGAAACAAGATGGAAAATTATTCAGTTGGAAGAACCCATTTTTGTGCATCACTCACAGATGATGAGGCCTTGAAGATGCAAGAGGCACACATGGATAGAATTTGTTGAAGGAAGATACAGAAATACATGCAGAAGGTTGCAAAAATTGATGCTAAGAAACGTGAAATAATTTTTAAATAGCCACTACCATAGCAACTACCTTCAAATCTATCTGCTACCACTAAAAATTTGTTACTCTTGGGTGTTTATTTTCGTCCTTATCATCCTGGGCCCATGTGGAGCCAAGAGTTGGACTTGATGATCCTTACAGGTCCCTTCCAACTCAGGATATTCTATGATCCTTCTGACATGCAACTGTGCACATAACATCCAGCTCCGAATACCTTTTCACATTTTTGTCAAAAAGACCTGGTACACGGAATTCCATAGTCAGAATATGAGAATACATACAATGGTTTACTAACTGTTCAAAAATAAGAAAGAGGTATTTTTGGTTGGTTGATGAAGTTTCTAGTGAGGCTATTGTTCCTTATGTTGATAAAAGATCTGGGGGGTTGCTGAGATGTTTTTCTGGGATAAATTCCTGTATGCTGATTCACAGCTAAGGATGCCACTAGCAGGCACAGCGATTTAAAGAACTGTTTCCTACAGCAGAAAGCAACTGCCTACATAACAGTGCCTGACTCAGGTAAACTGAAGATCAGGTTTGAGCTTTCCAAGCTGTTTCACTGCTGAGCAGCGCCAGTGCCAGGGGAAAGGGTGGCACGTTTGAGACACGGGCACCTAGCCACCAGGAAGCATCATGCTGCTTCTGCTCGGGGAAGTTAAAATGGCACAATAAAGTTACCCAGCATCACCACACTGTAAGCAGATGTTAATGAGTTCAGCTCTTCCCAAAGGACAAGGTATACGGAAAAGGTGGCTTTTCAACAACATCAGCCCTCGCTGTGCTTCTGCCGCCTGAGTCGTTCGGATCTGGCGAACACTCACTGCCGCGGGTCGGGAGGCCTCTGTGCGGCTTCCCGTGACCCTAAGAGGTGGGTCCTAACGTATCAAGCCATGGAATCGGCAAGGTGCAATGCCTATAAAAAACAAATTAAGGCTACTCTCCTGCACCGCTTGCCTGCGGTTTGCCTGCGGTACTGCATTCTCAGACCTGTCTCCAATTTTACATATTCGCATAAAGGCAACGTCGCCGCGCAGCACACGGTCCGTGCTCACGCTCCCCGCAGCTGGCGGCACCCGCGGCGGCCGCAGGGCCTGTCCCGCCAGGGCCTGTTACCCGCGGCCTAGCCCGCGTCGTTCCTCAGTGCATCCCCTTCCCCCCGGCCCCCATCGCAGCGAGCCCCGCTGCCGCCTGCCAACGGACCACAAACCTGCCGCAGCACCAAGGGCCCTCCCGCTCCAAAGCACGCCTCGCTTGAGTACGGGGGCGGCCATGGCACCTAGGGAGGAAGCGACGGCGGCGAGGGGCAGGCCTGCGAGCGCTCCGCCTCCGGCCGCCGCCGGTAGGCCCGGGCAGAAGATGGCGGCGGTGCTTGCTAGCGGCTCCCAGCGGGTGGTGTGGGAGGTGGTGCGGCTTTCGGCAGTTCGCTCGCCCGCCTCGGGCTGCTGGGATTGTGGAGGTACGGCGGGCTTCGTGGAGGTACCTGGACGTACGGCGGGCTTCGCGGCGAGAGTGGGCGGTGGGATGCCCACCCGGGGCCCTGGGCTGCCCTCCGGCCGGGGGGGAGGGACTGAACCAAGTACTACAACTCCCAGCAGGCCCGGCGGCCTCCGCCAGCCTTCTGCTAGACGGAAGTTGTAGTTCCTGCAGGGCTGTCCCTCTCGGTGCGGGGTGTGCCGGCGGAGCGCTGGGGGGCTCCAGGTGGGCTTCACAGCGGCACGGTCGCGGTGAGCAGCCCGAGGGGAAGCGCCAGAGTTACCCCGCGGGCACGGTTGGCAGCAGCATTACTCAGTTTACCCCGTGCTTGCCACTGGCAGGGCAGAAGCCTCTTGAAAAAACCAAAAAACCCCTCCCAGGCAAACTAAACGTGCGGGTTCATAAGTGCATATTTATTCCTGGAGAACAACAGCGTTGTCCAGACTAAAGCTACACCTGCTGGTTGTCACCACCGCCACACCCGGACTTCAGAGGCCTTTCTGAGGTACTCTTTTACTCATCGAACGAAGCAGGGACACTTACGAGTTGTGCGGCAAAGAGCTCCCCAGCATGGACCCCATCTGCAGTCCCAGCCTGCTGCACCACCTCAGTGAAGGTTTCGCTCAGTTTATGGGTCTGCCAGACCCCTCAGAGACAGGAAGATCCATCCTGCATGGTGGTCTGCCCACCACTTTTCGCTGGCCTTCATTTTAGAGGGTTGCAGCGCATCTGAGGTAAAGCAAGGTGGCTGGTGAAGCTCTCCACAATGGCCCGCATTGCCTTCATGTGCCAGACCTCCTATCAATCTCGTTCCTTTTTCATCAGATGCCCTCCTAAGTGCTTGTGCACTGGTTTGTTTCTACAACACTGTAACATATGAATTTAAGGAAGTTGTAGAATTCAGCAAATGAAATTCAAGAGGGTAAAATTCTTCTGCCTCTGCTGTATGCTGACACCACCTATGACAACTGAGTGTCCCGTTTGGTGTGGTGCATGTCTCCCAACCCAGACACCAGCATGATTCCTGCATCAGCTCTGTAGAGTCCCAGAAGAGGGATGGTCTTTCAGTGTTATACCAGCTGAAAAGGTCTGTGGCAAGTAAATGTCATGAGAATGTCAGTGGGAAATAGATGACAGGGTTATCCAGGCCAGTTTCATGCTGGATAAAATTTGTTTATCCATGGAACTGTTTCTGTAAAATTTAATGGCTAAAGGTATCATTTAATAGATTTTTTTTCCCTGCAGATTTTATGAAGAAAATTCATTAGTATGCTTTGTTTGCATAGAAAACAAGTATTTTTATTTGCATAGCTTGTGACATTGTGGAGGGTTGACCCTGGCTGGAGGCCAGATGCCCGCCAAAGCCATTCTATTGCCCCCCTTCTCAGTTACACAAGAGAGAAAATGCATAATGAGAGACTTCAAGTCAAGATAAGGACCAGGAGGGATCATTCAGCAGTTGCCCAACATCATGGGCAAACCAGACTCAACACAGAATAAAATGCATCTAATTTATTAACCGAGGAAAACAGAGTAGGATAACAAGAAATAATGCCCAGTCTTAAGACATCACCACCCCCATTCTCCTTTCTTCCCAGGATTAACTTTATTCGTGATTTCTCTCCCTTCCTCCTACAAACAGTACAGGGGGAGTCAGGGAATGGAAGTTTCAGTCAGTTCAACACAAATTATCTCTGCTGGTTCTTCCTCTTACGGGGAGGATTCCTCACATTCTTTCCCTGCTCCAGCATCAGGTCCCATCTATGAGAGACAGTCCTCCACAAACTTATCCAACTTGAGTCCTTTCCCACAGGGCTTCAGTTCTGCAGGAACTGCCCTAGCATGGCTTCCATGGGGTGCAGACATTCAGGACCAGAATGCTCCAGTCTGGTCCTCCACAGGGTCACAAGTCCTCCCAGCAAACCTGCTCCAGTGTGGGCCCTTCTCTTCACAGGCTGCAGGTCCTACCAGGGGCTTGCTCCAACAGAGGCTTCCCAAGGGGTCACAGCATCCTTCAGGTGTCTCCATCTGCTCTAACATGGGGTCCTCCACAGGCTGCATGTGGGATCTCTGCTCCCCACCCATCATTGTCCATAGGCTGCACAGGGACAGCCTGCTTCACCATGGTCTTTTCCACAGGTTGCAGGGTAATCTTACAAGTGCCTAGGGTGTGTCCTCCCCCTGCTTCTTCCCTGGCCTTGATGCCCACAAAGTTTCTTACATCTTCTCACTCCCTTTTCTGGTGGCAAAAAGCAACCACTTGTGGTTTTTTTCTCCTAAATGTGATTTACAGAGGTGTCATGACTGTCGCAGATCAGCTTGGCCTCAGTAAGCGCCAGGTCCAGCCTTGAGCCCAACTGGTATTTACTCTCTCCAGCCTAGGAGGTGCTTCTGGCTGCTTCTTGCAGATGTCATCCCTGCAGTCCTTGCCCTCCACCCCCAAAAAGAATCCCACCTCTCTGCAAACCCACAACAGCCATTCTGCTAGGGAAATGATGAAGAATAAATGACCTAACTCAGGTCTGTTCTTGTTCTTGTCCCTTCATGATCAGAATCATTTTTGAAGAAGCCAAAACCTTAAATGTTTAGATTGTGACAACATAAACTATTTCAATAACTATTACAAAGTCATAGGTTGCAAATTAAAATCTCCTGGAGAGCATTAATTTTTTTTTTATTTTTTTTTTTGGTGACAGCAAAAACTTCACAAATAATGTTTGCATGGCACTTTTGTTCAAGGAGCTTACAACATAATACAGTTGAGGTCAGCAATGAAAGTTAATTTTGAGATTCTAGACTCACTGAGTGTCTTAACTCCGATGTCTGTACTGCACTTGTACTTCACTAGGTCTCCTGAGTGTTGCCACAGTCCAAGTACTAAGATCGGTGCTTTTCCCTTTTGGCATCTTGCTGCATTTGGAGCTTCCAGACCGATTGTTGTGGTTTAAACCTCAGCTGAAAAGCTGGGGCCACAAAGGTTAGAAAAAAGAAGCCCCCTGCCTCTTTAAGGGGTGGGGAATGGGCGAATGGAGGGAACTGAGGAGCCACGAGGAAGGAAAAAAAAACCAAAGGCCCTCGGGTTGGGATAAGGATAGTTTACTAAACAACAGGCAAAGATATGAAAACAACTAAATACAGTGCTATTATATACAGTGCAAACCTCTCACCCCACTATGTAATTTGAGCCGTGCCCAAACTGATTCAGATTCAGAGCTCCAAACGCAGCACTCCCTGAGCCTGGCACTCCCCAAGCCCCCCCTCAACACCACCTGCTGCGCCGATCCAAAAGAAAGAGAGCAAGAAGCCGGAACTGGCACTGCGCCTGCCCAGACTGGAACTTCCCGTGCCTGGGTCCGGAGCAGTTTCTGATGGGTCCGGAGTCGCTCCCGGAACTGGCACTGCGCCTGCCCAGACCGGAACCTCCAGTGCCCGGGTCCGGAGTCTCCCCTGCGGGGCCGGGGCTGGGGGGGAGCAGACCACCTGATCATGACGCAATTGGCGTGGAATACTCTCAGGGCTAACATAGCCTGTTGCTGGGCTGAACCCAGGACACCGATGCATTCTACAATAGCAGGGACAGCACATGTGAGAAAAGGAAGCTTGGCTAGTGGATTTTGCCATTAGTGGATTGTGGTGAACAGCTACGACAAGACAAATCATTACAAAAGCATGAGGGGGGTGAAAGATCTTATTCTTGTGCAGAATTGTCTTATACCTTGGCTAGGTGGAAAGGATGGTATTTCTAGTTTTTATTTTGCGCATCCCGCAAATACATACTTCTTCATCCTTGTACACATTAACTCTGGAAAGCTGTGAAATAGCTCTTAGGCTCTTTGTCAGAGATGTGAGAAACAGCAATTTTCGCTGTTTATTTTTTTAGTGTCATGCTGCCAGTGATGTGGGATCACACAATTAACAGCAATTCATACACGCGAAGTTCAGTAGTAGTAAAACAGCAAGATGTAAACTCAAGCCTTCTTTTTTTCTTATGGCAGGGAAGCGGTATCTGCTAACAGAAGATCATATAAAGTTACAAGATTTTCAGCAAATGAAAATGGCAATTAGAAATGAAGTTCATGGCAATAAAGGTATTAATATTTACTTCATAATCACAATTCTCAATTTTAGCCTAGGTCCTAGGAAAAAGGACAGTGAAAGTGATTATAATATGACACCAATTGACCCCATTTAAAGCGGCAATCTGCATCTTCGTCTTGCAAAATTTTTAGCTAAAATTATTGGAAGATTGATCTGAGGATTTGTAGAATGAAACTATTTTAGTTACTCTGTGTTGGGGAATGTGTAGAAGCTTTCAAGTATGCAAGCTTTTTACAAAATACCTGAAACGTTTAAGTCCTTGTTTTTCTAGCTTTGTTAGATAGTCTAATAGAAAATACTGTTTCAGTGTACAGTTCTTGTTTCAAATATATAGTCAGCTGGGAAAGTTAATACAAAGACTAGTAGCTACTTAGCTATCCAGAGAAGGCCTGTGCCAGTAATCTGCTCTGTAAATTTAGTTAGCTTATTCTTTCAGAATTTTTTTTTCGCTGGTTCTCAGTTGTATGCTCAATTCCAGATGGTGTCATGTACTCAAAATATGAAAAACAAAGTTAGGTTTTCCAAACTAACAAAGGAGCAAGATCGCTGGGCTTTTTTCTGATGGGTATTTCATCATGCAATTTAAAGTTTGTACAAATTACTTTATTTAAGTATTATAAATATAGATCTGCCACTAATATTTAAGAAACATTATGTAAAACCCCATTTCCTTCACCTGTTTAATTATATGCAGGTGTACTAGTGATACAGATTGGCAGCTGTTCCAAAAGATGGGTGTGTGTGTGTGTGTGTGTGTGTGTGTGTGTGTGGGTGTGTGTGTGTGTGTGTGAAGAAGCAAGTAATCAAATTTATTTTTATATAAACCAGTCTTCTGGGACAGAGGGATGCAAAGTCAGTATGGCAGTTTTTCTGTATTAAGTAGAACTTAATGCAGGCAGTGCCAATTCATAATGTTACTATATTTCTCACATTGTGGATCTTGTATTTGATACATTGACTTTATTGCTGTGGGTCAACTACTCTTGCTAAAACATGTTGGCAAAGGCTAATTATTTGGCTTTACTGGTCACAGTTCACCTTGGTTTGTACAAATAGTAGCCTCTGAAAACAGATGAATACATTGTGCTAAGCACCTGTTTGTGTATGTGGTTTCTGTACTCAGTGTTTAGTCTAATACTTGAAAGGTGAAAAGAAGTAATTAGACCTAGTAATAAACTTGGTGTAGAAAGGGAAAAAGCAGTAATAATTATTTTGTTACATAGAATATATAATAAGTATTATTTATTATAGTCACAGCACAACTATTAACTATAATATTTAAACTGTTAACTGCAACAGTTTAACAATTACCTACAGCATTTATAATAGCTAATAACATTTCTTTACAAATAAAGTTTGCATGGTAGTTGCTTTTTAAATATCAGTACACTGTTGAACATATTGCAACCATTATATATGCATACTTGTATATATACATACTCCTGACTTCACAGGGTTCAGCTCTGCATCTCAGACTTGAGTAAAGACTTGTTTGCATGTAGTAACAGATACACAGCCGGTGAACACACATATTGTTCTCTGGGGTGCTCACTTTGCACCTCTTGCGTAGGCTACTAGCTCGGAAACATCAGTGATCCAGCAACTGCTACAAAAAATTCACTTGCCTGTCCAAGATGGGGGGCAGCACCATTAGAGGAATAGGGCTGTGAGATGGAATGTGATTTAAATCTCATGTATGTTTGAAATCAGAGCCTTGAGATTACCATCTGATGGGCTTGTCTTTCTGCTTGCTTTTTCATAGAAAAAATGGATAGAGAAACCTTTTTTTAAGGAGGGAAGCAACTCTAAGTGTATGATTATAAATAAATACATAGATTATGTACAAAAGTCTTTGTGTTTGCATCAGTTGTCAAAGAATTGAAATCTTCTGTGTGAACAGTGTCAAGTAGGAGTTCTTGTGCTCATTTGAAGGCTCAGTGGGAGTGTTTCTGTTTGCTTGCTTGCTTTTTAAAAGAGAACATGAGCCAGAAAACATAATTTACAAATCTCCCTTTCCCCTTTAAAATGTTTGTATTACATACTCCATAACATATTACATGTATTTAAGCTCATGATAAGCATTTTCTTGGTTTCCAAATCTGGACATGACTTTATAGGGAAACATAGGCATGTTTGTCTGTGAGAAGTTTTATGCATTTTTCTTGGTGAAAAAATAGGCGTTCTGCTTCACTGAATCTCTCAGGTGTCAAGTATGCAGCATAGGTAATGGAATTTCTATAGATTGCTTCTATAATGTGTTTTATTTTCAGATCCATATTTTGAAAGTATTAAAGAAAAGTTAAAGAAAAACAGAATGATTCTCAAAAATGAATTAAAAAATTTACTGCACTTATGTCAGACTTCATCTGATGTGGAACTAGCAAGAAAAGTAATTTACAGGTATTTTTAACAATCCAGGTAACACACTTTTCTGTCCTTATTGTTTTGCTTTGATTAGAGTATCTCTGGTTACATCTGCAGTTGAGGGCTTGCTGTAATTCAGTGGCTATATACATAGATAATCCCTTAAACTAAACCTGTGTTTTCATTTATTTCCCTTGCCGTTGATTTGTGAATAGAAGGTTGGGTAGTTGGGAACGTTTGTGATAGAGACACATTCTGTTACTAATGTAATGCAGGTTACTTTGCTGTAAATAAAAGAGATAACATATTACTAGTTATTTTATTAGTCTAATCAAAACAATATTTTTTTCTATAAAATTAATTTTCTGTTATCTAAGTGTCATTGGCTGGTGCAGATACAGAAGTGTGTGTCTGTCATTGCACATATGGATCTTGCTGTCTATTCAAAGCTGTTTTCACTTCACAAATTCCATGTCCTGTCTGATTAACTTTTTTAAATCTTTGCAATAGGTTCCATGAACAGAATGGAATCACAGCCTTGCATCATTTTAAATTTGGACCCCTCTTCATGAGGCTATGTTATGAGCTGGACCTTGAAAGACCTGCTGTAGAACTTATCAAAGATCCGGTAATTCCCTCTATGTTTTTTAAATGATGCTTTTGTTATTATTAGCCCAGTTTGAGTAACTGGTATACTACGCATGAGCCTTGCATGAGCTCATAGAGTATATGTGTTGCAGTAGGAAGGATATCAATGCCATCAACATAAGGATGCAGATTACGTGGGTTTTATTTTAAAAATAGCAAAACAGTGATAAAAGAAAATTAAATGCTAGCTTGACTGTTAACTTTCTTATGGTACTTCTGAATAATAGCATCATTTGAATAAAAAGTATTGATTAAAATTAATTTCTCAAATAAACAGAGCTTGTGCATGGTTTCCTGCATCCTGTGTTGCATTAGATCAGTTTTGAAAATTAACATTTCTGAGTTAACCCTTGGGTTTTTTGCACTAACAGATTAATCATGTTGCTCTATACTTCAAACTCCCTCTGAACCCTGTGAAGGCAGTATGATACTCATCAGCTGAGGAAGTTGGCCATTTTAGTGCTGGAGATAGTTAAAAACTGGTTTTTGAACATATATAAAATTCTATGTGTGATTTTATGACAAGATATTAATCATGCCCTGTGTGTAATAATTTTAGAAATTTTGTGTAATAGTGTTGTGTCTTCAAAAATCTCAGTGGCCACTGGAAAGTCATCTCTATGGTGTTAATCAATGAAGGTGGGAGATATGCCTATCCAGAAATGAGAGGACTCTTACTTGGGCTACTGTTTTTAAATTAGGCATGTGTGAGAGTGTATGAGTGGGGTTTTCTTCATCGAGGTCTGTGACATTAAAACAGGTCCTGCAGTATTTGCATGACTTTATAACTTATAGATAGTAAGGTACAGTACTCCTTCAGCCTTTGCTGCAGAAATTTGAACCTAATAGCTCTGGCATTTTCTTTGGCCATTCACAAGACACAGTGTACTTGAAATGGAATGTAAAATAGACTTATTCTTGTTTCATGGTGGTGATACTTCACCCCAAAGATATTGTTAATCATCCTAAGCTGTATTTCTCTTGAGATTTTAGAGTTGCTATTAGTCAGTGACTTCTCCTTGCATTAACTCAGAGGTCACAATCTGTTATTTAAAAAAAAAAAAGATAGTGGTAATCTCTGGGAAATTTTTTTTTCTGCAATGTGTGTGAACTTTTGATCATAAAGAGTCGCTGGTATTTTAGAGCTTACGTGACTGAGGGACAGTCAGGAAACCCAGAGAATTAAATGTTGAACTTGGAAAGATGGAGCTTAATCTAGTAGAAAGACCTGCTAAATGCTGTGCTCAGTAAGAATGCTGACTCTCCTTTCTTCATGCTTGCTCTGTTTGTGTATTTCTTCCCCAGAATTTGCATGGTTTTTTCTCAGAGAGTACATCATTCCATATTTTGATGACTATGTTGTTTAAAAAAGGACATTTTGAAAGTAAGTACTGTGTTTGCTAAGGCAAATGTGTTTTGAGGAGGATGCTTCTCACTGTGTGTGTTTATATAAATTTATGTATTTTTAATCAGTATTAGAACCGATTGGTTTATGGTTTTAGAGGGCCAAACATCATGTAAGTCTGTGTTGATCAGAATGAGCTGCACTGTAGCATGTAAGAAAAGTGGAAGGCTGTGTTTGTTTCATACTTCCAATGGTTTTCTTGCTATTCTCAGTTGCAGAGTTGTGAGTATCCAGGGAGGCTTGTTTCCTAAGCCCTCTCCCTTAAAGGCTGATCTTCTCTGTGGTTTGTGATTTTCCATAGTTTTTGTTTTCTCACTTCAAGGTTTGTTTCACATGGCTTTTTCGACAGTAAGCTCTTCAACAATTTTTTGGCAGTTCTGAATTTACATCAGAGCAGGGAAGAGTACCCTTTTTTTTTCTGATAATAAAACTAGACCATAGTCTCCTCTTGGTTTGTCTCACTAGTGTCGCCATACCGAGTAGCTACTGCAATATTTGCATCAAATAATTCAAATCAGTTTGTCCCTCTTTAAGGATAAGGGGGAATCACCTGACCTCACTAAAAAGACTTCCCATGAGAAAATTTTAAATTGAATACAGAGTCAGCTTTTCAGCAGATCCCTTTATTTGAAATATGTTGAACAGACAGCTCTTGGTCTCTTGACACTGGTTGTCCTAAAAGTTGAGACTTGCAGTGTCTCACACTGCAAAAACAACTGGTTGTCCTAAAAGTTGAGACTTGCAGTGTCTCACACTGCAAAAACAACTAGATCAGAACTTGAATGCACTGTTGTAGGGCAGTGAGGCACATGTGTTATTGAGGAGCTGTTGTATTGTTTTCCTAAAATGGTGGGAGGTTTCATCATGTGTTTAAAAGGCTTGCTTTCTCAGCAGTTAGGAAAGATGAGAACGAGTTTGTCAAGTATCTAGAATTTAGATTGATATTGAAATAATAGAACGGTAACACCAGATGCTAATGTAGATTGAAAGCCTCCTTGGTGGGAAGAAATCATAGAATCATAGAACTGTATTTATGTCCAGCTGACACTAAATGACACTATTTGAAATGTGGGGTTTTTTTAAAGTAACTGATTTCAGTTTCCATTCTTATTTTGACATAGACTTACTGAGTTCATACCATGTTGATTTTTTTTTCCCCTCGGTTACTAATTGTACAGCCTTAAATCTGTGAAGTGAGTAACACATAATTCTTTGATAGGTGCTTTGGAAGTTCTAGAAGAAATGAAAAAACAGGATGTACCTTTCAACAAAGAAACCTATCTACTTGCATTTGCAATATGTTACAAATTGGTAAGTATTTTCAATTTATATGCTGGAAAAGTATTTGAAGTCTAGTGCAAATATTTTAGACATATTTAAGTCCTAAACTGCTTCATTGTGCACGATATGGTGCAAATGCATGGCTTCTCGCACAAACTGATGTCACAAAACAAATCTCTAAAACATTAGATGGACATAAGCACTAAGGAACAAATTTGATAGAGCCTTTGATTAGCTGATTGTATAGCTGTGCATCTCTTTAGACTATATTCTGTGCTTGAGCCTCACGCTGTTTTTTGTAGTCTGACTTCTTCAGGAGGCAAGGTTTATATATGGTATATTCTGTTTGTCAGATATCTCCCATCCCTTTCTCCCCTCCCCCTCCAAGTTACCTTGAACCACTTCTGGAATTGCACAAGTGTTAGATTTCTGAAAAGTAATCTGTTCCTACATGCCTGAGGGAAACGGGTACCTTCAGTGAGAGATGGGCTGCCCCTTGAGCTTAACAGTATTTCCGTCTCAGAGAGCTGAAACAGCATGAACTCAGTTAAAAACTAGACTATGTTGGTTCAGTGAGTGTTTCCTTAGAACTGTTTCACTTTTGTAATAAAATGGCATCCCCAAACTATTTTTATTTTGATCTTCCTCTCCAGATTTGAATCAGTTGTGCAATTTGAAATTTTAACATAGGCCCTTTCCAAACTCAGTAAGAAACTGTCCTTCAATTTCACATGTATTTAGGAAAAAAAAAGCTGAGGAAAAATCATACCACTAGACTGAACTTCCTCAGGTATCTCATTTAAGCACACAATGAAAATGAGTGCATGTGTGATAAAAAGAAGTTGGCCTGAAATGGTAGCTCAGCAGTAATTTAGAATAGAATCATAGAATCTTTAAGTTTAGAAAAGACCTCTATCTTGGTTGGACTGTCAGTCCAACACCACCGTGTCAGCTGACCATGTTCTAGAGTGTCACATCTACACATCTTTTGAACATATCCAGGGATGGTGACTCCACCACCTCTCTGGGCAGCCTGTTCCAATGCCTGACCACTTGCAGTGAAGAAATTTTTCCCAATATCCAATCTAAACATCTCCTGATGCAACTTAACACCATTTCCTCTTGTCCCAATGCTACTTATTTGGGAGAAGACACCAACACCCACTTCACTACAACCTCCTTTCAGGTAGTGGTAGAGAATGATCAGGTCTTTTCTCAGCCTTCTCTTCTCTAAGCTAAACAACCTCAATTCCTTCAGCCACTCCTCATAAGACTTGTGTTCCAAATGTTTCACCAGCTGCTCTGGACCTGCTCCAGCACCTCGATGTTCTTCTTGTAGTGAGGGGCCTAGAACAGAACACAGTACTCAAGGTGCGGCCTCACCAGTGCCGCGTGCAAGGAGGGACAATCACTCCCTTAGTCCTGCTGGCCACACCATTTCTGATACAAGCCAGGATGCAGTTGGCCTTCTTGGCCACCCTGGCACACTTCTGGCTCATGTTCATCTGTCAATCAACACCCCCAGGTCCTTTTCTGCTGGGCAGCTTTCCAGCCACTCTTCCCCAAGGCTGTTTTTAGTGTTATGGGGTTGTTATGACCTAAGTGCAGGACCCAGCACTTGGCTGCATCAACATGGTGTAGAGTGGGACAAGCCTATCCCCAAGACTGAGCGCTGAGGGACACCACTTGTGATCGGACGCCATCTTGATTTAACTCCGTGTACCACCACTCTCTGGGATCAGACTTCCAACGAGTTTTTTACTCAGCAAAGAGTGTACTAGTCCACACCATAAGCTACCAGCTTCTCCAGGAGAAAATTGTGGGAGACAATGTTAAAAGCTTTGCTGAAGTCCAAGTAGAGAACATTGACAGCCTTTCCCTCTTCCACTAAGCAGGTCACCTGCTCATAGAAGGAGATCAGATTGGTCAAGCAGGATCTGCCTTTCATGAACCCATGCTGTCCAGGCCTGATCCTGTGGTTATCCTGCACATGCCTAGTGAGCACAGTATGTGGTGCTTCTGAAATTCTCGGTTCTAATGAATAACAGCTACCTTTAGGTCAGGGGAAATAGACCTAACTGTGTGACTTGTGTATTCAGTGAGTGAGGCAGCAGACAGAGCAGGAAAAATGCTGTGGAAGTTGTCTGCTGTTAAAACTAGAAATTGATGGTTACAATCAATTTGGGGATTTTACCAGTTCTACATAAAAGGTACTTTTTTTAGAAAGGTGTGCATGTACAGAGACTGACACTACGCTGCAACCCAAGTTTGTAAGCTGGTGTTTGCTCTTAGCACCCATGATTATTACTTCAGGGCAGCTCCTTGGTCTGTATGCTGCCCGTGTTAAGTAAAGGCTTTCACAGAAGCACACACCCACTGTGCATCTCTGACGTATCCTTTACTCTCTCTTGTCCTGGTTTCAGCTAAGAAGGAGTTAATTTACTTTTTAGCAGTGGGCCATGTTTGGCCAATGAGAATATTCCATACCAATTACGTCAAGTTCTGTATAAAAGGGTGGGGCTGGGAGAAGGAAAAGGGCGCCAAAGCGCGGCTCGGAGAGGCACGGTTTCTTGGCTGCAGTGGTCGGGTTCTGAGTTGGCTCTGTACGGCACGGCCTAAGTCGCGTGGTGTGGTGAGAGGCTGCATTGTGTATCACCAGTTTCGTGAATCCTGTGTTCTAAAGTAGTGTTATCACTGTTGTTCTTTGTATCTTTTTCTGCTGTTTTAGTAAACTATCCATATCCCAACCTGCAGGGTTTTGTTTTGGTTTTTTTTTTCCTTTCCCCTGCGGCTTTCCGCTTGACCACCTCTCTCTCTTAAAGGTGACTGTGTGGGACCCAGTTCTCAGCTGAGGTTAAACCACCACAATTTTTGGCTGATATGGTTGGGATAATGATAGACTTGACCCTAACCCAATTGCAATTAAGATAGAGTTGTGATAAGCACTGTTATTTAAGCAGTCTCTGGTTACAATGCTGTGGTACTCATTCACAAGGCTGTGGTCATGGTTGTACTATGGTGTGGGCACAAAGGGGAATAACTACAGTGTTTTCTTTTCCTTTGGGCTAAATAAAACAGCTCTTATAAAGAGTCTTTGAAAATCTTCAGTATCCCTGGGATATTCAAACTAGCATTTTGCTACTGGTTGGTTTTGTGCAGATGGTTCAATTTTTGTTATATATTAAGCATAGGTTTATGAATACCACCCAAGAGTTTTCCCCGAGGCTGGATAAGCATGAGTGGCAGGGCATGTGGCAGAGTATGGGCAAGTACCTAGGCACCTTCTCACCCCCCATGGTTTGGAACTTCACTCCTGAACAGCTACAAGACCCTGATAAAGTGACTGCATATCTGAAAAAGAACTGCTGCAGGTTTCCCAGAGATGTACACCTTACTGCACTGTGCTGGGCCCTGGCCACTATCTACCAAACACTGCTTGATAGCAGGCAGCATTGTCAGCTTTGTCAGCGCTGCCAGGGGGAAAGGAAACAGACTGGCAGATACTGCAGCTGCTGCGACCCCTATTGCCAGCGCAGCAGCTACTGCAACCACTGTGACTGGCACTGTAGCTACTACAACCCCCGTGACTGGCACTGAGGCTGCTCCAACCCCTGTGAATGAAACTGTGGCTATTGCAACCGTTCCGACTGAGACTGCAGCTACTGCAATCCCTACAGCAGACATTGCCCATGATCCAAAAAACCAACCCACACCAGTGTCTGTTGCTCCCGTACAAAAGAGGAAACACACCAAGAAATCAGTTCACATAGCGACGGATGATGATGATGATGATGATGATGATGATGATGATGATGATGATGATGATGATGATGATGATGATGATGATGATGATGATGATGATGATGATGATGAAGAAGAAGAAGAAGAAGAAGAAGAAGAAGAACTGGGGCCATCTCGAGGATATCAGGATGAGGCAGAACCAGAGGCTGTTACCCGATCCCTGAATCTGAGTGAGCTGTGTGAGGTGCAAAAAGATTTCAGCCACCATCCAAGTGAGCACATTATCACTTGGTTGCTCCGATGCTGGGATCACTGGGCCAATAGTCTGGAATTAGAAGGCAGGGAGGCCAAGCAGTTGGGATCCCTAGCTAGAGAAGGAAGCATCGACAAGGCAGTTGGGAGGAGGCCAGAAATCCTCAGCCTTTGGAAGCGACTGCTGTCAAGTGTGAAGGAAAGATATCCCATAAAGGAATATATTACCTGTCAGACACCCAAGAGCAACAACATAGAGACAGTGGTCCAGCACCTGAGAGAATTAGCTGTACAGGAGATAATTTATTATGAATGAATTATGATGAATTATGATGAAGTCCTATGCACCCCAGACATGTGGCATAAGGTTGTATGAAGTGCACCATCAGAGCACACCAATTCACTGGCAGCAATGTACTGGAATGATGACACTCCACCAACCGTATACAACATGGCCTGCCGACTCTGGAATATCAAGACAATGTTTCACTCTCTGTCATCGCAGCAGTAGAGAAACTGGTTCAGTGACTTGACAATATGTCCAACTCCCGACCTGTATGGAGCAATGTTGCAGCTACTGGGAGAAAGCATCCATCGTCCCAAGAGGGAGAATACAGAAGGTACACACCACGATCCACACTCTGGTCTTACCTGTGTGACCATGGAGAGGACATGTGGAAGTGGGATAAGCAGCCCACCTCAGTCCTTTGAGCACAAGTAAATGAGCTGCGGGGTAAAACAATCGCACGAGATTCTGCCAGGATGAATGTTGCACCAGTTTCCACCCAGCAGCAATAGAGGGGCCCTGCCTCCATCCAGGTGGAGGAGAAGGATAACCATGTTTATTGGACTGTGTGGATCCAATGGCCTGGCATGTCAGACAGGACAGGAAGAGGTTCCTAAGACTCTTTTTACTTTACTACCTCTGGCCCTACCTGTTTTCCATAGAGAATCTGGCCCATCATTACTTGCTTAGGGAATAGATAAAAATAGAAGGGAAGTGATTCTTAACTGTTACCTTATTGTTTTAATGACTACTATTAAATTGAGGAGGGGTTCGTTAAGATAAGCTATAAGGGAATCAGCTTAAGTAACTCTTTATGCACCATAGAGGCTTAGGTGGAGCTCTTTCAAAAGTTTCATCTATTGATTCAGCTGTTAGTGGCAGGAGGACAAATGAAGATCAAGTGTTTTTCCTCGTAATGCAGCATAAGAAACTTGAGAAAATATCTTGAAGTATCTTCAAGGGCACTACTTGAAAACTGAAAGTAATGGTGCTGGTATCATCATGGGCAGTGCTGGTTGCTAACAAGGTTAATTTTTGGTTTCTTTTCAGTAACTATGCCAGAGACCAATACACAAAAATGCACAAGTTTTAAAGCTGGTTATTGCTAGCGGATAAACAAAGGAATTAATGTTTGATCTTTGTAGAGAATTGTTTTAGAGATCAGCTGTAAAACATTTCTTGGATATTATAAATCATTGTAAGGCACTGGCATCCTCTAAGGTAAGAGATGGGCTTTTTTTAGTGCAGGAAAGAGCTACAGAGCTTCTGATGTCAACAAAATATTTGCATAATTATAATCAATCTGATCATCAAAATTTTTCTAACTTTTCAGTGACCCATAGGGTCGTCATGCAGTTTAAAAGCTATTTTCACAAGCTGTGAAGGGCATGGAAAGCTATGACCTGGAAAGCATCCCTTAAACATCCCTTAAACGTTCAGAGGATGACCCTATCCCTTAATTCATGGCCAGTATTTTTCAGGAACAACACTTTGAACAGTAGGAGCAGAAAGCAACACCAAATACTATGAAGGAATATGAAGGGGATCTTACCCATTTTGGTGGTACAGTTTTAAAAAAACCTTCCAGCTGCCAGCTTTTAAGTTTTGCAGGTATTAATTTGTTTGTAGACATCTCTATTCATAATTTCTAGTATAAGGAGCATTGGTTTTGAGAGTTGATGGTTTATGAGGTAACACACAGGTAAACTCATTGCCTTTTACTGCAGATGCATACTGAAAATAGTCCCAGCAATAGCTGAAGGTTTCTGTGTTGGAAAACAAGTATCTAAGCCATCATATTAGAATATATACTTTGGAGATGTCTTGCAAGATTTAATCTGTAAGAGAGGCTAAGAATCACTGAATGTTCAAATTTAAACATACACAGATTTCTATAGTTGAATGGTGCTGAGTAGTTCAATGCTTATGAAACATTGATTTTCATTGACTTTCTGATGAAGCTTTTAGTATAAGTTAAAACCAAAAAGTCAGCTTTCTTACTAATTTGGGAATGATAGGAAAGCGTTGGTTTTAATATGCTGCTGGGGTTGTTTTATCTCTTATAGAATCATAGAATGTAGAATGGTCTGGGTTGGAAAGGACCCCAAGGATCATAGAGCTCCAACCCCCCTGCCACAGGCAGGGCCACCAACCTCAGGCCTGGATCTACAAAAGGTTGCCCAGGGCCCCATCCAACCTGGCCTTGAACACCTCCAGGGACGGGGCATCCACCACCTCTCTGGGCAGCCCTTTCCAGCACCTCACTACTCTTCCTGTGAAGAACTTCCCCCTAATATCTAATCTAAACCTTCCCTCCTTTAGCTTCACTCCATCCCCCTTGTCCTGCCAGTCTCTGCCCTTGAACAAGCTGATTCCCCTCCTGTTTGTATGCTCCCTTCAGGTACTGGCAGGCTGCAATGAGGTCCCCCCGCAGCCTTCTCCAGGCTGAACAAGCCCAGCTCCCTCAGCCTCTCTTCGTACTGGAGGTGCTCCAGCCCTCCCCATAGAAGGAGTTAAGGCAAGGCGTAGTTGTTAAAATAATGGAAATTATTTTTACCCACTTTTGAATTCTGTCGCTTTTAATATCATATTTTGACATTGTGTTTCTCAGTAAGTGCTTCATACTATGTGCTTGTTTGGATTCGAATTGCCTTGGTGAAAGCTGAGAGACTTTATTGGGGACCATAGTGCTAGAACAAAGGATGAAGGCTTTAAACTAAAAGAGGATAGACTTATATTAGTAAGAAATTCTTCACTATGAGGCACTGGACCAGGCTGCCCAGAGAAGCTGTGCCCTCCCTGGCAGTGTTCAAGGCCAGGTTGGATGGGACTTTGGGCAGTCTTGTCTAGTGGAGGGTGTCCCTGCCCATGGCAGAGGTTTGAAACTAGATGGTCTTGGAGGTCCCTTCCAACCAAAACTATTCTGTGAATCTGTAATCTTAAAATATCTTCTCTTCTGAATGTGATTGTGATTGCAGTTGCCTACAGTCCTTTCAGATCACAAGAATAACAAGTGCAACTAAGGGTTGAAATTTCTCTGCAGGGCAATGTGGAATCTTGCAAAATCTCTGCAAAACTGCTTGAAGAAGCCCAGCTAAAAGGTGACACATTACCAGTGCGAGTATTCTGCTTTGCTGTGGCAATTGCTTTGAAGCAGGTATGGGTTTGTTTTGATTTGTGGCTGAATCTCTATGGTTTTATTGTAGTAAGATAGTCAGTAAAGGGAAGCTAACATAGAGGAAGCATACCCGATCTATTGAATAACTTCAGGTATTAGAACTTTTAGGCCCCAGAAAGAGTAGAGTTATAGACAAGTCACAAAGTGAATCTGGATATTCTGAAATCTGAATGTATATCTTGAGTCTAATGCACAGGTATTTTGTGCTATTGACAATGCCATATAGAATATTTTTAGAAAATGGAAGAGTTGGGCCAGCAGGTTAGATGTAACCGTGGACCCAGTGCAGCAGATACTGATATTGAGTGATTGTTTCCTTTAAATAGACTTAAAATAGTTAAAATATTTACACAATCATCCCTTTAAAATTTTTATCTTGGAAGGCAGACTCAGAGTCTGTGACTATGATGTGTATTATCCTACTGCCTGGGAGATGGTCTGTCTTTCTCCACAGCGTGTTTCTTCATGGTGGGGTTTTCATATACCTCATATGCGTAAGCACTGGGATGAAGAGGGCCTGAGGCAGTGCAGTCTGAAAGACTGAGCAGGAGAATAACAGGAAATTCTGTAGTCTAGTATTTCTTCTGCAGCTAATTTGTGTATACAGCTTGAGGAAATTCTCAGCATTCCGTTTCATGTATAAACAGGTCAGAGGCAGTGATTTGATGTTGTTACTGGATTTGAATGAATGAGGTAGAATTGTTAAAATTTTCTTATGCACTCTGTGGGGTTTTTGTCGCACTGTTTCAGTGAACACTGAACAACAGCATTATTGAAAATAATTTATTCATGAGCATGATGTTATGACAGGACTTCCTGTTAGCATTGATTGAGGTTAAAAAGCAAAATCTTTGTATCTGAAACAACATGAAATATCCATGATGGTTTTCTTTGTGTAAAAATCTATCATAATTCTTGTTTTGCACACGGAGTAATGCTCCCATTACACTTAACTATTTATTGGGCTATGTGATCTTTGACAGTACATCTTGATGTAAGAAGTTTCTTGATCCCAAGTAACAGTAATTGGTTTAGTAAATGTCAGTGTAACATTTACTGTCAATAAAAATCAGTTGATGGCATACAGACAATACTGTAAATGTGTATGGCCAAAAGATTAAAAGTGCTGGGCAGGATAAATAGCCACAGTAACATAAGCTGCACTTCATACAAGTACTCTGACAGCTGCCAAACTGAGCATGTCTGTAGATCTTTTATGTTTTAGGTGCTCTCATGCTCAGTGTGAGTTACATGCTTCCTTTCCCTGCTGATATGAGGCAGGGAGTACTGTCTGATGTGCTAAAGAGCCAGATGGCATGGGGACTGCCGCATGTTCCTTTCAGCGGCTGGATGCTATGTGGAGTCTATGGGCCTTGGTGAAGGGGCTCTAGATGCTAGTTTGTGATCCATTGAAAAGTTGTGAAAGACTCTTGTTTTTCTTGAACCTTTATTGTGAAAGTGTGTCACACATTTAACCATACTTTTTATTATTTGTAATTCCTTCCTAGAATGATGTAGCACAAGCCAAGTTTTATTGTTCCCAGGTAATGAAAACAGAGAACAAGCTATACCATAATCTTAAAGTAAGTATACTTGCTTTGTATTAGAATATTACAGAGAAGTATGCCATTGTGGACAAAATCTACCACGTGCAAAGTAACAGAAGGCCAGCTTCTGAGTAGTGCAGGCGTGTATCAATGCTGTTGCTGAGCTTCTTGAGCCAACAGGCAATTTCTGTCCATTGGATAAGTTACATTCTGAATTATTAACAGAGTACCCCCACTTTTTAAAATTGCTTTCTGCCATAGATGGGGATAGAAAGTAGACCGGTCCTACATCTGTGTGTATAGACCTGTGACCAGTTTTTTAATTCTGACATTATGACTTCTTGCTTTGTTGCTACGAGAGATTTAAAAAAACACAGCTCCAAGTAAATGCTCTCCTTAGCTGTGCTCTGCCCACCTCAGGCCTCCTTCAGCCCTATGAACCATAGCCACATTCAACAATTTTTTCTTTAATTGCATGGTCTACGACCGCAGAGAAAGTCTACTGCATGTTCCCTGTAGGTGACTTCTCTAAGCTATGGAAAAAAACCACTTTACTCAAGAACAACTAAGGTAGCTCCATCAGCAAAGCTCTGCCTCCAGGCTTACCCAGGACTCAGCTGTGCAAAATCAAACCGCTGTAGAAATTGATCTTTCCCTGCTTTCTTTGTGACTAATGGATCAGTACAGCATCTAGAAATTTATTTTGTCCAGCTTTGATTGATGTCCTCCTCCAACCTTTAAAAAAATAAAAACCTGATGACTATTGTATTTGCCTGGTTTTATTTTATTTTTAAGGTTCTTGTCCAACTCAGATCTGGTTTGCTAGAAGAAGTAATAAAGACATTAGAGGCAGCAGTGGAAGTAGATACTCCTCCCTTTGTGAAAAAAATAGAGTTTTCTGAGCAGGTGGTAAGTATACAGTAATGAGAGGAGGTGCATGGTGCTTGGCTGAGCTATGATGATGGTGGTTCAACTTCAGAACTTCAGATGCCTGAGTTCACCCTACTAAAGTTATTTGGGTTCTGATGCATTCAGATGCCAAAGCAGCTGGCTTTCCATATGGTTGGAGAAAGCAAAGCACTTTGCTGTCCACTTCTCTTTTTTATTGTGGATCTTGCTCTTAGAAGCTCAGATTTCATCTGAATGTAGATTAAGCATTCTCTAGTGCAGGAATTAAATAATTTATCTCTTTCTTTCCAAGTTGTTTTCATTTATTGTAAAAATGAGAATAAAGTTCTATAGAAAGCGTTAGGTTGGTAATATTTGCAAACAACTGCGATGCTATACAGATATGCGTAATATCGGAAATAATATCTTTTTCCATTTTGGTACAAAAAATAGCTTTTACAGTATTGATTGAGCCAGCATTGTGCTCTTGCAGCTTGGAAGGCCAAAGCTATTCTCCATCAGAAGAGGGGTGGCCAGCAGGGACAGAGGTGTGATTCTCCCTTTCTACTCTGCCCTTGTGAGGCCCCACCTGGAGTACTGTGTCCAGATCTGGGGCCCCCAATACAAGAAAGAAGTAGAACTGTTGGAGAGGATTCAGAGGAGGGCCATAAAGATGATTAGAGGGCTGGACCACCTCCCCTACGAAGAGAGGCTGAGGGAGCTGGGCTTGTTCAGCCTGGAGAAGGCTGCGGGGGGACCTCATTGCAGCCTTCCAGTACCTGAAGGGAGCATACAACCAAGAGGGGAATCAGCTTTTTAAAAGGGTAGAGAATGGCAGAACCAGGGGGAATGGACTGAAGCTAAAGGAGGGAAGGTTTGGATTAGATATTAGGGGGAAGTTCTTCACAGGAAGAGTGGTGAGGTGCTGGAACAGGCTGCCCAGAGAGGTGGTGGATGCCCTGTCCCTGGAAGTGTTCAAGGCCAGGTTGGGTGGGGCCCTGGGCAATCTTGTGTAGATCCAGGCCTGAGGTTGGTGGCCCTGCGTGTGGCAGGAGTGTTGGAGCTCTATGATCCTTGGGGTCCCTTCCAACCCAGACCATTCTATGATTGATCACCATGAAGCATTCCTCCAGACCTCACATATACCACTATTAGCTTGGGAGCATTGCTGATGCTTTTCCTGAAATGTACCTAAGTCTAGTCATTTTGAACGTGTCTTTGGAATAAGATAATTTAAGACGATAAGTCTTTAAGGCTGATACCTATTAATCAAAATGAATAAGTTACACGTAAACTAGCAAATACTAGCTAGAAGGGAGGGCATACATTTAAAAACATATTCAATGTATATTAATTCCTGTGTTGAAATGATTTTAAGCAGGATTTAATTTGGTAAATCCATTGCAAAAAATGTTGCATGTGTCAATGTTATGTTTTGATATTGTTTGGAAAATTTGTAACAAGAAGACTAAGCATTATTCCTAACTCATTCCTTCCACAAAGGTTATTGATCAGTAATGATCAAGATTTAGTTACACTTGAGCTCATACTGTGTATGGCATACAGAACTTCTTGGTGTTCTGTAGTCTTGATTTTTATTGATTTGTATTGGACTCCATTTAGTGGCATAACAATAGTTAGAATTGTGCTGATCTGGAAAGGAAATTCTTGGGTTTAAACAGAAAAGAAATCATGTCAATCTGAACTAGGACTGAAAATAGGACTGTACAACATTGAGGAAGCATCCTGGCTTTGGGAGGGACAGAGGTAATTTTCTTCCTAGCACCTGGTGTTTTGAATTTAGGATGAGGATAGTGTTAATAACACACTGATGATTTACTTGTTGCTAAGCAGTCAAGGACTTTTCACCTTCTCATAATGCCCTGCCAAGAAGGTGGGAGGTGCCCAAGAAGCTGGGACGGGACACAGCCAGGACAGCTGACCCAAACTGGCCAAAGGAATTTTCCATACCATATGACATCATGTTGTATGTGTAACTGGGGAAGTGGTCACAGCAGTTTGGCTCAAGAACTGGCTGAGCCTCGTCTCTGGGTTGCAAGCCAGTATGCTGTGCATTACTTATTTTTTTATACTACTACTACTACTATTATTATTGTTGTTTTCCTCTTCTGATCTATTAAACTATCTTTAGCTTTTGCCTTTTTCTTTCCAATTCTCTCTCCTGTCCCACCATAGGGTGCGAGGGGAGTGGTGTGGGTTTTTTAGATGCTTGTCTGGTTAAACCACTACAGGAAATTTTACACATAATCAACTCTCTGTAATGGGTATCCAATGCATTTCCACCATTGTCTGGTGATGTGTAATGTCTGCTGCATAAAATCCTCTTCTTAGCAGTGGCATTAGGTATATACCTTGCGTTGTGTACTTTATTTTTCTTTGTGTGATTGTTTCAGTATGGTGATTGAATGAGATGCTCACTTCCTGAACTCTAACATTCTGTCATTTTCTCCTCCTCAGCTGGCTACAATCAGGGAAAGGATGGAAGAAACCCATGATCTTTCTGCCAAATTAGGAGATATTTATATGAAACTACAAGCTTCAGAACAGATAACCATGTGTACACTAGAAGACATGCTTTTCCAGATCCCTAGTTCAAAGAAGACTCCTGCAAAGCTTTTACCTCAGAAGCAATTGGGCTACCAGGCTGCTAAACCACTTCGGTCAAATTTATTGTTGGAATAGTTCATTATGTGATGTCAAACTAAACTGCCCTTAGCATCTCTTACAGGCCAGGTTCAAATAAAAGTCTTATTCCCTCTTCCACAATAAGTAATTGTTCAAGTTTTTTGTGTGAAGTTCCATTTAAAATACAGATCATGTAGCTTCCACATTTCAGTTTTTATGCTAAAAACAAGCTGTGATGGGTTGTTCAGAGCTGGAGCGATAGGATGGTTTGAAGTGTTTCCTCAGGTACTCAAATCGAGAGTTTTCTGTGCTAAATGTCCTGATGGAAGGGAATAGTACATGTATCTGACCTGACTTCTGTGGTTCATTAGAAGAAAATTCAGGCTTCATTAGTTGCAATGTTCTGACTGAAAGTATCAATGCAGTCCAGAGTCTAGATAAAAAGAATATGGAAGTGCATTATCTGCTTATTCAGATTCTGTACATCAAGAGAATCAGAGGAGAGCAAGTGAGCCTTTTTCCCTTTAAATGGGATGCAGAAGCAATGTATTAGTATGTTCATACCAAAACCGATCATGGAAATGGAATGGGAAGTTGCATGGTAATCAGCTGGTTGCTGTACTTGGTTAGCAGTCCTGTGAGCACAAGACTGGTGGAGTCCAGCTTGGTACTCTCCAGCTTGGGCTGTTGTTTGCCTCTGTTCTTTTTATTTTGCCTCTCCCCACTTGAAGCAAATGTCAGAACTCAAAGGATTGTTTCTGTGGATGAATCTTGTGAGACCCCACCTGGAGTACTGAATCCAGCGATTGGACCCCCAACACAAGAAAGACATGGACCTGTTGGACTGTGTCCAGAGGAGGCCACAAAGGTGATCAGAGGGCTGGAGCACCTGTCTTAAGACAGGCTGAGAGAGCTGGGCTTGTTCAGCCTGGAGAAGGCTCTGGAGAGACCTTGTTACTGCCTTCCAGGGAGCCTATAGAAAAGCTGGTGAGGGAAAAGGGGCATGTAGTGGTAGGAAAGATGTAATGGCCTTAAACTGAAGAAGAATGGATTTAGATTAGATATTAGGAAGAAATTCTTTACTATGAGGGTGGTGAGGCCCTGGCACAGGCTGCCCACATGAGCTGTGGCTGTGCCCTCCCTGGCAGTGTTCAAGACCAGGCTGGATGGGGCTTTGGGCAACCTGGTCTCATCAGGGTGTCCCTGCCCATGGCAGGGGGATTGGAACTTTGAGGTCTCTTCCAACCCAAACTGTTCTGTGATTTTATGAAGAGACAAGGCATTTGCTTTTCAGAGTTAATTGCATTTTTTCTAGTCTTCACTGCAAGAAACTACTGCTTAAAGCTTTATGTAGTCAGTAGCTCAGATGAGTATCTGAGGCCCTTTTGGGTATTGTCATGTGGGAAGGGATTACTGTTTCTCAAATTCAAATATTCTTCCTGCAATAAAACAGACATGAGTTGTGTTCACATCCTTGCACTCCAGAGTCTTTTGGGAACTGTGATCCAGGGGACAGCAGGTGGCGTTTCGTGATCATGTTTTTCTACCAACACGATTTCCAGCGACAACTTTCACCTGCAATGCCAGTTACACAAAATGAATGGTTTGCCCTATGTCAAACGCATCTCATCTTAGAACAGAAAATTCAGGCACTAGCAGGCTTGAGGGATTGGTGATGGGCATAAACCAAAAAGCTTTACAGCATTTATTTTATCAAAACAACCCATCTTTGCCAATGATCACAATGCCGTTTTTACAGTGGTAATAATGGTCAATGATCTAGGAGATAGGCTGCCAATGTTACTTCTAGTACAGCAATAACAATAGCAAAAGCTTATTTTGCTATACTTTGAAGAGAAAGTTAGGCAACCTGGATTGTAAAAGCTTCCATTTTTATATTCACACAAGATCTCGGTTGTGTGCAGTCTTCAAAAGACTGGTATTCATCTGCTGCAGATGCTTCTGCTTTTCCCCATGAGTTAAATACCTCTTTCACATTCCTTTCCACAAGCATCTTGACTCTTGGTATGGAGAGATCACTTCCTCTGAGCTTCTCCCAAGTTAATTTTCTAGTTAAAAACAACAAAAATGAAGGTGACAGGCTTAGTCATAGCAGGAGAGCTCAGGAATGTTTCCAGGCCTTAAGAAGGGTTTTTGCATCTTTAATGAACTTGCTACACAAGTTTAAATAGCTTTTGAAACAAAGACTTGTTAAAACTTTGCAGCACTATAGAAAGTGGGGAGACGTATAGTGCATATGTCTAGAGCTATTCAACTTTGGTTTTGCTTTTTACATCCTTCTAAAACATTGTAGTGCAAAGTGCTTGTTTTAATGACACATCTGTTGTGGCTGCCTGCATGCCCTTGTGCTGCCACATAGCAAGTTTATTTAAGATGTTGCTCATAGACCCCCTTTCTCCTCTGTGCCTTTTCTCCTGCTACTTATGAACTGTGTTCTGCACTCAGCAAATGTCTGAATGTCTACTCCTCTTCCATGCTACTTTTAAAGTCATTTTCATCTGAATGATAAATTTAAGCAATGAGAGATATTAGGAAGGCTTAACATTGCTACTGGAGTAAGCCCTGGGTTTTGTCACATGCAATATGTTGCTACTTCCAAATCTGTCTTTTCTTGTGCTGTTGAAGATAGTTAAGTGAAGATCTTCAGGAGCTTCTGGTGTGTCTTTGCAGTGTTCTGGACCTCCTAATAATTCCAGCAGCATGTGCAGTGAAAACCAAAATTGTCTGACTTCACTTTTCCCAATCACAGGTGCTAGTTTTGGTGTGTACTCATGCTCTAACTAACTACAGACCCTTTTGTATATTGAAAGGTAAGGTCAGCTCTGAAGTCCCTCAGCCAAGCAGCAACTCAGATGCACGAGAACTGGTATCAGAGGGAAGTTTGAGTTAAGGACCATCTCTGCAAATCAGACATATGGGGTCAGAGCCAGCTGAGCTTGAACCTGGTGTCTGCATGAAAGGTAAAGGCAGCATGATAGTTACAGGAGACTCGCTCCTTATGGAGTTGAAGGCGGCTATCTGACAGCCGTCTGTAAGTTGTGGTGGTGCTGCTCAAACTTGTTCATCCTTGGGACTATTAGCCTTTGCTGATCTTCCATATGGACACCGTTGTTGTTACTGGGAGTAACTTGGAGTGTATTGGGATGACTGCAGAGCACTGGGGATTAGAGTGAAGGGCAAGGGCTGGCGGGGGAGTGGAGGGGGTGCAAGTGTTGTCTCCTCAATCCTGCCAGTGAGAGAATGAAATGCCTAAGTAGAGGTGTACTCATCAAGGGTGTTACAGTTTGGGCATCATTGCTGGTGTCAGGCTTTGGCTTCTTGCAGGATCCTGTGGAAAATTTCCTGGAAGAAAAAGAGCCTAGGAGACCTGGTTATCTTCAAGGAAAGCCTCCTCAGAGCACAGGAGTGATCCATCGAGCAAGCTGTCAAAAACCCAGCATGGAGGAACGCAGAGCTGCTGGCTGAGGTCAAACATGAAAAAATGCACACAGAATGTGAAAGCAGTGATATGTTACCTGGGGGGAATGCAAAGATGTTCCCTACACATGTAGAAATGGGGAAGCCAAACCTTAGCTGGAGCTGAAACTAGCAGGGGAGATGAAGGTTGGCAAGAAAGATTTTTCTAAGTACATTGGCAGCAAAAGAAAGGTTAATCAGAATGTGTCCCTACTACTCAGTGAGTCAGAGGAGCTAGTGGCAAGTGAAAGGGAAAAGGCTCAGATACTCTGCCTTTTTGTCACCAAGTTTCTAAGCTGCAGTCCTACTTCTCAGTACAGATGTTCTAAGGCAGGGACAATCCCTGTGGCCAGCCTGGGTCAGCTGTCCTGGCCGTGCTCTCCCAGCTTCTTCTGCACCTGACAGTGAGTGAGAAGCTAAAAAGCCCTTGACGTGGTGTAAGCACTACAACTACCTACCAACAATTAAAATGTCAGTGTCTTATCAACATCATTCTCATACTAAATCCAAACCCAGCACTACACCAGCCACTAGAAAGAAAATTAACTCTATCTTAGCTGAAACTAGGACAGTGTTCTTCCAAGACTCAAATAGACATGTCCCTAAGCAACCTGACCTGATTAGACCGGCTCTGAGTTGGGCTGAGAGGTTCATTCCAAACTGAATTATTCTGTTACACACCCAGGTGAATTGCTGACTATCCAACATACATCCAGATTTCAAGCTTGCACGTGCCATGAAGTACTACTGAGCAGCTGGCTTAGTAGTCAGCTTCAGCACATTTGTATAGACAAGGCTCTCCTTTTAGCCTTTAGAAGATGGTGATCACCCAGCTGGGGGGTTGCCTGATCCCCAGGCGCACTTGGGGTGTCAGGGTTATGAATTACAATAAAAGTTGTGGAGTCAGCCTTTGCCTCTCTGCTGCCCTTTTGCTATCCAGAGCATAGCAGTGCAAATTGCCAAATCATATGACAATCAGGTGCTATACAAATAAGTGATATTATAGCAAAAATGGCTAATTCCACTCTTCCGACTGGAAATAGCCAAATTTAGTTAGACACGGTTTAATAAGAGCAAGGTGGTCTTGGGAACCCAGCAGTGATCTGGCAGACATCCCAAATGGACATGAATACTCTTTTCAGCAGTTCTTTATAGGACCTATGTTATGTGACCAAACAGCACTCTTATTTGGTGATAAACATCTCTAAAATTAAATGTCCAAAAGTCCTTGTGGGAGATTTGATCTGAGTTTAAGAATACTTTCATCTTGGGTGGGACTATAGCACATTTTATTCCTTTTCCACAGCTTGTCTGATTCATATTGTAAAATCCAAGATTGAAAGGGATAAGATCAACATTATGTTGCTGCCTGGATTGTTCTAGACAGAACTGGTGTCCTCAGCCTCTGGGTCAAACATTCAGCTGCTAGATTCTCCCTTTAGACACAGAATTATTCTACCTCTCTGGTTTGTTTGAGTATGACATACCTCTTGGTATTTTGGCTTGAGATACTGGTACAGAGTTTTCACATACCACTCCTGTGCAGTCTTAATTTCACATACTATCAGCCTTTATATGTCTTCTGACACTTCACCATGTGCCAGGTTAAATGAAACTACACATCTCAAATGAGCTTTACTTTCCACATAAGTAACCATAGGCCACTAGAGCTGTGGTCTTAATGTTTCTTGCTGTCTTTGGAGTAACTTAAGGGATGTCTCCTTTTCACATAGGACATAAAAGCAGATGATGTGGATGTTACCAGCAGTCTGCTCTGATTTTCTTGCCATATAGCCACTGCTCTATGTGCAAGTCACATCCAGTGCCTGCTTCACAAGCAAGGCAGAAGGAAAAAAATGCTCCCACTTCACAAACACAAAGCTTTAACTTAGTTGCTCGGGCTGATGGTATTCCTGGACAGGCAATATGACTGCTGTTTGTCTGAAATAGCTTGGGCTGTTTGATCCTGGAGGCCCAACAGGATGGGTGCTTGCAGCAACCTGCCTCTGCATCCACTCTGGGACCTGCACCCTGCCCCACCCCCATCCCCCCCCCAAAAAAGAAACCATCTTCTTAGTTCGTGTTAAAGGTAGTTTTTTCCCAAGGCTTTGCACTCAGGGTAGACTGTAAGATCCACTTTTCATGTCCACCCTCCCTAGTCCTGAACCAGTCCTAGCTTTCAGTTTCTGTAAAGTTAAAGGAAGTTTGTGGGGTCTCATTCCCATCTCACCTTTGTGAGATGCTTGAAGAGAGATTAGGGCCTCAGCCATATCCAGGAGCATCACCTCTAGTCTTTTGTGCTAAGTAATTCAGGCTAACCACCATGCAAGAAACTACCACGTTTACGTGAGGAACAAGAACCATCATGTAGCAGGAGACTGGGCAGCACCAAGATCAAAAATTGTAGAAAACAGTAATGAAAAGGTAACTTAGTAGTAACATATGAAATGGTGCAATGTGAATTCCCAAGTGCTGTAGCACTTCTTCCGGCTTTATGTCAGTAAATGGACCTTGCTGTGGATAGCAGGGTTTAAATGATGATTCTTTTGCAGGTTTAGAAAGAGTGATCCTGCACTCCTTTCAGGCACTATGTGATGCAGAACTGAAGATAGAGAACCCAACATAACTTGTTACCAGAGGAAAGGGTATCAGTTCACAAATTCACTTCACCCAAATAAAAAGGTCTTAAGTGTATGGTTAAATGTTAGCAAAATAGTTTGAGTAAGTTCTCATCCTCCTTCTCTGTAATACCATCACTTGAGGAGGGGTAAAGGGAAGGGAGGAAAAAAAAGGAGAAATAAAAGGCAGAGACATTGTTGCAAACTTCTTCTTTATGTTTGAAGCTTTATCAGTTCTCACATCAGAATGACAGAAAAAGAGAACTGTGATGGAGAAAGGATGATACATCTACAAAATTGCCCTAGTGGTTAAGTACTTTCTGGGGAAATTCAGACCACAGAATCTGCCCTGCTGCACTTTTACTACCCTTTGGAAGGGTTTAAGATTTGTAAGCATTGGCCAATTAAAGATTTGAAAAATGCCTCACAAAATATTTTAAAAAAAAAAAAAAGGTGTATGCTTTATTTTAGAAAAGAACCTTTGGTGGCTGTTGCCCTAATGCAACTCTCTGTGGCCAGCTGCACAGATGAAAACAGAACCATGACAAATTTCAAGCCTGATGGTTTATCCAGTATGCACAGTATTTGTTGCATGGGCAGAACTGTGAGGACTGCAAGGTGTTTCTCCCTAGAGCTGCTGGGTATCTCTCTCTCATGGGTATCCAGGCAAAGTAGTTTGCTGCCTTGGAGAGTGTGATGGAAAAGGTGTGGTGCCCTGTCATGTTTGCGTTAGCAAAGCCAGCTTTAGGCTTTTCATTTGTACATTTGTAACATTTATTATTCATTTATACATTTGTAACCATGTTAGTGGTGACTGTGTCTTAGATTGATTTTTTAATTATTTTTTTTTCCTTGCAAACCAATCGCAGAGATGTAGGGTAACCTACGTTGGATGAGATTTGTGGAGGTCCTTGTGTTCCACTCACTGTTACGTATCAGCGGAGAATAGCACTGAAATAAGTCAGAGAAAGGAAATTCAAATCCTTTTCTATGCAACTGTGGCCATATGGGTGTAGTTCCCTTTTTCTTTCAGTTAAACCAAGCTTGCTCTTCCACATTTATTTGTTTTAAGACGCACATCTTTTCAGTTAATTGTCTTCCTTCACAGCTGGTCACAGTTAGCTCTTGTTACTGCCTCCTCCTAATATGACTGTGTTGCTCCTATGGGCAACCTGGTCTGGTGAGGTTGTCCCTGTCCATGGCAGGAGGGGTTGAAACTATATGATCTTTCAGGTCCCTTCCAACCCAAACCATTCTACAATTTATGATTCCATGACTGTCCTCCAAAGTCAGTAGAGTATTTTAACCAGGGTCTGAGAACCTCTCGGAATAAGGGCTAGTACTAGTGAACAGATTTTATTATTTTCTTCCTAACCATGGGTGCCTAAAAATACTCTCTGACCTTGAGAGAGTGGAGCAATAAAGTGTTTTTCCATTGATAGACAATTTTAAACACCTCACTGCTGTAGCACCATTTTATTCTGCCCACAGTCTATTTCTTACCTACTGGCTAAATATAATCAGTCACCCTCTACTACAGGTGAATCTTTCCCATCAACTACCATAGAACTCAAAGTCCCATTTATTTCACTAAGAATTCTTTTTATATTTATATGGTTCTTTTAAATGTCTTTTTCTCTGGGTCAGAGTTCTTTCTGAACCAAGTTAGGACTTCCCACGACAGTTATTTAATGGAGTACCTATATAATTGGCTGCTTTTATCTCCTATAATTCCTAGAGATGGGGATGGTAGTGATATTTCTCCCAAGGATATTTGCCTAAAGGCCTCTTGCCAAATCCTGATGACCTAGAACCGTCCAGATCATGGAAAGAGTTTGCATACTGCAAAAAAACCATCAGGAGGAAGCAATATCCCAGTATGAATCTGATTATTCCTGTCCGAGAGACGTGTTGTGTATAAGGCTTATGAGCAATACAGGACTTGCTGTGCTGTCTTTTCTCCCTTGTTCAGATTTGGATGTCCAAAGAGCAAGCTATTCTTTTCCCAAAGTGAGCATCAGAAGTCAGATGTTTTCTGTGGTCCTAAGATGGCCTGTCAGTCATCTTTCTTCTCTCTTCTGATCACACATAAAGCCAGGTGTGTGTTGGTGATTTTTTTCCTCCCTTTGTGTTCTGTTTGGTCCTGTTCCTTCCCTAACATTTAGCAAGGGGTATAATGCTGGGCTTAATTTGCCAATGAGAAAATCATGCATGTTATGATAACATTTTGCTTGCAGAAATGCTTGGTCTTCCTGTTAGGTGAAGGGAATCATTTACACATATGGGGTTTTGCCTTACAAATGTTCAAGGTCAGTCTTATAAATAGTGAGCTGGGCAACTAGTGTGTTTTGAGCAGAACTGCTCATTCAATTAGTCTGGACTTTTATGCGGTCAGCCGGGAAGCTGAGAGTTAGAGTCATCCCGTGCTGGTCTTCTGCATGGTTTCTTAATGTTTCTTTCCCTAAACATTCAGAAAGGAGAGTGACGAGAAAGAGGAAGTTAGAACTGCTTCTGCCTGTCAGAAAAAACCACTTCAGTGGGTGTTTCCTTTGTCTGACCTGTTTTCCTACCCCAGATGCAGTCACAATTCCTGCTGCGAATTAGGGCAAATAAGAGAAATGAGTAATCAGTTTGTTCATAGGTATACTAAGAATGTTTCCCAGCTGTTTCAACACCAATGATACCCTATTAAATAATCCAGTATGCTTCAGATACATTTTTTAGAAAGAAAACTCATAGAAAATTGAAATAATGCTGAATAATTGAATCAGTGCCACTATGCAATGCAGTAACTCAGAAAATTTCCTATGTATGGCAGGAGAGACTGACATGTCTCTGTGATTCAGAGCACAAGTAGAGGTATATCCTCTGTATGCTACAGTGATCGTAATCTGTAACTCATTTGAGAACTGAAATGTGTTTATTAGCACCACCAGAGATCAGTTAGTATATCTGATTCCTGAGTTGCTAGCCCAAAGGTCCGAGGGACTACAAAGTAAAATTTATGTAACGGGATTATTCTATTCCAATAATCTATTCCATTCTAATATTACATTCCAATAAGTCAATACCAAATAATCCAATGGGATTATTTCTTAGCAAGTATGTATTTAAAGCCAAACTTTGGATATTTGCCTCAGTTTTGGAGAGACCATCTCTGGAAATGTAGGGACTGATTTTCAGATGCTGTTTCACGATGATTTTCTGTGCTGTTTGGCAGCTCAGAAAATCAGTTACAAGGTAGAATGTCCCAGAAATGGGGCACCGCAGACTGGGTACCTTTTGAAAAAGTGTTGTTGACTGTTTTGGCTGGTAGCTGTATGGTATCTCAGTGACTTCCAGCTGTGAAATTAATTAATAGCTGCTGGCAGTCGTGTCACATGCCCACTGTAAGTGTTCTTAGCCAAATTGTTTTACTTCCAAAACCCCTCTTTGTGCCAGAAATAAAGGCGCAGGAAGAAGATGAAAAGCAATGTGATCTTGTAATTTTCCTACACAACTTGCAAAGCCAAGGATCCTGAAATCTCAAGAGTTTTTAAATTCCAGCTCAATTGACCTGAAAATGTCATAAAACCCAAGGTGTTAGAATGTTTCCAAAAAACATACCTTATCTTGGAATAGAACTACTATTGTATTACAGCATCCCAACAGGCTTCATTCAGATACATGAAGGTCCTGGGCTTCTGTAGCAACTCAAGAAAATACAGAATCCAGGCCTCCTCTGGTATAAATTGTTGTGTGTCACTTTGATTCAGCTCAGCTCTGATTACTTCTGCGGCTAAAGGATTTCCCACTGGGTTCCAACACTAAGCACCCACTCTGTAAACTTTGTAAATGTGGTTAAAAGGGCAGCTCAGAGAATGCTGGTGTTTAAACAATAAGCTGAAGCATAATGAGTGAGAATGCTTCCTGTTTCCCTAAATGACCTTAAGGGAAAAAATGAAGGTACAAAACTGAGAAGATCAGACTTTTTTTTTTAAAAACGCCTTTATGAATAATAGAGATAAATTCACTACAGAAGATCAGAAACGCCCACAGTAGATTTGCAATTTATTGCAGAGAGTTAATTTTTGCCTTTTCTAATCTAACTCATTTTCTTTTTTGTGTGAGTGAATAAACCCCAGATTTTTTTGGTAGGACATCATTTGCCTCATTGTTGGCAACATTATTTTGTTGTGCTCTGACATGCAAGAAAACCATTATCCATGTCTTGATCTCTATCTATGCGCATAGTTTTCTCTTTCTCTGTTGGGGCAGTGTTGCCACTGAGCACACACCTCATGCTCTGCCAGTCAAGGTGGGAGTCAGAAACCTTTACCTTTTGATATAGATAGATCTTGCTTTGTGTGTCTCCCACTTGCTGCAGCCATTCTTTATTGATTCATGTTCCTTTACATTTATGGAAAACTCCATACTCCAGTCTCCGAACTGAGACTCTGAATTCACCACTTCTACAGCAAAATGGCGGTGAAGATGTCTTGCTTATCTGGACCCATCTATGTTGTGTTTGTGAAGCTAGAGTGAGACTGCAATTATTTTCACTAATGGATTCAAATGTTCGAAAACTAGTGAGGCCAAAGGGCTCTCTGAGGAAAGAAAAAATTCTGCTTGCTTACTCCACTGAAAGCCAGCTCGTACATTTTCTCTTGCTACTGATTCTGCTTTTCTGTCATAGAACAACTTTTTGTGTGTGCATAAACTATATATTGTAGTTGTAGGCTATACATTTCAGCAGCATGGACAGAAACTGGGCAAATACACCGGACGGTATTTTGCTGTTTCATGGGACCAGACAGTTGCACGTGCACTTTGAAACATGGTAGAAGAAAAAAGGTGATATCAGCTCACAGTGTTACAAAGCATTAATGGCTGGAATAAGACCTGGCAATACAGCTATCAACATGCTGAATCAGCTTCAGCAGAAAGCAAAGGAAGGCAAAATAAAGCAAGAACTTCAAGCATTGCAGAAAGAGGTGTATCTCAAATATAGAGCAAGAAGTTCAAGAAAACTACATACACAGAGGAAACCTTCTGCAGCTGGTGATCTAGAAAGCAAGTGCTGGTCATGCTGCTGTTCTACAAAATAAAAATCAAATAATATACTTCAGAAAACATTAAATTATTACTAGGACATAGTGTTTCTTGGATAATACTTACTTAAAAATTACCAAGTCCATTGTGTGTTACATATAAACAAAATAAATTCCTTACATACTATGGATGTAGTGAAATATACAGATAATGTTATATGAGAATAACTGCGAGTTTGTCACTAACCCCATAAACACTGTTTACCCAAGTGCAACTACTTGCCGTATTTTGTGTATTTTCAACATGGTTCTGTTTTGTGTTCAACACCTGCAGACAAAATTTCTCTTATTCTTTGCAGCTAAACATGAATTTTAATTCATATTATGTATGTGCTGAGTTCTGAACTGCACTTGCCAGAATTCTTAAATGGAACAAGTATCACCTGGCTACACTGAACTTGCTTGTAGGTAAGATGCTCTGCTTCAACTCCACCACTGTTTTTGCAAATTCATTTGACTGTGACCTTAGTTTCAGCTATCTGGAGAGATAACATTGAGGAAACACCTTATTGTGTAAAAGGTTTTGTTCACAGAATTAAAATCTGTCTTACTGGGACACTGATACAATAAAAGTATGCCCTCTATCATTTTCATCATGAGATACTAACTCTCAAGAAATTCACATACTATAATTTTATCAAAAAGATTGCATCTTTGGAATGGCTTCAAAGAGTAATGGAAATACAGAATAATGCTAAAGTTATTTATGCATGGTTTTAATGAAGCCCTGGAGGTCACAGTGACCTTGATCAATCCCCCCCTCTCTATAGAAGAACAATTAGAAGAATTCTATGGTTAAAGATATTTTCTATGCCTGATTCACAGTACACACATTACCAAAGTGCTAAATAAAAAAAAAATCCTATCGTACTTAGTAAACATGATGGACTTTTCAATTCTAAATATGTGTTACACTGTCTCGCATTGGCATCCCACATTTTGTATCCGTGTCCCTTAGTAGCCAGAACTCTAGTATTACCTGAACAACACTATATTTAAAAAAAAAACCCTCTTGGAATGTCTGAAAAATTCCTACATCCTGCACCAACACATGTGAACACAACTGAAACTTAATTTCACTAAATGCAAAAATCAGAAGGTTGGAATTGATGCTCCTTATGCTCTCTCTGAGTTCTTACAAGATGGTATTGAAACATTATTTTTCTGATATATTTAAGATGCTCATCCAGGAAGAGTGGTGGAGTGTGGAATCAGCAGCTTGTCTAGACATATACTGATGGCGACCCAGGCATTTTCTACAGCAGCAACTATGGATGCTTTTGATTCCACAACAAAGAACTTAACCATGCCAACCACTTTCTACGAGTACTTAGAAAATAAAGTCTTTGAAACTTGTCCTCTTAAATTATTCCACTGGTGAATGTGATTTGAGGGAAGAAGGTTTCCTTCAAAATAAGCAGCTAAGCAACATATCCATCCTTTTCCAATTAGGAGGCAAATAGACACCAAAACACATTGACAGACTATTTCTACTTGCCTCCACAAAAGCAAATCCTGAAATTTGCCATTATACCATGAAAAAACCTTTAACTACTCCTGATTATGCACCCAAATTTTATCTTTTCTCATCGTTTCTAACTTCCCAGTATGCTGTTAGCTGTTCATCTATTAGAACTTTTACTAAAGGTCATAATTAATTATTTATGTTCTTTTTGCAGGTAGTCAATAACATACTTTTGTTACATTACCTCCAGGTTTGGGTTTATTCCTGGCATTTGAGATTACAGATTTCAGACAAATTTTTTTCCTGGAAGCATAGAAGTCTGGGCTGGAAGGGCCACATTTGGATATTTAGTTAAATTTTCAACTTGAAGAAAGACTGTTTCTCAGATTAAGTCACATCAGCCACAGCATTTTTTCTAGCCGAGACTGAAAAAACTCCATGGACTGTCAGACGTCTCTGGGTAACGTGATCCAGGGCTGTACTACTTCTTGTTAGTAAAGCCATGATTTCTAATGCCCCGATGTTCAACTGGAACCTCCCAAACCAGAGTTTCTGGTCACTGACTTGGTTACATGGTCTAGCACAAAGAGGAATTGGTCTGTCCTCTTTGTAACTAGCCTCTGAGTAGTGATACACAGCTGTTAGATCATTTGTTAGCTTTCTCTTCCCTAGGTTAAGTAAATTCTTCAGCTTTTCTTCACAACATACATGCTGTAGGTAGATCTCTGATTCAGTTGGTAATCCTCCAGTGGACCCTTTCTATCTTAACCACATCCTTCTTGAAATAAGAAGAATAAAAATAGAATAAATATTCTAGAGCAAACCTCACCAGCAAAGAATAGTGTGTGATAAGAAATTCCCTTGACCTGCTGTCTACAGTCATCTGCAAGTAGCGCAGCACATCAGCCAGAACTCTTTGTGTTGAGAATCTGTAATTCATTGCATCAGCCACTTAACCTCAGTTAGTGCCACATTTTGACTATGCTGCTCAAAATGCTTCTCTGTGTCTAGAGATCCTCCCCTTTGAATCCCCCACAGCTCCAACACTATTGATTTAAACCTCTTTTCTTTCATGTGACATATAATCGGTTATGGTTAATGCCATGCATGGGGACTTCGAATGAACAGAATGTCTAAGTCATTTGCCTGCTTGTTCTTCACAGATTTTGTCAGTCCCAGAGAAAGAAAACAAGCTGATTCCTGTTGGGTGAAATAGAAATTGGGTGTAAACTACTTGCAAAGAACAATAGATATCTGTAGTTTATGGAAAAATGCCTTTGATAATATGCCTTTCTCTAGCGAATTGTTGCACTTGCTAACTCATTTATTATTAATGTGCTTTTCCAATATACATTAATTTACTTTCCTTTACAAGTTGCACGCTCTGGATCTTCTTACTTTTCCTATAAGGGAGAACAATAGCAGGAAGGAGAAATATGTGTGTATTATTTAAACTGAGGAAGGGACAGGTGCAAAATTAAGTGACTTCTAGTTCAATAGTACAAAATGTTTACACGAATTCAAATGAGAACTACTTAGATATGTGCTAAGATGATATTTGCAAGAACTGACGTCACAAAAAGATAATGATACATGACCTATTATTCTAATGCCCTTACTGCAAGGTACAAGGAAGTAGCCACGTTATCCTGGGAAAGAATGCAATGGAAATTAGCTAGAACATGTCAGACATTTACGAGGTTGTATAGATGTTGGAGACAGAGCAAACAGCCCTGATATCTAACGAATCAGATATTTGGGGCAATTATTTTACATAGGTCCCCTAACATCACACAACTATTAACATTTGTAAATATGTGTAACTCTCCTTCATTATAGGAACCTTGCAAGCTAAAAAGGGACTATCCACACTGTTCCGTGTCTTTTGGAATAATAATAATAACAACAACAACAACAACAACAACTTATGTTGGGTATTCAAACATACACTTTAAAAGTTTATTTCATGTTGAATAATTTCAACAAAAATTATAATAGGGGCTTGCAAACAGGCATTTTATTGTTAAAATCACTTGGGGCATTTTACAAAGTGCACATAGGCGTCATTAGTTCTATCTTTACTTTTAAGCGACAGGACTAATTTTCAGCTAGGTTCCAGAGACACCTAGTTCTAGCTGGAAGACTGGAAATATTTTCAAGCTAAACTGCTCTTTGACAGAAAACTATATTTTTGATTAATCTTTCCCAAAAACTTTTTTCTGTTTCCTATGAAGAATAATAAACTTTGTTTTTTGCAAAACTGTGGAATTCCTTGAAACAAGTACAGGTTTTCTTTGTGGTTGAAGTTTATTATATTTCAGTTGAAACTGAAGACTTGTTTTCTGCATGGCATCTTTGCAAAGTGTTGTCTATATAATTTTGTTTCTTTTTAGAGGAGGAGAACACATAGTACCTTCCCAGACATTTCAGCCCACTAGGGATCCTGGCCAGTAAAGAAAAATAGTATTCTGACTCAAAAACCTGTCTCAAATGAACCATGCTGTATCACCTAGCAGGGGTCAGGACACAGCACAGGCTTCCTTTCATGGATTCCTGTCCCTTCTTTCACTTATTTGACATCATCTTTGAATACTACCATAGTATCTAAATTGGTTAACTAGGGATTGGATATGCAGATGGTCAAGTAGAAGGAAAGTTCTCAAATGATCAATGTTCTGAACCATTTGATATAATTGGACCCATTTACAATGATGAGTAGAACTAGATGACCTCCATAAGTCCCTTCCAACCTCAGTTACCACGTAATTCTCAAATTATATAAATATTGTATTCTCCTCAGCTGCTGAAGTTATTAATACATCGACTCTATTTTCCTTTGTCAGTCAGACAAGTTGTAATTTCCATGGTAACAAGGGGAATTCCTCTTCCTCTAATTTTTCCTACTTGGTAGATGATTATATTTTAAGAATACCTAATTGAAGGTGGAGGATTCCCTGATTACTATAGGATTATCTCTTTTTTTCACAATGCTGTACTATTCAGTTACTCCATCAGATGGGAATTTTGGAAGACAATGTTCAGCAAATTGTCTGCATAATGGCTGTTGATGCCAGTAAAAAACGTGGAGAGACATTTAATCTTCTGCATGTTCCTTATTGCCCAGAAGTAGCTAGAGAAAAGGAAACTGCTCTTATCTGCTTTACCAGCATCTGATTAGCAACCTCCCACATGAGAACAACCTGACTTCAAATGAGTTATTCCTGATTTACACCATAAGAAGGCAATCAAGTTCTCTGTAAGAAGGCAATCAAGTTATATTTCTGGGTTTTAAACTACCAAAAAATTGTTAAATGTTTAAGATGTCTTGCTGTGGAGAGAAGCAATTAAGCTTTAGATATCTACTGAAATTTTTTACTCCGTTGATCTAACTTTGTGTTGCTTTTTAACTGATTTACAAAGATACTCTATTTTAGCAGTGTCTGCTGTGCTGTAAAATGAAGGCTTTGCTGTTATTTACCCTAATAGTTTTCAGATTGCATCCCACATAGCTACAAAAAGGGAAACATCAGCTATATTTACAATGTCAAGTAAGACAACATTTTTTTACTTAAGCTTTCATCTTGTTTGCTCCCTTAAAAACACTAAAAATGAATAGAAAAGAATTTCCTGGGGAAAACTCTGAAACACTTAGATAAAATAGAAGGAAATGACAGTGAAAGAGAATGACAGGCCTGTGTGTCATGGATGGGGGTGGGAGACTTCAAATTATGAAACAGAGGGTAAGAATCAAAGTCTTTCTTCGTAGTCAGTGGCTAAAAAGTCATGACATTATTCATCATTTGTATAGGACAAGAAATGTGCATGACTCTGTATGTGAAAGATAAACAAATAGGTGGATCTGTCATGGGCTTACATTTTTAAAGGAAGAGGAAAAGTCAAAGGAACACAGTACTGCACATGTAACCATCACAGCTTTCGAGTTTTAGAGAACAGCTGAAGTTTTTATAAGGTTGTGAATGGCTACAGTTCAGAAACACTTTCTGAGTAACTTCTGTCAGAAGGAGCTGCTTCAAGTCAACCTATTTCTCTCCTGGAAAGCTGCATTGAATTCAGTGAAAGTTTCTCCAGTCAGAAAGGGTTTTTCTTCAGGAAAGATTCAGACTGTATTTTGATATCTATTCTGACAAAAAAAATGTAATTTGGTGTTGTTAGATGATGTTACACAAGTAACATAAGTTGTTCTGTCAGTGTTTCTGGGCACCCACTAGCTTATGTGTCTTGACACTGCTGGCTATTTATTTGTCTAGTATAACTTGTGACTTAGATTTGATTTATATTAAAATATTTTGGGGAGAAGAAATTGGTACATATGCTACTTGTCTTTCTCCAGGAAGCCAGTCTCCTTGCGTAGCTAAAAGGGAAAAAGATGTGTCCGTGTTTTCTCTGAAGGTGATTCACAAGAAGAGGGAGAGCAGATTTAGAGGAGACAATTCCTGACCTCCGTTTGCTAAAAGGGCTACAAGAGCTGGAGCATGGAATGTATTTCTCCAAGGTAATGTGTTAAATTACTTTTCAGTGGCACAATCAATAAAAAAAAATCAAACTCTGCCACTCTCATTAAAGTAGATGTCAGCCAGCTCTATGACCAACCAAGCGGCTTTCCCGATGATGAATTAAATCAACTCTCCCATTTGATTCCTAAACTGGACTAGCCAGGCAAATGCCACACTCTCAAGCCACAAAGCATTCATTAAATCACAGTGTTCATGAGTCACATCTAATGACTGCTGCTGCTATGAGAAAATTTGGCAGAGGGATCGCATTGTTAAACTCTTCTGTTTTGTATATCATCAACTGGCATTATTATTCAGAACAATGCTGAATGGCTATTACATACTGCTTCAAGCATGTCAGTATATATTTATATTACATTGACCAGCCATATTTCATTTTCGTGGATGTCATGAAAGGAGGCAGGGAGATAATATTTACCTTTTAGACGTACAAGGTGACCCTCAGAGATGTGAAACAACATAAATTATAAATAGATTAAGTAAACTGCATTTAGTTCCTTTCTGCATAGTGTTTTAAATCATTAAATATTTATGTAGCTTAATTCAAATTCAAAGGGAATTTAATCAAGCCAAATTCACTTTACCTTGGCACCTAACCATCTAAAGCTGTAAGAATGATCCACTTTAAATACATGTGTTTATATAATTCAGATTAATCTCCACAATTCTGATCTGTTTGTCAAGCTGCTAATAGAATTCCTGCATATTCTAACTTGTTTTCTTTTAATAAACACAACACTTCTAGGCCGGAAGATGCTGGCAGCTGTCAGGACTCATAACTTTGACTTACTGATGACCTCAAACCTCAGCATTGCTGGCTAGTAAACTCTCAAACAATTTCACCCAAAAAAATACCCTTTTGCTTAGCAACAAATGAAACAGTAGAAATGAACAGTGACCCAAAGCAACAAATGAACAGTGACCCAAGGCAGAGACCATCGAGGTGCTAAGTAAACTCTGGGCTGTACCTGCCAAAAAGCTTTATCTGGAACAGTTTGCAGACAGTGAGTGTGAATTAGATCATAAAGGCACATATGTGTGATTGTGGAGTTAAATAGCCAGGGCCACTCAAGGAACTTCCAGCAGCATGGCCCTGGAAGAAAACCGTGGAGGGAGAGAAAATTCTAATTTTGGATAGAGTGCTGGCTTAAACCATATTTGATTTTCTGAACAAAGAAACTGCCTCCTGTCATTTGTCCCTACTATATTCAGAGAGACAGAATTTTGTGTACTTTCTTTGTAAATAGAGAGCAACACCCCCCCCCCCCGAATATCAAAATCTCCAGATTTAACTTGTTTTATATCACGAGTCTTGGTGGAAAGCAGAATTATATGCCTGGGATACTTGATATTTGGTTCATAGCTATTATTTTTCTAAAATTCGCTGCCTTAGTTAATTCTATTCCTCGGCTTTTGTATAGCTAAATGTGGGTATCAATCTTCCACAGAAAAAATTGTCAGTTCAAGAATCTAAAGGCTACTTGTATTCCTTCTTGCTTATTGTGTGTTGGTGTAAACAGCAGAGCAAGTCACCATACCTTTCTCTCCCTGAACTTCTTCCTAGCAATATGTAACACCCCTCCAGAAAGGCATAGAATCATAGATTTCCATAGATTGGAAAAGACCATTAAGGTGGTCCAACTGTTAACCTAGTATTTCCAAATCCACCATTAAACCATGTCCCTAAGTACAATGTCTACACATCTTTTAAATACTTTCAGGGATGGAAATTCAATCTAGTCAGCTTGCTCCAATGCTTGAAAATTTCATTGGTGAAGAAATTTTTCCTAATATCCATTCTAAACCTCCCATTGAGACTGTTTCCATTTGTCCTATCGCTTGTCTACTCAGGAGAAGAGACCAACACCTACCTCACTACGACCTCATTTCAGGTAGTTGTAGAGACTGATAAGATCTCCTCTCAGCCTCCTTTTTTCCAGATTAAAAAAACCCAGTTCCTTCAACCACTCTTCATGGGACTTGTTCTCTAGTCCCTTCACCAGCATTGTTGCCCTTCTTTGGACCCACTCCAGCACCTCAATGTCCTTTTTGTAGTGAAGGGCCCAGAACTGAACACAGTACTCAAAGCCCAGCCTTACCAGTGCCAAGTATATGAGGACGATCACTTCCCTACTCCTGCTCACCACACTATTTCTGATACAAGCCAGCATGCTGATGGTCTCTCGGCCTTCTTGGCCACCTGGGCACACCACTGGATCATATTCAGATGGCTGTTCACCAGCACCTCTGGGTCCTTTTCCACTGGGCAGCTTTCCAACCACTCTTCCCCAAGGCTATAGCATTGCCTGAGGTTGTTGAAACCCAAGTGCAGGACCCAGCATTCAGTCTTGTTGACCTCATATAACTGGCCACAGCCCATCAATCCAGGAACAATATTGTGCATTAGCTCAAGTGACCATTCCAACAAAACTCACTACAGGCTGTTGTAGCAATTTTTAAATTTATTTTTAAAATAGGATTAAGAGTTTCCATGAGGATGGAAAGGGAGAAGTGATCTCATATAACCAGTTTAATCCACAGATCATAACTTCCTTTCTCATAGGTTAGCATTCTGGACATTAAGATGAATGTAATCAGATTCTGAAGTTGCACCATGAATTTCAACTTAAATTACCATATTCCATGGCCCATTTTATGTACCAAGGATTTTGAGATCACACATCTGTACCTGAGTATGCTGCTATAGGAGCTGTAACAGCAATTCTGTATTGTAAGAACTCTTTCCTGTCTTTCCAGGATTTACCATGGGCAACAATGTCTTTTTCCTGCTGGTTAGCAGAATGAAGCTGAAGTACAGCCTTGGGTGAAGACCCATATCTTCACAGGGTCAATTTGTTCTTTATCTAGCTCAGCATCTTTGACTGCCTGCACTGCTGTTAAGGCAGAAGAAGGAAGTTTGCATGTCAGGAAGATTGCTTCCTATTGCAGCGTGAATAACCCAACTGGTAGCAACTTGGCTGTGTGCCATTCAAAATTGAACAGCCAAGTCAAACTGGGTCATTTTGCACTTTACCGGGGTAATGCTGTCTAGTCATACACCAGCACAGGAGCATTTTGAGATCAGTCTGCTCAGTCATGGGAGGAAGAAGAGAGAGCAAAGGAAGTTTGTCTGTCAGAAACCTTGTTTTATCCTCTATTGTAATTAGCCAACTGGCAGCTGGTCAGGCATTCAAAGTTGAAAGGTCTAGTAGCACCTGTTCTAGGTACATCCCTTCCTCAGTTAATGGGCTGAAACTGTAAGCCTCAACTGATAGCTAAAGATTCATTGCATCTCTGTGGTGAACTACGTTGATCTGTAAGTTCTGTGTGTATGCCCTACCTATGGGCACACAGCTCAGGCTGCTATTGTCATGGCCGGTGGATGCCAGGCCCAGTCTGCTGCCTGTTAAAGGCAGGGAACAGACCTGGATGCTGTTCACACCTGCTAAACTGGCTGCCTGAAGTCCTCTTCATTCTTGTGTACGTCACAATTGTTTTACCATGAAGTGAAAGTCAGTTCTGAAAGTGAATTCAACTTTCCCATAAAACTTTGATTTAAAGGTGGAGAATGCAGTCACATCCACCATAAATATGAAGCTAGTATTAGTTTCTTGCACTGTGAATTTTAACATTTGCTTCAGCTGCACAGTTAGGGCACCACGCACTTTTGCTCTATATTTTTGTTCAGCCCTATAGACTGGCTAACATAGCCATTTACTGCATCTCATATGAAAAGAGGATGTGCCAATTGTGTCTTCCTAGAGGAAACAATAAAAAGAAAAAAAAAAGACAAAGAAAGAAACAGCTGAAGGGAAAAAAATTGCTAGAAAAGACATGGGGCACAGTCTGATGGCAGTTGAGACCAGTGATGCTATTTCTGCTTTCACAAAGAAAAGCTCCATAAATTACAAAATGTATACCCTAAGAGAATGTTTTTCATGTTGTAAAGTCAAACATCCAAAGGCTGGAAGAAGACAAAGAAAAGGTGTGAGGAGGTGAATTCTGACCAGGAAAGGAATGATTTTGAGAACCTCCACCAGTGTGGAAACCAAGTGAGATCTCAGTGAGGGAGATTCATCAGTGGAAGCAGTGAGATGGAGAGAGGCAGTCAGGCAGTCTGGACAGAAGATGTGCTGTTTCTCCAGTGCTTGGGGGAAAAAATGAAGTTTTTGTAATTAGCCAACTGGAAGCTGGTCAGGAAAATTGTAACTTTGATATATAACTTTGCTTTAAAGGTGTTGGAAACCTTTAACAAAAAAGGAGAAGCGAAGCATAAGGACTGGCATCCTTGACAGATGGCAGATGGAGATGTTATAACAAGGGCTTGTGCCCTGTAGTGGTGAAGGACCTCAGAAGATGGGGGTAGGGATAAGTGCAGGGAGAAGATAGAAGATAGAAGTGAAATACACAACTGCATGTTTCTACCCTGATGAGCTATGGAGCTGGTTTTCAACAGACCCGGCTGCTGAGAGTATTCATGCTCTCCGGAAAGGCAGGAGTTTCTAATGATAATTCCTCACAATGCTCGGAGTAGGTTGAAAGAGGACTACATTTCTTGCAACCACTCAGACTGAGCTTTACCGATGAAAGTGTAAGAGGTTACTCATGATAGTGGTGATGCATAGATACAGTGTAGCCTGTTTTTGTACATGTTTTGCATCCCTTTCTCCACCAGTGGGAATCTTACACCAATGTCCTATCTTGCTGTGGGCCACCAGGCAACCATGGCAGCTGTGATGTGGCCACTTCAGCTCTGGAGCCATCAAGTCCACCTAAAGCTTGTCGCCCTCTAACATGATGGGGGAAAGCCTCACGTCTCGCCTGTAAAACTGATTGCAGTGGCTTAGAATCATAGAATCATAGAATGGCAAGGGTTGGAAGGGACCCCAAGGATCATAAAGCTCCAACCCCCCTGCCACAGGCAGGGCCACCAACCTAAGGTCTGGATCTACACAAGGTTACCCAGGGCCCCATCCAACCTGGCATTGAACACTTCCAGGGATGGGGCATCCACCACCTCTCTGGGCAGCCTGTTCCAGCACCTCACCACTCTTTCTGTAAAAAACTTCCCCCTAATATTCAATCTAAATCTTCCCTCCTTCAGCTTGTAACCATTCCCCCTTATCCTGCCATTATCTGCCCTTTTAAAAAGTTGATTCCCCTCCTGTTTGTATGCTCTCTTCAGGTACTGGAAGGCTGCAATGAGGTCCCCCCGCAGCCTTCTCTTCTCCAGACTGAACAAGCCCAGCTCCCTCAACCTCTCCTTGTAGGGCAGGTGCTCCAGCCCTCTAATCATCCTTGTGGCGCTCCTCTGAACCCTCTCCAACAGTTCTACATCTCTCTTGTGTTGGGGGCCCCAGATCTGGACACAGTACTCCAGGTGGGGCCTAATGAGGGCAGAGTAGAGAGGGACAATCACCTCCCTGTCCCTCCTGGCCACCCCTCTTCTGATGGAGCCCAGGATACCATTGGCCTTCCACAGTGACACCCAGGTCCTTCTCAGCAGGGCTACTCTCAAGGAGCTCTTCTCCCAGTCTGTATCTATGTCTGGGATTCTTCCGGCCCAAGTGCAAGACCTTACACTAGGCAGTGTTGAACCTCGTTAGGTTCACCCGGGCCCATCTTTCCAGCCGGTCAAGATCCCTCTGGATGGCTTCCTTTCCTTCTAGGGTGTCAACCACACCACTCAGCTTGGTATCATCCGCAAACTTGCTGAGGGTGCACTCAATCCCATCATCGATGTCATTGATAAAGATGTTAAAGAGCACCGGACCCAAGACAGACCCCTGGGGGACACCGCTTGTCACCGGCCTCCACCTGGACATAGACCCATTGACCACCACCCTTTGGTTACAGTCTGTTAACCAGTTTCTTATCCACTGGATGGTCTACCCATCAAATCCACATCTCTCCAGTTTAGAGATAAGGATGTGGTGGGGGACTGTGTCAAAGGCCTTGCACAAGTCCAGGTAGATGACATCGGTTGCCTTCCCTTTATCTACTGATGCTGTTACTCCATCATAGAAAGTCACCAGATTGGTAAGGCACGATCTTCCCTTGGTGAAGCCGTGCTGGCTGTCCTGGATCACATGCTCTTCCCTCATGTGCTCCAGCATGTCATCCAGGAGGATCCGTTCCATGATCTTCCCAGGCACAGAGGTGAGGCTCACCAGCCTGTAATTCCCTGGGTCTTCCTTGCTCCCTCTCTTATAAATGGGAGTGACATGACCTTTTTTCCAGTCCCCAGGGACCTCTCCTGACAGCCATGACTTTTCAAATATGATGGAGAGCAGCTCAGCAACCACATCAGCCAGCTCCTTCAGGACCCTGGGATGCATGTCGTCCGGCCCCATAGACCTGTAGACATTCAGTCTCATGAGGCGGTCTTGGACTTGCTCTGCTCTTACATTGGGGGGGGTTTTGCTCCCCCAGTTCCCACCTAGAGGTCCAGGCATGCAAGGTTCTGGGATTTGAGAATTATGAGAATCCTGGCTGCCAGAGAAGACTGAGGCAAAGAACTCATTGAGTACCTCAGCCTTCTCCTCATCATTTGCAGCCAGTTCTCCTTTCTCATTTACCAAGGGAGGTACCTTCTCTTTGGCCTGTCTCTTCTGGCCAATGTACCTGTAAAATCCCTTCTTGTTGTTTTTAACATCCCTTGCCAAGTTCAGTTCCATCTGCGCCTTGGCTTTCCTGACCCCATCTCTGCAAGTCTGAACAGCATCCCTGTATTCTTTCCAGGCTACACACCCTTGCTTCCAGAGCTTGTGTTTGCCTTTCTTTTCTCTCAGTTTGACCAGCAGGTCCTTACTTAGCCACGCTGGCTTCCTGCCCCTCCTGCCCACTTTCTTATTCAGAGGGACAGAGAGCCCTTGAGCTCTCAGAAAGGCATCCTTAAAGAGTAGCCAGCTGTCCTCAACATTTCTGTCTCTAAGGACCACCTCCCAGGAGATCTTGGTCAACAGGTCCTTGAACAGCCTAAAGTTTGCTCTCTTAAAGTTCAGTGTCCTGATCCCACTCTTCGCCAGGCCCACATCCCTTGAGATCACAAACTCAACTAGGGCATGGTCGCTGCAGCCCAGGCTGTCTCCAACCTTAACACCTTTAATGATCTCCCCCACGTTGGTGAGCACCAGGTCCAGCAATGCATCTCCTCTGGTTGGTCTATCAACTATTTGAACCAGAAAGTTGTCATCTACAGACTCCAGGAGTCTCCTGGATCTCTTGCAGGTCGCCGTGTGGTTTTCCCAGCAAATGTCTGGGTGGTTAAAGTCCCCCATCAGAATGAGTCCCTGTGACCGTGATACCTCCTGCAGCTGAAGGAAGAAAGCCTCATCAGTATTCTCTCTTCGATCAGGTGGCCTGTAGTAAACCCCTATTACCAGCTGCTCTTCTTTAGCCCCATCTCTAATTCTGACCCACAGGCTTTCGACCTGTTCCTGGCCACTTCTCAGAGAGAGCTCCTCACAGTCTATCCACTTTTTAACATAGAGGGGAAATGGCTTGCACCATGCAACACCAAGCTGGAAATCTTTTGCTCAGTTGCCAGTTTGTAACAAGCAACAGTCAGAAGGTACCAGCCAAAGAGACACCTGGGTGAGGGAGGTGTGGTTGCTCTGACAGCCTGATGTCCTGTACTCACTTTCTTGGTGCATGGAAGCGATACTAAGTACACCAGGGTCTGTCCTGACTGCTTGTCTATGAACCGGGGTATTATTTTTTCTTTCTAGCATTTCATAAGTTAAGGGTAGAAATGGCTCTGCAGCAGTGTTCTCAGAGTAGATCACCTTGAACACTTAGAGTTCCCTGATCAGTGGTCTATGCTCTAGGGTCCTGAAGATTTTATTGGAGAAAGTAAAATGGAAAAAGAGGAATTTATTTTTTTTAAATAATACAAAATAAAAAAGCAGAAGCATAAGAAAATATAATTTTCTAGTTTGTCACTATCTGTCAAAAATACATGAAAGTAATCACTTGCACTTAACTCCCTTCAGCTTGCATAAGATCTACCAAAAAAACCTTGATTTTATGTAGAAGCCTAAAGTTGCAGAACTAAAGCCCTGAAAAAATAAACCTGGAAGTGTGTGATTGTAGTAAACTGAGGAAGCAGGTCAAACCATCTGTAAGGTTATTAGACTACTGTGATGAGACTGCTGGGGCAACGGAAATGAAAATGCCCCACATTGTCTGATGGGATGTGACTAGTTGGGTGGTTTCATGCTGCGCAGGGGCTGGATCTGCTAATGCAATTTGGTTAGACGGACTACTGATGTTTCCACTGAAATCAGGAATGCTAGTGGATATCCTCATAAGATGTTCTTTGGTAGAACGCATGCAGCTATTTAAAATGTGTTTGTCCCACATTTGCATATTACACAGAAGAGTGAGGCTGTACAAGCAAGTCTCGTCCCCTTCAGAATGAAAATTAGGAAGGTTTGGTTAACTCAAGGATGGTATGATTAAAATGGACTAACTGTACTGGAGTGGGTGACATTTCCACAATCTTCTCTCATCCATTCTGCTGTTCGACTGTGGGGTGGTTTGCTTCCTGCAGAATGGTGGTATCAAGCATGTATGAGCTACTGTTGTCATAAGCAATCCCAGACATTTCCATAGGCAGGACTGCAGAGTGGCATTTGGTTTGCTGGTGTCTGGTCTTATCTGACTGCTCTTGTGAAGTCTGCCTTATGCAGTCCTCTTAGAACTTGTGACTAGCTAATCTCAGTTTAATATATACTCTCATTAGGGGACAAATTTTGATTTTTTTTTCCATTAAGTAAGATCTCATTTATTTCTAATCTTCCAGACAGTGTTTGAATGTGCATTGATCCGACCTATATCAGCTTGGACCTGTCTGGTCTTGGTGTTCTCTCATAGATTTCCAAAATAGATTCTACTAGGCACACTCTTGTTTCAATTTTAGCACAACTTTCTTCACAGCAAGACCATTGTTGCCAGTTTTCATTATTTTTACATGGCTGTTTGGAGAGTTGATTATCACTCTCTTGTACAAATGCTTTATTTACTGATTTGGAAAAATAATCTGGTCCTATGAAGCAAAAATAAAATAAAAATCAAGCGTGTTTCTAGATAAGTCTTATAGTTTGTAGTATACAGTGGCAAAGTCTATAAAGAATTCAGCAGCTTGCAACATTCCCTGGCAAGATATCATTTTATATTGCTAGTTATTTTTCTGGGTTTCTATCTTCTGCTCACCTTGTTAAACTGTATTTCTTTCTGTGACACCTTGTCTGCCACCTTTTTACTCTTTCCATCTCTGTTAATTTTACAATAGCTCTCCACAACTCCATCATTCTCTTTTTACTGCAACCCATCCTTTAGTTGGCTAATTGGTGTCTCAATCATAATTTAATCTTTAATGATTTTCCATTCAGAAGAGAACTTAAGTACTAAAAAAAAGCACAGTGCAAGCTCCAAAAACACAAGTCAACATTCTCCACTGATGTAAATTGACAGAGATCGTTGAACAAAACCATTCATGCAACAAGGGATTTTTCAATCCAGGAAGTAATTCACTGAAAAGGAATGGTGTCTGGCTCCATCCAAATTAAATAACTTATATGATTGGACTGAATGTACAGTACTTTTTCAGGCAGTGTTAACTGACTGATAGGACACCAGAGGGCTTATTCACAAAGTGGCTGCTCTCTGTTCAGCGGTACTTCTGTTGTGCAGGCTGATCACTAGGGAAATTTATGGTCTATGACCCTACACCCCATTATATCATATTTGGGAATGGCACTAGCAGTAACCCCTATTTGTGTCTCATAATTTACTGCTGCTGAAATGACTGTTACCCTGTGTGTGTGTTTTTAGGTCAGATTTTTGCATCGTAAATTGGTGGGCAAACACATTCAGCTGTATCCCACTACACAAGCCACAGAGCACATTAATGAGTCCAGTTTGGCAAGAGGTTGTGTGTGCAGTGTTGTTACTTAAACTAGGATTTTAATCTGTTGAGGGGCTAGCACACTGCAACTGGGCAGTGACTTGCTCTTCTCAGGGATATCCTATATCATTTGTATCTAACTAGGGTTGGATTTCCTTTTAATGATTCACCACTTTGAGTCATATCATCGATATTAATTTGGCTGTCTCCATGCAAATAGTTCAGCTACACTGGGTCTTTCATCGTTTTACTACAGGCATAGAAAAAACCTCTGCGAACAACTAAGAGGCTTTCTTTCTCTTCTGCTTCTTTTCTTTTTCTTTGAAGACATAAATGACCATAGCTCAGTTTTCAAAATAATTAAAAGGAAATTTATGAAAAAGACCAATTACATGTTTTTCTAAATTATGTTTTTCTGACTGGCAAAGGGAAACTTAGAGATGTACTGATACTGAATCATGTGGGAATGAACTAAATTCAGAATCTCAGAGTTCAGAGTTTTCTGCTTATTTCCAAAGTTATACAGGTATTCTGACTTTCTTAACTTTGATCTTATAACATGCCTGATTGATTTTTCCTCTCTTTTTGCATGATGTAGAACTTGGAAACATTTTTAAGATCTTTCTTTTTTAGTTTGTCAGAGGTCAAGTTAATAAATGCCATAATCATTCCAGAACATTCATTATGTCCTCCCTGTAGTCTGTAATAATAAAATGATCCCTCTACAGCTCCTGGCAGATCTTCTGCCCTTGTCTTCTAACTAGTCCTCCACCACTGATTTAAGCTTCCCTTGATAAGGACCAGTCTTCAGTTGGTGCTGACCAAAGCATGGTCCTATCAGACCACCTCCATGCATTTAATGTATAAAATAGGCTCTCCAGTTAAGGAAGGAGAGGGAGCTACTGGAGAGGGAACAAAAAAAGGCTACAAAGGTGGTTAGGGGACTAGAACATTTCTCGTACAAAGAGAGGCTGGGGGACTTCAGACTTTTTATCCAAGAGAAATGAAAACTGAGGGGAGATCTTACCAATACTTGAGGTGTGGGTGTGAAGAGGAAATGGTTAGTCTTCTTTCAGTGGGGCCCAGTGACAGGACAAGAGGCAATGGGCATAAATTTGAATATAGGAAGTTCCACCTAAACCTGAGGAGGAACTTCTTTACTATGAGGTTGGCAGAGCACTGGGACAGGCTGCTCAGAGAGGTTATGGAGTCTCATCTCTGGAGATATTCAAAAGCTGCCTGGATGCTGTGCAACCTGTTCTAGGCGATCCTGCTTTAGCAGGTGAGGTCGAACTAGATGATCTCCAAAGATACTTTCCAACCCCTATCATTTTGTGATTCTGTGAAAATAGCTAAGAATGTGAAGAGCTCCAGATTCATTTCAATACAAAATACTGCAGCTTCTCCAGTACATATTTATTAGCTTAAATTAATACATCATACATGCTTTTATTATTGATACAGAAAGCCAAAACCTAAATATTCACGGATACTTGGTCCATTTTTTGAGTTGGGACTTTAAATAGGAACACAATGTTCTATGTGAAAGAAATATACACCACATTATTTGCAAAATCTGTTAGGAGTACAAAATGTTAGCTCTGTTACATCTTGTTCAGCTAAGCAGACATCACTTATTTTCAAAACTGTTAATAATTATTAAAACTTCTTGGAATAATAAATATGGCACTTTTATATTACTTCTTAGCTACACACTCGTAACAGCAGAGTCCACCAGCACCATATGAAGAGACAAATCAGAGTAGCTAGTAGACCAACACAGAGTTGTAAAAAGGTGGGTGCAGTAGCATTGCTTGTTTTTCCCAGTAACTTAACAGCACAGGATAAACTTCTATTGTAATATTATCATAAACTGGTTTATTCATATCTCAAATTTAACCAACCCAGGTTTTTTTCTTTTCATCCAACTACTCTGTTTTGTACAGTGTCTTGCAAAATTCTCCTCGCTGCTCCTAACAGAAGCAAAGCATCAGATTTAACCAACCACATGCCTTCATTTCCTCAGACTCATTATGGTGCAGCCAGCTTAACATTTTCTCAGCATTACTTCTTGAAACATCCCAGTTAGTATGAGTTTGGAAAGCATGTCAGTTGTATAAGTTTGTGGCTACTCTTTTTTGCTCTGATGCTCTCCCAGAAATTGAAGTTAGGCTTCATATAATAATGCAGGGAAATGGTATGGATGTGAATTACTATAGAGGTGGTGGAGTCTGGGCTTTAATTTCATGTGCTACCACAAGCTAAAAGCTCAAATAGCAGATACAAGTCAGATAAACGTTTGGTTTTTTTTTTTTTCCACAACCTAGCAAGAAGATAGATTAGGAAGGAAGGAAAAAAGAAAATGTCTCCCACAAGGTCCGGGACACAGGCAATGCTTCTATCTAACTTCTGAGCCTCTGTTCAAAGCAAAACAAGGAAGCTAATCTCTTGAAAATTAGAAATGGGAAATAACTTCATTATGAGACCAAATTTCTATAAAGCATTTACAAAGCTATTAAAAAGCAAAGGCTGTTACTGTCTGTTCCCAAAACGGTGCCAATATAAATAGCATGAAACAAACTTATGTTTGAAAAGCAAGGTGCTTCACAATGAAGGCTGTTATTTCACTTTTAATTTGTCCCTTGGGGGCCTTTTCCTAACAAGTGTCTTAGACCCAGCTGCATTATGTTCTGCAGTTGGGAGGACTATCATCTCCTAACCTTTTAGCTTGGGTCACTTGGCACTGTCTCATTATCTCAGTAATAGTTTTGTTTTCAATTCCTCTGACTGCCGTCTTACAGTTTTAGATGAGTTATTTACTATTCTAATATGAATTAGCCTTGGATGTTTGTGAATTAGCTTAGTGTGACTATGTGGCTGGGCAATCTCAGTGCCCCATTGTAAGTGGAATACTGTCCACTTTCTAGGAAGAATGTAAGAAAAGGGCTAGACATTACAAACTATTCCCAAGGATTCGGGGGATCTCTACTCCTTTCCACCTGGTTGTACATATTTGGCAGTACCTTTTGTTCCAGTGAGAAAGGGGATTGTAGGAGTAGAAAAAATGTCTACACTGATGACATAGTTGAAAGTGTTTGGGTTAACCTTTCAGACAACACAGAACAGTTTTCAAGTGATTTTCTTTCCTAAGGACAGTTCTTTCTGACAGTTTCTCTTATGAGGTTTGTAAGGGAACTCTGGACTGCATACTTCCAGCAGACATCATTTTTGTGGTTACTATGTTTTCTGCTGAAAGCTGAGCTCTGCTGAAAATGTCTCCTTTGCTCCATTTAACTAGAATGCTGTTGATACATAGTAATTTGTCTTTTTCTTGATAAAGATTGTCTTGCTGTCTCCAGTGCATAGACAACAGGGTTTTGCAGTGAAAGGGCTGCATGACATTTTGGTTTATGCACCACAGAAGTGAAGAGACTTGCCAATTTCAATTCATCTGCATGATCATCATTACAGAAATTGCACCCAGGGTCCTGATGCCTTGCTTATTCCTCTGATCGTAGGAACTAATTTACAAACGTGGCTGATCTTGAAACTAAACCATCTTGAGAGAGACATTTCTAAGAGTCCATGGCTCCAAGACCTTGGCTATATGTATTCCTAAATAGGAGCTTTTGTGCAGCAGGAGAAGATGCTGCCAAGAAGGTAACTGAAGAACTTGTTCTGATTTCTAAGAGACAATCTCCTCCACCATGCTGAATTTCTACCTGATCATTTCCCCTCTAGTTTCAGAAAGAATGCAGTCACACACATCACATGAAAATATTCTGATTATTCTGCTTCATCAGAATGTCTTCCTTGAAAGAAAGATGTCCCCTTATTCAAGAGGAGTTACCTTGCAGTGGAAGCAAGAAAATTAAATTTGTATGATAAAACAGTTCATTACTGAAAAAAACATGGGTATGCACCTCTAAAATACACTTCATTTTGAAAGACATCATTAATTCTAGGCCGAAAGTGAACTACATGCCACTGCAATTTGGTATACCCTTTTCATTTTAAAAAAGTGTGTACATCATCTGTAGACTTAAAGACACTCTTGCATTAACAGCTTCTTTTGACAACAACTTTTTCTGATCTTGATTCAGAATCTTTACTATGCAGCATTTGAGCCCTGAAAGATGAAACCACCTTCTGTTACCTTGGACCACACAAACCCAGTTTTATACTACAAATAAAGGTTGCTGCCGCATAAATGCTGATTAACTGTTAGGTGTGAGAATCATTAGTTCTGTGAGGTGGGTGGCTCCTTATAGTGGCAGAGAGCTACAGCTACATGATTCTAGCCTTAGCAAGCCACGAGTGTATGACTATGTTTAATTTTTAACTTTCTGTATATTAAGCATGATAGCAGGGTGTTTCAAATCAAGAACTGGGCAAGTAAGTGAAGAAGGTAGTAATATCTGGAAAAGATGTACCATATATATACAGGGTTTAGTCTTTTGAGCTGGGAAGTCAGAATAACATAGGACTAATTAAAACATTCATTAAATCTGTATTTCCTTATAAGCAGTTTGATAGTGTGGGGCTGTTTCTCATCTATTTTGAACATGCGTAAATAAAGGTGTTGGTCAAACTATTAATGAAATTAATGGACTGTGCTTTTAACATCTTTGTTTTGAACATATAATTGTATGGGAATCAGAGTACAAAAAGCTGGGAATGACTCAGCAAAGCCAGCATGAGTGGAATTCTTGTAAGTGTGGAACTTACTGGTCAAGGCATGTGTCAAGGGAAAATTTCTGACTCCAATAGGAGAAAATTCAAACTTGTTTTTTTCTCTGTGAGGTACTGCTTGCCCTGTAAGGGCTCTTTTTTGGCATACCTTCTAATGACAATAATAAATTCTGATCAGACTTTTGTATTTCAAATCTGTCCTCACTAGCCAAGATAAACTGGAGAGTTATACAGCAAAATTGCATCACTTTCTCAATGAAATTGCATGTATTCTTTTAGATGTAATTACAGCAAGATTTGCAAATGCCGCGCTCTGCTGCTGCTCATTAGACATGTTGGTTTGAGCAGACCACAGAACAAAATGCCAATACAGTCCACGTTATTTCACTAGAAGAGCTGCTGAACACTTGCATGCCAACTGAAACATAGCATGAACATTCCTTGTGCCACAGGAAAAGCTTCTGTGACTGTTAAAGTCTTACAGAGCTGTCCTTCACTATCTCTCAAGACATTAGTATTTCTTCTTAATATGTTTTCCATTTCTCATTGTAAGTGGTTGAACTAAGTTACTTCAGTAAATGAAATTATTTGGACAGTGTTCTGAGAGTGAGAGCACTTTCATGCACACCACATTTAATAGTACTCTTGCTTATACTGTGAAATACTTAGTAGCTTCAGATTTTTCGAGACGTTATAAGTGTTTACATATACTTAGTCAGACTACAAATGAAATGTTAAAGTATGTTTCTTTTTGATAACTAGAAAATTGTGTATAAGTCTCTACCACCCCAGATAAAGCAAAATAGACTTCTGTCCCCACCCCAGTGTCTGCTTATACATCAAATGGATAAGTATAAAATGTTATGGTTCAATGCCTATTGCATTTCTTGGTGACCTTGGACTACTTTATTCTTTAATGTATGTGTTTTACCTTAAATAATTTTTATTAATTTGGCTTGTTTATTTCTAAATACTGCTAAAAACTTCCAGGCTTTGGTAAATTACAGTTCATGTTAAAAGCTATCTGGTTCCCATTTTCTGGATGTTTTAAAATGTCCACTTTAAATGCCTATAAGCATTGCTTGTTCTTCCATTTTTCTTTCCAGCAATTCTTTCAAACTCTTGTTCCTGTGCTTGAAATACAAGTAATCGGAGAAAGAGTGGCCAAGTCTGGCCTTTTCGAAGGATCTAAAGCTGCGGCGTTCTTTGTTGTTTGCAAGGTCTCTTTCTCCTTGGCTCTCCTGTTTGTCTGGACTTCCTATTCTCTTCTCCAGTCCTCCCTCACTTAGCACTTCTTCCTTCTCATTGCAGTAGGACTCTCTGAAGTCCTTCAGCGTGGACTCAGGTTTGCCAGACAGATCTTGGGCCACATACAGCTTGTTGTTGTCATGGTGGTACATGGCAGGGCTGTACCGCTCTATTGCATAGCAGTTCTCTTCCTCTTCTTCCTGGCATGAGCTTCCTTTGGCACTCGCACCATCTGAATGAAATGAGATTCCCTTCCCTTGGCTTTTCTGGGAAAGATCAAAGGGCTCTTCCTGTTCCAAGCTTCTCAAGACATTTGTCTGGGACAGAGCAATTCTTCCTCTTCCAAAACCTTAGAATAGTTTGAGGGGAGGAGAAAAGGAATAATTTTTATATAGGAAATTTTACTGCATGGTATATGGTTAAAACCCAAAATATGAGGAGGCTTTTTATTTCATACTTGACCTTTGTCTTTCAGCCAGATATCTCCAAGTACTTTACTGATTACATCCCATGGCATCTCCTTTGAGATGCTGTTTAAAGAAGTACTATCATATATACTTCACAGCCAGGTCAGAACACATGAAACGTGCTGTACATGCCAGACACTTGATAAAGTAGCTACGAATAAAGGAGGCCTGGCCTCTTCTAAACTATTTTTGCCAGTGAACCTTCCCACTTCTTCCTTCCTTTTTTTTTCTCCTTTTTTCTATTTTTTCTTTTTTAATCTTTTTTTCTCTTTTTTCCTATTTTCTTTAATGAAAACGTTGATCTAAGACCTCACAGGCCATAATCAAAGTTGTAGGTTTTATACATTGTTTTTTTCAGAGTGGAAGAGATTAAATGTTAATATGTTTGTGCTATGAGCACCGTGTTAAGAAGTTACTACTTTAAAATGAAGACCATCAAGTCTTAACAGTCTGCAGCCTCCACCATCCTGAAATTTTCCTCTCTATTTCACTGAGAAGCTGCTCATGCCATTGAAAAGCTTGATGACCTAGACAGTGTTTGAACTTGAGAAAATCATTGTAAGCAGTTTATTTGGTCTGTCAGCCTCTGGGAACTAAGTCCCTTGAAACTGTAACTTTTATTAAAAAATAATGGAACTATTTCTGAAAGATCATGTCATCCAATCATTCCCCTGGCTAACTACACATGCCACAGCCTCACTAAGGCTAAGTCTCCACCAGCCCACATACTAGGAGAAGATCAGATGCTGTGGGTACTGCACCTTCTCATAGTGATGGATGGAAAGCTCTGGGCTCAAGTACAAGAACATTTGGCAAGGCTTGGATCCTCTGCTCTGATACTACTGACAGTATTCTCCCTAACATCTGACAACAGCACTTCAGTGTGTTAAATTTGTTTTATCTCAGTTTATTTCCATATATATCTCCATCTCAATTTGTACCTCTGTGTCATCAGATATCTAGTCTGACATGTCTCTGATACCAGAGCCACCACCTTGGGCATCTCTGATCCATACCACTGGACTAATATAGACTAATACAGAGAATAACCTTGCTGAAAAATACTACCTTGAGAATGAAATCCTCTTTCCATTACCCCATGTTTGACTTTCATGTGCCTGGTTAGGTTCCCCTTCAAGGTGAATTTACTGGGACAGTAGAGGCACTTGAAAGGCTTGCTGTCCGAGTGCAGGTGCATGTGTCCCATTAAATTGTGCATTCTGTTAAATTCCTTTCCACACAGCTGTAAAAAACAATTAAAATGGAAATGATTACTTTAAAGGCATACTTCCAAGGAGAACATTTAAAATGGAAATAGGGTTGACTCATCTCAACTTAAGGAAGCCCTGGCAGCTCCTGGCTGCAATTTTTTTTCAAAGCTACACACAAAAAATCTACAGAGGAGAATATGTGATTGAGTCCGATCTATCTAGAACCTTCTGCGCTGCTGACATTATTTAAATTTGGTGACTAGGATACACAGTCCCCAAAATCAGGAAATGTTTTTGCTAGCAGGGGAGAGGCTCAAGTGGAAGGATCTTAACCCAAATGAAATTGAAATTAACAATTTTCTACCCTGGTGAACTATTTTGTTTACTATATAAATCTAGCCTTTAATCGAGAACAACACCAGTCAGAGATAGAGATACAAAATAAAATTAATTAAGAGTTTCTGCAAAGCAATCAAGCAGGGTATCACTTCTCCTTCAGTGGAAATCAAATAGCTGCACACTTTGTTTAAAGTTAGAAAAAACAATTCCTTTTTTTCTTCATTTTCTTATCCCTCATTTTTCTCTGATCCTCTTTATCTTCTGTTTACCATCTTCTGTGTTTCAGTGTCTCTGGTGAGTAAGCTGGAATTTAAACAGTCATGGGGCTACAAGAATGACTCAGCTTTCCCTGAAGCATGTTCCTGCCAGTTCAAGCCATTGATCGTGCTAGTTTCCCTTTGATGAAACAATAAAGGGATTTTTTTTTCATTGCTGTTGTTTATCTAGATGAGTCCTTTTGTAGTCTGGTTCATTATAAATCAAATGTATTGTCAAGACATGAGAGTTTGACATCACCATTTCACGGTTTTAGTCTTACTTGTCTTCTGGTCTTTCCTTATCAGGATTTATAATTTTATTCACATTCAAGTGGCTATTTCCATCCTCTGTGCACTTCTGTCTTTGATATCTACTTCAGGTCCTTTTTTTGGAATGGTTTTAGACAGATATTTTTACTGTCAGACTTTTATTGCTATTATTATTATTTTTATTATCATTATCATTACTGTATGAGCCAGAATTACCAGTACTGAGCAATTGAAACTTCCATCAAGCAGTGCATTCATGTGGGAGAAAATTACTACAATGCAGTTACTGAGATACCACCAAATTTTTTTGTCTAATCTGACTTCTGATTTAATTTATCTTTGTAGTAGAGAAAGTCTGCTACAGTAGTTTTTAATTCAAATTCACAAAGCCATCACCCAGAATATCTGGAGGAAATGCAGATACTGGAATGATCTTTGGTGAAATATCACTGTGTCCTTCACATTTTAAACCATCTCTTGAGGGGAAGATGGAAGCAGTTCATTAACATAAAAAATTTGCAGTTGTATTGTTTTGAAATAAAAATATAACTGAGTCACTGCTGCAAAAACAGAGTCTAGAAATATTCACTTGCCTTTAAAAACACTTGCTTCAGCTGCACAATATCTCTTTTGTGATTTGTTCTCGTTGATTTTGTTAAACTGAACATTCTAGAAAGTAAATTTGCCAGCAAATTGTTCACAAAGACAGCGGTGGGGAAAAAAAATATTAAAGAATCACTATTAAAAATGAGTTATTAATCTGTAAAAGTAAGATCACTGATTCCAAACATCATGCAGCCACTTATGAAAAACTACTGTCATCAGCTGTAAATGAATGCATAAAAAAAACACTCGGAGAGTTTTGGGAAGAAACAAAGAGGAGAAGAAGCACTCATGAGCACAGAAAATACTCAAGGAAGAAGAGCAGCTGATTGTATCTTGACAGCTGCTGGAATGACCTCTGACATGTCAATATTTCCCTGACTAGTAGGACGCCAATAATAATACCTCTTTAAAACCTCTTAGCAGAAGGCTTCTCTCTATCTGCTTGTCTTGTATTCTCTCCAGCTTTTACTTCCTGATAGGTCTCTACCCCTCAAGCTAAACTGGTAATCAAGGAAAATCAGGTTGAGCAGATAAATGGCAAGAGTACTTCATGCAAATCTATGTCTTTTTAAGGTCTCAAGCCATTAAAATGGGTCTAGTAGGAGCATTTATTTTGTTTCTATCAAGGTAACATTTATTTCTCATTCCTCATCATGAAAAGACTTTGTAAAGTACAATTTGTTAAAGCATGAAAGTTTTGCATCTCTGAATCAAGCGTGTAGGTTTCCCATTTCCAAAATCTATGCAGTCTTATGTAATCTGTTCTTGTCCAGAAATCTCCTCTGGGGATCTGTGGAAATGGAACAAGAGTGGAGGGGTGTGGTAGGAAAATGAAAGAAATGCAGATATGAAAATTGTTTTTCAGAATGATGGCTTTGAGTGGCATGGTCTCCGGGTAACCTGTCCTTTTCAAAAGGATCAAGGCTACTTTCAGTTTAATGTCCATGATCCAGAGGGTGCAGGAAGCAGTTTTTGGGCTCATGCTCTGGAAAGCTCAGAGCTTGCTGACATTCACAGCTAGTGTTTAAAGAATGACCTGAGTCTGCAGAACAAACTCGGAAGGTGCACAAGATTTTCTTTTTCTGTGGCAGGTCAGGGGTGCAAGCACTGAATAGCAGAGCATGAAGGATAACCCTGAGCAAGTTGCATGGCAGAGAGCTTATCACCTTGGCACTCAGGGAGCTGCAGATCTCATCCAAGAGATCTTGGGATAACAGAAACGAGATGGTTTACTTGTGGACCTTTTGCTAGGTTGTCTACTCTAGAAAAAATTCAAACCCTGAAAAGAAAGTCCTCAGCTGCAATTCTGCTGAACAAATTTTGTTGCACTGGCTGGTCAAATGGCCTTCAGTACAGTTTCTTCAATGAGCTGAATTAGTTCAACATTAGATTTTTTTCTTCCTAGTTGTCACCCTTCTAGATTTTTCAGTGCATTTTGTTTCTTCCCAATGTACTTATCACTCACATTTTGTTTGGTTTTGACTCCTGATCTAAACCCATGATTTTAGCTGGGGACTTCAAAACGTCTGCTGCAAAGTGTATTTGTCTGAGCTGAAGAAAACTTCATCATATTCTTTATTGGAGGTCTGAAACATAGCTGACTTCAGCACTAAACAGCTGTAAATGTTGGGGAAGCTGTCCCTACAAATCAGAATTAGCACTATTGCACCAGTTGTTGCGACTCCTTCAGAACGATTTGGTGATCTTTTTTTCTGTGTTGTCTTGTTGGGGTTTTTTAAACAGAAACACACAAGGAAGCACAGGCTCTGGCCGTTAAATGCTAGAGAAGTTCACTCTTCAGAGAAAAATCAAACACAGATCCAGACTGCAGCTGGATGAGGAAACAGAAGGGACAACTATTTGCTACTCCCTCACTTCAGATAGTCTGTGCTTAGCTGTGATTAGACACATAGGAAAGCCTCATGTTTTCTTTTGCTGTGAGAAAAAGGTAAAGAAAACCATGGCATGTGGTGAGGTAGAAAGGCTACTGCTGTGCTCTCTTTCCCTTGCATTATTCTTTTTTTTTCCCCCTTCATAAGAAGGGTGTTCCTTTCCTCAAAAAGAGAGAGAGAGGGAGAAAGACTGTAAACTGTCCAAAAGGACCGTGAGAAAACAGGAAGCTTTGAAAAGTACAAGAGAAAGCAAGATGAAATCTATTTGCAGGCGGTTCCCCAGGGACATGTGAGCCATTGTTAAGCAGGCTGTTCATACAGCTATATCCTTCCTTCTGCTGAGAAGAAGCTTGGTGCCAAAAGGCTGCTATCTGGTCATTGCCTTAACCCCCTGAATACCAGCCAGAAAAACTTGATCAGGTCTTGTAAGGACTCTGCCAGGGTGGCAAGGGATGTTCCTAATGCCAAAGAGCGATTCCTGACTCTGTCTATTTTGACAATCTCCTGTTCAGGGGTAGTGATATTGATTCATACCCCTTCAGCCACTGGAGAAATTGGTGCCCTCTGCTTACTTGCTCCTTTCCTCCTAGCAACATTGGGTGGAGACAAAGAAGTCAAAAAATAAGAAAAACAGGTCTTCTTGTAGAGCTTTTGTTACTGGCTGGAAAACATACTGGTGGTACTCCAGTTCCTTGTTCAGACCATTGCCATCTCCCAAGTTTTTATAGTCTGTCATCATCAAACTCTAACCTGAATACAAGCTTCCAGCTTGCCTGCACATACCTAAAAAGTAGTGTGGGTCCAGATGCTGTATGGAGAACAACTGATCAAACAATTGAATTTCTCTTCTGAAATTCAAGGGGTCAGAGGAGGACTTTGACCAAATGGGAACAAAAAGACAGGTTTGCAGGTCTTCTCAGAGTCTCCAGCAGACTTGACATCAAATTACCCAAGCATTTCAGTAACAGAATTTTTTTAATCAATATACAATATCATAAATCTTAATATACAAAATAATATTTTAAAAGGACTTAAAATTATACAAAATATTAAAGTTGAAAGACTGCTGTTGATTTTTCAAAATTAAGTGCTTCAATGTTATCAAAGCAAAATGAGGAAGTAAAAAAATACTCATTTTTACATCTTCCTTTTAAAATTATCACTGAATACCATGTCCTAAGACATTTTGACATTCTATTTTTTTCAGGAGAAAATAATTCCGTTTAAAATTTTTCTTCCATCTCTCCCTCTTGATAAAACATTCCTTTTAAGAAAACACTTCATTCCATAAAGATATTGGATGAAAGAGTTTAGAAATTTCTTCCAGATCAGTCTCAAGTTACTTAAGCATAAAATGGATAATATTCTCCACTCTGTATCTATAGCCCTCTTAGAGCAAACTAAAGTGGGTATAAAACCTATAATCTTGACTTCAGAAGGTATGACAACAGTAATGAAGCCGTTAGGAAGCAAAAAGAACAGATATAGTCTCCAGTACTAAGGGGAGGCAGAAAAATGGAGTTGACACAGGATCCTGAAAAAGCCAGATGGTCCCAGCTGATCACAGAATCACAGAACTGTAGGAGTTGGAAAGAACCTCAAAAGATCATCTAGTCCTGGATCACCAAGGCTAAATCACACAGGAATGATGTCTTGTTAGGATAATGATGTCCTGCTCTGAATTTCATAGTAGCAATTACTCTTAGATTCATACTCTTTGTCCTATTCAAATCCCTTTTCAGTTTTATTTTGCTGTGTGTTTCTTTTGAGTCCTTCTCTGAATTGTCACACAGGACCACAGTGTGAAGTCATGGCTGCTGCTTTTCCACGGTCCTCTGTGGGATGCACAACTTGATCTCTGGTTTTAGCCAACATTCAAAGCTATTAAACGTTTAGGCTTCTGTTTAGATCTTGTACTAAATGTCCGGTACATTTACTGTCTGCTAACTACTGTGGCATTTAAATACTCATGAAGCAGAAACAGTACTGGGGGATGAAAGTTACTGATAATGAAGGGGAAAGGAGTAAACCACAGATATTTACCTCTATTATTTTATACTATGTAAGCAGAACCTGTATAAAGAAAGAAAACCAGGCTGGTTTCTGCTGATTTGAATGCAGCTGCAGTGTGTCTTGTTTTTCTAATTTACAAGATGATAAAATCACAAAAATACCCAGTGGGTTAATGCCTCTGACACTTACCTTGCACTTAAAGGGTTTGACATCTGAATGAACAATCATGTGGGCCTTCAGAGTCTGCTTCTGCACAAAGCTCTTGAAGCACAGATGGCATTGATAGGCTCTGATATTGGTATGGATCAAGACATGTCGCTTCATGTTGGCCAGCAGAGTAAACTCCCGGCCACAAATTCCACATTTGTGCTCTTTCACACCCTGTAAGAAAAAAAAAATCAGAAAATTATGTAGATGGAAAAAATATTTAGATGATTTAATCTGTAGTTCAGCAATACATGAATTATTCATTCTGCATTAGCAAAGCAAGTAATAAATTATTTCCCTTTTAACATAATTTGCTCAAGTAATAGATAATTTTGTGGGGTTTTTTCTTGATGAATTCTGACAAGAATTGGAAAAACAGAGAAAGAAAACAAAAGGTAGGCTTAATAAAATAACAGGGTTTGTTCTCATCAGTAAGTTTACAAATCAAAGAGACATGGCCCGTAGCAGAGCTTCTCTGTCCTATTCTGCTGATTATGTAAAGCACTGGTCAAACGTGTATGCTTATTTACCAAGTGTAAAAGCTAAGCAGTTTAGAGAATATTGTCGATGTTTGTCTTTGATAATTGACCATCATTGGCCAATCAAAAGGCATAGCCCTGTTTTGAAGAAAGCTGTAGAAAATACTCTGAAGTAACTGAGGTGTGGTCATGCAGTGCCACCATATAAGGATATACATGTTGTATCCAATGAAGAGAAAAAACTGTTCACTCTTAAGGGGACTTGCACAAACCCTGATGGAGTGATCTCATTTTATCTAGTGTCTACAGAGCATTTCTAGCACCTTTTATGCCATCCAGTCAATTTACTAATGGATAATTCAATATTCTTGCTCACACCCACGTGGCCTAACTACTAGCTCCTCAAAAAGTCATTTAGATGCTATGAAGATCATTTAATTTACCATCAAACATTTTAAGAACTTGAGTATAACTAGCTGAAGGTAATGAGGATTTACTACTGAAGTCCCAAGAGCAATTGCCCTCCTTCAGTCAAGGAGAGTGGAAACAATCCCTTCTTTCTTGCCAATCAGTGGTTTTGACAGCTAATTACAAAGCTAAAACTCCAAACGCCAACACTGGCTTGAAGCACCTGCCTCTCCCATACAAGGCTGCATTTGGGCAGCTAAATACTGTTAATTATGTTCACAGTTGAATCCACCTGCAGCTGTGGATGTAGAAGCAGAAGCTCTCTAAAAGCTCAGGGGCACAGCGTTTCCTGTGACAAAAAAAAAGCCCTACCAAGTCTTAAATTGGTAGAATTTTGCATGGTAAATCTAAACGCCAGGGAATCTCCAAAAAGAGCAGAAACTATAACCATTTAGTAGGGAAGAAAAAGCAAATGTGGAAGTAGAGGTTGCTGGTTTTTAAAAGAAAATGTGTCTCTAAGACTGAAATGCTTTAGCTTTCTGTATTTTTAATGGTGCTTTTGGGGTTTTTTTGTTTGGGTTTGGGTTTTGTTTGGTTTTTTTAATTAAAGCCATGATTCAAATGTTAAAGGAAAAAATGCAAAAGAATTTCTTATAAAATATTTGGGGTTTTGACTTGTGTTAACATTTTTGTAAAGACGAATAAGCCAATTTCAGACATTCTTGAGTGTAACAGTTACATTTTTCCTATTTTTGAAAGCAATCTTTCTGTGTGTGTTCCAAAGCCAACTCCTAGCCTAAACAGACTCTGCTGTCATTGCTGTCAGCAGCAGCAAGAGTTGATACAAATTGGACGTGATTATGGTCTTCCTTGTCCACTTTTATTAACTGGTATTCTGGATAACTTGTGCACAAAGTGGAATTTATCTTAGGGTTGGTTTGGTTTTGTGGTTGGGTTTTTTTTCTCCTAAATGTGTTGGAACAGTGATTCTTCAAAATCTCATGATTAATAATATACTTTCTTTTGCTGTATACATGCAGTCTACTTTAATCCACCTACTTCCCAATTAAGGCTGCAAAACACTAGAACTGCTTTTCAGTAGAAAGTTTCTGTTAAAATTTCAGGGGGGGTTACACAGTTTCACAAAACTACATTGTGTTAGAGAGGGTCATTCTGGAGGTAAAACCCAGAAACACAGAATTGTGTGTACAGTTTTGGGAAGTAATACAGGTGGTATAATTGAACTCTTGTTTATAACGAAGTGGGTTTTGTGTGTACTTTCTTAAGGCTGACAGAGACACCTAGCTTCTACCGCTGCCAGTGCTGTTGGGACTTTTGCTCTGCATGAAAGTCTCCAGAGGTGGGATGAATCTCTAGAGACTGATTATCTTCTTTGTGAGAACAAACATAAGGATTTGTAGTGTGAACTGTAATCTTTGTGCCACCTTCTGACGCAAGGTGAGAATACAACCCATGCTGGCTTACCTTGTGAGTTAGGGAGTGTTGTTTGAGGTGGTGGGGCTGCACAAACTCCATGCCACATTCAGTGCAGATGTACGGGCGGATGTCTTTGTGCTTCATCATGTGGTTTTGCAGCTGACTCGGGTACTGGAAGGTCTTATCACATTCAGTGCAATTGTACTGTATAGGGCCACGGTGGGTTGTTAAATGTCTCTTCAGCTGGGCCAGAGTTGGGAAGTCCAGACCACACTCTACACAAATGTTGTCTCGGCCACTCTCATGCTTAGACTCATGTGCTTTCAGCTCACTGGGGTAGGCAAAACCTCTGCCACAAATCCTGCAGTTGTAAGGCTTGATGTCACTGTGTTGCATCATGTGTCTCTTTAGGTGACTGGTTTGAGTGAAAGCCTTGTGGCACACCTGGCATTTATGTGGCCGAGTGCCCTGGTGTGTCAGCATATGTGTGTGCAAGTGGCTCAGCTGCTTGAAAAGCTTGCCACATCGAGTGCAAGCATGTGGCTTAATGCCGCTGTGCCCCAAGATGTGAGTTACCAGATTGTACTTGGATGTATAGGACTTCTCACACATGGGACACTGCCAGCGTTTCTGTTCACCCCCCACATCAATATAGTAACTGTCGTCTATCTGAAGGTTGACATCTACTCTCTCTACTTTCTGTTTATTTTCACCATTTTCTCTTACTTCAGCCCTCCTGAAGGGTGGCTCTGGAGGTCTTTTCATTTGAAAAGGATTCCTGAAATGAAAGTTTGGTGGCACAATAAAAGGAAACATTAAACCAGGATGGACTTTAGGATAATAAGGGTAAGGAGACTGCATGAATGCTGGGCTGTTGGGCCATGCCATGTTAGACTTCATGGATTCTTGCTTAATGGGCTTGGCTCCAAAGTGCTCCAGAGTTCTATAAAACTGAAAACCAAAGTTGCAGAGGTCAATCATCTGGGAACTGTACTTGGGCTGTGCTGGCTGTTGAAACACCAAGGGGAGACTGGAAGAGCCTATTTCATTGTGATCTTCAGGTCTGTCTGACGGTGATGAGGAACCCTCAAGGGCAGCAGAAGGGGGCATTTTTGTTGGCATGCTCTTGCGTTTTCGAGACCCTCCTTCCAAAGACCCCTGGAAGGTTTCCATGTCTCCAAGAGGAGAAGGACTGTAATGGAAATGTGATAGGTGTTGTCTGAATTCTTCACCAAACACAGTTGTTCTGTGTGGCTTTGCAACAGGGCTCAGTGGATGTAGGCAGTGGGAGAAAGGGGAGGCTTGGGTACTGTCCACATTAAAATTCGTTTCCTCATTCTTCATCATATTTGACATTTTTTGTGTGGCCCAAATTCCTTAAAAGAAACAAAAAGCCAAATCTCTTAATTTCTTCTCATTGTCCTGGGCTTAACCTTTTATTATCTATTCTATTGTTTTGGAGGTTGTTGGGTTTTTTTAACTAAATGTAACTAAGGATGTCTTGGACCCATAGAAGACAAGGGTCTTTTAAAGCCAAATTATCTGGTTAGTGAAGAGCAATGAAACTCTAGTCTTTCTCCAGTACAGTTCGAGGGTTAAATCAAGTTTGATCCATACAACCTCTTTGCAACACAAACATGTCATACCATGACACACTACTTTGCAGCTGAATCTGTATGGCAATGTTTCTACTTAATTTAATTCAGCCAGGCTATTTGTGGGCAAATCCCTGTCCTTGGCTTTGTATGTGCAGGCTCTAGAAATTGGCGGTGCATCTAAAGGATATGGCAATACAAACAATAATGTGCACATTTATTATGGTTGTGACATGAAAAGCTGAAGCCAAAAAATGTTAAACTTCTTTGTATCATTAACATGTGCTGCTGTGAGAGAAAACAATGGACAAGTGATCTAAGGACACTGTGTACCATCAGGTTTTGCACTGTGTTTCCTGGCTTCCCTCACTTTGTATTGTAAAAAGAAGGCAGAGATTAATTTATTTTCTTTGTATTAATCCCAGAGATATTTACCTGGCAGATTTGGTGGAGGAAAGACCTTTGACAACTCTCCAAATTACATTCAGTTTTATAGACTTAATCTAGGGGGTTTTGTTTCTAAATAGGTAGGCAAAATCTCCACTATAAAACTAAATATAGAATTAATGTTAACAACTGCCGAGATCTCAAGATAAATTGACACCTAAGAATGCTCAAATGGTACAGTGTGACTAGGCAAATTTTCTTCTGGCAAAATGCTATGTTCAACTGATCATAGAGGGAGCTTCTGTATTAGGGATTCATCTAAAATATTGGTTACGAATTTTGTTTCATATTACATAACTTCTGCCTTGTCTCTCTAGAATCAATGAATCATAGAATCATTTAGATTGGAAGAGAGCTTTAACAGAAACGAGTCCAACCAATTTTAAATACCTCTGGGGATGGTGACTCAACCACTTCCCTGGGCAGCCTGTTCCAATACTTGACAAGCCTGTCGGTGAAGAAATTTTTCCTAATATCCAATCTAAACTTCCCTTGGCACAACTTAAGGCCATTTCCTCTTGTCCTATCGCTTTTACTTGGCAGAAGAGACCAACGCCCACCTGGCTACAATCTCCTTTCAGGTAGTTGTAAAGACTGATAAGGTCTCCTCTCAACCTCCTTTTCTCCAGACTAAAAAACCCCACTTCCTTCAGCCACTCTTCACAGGATTTGTTCTCTAGACCCTTCACCAGCTTCATTGCCCTTCTTTGGACCTGCTCCAGCACCTCAAAGTCCTTTTTGTAGTGAAGGACCCAAAACTGAACACAGTACTCAAAGCCCAGCCTCACCAGTGCTGAGTATATGGGGCAATCACTTCCCTACTCTTACTGGCCACACCATTTCTGATACTAGCCAGGATACTGTTGGCCTTCTTGGCCACCTGGGCACACTACTGGCACAGATTCAGATGGCTGTCCACCAGCATCTCTGGGTCCTTTTCCACTGGGCAGCTTTCCAGCCACTCTTCCCCAAGGCTGTAGCATTGCATTGGGTTTTTGTGACCCAAATGCAGGACCCAGCACTCAGCCTAGTTGATCCTCATACAGTTGACTTTGGACCATCAATCCAGCCTGTCCAGATACCTCTGCAGAGTCTTTCTGCCCACCAGCACAACTTTCTGTTGTCTACAAACTTTTGGAGTGTGTATTCAATGCCCTCGTCCAGATCACTTCTAAAAATATTAAAAGAGAACTGGTGCCAGTAATGAGTCCTGAGGAACACCACTTGTGACCAGTTGCCAATTGAATGTAACTTCATTCACAACTCCTTGGGCCTGGCCATCTAGCTACTTTTTTTAGCCAGTGAAGAGTATGTCCACCCAACCCACAAGCAAACGGTTTCTCTAGGAGAATGCAGTGGTAAATGGTTTCAGACTTTATTAAGACCTAGGTACACAACATCCACAGAAGAAGATCAGGTTGGTTAAGGTGGACCTGCCCCTCGTAAACCCAAGCTTACTGGGCCTGATCATCTGGTTGTCCTGTATGTGCTATGTGAGGGCACTCAATGTGCTATATGATATGGTCCATAATCTTCCCTGGCACCAACATCAAACTGACAGGCCTGTAGTTACCTGGATCCTCCTTCTGGCCCTTCTTGTAGCTGGGTGTCACATTAGTTAACCTCCAGTCAACTGGGATGTCCCTGTTCAGCCAGGACTGCTGATAAACTGTTTAAAGTGACTAGGTGAGCACTTTCACCAGCTCACTCAGTACCCTTGGATGGATCCCATCTGGCCCCACAGACTTGTGTGTGTCCAAGTGAAGTAGCAGGTTGCTCACCATTTCCCCTTAGACTATGGGTGCTTCATTCTCCTTCCTGTCATCCAGCTCATGGGGGCCAGGTACCCTGAGAAAAACTGAGCTTACTACTAAAGTCTGAGACAAAGAAGGCTTTGGGTACCCCAGCCTTTTCCTCATCCTTTGTCACTAGGTTACCCTCCACAACCAAGAAAGGGTGGAGATTCCCCTTAGCTCTCCTTTTGTTGTTAATGTATTTATAGAAACACTTTTTGTTGTCTTTTATGGCAGTAGACAAATTAAGTTCTTGCTGGGTTTTGGCCCTTCTAATTCCCTTCCTGCATAACCTCACAACATCCTTGTAGTCCTTCTAAGGTATGTATTTGTCTGAGAGTCTGTGTGTGTGTGTGCATGTTTCTGCACATGTATCTATCTATCGGGGCAGAGGTTAGGTTGGAAAACTAGACATATTTTCCCCCTGTCACCTGTGACACTTTGATGCTATTTATAACACCATTCTTGGAAATGCTGAGTGGAGAGCGTGAAGGTGTTTGGAGTGCTAGAGGCACTCCTGTTTCTTTTTCAGGAAGCTCCATGCTGGATAAACCTGCTTCTAAAGATAGATAAAAGCACATCTCTGTCACCTAGTTTGGCTGTGGACACAAGAAGGTATCTTAAAAATCTGCTTGTTAACAGATTACTTCCTTCTAACAGGGTAGATTGTGGAGTTATCTTTGAGACACTGTGTGAAGCTAAAGGCTCAGTGACAAAATTTTAAGATGGGAAATTTAAACAAAGGGACCAAACAATTCACAAAGAAGGAGCAGTAATTGAAGCAAAAATTGCAGGATCTCTTAAACAGATGATTCAAAAAATACCTGTGATCGTGGAAAAGGCTTTAAAAAGTTTCTTACAACTGAGGCAAGTGTCTAGTAATAGACCGGGACGTGATTTTCATTTCCTAGCTCATATGTTGGAACTAGTGTACATACATATACACACACACACACAAAATTTTTGTTTGTGCATGCATATATATGTAACTTTCCATCAGCGAGGGTTGTTAGGGAATATGCATTCTGTTATGTTTCCTAACTCCCTAGGCAAAATAAGGAAGAGTTAGACCTTGAAACCCCTTTTGGTACAAAGGCTTGACTTAGGGAAGGGAATCTCTGGGAATACCAAAAAAGACACCACTGCTTTCCAAAAGGGAAAAATGTTGAGCTGTTTTTTAGTATTTATTTTGGATTATTTTTTTTAATTCCTTTTTAGCAAAGTTAAACTCACACAATTTTAACATAAAATATGCCTGTAGACCAAAATCTTCCCCTCAAGCTACGAACCTGTCCCTCAAACATATTTCATCTTGTGTATCTGATTATTTCCTAGTAATACGGGTATAAAATGCTTCAGAAAGCCCTTGGCAATTGCAAAACCAGCTATGTTATTTACTGCTTTTGTTAGATTATTGAAATGCTGCCAAAACTACACAGAAGTGACAGTGAGTTATGTCTAATTGCTTTCTTGTCTCCTGGCTGCCAGTTACTCCCTTCTTCCACAGCCTGTTTTATATAAAATTTCAACCTTTCTTGAACAGAGATTTATGACAGAGAATGTAGAACTGCTTGAAATTAGAAAAGAAATTAAAAGGAAATAATTTCTTTGCACTACTAACCTTTGTCTGCTTTCACTGAGCGTAGGAGCTTATTCCACTGCCCGTAGCTACATGCATCATAGGATCAAGCCTATGACAGAAAGTATTTAAACAGTGACCAGCACAAGAAGAAATGTGTTGTATAACCAAATAAAAAGACCACCTAAAAGGGGGAGAAAAATACAGATTTTCAGTCTAAATATGGATCATCATGCTGGTTTTTTTTTTTCTTTCAATCTGCCAAACTCCATGATTAAATGAGGAAAGATTAAATGTAGCCCCATTTCTTACCTCCTTTCATGTTGGTAGTAAGCCCTCCCTAATGTGAATGGGAGGGATGTTCTTCACCTTGACCAGAACTTAATTCCATAAAAATGTGAGTCCTGAGGAAACTGTGGAAGAGACAACAAATTTGACCACCATGAAAGAAATAGTCCCTTCTTCTTTAAATAACTTCCAAAGAGTACTTTAAAACTTTTAATAGCACAGTTTCCCAGTAACTTCATTCTGACTCTGGAGTAGCTGATCTTACTTACTTACTCACCAACAAATAAGGGAGGGTGAACTGATTTTTTAAAATTTATTTTTAAATATCTCCTGGTGACCTCTTGTGTTTCCTACATAAGCACTTTAGAACTTCTTTCTTCCTTTCTTCAGCATTTGATATTTAAATTGTAATGCTATGCAGGACAGTGGTGTGTGATTTTGAACGCTGAGGTTGGTTTAAACCTGGATAGACATTAAAATTGTAGCTTTTATCAGTATCGTTTCAGCTCCTCAATTTTTAAAACTTGGTCTGGAAAGCTCACAGAGACAGAGGTTTCCATGCTGTATTTGAACTTAAATATACAAATTAAATAGATTATTATAAAGTTAATTTAAAAGACAAAAATCTTCACACTTTCTTTCTTTATGTAAATAAATTTGTAAATGCAGTATTTTGAAAAACATAACTGTAAATAAGTCCTTGCTCCACCCTTTCAAGAAAAGAAAAGAAAGGCTACTGTGAATTTAGATAGCTGATGAGATATGTCCAAAATACAATATCTATGCAGCAGGTAACAATTTCGTTAATTTCCATGAAAGAGGGAGTTGAATACAGAATATGAATCAACATTTACTTTCTCATTTCCACTCATCATCTTTCTACAAACAAAAGATTTTTAACAGTAAGGAAATCATACTATTCACTCTACAAGCATATGCATTGTTACAGTCTCCAGTTAATATTTTGTACTGATGTTAAAAGCAAACTCTCTTTAGACTTCAGTAGAACCAAGATTCTGCTTCCTGTTTCGAAGTGCCTTCTGTCTACAAGACGACTAATAAGCCCAGCCATAAAAATGTTAGATTATGAAGTTTCTCAAGCTTAAACACTGAATATTACTGATTTTGCTCTTGGGCAACACAATGTTAAAACCAGAAACAAGACCAACATGAGTGAAAGTCATATGTAGTGCTCTCTGACAAAGGGAAACGGGCTACTTTATTAGGAGTTTGCATTTGTGTTTGCCATTTCACAAGAATAAAAAGCAGAGGGATGTGTAAGAAGTCTAAAGGTGGCTGAACAGCCAGGAGAGCTTCTCTTAGCTAGAAGAGAAATGTCATGTTTAAATGAACATGTTTGACTAGAAACCATGCTCTGTAAGATTACATTTCTGCTCTCCTCTTGGGGCCTGAAATATTGACATCAATAAGGAAAGAATAAAATCTAACATCTGTTTCTGTGTTGGATATGGTGAGGATCAGTTGCAAATGACACACTATTATATTTCTTGAGCTTAAGTTGAGCAATTGGAGAGACTTAGCTTTACTGAATAACCAGCTGTTTGGTTTCTTTTTTTCCAATTGCTGACTTTTGCATGCTGTTATTACAGAGGTGGTTATGTTTATCTTAATTGGTTTAATGGGATATCCATTCAGCTCACACCTCCAAATAGATTTGGGTTTAAATGTATTCAGTCATACAGCTGTTGATATAAGCATGGAATTCTTTACTTAGCTCTCACTCATTTGCTATTTATGTAAAACTTGCATCAGTCTCAGGGGTTACTTTCATGAATTTGTCTCATTTCAGCAGTGAGGCAGTGTTCCTTACAAAATCTCCATGGCTTTGAGTTACCCGTCAGACCTTGAAAATACCAGGAATATCTGTACAAACAAAAATGTATCCATTACCGGTAACCAAGCCCTTTTATTTAGTATACATCTGGTCCCTCCTTACAATCTTCCCTGCTAGTTTCTTCAAATTACAGCAAGAACCCTCTATAAGCCCCTTTTTTCTTTCTCTTGTTGTGTCCAGTGTGCAAGTGAAGTCATGCAATGTTTTTGCTGTTCCTCATTTGCTTTTCTACTGGGAATTTTGTGGATGTTTTTAACCTGTAATTTTCAAAAGTATCTTGCTTGTGTTATGGCCTGTCTTGAGTATGAAGCTAGACTGGATCATAATAATGTTCCATATCTGTAATGTACCCACACCTTTTTGTCTTTTGTACAGTCACATTTTTGTTTGTAGTGGCAGCCTTGGTGAATGATGAAGAAATTATAAGATTTAGAGTTGCTTCAATAGGTTCACTAGATATTGACTCAAACTGACATTGTTATTTAATAATGGATTACTTCTATAGGGGTGGGTTGTTTTGGTTTTTTTAGGTTTTTTGTTTGTTTGGGTTTTTTTTTTCAAATGAAGGTATTTTATTTACTCTAGGCTTGAGTGACTATAGCTGTTAGGGGAAGGCAGAAGATGAAACACCATGTCCAAACCCATACCAAAACTTCTCTAAAATCAATGTCAATCCTAATCTCTTACTCTTTGGAGAAATTCATTCAAAGCTATGTTCTCCAGGCATAACTATCCACATTTCGAGCACACAAATTCGGAAAATGGACTTCATTAACATACAGTGAGTGCAAGTTAGTATATACAAGCTGAGTATGTAAACCAAGTACATGCTATATGAACCAAGTATATGTTAATAGGTCCAAATTAGCCTTGAAGCCCCTATGCTACATTATTGGAAGCTAACCTAAAAGAAGATTTATGTTTTAAATTAAGAGAACACTTTTGCTGCCACAGTGTGGAGCTGGGAGAAGAATGAAATTTGGACTACTTTGCAAAAAAACCCCATGTATTTAGGAAAAGTATCCAAAATCAGTGAGTGCAGATAGTGCAAGAAAAGTTGGGGAAGCATTAAAAGACAGGCCTGAGCTGGGAATTACAACTGCTATGGAGTTTAGTCAAGTAATTTCCGATACCATTTCTACAAATTTGTTTTCTGTCTCTTACATGCATATAGATCTAATGCCAAATGAAGGCCATCAGCTTATTAGACGCAAGCCTTCTTGTTCCATACATTTATGAGATAGATATGTCAGGTTAACTGGAGAACACTATCAAGATCAAGATATTGCCATGAATATTTCTCTTCCTCTTTTTTATTACCATCATTAATAGAATTGGAACCAAGTAAACAATTGTTCATGAAAATGAATTGGAATGAGTGAAAACAAGAAGTGGACCAAGTCATGTTTTTTCTTCCTACATTAGTATGATAGTACTGAGGAGCTCAGTGCCTTTTCACTTCTCCCTGGGAAGTTACCTTCATCTGCTGAGGCTTCAGGATGAAACTTCTTCTTTCCATCAACAAATACATTCTTTTTCTCAGCAAATGCTTCGTAAAGGAAAAGTGAAAACCTTGGGCATAATCAGAGATCACTGAGTCTTATGGAAAGAGTTTAAACAAACTCTGAAACTAAGCCTTCACATTTTTCATCATTCTTTGTTAAGGGTTCTGTTACCCAATGAGATGTGAATCTATGCCATTACAAAAATTTTATACTTTTGAGAAATATATTGTATATGTAAGGAAAAAATATAACCTATCCTGAGACAATATCTTAACAGATGGTAACCTTTACAGAAAAAATTAATTGAAATCATAGCATCATACGCCAAAGAAACTTAGTTCATTAAAAAATCTGAGGCATTTAAATAGCTTAGTATGACACAGTTTCAAATATATCTTAAGTATCAAATAATCTTTTTTCCTCCCCTTCATTGACTCTGTTTGTCATGTCTTCTTTTATTCATGTTTGAAATTTAATCATTTCTTATATTGCTTCTGCTTTAAGGGCTTTCTATGCAGTGCAGTTACATTAATATTATCTGTGAAATGACACCAGTACAAAGAAATGAGTGTTCTGTCAGAGATTTGTGCAATAGAAATACCATCTTTATGCTGGCTTTAATAGTGTGAATTTCAACTTTCTAACTTACATCGTCTTTTTTTATTTTATCTGGGAAATACACAAGTTTTGGAAACATACCCTTTTCCCTGTTCTGCCCATAGACTGGCTTTGGAATCATTTTGATATAAGTGCAACTTGGTTTTCTGCTCATTCTTCAGGACCAAGACATTTTAAGCACTTCTAAGGACTATAAATACTTTAGTGTTTCTTGTAATGGAGAAAATGTTTAAAATGCATATTCACTTTTCCATAACTTACAGGTCTTATTTGTTTGGGTAATTATTGAAGGAGTCAAAATAGATTCTGACATTTCTCTCACTGAAAGCCTAGAATAGTTCCCACCTCCCGTGCTGACAAAGTTGGGGTACTGTTTATGGCATCAGATGTGGTTAATGCCATAATTTGCTTTTCAACTGTGGCACTGATTAGGTTAAAAATAAATTTGGCTGTTACTCTGGTGAGCTGGCTGTAAATTCTTTTCTTCTTTCTAGAGTGAATGCTGTGTTCTCATTTTAGCAAAATGGTTTGTTATCCCTCTTGTGCTTTGATGTGTGTTCTGTCCTTAGTTTAGCAGAACCTTTGCAATTATTCCCACTACTTTTCTGTTGCCCAACAAGACAGTGTTTAGAGGTCAGAGAGCAGAACAGCTGGGTTAACCACCGAACATCTGCAACAGGGACTTACTGGCAATGCCCCTAGCATAGTAGTTAAGCATCATGGAACATCTCTAGCCATTTCAGAATACACACAAAGGGCCCTCTGAGTGCAGTTAGACTTGCTGTTGTTTTGGCTCTTTAATTCTCTTTTTCTCATCCTCCTTTCTCCTTTTTTTTTCTTTTTTCTTCCTCTTTATGAATTTTCTTAGTTCTTCTCTCATGTTTCCTTCCCTCTTAACTTCTCTATCCCATCCGTGGTTCACTCCCTCTCTGCTTCTCTATTCTGTCTGCTAAAATGGTTAGGCAACACATAGATAACTTGTTTAATAAAGTAAATGTTAAGTCCACAGGTTATGAAGTAAAGTGTTAGCTGTTTGTATAAAGTCACTGCAAACCACACATGGTTGGAGCCTGCAAGGCACAGTAAATTAGTTGGTCTAAAAGCAGGTAAAGGTACAAAGATTATATGCCCTCAGCTGAGAACGTCCACCTGCCCAATTCTCTAGGACAAACAGGGAATTCAAGGCTACTTCAGGGTGGAAATGAAGGGGAGAGGGAGCAGATGTTTTCTGTCAGGTCTCTGGCTCCACAGCGCAGCCCTGCCCTGTCTCTAGGCAAACCTCTTGCTTTTCTTTTTCCCTCCATAGACACTTGCTAAATTTAATCTGAAATTGAGCTGCTGGTGAGGTACAAAAGGATGTAAAACCAGCCACATTGGCTCAGGTTAGTAATATAGTTAAGACAAGATACTGGTCTTGTGGAGAATACAATAGAGATTATGATGACAACTTTCTCAGCACAGTCTTCAGGCCTCCAAGTGACTGTGGCTCACAGCTTTCCTAATCCAAAGGTCTTGTATTCTGATTTTTTTTTCTTATTCCATGAAGGATGGATGGGGATAAAAATCATTTAATATAAAAATCCAAAGACAACTGTTGTGTGTTAAGAGGCATACGGAGGTAAGTACTGTGTACTGAGGAAGTTAATTGTCTCTGAGTGCTTTAATGGAGAGTCTTGTAGAGGAGCCAGAGCAGTGAAAGCTGCACTGTCAAGAAGGAGAGATTCCAACTTACTATCTCTTCCAAAATACTTCTATTGCTCTTCCTTCAAGTCTCCTGAAAGCCATGTGTACTGTAGGTTATTTCACTCATGCCCCACTTCCCATCTCCCCGCCAACTCCCTGAACAGCCGACAACTCTTTCCTGTTCCAAATTCTCCCATCTTTAGAAAAACATTATTTTGCCTCCTTAAAGCTGGATCATTTTTACTGACAACCCTTTAACTGAATAGTCTTTATTGGTTAGGTATTTTAAATGTAAAATACCTCTCTTTTTTGAAAGTTTTCCACTGAAACAGGAAAGCAAAATACATTCATATTCTGAAGAGAAGTTTGTAGGCGAGCTATTGCCTCAGTGTGTGGCACTGGGCTTCTTTTGAAGTTACCACTACTTTCATGTCAAGAAGAAATGTTCTTAGGTACCCCACACTAATTTTGCCTGTTTTGAACAGAAAGAAAAAGGCAAGGTGGACTGCTGAGAGCTGCTGTCCAGGAAATAAGTACAGATCTGAGTTAAGGCTGAAGATGTCCCTTAATATAAGACCCAACATTGGTCTGTCAGTCCCTTCTGGAGATTTGGCACTGCAGATAGGGGATTAAAAAGCAGAATGGACTACAAGGTGCCTGACAGCTTCCACCCATAAGACAATCACCCAGGAGCCTGAAGTGCCTTTGAATTTTAATAAGCCTGAAGAAATGACACCTGGAGGGAAGCCCAGAAATATCTCTAGAAGGATGGATTCTGTGCCCTCCTGAAATTAATACCCTGTCTGATTTATCTCTGCTCCCTGCCCCTCCTCACGTGCTTTTCTTGCCTGTGTAAAGACCTACCTCCAGCCAAAGGAGAGCAGGGTTACCCTCACTGTTTGTTAGAGTGCTCCCTTGACAGTCTAGGGATGTGAGTCCCAACTCCTCAGGGGGAAGGAGGGAAATGTGTTAAAGTCTCTCACCTCATGGTTATTATCTTTGGCATTGAATTTGATGTCATCAGTATACAGGACTGAAAGCATTTGGGTGTAGGCATACTGATCTTCCATACCCTGCCCAGTGTTCAGGGCTGAAAAAACCAGATAGTCCACAATGGTGACATTGGGAGAACCTTTGGAGCTTCAAATGTGCAAGGGTTAGCTGGTGCCAGGAGATGGGGTGGAAATGCAATTTGTTCCTGTCCTCACTAGTTACAGAAACTAATAGTGAGTTGGCCAGCTCAGTTAAACAACATCAGTAATTCATCCTAAGTGACTGTCTTAATTCTCTCCCTGGCATCATCCATGCTGTACTGAAATCATTATGGAAAATCTGGGGTGTAGCTGAGAGCAAGATTTGGGATTTGGCTGCTATGAAGTGATGCCAATAAGACAAAATTCTTCCTTTTCTTAGGTTGGATAAGGAGCTCTCATGTCAAAGGCTGGAACCATGGATCTGTCCCTGCCTTTATAAAGTATGTGGAGTCACTTTAATCACTGTTTATAGAAGTCCTATCACTCCATCCCTGTTTCCTGGCTACTTCCTTATCTTCCACTGCAAATTAAATTAGTACAATTTTTGGCACCATATGACTCCTATGTATGAAATAGTTTTTCCTCTGGAAAATTATCAACTGACACTAATGCACATTTAGGATATTTTTTTCTCACCACACAGATATTATAAGAGACAGCGTGAACAGAAGATCCAATAATTAATATAAATGTAAGGAATATTGAGCAAGTGCAAAGTCCTTTAAAGAACACTTTGGACATAGGCTTTTCACCTACAGATCACAATCATTATACACTACAGAGTGAAGTGGAGACAGAGCTCTAAATAGTATTATTATAAAATAAATAATGGAGTTATGCAGAACACGCAAAATTAGAACGATCAAAAATGCATGCCCTTCCATAACCCTCATGCTGTCCTGCTTGGGCTGTTGCTTTGAAAGTAAACCTTTCACTAGCACTCATGACCTTTAAAAAGGAAATAGATTGAGCTTTCCTTCCTACTGTAGTCCCACTGTCTTTATCATCTCTATGGAGGCCAGAGAGATGGTCTCCTTCCACCACTTTGTTATCTTGAAGGGTAGCTAAGGGCCACCTGCAGCCTTAGTTCTTCAAGCCAACCCCCTGGCATCCTCCTAGCAGCTAATTGAAGTTCTGTCTGCTGCCTGTGGAAAGCAACAGGTACCTCAAACAATTACAGTACAAGGCAAAACGTGCACTTATTTTTCTAGAAAGGCCAAAGAAGAGGATTGTATGGGAGAGTTTTCATACAAAGTCACAGAAAACACATTAGGTTTTTAATGAAAGTCTAGTTTTACACAAGCATTGGGGAGTATTATTAGTTTTCAGAAGGACCTTTGCCTTCTCTATTCATTTTGCATTCAATTCTTCGTTTCACACAATTCAAAACTCATAGTGAAACTGAAGGTTGCTAAAGTGGTATGTATTGTGTGTTCCAGTAATATATATATATATATCCCACAAGAAATGAAAGAAGAGGCTTTTCATCCAGAAACTGACAGAATTAGGAAAAATATGTCTGTTGCTGAACACTTCTCTTGATGAGAAGCTTCTCAGAGCTTAACAGATTATGCTTTCCTAATCATTCAGGAAAGACAAAGACATTTCATTTCAGCTGAAGTTTCAGCAGCTTCTTGTTGGAAAAGCTGCTTGGCTGAAAAGACTGATTAATCCCTATTAATCTCTATTACTCACTTGGAATTAAACTGGTTCTGTAGTGACTTAAACATTTCTCTCTGAACACACGTTCAATAGGAAACACAGCAAAGGAATTGGAGAGTGCCTCCCTTGTGTTTGTTCCATTGATATACAAATAGAAAAACCCAAAGAATCCTGAGCAACGAGACAGTTAAAAATGAGTCTTAAAGCAAATTGCTGGGGCATTGTAAGAAAACAGTTTTGATATATCTGCACTATGATGAGGTAGCTCTGATTTACAGACTGACAGAGCATTAAATCTGTATTAAAGCACTGAAACCATGTTGAACATGTATTTATTGTTCAGAAAAATTATCACCTTCACATACATCTCACAATTGCTTTCAGATGAGACTTCATTTTTTGAAATCAATTCTGTTTAAAGAGAAATGTGCTTAGTTCTTCAGTGCCTGCGAGGAAGTAATTTAAGACAACTTTGCCTCTGGCTTTCCCTTTACCTGTAATGCTAAACTTGAATCTTCTCCTTGACTGAACAGTAAAAAGCAAATGCTTTCCCTCTCTGATCCCCCAAATGTGTGCTGCATACAGCTCTTAATTATTTTGTTAACTTCTAGAAAGTTTTAAAAATAATCATTAGTTTTTTCCACAATTAAAGAAAATGTGAAATTTAAAATAAATTTTATATCGCTTCTATGATCAACTTGAAAGTAAATCTCTGCAAATCTACTAACAGGGGAAAATTCTTGAGGTTAATTATTTTAAACTGAAACAGATTTAAACTGCCAGTTTAACAGAATTCAATAAACTAGCATACGGAGTGGGAATGACAGCTCAGACTTAGCCAAATGTCATCTGCAGATACTGGAACAGAGACTAGAGATACAAACAAATAAGAAATCACTTTTTGCTAAAGGCAAAAAAAAATAAAGTGAGAAGAAACTCAACATGGATTGAAATCTGAAATTTTCCACACCACTCCAGTATGCGTCCTTCACCATTAGTAATACCATAGGCTCATTTTGCATACTAATTCAGTTCAGATTTTCTTGACACAAAAAATAGAAACAAAATTATTTTTTTTTTAAATCAAACCACTGTGACTCTACCCCATGACTAGGAATGGCCAACCAGAAATATAAAATGAAGTTTCATAGAAAAGCTCCTTATATATTTATCGTATCTGTCTCTCAAACCACATACGTGCACAAGCACACACATACCCCCACAATCATCCTAGTCAGGGCTTTTTCAAGTGCCACATAAAAAAACCTGCGAATTTTATGGAAATTACTCCTGTGTTTTGGGAGGAACTAACAGGCACAGTTGTGGAATGAGTAGGGGGTCATTAACCAGAGGATAAACAGTTGCGTGAATTCTGTTCCGACCTACTGTCATACCCACATTTGGTGTCACCCAGCAGATACCTATTCATGCATTTTTTTCTGTGTCTAGTAATAAATAAGCTAGTGAAAATCCTTACTGTAGTTATTAGAGGGAATCCTGAGTCCTGATCATTTGCCTACGGAATCCAGTGACATCTGTTCAATTGCATTTCTTTACCTGTGGCTTAAGCTTTGGAAGGGGGGGTCCTCTTATGTAGCATATGAAAAAAGAAATTAATGCATTTGGGATCAAAAGACCTTGATTTTTCTGGCAGAGGGGAGAGGAGATACAGAGGACGAGTTGGTCAGCACCTCTTCTCTGATGCATGTGACTGCTTCCACTGCATTCTGACAAAATGCTACCTACGGACACAGAAAATTACCCTGGAAACCTTGGTGATTTCATATTGTGAGTGTGGCATTATGCAGAAAAAATGTTTGATACATTTGCTGTGGTGCTGCAAGGAATTTTATTTTCCTGCACCTTTATAAATAGTTTCAAGTAATTCTACAAGCACGTTGCTGTCATTTGTTCTTTGAAGAGGTCCTCTTCAAATTTGTTCTTTGAAGAGGTTTTCTGAAGTTACCATCACAGGACAATAGTTTTGGATAAATAGAGGGCACTCTTCATAGTTTCGAAAACCTGCACTAAGGAACCAACCCAGAGTGGGCTAGTGCCTACCAGATGGTTCAAACAAATTCTGCTGTTCCTTAGAAGCTGACAGATGCTCTAAAGCAGGTCATTCCTTTCTTTTTTCACCCCCTTATACAGTTTTAATTACAAATGTATTTCTAAATGATGTTAAGAAAATGTGGACAGGTAAAAAACTATTGTGCTTTCTGGAAGTACTCTATAAGAGACACATCCTTTTCAAATAATACCTTCAAACAATTTTTACCTGGACCTGAAACACCAAGCTGAAACTCTTCTTGCTTTAGAAAGTACCTCAGAGAGGTAAGCCTGAAATAGCCTGAAATAGCAAGTTTAATCTGATGTGTTCTTTCTTGTTGTCATAGAGCAGGTATATTTGAGCTTGGTTTAAATCTAGTGTATTGAGCGTTGGTAAGAGCACCTACTTTTCCAAATTTACAGTTTTTAGCAGCAGATCCAGCAAAGAGCTCCCATCCCAGAGCCTCCACACCTGCTCTTCCACCCTGGGAACACCACCCTGCAAAATTCTTCCCACACAAAGAAATTAGGTGGTTTCTATACTTCATCAGACTTCCAGATAGAGGATTGTGTGGGTAATGCCTGTTAGCCGTGCATTATTATTCCTCGTAGTACAACTTTGTCTAAGAATAAAAATGTACAACCCTTCTCATTGCCTTGTTTTCAATTCAAATCAGTTATACTTTTCGCTAATTCATTAACGAAAAGTGATGTTATCAGTGTATGAGACTTGGTTCACCTTGTAGCTTTTTCTAATTAAATGAACCTTCAGATTCAATGAACATTTGTATTTTTCAGTGTTTTCTGAATTCTAGTGCTGCTGATGAGCAGAAGCAGCTGGAAAGTTGCATGTTTCCAGGTTTATTTTTTATGAGTATTGGCAGGGGGAAAATAGGTTTTCAGGAAACACACTTTTTATCCTAAGTTGTTTCTTTTAAATCACATGAATTCAAGCACAGCCACAAAGTAGAAGGGTAATGTGTCAGTGTTTCAGCTTTCATAGTAGAAGAGGGAGGGAATAGAAAGCAAGAATAATATTTTTTTTTCATCCTTCAATCATATAAGTAATAATGTGTCTTTCTAATATTTTAAGCAGGAAATAAAGAGTGAAAGTAAAAATAAAAAGCAAATATTCACATAATTTCTTCCCATAACCTTCAGAGCACAAAAATATTTTCTTTTTAAATACAATTACTTAGCTTAATTACTTCCAGTGGCATTAGAAATCTTTACAATGCATTAAACACTGACGGTTTAGAAGGAAAATGTTGGTTTGCTTATCAAGATCAGGATAAAATAATTTGTTTTACAAAAGAAAGTCACAAAGGCATTAAGCTTGGAAGGAACTAAAACTAAAGATTAAATAATATTTTTCATCGTATTATTCGTATTTTAGAAGCCAGGCAAGAAGAACAAGTCCCTGACAAATAGGTATGAAGACAGACCAGACATCCAGCATGCAGTTCATTACATGTTTTAAAGAACCTAAAAAGTATTCATTTAGGCCTCTTCATTGTGTAAAAGTCCCATTTGGTTTTAAAAGGTGGTCTACTTCTAAAAGTCAGTTGGGGTATAAAATAAGTCCATCAAATAAATTAATAGTTTTCCAACTGTTTGCAGGAGTCTATGCAGCATTTATAAGGTCAGTTTAAAGGAGCAATTTATTTCATTGGATCAGTTGTTACTGGGGGTTGTGCCTTGTGCTCAGAAGCTACACATCCTTTCTTGCCAACTAACAAGAAGCTGCTTTTCCTTGCACACCTTTGCCTGACATGTGTCTTTAAGCCATGGTCACAGAAAACCCCTGTTGCCTTATGCAGTCTACTGCTTTTGTTTCTCAGGGTGATAATTTGCTGACACACCTGGCTGAGTGGAGTGGTCCATTCAGATATCTTTCTGCATCATCGAGGCTCTGCAGTATCAAAGACTGGAAACAACCTAAGTGCTCTCTGAGGTAATCCATATTCTTCTGCCCCTGTATGTGAGGCTTTTCTTGGGCTGCTATGATGATTCAGCCCCCTGCGCTTCTCCTGTTCTGAATCCTGCATATCTATCTGGCGCTACTAGAAATGGCACCTAAAAGACATGCCAATATGTTCATCTGTGAGATGCACATCGTGCCTCTCAGTCCATCAATATCTGCTCTACATCCATACAGTCCTGAGAAAAGGCTCTTATTGATGTGCTTGTTTGAAGGAACGTGAAAACAACTAAAAAATCCTTAAAGTTCAAAGTCTGACAAATTTCCTAGTCAAAAATCAACATCAGAGATGCCAAGATGTTACTAGGAATATAAACCAGTGCTACTATTCTGCATCCAAAACTCACCTTCTCAACAGTTGTCACCATTGAAGAAGCTGGTCCTGAATACAAAAAAAAAAAGGAATTGACATTTCCAGAGGGAATGCTGTCAGTTTCTATGCTTTTTGAATCAGACCTGTTAACTTGGGGATTCCATGGCCTACAACCTGTTTCTGTGACATCTTTACCATCATTAGTGCAGTTTTGTTTTTATTTTTAGTGGCTTTAAATAATTCCCTGGAAAAATACATACAACAACTGACCTTTACTTCCATATAGTATATACGTAAATACGGGTTTAGCAATAGAGGCAGTAAGACTTGAAGCAAAATAGAGACTCTCTTTTTTTTTCTTGGTTTATTGCTTCAGTTTTATTCTTTTTATAGCCTTGAGGTTCATAACTGAAAATTAATTTCATAAATATGTAATTTGTGCCACAAGCTGGTAGTAGATCTGTACTCAAGCTAGCCTCAGACTATACCCTTCTCTACTTGGTCATAGCTCAGCAATGTGGGATAAGACATCAACCAAAAATCTCCATTTCCTGACACCTTGAGAAAGATGTTTGCAGTATTACAAGTTGCATTACACTAAACCGTGTTACAGTTATCCCAGCAATAAATTACACAGTGTGAAAACACACTCCAAATCATTGCAAATCTGTATTATTTGAAAGAAAGTTAAACCTGATATATAAATTCTGAGAAAGAAGTTCAAAATTCAAGCTCTACTTTTTTTTAGTGTATTAAAATTATTAAACCTTCCTTTAAAAAACATTCTTTCTGCATTCTCATTATTTGAGAATGGGTTTAAAACCAGCATGTACTGGTTTTGGTCACCTGCTATAAATCGTAACATACATATTCTTACCAATGTATTTCAGACAACCCCTTGGAGAAAGAATGTATTGCATACACGGTCCAAAGCGAGAGCACATTAATATTTAGATCTTCAGAAACAAAATCTGTACCTAAAGGCTGCAAATGGACCATACCTGCATGGTAAACTAAACTTCTGACCTATCCAGATAGAAACTTACAGGTGATTTCAATCCCTCCTAACACACTGCACTTTGTGCAAAACACCATTATGAATAAAAAGCTGCCAAAGCTGCTTTTCTTTTTTTTTTTTAATGTTTGGGAGACTCATCTACTTCTTACTTGAAGTAAAAACTGGTTTTCCAGATGTTTGACATGTAACTGCCAAAATAGCTGTCCGAATAATCTATTTCATTTGAATCACTAGTCACATAAAATACAAACTCAGGTATCCTGAGTGAAAGGTGTGGCAAGCGGCTTTCATGGCAAGCACCTGGCATTTACTTTCTATTAGCAGAGGATTCTTTGTGGGTTAAGTATAACCAAATAAACCTAGTAATTGGTACTAAACTAGACCAAGCTGCAGCACTAAGCTACAGAGTTTGAGAAACAAGTTATTTACACATCCTTTGGCAGAACCCATCTGCTGTTCCTAAAGTGAAGAGAATCTACAACTTACCAAGAAATCCAGCTCAATTTGGGGTAGGTCACTCCTTCCTATAGAAAAACTCTCAGAAAGACACCAGGCAGAGGGAGAAGAAAACCCTTTCTACTAGTTAGTTGAGTGAGGGGTGGGAACAGAGGGCTGTCCCAGGGTGGAAACACAACCCAGGTGCCCCCATGGGAGCAGGATCCAGATGGCTGACCCTGGGCAACACCTTGCCACTATTTGGAGCTTTTCTCTTTGGTCTAGCTGACCAGTTCTCACCTTCTGCAGAGAAATCGACACCTGTCCTAATTCTCCTCACCAGCACCACCACCCCCTGCCTCCCTCATCCTACTTTTATAAAAGCTGGGGGAGAATGTTTCTCTTCAGATATTTAAAACATACTCTTGCAGTAATTTTATGTGCCACTTCTGCCCAACATGATGATAAATATTTTTGGTATCTACAACAATGCAAAGAACAAATAAACATTTGAGTCCATTCGATTGCTGATGCTGGGGATCAGCCTCAATGTTTGTATATACACTACAGAACACAGACTTCTTTTTTTTTTTTTACAAGTGACAACAACCTGAAACTGTGTTAACATGTCTTGAATGTCACTTTTCCTAGACTAAGCATATACACAGATGACTAGAGATAAACACGTGTATTCATAAACACAATACAGTTTGAAGGAAAAAAAAAAGCCCTAGTAGTTATTCTCCCACTATAGTACAGGTTGGTGGGTTGGAGCAGACTTCAGTAGTGACACATGATGTATGAAATACATCGATTTGCATATGACACAAATTCTCTCTGTATTTCAGCAGTGGCCCAGTGAATCTTGCTGAAACATTCAGAGTAACGTGAATCTTGTAACAAGATTATGGTAGCAGGAGACATATGTGCATGATTCACAGCAGATTATGTTATAAGTATGATCAGCCTCACTGGAAAACACTTTCTTGTCCACATTGGTAAAACTGCATGCCAGTATCTAAAAACCAGACCACCTATAGCATATATATTCCGCTTGTCAATGCATACGGTTATTATCTTCTTATCAGTTAAATGTGTATTTGATTAATGTCTTTTCTTAATACAAAAGCATATATATTGCACTTCTAAAGAGTTAACCATAAAAGCATTTTTACTTAACTTACCAGTTGTTGACGCTGGAAGGAGCTTGCCCTAAACTCTCTACCTGCTCTCGTGCTGGTAATCTCTGCCTCTCCCTGTCTCTCACACTCTCCCTCCCCCCATGCAGAGATTGCAGTAAACTTAGAAAACTAGCAGGGACAGTCTTTCAAATGACTTAAGAAAGAGAACAGGAACAATCATTGCGTTCTCTTTTTTTCAGATGAGTACAGTACCTTCAGAAAGAAGGAAGGAAGGGAGGGGAGAGGAAGTCAACAACCCCTTTGCTTTCCTGCAAAAAAATAAGGAAACAGCAGATAACAATCTCTTTTTCTCTCAAGCAAAATGTTTGGAAAAATAAATATATCCAAAGCAAAAGGAATTCCTCAAGCATTATATTTGCGTTATTGGCTTCATAAAACCTACTTTACAGCTTGTTATGTGCAACTACATGAAATTAATATCTGAAGCAGTGGGTAGGAATAAGACACCCATATCTTATGCAGAACAATCAGCCATAAGCTTGCACGGCTAATGCAGAGTTTGACTGTGGAGAAGGAGCGACCATAGATGTATATGCATACCTTATTTCCGCGGTGATATAGGTAAAAAAATTTCTAAAACCCTTCTTTACTGTGACCACAAAGAAATAGCACTTTGGATATTTATACAAGGTGGTGAAATAAAAGTGTATGAAAGGGGCGACAAAAATTTAAGGACTGGTAAGCAGTTGGGGTTACAGTAACAATTTATCTTGAAGAATTGTATTACAGAAAGTATTCCAATCTATCCAAACAAAACCAACACACTATGTTCTAGGACAGATTTTTATACTATATCTTGTTTCTTTCTTTCACCATCAAATATATTTTGACAACCAGATACGGGCCAGCTGGCTGGAGTTCTACTTGGGATACGTTTAGTCCATTGTCCTCCACCATGTTTTTATTTGCTTGTATGTTTTCCCCTAACTTTATCTGTCATCTGAAGTCCACTTGTAGTGATTAGATGCTCCCTTTTCCCCTGCTATTTTTTTTTCTTCATTCCAAAGTTCTTGCCAGTAAACACCTTCATGATGCTGCTGGGGCTGCTTTTTCAGCTAACCTTGTAATGTGGTAACAAAGATGGGACTGCTCACTGATGAGCAGTTCAGGGTTGTTTTGTGAGAGACACACACATCCCAGAAAAAGCCATTTCAATTGTCCCTCTCCTATACACTGTGCATCCAGACGTCTCTCTGGGATCAACAGCTAGATGATGTAAATCCAGAATGGGAGGACAAGTTGGTATGCTATTAACTCTCTTTGGCACCTGTGTTCCAAAGCGCCTGGTGCCATTACCAGAAGACACTGACCACGGCTTTGGGTGGAGAGAATTTTATTTCAATATTCAGAAACAAAAAGCTTTGATAATGGACATCAGCAGTCCAGAGAGCAGCACAGGTGCTAGAAGTGATCTCTGGCCCTACAAAATCCCCAGTATTTCCTCGAGTGAGTGAAAGCTTAACAGGAGGGTGAATTTTAAAAGCAAAAGAATGCAATGCACTTAGTGTATATATATTGCAAATGAAGTCTTTGATACTCACTAATCAAACAGATCTTTAGTGTATACCAAGCACAAGGCAAGTCAAGAGGCATGGGAAGCCACTGAATTAATATATTGTCCTGTGCACTCAGTCTAACAGATCTAATAGATCGAGCCAGCAATGTTCCATCATAGCAGCTAAGAAGGCCAGTGGTATCCTGGGGTGTATTGAAAGGCTTGTGGTTAGTAAGTCGAGAGAGGTCCTTCTTCCCCTCTACTCTGCCCTGGTGAGACTGCACTTAGAATATGGTGTCCAATTCTGGGCCCCTCTGTTCAAGAAGGACATAGAACTTGAAAGGATCCAGCACAGGGACACCAAGATGATTAAGGGAGTGGAAAACCTTCCTCATGAGAAGAGGCTGAGGGAGCTGAGCCTCTTTAGCTTGGAGGAGACTGAGGGGTAACCTTATTAATATGTAAAGGGTGAGAGTCAGGAGGATGGAGCCAGGCTCTTCTCAGCAATGGCCAGCAACAGGACAAGGGTCAACAGGTACAAGCTGGAGCATAAGAAGTTCCATGTGAAAATAAGGAGAAACTTTTTCACTGTGAGGGTGACGGAGCAGTGGCACAGACTGCCCAGAGAGGTTTTGGAGTCTCCTTCTCTGGAGACATTCAAAACCCACCTGGATGGATTCCTGTGTAATTTAGTCTAGGTGATCCTGCTCTGGCTAGGTGATTTTTTGAGGTCCCTTCCAACTCCTGACATTCTGTGATTCTGTGATCAGAAGTTCTGGTTTTATTTTGAAAATGGTTTTGAAGATGTTAAAGATGGGAGCAGATTCCAGGTTTTAAAAGTTTGGGTTTTTTATGTATTTGACAGGTGTGCCAGTCTAACAAGACCCTGAAGACTGCCATTACATATAATTTTGTTTCTCTACATTTGGAACACACTGCAGAAGTTTAGTTGAAAACCTATATGGACCAAGTTAGGATCATTATTATCTAAATCGCTGAGGATATGTGATAACTTGTGTAGTTCTCTATGAAAGACTTAATTGTTGTAGATGCCCTAGACTTCCTCAAACTGCAGGTATCCTTAAGGACTGCAGAGCTACAAAGTTGTCCATGAACATTCATGTCTTCAACAGGTTGGAAGACTTCACCGTTCTGATTGAAGGAGACTGAGAGAGCTCCCTACTTCAACAAGAAGGACAGGACATGTAAGGTCTTTGCTAAATTCTACCTTAGGTTCCATTGTCAGCAGCCTTTCCACCACCCAAGTGCTCCGGATTTATTTAGTTACCCTACCCCAGGCCAGGCAGAGTAATCTTGTTTCCCAGCATGCAGATACTGAAGTACTTGACTTCTGCCAATTGCTCCCAGCTGCTGCCTGAAAATCACAACCCAAGGAAGAAAATAACAAAAACTGATTTTTCATGCCAGAAAAATACCTTGCAAGGACTTTGCCTATGCAATTACTGTCTGTGGAGAAATAAAAACATGACCAAAATCTTTGCTATCTAGAGTGATGCAAACCAAGACACATCAGATGACACTATTATATTTACTCAAGATTTAAGGGATAATCTGTTTTTCAGAATATATTTCTGAAATAAATGTTAGCCTTTTTTATTTTTTAAATCTGTACTCACAGTGCTATTATGACAGTGAAGTTAACACAAATTCAGACACATACAGTGCCAGCCTCCACACAGAGAACTTGAAGTGCTTCCCAGGTCCAATACATACTCTTTTGTAAGGAATGACCAGGACAAAAATATTCTTGTGGTTTTAGTAAGAGTAAGCACAGATGGTCTGGAAGATTACTCTAGCAACAATCTGTGTGAACAGACTAGATCTTCAAGCAGACTAACATTTATGATGTTAAGGCCTCGGATTCCTCTCCCTTCCCTTCCCTTCCCTTCCCTTCCCTTCCCTTCCCTTCCCTTCCCTTCCCTTCCCTTCCCTTCCCTTCCCTTCCCTTCCCTTCCCTTCCCTTCCCTTCCCTTCCCTTCCCTTCCCTTCCCTTCCCTTCCCTTCCCTTCCCTTCCCTTCTCTGTTTTCATTTTTTGGTTGGTTTATTTGTTTGTCTGTGGGGTTTGGGGTTTTTTTTCCCTTTTCCTTTCTTCTTCTCCAATAAGGAATAAATTTCATTTCACAGGTTCTTTCTAAGAACAGCAGGGATGCTTTCCTATATGTTCAAAATAAGAATGAGATAAACAAGTTCAGCAGGTTTAAAATAATTCAAACCTCTCTCCAGCATAGATAGAACACTGAGGTAACTGCACAGCAATAGTATTCCACTTCACCCTGAGAAAATTACACCAAAGGTAAAGAATAGAGACATTTATTGTTTTGCTTGATTACTTTAGGAAAATAACCATATACATCTGAACTGTATGTGATAAAATAAAATTAGTGTCTTCCTTCCAGTCTACAGTATACCTGTGGCATTTTAACTGAGTAAAAATAATACACTTTTGACTTCGAGACAAAAAAATTGAAGGACGCCTAATTGTTTTGCATACGGAACTCTCTGCTTTGCTTTCCTGGTTTATTTTCTGCATTACATGTCGACTGTGGATTATTATGGAATAAGATGTCAGAATGTGAATAGGACCAAAGGCAAGTGGAAATGAGTCTGGAGGACTCCCCTGCTGCGCTACAGCATGTGGAGAACATGGTCCTAGTTACAAATACTAAGCTATGTACTGCAGTTGCTTGTATTCCTATGTGTTAAGCCTGCATACGTTATTATGTGATAATATATGGCAATTTTTTATTCTTTTTTGTTATATTGCCATCATACTTCACATACTTCATTACGTTTCCCAGATTAGAAAATATTAGACCATTAGAAAATCCTCCAAAGATTTTATGCAACTACCTGTCTTTCTTGACCATGCTATGTTCAGAGTATTCTCACAGCTATATGCTTGTACAGCTAGGTTTACGAGTCACAGAATCACAGAATCACAGAATCATAGGGGTTGGACAGACCTCGAGAGATCATCGGGTCCAACCCCCCTGCCAAAGCAGGCTCCCTAGCTCATACTGCACAGATAGGTGTCCAGACAAGTCGTGAATATCTCCAGAGAAGGAGACTCCACCACTTCCCTGGGCAGCCTATTCCAATGCTCTGTCACCCTCACTTTGAAAAAGCTTTTCCGCATGTTGGTGCGGAACTTCCTGTGCTCCAATTTGCAGCCATTGCCCCTTGTCCTGTCCCCACAGACCACTGAAAAGGGGCTGGCCAATTCCCTCTGCATCCCATACTTAAGATATTTAAAAACGTTAATTAGGTCCCCCCTAAGTCTTCTTTTCTTCAGGCTGAACAGCCCCAGCTCTCTCAGCCTTTCCTCGTAGGGTAGATGTCCGAGGCTTGAAGGGCTATGAAGATGTATCATCTTCATAGCCCTTCTCTGGACTCTCTCCAGGAGATCCCTGTCCTTTTCATACCAGGGAGCCCAGAACCGGACACAGTACTCCAGGTGGGGCCTGACCAGGGCAGAGTAGAGGAGGAGGATCACCTCCTTGGACCTGCTGGCCACACTCTTCCTGAATGCACTCCAGGATCCCATTGGCTCTCTTAGCCACCAGTGCACACTGCTGACTCATAGCCAACCTGTAGTCAGCCAGGACCCCCAGGTCCTTCTCCACAGAGTTCTTCTCCAGCAAGTCATCCCCCAGCCTGTACTGATACATCCAGCCTATCCAGATCTCGCTGGATGGCAGCACAGTGCCCCTGCATGTCAGCCACCCCTCTCAGCTTTGTATCATCAGCGTACTTGCTGAGGGTGGATGCTATTCCCTCATCAAGATCGTCAATGAAGATATTAAACAGGACTGGACCCAACACTGAGCCCTGGGGAACACCGCTAGTCACAGGGCTCCATGCAGATTTTGCCCCACTGATCATGACCCTTGGAGCCCGGTCCGACAGCCACTTCTCAACACACCTCACTGTCAAGCACAGTCTTCCCTTGGTGAATCCATGCTGACTCCTCCTCATGACCTTCTTCTCTTCCAGTTGCTTGGTGATGGCATCCAGAACAAGCTGTTCCATAACTTTTCCAGGGACAGAAGTGATGCTGACTGGCCTATAGTTGCTAGGATCCTCCTTCCTCCCCTTTTTAAAGACTGGAGTGACATTGGCTATCCTCCAATCCTCAGGCACTTCTGTTCTCCAAGACTTGTCAAAGATTATAGAGAGCGGCTCTGCAATCACTTCCACCAGCTCCCTCAGCACATGTGGATGTATTCCATCCAGGCCCATGGATTTGTTTGCATTAATCCCTTTGAGCTGCTCCTGGATCTCCCCTACCTCAAGCTCTTCGTTCCCCAAACACTCCTATTTTCATCCAGGATCTGTGGGTCCTGAGGGGCCTTTGGAGTGAAGACCGAGGCAAAGAAGGCATTCAGTGTCTCCACCTTCTCAGCATCCCCCGTTACCAGGACAGCCGCCTTATTCAGCAAGGGACCTACATTATCCCTGGTCATCCTCTTACTATTCACATACCTGAAAAAACTCTTTTTATTGCCCTTTATGTCCCTTGCCAACTGCACTTCCAAGTGGGCTTTAGCCTTCCTAGTTGCGTCCCTACAGGCCCTGACAACAACCCTATATTCTTCCCAAGTGCTCAGACCCTGTTTCCACAGTTCATAAATCTTTTGCTTCCCTTTGAGTTTACTCATGAGCTCCCTGCTCATCCACACAGGTCTTCTGCCTCTCTTTCCCGATTTCTTACTCAAAGGGATGCACCTATCCTGCGTTTGAAAGAAGTGCTGTTTAAATGTTATCCAGCTCTCACAGGCCCCTTTTCCTTCTAACAGCATAGCCCACGGGATAGCTCCTAATATGTTTCGGAGGAGATCAAAGTTAGCTCTTCCAAAATTCAGGGTAGCTATCCTGCTTTTTGGCTTGCTTCTCCCACCCAGGATTTTGAACTCAATCAATTCATGATCGCTTTGTCCTAAGCTGCCCCCGACCTTCACCTCCCTAACAAGCCCATCCTTGTTAGTAAGAACAAGGTCCAGCACCCACCCTCCCCTTGTAGGTTCCTATCATCTACTTTTTAAAATATTTTTATTATTGAGTCAGCCACTATCTAATCCCCACTTTGATGAACTACTAGCTTTTGCAGACTATAACCTTTAGAGCAGCCACATCTGTCAATTGTTTTGGGGAGAGAAAAGTGGGAATTTGTATTAAAGAGATGAGCTTTCCTGGCAATAAACACCTTATTATAATTTTAAGTGGCCTTTGTAACTCATCCTGGGCCAAATTAATTTCTGGTAAATGATACTGGCTTCAGTCATTTAAAGACAGGCTTTTCCTGTACCCTGTATGTAATCATCTCAACTACCTTTAGTAAAACAATACCATCAAAAGCTATTTTAAAATAGGAGAGTATGATTAAGAGGATGTGTTTTCATCTTTTAACATACAGGTGAGCAGAATTTTGAGCCCTATTCAGGTCAGAAGTGGACAAGAACTTGGCTTTGGTCAGTATGTTTGAAATTGGTGTCACGTTTTAATATCTGTAACATGTGGAAAGCTGCCAAAGTATCCATTAAGTTTTTTGGTAGTTTCTCAAAGCTGTTCATTTGACAGCAGTAAAGGGTGCTCTATTTAGACTGGAAAATTAATCCACCATTTTTTCTGGTCTTTCCTGATGCTTTTTCCTTGACAAAGGGTGTCTGTGTACTCTAATGTCCACTAAGTATACTGCAACACCTGAAATTCCTTAGCGTGTCTGGAGGCTTAAGTTGACACATTAACTGTGTCATTAACATTATTGTTAGGAAATGTGTCATTCTTTAGAAAATATTGGGGAACAACAGGTTTGCATATTATTCCCTGTGCAGTCATGTTTCTTACCTTGTTAGCTCTGATGATACGACAGTATTTCTTCTGGTAGTGTAACAGTATATTTCAAGGCAAATTTGAAATTAATATGAATTTATATAATGTTTGTAATCAGCCTGCAATTGCTATCATTGACATTTTAATTATTTTAGTCACTCAGCTAGAGTAGTCTGTGTCTTACATGAAATAAATAGCAGTAATGATTTTGAAACACTTATTTATCCTTTAGTTTGTGATATTTATATTCAGTGACTCTGCTAGAGTTGAAGTACTGTGGACATCTTTAGATGGCCCTTTTCAGGGCCAAAACAAAGACAGTGGAAATCTACCACTTCTGCTATCATGTAGAGTACCTCTGATTTACAGCTGCTAGGCTGTAGAACCAAGAAAACACTTACGAAATCAGTACTCCACACCTGTTTGAATTATGAGAAATTATGTGTCTAAGGCTTTTTTAATCTCTCATGCTTTAGAAAAAGAATGAATCCTTCTACTTGTGTTTCTTGTATTTTGGAGTTTTATGCATGGACATTGGGGAAATACTAGCAAAGCAAATACTTTACTTCAGCAGGCCTCATTCCTTTGTTGCCCCTGCTGACTGCTGTAAGAATTTCCCATAACTGGAAATAATTGTGTTAGGTTCCACTCTTAGTGAAGGCTACAGTCAGTAGTCAGACTATGTAAACTATTTGCATGTGACAGAACATATGGGTTGACACGCACAGGCTCACAGGTTTTCAAAGCAGTTATCAATAAATAAAAAGCGAGTGTAAAGACATCTAGCCAAGGATAATTAGGGAGGAATGAAAGCATAACTCCGAGGTCTGTTAGGTTTCCACTAGTCTACAAAAAGTTGAAAAGAGTTTTGGTCCTTTTTTGTTTTTTATTTTAGCGAAACACTTTTGCTGTGGCTGCTATTGCTTTGCAGAAAAGCATTTGGTTAGAACTAAAAGCACAGGAAAAAAAAAAGTACCAGTAGCAGGGAAAACCTCAGGCTATACCAGAAGTCTTGCCACTGGGATTTCTTCAGCTGCACATTTCCCTTTTGCCTGTCAGGGCTGTTCACTTCGGTTCATACACTAAAAGCGCACCCTTATGCAACACTGCTGGTGGTCATTCCATATGAGCAAAATTCCACAATACAACTCAGTGATAGTAAACAGTGTTGTGTGGTTCCTGAATATTGCTGAGAAAGGGTGTTCGTGGAGGTGGGAGTGGCAATTGACAACAGTGTTAATTTGTGGGGCAGTTTTACTTACTTTTTAAAGTCTATTGAGATTTTTGACTCGCAACGCTAGGTCCTAGGCAACAGTCATTGAAAAGGGGGATGGAAGAACAACATGGGACAGAACCGAAGACTGCAGTGACAGAACAGGTATTCTCTCCAGACTGTTAGCCTGGCACAATTGCACACTGAATGCTCTGCAGTGTTTTTGTCTCCTGACAGCGAAAGACTTGAAATGCCAGACACGTTCTCTTTCTGTTTGAGGCAGAGCATTGGAAATCGACTGCATCTAGAAGCACTATTCACAGTGAGCCTCTGCATATTGTTTGCTGCCTTTTGCTGTCTTCTTCCAAGAAGAAATACTTCATAAAATTTCTGTTAGGTTTCTTTCTGCTGTTCCAAGTCTCCTCAGTTAATTGGAGTGGTTCTCTCTTTCTAACTAATGTGTATCACAACTGGCCTCCTTTCACAGAGGTAGATTAGCCCACTAAAGCATCATTAGTGGTTCTATACGGTTTTCTCCTCACCAGAGTGTGAGGAGAGCTTTCATCAGTATAAACCACTATCAATTCTAAACAACAACATCTGTGGTTGGTGTTTTTCAGGGGTAAGACTGAAGTCTCAGATCAAGAGAGAATAAAAATCTTTGGCTGCAGAAGTTCCCTAACCTCCATCCTCAGCTACACAGACCCTGGCATACTCTGCCTGTACTGCATTTCTGTTTAGATGTGAGCCCCAGCAACACAAGCAGTAAAGTGAACCCAGACACATGCCCTGGACACAAATTGCAGCGAGCTCTTGCAGTAGGTGCCAGCTTGAAGAAAGCTACATAGAAGCTGAACAGTCAGTCTACATACAGTGTTGACCTTTTCATTTTGTCATAAGACATCTGACAATGACTGGATCAGTAAAATGGGGAAAGAGAAGTAACCCAAATGAGCTCCTGAATCATCCTTCAGCATGGGGATGCCATCAGACGAGCCTGTCATTGCCTTCTCAGACATGCTGTTTGCCTTTCTTCTATTTGTCTGAAACCACCTACATCGCAAAGGTTGTTGGCTTGCATAATGCAACAACCTTAATTCACCAGGCCATGAGGATGAAACGGAGAGAGGGAGCAACTCTGTGTTCCCTGCTTGGCAGCCATCCCATCCACAGAAGTAATATCTACACAGTACATGCCCAAGTGGCTCCAAATCAGATGGTTAACAAATTGCAGTAATGTAAGGAGCAGGTTTCTTCTCTGTTCTTTTTCTTAACAACTTTTAACGCCGCAGTTCAGGCTGTGGGAGTGAATCAGCATACTCAAGACAATACTGTAAATAGCTGTCAACTGGGTGCAACTGGTAGTGACATAATTCTGATTCTTGACTGCAATATTTCTCTTGGTAATTTTCCACATGTAAAGTTACTATGTGAATTAAGACTTTCATAATGCATGGCAAGAGTGGTTCCAGCCTGCCCTATATAACTCTGAATTTTAATCTCTTGCATCAGCGTGAATCCTGTGAAGTCCACCAAAGTGTTTTCCATTTGCTCCCTGTGTTTAGATTTACAGTGCTGCTAGAGCAGTGCAAAAATTGTCACCAATTGCTCTTCTGCTAACTGTTGCCCTTCTCCACATTTCAAGAAAATAAACTTACAGAAATTAAAAGCCTATTTTACACTGCAGAAATAACATAACAATAAATCCATGTTTTCTCTGGCTTCCAAATTAGCTGATTTCCAATGGAAAATTGCTAGATCCCTTTTGAAATTGTTTCTGTTTACTATTCTTGTTTTTATGTCTAAGCTGAACAAAAGTTGAAATTTAACCTGCTAAGCCATGAAGTGCTAAAATTTCAGAGTTTTTCTACCGGCCTCATCTCCTAAATCATAATTCCCAACCAGCACCCTGAGATTTGATTTTTGTGTGCAAAAGGAGCATATATGCAGGCTTGTGACAAGTCTGTGCTTGACCAGTCTGAATGTTTACTTTTCACAGAAATTGGGCTCACTAGAAAGCTCCGTACTATCCTGTGTATCTTCCAGTTTGTGTATGTGCTAGGAACTACTTGGAGCAATCTGACTGACTTTTCCAGCTGCTAGCCTGGGCAAAGACTATGTTGGAAAAGCTAGGTGGATTTACCAAAATGTCTGGTTTTCAGGCAAAGTCTGCTTTCAGGGTGAAACCAAATGAGAAACTGAATGTCTGATTCTGGTCATGTCTTGATTTTCTTCACTCTACATAAACAGAACAGTTCTGGAGTCATACTGGAAAAAACCTGGAGCCTTAAATGTCTCAGATGTGAGAGAGGGAAGGTCACAGGAGGGGAATGAGAGGTTTCTGCTAAGAAAAGAAATAAAAGCAAGGCCTTTTAGCATGGGTCTGATTCAGGTTCAGAACCTAGGCAACACTTTCTCCGTGGGTAAAAATTGTCACGTACCAAATTAGAAGAGCAGGGAATATACCCTAAATCTGAGTGAAAGAGAACAAGATCAAAATTCAATTTCCATAATACCATCTGAATAGCCATAGCATCCACATCCCTAAAGAAAAATATCACAACTTGACCTTAAAATCAGTTACAAATCAAGTCTGCCCCTCAAGGGCAGAATAGAGCTAAGATCTAAGTTTTCCGTGTACCCTAGCAAGGGACAGTCAGACATTTCCATAGCAAATTCAGCTAACCACTCCTGCAGTGGCGGATCTAGAATCTTATTCCTGAGTTTCTGTAGGATTTTTTCAAGTCCATATATTTTTCATTATTTTACATTTGTTTACTGTTTGCCATCATTCAGTTCAGAAATATAAGATTAATCAGATATAACATTCTTATAAATAAAGTTTGCTATCATGTATTTGTTTTTACGAAATCTAGAGTAAATTTATTTTTTGCTAATACAGCAATCTGAAAGATGTTCTAATAACCTTTAGGTTTTATATACCTTTATTTTACTGGTTTTTGGAGCAGAAAAGTTTTGACTTGAGCCACCCAGTAGTTAGTTCTAACATTTTTATTGCAACTAGCAAATAGCAAACTCCTACCACTTCCTTAATATATTAATAAAAAAAGGCTGTCTGTAACATATAATCCCTTTTCATCTTTGCCAACAGCTGTCATTAAACAAGATACATTGAGAGATCAACCACACAAAGATCCTCTGTGTGTTAGTACTCATCATTTGCTCCTGTAATCCACTAAGCAAACAGTCCTCAGTCCCTGGTGTGTCTCATCATTTTCACGGGCTTCATAAAATGCAACATCACTGAAGGATAAGATTTGAAGCACTTTGCAGTTCCAAGATAGCTCACATCCTATTAGAGAATAAAGCACTTCATAAAAATATCATCCATTATTGGAAAAGAGTAAAAATGCTTGTTTGCTGAGCTTATTATTGTGTTCTGTGTGCCTACACCATAACAATCTTAGCATCTCAGGTCCCCGTGCCATTCCCTTGGAAAACAGAAGCTCGAGTGAGGCTGTTTGTGGGAAATGGGGTCTGTTCCTGGTGAGCACCATGGAGAACATGTGGGTGCAAATGCTCAGAGGTGCTAGCTGATGGAAAGACCTTATTGGCCCCAGTCCCTCGTCATACACAGGAGGGGCTGGTCCCTCAGGAGAATTTACACTGAGGGTATTCCTCTTCATCCACCAGCTAGCAGCCCCTGACACTTCAGCTCAGGAAAGTGGAGCTGTGCCTTTAGCAACTGCGTGGCCTCGATATTTTGGGCCAGTTTGGGCTCATACCGGGGTGGGGGAGGAGGGCAATGCAGAAGAGAGCCTGGATGCTTCTTTACAGGGTTACCAGAGAGAGAGAGAGAGCTGTTCAGAAGTCTCATCAGATCACATACATTAGATATCTAAAATTAGACAGTACAAATATGTCTCTTGGGTGTTAATGCTGCCTCAAATAAGTTCTAATTGTCTTATAAACCATCCCAGCGGTTAAGCACAGTTCAAAGGATAAGGTGGGCCCACAAAGACCCCTACTTTTCTCCTGGATACCTCACTTCCCTCTTCATCTGGCCCTAAAATGCCTCCATGCCCTGGAACCCCTGGAATATGAGGATAAAGCATGAGAGACCCTGCTCTACACACAGAGGTGATCTTCCTAGCAGCTTCCTGCTGCTGGCAGCTGTTCTTCCAGCTGGGCTTTGGAGGGGCAGGAACAAGCTACAGGTTGCAAATGGAACCAAAAGCCAGGACAGAGCTGCAGTGCTTAGGACAGGAAGGGTGCCCACAGGTGGTGCTGAGGTGTAGAGCTACTCATCCAAAGGCCACCTTGCAGTCCTGCAGAGCTCTCAGATTCACAACTGCTCTTGCCTTCAGTGAAGAGAGCTCCCAGGATGGATAGAGATCCCACAACCCCACTCACCCTAGGGCAAGGCTAGAGTGAACTGGCCTTTATTTACCCCAGCCCCGAGCTTTTATCCAACTACCTGTTAAGGGTCTTGGCACAGACCATAGAAATATTGGAACTCCCCCTCTGTGCCTGCTTGTATTGCCAGACCTCAAATTTTCAGGGTCTATATTTCCAGAAGCTGGAAATAAAACGAGGCTTCTTTATCTATTATACATTCCTTATTTCATATCCTTATCGTGTACATATATCTTTTATAGATTCCTTATTTTGAATTCCTGCTCCCATAATGGGCTTTCTTGCAAGCTGAAACAGATTAAAGTTCCACACTATATTTTGTACTAAGTGTATTTAAGAGAAGTGGGGAAACTCAATGGATATTCACCTTTCAACCGTAGTTTTGTCTAGATGAAGAACAAAATATGATATCCTGGAAAAGACAAAAGAAAGCAATCCAAGGATAGTGGGGCTCAACCTTTGCAACATCTCTCTCACAGTTTCAGAAGAGCTAAGTATTTATTCAGTAGTGATACCATGCTCTGAAAGGGTAGATTTCAGGTAAAGTATTCTAAAAAAAGTGCCTACTACATGGCATGACCATTGCCTGAGCCATTGGACATGAACAGCACAGTCTGGAAACTGTGTTTTGAATCCTTCTCATTTTATCTCACCAAAGTTACAGCTCTCCACTCAGTCCATTTTGACAGCTCACTTCTTTCACAGTAGTAATACAACTGGAAGTTAACTGCAAATTAGTTATTTTAGCATCTTCATTCCTTTCTGTCATGCCAGTTCTTTCTTATGTTGACTCAGAGATATTAAGACGTGATTTTATTTGCTGTTGCAGAGCATCAAGCACAATGATACCTAAAATGTCATTTCTTTAGTACAAAATACAAGTAGACATTCTTAAAAAAGCTTTAGGTCTGTGAAATTCCACTACAACTTCTGTTTGTCTTTACCTGCTTATTTATTTTCTGTTCTGATTCACATTTTCTACAACATGCATGCACAAACTAACTGTAATAAGTAAAGTTCATTGCTTCAAATTTGAAAGAATATTCTTCAGAGTCACTTGGTGCTGCTGGGTCTGGATTTACTCACAGGGTAGGGGTAAGATCCGGGTCCCTTTTCCTTCTTCAGCTTGAAAGAACATAAAAGAACGGCCGCAATATGGGTCCAGTTGGGGGAACAAATTCTTTAAAAGGATGTTAAATTAGGAATAAGATTAAAATAAAAGAAGGAAATTTTAGGATGAATGTTAGGAAAACCTCCTTGACAGCAAGACATTTCTAATTGTGAAATAGTGGAAAGGAAATGGTGTAAAATCCAGTACTTAGGGCTTATAAAGGTGGCTGGACAACACAGTGTAATTACCATGTAGGAAACAATCCACGGGGACAGAAAGGCATTAGGCACATGCTTGTGCTTATTTTCTATGCCTGCACTTCATTGTATGGAACTGCAGCAGCACAATGCTGCAAGTAGACTTCTACCCAGAATTATGGCAATCTATAACGCCGTGAGCATGCCAGCTCCTGCGGGACCATGGCACACCTGGGGATAGTGGGAATGCAAAGATGTCCAAGAAGCCACTGCTGGCTTTTCTTGTTTGGAGTAAGGAACACATCCGTCTCTCAGCACCAGTAGAGCCATACTGCCCTAAAAGCACATCTCTTCTGGCAGTTTTGTTCTGCTGTTGCAAGAATGGTGAAATATTAATGTTACGATGCGGCTGTTCCTCACAAAGGCATTATCTGGGCTTCCAGGAATCTATGTAATGTCAAAGTACTTTGCTTGGTGTCAGCTCTTCTGCATGGGGATTCTAGGTGATGAAAGTTAACTTCAAGAAATGTGTAATTATGCAAAAGCTTAGTTAAACTGATGAAAGAACTGGTGTTGCTGCCTCTGAATCTGGTTCCTGAATGAACTGTCTGGGTTTCCTAAGTGCACTTTGGCTCAACATAAATGTCATGCCCCACTTTTCATGGACTGGAACTGTTGTAGCACTGAAAATACAAAAGGGAGAGAGCACTGGGACCTCTGTGCAGGGGCATTCCCCTTTAGGGGAAAAGCCAGAGCTTGTCTGATGCTCTGAAAATGTTACAAGCCTTCCCACTTCATTTCCAAACTCCTGCTGAAAGAAGAGAAACATGGGAGTCAACCCAGCACCTCACAGCAAACGAGCATTTGGGCTGCATACTATGAAAATCACTGCTGTTTTTCTGCAAGTTGTTAAACATTCGTGGGTAATTGGTGAGTGTGTGGTTACTCTGTTCTCCGGGATGTGCTTTGCAGAATGTCAGTGATTATCTAAATATGACCCCTAGTGTTCAACTTGGATGGCAAAAATTTTAAGAAAATTAAAGCCTTCCCTTAAGAAGAGAGCCCTTTTCTGGTTATCCCAATATATTACTCCCCCACCCCCACACACACCCTCCTCCCCAAGAAAGCCAACCAAAAAAAAAACTCCAAACAAACCAACTACAACAAAAAATAAAACCAAAAACCACAACAACAAAAAACCCACCACCAACACCCCCAAAAAAACCCCGCTACAAAAGCCCAATTGTGTGAAACCCTAATTGTGCAAAACAAAACAAAACAAAAAACCAAAACCAGTTCCTAGTTGTGCATTGAAAATTGTTGAAGACACACTGTTTTCAATGCATAAAGCACTGAAGAATCATACGAGGATCTTAGAGACAATTGTTACAGGCAGGGAATGATCTACATTGAAAAGTTTTATTGCAACATTTTCCCATCTGCAGACAAAATGTTAAGCAAAGAATCTTCCAGTGGGAGAGTGGAAGCAGTCATACACTGCTATGCATTGCATCACAAGGACAGTGATGAAAGCTCTACGGTACAACGGCTTGTACAAGAAACAGTGAGTTGAGACTTAAAATTTGTTTCATTCTTGGTGCTGCTCCTAATATTACTGTATGCTTTGCGATAGGCCACATAACCTCTCCCTTGTGGACAAAATGCACAGTCACATTGTTTTGTTTGAGGTTTGAGAGGTTTAACGACTGACTGTAAGACTGCACAAAATTTTGGTTAAAAGGTAGAATAAAACTGACTTTCCACCTGCTATTTCTTAACTATGGGACAAGGTAGAGAGAAAATTTATATGCCTTTTCTTTGGTTTAAACAATCAGAGACACAATGTGGGACCACAGGCTGCAGAAGTGTACAAGGCCATGAGGTAATCTGCAAGTTGCATGACGTTAGAGGAGAAAGGTGGAAGGTGGAAGGGGCTTTAGCGTCCATGCCTTTGAGAAAAGATGGATACAGTTAAAATTCTTGGTTTTTTTAAAAGGACAAGCAGTAACCATGTGAACAAAACTCTGGTTGCAGCTGAGAGCTTAGAGAATCAGCTGTGACAAGCAACTCAGTCCTTTGCTGATTGTTTTGAAGTGTGTCAGGTGGTGATTACAAACAGATGATTTATCACATCATGATGTAGAGCAATATGTATGACATGTACTGTGAAAACACGCAATACAGGGTCTCCTGCTTCCCGATTGTGTGTGTTAGCTCTGTGCACACAAGCATCTTGCAAACTCTACTAACTTGCATCTCGTTCAGATATGGAATAGTTCCAACAGACTCATTTCTGCTCTCATCTGAATGCCATAAGCATTCATGTGTACCTCTGGTGTGCTCTCAAAACCCTCTCGCTTATTTGCTTGAGTATTGCTATCACCAGAAAAATTGCTGCTACTTCAGTAGTGGCCTACAGATCCCTTTTGCTGCATGCTGCTTCCTACAGCCCTGTTATGTAAATGTTTGAGTCTGTTCAGATTTGATCTCCCTGGTAGGAAAGCATGTGCCTCCTAGATGCAGAAATCAGATATAATTTTAAATATCAGTGTCATACACCTCTTAATGCTTTTGAGCTTAAAAACGGAGTGCTACCCCTTCCCTTTGCTCCCTTCTGACTTACCCCATGACAGTGAGGCAGGAACCTGTTCCAGACTGTTACTTTGAAGAATAGACTGTAGGTTCTGTAAAAGCTTTCTTCTTTGGTCACTTTTACAGCTTTTCTCCTTGATACCTCATGACACAAGTAGGGAGGAATCACAGGAATGTGAATCCATGTTTTATGTATCAGCAAGAAATGGTCACAGACAGAGTGAGCACCGTGTTCAAGGCTGGAACTGATTTTTCTAGTTAACACGGCCAGTGTCCTTTCCATCTAAGGGCAAAGCACTGGGTGTATGAGGTATGGGAATCTCTTGCCCGCTTTTGAGCATGAGGTCACTTTGCTCAAACTGCCCCCGCTAGAAGCATTGCTTGTGGCACCAGAGCAGGGACATGTCACTAAAGACACCATTTGCAGTGGGTCTCTCTGCAAGGCAGCACATTGCTGCAGGACCAGAATTGAGGGGACTGCAAGGAAGATTATCCACCCTGGTGACCTCGCCTGACCTGACAAAGTGCTAATACAGCAGTGCTGCTGCCCCAGTGTGAGCATGAGTCAGAAAGCAAAAACCAGCAAGTTCCAAGGTATGGCACAGTCCCACAGACAAATGGGAGGAAGGACATTGCCATGTGAAGGAGCACCATGCGCACTGGTAGAAGTTCTAGGGCCAAAATCTGTCCTTATGGAGCCGTGGGATGCTGGCTGGGAACCAGGACTCAGATCAAGTGCTCTCATGGGAATGCGGTCAGCTGCAGAAACACAAAATTATTTGGTCAGGTACAGATCCTAGCACTTTGCTCTTGAAGAGATACCTGCTGCAGGCTTTGAAGAGAGGAGGAAAAGGCCTCTCCCATCTCTCTCTCTCACTGTGAATGAGGATCATGAAGAAGACTCAAAGCAGCATCAAAATTATCACATTTGGAGGATATCAGCAGAATCTACGTCTCTGTGCATTAGCTCCCGGGCAGGCCAGCAGGCAGCCAGCAAGGGTTTTCTACATGCCAAACATTCCCAAACATTGTGAGAAAATCTTCCCTGATCTTTCTTTCTGATGTTTTTTTTTCTCCAAACAGCCGCTGAGAGTTGGCAACATACTTCTAACTGCTTGGGAGTGGGCAGCCCCATTGGTGCTGCTGCTCTGCAAGCTATCTTAATTCCAGAGATTAAAAATGGCAGAGCTTCAGTTTACACCTTCTCTCAGCCCAAAACTTCTGTGGCCAATGAGTGTTGAACAGACTGTGGGCTTATCTGCAACTATTGCTGAGTCTTTCCAAAAGATCCAACATCAGTTTCTTTCCCCATAAAACTGCTGGGTTTTTTCTCTTTTCCAATCTGCTATAAAGTGCAGAGAGAACACCTGTGCTGCTCTCTTCTCACATACTTCTTGTCTCATACTTGCCTATGCCTTCATCCGAGCGCTGAGTTCTTTTGAGGTTCTTGCCTCATCCTGTCACAGGCAGTACAGTCATAGCGTCCACCTGGTGCTTATCCTTGCCAATGCCTCAGAACTATGATAGCTGTGACTTCACATGATTTTCGGGTACAGTGGAAAATATCACAGCAAAGGCGGGTCATGTAACTTCCTATGGTGGCACTGCAAAGCCATATTCTCTCTTGTCCAGTGACTGGAATTAACTCTAGCACATACCAAAACTTTGTTTCCCCTATCATGTGTGTGGTGTAATCTGTTTGCATAACATCTCCATCATTAGAGAGGATGTGACACTCTCTGTGGGATGTCTGAACGTTTTGTCTACCTGTGCCTGAGACCCAGTGAGCTGGGTCTGTTCAGCCTGGAAAAAAGAAGACTTAGGGAGGACCTAATTAGTGTTTATAAATATCTTAGACATGGGTTGCAGGGGCAATTGGCCAGCCCCTTTTCAGTGGTCTGTGGGGACAGGACAAGGGGCAATGGCTGTAAGCTGGAGCACAGGAAGTTCCGCACCAACATGCGGAAGAACTTTTTCACAGTGAGGGTGACGGAGCAGTGGAATAGGCTGCCCAGGGAGGTGGTGGAGTCTCCTTCTCTGGAGATATTCAAGTCTTGTCTGGATGCCTATCTATATAATATGAGATAGGGAGCCTTCTTTGGCAGGGGGGTTGGACCCGATGATCTCTTGAGGTCCCTTCCAACCCCTAAGATTCTGTGATTCTGTGATCGCCAGCACAGAGGGCAGCAGGGGGCAGGTTGTAGAGTAGAGAAGGTGTTCTGGTGGCTAGCCCCACTCAGTGCCCCCTTCTTGACACGTGTCATACGTGCCTTTTTTAGAGACCCATGATAGACCCAAAAGAAATACAGCAGATGCAAAGTAGCATTTTATTGTGACATTCTGCCCTCAAAGAAAAGCTACAGTGACTGATCCAGACAGGCTGCAGGTACTTAGTATTTGTGCAAGAATAGTACAGTAAAATCTGAAAGGCAATTTGTTGTTCTACTGCTGAAAGAACAAAGATACAACTGTGCTTTGGACCCAGTATAATATCTACTTTTACAAGACAAATTTTTTTAAAAGGCTCAGTTCCTGCATTTATTTTTGAGGACTGGAGATAAAAATTCTGCCATAGAATATATATGTGAACTTCTTTAAAGGACTGTTTTGATGCATGTTTGTTTGCTTTCCTGCTGCAGTGGTTTCACACTCCTAGAGATTGAAATCCAGCTTCTGAAATCTGCACTTTGGCTCTGGAGTTAAAAAAGGGAAAAATTACCTGGATGGATGGATTAATTTGTTATTTCAAATTGGAGTGAGAGGCTCTGCTGATGTAAATTAAGCTGTGCTGACTTATACCAAAGAATATTTGGCCCAACAATTTAGTATAACATCACATATGGCATATTATCTGTGATTCGACAGTGGCTTGCAATTCCATTATGGTGCGAACCACAGTTCGTTAAATAAGACATAAAACCCTACATTTTTCTCAAGTTCCAGAAAAATGAACAGATGAATTCAGAAAATAATGACTGCAAAGCCAAAGTGGTAATGTTCAGCATTAATAATGATAAAAAAAGAATTGTACAGTCCCTGAAGCAGATCTTCTGTATGTCTTTCTGATAGAGATTGATGGTGCAGATAAAACCTAATGTCAGAGAGAGCAGGATTTCCTTGAGTGATACAAATGAGAAAGACACGTTATTTGAGCAGCATTGTGTTGAGCCAGAAGGTCAAGTTCAGTATAATGTTTTCCATTAAACAAGATCAGAAGTTGTATTTTCCCAGGCCTGCACATTTCAGAAACAATGTCAAGCTTCATTGTCATGCATTACCCTGTGTCTCCTTATAATGTACAGCCTGGCAACAGGCCAAATGCAGACCTTATGAGTCTGAGGACTTTGTGGTAAAGCTTCTGAGATGGTGTTGAACCAGGCTCTGAGCCCAGTGAGTACCTGAGTGCTTAAAAGTGATGGAGACTAACGTAATATTTCTCCATGGAGGGACTCCTAAAGACAGGGAAAAGAATTGAGTAAAATGAAGGAAAGGAGCTCAGGCAGTTGGTGAAACTCCAAGGCAACTATGTCTCCCAGCAGGTCACAACATGAGACAACCAGTCATGGCAGAAACCCAGCCTCTTGACCTGGAGGAATAAGAGGCTACTGCAAGTGTCCTGTCCCAAGTACCAACATTGGTGATAATAACCATAATTATTATCAGGCATGCCACCACAATATTCTCTTGCCCATCTGAATACTCATCTAGATACTAAAGAATATATATTTTTAATCAACAAATCTTTTCAGAGAAATAGAGGCATGAGCTAAAATGGGGAGGGGGGGGGGCTGTGAATGCTTTCCATCTCAGATGAAGGGAAACATATGTTAGAAAATCAAGGCTAGGTCAAATTTTTCCTCATCAAAGATATAATATCAGTGATCAGAAGACAGAAAACCCAAGATATTTTGCCTCAATCACCTCTGATGACACATCCTTCTGTTAACTGGAGCATGTTCAGCTTAAGTCCATTTAAGTCAATACTTTTTCTGTGTTTACTTGTCTGTAACTAGGAGAGGGGAAATTTTCTGTGTTCTTCTTGGTTTCCCCTTTTTTTCTTTACCTCCTTACGCACTAAATTCTTTGGTGTTGCCTGGCCTTACTTGCATCCTTTGCGCTTCTTCTGGCCACTATTGAGACAGCCCTCCAAGCACAAAGACCAAGATCTCTTTTCATGTCTGTAGGCTTCAGTGCTTGTTGAGTGGAGCATCCCCTCATCTTTCAGCTCAATCTCCAATAATCATAAAGTGTGAGAGCCTGAAACCATCCATGGAAAAACCTAGAGTGTGAACATTATAAAATTAGCTATATGAGGAAATATGCACCTATATCTGGGTATGTGTGTGAAAACTTTGTATCACTAGTGAATTACCAGATTTGAAGCTGATCATTTTGCTGTTGATTATTGAATCAGTTACTTAGTTTCTTATTGCTCTTAGGAAAGTAGTGTATCACAAGCTAAAGTCTTAGAGATCACTGATTTACTCTCAAAGGCATTTTTGTACACTACAGCTACACTCTTTTGGTATTTCATTCTCCCATTTTTTCCCTTTCAGTATTATTTATGTTTATAAGAATGTCAAGAAAGGTCTACAAGAAACAATTTTTTCTTGATTACCAAACATTACTATCATCCTCCAGTGCATGTGCATAGTCAGAGGATTTGTAGCTAAGAGAAAGGACTGTATAGATACCAATGGATGCTGTACTGGGTCAAGTCTGAAAGTTCATCTGGCAGTATTTGGACTATTTTTAAAGTTCAGTAACAAGGCAAACATGAAGTTAAAAACAAAACAAACAAACAACAACAACAACAAGACCTACTGGATTATCTGGATTATTTTTCATTTATCTTGAGACTGATGTGACAAGAAATATTGGAGGCATGTACGAGGAGCACAGCAGGTAGGTAAAAGGCATCCCTTCTTCCACTCATCTGACAGACACATCTCTGGCTTTTGCATGGAATTTGCTTTAAAGATGTTTTTGGTGCAGCCAGGTAGAAAGCCACAGGGGAATCTTGCCATTTTCTTAAGAAAAGCTGCTCCTGGCTTTCTCTTTGCTTGCCTCGGAATGATATCGAGAAAGGCCTTCAGGAGGCAGCCTGAAGCCTCTCATGATCCTTGAGTTCTCTGATTTATGATTCATTAGTTTCTTCCTGTAGGATTTTGATGAAGTTTTTGTTTTGAGTTTGCTACTGCAAAACACTCCTAGTGATTGAGTGCAAAAAATGCACTTAATTAGAAGAGACTAGCAAGGGCCAGAACATCCAGATTCTGTTTCCCAATCAGCCACTGACCTGGAGAATTCATGTCACTCCACACACTTCATTTTCTTCCTTGTAGCACAACATAACTTACTTCCAGACTGTTGTCATATGCTTAATATATTCATGCCCATTAAGCCCTCAAAGATCATTAAATGTAGCATTATAGAAGTACGATACATTATTGATATTCTCCTACTTATTATTCGTTGTAGCTGATGATGGAAGGAAAGCCAAATAAGTTTCCCAACCACTATAAAGTTAGGATTAAATTGTGTGGCTAAAAATAACAAGGAACTGTCTTTCCAAACCCCTAATTTCAAGGTTAGCTATCTTCCTTTAATATGCATGAAATATTTGACTCAGTCAACCCTCCTGCAAGTAGGTAAATTCACTGTGACTGGGTAGTTAACTAATGAGAAAGGTATGGCAGAATCAGACCCTCAATATTTTTACTCATAATTGCCTGTAGAGGGGGTTGTATTTTAATCAGATACATTAATTTAAATATCATTGGGTATATTATCTCTTTGAACCCTACATACAATTAATGTTAATGAGACTTAAGAGCTCACACCACAAACCTACTACAGGCTTTTAGATTTGCATCTGATGTTTCATTTCCATATGATTTCTATGTAAAGGCCAGTATGCTATATGTTTAATTTAAGTAGGCTGTTTATAAAAGAACATCGTATTTATTTTCATATATTTCACTGGTTTTCAGCCATTCCTGTCTTAGAGGTTTGATGAGGCCATGCTGCTAAAGTCATGCACATATGACATTAACTAATATGATGCAGATATTGAGAAAGGAAATTATCCTGTTTAGATAAAATATTATCTGTGCTTTGAAAAGTTACTGGATTTGACAGAAGTAGAATAAGAATTTCACTAAAGCTATTATACTTTGGAGGAAGAGATGGAAAGGTTTCTGGTGCCTACTATATGTCTTCTCAGCCTGAATTGATGCTTCTTAAACCCTAAGTTCAGAGATTTGTCCTGGGTTCTGGTGCAGAAGAAGCTAGGAGAGGATAACCAGGACAGCTGACCCAGACTGCCCACAGGGATAGTCCCTGCTGCATAAAATTGTGCTTCATATATAATTGGGGAAGCTAGCTGGGAGGTAGCTAGCTCAGAAACAGACTGGGCATTGAGGTTTGGGGTTTTTTTTCCTTTTTGTATGTGGTGAGCAATTAATTATATTTCTGCATCATTTGTGGTGGCAGTGGTGGTGTTATTTTTGCAATTGTCATCATCTTCCTTTGCTAACTTACTAAACTGTCTTAGCCATTCAAGCCATGAATTTTTTCCATTCTTCTCCTCATCCCCTGGACAGGGGAAAAGGGTGAGCAAGTGGGTCTGTAGTGTTTAGGTACACACTCGGGTTAAACTTCAACATTATTTCCGTTAGAAGAAAGAGAAAAATCTGTTCCATATGATGGGGACAGGTCACTGAGATGGATGGAATATGTGAGGCTTAGACTAAGGACTTCTCCTTCTTCTTTCCCCGCTTTCACTGCCGAGGGTGATGTCATATGGTATGGAATACTCCTTTGGTCAGCTGAGATCAGTTGTCCCGACCTTGCCACTGAATCACAGAATGGTTTGGGTTGGAAAGGACCTCAAAGACCATCTAGTTGCAACCCCTCTCACCATGGGCAGGGACACCCTCACTAGACCAGGTTCCCCAAAGTCCCATCCAACCCTGAACAGTTGAGGGACAGGGCACTGACAGCTGCTCTGGGCCCTCCCAGCTTGTTCTGCATCCCGTGCATACTTGTTGGTAGGGTGTTGAGAAAAGTAGAAAAGGCTCTGACTCTCTGTAAGAACTGCTCAATGATAACTATAACGTCCCTGAATTATCAACACTTTCCAGCATAAATTCAAAACACAACCTCTTGTGACTTTCTATTAAGAAAATAACTCTACCGCAGTCAAAACCAGGATGCTGCTTTATGCTTTGTTGCTTTTTCCATCTCCTAGAGGCTCCCCTGCTCTGTCTCAGACTAGCCTCATTACCAGTCTTCTTGGCTGTGGTGCCTGAAAAAGCCTCTGTCTTTCTTAGACCTCAGTTGCTAGGACTTTGGCTCATCAGGCTGGTTCTGTAATCTTGTAATCTGCGGTCTGACGACATTTGTATTTCTTTTTACACAGTCAACTTTTTTGATAACAAAGTCTCTCTGTGCCACAGTTTTTACAGCATGTAGCTGTAGATTTTGGATCGTTAGTTTGGATTTGGTTCCCTGAACAGGAATATTAGGCATAGGAGCATTACCTACAGGCAAGAAAGCTAGAGAAGAGAACCAAGGTCAAACAGTTGTCACCACCATTATTTACTGAAGGAAGAACATACGGTGAGCACTCAGGGAAATAAGTATATTGTTACACTGTGAAATGCAGAGAAGAAACATGGAACAGAGGAAAGAGAAGGTAAGGAGGAATAGGACAGAGGATAACTGAGGAGTACAGGAGAAATTAAGAAATGTAGCCGAGACAAGAGGAGAGCTGAAAACTAAGTAAGAACCAACAGGGATCTTGGGAAGAAGACAACAGGAAAAATCCCAGTCTCTACCATATCTGAAAGCTCATTTCAGTGATGTACCTGAATGCTGACCACTGCATTATCAAGTTGAGCTAACGAATAAAGTAGATCTGTTATCACCTTTTTTAATTTCCTTGCAGAGTCTCAAAAAGTTATTGCCACCCATAAGTACTTATTTATACCAGCACAGCCTGGATCCTAGAGCTGACAGTATCCCTGTCTTGGGAGAGCACTGGTGCTCAAAGCCAGATCATTCTGTGTAACCCTCTGTGGTCATCCCGACCCTCCACCTACTTCTTGGCACAGCACAGTTAATTTTTCAGTCTTTTTACTTCAGATGTTCCCATTCTTTCTTCCCCCAATTTTTTTCTGTACAAACAACAGATTGCATTGCATCTGACATGCTGGTTTGATCTACAAAGGGAAAAACAAACCAATAATGCTGCTTCTCTGTTCCTTCTGTCAGGCCTTCTATGCCTCTCTCTTTTGCCAGATGTTTTTTCTTGGTCTTTCTCCTAAAGACTTCTGTTTCTTTTTCTGTACAACTATTTACCTTGGCTTTCTGTTGACTGATGGTGTTTTAGCACAGCTATAGTGCTTTACAAACACCCTCCTAATTCTTCCATTCTCTTCTGAAGCAGAGAGATATTATATTCCCACTTTACATATAGGGAAAATGGAGGAAGGAGGTTGTGAAGTTCATAGAGAGCAGTCTGCCTGCAGCCAGATTGCAAAACCACAGTATGGTCTCTTGTTAATGCTGTAACCAGCATTCTGTATCAGCCTCTTATTCCCAGATTTCCCCATCTGAGGATCACGGATGCAAAGACTTCAGTTCCTATATATTGTGGACATGAACAACTTCCTTTGAGCCCGGAGTGCTGTGACATTCACAGGTCAGGAGGCACCCTGTGAACCTCCTATTGCCTGGCAATGCAACTACAAAACTAAGGACAAGTACTGTACCCTGGGGAACTGAAGAAGCTGTGTTGTGTATGGTTGCCTACAGTCTTGATGCATGAAAGGGTTGGTGGTTTGGGTTGGGTTTGGGGTTTTTTTCCCCATTTTTGCATTCTTTGACCAAATGGAAGCAGAAGGAATTATCAACAATTAACAGAGGAGAGCAAGAGCTACTGCTTCAGCTTAAAATACTTGAATACAGAGATAAATTCTGTAGAAGATTATTTGAAACACTGATACATAATGCAGTATTTTTTTGCTGATCAAATAATGTTGGGGGGGGGTGGTTGCCAAACTCTGTTCCAAAATGCTGTTGTGGCTATTACAAAATTAGCTTTCTCCCATTCCTCTAAAGCAACAAACAAGTATCTCTCAAAAACCTCCACCAACCCCCCCACCAAACACACACATTCTGTTATATATTGGGGTTTTAAGTCAAGCCTAAAACCTGCACATGTAGGGAGTTCTCTTTATATAAGCTACTCCCTTTATACTTTTTATGTGAGTTTGGTTTTTTGCATCTTAACTCGAAACCGAATTTATCATTTCACATCTATGGAATGTGAAAAGTTAATGTGAAATGTTAAAACAATGCTATTGTTTTAAGCTCATTGATTCATAAAAACTGAGTTAAATGGATAAGATTTAACTTACTCCTGTGTAACTCCTAAAGTCAATGGCTAAATAAATGAGAAAAAAGAGCAGTGCTTGGACTTTTCAGAAAAAGGAACAGAATTCTCAGGTTAAATTCTTGGCCTTTTTCTTTAACTTTTATTGTATTCTGGACTGTCTACTAACAATTCTTACTCCCCTCACAGTCAGGTTCATTTCATTCTTCTCTTTGAATGTATAGAAGAAAATATTTGCCCTATGGAAGTTTTTTAAGAAGAAGTGGTTTTTTAAAGCTTGTCAGCCCTGTAGGGTGTTAGGGAAGGCTCCTTTGTCTCAACAAACACTACAAACACTTTCAATGGCAGGTGATTTGATCCAAAGATCAGTATCAAAGTGATCAATTATGGGCAAGATTGCTTTTTTATTTTTTTGCTTTTTTTCCCCCAACAGCCATTCATTTAATTTTAATCTACAGTATCTGGTTTTGCATTATTAGAAGAGACAAGCTAGATTTATCATATGCCTGACATTATATGATTGAATCAGTTCTACAGTAAAATCACCATCATTACTGGAAGTCACAGAAAATTCCCTCTCAATACTCATGAAGAATGAATTTAATTTGTCATTGTGCATCTAAGTACATACTGTTTGTTGTTGATTCATCCAGTCTTTAATAACATCCATATGACCAAAACACAGTACTTTTTCACCAGTGCCTTCAAAGTTGAATCTAGAAAAATACACCTGCATAAAACCAGGGACAGATTAGACAACCAGAGATAAGGACTACATGTCTCCAGCACAGCCCTACCATGCATCAATGTACAGAGGAGCTCTGTGTGAGAGCTCCAATTACTGCTTTTGGCAGTAGAAGAGTACTGATGCAAAATCTCTGTGAATTTCAGATGTTTACTAAGATTAGATAAGTCGAAATAAGAAATTAATATATTTTCTAAATGATCCTGTCATTTTAAAGGTTAAAAATACTAGCAAAAGGATCTGAAATCCCACAGCAGTCCGTGTCTTCTCAGCTGCAAATGCATCTAGTTTTCTATCTGTCTCAAAGCTATTACTGTACAAAGCGTTTCAGAGGCCCTTATAGCTTACACATTTCATCTTAATATTCTCTGTGGGAATGTTTCAATTACATTTGGCCCTGAGGATTTTCCTCTGTATAGAATTCTTAGCATAATGTTGCTCTGTGCTGGAAAAGTGACACTGTGATTGTCATCTTCCAATAATTTCAGCAGCAAGAGGGCTTTTGCAAATTCCCACCAATAATTTGACTATATAGCAATCTCTATACATTCACCTAATGAGTATTCAGATGAGTTCAGTCCTGTAAAGTCATTGCTCTGGGATCTGCTTGTATTCATGACACTACTGAAGCTCCTATTTAGCCACATTCCCAGGATGCTCAAAGATAGAGTGACCCTTGCCTAGACTACCAATGAGCACAGGCAAAGCCTGTGTGGCTAGATTATACATCAAATGTTTGTATTTTGGCTCAAAAATCTAAATCTTCATTCCCTCATGCAAATTATGATTTTACATTCTATTTTATTTCAACTTAGGTAAAAATTCTCCCGATTACTTGCAAATGTGACTGACTGTACTTACTTCTTAAGAGCTGCACTGCTCAGCTGTTTGGCATTGATGAGTCAAAGCAAATTTCTGGCTGTTCAATTGGGCTGTGTAAGATGACTCTGCATTTGGGTCAGCTGCATGCAGGTGGGAAGGTGCCAGGATGGTCTCCATGACTGAATATGTGATGGCTTCATCAGTATTATGTGATGATGAGACACATTGCCCAGAAGATGGTTGTAAAGGTGTCTATCTTCCCAAACCCTTCACCCTCTCCCAAGCACATCTGAAAAAGGAGCCATAGAAGCTCTTCCCATACTTTATTTCCTTCTGCGTATGTCCCCAAAACCTGATGAACTCTTCAGTATCTGCAGTAGGACAATCCTAGACAAATAACTCACAGTCCAGGACACATATGTTGAAGTATCTTCGGAGACCTGAATACACACTGGCCGGAGCTATTAATTAAAGACCAACACACCTAATAAATACCCATATTATTTTTAATTTCTGAGTCTCTGGAAGGTATCTGGTGTGAGTTTTTTCTGTACCTGTACAAAGCCCCTCTGTCTCATCATTGGTCTTCCTCTTCCCTGCGGCTTCTAGTTGTGATTTTATTTATTATTTATAAAGTCGCTGAAGTATCTGAAGCATTTCTCAAACAAACAGAGTTCCTCACATCAGGAATTCACAATCTAAATAATGAAGCCTTGGGGCCAGATCCATGGCTGGCACAGGGAGACACAGCCCCACTGTGTTCAGGTGAGTAGTGCTTGCATATTCTAACAGCAAAGACTTAATCTTGTGTTTGCAAAATCAGATGTTGCTACTGAAATAGCTTTGATGTAATGAATTTGATTAAGTGATTATACAGCAAAAGGAAAAGATTGCTTTGCTGTGCGTCCTTGTCTATTTGAATGGAGTTTGATAACAAACATACGAAACAGTGATTTTAGAAGCCAGGAGCTGGTCCCTGCCCTGAGCCCCACTGCCGAATCCCTTGCTGAAGGGATGCATTCTGGACCCTGACAGAAAGAACATTGCTCATCTCTGTTCAGTACTACCAAGTGCCTCAAGATTAAGTAGTTCAGGAGACCATGGAAGACACTATGGCAGATATTTCACAGAACAATTTCACCCTCTTTTCCTTTTTTCTTCTCTTCACAGGATAAGAAGGCACCCTGCAGAAGAGCCCAGTGAAGATATGGCTGTGCTGGTAGGAGATGCGAGTCATTTACATGTGGAGCATCTAGTTCTTGCTCTGAACAAAGAAAAGGAGACATACAAATCTCACTTTTTCATTTTAACACACTTAGGATAACTCTCATAGAATTACAGTGGAATCAAACCCACATAGTTTCCACCCTGGTAATCTGTGTCCATCTGATGGTAGCTTTTACCTCTGAGCTCTGAACTACAAATTTTATGTTGGTTTATACCATGCCATGTGTATTCTCAGCCATTTTTCACATTGTCAATAATCTCAGCACACAGATATTGGGTCTTTTCTTCAACAGCCACACATTAAGTCAAGAGTGACAAGCATAATTCTCAAGGTATTTCACATTCTCCTATCATTCCCACCCCCACTATTTTTATTTATTTCTTCAGTGAGCATGGAAGTAGGATATTAATTATGTAATGCTGCAAATAAGCTAAATGAAATTAGAAAGACAATTAACAAAGATTTTTGTTAAACTTTTTTAATTACAAAGAGTGTAAATTTATTGTCCTTGGTTTTTATTGGAGGCTTAAATAGACTATGTAACTCTTGGGCCACTCTCCCAGGTTGTGCTGCAGGGCATGCCTTCCCCAGGTCTGAGCATTGGAAAGGTACTCTATCTGTAGAGTTGGCTCCAGTATGGCTCTCCTAATTTATCCATCATCTATAGTGAGATGCCAGTGTCTTAAATGGATGTTATTTAACAAGCGTTAGATCAGCAAAGTCTGTCTCTGAATGAACATAACCTTGTTAAGTATAACCACCAACAGTCTTCCTGAATCTCTGGAGAGGAAGTCCCCCTTGGTCTAACTCCATCCATTTAAATCAGTTCTGCACTCCCTCACACCAAGGGAGGCAAACTTGGCCCATGGTCAGGTTAGTGCTTTGTCATAAAGCCATGAACAGGTTTCCACATCTGCAACTGTGAGCATACCATCCAATGGGTTGGTGAAATCATCACATTCCAGACAAGTTTTTAGACTATTTCTCTTCAAGGGTTTAACATACTTGGCATCTCAGCTATGATTTTTTTTTATTAATGATTAATTTTTAGATCAGTCACTGCCACCATTTGGCCAGCATCATGTGATGTAGACCAGAATCTGATCTATTGCACCACAGAGTCTCTAGAGTAATTCTAAACAAGCTTAAAGAGGTTTGGAATTGAGCAAAAGTATGTGTAGGTAAGCATATTTTTATATATATTCTGATCAACAAATGTTTAAATAGTATTTGGTTCTCCTGCTTGTACTCTTAATGTGGCTGGTAGATACTTTATTTTATTAGAATTAAATTTCAGGATTTCCTTTGATCTATACATTAATTTTGCTACAAATTAGATCAAAGCCTACAGGATCAGAAACAAATCTGAAGAAAATAGAGGTGGACTATTTTTGTTAGGTTTTTCCCCATTATTATTTGTACAGTCAATGTATCTAAAGGGTTAGGGAGAAATGGTATGCATACACAAACAACATATAGGTCCTGCTTACTTACAACTAATTGTGGGTAGAATCTAGCTCATGAATCTCAGGAAAACTGCAACACATAAGGCCTCCTCTTACTTTATGGGTAACATGTTGTACTTTCTGTTAAATCCAAAAGAAAACAAATGCCATTTTCTTGTAGAAATCTTATTGGACTGGAAAAACAATGGAGGGATGAACGGAAAAGCAAACAAATTCCACCAAGTGGATGTTGATTTTACCTCTCTCTGAACTGTGTCCACAAATTAAGTAAGTGAGCTGTGATGTTATAGTAAGTAGCTGGAACTTCTTAGACCTAGATATAATCAAATTTGTTTCCATGCATTTAACCTAAAGACACACACCCACACCCCCCCAAAAAAAAAAGTAGATGCAATCGCTTGCAGAAATAGGGTTGTTTTGGTTGGTTTTTTTTAATTAGACATTCAATCCATGATCTGTAGACTCTGGGGACCTGTGGGCTATTTATACAACTTTTCAGAAATGGAGTTGAGGATGGCAGTTCTGCAGTCAATAGCTTTATGTTCTCCCAACACCTTCTAGGAAATTTCTAGGGATCCTGAAACTGCACCCAGTGGAACAATAATTCTCTATTTTATGCCTCTTCAAAATGAAGGTATCTCAGATGAGCCACCAGAAATAAATTGTGAAATCATTCAGAGGTCAATTTTTTGAGTGCTGAAGGTTCCTTTTTTAAGGGACACTACCCAGATCAACACAGCTGGCCTTGGGGCAGGTTTGTAGAGCAGTTCAAAACACAACATTTACCAAGTAACCTTTACGATTGCCGGCAGCGAGATATGGGTACTGCCAGGTCCTCTGCCAGGGTGCAGCTCAGGCACTTTCATGAGTCCCCAGTTACTTTCTCAGGGCCTCATGTCCTTTTCACAACCAGGTTTAATGGGGATCCCTCCTAAGCCAGGCTTCCTCTGACCTCACCAGCAGCACTCTGGAGAACAGAAGGTTTCAGCTGGTTAGATGTTGAACTGGAAGTTATCACTCTCAGGCAGCAGTAGGCTGATTGGGATTTAGGTCTCTGGCTGTTTATACGTGCAGTACAGGGACACCAGCTGTTTACAAGAAGACCCCTTATATGGAGCAAGTCTGCAGCACGTGACTTTTGTATTTCACTTCAGCTTGGAGCTGTGTGGTCTGTCTGAATGTCAGAGCAGAGAGTATGTAAACAAACATACTGATGATTTTTTTCCTCTTGCACAGCAGGCCTCTAACAGCTGTGTTTGTGTCTATCTAACATGTGTGTGACTATTGCAGTGATTAGAAAGTTTGAGGGTAATAGTTCTTTTTTTGGGTTTTTTTCCATATATATATATGAAAATGTAGATAAATGAGATTTTTATTTTATTTTATTTTTTAATAAGGAGGAAAGAATGGCTTTAGCTTCCCTTAAGAGCACAAAAGCCCAACTACATACCTGTTGACCACACATCATGGATAGTTTTTAAGCTTCTTGAAGCACATCATCAGACTTCTAAGAATAAAGCATTAGTAGATCTCATGCTTTTCCAAAACACAAGGGGTTTCCCAGTGTCAAGGGATGGGATCAATTGCTGGAAAATGTGTTGCTTTTAGAGTCATCAATTTTTACATGGAAAGAGAACATGCTGTTGTGCATAAAAGGATCTACATAGTGCTTATATATAATGCTTATCTGGTGCTGTAACTTCATGGTTACTATTTTGCCATTATTTGCTTGTTATAGCCTATTACCATTTTTTTTAATGCTGAAAGGGAAAGAGAAATCCATGCTACTCATTCTGACACAAAGAAATATTGAGCTATAGGATCCTTCCCAAAAGTGTAATTTTTTCTGTTGCTCACGTCTGGTGTATTGGTACCAATACACTAGAGAGAGGCTGAGAAACCATGCATTACCAAGGACAACTAATTGAACTGCCAGTTAAGTTAACCCTATCATGGTAAACCTCAGGTTTTTGCAAAGACAGTGCTGTGGAACTTCACACTTCAGCTCAGATCTCTGAACTATGTGGAAAACTGTCCCTATGAAAGCAGCATAAAATTGAATGGATTCAGGGGTGCGTCCCTCCCTCTGCATCTTCTTTAGGGAGGAAGAAGGTTTTTGTGTGCTGAGCTCCTTCATGGGCACAGTGTAGCTGGACCTAATTTCATCATTGAAATTTTGCTGGGTGCACTTGGTGGGTAATGTGGAAGTATGAGAAATCCGATGTATACCCCAAGGGAATTGTAATTTTGATTGATCATTGATCAACATTGATTGATACATAATATTGCACGTCATCACTATTATGGTTGCTATATACCATAACTACAGCATTGCAGTAAGAATCACTCATTCTGATGAAGAACAAAGCGATGAAACTGAGCAAGGTGCAACAGTGATAAAACCAGAATTATTTTCAGCAGTGAGCACCCAGAAACTTTTTCAAAATCAACATCTTCAACCCAGAAAACATGAGCAAGAACTGGATCAGATACATCAGCTATGAGGTCCATATGCATCGTGCAACAATCTCTCTACCCTGAAAGACTGTTTTGACAGATGGAGCCCAAAAGTCTTGGAATAAATGAACTCAACAGATATTATAGAAAGATGGCCCATAGACTAAGGGAACAATATCTGTGTGTATATATCAAAAGGCAGAAAAAAGTAATGATGATTCATTAGAATGTACAGGGAATTATAAGACCTAGGCTTGACCTAGATGGTATGGAATAAGAGGTGGATACTGCCCTGATTTGTCTGGGATAAGGTTAATTTTCTTTAGAGTAGCCAGTATACTGTTGTCTTTGGGATTTACTATGAGAATAATGTTGATAAGACACTGATGTCTTAGTTGTTGGTAGGTAGTTGTAGTGCTAAGTCAAGGGCTTTTCAGCTTCTCACCCCCTGCCAGGTACAGAAGAAGCTGGGAGAGCACAGCCAGGACAGCTGACCCAGACTGGCCACAGGGATAGTCTCTGTCATTTAACACCATGTTCCATGTATAACTGGGGGGGGTAGCTGGGAGGTGGGATGGCTGCTTGGAAAAAGACTGGGCATCAATTGGGGTTTTTTTCCCTTTTTTTGCATATGGTGAGCAATTGCATTTGTACATCACATCATTATTACTGTGGTTGTTAATATTATTGTTGTTATTATTATTATTATTATTGTTACTATTCTTTTCCTTTGTTACCCTATTAACCCATGAGGTTTTCCTTCTCTCATCCCCATCCCTTTGCAGGTGTGCAAGCTGTATGGTGACTAGTTACTTGCTGGGGTTAAATTGCTACACATAATGACCCTTAAAAGAATATTGAGAATATTACATAGCACAATTTAGGGCATTTTCAAGATTTAGCAAATATTTCTGAGAGCAGTCCTAGAAAGAAGGACTTGGTGGTGCTGATGGATTAGAAACTTGACATGAGGCGACAATGTGTGCTCGCAGCCCAGAAGGCCAACCATGTCCTGGGCTGCAGCAAAAGGAGTGGGTCCAGCAGGTCAAGGAAGGTGATTCAAGGGAGGTGATAATGAGACACCACCTGGAATACTGTGTCCAGTTCTGGAGTCTCCAACAGAAAAAGGACATGGAACTGTTGGATTGGGTCCAGCGGAGGGCACAGAGATGATTGGAGCACCTCTCCTGTGAAGGCAGGCTGAGGGAGTTGGGGTTGTTCAGTATGAAGAAGGGTCTGGGGATATTTTAAAGTGACATTCCAGTACCAGAAGGGGGCCTACAAGAAAGCTGGGGTGGTACATTTTAGCAGGGGCTTTTTAAATTGGAAGGGGGTAGATTTAGATTGGATATTAGGAAAAAATTCTCCACTACGAGGGTGGTGGGGCACTGGAACAGGTTGCTCAGGTAAGTTGTGTCTGTCCCCTCCCTGGAAGTGTCAAAGGCCAGGTTGGCTTTGAGCAGCCTGGTCTAGTGAGAGATGTGCCTGCCCACTGCAGAGAGATTGGAATTTGATGATCTTTTAAGGTCCCTTTCAACGCAAAGCATTCTATGATTCTATAATTCTGTGATTTATTTTTTTTTTAGAGTTGTATTATCAGGGATCTTACATTGAAATTTTGTGCAAATGGTTTCTGTTACCAGTAAAACTCTATGGCAAAGCACTTCCAACCCGAAATTTCCAACAAAAAATTTTATTTGGAATTTTATTTTAGACTATGAGGTCCATTAACAAAATGTGCAATATGCCTAACCCACTAAATACTAATCTGCAGGGAAAATGCTTATTCCAATAACTCACATTACAGTTTTTATCTGGTAAAGTTAGTTAGGATCTCTACACTCTCCACCTTCTGTGCTTCACGTAGAGATCTTGTCAAGACACCTTACTTATCTTGAGAAGTCACTGATGTTTTCCGGTCCCCTTCATCAGAGTGAATGGAAACACACAAAGGCACTCGATGCAGTATAAATGTAACCACGAGAGGAGCCAGAGCTCAGAAACTGTTCATCACACCCGTTCTGGACTACTTTCCTTTGCAAGCTCCCAGACTGAGCCTTCGAGTTGCACCAGCCAAGGGAGGAGCTATGCTGCACCTTTACATGGTGAGAGTAACCAAGAAGTGCTGAAAAGGGTTTTGTTGAGCTGGACACATTTCCAGCAGATAATAGGGGTGATGTGACCTGCAAGGTGATGCAAGGGACTTAAAATCCCAGCAGCCTTCAGACACTTTTGAAAGAGCTGTGGCTTTGAAGCTGGTGGTTTGGTGACCTTCTAGTCTGCCTATTTTTTGTGATGCACAGGGCTACAGCACTGTGTTGTTCTTATAAGGATCCATTGTCTAATGTGTTGTGCTAGTAAGACCACAAGACATGAGTAGTTGGGCACTAGTTTGTGCCTCTACCTCTGAGCCAAATTTGTGTAACCCTAAATTCAGCCCAAGCTGAACTTACCACAGGCACCCATGGGGTAATGGTGAAGAGCAATGACAAAACTCTCAAAGGCTTTTAACATCTCACCCATTAACATTGTCTAAATACTGGAAACATGGGATCATTTGGGGGATTTACAGGACAGGAGAATGGAGCTGTTGGAGTATGGTGGTGACTCAGTAGCAGTGTTGTCAGGGCTGCTTCAGCAGTTCATATTGCTGCTTCTGCTCTTCAGCTGGGGAAGAGCTTTCACAATTAAAGCACTTCATTTTGGCCTGCTAGCCTAGTCAGCCTAGCAGAGATTCTTTCATAACACTCAAATGATTTACAGCAGCAGCAGCCTTGACTATAACTGGATCAAATCCAGAAAACAACTCTTAAACCACTTCGTGTAACAGCAGCCAAATTCTACATACCAGCTAGAAAATGCACACAACATAGTGATCATCCAAGTGCTTGAGTGTTCTGATACTGACAAATATATTCAGTTATTCCATTTTAATTTGCTGCAAAGTCTTGGCAAAGCTTGAAATATATTCATTTCCAGATTCAGAGACACTACACCCTGGGGTAAGCAGCAGATAAGGTTCCCTTCATTTCCTTTCAACACCATCTATATTTTTCTTTAGGTTGTAAAGATCTAACTTGACTATAGTCTGATAATAGCCTCAGCCTGTTGTTTTTAAGTATTAAAGGGGCTCTGTATTATGTTAGGAGTAGGACAGATTCTCTGCTCTTCACTGTTATCATAACTTAAAAAAATCTGCTGCTGATACAAAGATACTTTCATCAGAATTTCACGCTACACAACAACTGAATTTTTAATTAATTGATTTTTTTTTTATTCATTGATTACCTGAAAATTCCCTTAGATTGGAAGCACAAGAAGTGTCTTGTGAAATACTCCTGCCTTGCAATTACAGAGATCCTGAGGCTGCATCAGTTGCTCTGCAGGAACATTCACAGTAGCTGTTCAAAACCCGAGTCTTCACGTTTCATTACTGAGAAGGGCTTTTTTATTATTTCCCTGTCTTATTGTCCACGCAATACAATCTCTGATTCTATGTGCAAAGTTCTATTGATTTCAAACCAGCTCTGAGCATTAGGCTGTTTTAAAAGAGAAAATCATTTTAGTCAAATGATAATGATGTAACAGCTTTTGTATTCCAGCCAGCACAAAGGCCCCATTACATCATTGTATTTGTTAAGATGGGAGGAAACGACTCTGCCCTGGAATAGTGTACTATGTGTACAAGTGTACAATATGTTTAAATATTAACTCAGATGTAACCATTTAACCAAGCAGCCAACAAAAACACAACATAAGGATCCCATTGTTCTTTTCTTACTACTGAGCTAATGAAGATTGTCCATTTGGGCAGATTTACAAGTCTCATTTAAGAAGAGCCCTGTGTGTTACAGTGTCACAGGAGACATGTAGTAAGGGCTGCATCAGACATGACACAGTGGTAGGTTGTGATTGCAGGGCCTATTACATTACAGCAAATGCAGGCAATGTATTTACAGTTACACATATACTTACACAGTGTTATATATGCACTGGTAATCATAGTTGCAAAGAAAAACACATTAAGTTCTTGATAAGAAACATATGGCTGTTGAAGTTAAGACAGGCTGGTGACATGGAAAGGATTGCCAAAATACCAAGCAGCTTCCTGATCTGGTTTCCTAAATGGCAACTATCGTATGCTGAGCTATTTTGAAAATTAGGCCCCATTACATAAGATCTGTGCTTGTAGGCTGTAGGAGCCTTTGCAGGTTTACTTGGCACAGGGAGTGACAGCCAAGATTTTGGCATTTATTTCCCGAGTCATACGATTCCCTTCAGAGCTGGGAAAGCTAACACAGCTCCGCTGAGACACATGATGGTTGAAGTGTGAAGGGGCCTCCTGCTCAAAACAGGGCTAGCAAAAGCAGGCTGCTCAATGCCAAGAAAAGCTGGGGTTTGAGTATCTCCAAAGATGGAGACTCCACAACCTCCCTGGACAACCTGTATAACTCCTATAGACTTCATTCAGAGTAGAGATTTCACTGAAGTCACTAGCATATTTACTTCTAGTCCCCACCAACCTGAGACACCAAAATCTGCTGAGGGCAAGTCATCTGAGAGAGTGAACAACCGGCTAGAAAAATGTCAAGGTCCCCAGGAACATATATTACTAACAAAACATGGGAAGTCGTGGGCAATATTAAGTGCTTTATGATAGAAAGGGTTTTTTAAGAGGCTCGTGTGAAAGAGCTGTAATATTTAAGTGCCAAGTATGTTCTTACTACCACCTCATTTGACTGACAGTTGCATTATGACTGAGATGCAGCCCCAGTTCCAACCCTTTTATTTCTGACGTTTTGCATCTTTTCAGAGCTGTTCCATCCACAGCCCCATTGGTCTTTGATTTGAGCTCTACAAGGCAAAACTGTGAACTGCTTCCTACTAAGTAAGTAACATGATGTCTTACACAGTCTGTTTCTGAACCTTCAGCTGCTTCAGCTGTCATGGCTATCAGAGGAATCTTCTGGACAGTACAAGCCACAGAGTTGTTAAACACTCTGTCCCTAAAAGCTTTTCAAAACAAATTTTCCCCATTATCATCATCCAGGAATTTGATAGGGCTTTGCAACAGTAGCAACAAAACTCAACTTGTATTTCTCAGCCATAGGAAGGAAAGCTTTGTAACCGGTCATTATAGCTTCTATTAACTACAGCTTAGTAGAAAACACCAGCTTTTGCTCTAGATATGCAGTACTTATTTATTTAAAAGCTAGTGATTTTTAGCTGTCATAAAGTTTGACATTCTGGTTTTCATTTGAGCTTTTAATGTCCATTTCTTATGTCATTATTAGTTACAAACAGTTCCAGAAAACAAACTACTTTTCATAAACCCATTTTAAAATTAAATATAAACAAAACAAAACATCAAAGACTGTGAATGACCAGAAAGAAACCCCTTTGCAATAAAATTATTTTTCTTGTGAATCAGTAAAAAAAGGTGAGTTTTTGCATTAAATGAAAAACATTTATGAAAGATTGCTGACATTTTCTAACGAAAAAAAAAAAAGTCAATGTTTAATTTTCAGATCGCAAAGCTGGTTAAAATTTCCTGCCAGTGTTTTCTAAACATGAAAAAAGAATGGCAGCACAAAAGACAGCAACTTTCCTTCCTAATCATGAGGTGTAACAACGGCATCGAAATCCTTTCAGCTGGAGATATACCTGTATCTATATATCTGCATCTGTATCTCTGGTCACAGTGCAAGTGTGTATAAGCATTTTAGGATTAATTTCTTGTGTGGGAATTCAGTGTTTTTTGTGGTGTTACAAACAGACCAGTATAACATACGGGGATTGGAGAAGGAATAAAATAAGACATCAAGTAGAGACAGGTGAATACTTCTCAAAGCATTACAATAGAGTAGTATAATTTGAAATTACAAAATAATTTGTAAGGATAATGAAAAGGAGAGAATGATTCAATGAAATGTAATCATGCCGAATATACTGATATAGGTGTAGCTTAAGAGACAATTAATATAACTTTAATATAGGAATTTTCATGGTTTTAAGAATAGACTAGTTTAAGAGAAAGCTGTAACTGTGTAAGCTGCTTGTGAGAGCAGCTGCAAAACTTAACCATAAAAGTGCAACAGTAACAGCCTTGAAGACAAAGAAGTAAGAATTTGTGTGGTTTTAGGAATAGATTAGTTTTGAATTTAGCAGAATTTGGCTGTAATCACACAAGCTGTTTCATGAAAGCGGCTACAAAATTTAACCATAGTCATGCAACAGCCTTGAAACTAGAGGAAGTAGGAGATAGAGGAGTCATAAATAATGAGACTAACGAAGAATTAAAATACAGAGTGTATCTTGTTTTTAGTGAAAAACTAATAATTGGTGCAGGTGTTAGGAATCCAGATAAGCACGGAGAAGAAACTTAAGTTTCTACATTAGTCAGGTTATTACATTCGTCAGGTTTAACATGTGATCTGCAAATTGGACAATATTTAAACAGTTTGTGTTTGCATCATTTCTTCACATAGGTTTTCCCGGTGAGAAAAAAATAAACAACAACTTGCTTCATAAAATGTTTTAGATAGCTTCAGTTTATGGTTTTGTGATTTGGGTTGGTGCTTGGAGAGCTAAGAATGGCAGGCTTCCTCAGAAAGAAATGCAGTTTTGAAAGAAAGAGGAAGGAGTATAATATGGAATTTGCCCCACATGCTGTCTCTAATGTGAGCGCTCTCTCATATCACCTCTTTACTGTTATTAGGCAAAACCAAAGGTTACCATCATTGCACCTGACACCTTGACACAGTATTCCTTCTTCATCTTTGCCACTAATATCATAACAGGCTGCAGGCATCATCAGGGAAAGATCCTACTTGCCACAGATGATCTATTGCCTGTACCATCTCTGTGTTATTTAGTAAGGTACATTTGTTTCATTCACAGCTTGAACTAACAGAGGTGACAATTACGTCTGCTTGTGAATACCATGGCAGGGTTCAGAGCAGCCTCTGTCTTCAGAGCCCCTGAGTCAGTGTAAGCTGAGATCTAGCCAAGGCTCTGGCCTCCAACGAGAACACTGAGTATGTGCTGCTGCCTGAATGGAAGGGATTTTTCTGTATTTCTACACTTTTGCATGCTGTAGTGAAGCATTGCTTCCCACCAGGCTGCTGCTGTACTTGGTTTGATTCTTCAAAGGTTATCCTAAAGGAGCTCTGTGCTGCCTGGTCTGCCTTACTTGGTGGATTTGAGTGCAAAGAGCTCAGGCACAAGAAACGTACTCAGGCCAAGAGTTAGTTTAATTGATACATAATTCTCCAGGTATGAACCATGTGGGCCTCAGAAGTTCAAAGATCTAGAGTAAGTGTGCAGCTAGGCATCAGGAAACACCAGGCATAGGGTGTTTTAAGATAGGTGAGCAAGGAATTCAGGCAATTTTAAACAGAGGAAGTGTGGCCAAAGTTTCCCATACTTAAGAAAGCAAATATGGCTGTTGTCTGAGCTAGTGACGAGATTAGACTGACACAATTTGTTGTTTTGATTAATTTGCTGCTAGTTGTAATGATGCTAGCATCACTGCCACTGCAGTAGCAAATAATTGACTCATCATTTAGGCTATGAGCAATTGGCTTTTTGAGCTGTTCATTCCAGTGGGCAGAAAGCCAGCCACTTTGATAGGCATGCTGTAGTCTCAGACTCCTAGAACGGCATACTATTCTATGAGCCTGTATTCGGAGTATGACGAGGACAGTCTGCTTTAAATTAGCCCCAACTACAAATTGCTTTCCGTTAAATCTTAATACACACTTTGGAGAACATTGCTTCTCTATGGCACCTGGTTTGGTGCAGGAGTATTTCTGTAGACACAAACTACCTATTAAGGGAAAGATTAAAAAGAAGAACCAGGAACAGCTGTATGTTTTGCCTCTGATGAAATAGGGGATTTTTCCAAGCTCAAAGCTGGGTTAAGTTTTCTCTTGATTTGCTATTGTTGACAGGTCTTGGAATTCACAATAGTATAGGCCACTGCATGTGCCAAGGCTGCAAGCTGATTGTGGTGCTGGTGCTGTTGAAGGGTTGCCAAAGAGGCTACATCTCTACAACTATTGCACTATTGCACACCTGTTTTAAGATTTAGGATTGACTACACAAATTGTTCATTCCTCACATTACTCAGACTAAGTAGTGGTTTATTCTGCTCCTAATGTTTTCAAGGGGTTACTCAAGGAGTAACTACTACTCAGGATGACTAACAGTGGTGCAGTTTGGTTTTCCGTGCTCAGTGGTATTTTGCAATTTTAGGAATTCCTCCTAATAAAGTTATCCAGAAAATATATAGCCAGTTTTAGCATGACTTGACTGTGTGGGTCTTAAAGAATTCAAATTTAATGAGACAATGGCAAAAAGTCTCCACCAACACCTTGACTAAGAACTCTAGTCAAAACTAGAATTTTTTAGACGAATATTCCCCAAGGATGTTTGAAAAATTCATCTTTAAAGAGTCTTGCCACGTATGTTTTATGAGTTACTTTTTCAGCTGCTTCTTGTTCCATTTTTGACAGGCATATGATGAAACTTGTGTTTCTGCCCAGAATGCAGAATAAGTCCCAGTTCTCAGTCGGGCTTTCTCTCACTCCTTGACGGTTTTTCTCTTCATGATTGCTGCTATAGAACTGTACCATAATTTTTGTGTGTATCTACTATATATCATAAGGAAGGTTTCAAACCAGTTGTAATTAAATCATTGGTCTGCTTTAATGGAAGTTGAACATGTATTCAACTATTAGTGTTTCATATTTTCCTCTGCTCTGAATAACCGTCTCATCGATTCTTGATGTTATGTTCCTGGACAGGTCTCTATAGCTCCACATAAAATACTACCACTGTAAATTTCATTGTATTTAAGAGCTGCCACAAAAGGGAAATACGTGAGCTGTGAGAGGGAGGGCAGTTGTTTTGTTGCTGAACTATCAGCAGAGCCACAGAATTTTCTTAACCCTTCCAAATAGCCCTTTAGCAGATTATTTCTTTTTTTTTTTTATAATAAAACCATTTTACGCAGTTTTACGTGAAATTTCACCAAAAGGATGCTATAAGCTACTCTGCTCTTCACTTAATGCTGGGAAATTGGATTTTAAAGGTGATATTAACAGAACAGTTAATAAGCAAATAGAATTTAGAAAACTGCAGCACTTACTCATATTCATAGAATCATAGAATGGCATGAGTTGGAAGGGACCCCAAGGGTCCTAGAGTTCCAACCCCTCTGGCACAGGCAGGGCCAGCCATAATCTAGACAAGGTTGCCCAGGGCCTCAGCCAACCTGGCCTTGAACACTTCCAGAGACTGGGCATCCACCACTTCTCTGGGCAGCCTGTTCCAGAACCTCATCACTCTCTCTGTAAAAAACTTCCCCGTAATATCTAATCTAAACCTTCCCTCCTTTAGCTTCAGTCCATTCACCCTGGTCCTGCCACTCTCTACCCATTTAAAAAGCTGATTCCCCTCCTGTTTGTATGCTCCCTTCAGGTACTGGAAGGCTGCAATGAGGTCCCCCCGCAGCCTTTTCTTCTCCAGGCTGAACAAGCCCAGCTCCCTCAGCCTCTCTTTGTAGGGCAGGTACTCCAGCCCTCTAATCGTCTTTGTGGCCCTCCTCTGAACCCTCTGCAACAGTTCTACATCTTTCTTGTAATTGGGGGCCCCAGATCCGGACACAGTACTCCAGATAGGGCCTCAAGAGGGCAGAGTAGAGAGGGACAATCACTTCCCTGTCCCTGCTGGCCACCCTTCTTCTGATGGAGCCCAGGATACCATTGGCCTTGCGAGCTGCAAGAGCACACTGCTAGCTCATGTTAAGTTTCTTGTCCACCATGACACCCAGGTCCTTCTTAGCAGGGCTACTCTCAAGCTCTTCTCCCAGCCTGTAAATATGTCTGGGATTCCTCCAGCCCAAGTACAAGACCATACACTTGACAGACTCAAATTAGTTTCTAGTTCTAGCAGGGAGGCTTGAGGTGAAAAAATGCAAAATTTCTGATAAGAAAAGGCATGTTATTCCATTCCTGTATAACTCTTCCTTTTGTTGGAAAGGTACAACAATAAAACCTTGTGGCCCATTCAAAATACCAAAGGCACATATTGGTTCTTCTTGTATACACTATTGTCAGAGAATAGGTTATATATGGAGGCATTTACATTTTGATCCTTGTAGATAATTGCCTGGGAAAAAAAAATTGCCAGAATGAATTGAGCAGGGGAAATTCTGTAAACAACAGGACTGCAGCAGGTAGCCCAGGGAAATGGGAGTTTTATGCTGTCTATTGCTGACTTACCCAGGTATGAGCAGAGCCTTTTTGGTTGAGTCGCTGAATAATACAAAGAGATAAGACTAGCAGCTGTTCTCTCTGCCAATAACTGAGAGAAAATAACAAAATGGTGGCAACTGTGGGTCAGTTTTACTTTCCTGTCTGGGGAAGGGAGAAACAGCAAGGAAGAACTTTCCCGGGTAATCTCTTCTGCCTCATTCTGACAACAGAGTTTCAAGAATCAGAAATCACAGTCAGAGCTTCTAGGGTACTTTCCTTTTGAAGACTCTCATCTAAATTCTCACAAAATTTTTAATAAATCTTCAGTCTAGGCAGTGAGCCCAGAAATTAGACCAGGCAATGCTGCACTCCAGTCTAGGGCCCCAAATGCAACTCCAGTAGGTCATTAGACTCTGCTGGTACAGGCTCACTAGGGTGGCTGGGTGTGCCGGTACAGACCAGGACTGAGCAGATGGCTGGGAGCTGAGAGTCACAACCCCAGTGTAGGAAGGGACACAGTGCCTTCACAAACATGTATGCAAAACTCACAGGTCGTGACTGAGCCACAGCCTGGGAGGCAGATTCCCTGGAGCATTAAAAACTTCCAGACTTTTCTGCAAGGGCATATTTCTCATCATATTCATGTGCAGAATTTGTTCCAAATAACCTAATTTCTATTTCGTTTATGTCACATAAATATTGTATCATCCCAGGTTTATCTACCTTAGTTTTGAATTAACTTTCCAATACACTGAGGGTTTTTTCAAGCTACATTTGAACATTCCATCTTTTACTCAGCCCCATCGCAGATTGCATTTGATCTTCCCCACACTCAACATGAAGCTGTCAAAGATGCTGGTGTAGCTGACTCTCATTTCCTTCTCCAGTTTTCTGTCTCTCTGTCCATGCTGTCTTCTTCCTATTTAGATCTTTTCCAGAGAATCAGTTTATTTGTGATCTCACAGACACATTAATCAGCTGTCTTCACCACCCACATGTTTAAGATGAAGAAAGCGAAAAGAAAAATGGTGACATTTTCTGGGAAGTGTCAGAACATCCTACCTGGTCTGCATTTATTTCCTAAATAGTTCAGACAGAGACACTCAGGTTTGCATTTTGCTATACAGCAGTAGCTTAACAAAAATAAGTAATGATAATTGATTACTACCTAGTTCAGAACAGCCTAAAAACATGTCAGGTACATGCAGCACGCATGCTGCGTTTGTAGACCTGGCATGCACACATGTTCTCTTATATCCTGTGAATATATAAAGCAATGCTTATCATGAAACTCTCTGCCTTAGAGACCTTATGCGTGAGGCTTGTGGGCATTTTTCTCCTGTTATTTCTGTATCAGTATTCATGGCTTTAACACCAGCCTAACAAAATTTTTCTAGGAAAAAGGATATGCTGAGCTGGTTGAGGCAGCGGAGGCTCCCTCGCATTAAGCCCTTGAAGTGCCTGTGAACTTCTCAGCATTCATCACAGAATTGTAGGGATTGGAAGGGACCTCGAGAGATCATCGGGTCCAACATCCCTGCCAAAGCAGGCTCCCTAGCTCATACTGCACAGATAGGCATCCAGACAAGTCTTGAATATCTCCGGGGAAGGAGACTCCACCACCTCCCTGGGCAGCCTGTCCCAGGGCTCTGTCACTCTCACTGTGAAAAAGTTCCTCCGCATGTTGGTGCGGAACTTCCTGTGCTCCAATTTGCAGCCATTGCCCCTTGTCCTGTCTTCACTGACCAAAGAAAAGGGGCTGGCCAATTCCCCCTGCACCTCATACTTAAGATATTTATAAACATTGATTAGGTCCCCCCTCAGTCTTCTCTTCTCCAGGCTGAACAGCCCCAGCTCTCTCAGCCTTTCCTCGTAGGGTAGATGTCCCAGGCCCTTAATCATCTTCGTAGCCCTTCTCTGGACTCTCTCCAGGAGATCTCTGTCCTTTTTATACCAGGGAGCCCAGAACTGGACACAATATCCAGGTGGGGCCTGACCAGGGCAGAGTAGAGGGGGTGGATCACCTCCTTCGACCTGCTGGCCACACTCCTCTTGATGCATCCCAGGATCCCATTGGCTCTCTTAGCTACCAGGGCACACTGCTGGCTCATAGCCAACCTATCGTCAACCTGGATCCCCAGGTCCTTCTCTACAGAGCTCTTCTCCAGTGGGTCAACTCCCCAGCCTGTACTGATACATGCGGTTGTTCCTCCCCAGGTGCAAGACTTTACACTTGTTTTTGTTGAATTTCATCTGGTTTCTCCCTGCCCAGCTTTCCAGACTGTCCAGGTCTTGCTGGATGGCAGCGCAGTGTTCCTGCATGTCAGCCACCCATCCCAGCTTTGTATCATCAGCATACTTCCAGAGGGTGGATGCTATTCCCTCATCAAGGTTGTCAGTGAAGATATTAAACAGGACTGGACCCAACACCAAGCCCTGGGGAACACAGCTAGTCACAGGCCTCCAGTCAGATTCTGCTCCACTGATCACGACCCTCTGAGCACAGTCCGACAGCCAGTTCTCAGCCCACCTCACTGTCCACTCATCTATCCCATACTCTCTCAGCTTTTCTATCAGGATGTCATGGGAGACAGTATTGAAAGCCTTGCTGAAGTCAAGGTAGATGACATCCACTGCTCTCCCTCCATCCACCCAGCCGGTGATGAGATCATATAAGGCTATGAGATTGGTCAAGCACGGTCTTCCCTTGGTGAATCCATGCTGACTCCTCCTCATGACCTTCTTCTCTTCCAGTTGCTTGGTGATGGCATCAACAAGCTGTTCCATAACTTCTCCAGGGACAGAAGTGATGCTGACTGGTTGCTAGGATCCTCCTTCCTCCCCTTTTTAAAGACTGGAGTGATATTGGCTATCCTCCAATCCTCAGGCACTTCTCCTGTTCTCCAAGACTTGTCGAAGATGATAGAGAGCAACTCCGCAATCACTTCCACCAACTCCCTCAGCACACGTGGGTGCATCCCATCCGGGCCCATGGATTTGTGTGCATTAATCTCTTTGAGCCACTCCTGGATCTCCCCTACCTCAACTAGAGGGAAGCTCTTCGTTCCCCAAACACTCCAACTTTCATACAGGATCTGTGGGTCCTGAGGGGCCTTTAGAGTGAAGACCGAGGCAAAGAAGGCATTTAGTATCTCCACCTTCTCATCATCCCCCGTTACCAGGACACCTGCCTTATTCAGCAAGGGACCTACATTGTCCCTGGTCATCCTCTTACTATTCACATACCTGAAAAAACTCTTTTTATTGCCCTTTATGTCCCTTGCCAACTGCACTTCCAAGTGGGCTTTAGCCTTCCTAGTTGCGTCCCTACAGGCCCTGACAACATCCCTATATTCTTCCCAGGTGCTCAGACCCTGTTTCCACAGTTCATAAATCTTTTGCTTCCCTTTGAGTTTACTCATGAGCTCCCTGCTCATCCATGCAGGTCTTCTGCCTCTCTTTCCCAATTTCTTACTCAAAGGGATGCACCTGTCCTGCGCTAGAAAGAAGTGCTGTTTAAATGTTATCCAGCTCTCACAGGCTCCCTTTCCTTCTAACAGTATAGCCCACGGGATAGCTCCTAATATGTTTCGGAGGAGCTCAAAGTTAGCTCTCCCAAAATTCAGGGTAGCTATCCTGCTTTTTGGCTTGCTTCTTCCACCCAGGATTTTGAACTCTATCATTTCGTGGTCACTTTGTCCTAAGCTGCCCCCAACCTTCACCTCCCTAATAAGCCCATCCTTGTTAGTAAGGACAAGGTCCAGCACCCGCCCTCCCCTTGTAGGTTCCTGCACCATCTGTAGCAGGAAATTGTCTTCTACACATTGCAGAAATTGTCTGGACTGCATATGACTGGCCTTATTGCTTGCCCAGCAAATATCTGGATAATTGAAGTCCCCCATAAGGACAAGCGCCTGGAATCTCGAGGCTACTTCTGGTTGCTTATACAGAGCACTATCAGCCCTCTCTCCTTGATCAGGGGGTCTCTAGTACACACCCACAACAGTGTCACTCATACTAGTGTGACCCTTGATTCTTACCCACAAGCACTCGACTGATGGTTCATCTTTCCCCGGGTGGAGGTCAATATATTCCAGCTGCTTTCTGACATAAAGAGCAACTCCTCCACCTCGCCTCCCTAGCCTGTCTTTCCTGAAAAGCACATAGCCATCCATGACAGCATGCCAGTCATCCAAGCTGTCCCACCACGTCTCCGTGATTGCAATGAGATCGTGGCCGTGCAACTGCACGAAGATCTCTAATTCTTCCTGTTTGTTTCCCATGCTACGTGCATTTGTATAAAGGCATTTTAATGGGACAGCAGACACAGGTGTCTTCAACAGATCACAGCGAGATTTCCGACAGGGGAAGGGCAATTGCGGTTCCACTGAGGAGTCCTCAGGGCAATCCACAGAAATTTCCCTACTGTCACATAGAACAACATCCCCAAGTCCGTCACTGTACCGCTGGCATTTACCTTCTTCCACCGTCAACTATGCAAGGGACATTCTGCTCCTCCTTGCAGCTTTATTGCTTCATCAGGACCAAGCATCACCCTGTTCTCCTACCTGCTGTGGATGGCACAATCCCAATGGAGCCAAGTGTTTCTGCTGCCAGTAAGGAGGACCATTCATTTCTAACACCTCCTGCTGATGCAACTCCAGTCATGACTGCAAAGGCAAGGCACCCAAGGTAGCTGCACCTCAAAACATGAAGTTGGTAACAGTGTAAGTTGACTTGGAAAGTTTGTTTTTTCCTATGGAAAGAACATGATGTTCTATTCTGGGAGATGGCTGTTTCCCCAAAGTGTTCTTGTTTCCCTAATGCATTTGCTGAAGGATAGGACATTATCTGCCTACGCATAATATGCAGGAGCAGTGTTATTTCTCCAATTTGCATTATTCATCCAGTATGAGAAAGCTTCTCTTGTCAAGAGGAAGCTTATCGGGCTGGCTTGCTCTGCCTATTATTAATAAATAACTGAAACATAGTCTTAGTCATCTAAACATAGAACAATGCATTTTATTTGTTTAAATGGCAGAGCCAAGTAAATAACTAAAAGTTAATTTTGGTAAAAAAGAATAAACTAACTTCTGCAGAGGGGGCAAGTTTGCTCCAAAGTGCTTTTAACTGCAGAAAGGCAAGGCAAAGAAATAAAGAAAAAGAACTGAAGGAGGAAAATGGAGTTTGACAGTTTAGTGTACTGGACCATTACTTTTGGAAAATAACCTTTGTGAAACATCGGGGCATGAAAAGCAGACAGGAGAAGGGCAGGATCAATCCAGGAAAGAGCAGAGCCAGGAAATGGACTGCAGCACCGGCTCTCACATGGTCATTTTTACATCTCACTGTGTTGGACTCTACCAACAGCTGGATCCCCACAGTTCAATGTATCTTATTCAGTGCTGATGGGCTTAACGTGTAATGTCTTATTTCCACATTTTTGCAGAAACATAAATTTCATATCCACAGAAACAAAATGCATGAAAGTTAAATGCTTTTCTCTTTGGTGTGCTGTATTTTAACACCACTTCACTATTCTGCTTTATGTAATTAATTCAGAGATAGAGCTTGAAGATGTGGGAAGAAACCTTCAAAAACAAAAGTGCAATTCTCCTCCAACACTATTTAACTGTGGCTTTGCTGGCAGTCAAAAGAGATTAGCAGGGCTTTTGTCCTCTCACTTGTAGTTATTCGGGTAGTGCTACAACCTCCCCAGCACAGCTGCAGCAGTCACATCATAGCACAAACTTCATGAGGTAGAGGAAGCAGAGGACTGTTTCTATCCACGGTGATTTGTGCTACTTTGGAGCATTCAGTCTAAATCCATCTTCCTGCCCGTTTCCCTTCAGAAGTGCTGAAAAAAAGTCTTTGTAAGAGGTAAGAGTTGTATGAATTACTAGTTGACACCTGAACCTGCAAGCTTGGGACAAACTCTATATTGGCCGAAAAATTTCCTCCTAACATGTCTGCCTAGTGTATTTCCTACAATCTGGTGTACATATGTGCTTTTGTAGTTACGATTGTAGTGATATGTTGTAGTGACATTATGGTTGCTAACAAGTTCTTGTGCCAGTTTTATGAGATACACATGACAGCAAATGATAGGGTAGATGAACAGTCTGTCTGAGCCTACTTGCACCAGCTTTCTAGTGGGAAGTCCCTTCTGTTTGGTGTTAACATCGCAGTGATGTACCGTGGCTTTGACAGTAGTTGTGAATATTCATGTGCTATAATGTATTTGTACTGTGGAAGGTGCTGAACTCATGGACTATGAGGATTACAGATGACTACGCTTCATTTTTCTGGAAAATCTGGGAAATCTATTAAGAGAAACAGCAAGATATGTGATGCATTCATAGAAATTCTGCAGAGCACCGCCAATTTAAACAATGATTTAAAAAAACAAAACTCAGCTCAAGTGTATAAATCCAGGAATTACACACACACTCTAAAAACTAAACATAGTCATTTCCCTGAAGTTGGCATTTGATATTTAATAATATTATGAGATGCTAAAAATCGGGGGAAGGGAATGTTATTATTCCCGCAGCACACACATTTTTCAATGCATTGAGTGGAAACAAGTAAACTTGTATTTTAAGAAAACAACAGAAAAGGACGCAGTGCAAACATGCTACAGTCTGTATGTTCCAACACACATAGGGGCTGATGACTGTAGTGGCAAGTCTAACTGGCACACACAAGAGTGATTACTTCTCAGCAAAAAAATGGGTAGAACAAGCACAGCTATGTCAGAAGCCATTCTCACAACAAAGAAGAGCTAAGCTTTTCCATCCTAGTAGAGGAAACACCTGTGTGGACATTGCTGTGGCATCCTTATGGAACTAACTGCCCACCTTCCAACTGGTAATTTCAGAGGACCAAAGAACAGTTCTTAAGGGTAGCCTTTCTGTCCTCCACTGGCAGGTTACCACAGACTCCTTTCTAGGCCCCTTTTTTCTTGATATGGCAGGGAAGATTTCCTCAGTATCCCCATTACAAAGCTCCATCCATACAGGTCATGTTTTAGACAAGAGACTTGCTGTGGTGTTTCAGCCCCAATCAGTGGCTGAGCACCACACACCACTTGCTCACTCCCACAGGAAAAACAGACAGAGCCTCCTTGGGTTGGAATAAAGACAGTTACTGACAAAAGCACCCTGAAAGTAAAGCAGGAACAGCCAATTACACACATGCCCAGTGAAAACACAGAGTCCTTTACCAACCCAATGACCATGGTGTGCTCCACAATGCAAGGACCCACCCAACACCCCAGCCACACTCAGACTGCCCTGGAGGCACCTGGGAGCATCCCACCCCAACCAGCCCTTTTTATGGGGGAGTGATGTCAGGTGGAGTGGAAACAGCCCAGGCTAACTCAGCTCACCTGGGCTGGCTGTTTGGGGAGGTTGGCTCTGGTCTGATTGGAACCAGGATATGAAACTTTTCTGTGAGAATCTTTAGTGAGTATATTTCCTCATTGCTACCATCCTCACACCTATGCTTTCCATGTCTGTAGAAAAATGCCAACTTTAACGACAACAAATGTTCTTGTCATATTCCAACTACTGTTTCAAAGTTGTGTCAGGATTTTTCAGTCTTGCATATTGAATTTTTTAATTAACTACATATTAAAACATCTGCCTGTGCAACTGGCAGCCTAGTGACAACTGTTATCTGTGGTGAGTAAGACTTCAAAACCCAGATCTGGCTGAAGAGAGACAACACACTGGCCAGGAACCAAATGCTGTTCTTCCCCATTACTATGTGTCATTTGGGTATTAGGGGTATTTTGCTTCCTTTTTCTATTTCATCTGCCTTGGTGTCTCCTTCTGTTTGCCTTGCTTCGCTGCTGTCTTGCCCTTTCATCCTGGAACTTTGTAGCAGCTTGACTTTCAGCCTTACCTCCTATCACAGCCCCTGCACATGATCTTGGAAAGGTGCAGGTTTCTCTACTTCCTTATCAGGGCTCAGAGTGATTTATCCAGTGTCATCCAGAGATCTGCCTTGTCTTAGCATGCCCCTTGTCATAGGCCCCGTTTGCCCATACCAAAACCAATACTGTCCTGCAACTGGAAGTAGGTGAGGGTGTTACATCTGCCACACTGACAATGAAGTGCTGGAAATGCTGTAGTGAGTGTTTTCACTTGTTCCTTTCTCTTATGTAAGCTTCTAGCTCAACACAACCAAAACAGTCAGCTGCTGGTGAAGCAGATACAATGTGAAGTGAACTGTGAGTGCTGACAGGACAGGGAATTATTGAACAAAAAGGGTATTTTTACACACCTCCATACTACTCAAGGGAGTAGGAGCTGAGATGTGCTTCATTGCTGCCGAAGTCCTAAAATGGTAGGACAAACAGACCCCTTTGTCACTGCAGCAGCTTTATTATCCTTAACTGGCTCTTCTACTCTTTCAGAAGTTTTTGGTGGGAAAAAGACTAACAGAGAGGGAAAAAAATTGATGGAGCATGGTAATTCTGATACCACCTGAGCAAGCAGACATCATTTTACCTGCTTCCTGCTCTCCCTCACTCAGTTGCACAGATCCATGTCCATTAAGTAGTGCATTCTTAAAGCAGAGGGCTGGCTGGCATGATAAAGTACAGCAAAGATACCTACTGCAGCATTTCATTACTGTGGGTGTTACAGACCAGAGCCTTATGAATTTGATCTTCATTAAATGCCCAAATCTCTGTTCCAAATAGCACAAGCCCATGCCAGAACAATTTCTGGGAGCAGAACCACATTTACCCACCATGAACCAGATTTGCTTGACAAATGAGATAAACAGCTAGAGCAAGAGCTACGCTGAATTTTTCTTTCTTCCTTGGAATCGATAAGAGTTAAGTGTCTTGACAGTGCTGAAGGCACTCTGGCAGACAGAAGGTTGATAAACTCAAAGAGGTCCCATGATTTATTAACAGAGTCTAACCAGGGCAATTTACTGATGAGAAGGGAGTCAAGGCTGTAAATTAAAAGTCTTACTTTTCTGCTCATCTTGTGTATATGTATATGATGAGGAAGAAAATATGTATATGACGAGGAAGAAAAAAAATCACACTGTCTGGCAATCTGATATATCATCCATGTGTCATTGTCTGTTGATATCCCCAAAGAAAGAATTTTGCTAGCCTGCGTGTGTCAGCAATAAGGACATAAAATTTGGATTTGCTATTCTGGTTAGTACAAAGCAAGATCTTTACTATCAGAAGCCAGACTCCCAAAAACCCATCATCTGAAGTGTTACCCTCTTTTCTTTCACAAGGCAGACCTTCTTCTGTTCTTCCGCAGCCTTGTTTGTGATTTCTTTGAGCATCATCAGTGGCAGATATTTTGGGAACTCTTTTGGAATATGGTTTAGCTGCATATGGGCTGGCTTAGAATTGGCATCAGGAAGTTCCAAAAGACAAGGAAAGGGAGGTACGAAGGGAGTAGAAGGTTATGGGACCAAAAAAATGAAACAGTGTTTTGGGTAATTAACTATACCTGTAGCTTTAGTAAAGCCTTTGGTGGGTCATTCTCCCATAAAAGCAAATATATATCTTTTTGTTCTCTTCAGTCTTGATAATTATGTACCCTCCTTCACAGTCTGTCTAGTTTCTTCCACATCATTTCTTTTCAGTTGGAGCTTCCCGCAGTTGAACAGTTTGTAACTTTTAAAATTTTCACTCTGGTTCCATTCAACACCTCTTCAGATCATCTTTGATTGTCCAAAGTCTTGTTCCTCTAGCATAGTGCCAATGCAAACTTTATAAGCAAATTAACAGAAAATAAAAATGAAAGCAATTTGTCTGAAATTGCTTTTTCATTCTTGTGCTCCAGAGAAGCCTCTGTAGATAATGCTACATTATGATTTTAATAATTAACCAGTCATTTTCATATACAGACATGGTTTTGTTTCCACATTTTTTACCAGATAGCTGTAAATTATTAAAAAAATATTGCTTTTATCAGCATTTAGAATTTTAGCACACACATCATGATGTTTTCAGCACTGCAATTCTCTACCCCAAGATTAATAGCTGAAATGATATATAATCTTATGTAAAAAAATTATCACAGAATTCTGGCAAACTGTATAATGATTTAATTATATTTTCCATAACATTGACATTTGAAGATCTGAACATTGTTTTAAGTATCAGATACCTGTTGGAAGAATGTTTTGGAAAAAATAGTTGAGCAGTTCCATTGAGAAACAAATCACAGAATCAATCTGTCAAATTTGATGAGGTAACTCAGATATTATTGTGACTAGCAAGAAAATAAAAATTGCTTAAAAATATAAATTAATTATTTAATTGCAATATCTTTATATTTAGCAATGAAATCATAACAAAATGTGGTTAGTCTCTTTCTTTACATTTTTGAATGTGTTATCATGTCTCTAAATACTGTCATAAAAGTTAGTTTTATAAAGAAAATATCAGCCATTCTAAGGAGCTAAAAGATACCCAAGCAATTAGGTATCACAAACACAAAGTAAGTTTGGTCTAAAACACAAACCAACACACAAAGTGTGTTGGTCTAAAATGGATTAATCTTTTAAAAATGAAGCTATGTCTTATCCAGTAGTCAAACGCTCTCTTGACTCACTCAAGAAGTGAAGGAACCAGTAAGCAGGAAAAAAATCCACTAATATACCATTCTTCAACTGATTTAATGGGTCAGGGGGCCCCATTATAATTGAGACAACAATACAGCCACATGGCTGCCATTTGCCTTCCTCATGGGCCAATTTCAGCCTTTGTTTCACTAATTTATGATCAGTATAAACCTATTTTTTTACAAAAAATGGGATGGGGAGATGTGCCTTTGTATTTATAGTAAGGATTGTTTTCTTAACCATGATGTTAAAAATAGCTTCATGAATGGAAAGCAGTACAGAATATAACACAGTGCAGCCTGGGTTTGGGTCATCAACAGATTATCTCCAGATTATCTGGATTATGTGATTACCCCTGTGAAATGTAGGAGTGTTTCAAATTAAAAATTAATCAGATTTTCCAAAAACTATTATTAAGTCAAGATAACAACTGTTGGCCTACATGTATTTAAGTTGGGATACATTTTAGTGTGGATTTCATCATTAATACAGGGAAACAAGAAAAGATGAGTAAAACTTGAATTCTCAAACTAATTAAAAAAGATCTTTCACAGATTGTGAAAAAACATTGGGAGGGGGGTGTTCACTGTTATTATCCTGTCCACACCCAAATGAATTTCAAATATGTCTTTGTCTTGACCATTTTCTCCTCCTCCAACATTCCACCAACAGCTTTAACAAAGACAACTTCATTTTCACTTGGCAAGTTGGAGCCTTCGTTCTTCCTGGAGTACAGTGCAGAAAAAGGCTCATGCATTTCCCCAGCTAGAGGAAATTCAATGCTATGGGTCAAAACTGTAACAACAGGGAAGATCTCCTCAGGATTTCTTCTCATGAACCAAAATTCTCCTTCCACAAGATCTTATGCTCCAACCAGAGGACGCAAGTCCATTCCAAGGGATACTCTGAGCAAGGCTGACATATAGAGAAGCCCTGCTCACCAGCAGGCAACTGCAGAGCCTGCTGAACCCTCTGCGTTTCTTGGGAAGAAATGACTATATGAAATTTTAGGGAAGGCACAGGCCCACTCTGTGCAGAGATCTTAAACTCTATATGCACAGACATTAAAACCCTTTCCAAATCCATCTCATAACAGAAGCTACCCTCTCACTGGAGGACTGGAAAATAAAAAGTCTGAAATTTCCTTGCACTCTTCACCAGCAATAAAGTCCACATCATGATGGCTTTCCTCACGTCACCTCTTTAGGAAAGATATGTATGGGAAAATGTAAGCACAGAGATAGTGTCATAGTTTAACCCAGCAGGCAGCTAAAACAATCACATAGCCATTCGCTTACTCACCCTCCTCCCAGTGGGATGAGGGAGAGAATTCAAAAAGAAAAAAGAAAAAAGGTGGGGGAGAGGGGGAAACAAAAGTAAAGCTTGTAGGCTGAGATTAAAACAGTTAAATAGAAGAGGAAGATGATGATGATGATGATAATGAAAGCATACAAAAGAAGTGATGCACAGCACAGTTTCTCACTACCCGAAGCCAATGCTTCACAAGAACCCAAGCTGTCCTACCTACTGGCCAACTCCCAGCTACATACAGAGCATGACATGAAATGGAATATGCCTTTGGCCAGTTTGGGTCACCTGTCCTGGCTGTGTCCCATCACAGCTTTTTGGATGTTCCTCACTTTCTCATTGGCAGGGCAGCATGAGAGGTTGAAAAGCCCTTGACTGCTTGGCCACAACTGAAAACACCAGTATGCTATCAACAATTCTGTCACCCTAAACCCAAAACGCAGAACAGTGCCAAGTTCTTGGAAGAAAATTAACTCTATCCATGCTGAAACCAGTCGAGATAGCTCATGCTGCTCTGAATGCACACTGTGGGAATCTAGCCCACTAGAAGAATTAAATCAAAATGCTGACTTAGAAAATAAGGGTGAAATTTAGTTCAGTGAAATTCACATTAAAACAAGTGTGAAATAAATGGAACCACTCAGAAAATAAAGTGTAATGAGATGCAAAGTATATGAAAATAATATCCCTCTTTTTTTCATCATTAAATACTCCATTTGAAAGGAACTGCATTTCTCCTGCCCAAATAATGGCTGTTCATAATCTGTAGGTTAGGAAGGTTAACACAGAAGCATGCTAATGGATCATGATGGAGACAACTTGAAAGCTCTTCTGTGCACGCCTTATAACTACTTGCTATTTGTATCTTACCTATGTGTGATTTAGGATTTCATTATTTATACAATCTATTCACCATTCACACATGTGCTATTGAGGATTCTCTCTAGTATTTGTTTCATTTGCATGGTACCTAAGTTTTTGGCAAAAGGACTTTCACATCCTCAACTGTGGTGGTGTTCTGTGAAAGATGACAGCTGTCAGAGCAACCTCAGAAGTCCTGGTAGAGATCAAGAAGGTTACAAGTGTCTTAGTGAGGATTTGCTCCAGTAAGAGCCTGGTACAGTGGTCAAGAAATTAAAAATTATTTGTCCTCTATTATGCCCAATCCTGAAAACCATGTCCTCAACATTTTTTGACTAATGGCCTTGCAAAAAGCAGGTTGCAACTTGCTAGTTATTTAAGCTTGGAAGTCTTCTGTAGATTTTAATGAGATAGAACCCTTCAATCTGCAGTGTCATAAGCTGCCTTGAGATGCCCAAGTATATACAATCAGTTGTTAGAAACTCCAATGGAATTTAGGAATGCCAGCACATTAGTCGATATATGCAGAATCTTTCACACTTGCCTCTGTGCATAAAAAGTTTAAGGGCCTGGCCTTTATTGGCATATTTGTTATGTTTCCGCTTTTACAGGGAGAAAGGCAGTCATATATTTTACCTGTATGAAATATTAACAACTGGAAATCGAACATCATTGTTATAGAAGAATTTCCATCATTTCTTACTTTTGTTGCTTTCACATAGAGTTTCTTTGTATTATGAAAGGAAAAACATTTGTAGACTTCCCCTGTGATACTTTAATTGTGACTACAGATAGGATTACTGATGCCATTTCATGGCACCAGCATATATGTCTACAGAATTTATTACTCTGCTCATGTCTGCTCTTTTATGGATCTCATCCAAGAGATGCTTGAACACCGAGCTCTTGAAATGTCTCCCTTGTGGTGGTTCAACTGCACTGAGCTGCATCAGCAAATAGCATTGACACTCACGAAGGCAGCAACTGTTACATTCCAGCAGAGTTTGATTTAGTGCAGAATTTTTATAGATGTATTCTGCTGTAACCCTTTTCTCTCACTTGATACAAGTGAGGTCTAAAAATCAGTTTATTAGAGTTCAAAAGACTCTAGTATTAATCTGAAATTTTATCTTGCAAATATGATAGATACCATCTAGATACCAGCACAGGAATAGTCCATGTAAAGAAAAATCCAAACTCTTTTGCTTGGTTGTTTTTTTAAGTCATGCTTAACCACTTACAGAAAAATGGTTTTAAAAAATCAATCATAATTATAAAGATTTTTTAAAGATATTTCATAATATGCAAAATAAAAAATAAATTTTAAAAAGGGGGCATAGGATCTCTACACAGGGATATATGTCTATATATTCCGTTTCAACGATGAACTGTGAAAATCGAATAACATTCAGTAAGCCTGCTACATGCATAAAGATACTTGTGAGTGAAAATTCAGGTGTGGAATCATGGAAACATCATTAAATATTTGGCTCAAAACTTTACACTGGTATGTCAACATGCAGTGAATATAAAGTAGGTTAAAGTAAGAGGTCAGTATACTGCTAGTTCTCTAATCAGCCACTGGCCTCTTACCAGAAACAGCACTCAAATCTCATTAAACTGCTCTTTATCTAAGTGGGGGAAGAATGTACATCAGCTGCCTTCACTGAAGGACAAATAGCTTGCAAGTGTTAAGGCTTTTACTGCTCTCAGCAGTGAAGGGCAATAACAAAAATGTAAACACAAATAGCATCTGCCAGATGTTGCATTGCAATTGTAAATAATGGACAACACTGAAACATGGAAAGACAATGGTTGAAACTGGGTGATATGCAAGAATGAAGACTCCTCAGTTTTGCAGTTATAAAGCACAGGTCTCACAACTGAGAGACTAAAATTAGTTTGGTAGCTGTTCCAAAGACTTCCTGGGTGGTGCTACCAAGTCACCTAGGCTTCCATTTTCAAAATTCTTCATTTAGACAAACTTGAAACAAATGGGAGATATAAATTATAAACATCTCAGAATACGTTGCTCTAATTCTCTCAACCAGGCTCCCAATGCAAGTAGGCTCTAATGCATTAAATGTTAAAGGACATCACATAGATTCTCTATTGCTTGAGGCTGCCTGCCTGCAAAATGGATGCAGCTTCAGGTTAACAAACACAAGTCAACAAACGGTTACTGGGATTGTCTTTGCTGCCTCTTACCACAGCACCTTTCTACTTGACTTGCATTATTTCAACTAATACGGCCTGCCTACCTTAGAAATATTTATCGAAGGCCCAAACAGACAGGGTTTTGGTGGCCATCCTTCCCCTGTAATCTCTCCTCCCTGCTGACAGCATCACTGTAGAAACTGATGGATAGAGAACAGACGCTCCTCTTGATCCACTACAGTGATGTAACCTCTTCACTTTCTGTGCCAGCTTGTCCTACTTGAGGATTACCAGTACTAATCAATAAAATTGCAACTAAAAAACAGTCTACATTTGTGAATTCACCCAGAGGAGTGAGAATAAGAAGACTGTGCCCTTACATGTCCAGTACCCACATGAGGACCCAAGAGCATACTACTCCATCTCCGTTTTCTTCAACACCCTTCCATGGTCAATGTAACATGTTCCTTGGCACAGATTTCCAAAGCACTGTATGAAGATTCAGGCATCAGTACAATGTGCATGTCAATAATAATTTTTTCATGGATTCTGTTCTAGGAAATAGAAAAACTGGTGAACTACAGGTGGGATATTATTTGGAAATCATCTCAAATTATGTACTTCAGGTTTAAATAATGAAGTAGATCCTGTTAAGGCTGATTTTAGAACAATTACTGCCATCCCATTGTTGCTGAGAAAAGTGCAGCATTAGCAAAAGGGATGTCTTAAATGTTGAAAAAAAGTTGATGTTCTATAAACAAGTCCCTAATAAAAACAATGAAAGAAAATTATTTGTTATGTAGAACTCTTGCAGCAAAGAAGGCTAAAGATATCCTGGGCTGCATTAGGAGGAATCATTGCCAACAGAATTAGGTAGGTAAGCCTTCTCCTCAATACAGGTGAGGCTACACCTGGAATACTGTGTCCAGTTTATATTCTACACAAAAGGAAAGCAAAAGGGACATGAACATATTGGATAAAGCCCATCAAAGGGCCATGAAGATGATGAAGTGACTGAAGCATCTGTCCCATGTGGAAAGATTAAGATAGCTGTGATTGTTCAGCATGGAGAAGAGAATACTCAGGGGTAGGATCTCATATATAAATACCTGAAGGGAATATAGAAGACAGAGCCAGGTTCCTCCTGAACATACAGAAACACTTTTTTACTGTGAGAGTGACTGAGCACTGGCACAGGTTGCCCAGAGTGGTTGTGTATTCTCCACCCTTAGCCATTTTCAAAAGCCATTATTTACAGGAACCAGCTGTAGGTGGCCCTGCTTGAGTAGGGAGGGTGGATCAGATGATCTCCAGATATTCTTTTCAACCCCAACCATTCCCTGTATGCTTTACATTATGTTCTGAAAAGTACCTCCCAAAGAAAGTAAAGCCATTTCTGAAATTTATATGAAATCATATTCTGTTATGTATTCAGAAATGAGATTTTTCTCAGCTAGAACCACCATATGCTTCTTTCCTTGACAGTAAATGATCTGTCCACCAGTGCTAAAATTCAGAATACCAAAGGAATGAACGAAAAAAAAATTAAATTATTGTACCTAAACATATTTTATGGTGCATAACATTTTTTTCTAATTATTTGGCGGGTTTTTTTATTTTTCATAAGGGATGCATAGTGAAAAAGACAGTAAATCACTCTTGAAGAATTACACCTATAAAAAAATATTAGCATAGCTTTTAAAGAAACAAAAAGAAACATCTCTCCAACTGGGCAGTAATATAAATCTTTTGTCGGAAAAGACTTCAGTAATTATTTATTTTTTAATTGTTATGTTTGATGAATGTAAATGTTATTTAAAAGTGACAGGCAGAAAGGATGCTCACCTCCCTGTGCAGAGTTGAGAAACTAATAGGTTCACTGGTACATAATATTTGTTATGGAATAGGCATATTGGGTGTCAAGCTCTGCTCCTAGCTGCCGCCTTGGGAAATGTTTTCCAAACTGAAACCATTCACGATCCATGTTGTGATGATAACTGGTCATAGAGGTGGAGGGAGCAATATAAACTAGTAAACCCCAAAATGTGGCATTTAAATGCGTAGTGTCAAACTGTGCAAAAAGAGGCTGCAAGAAAATTTCAGAGTTGGTAGATGTCTGTCAGTTCAAAGGGCATGCCAGGAAATTGATAGAGAGCCTAAGGTCTGCAAAATTATTACAAATTCTGATGCCCTTTTATGACAAAAATCGCTAAACATAAACTAAATACATAATCTGGGTATGACAGAGCATGGGCCGCTTAAAGAATTTCTCCCTGTTGACCCCCTTGGGAGCAGAACTACCTATTAAGAACTTGGAGAAGAGAATTAGGGTTCCACAGAATTTGAAAGAACACAAACTAGATATTTTTATATCTAAGGTTTTTATGCTTATACTATTTTTTTAACAGAAAAAGAAAACCAGAACTATAACATTTTTCCCTCTCTGGCTGTTCTGCCTTTCAACCACCAACACTACAAAATAGCACTGGATGAAGATCAGGGCAACCTTTTATTTGTAGGACAGTGAAAGAGAGTCATGGACTCTAAAAACAGATTAAGAGTATAGCCTTTGTAAATTAAAACATTAGCTAATAACACAGTGCTGCTGAAACGGAAAGATATAAACAGCTGGCCTTCATCCCTTATGGGGCAGATTCTTTTTCTCAGCTCCCACATCTCCAAGAGAAGTAAGTGTGCCTGCTGCGGTATGGCATACCTCTCTTAGAGCCTCCGTGTCCCTTGCTGGAAATATTCTTTGCAATGCCCAAGCTTGCAGAGGCCTAAAGAGGAGGACCACAGTACTAGGTCCTCCCCACTGCTCCACCTTTGAGATGGAGGTGGGAACTAACAATATTCCATGCCTGAAGATAGGCTAAAGGAATAAAAGTACATTCTGTAGTCTCCACTCCTCCTTTACTATCTGTAATAAGATCAGACACAATTCAGTCACACAATCAGTAAAATTATTATTGCTTTCAAACTGCAACAGTGAGCGTAAGAAAGCTTGTGCAACAAATGCCTTCAGTAATCTCCAGGATGATTCTGGCCAGCAATCTGAAAGACTTGGGATCATGAAGAAATGCATGCCAAAGAAAGAGCTCTGCTGCCATTCAACCAAACTTAATACTTCAGATACTGTAAATTAACTTAGCATGGTTAATGACAGTTTAGAACTGAGAGGATTTTTCAGGCTTGTCTCTGAGATTTATAGGGAGACATTTTGTCCAGCAAATGTCAGTTAATCTAAACATGTTTACATGCAGCAAGAATGTTTACAGCTTGTACTAGAACACTTTCCAAGGATGTTTTTCCTTTGATAAATTTCCTATATCTAAGTAAACACAAGTCAAATTTCTCATTCTTTCTTTTGGTGGGCTAGGGACACAGAGTAATTTTTTCCTCTCATGTCTAACGTTGATAATTCTTTCTTCTTTTTTTTTTTTCTTAGATTAGCTTTGAGTTTATTGTTTAAAGAACCATTTTTACTGTGAAGAAAAAAGAGGAATTTTTTTAAATTATAGTGATGATTCCTTGCCCAAGAGATGCTATTAGATTTTTCAAAGATGGTTGTCATAGCAGTACTGTAATAATTCAGAATTCCTTTGGAGTACTTTTTTCTAAGTTAAACATCAGCATTTTAATAAATATTTGACCTCTTGATTATACCCAAGTGGATGTTCCCATATTTAAAAAATTGGTGCCCTTGAGAAATATAGTGCTTTAGCTTGAAATCCCAGTACCACATAAAATGTGGGAATGCAACCAATGCTTTTGATGAAGCCAAAGTTAGTTAGGGACGATGTCATACTCATATATTTACTATACAACCTTCCTTATAGCTGTAAGTGTAACAAAAAACAAAATTTAAAATGGGCAATAAAAGCAACTTAACTTTGTAATACTGAGATGTTTCATGAAATAGTTCTTACACTTGATGCAATTTTCATTTGTCATGTAATCATTTGGCTTTTGTATTTTGTTATTTGCAAATATGACTTTCTAGAATGCAAGCAATCAATTTCTCTATATTTTATGTCATTGTGGCTGAGCACTTTGGAGTCATGTATCCTAATGGATCAGTAATTGTGTTTCTTCTTAAGCATACAATATAAGAGTGTAAGAAATCACAGTTGTGTCAAAGCTAACACAAATCTAGCCAACATGATTATAGATGGAACTTGGTGGTTTTTCACTCCCTAGATGAGGGTTCACTGCCATCTCTTTGAGTTGAGTTATGAGAAGGAAATAAAATTACTATATTATTGGGGAAAAAACTGTAATATGTATCTTTATCAGAGTATTTTCATCAGAGTATTTTCGGGCACATACATGTGTGTCCCTGAGCATCCCTTGTATCCAGACTTTCAAAACTTCTCCTGATCACTTTTTAAAAGGATTTGGTGATCACCTTAGACCCCACAGACAGTGCACTGCTTGTGCATGGGACTTCCAGCTATCAGAAAAACAGTAAACTCTGCAGTTTCTAGGCCAGTCTTTCCCAAAGTCTTTTTAGCTAAAGACACTCTTTGAAAAATTAGCAGTATTTCACAGAGTGCTTTTTCAGCCTCCCATACTTTTTTCCACCTCTCCTTTGCTCTGCCATCTTTACTGATGGTTCTGGCAGGACTCTCACCCAACCGGGCTCACCAGGCATGCAGTATCCCTGCATCAGTATCACAGCCAGCTCTGCCCTGGCTTCTCAACACACCAGTCCCAGAAGCACCATGAGACAGCATTCAAGCTGCTTCTTCAGGGATAAGACAGCTTCACGAGGTAGACTCCACACCTCACCATTTGGAAGGTGGTGTTTTAGGATCTAGAGATACATAGAAAATCAAGGACCAACAGAGTAACTTACACAACATGTTATTCTAAAAAACAACTAGATAAATTAAAAGCAGAGGGGAAACCTGGCAATCATCCTTCTCTTCCCTTTTTCTGAGTCCTCTTTACTCTGAACTTCACAGCTCACCTATCTTGGATATCTACCTGACATCCTCACCATCTTCTCTCTTTTATAACCCTTCTCTTCCTTCTAGTACCTTTTCTTTCTCTAGTTCTTCTCCATGAATTTTTGTTCATCTTTCTCAAATTAGCCAATCTCTAACCTCTTATAATATTTTTTTTCTTTCAATGTCATCCAGCACCACTATGTAGGAGATAACCCACACACAGATCTCCAAAGGTGGTTAATGTAGTCAACAGCACTGCTGAAAAGCAGATGGACTTCACTCACTGTAAAGACAGAAGTAAACAGTCTGTGTCTTTCTACCCTACTCTTTGGAAATTTTATTATACACAGCAAATCTCTGCCTGGCAGACACGTCGTTTCTGCTGTTCTACTACTGTCACTTTTCCACTCACAGGAAAGGAGATACTAAACTTTTGTAAAACACAGTGCTAGTGGCAACACATGACATTCTCCTTGCAGCTCATTCAAATCCTTCAGGTGAAGAAGTTTTCTGCTGTTGGCCAACATAGAACATGACAATAGAAGTTTGGGAAGATTTTTCTTTTCAAAATAGTACCTGGACAGATGGAAAATGTACTCAGTGTCTGGACGATGCACTCAGTTCCATACTCCGATTGGCTGGGCCTGTGTGGACTCAGGAGTTGGATTCAATGATACTTATGGGTCTCTTCCAACTCAGGATATTCTATGACTCTATTCTGTGTTTCTCTGAGTTTATTATGTCTTCTACTCCCTTGGTTTACATGTTGATGGCCAGCTTCACAGACTTTCCATATTCATTTACTTAACATACCAGCTTTTAGCCTTTATGACCTTCAGCCTGTCCAGTGGAAATGTATCCTGCAAGTATACATTTAATTTGTTTTAGTTTAAATGCATAATAATCAATACACTTTTACCTTTACTACAGAGCATTTATATTTTAAATTCCACTTAAAATGTACTTGGCATCCTATGACTAATTTCAGAGAAATGTCTGGTGTAGATTGTTTCAGGCAATAACAGCTTTAGTTGCTACTGCTAAATATATCTTCAATTGTGAATCAAAACCTTTAGGAAAGCAGTTTACTCCTTTGTAGTGAAGTAAAATAGAAACAAACTTGGCATAAATCTCAACAACCAACATTAAACACCATCTTTCCCTGTATTAACTTGAAAAAGATATTTTTCGCTTAGAAAAAAGTGGTTCAAATTCTCAAAACCAGTGACCCAAATACAAACAGTTCATATGTCATTTCTGATAACAGTGAGTTCTTTCAGTTCCCAGCTTAACAAAGACAGTTCATAAACTTCACTAAAGAGACACACTCTGTGCAAAATAGCAGTGATATTTTCATATTCTTGTAGATGGAGAACTAGTTAAGTTACTAATTTTGCACATACTGAAGGGCAATGGAAAATTTTATCTGTGAAATTAGTTACTCTTGTCTAGGAAATGAATTAATTAAACTGGGATATTTCTGCCTGAGCAGCACCCTCAGTTAATTATGTATTTCTCAGTTAGTGACTAAATCTTTGCCAAGTTATTCATCTCACTTTGTTCTCACATATAATGTCTCCGAAAAACTTAAACCGCATATTGTTGAATAAATCCTGCTATGTTTTTCTAGAGCCCTTAATGGTACACAAATATATATTTCATCAACTACTTAAATCTTCCAGTCAGCCAGCTATGCAGCCACCCATCAGTCTGATTCTTTGTATTGACTTAAAAGCAGGTATAAATGCAAATACCCACATTTGCACCTTGTTCTCTCTTTTTAGACAGCAGTTTTCTGTTGCATTTATCTTCTTTTTCTTTTACTAGGTTTCATCATCTTGGTTATTTCTTGTCTAGGCAACACAGTAGCTGCTAGCACTCTGACAGATCCACCAACATTAAGCAAGAATAAACATCCCAGCTACTAAAAAAATGAAGAAACATAATTTCTGTTTTCTCCTGACTTTGATGGTCAATAAAATAGTAATATTAACACTTAAATATGGTCCAGGACCAAATAAATTGACATCTCACTGATATAAATTAGACAGTACCACATCTTGTTGTTTTGAAATTTGCAGTCAAATATCATATCATTTTTACATTCATTTTAAAGTTTTATCTGATCATTACTTTACTTAAAAATAGAAGACAAAAATTGGAGCAATCCCAGGACACATTATCACAGAATCACAGAGCAGTAGGGGTTGGAAGGGACCCCTAAGGGTCACCTAGTCTAACCTTCCTGCTAGAGCAGGATCACCTGGAGCAGGCTGCACAAGATCATGTCCAGTTAGGTTTTGAACATCTCCAGAGAAGGAGACTTCATGAACTCTCTTGACTGCCCATTCCACCCCCCTGTCACTCTCCAAGTGAAGACGTCTTTCCTCATATTGCAATGGAACTTCCTGTGTTCTAGCTTATGCCCATTGCACCTCATCTTGCCACTGGGTACCACTGAAAGGGGTCTGCCCCCTTCCTCCTGACACCCACTCTTCTGGTATTTGTGTTCGTGAGATCTACTCTGTCTTCTCTTCTCTAGGCTAAATAGACCCAGCTCTCTCAGCCTTTCTTCATATGGAAGAAATTCAGGTCCTCTAATCATCCTGGCAACCCTCCTCTGGTCTCTCTCCAGTAGTTCCTGTATTTCTTGAACTGGGGAGCCCAGAACTGGACACAGCACTCCATATGCGGCCTCACCAGGGCAGAGTAGCTGTGGAGGATAACCTCTCAGCTCTCTCAGCCTTTCCTCCTAAGAGGCATGCTCCAGTTCCATCATCATCCTTGTGGCTTATCACCACCCATACAACACCTCAGGTTGTTTTCTATTTCTCTGTTCACCAAACCAAAAAATCAGCTAAGTGATTCTTTGTGAGCTGGAGGATAATTTTGCATGGGAATTGTATAGCTTCCCTTATGATTCTTTGTGAGCTGGAGGATAATTTTGCATGGGAATTGTATAGCTTCCCTTATGACTAAGAAAAGTGTTCTTGCATCCAGGTGACTTATCTCCAGCACTTGATCCTGCCAAGAAAAACCGTATGCTTAAAAGCCAATTGATTAGGATAACAAGCAATACTGAAAATAACTAAATCTGCTCCTGTAAAAAGAGATCTGCAGTCACACAGAAAGACTTGCAGCCTCCAATCAAATGAAAAATTAAATATTTATCTATATAATGCATCATCTAGTGCAATGTAGAGATGGCCAACCTGGTTCTAAATGAACATAGGAATTGTCTATCAAGCAAGTTTGGCTTTCTCAGGAAAATTTACTCTGCTGAAAAAACAGGCATACTAGCTTCTGCTATGCGCTGTCATGGGTAGGCTACATTTGGTACCCAGGTAACTCACCATCACAACAGACTGCAGTGCTTACATATTCTGAATTAACTCAATTCCTTTATGTATCCTTAACAGAACATCAGTACCACCTGAAATGGACCATAAGAGAACTTTCTTTTGTACAGAAGATGGCTTTGATCAACCCTTTCAGTTACTGTTGAGTGTGCATGGAAAGCAGAAGCTGGTTAAATATACTGTGCTGCTGTCTATTGTTAGAGCAAAAAGAAAATATATCATACAGTTTTATTGTCCCTGTTTAGGTCCAGCAGCCTGGTATATCAAGTCTGAAGGTGTATTTCAATGTAGCTAAGCTAATTGCTCCTGAGAATTCATTGCTTCCTTGTAATATTTCAGTTTATTAAAACAGAGAAACATAAGAAAGTTGTCAGGAAATTAGTAGTCTGTGTTTACCTTAAATCTGGTTAAAGCCAGGCAAAGGTAACTCTCGTCTTTCATTCTTCCATCTCTTGGTCTCTGGCCAGTGAAAGGGAATACTGGGCCTGAATGTTTTTAGCTGTGGTAGCCGCTAAAAAAGGCTGTTCCATATTTGGAAATCGGGAAGGGCAGTGTGGTCACACTGGCCACCATCACTTTTAGAAGAACACTTGAGTAGTTGATTAATGGACTTCCATAGCTTTGTTCTACTGGGAACTGGTTTAAAATGCTTATAATAGGAACCAGGATATGCACCACGGCTTGAGTATATCTAGTTGCCTCCCATACCCACAAAACCCTCTGTGTTAACATCAGATCCTGTTCACATCTTTAGATTGACAGAAGGGCCAGAAGCAGTATTATGAGTCTCATTTCAAATCACTTCTGTGGGACAGACTGCCCAGGATGTTGGTACTGATATACCAGCAGTATTTCAAACAGACAGAAAATACGCCTTCCTTCTACTCCTCCCAGGGGTTGGGCTTGGCAGTCGTAAATTAACAGTGGGACTTGATGTTCTTAAAGGTCTTTTCCAGCCAAAATGATTCCATTATTCTATGCATCCAACATGTCCTTGTTAGTACAACCTCTCCTCTACCCGGCTCCCTGCTGTCTGTCACAAGACTTGAACTTCATTATCTTTTGGAGACCTCCATCTGTCACGTAGGTGGGAATGCAGCTGACCAACAGGTTGAAAACTGCTATGGAAAGAATAGCAGGGGACTGAGCATCCAGGCAGAACTCAGGATCACATAGCATTATGTCAGGAGGAAAGCAGGCTAAGATTCAATCGACACCATAGGAAATTCAGATATGTCTTGCCTGTGAATGAACTACAGAAGCATGAAAGCTGTAGTTGCCCAGATTCAAAGTAGCTGTTGTTTTAGCAGTACCTGTTTATATCTTCTGTCTTGGATTTTGTGCTTTAAAGTAAAAAAGTTAAATGGTTCCATTGTGCTTATGTAAATATACACCTTGTAAATGTTTGCCACATAACACCATATAAAGCATACAGTTTATAGCATGCAAATATATTGTAAATGCATGTTAATTGCTGTACCATTTAACCTCTTTTTGATTGTAATATTACATTTTTTTCTTTGAATAAGTTATTAAACAACTTTAACAATGTCTGCCAGCAGCATTTACGCTGACCTGTCAAGCTTCATGTTTTCGAAATGACATTCAATAATTTGTCTCTTATATCACTCTTTCCTGGCCATGGCAGCTGCAACTAACAACGTTTGCATCCTAGCACTATGGCAATCTTGCCTTCTGTAGCTGTGGCTGGCATGTAGATCCCCAAAGCTGGAGTTGAGTTATAGGAATTAAGTCTCTGCTTAGGAAGGCTGAACCGGAAGACATAGGCCCACATACCTACTGTCATGTTAGTGAAGAGGCTGGGTTTTTATTGTGAGACTGTGGATATACAGCAATTGTTGCATGTATAAATATTAAGTTATAACTCAGTGTGGAGTAAGTTGGTATAAGTGCAATACATTCTGCTCTGAACATTATGGAGGAAAATAATACTTGAAAAAAATAACAGGAATTTAATTGGACTGTGTGGGTAGGGCTTTTTATAGGGTGAAGCAGCCTTTTGAATGTGCACATATAGACCTTTCAGCACAAGGAGATCTAGACATAGTACAGAAGTGTTAATACTTGCAACATCACCAGAGAAGTCCCATGAAAATCATCAAATTGGCATAAACATCAGAATAATAGATTACAGAGTTGCCACAAGTATACACTTCTGGTGTCCAGCCCAGTCATGTTTTCAAGTTTTCCTCTGCAATAATGATGAGAAAATTACTTTTAAGAGTTTTTTTAAAAGTGGAATTAGCCTGGCACAGTGCTAGAGCTGACATAACCCAGCAACATTGTGGTATTGACTTAGACAAGTGTCTGGGAAAACAGTTACCTTCATGGAAGACACTGTCAAGGGATTTTGGTTGTTGTGCAGTCATGGGTGGGGAGGGGGGGGTGAGCATACAAAAACCGGCAGAGAGGATTGCCTGGATGAGGAGAGTGCCTGAGAGAAACCATGCATCCCAAGGTGTGGGAGCCACACAAGGGGATCATAGGCAATGTTACCAACTCCAAATTTGTCTCAAGGCTGTGCTTTCCTAAGTGCTCTGAAAAATTTAGAAATTGGGTGAAAATAGCTTTCATTGTTTAATAAAAAGGATTGCAGGGCAATGAGAAACTGGTGAGCTACTTAGAGCCATGAACGAATGTGCAGAGTTCTTGTCATGACAGCTAGCCACTGAAGTCACAGAATCACAGAATGGTTTTGGGTTGGAAAGGACCTTTAAAGATCAAGCCCTTCCCTGCTGCCATGGGCAGGGATGTCTTCACAAGAACTGGTTGTTCAAAGCTCCGTCCAACCTGAACTTAAACACTTGTAGTGATGGGGCATCCATAACTCCTCTGGGCAACCTAGTTCACCCTTACCATAAAATATTTCTTCCTTACATCTAATCAAAACATACCTTCTCTCAGTTTAAAACCACTGTCTCTTCTTCTGTCACTACAGACCTTGATAAAAAGTCTCTCTCCATCTTTCTTATAAGGCCCTTTAAGTACTGAAAAGCCACAACATCTCCCCAGAGCCAACCCTTCTCCAGGTTGAACAAGCTCAACTCTCTCAGCCTGGCTTCACAGAAGATGTACTCCAGCCCTCTGATCATCTTTGTAGCCTCCTCTGGACTCACTCCAACAGGGCCATGTCCTTGTATGTTGGGGGCCCAAGAGATGGATGTGGTACTCCAGGTGGGGTCTCAGGTGAGATGAGTAGAGGAGGAAGAATCAATCCCTTGACCTGGTAGTCATGCTTTTGATGCAGCTCAGGATAGGGTTGGCATTCTGGGATTCAAGTGTACCTTGCCACCTCCTGTCCAATTTTCATCCATCAGTACTCCCAAATCTGTCTCCTCAGGGCTGATCGCAATCCATTCCCTACTAGTCCAGCCCAGGAAGACCCTGTGTGTGCACTTGCATTGCCTACTCAAGATGAAAGACAGGGTGCTGTACCATTGCTCTCTAGACCTTAGCATCATTTTTCATTTTTATGATTTTTGGCCTGTGTATCAGCCACCTCTTGTGGAACCCCTGTAGCTCTCTGAGGTGGGAGGTGTTGGGGGTGTGGGGAAAGGAGTCTGGCAGTCAGAGGGGCAGGCACTGCTGTGGAGGAAAGGGAGCTCCCTATGGGTCCTGGGTGCTGCCGAGGGCCTGCTGCCCTTCACACCTGTGCCTCTCTGTGGGGGGTGGTGGCGGGTGGGGTGGAAGGGTGCGCCAGGGAGGGCAAACCTCTCCCGTCCCCCGTGAGATCACTGCGGCCGGCAGTGTCGGGGAAGGAACCGGGCACGAGACCCGCGCGGGACCAGGGAGTCGGCAGGGAGGGTCGTCCCTCGGCGTGCCAGCCCGGGAGAGGCTGGGTGGGGTCGGGCGGCCATTTCGCCGCCGTCTCCATCACACCAGCGGCCACAGTCCCCAGCCGGGGCCGCCGTTGCCAGGGTGACCGGCCAGTGGTGACCCCGCCCTCCGCTGCGCACCGAGTCCCGCCCATCGCCCGCCCCCCGGCCAATCGGAGGGGCGGCGGCGGCGAAGCGAGGTTCCCTTTGTTCAGCCATTTCAGGGGCCGGAGCGGGTTCGGGTGCGGAGCTGCCGAGGGAGAGGACGGGCCGGTCCCTCGCCACTCCCCTGCGGCCGGGCTCTGGGATGGTGTGGGTAGGTGTCTGGGCTGCGAGGGGCGGGCTGGGACGTCCCATCCCCGGCAGCCGCGGCCTGCCCGTGAGGGTGCGGGGGGCTGGGCCGGGCGGGCAGCCGCCGCCGGGGCGCACCGCTGCTGCGGGCCTGCCCGTGTTAGGGACTTCAGCGCCGCCGCCGCTCGGGGGGGAGCTGTGGGGTCTCGGCGGTGCACCGCCCCTTCCCACCTCACCGCTGCCGCGGGCTCTGCGGCTTCGAGCTGGTCGGTCGGTGGGTAGGTGGGAGAGAGGGCGGCGCGGGCCGGTCCTGAGGGCCCGGCACACACGCACCTTCCACCCGCTGTCCTGGTGCTGTGGCTAGTGTGCTCCCCGCAGGTGGGCCGCAAGCTCTGGCCTTGCGCGGTCCGGACAGGTAAAGTCGTCTCGGGACGTAGGAGCGTGGCCGCATTTCCTGCCTAGTTTGCTGGGTTGCGCGGGGTCCTTGCTGTACAGTTTTGGTTCGGGGGGATTTTAATTATTCTCCCTCCCCCCGCCCCCGAAGTAGTAGAAGAGAAATTCCGTATCTGTCTCGTATTTTTGTTTCTTTTCGTAGGGAAGTTGTTAACGTAGGTGCGCACTGGAAGCATAGTTAGTGGAACTTATTTGTGGAGCGACAGTGCAAAGGGCAGGAATGCCTTTTTGTCTTTGCTTACATGGTTTGATTAGTCTGCGAGAAGACTGTTTATCTCCTTGCTGTGAAGATGATAACTTTTCTCACGTGAATTGCTGCTCAGGATCTGAGAGTTCCCCTACTGTGGGGATAATTCTGTGATGTAATCCGGCCACCGCAGCTTCATAACTTGTTTGCCTCCTTCATGTTTAAGTAGTCCTTAATTTGATGTTTGAATACTTCACAGATACTGTGCAATCCCTACAGCACTTACTGAACAAAAAGTTGGCCGGTGCCCCTTTTGAACATAAGTAATTAAACGGAAAAAAGTATTCACATGCCTAGTGTCCTACAAGGATCCTTTAGTAGAGTCTGAAAGTGAGCCTGTGATACTAATCCAGAGTCTTAGCTATGTTTAAAAGTGACAGTAGATGATCTGTTTCTAAAAGCTGTCATTTTGCATCTGCTGTGTGAAGTGTAGTTATTTTTGAGTTGTGTGTGGGAGGATGAAGAAAAGGTGCCTACATTTGGGAAGAATAGTGCTATATGAGCAGAACTACTTTAGAATGTATTTCTTCAAAATGTAGCATGCTTATGCCCAAAGCAGTAGAATACAAAAGGGTGGTTAACATCCTGCAAAAACAGGGTTAAAAAAGCAGTTTATTGTCTGTCCATAATTCTAACTAGAGTCTTCCTCCTTAATGTTGACTAAGGACTGTGTTTATTGTTGATACAGGCAGTGAGACACATTTCAGTGACTTCAGAAAATGATACAGATGCAAGCACAGCTGCTGAATCGAGCTCAGCATGCCTTGTGACAAGAAAGGCTTTTATTGGATTGTCTGACATACTTTTCTATTAGTCTTATTTAGAATCCCATTGAAGAGTCCTTGTATGTTGATATTTAAGAGAACACAGATATGTGTGCTTACTTTCAGGTTCATGGTAGCAACCCCAGTGACAGAGCTACCTTATAATCAGGTGTTAGGTATGCACAGACAGAGCTGTCTACCAGACTGGCAGAGGTGGAGTAGAGTATAATTCACTCAGGTTTTCCTTCCTATTCCTGCATCAGGCACACCATCGTGCTGTGGCTGCAAAGGAGGGTGGCAGAAGGCCAACTATGATCCTCCTTCACTGAAGCTGATACTCAGAATCTGCGCAGTTAGAAGATCAGGGCGGAAATTAAGACTTGAGATTTTTATCTGTGGAATGTCTCATTTGTAGACCAAATGTGCAGACCCAGTGTTGTCATTGTCATAAAAAGTTTGTACCACAGGTTAGTGAAATGAGTACGCAGTGATCAATGCATTATTGTTGATGAAGTTGCTCCAGCAATGTGAAACTGGAGGAATATTTCTTTCTTTGCTTTGTTCTGAAGGAGTAGGGCTGGTTTTCCATTGTTTTCATGCCCTAATTATGTTGTAGCTTTGACTATTTTTGACCACAGAGATTTAATTTTACAGTTAATTCAGTTCCACATTTAAATATCTGTGATGGTAGTATGTTGTGATCAACAATTCCACTTATTTCCACTGTTTTATATTATTGAATTAGATAGCTGGGGTACATTTTCTACATATACTTACAGATTTCAGATATAGATAATGAAATATTAGCTATATTAAACATTTATGAGTATTATGCGTTATATATAAAATATATTCATATAGGTAAAGTACACAATTCATACTGAAAACTTATTTTTTTAAATCTCTCATTAATACATATATACTTGTGTAGACCCAGTGTTGATGGGTTTATGTATGTGATATATCATATGAGTGATAAAACAGTGTACATAATCTGTTTATTCATGTACCTGTGGATGCCATGGAGTATGGCGTCTTTTAATATATTATGAAATAAAATTCCAAATGTCACTATTAGTCTCTAGGCTTTCCTTTTGAAAGCAGACTCCAGAATGAAATATAAAAATTTAAAAATTCCCAGGTTATTTCCAGTGTACTGAATGCTTTTGAATTTACATTTTCTGTGTGTCTGTGTGTATGGATGTGAGTCAAATCTGAAATAAGGCATAAAATCAAATAAAATTAATGTTTAACAAAACTTGTGGTTTTTAAGCTTTGAGTATAGAATAGAAAGTAACTTTCTATAACTGTCCTATTAAATAATTACATTTTACAGAGCATTTTCTACAAACTGTTGTGAGATAAGCATCACATTTTGAATGTTTAAGAGAATGAGTCTGCCAATAAGTGCATTAATTTAAATAATAGATCAATGGTAAGCATAACAGAAGGGGGAAAGGGAGGACAAAATGGTTTTGGCAGAAAATTGGACCTACTCACCTACTACTGTGTATGTTCTGAGATGCAAGAAAACCGTTACTGTATGGAACCCACAAAGGACACCCTTGGAGAAATGATGATGAGGTGGCAGAGGCCAGGGGTTTCCAGACGTAGTTAGCAGGTGATCATCAGTAATTTCTGGCATTCAGGGTCACACACTTTCTGGCTCTGTAAAACCAGAGCCTCATCTGTGGATCTTCTCCCAGCTTTCTTAATTGCATGTTTGCATCTTCCAAGCTAGAGTTGGAACCCAGTGCTTGCACTTAATTTCCCTGTCCATTCATGCACCTACAGAAATTCACTCTAATTTCAGACTTCAGGCACATCCTTTATCCTGCACACACCCAAGTCATGAACCTTCACTTAGAGCTAAGACAGAGTGGAACCTCGGCTCCCCCTATGTGCATGCAATCTCTCTAGTCCTGTTCTTCATACTTCACCTTGTCTTGATCTTCATCTTGTGTCCTGAACCAGAAGTGCACATCTGCCTGGTGGCAGCAGAGCTGTTGATTACTATTGAATGCAGGCCGTGGCTGCGGTCTTTCCTTACTGTGTTTACACAGGTTTTACAGGACCTAGGAGGCAGTTAATGCGTCACCTGTGTAAGAGCAGTGAAACCAAGAAGTGATGGCTCTGTTCAGTACGGAACGTTATCATGGAAGTCTCTTCATAGAGAAAGAAGGGGAGCCCGTAGCAGACAAGCGTAGGGAGTCAAAAGTAATTCTTGTGAGAAGCTAAAAGGCACAGGTCTACTTTTTATACCAATTAAGTTAAATCAATGCAAAAAATCCAAATGGATACCTGTATTTCACTCTGTTTTACACCAGTTAAGCATGAGTCAATTCCTAAGGAGAAAAAAAAAAAAACATAAGCCAACCTTAATTAAAGTAAACTGTGTTGCACAGGATTTTCCAAATTGATGTATAGGCAAGTTTAAGCTAAATTGCTCTCACTTTCTTGTGCAGGCAAGCCCTGAGCTATGTGGCTGTCAATCAGGAATGATTTCACTGCACTACATTATGTGTAATGTAAGTGAAGTTGGCATAAGGGGTGAAAGCTTTAGTTATTGAATCCGGCCCATAAAAATGAGTTAAAAACAAACAGGGTGAAGTTTGAAAGGAGCTCTTGAACAAATAAGAACCAATTGCTTTAACAAGAACACAAGAGTCATGTAATTACATTCTTCACTTGTGAGTAACCAGTCAGCTCTAGGTTGAAAACACTGGAGTCTTGAGTTGAAAACTCAGATTCCTTTGGAGCCCCTTGGAAAAGAAATTAAAGTTTTGAGACGAAATGGCTTGTTTAAAAAAAAAAGTATGGTTGCTTCATGATTCTAATACAGAAGCATGTACGCTAGTGCAAACATGCATGTGTATATCATGTCTTTGGATATCTGCTTATCTTAATCATTTAACCTTTGATACCTAAAAAAAAAATCAAGACAGCCATTTGGTCACATTAGAAAATTACTTCAGACCTTCCAAAATCATCATCCTCTTGAAAGAACAAAGTCCTTTATAAAGATTATAAATTGTCATATTTCATTACCTTAGGCAAAGCCCAAACTCTCATAGTCAGTTTCTTCAGCTTATACCACAAAAGGCAGTTGACAGCTCTTAGTACAATAGCACATATTAACAGTATCAAAAGTGGGTGAACTAAAATGCTCCAGTTATTTTGTGCAGAGGGTGAGTATCCTGAAAAGGTATCCCACCAGTGATGGATGGAATAAGATTCAATTTGACTAGACAGTCCAAGTTTGTCTCTAGCTATCACTGTTTGACTATTACCTTCTTTTGTTTCCTTAAGTACTCCCAAAGTTCTCGAGATTGGTTCAATTGGTTTAATTTCTTTAGAGCTAAACTTGACTTAAGCTCTCATAATGCCAAAACATTGCTACTTGTTCTTCTGTATATGCAGAGAATGAGTATGTTTGTCCATGCCAAGTTAAATGAGTTATATTTTTAAGACATCCTATGAATGGGGTGGTCATGTTGTATTCTTCAACTACTGATAAATTGTTAGTCGCTAAGCATGCATATCTAGTACTGACCTCTAAATATTTTTAACACATTAGGAGACTGGATCGTCTATTAGCAACTATTAACAGAATATTCTAACAAGCAGGGTTCATGTAATTGGGATTGTTGTCCACAAAAGGTACTGTTAAGGGTGGTTTCATAAAGATCTAATTTGTATGTTTTATTATTTCCAATATACTTCCCTCGGAATTCTGGTAACCAATATTCTAGGCTCACTTGACCTGAAAAGAGTTGTGACAGAATTAAAAATTCACACATTATTTCAAGGCCGGTTACATTATAGAATACCAGTTTTCCTGCACACAACACATCATAGCACTGTGCACATTGTGAATAGGCTTTTATCCAGTGTCTAGGATGAACCCATTGTCCAAGTAGCTTCCTCCACGTGAACTCATTATTACCCATTAAGTAGGACTGCACCTTTGTTCCAACTGTCACATAGTTTGTAGGGTACAAACAGCCCAACTGATAAATTTTGTAAAATTTTTAGATGATTTTACCTGGGCAATTTAATTTAAAAGATATAAGGCCTCCTTATCATGTTTTAAAGTCTGTGTCTCAGGACTAAAGGTGTTTGGCATCCATTCAGCCTGATTCTTGATTAAGCTGCATCGAATCCTGCTGTTCCCACTTTTTTCCTAAAAGTCTCTAAATCTACTAAATTTATGAGTCCTAATCCAGTTCCTACACCTCCAAGTCTCATGCCAAGCTCGTGTGGAGGTGTCGCTGGAAAGGAGATGTTAAAGAACAACATACGCTTTTGCCTAATCCTTGCCACATTTTTGCAAGTTGGTGTTAATCTGATTATTTTGCCAATTTGTGGGTTGTGGGTTTAACAACGTTAAGGAGGCCACCAATCCAGGAGTCCTATTAACACTTCTGTTTGTTCACATTAGTGTATCCCAGTTTCCAATCTTCCAAGTGTGGTTCCAAAGGAAGCACTCCTTCGTTTGCAGTGGAGGTCCTGTCCATTTGCACAGCACTTTAAGGTGACATCTGTTACCACAGTGACAGTCGATGAATTTGAGCATAATGAAAAGGTCATTCCATACCATCCTATCAATTCACTACTCCTAATATAGAGTTCCTGTAGAGAACAATTTTCAGAGTAGACAGATGTCGTGGTGGTGTTTTCCCAAACCCATCTGAAACCATCACCCGATTCATTTAATTTTCTTAAAGGCCATCTGGGAGTGAATGCACATATCAACCTGATGCTGAAGCATAGCAATGTTAATTAATAATGTAATACTTGTTTTGGATCAGTCTCACAGATGTAGGTCCCATGGGTTGGGATTTCTATGATTCACCAGACACCTCAATTCTCGAATACTGGATCCAAGCAGCATGCTTCTCAAGCTTGGCTGCAGTGTAGGTTGTGAGTTGAACTTGAAAGGGGCCACTTCTTTTTGAGAGGATCACCTGAAATATTTTTAACATAATCCCAATCCCCAGGTTTAAACTAATGCACCAGGGAATCCAAACCCCATGCTCTGTTAGACATTACTAATCTATTTGCTTCTTATAATTGCTTCCCTAATGCAATCAGATATTATATATTCATTTCTCCTACTTGGGTTATATCTTTCCCTTGATACCTAGTTTGAAATGGTCTTCTCTATAGAATTTAAAAAAGACTCCGTTTTTCCTTAGTTCTTGGTTTGACTTGGAGTCTTTGTAACACAATAGAGAGGGCTTGACTCCACCTTAAATTGGTTTCCTGGCAAATCTCACTAATTGTGTCTTTGCTAAATGATTCATCTTTTCCACTTGCCCCTTTGCTTGTGGGCAACAAGCTGTGTGCAATTGCCAATTAATTTCTAAAAATTTACTAACTTGTTGAACTACTTGTGACACAAAGTGTGGTCTCCTATCAGAGGAGATAACTTTGGAGCATTCCAAATCTGGGAACAGTTTCTCTCAATAGAAATTTTCATTACCTCTCACATTTTATTGATCCTGCAAGGGAAAGCTTCAGACCACCCAGAAAAGTGACAGTTAATACTAAGAGATACCTATACCTCACTTTTATAGGGAGTTGCAAAAAATCTATCTGGCAGCTTTGACCTGGAACTTTCCTGTTATCAGTACTCCCAAATTTTACACAGTTTTCTAACTTTGGATTATTTTTTAAGCACATTTCACATCTACCCACCATAATTTTCACAGTTTGAAACAAAGACAATTATATAAAGCTCTGGTTCCCCAATGGGTCTTGACATACTCTGGTTTTACCAGTTTCTATAATATTCTAAAGGGAACTATTATTCTGTTATCTTTTAATTTTGCCAACCTGATGATTCACAGAATCATAGAAAGATAGGATTTGGAAGCAACCTCTGGAGACCATGTAGTTCAGCCCCCCTACCAGAGCAGATCACCTAGAGCAGGCTGCACAGGACAGCATCCAGGCGGGCTTGAATTATCTCCAGAGATGGAGACTCTACAACCTCTCTGGGCAGCCTATGCCAATGCTCTGTCGCCCTCACAGTGAGGAAGTTCCTCCTCATGTTTAGGTGGTACTTCCTATATTCAAATTTATGCCCATTGCCTCTTGTCCTGTCACTGGGCATCACTGAAAAAGGACTGACCCTGTCCTCCTGACACCTACCCCTCAAGTATTTGTAAGTTTTGGTAAGATCCCCCCTCTTTTTTTTTCTCCTCTAGACTAAAAAGTCCCAAGTCCCTCGGCCTCTCTTCGTAAGAAAGATGTTTTCATCCCCTAATCATGTTCATACCCCTTCAGTATCTCCCTGCCCCTCTTGAACCAGGGAGCATAGAACTGCAGGCCCTGTTCCAGATGAGGCCTCACAAGGGCAGAGGAGAGGGGCAAGAGAACCTCCCTGGCCCTGCTGTCTACACTGTTCTTGATACACCGCAGGATGCCATTGGCTGTCTTGGTCATGAGGGCACACTGCTGGCTTGTGGTTAACCTGTTGTCCATCGGGACTCCAGGGTCTTTATCCACAGAGCTGCTTTCCAGCAGGTCAGCCCCTAACCTGTACCACTGCTTGGGGTTATTCCTCGCTAAATGTAGGACCCTACACTTGCCCTTGTTGAATTTCCTAAGATTCAACTTCTGCTTCCAAATCTTTAATGAATCTAAGGTACTTTTCCCATCAACCAAGTGTGGTAGTGGCAATGCTCTTTCAAAAATCAAACAATATTTCACCCTGTTCTGCCACTCTTTTTTCCTCATAATCCACCAATTTATTCCCCACTTCCTGAGCAGTTTTACCTTTTTGGTGCCCCTTGCAGTGCGCAATTGTAACCACCAAAGGCAATTGTACCGCATCCAAAAAGTCTTAGGATCGTGTCAGCATGCTTAATATGTTTTCCTTGGGCCATCAGAAGTCCCTGTTCCTTCCAGTTAGCTCCATGGGCATGAACTACACCAAAGGCTATTTTGAATCTGTCCAGATACTTGCAGTCCTTCTGTAAGTTCTAATGCTCTCACTAAAGCAATTATTTTGTCTCATTGTGCAGATGTACCCTTAGGGAGTTACTTTGCTTCCCCACTTAGTCTATGATGGTCACGGCATACCCCTCCATCACTTAGTCTATGATGGTCACGGCATACCCCTCCATCCTTTACAAAACTACTCCTGTCGGTATACCAAGTGTGGTCAGCTTCCTCCAGCAGCTCCTCCTTCAAATCATACATACATAGTCTCAGTGGTCTCTCTGCCTCCATTTCCTGCTTATCATTTGGAAAAGAAGCAGGGTTAATAACTGTAGATGTGAAAATTCCAACATTCTCTTGTTCCATCAACACTGCTTGGTATTTCGGGAACCTTGATGACGAGAGCCAATGCTCTCCTTTTTGTTCCAATACTGAAGTTACAGCATGGGAAATATGCACAATCATCTTTTATCCCAAAGTGAATTTTTGGGTTTCTTGAATAATCAAAACAATGGCTACTGCTGCCTGAAGGCATCCTGGCTATCCTTTACTAACTTAATCTGATCGTATGGGAAAGTGCACTACTGCTCGCTTAGAAGGACCCAGAAGGCTAAAATTCCCAAAGCCACTGCTTGCCTTTCATACAAGAACAGCCAGAAAGGCTTTGTTACATTAGGCAGGCCCAAAGCTGGAGCTCTCATTAGCTATAATTTCAGTTCTTTTAACACCCTCTTAGCTTCATCAGTCCATTTTAATTGTGTCTGACCATTTTTCAGTAGTTCCAATAAAGATTTAACTCATAAGTCCATAATTATAGATCCATAATCTGCACCAACCTGTCATTCCCAAAAAGGTTCAAAGCTCTTTCACCATGGTTGGTTCTGGACCTTCTTTTTGGTCATTCCTATGCTGTCCTGTTCCTTAGAAATCACAAATCTTTGCGTAATGAGATTTGGTAATCAGTAGTCCAAGAAAATTCAACAAGCTCACGGCCCATTCTTTACATCTTCATTCTTTTTTTGTGGCTGTCAAAATACCATCACATTTTGCAAAGGAATCCCATTTCCAGGAGGTCTTTCCCAGGCCTCTAATTCTTTAGCTAATTGATTTCCAAAGATTGTGGCGCTGTTTTTAAATCGTTGAGGTAGCACCATCCAGGTTATTTGCGTTGGTAGGCCTGAATCAGGGTTTTCCCATTCAAAGGCAAATAAATTGTGGCCTTCAGAGACCAAGGTGAGGCAAAAGAATGCATCTTTCAGATCTAATACTGTGAACCATTCGTAGGTTTCCTTTAATTTAGTCAATAAGGTGTATGGGTTTCCCACTACCAGGTGTAAATCTTCAACAATCTATTACCTGTAGGTCTTATACCAATAAATAGGTTTTGCCATCAGGCTTTTTGATAGGCAGAATAGGAGCGTTAGAATCTGAAGAGCGTTCAATTAATAATCAAATTTTATAAATTCTTCTGTAATGTTTTTCATTCCTCACCTGTCTTCCAGTTTCAGGGGATACTACTTTACCCTCACAGGTCCTGCGCCCTTACTGAGTTTAACAACCACCAATTCTGCATTTTTAGCCCTTCTAGGTTTTCCTGAGGCCCCTACTCCTGGATATACCTGGTCTTATTTCTTGTACAATTTCTTCTACTCTAATTTGGGGTTCAGTAAGCGCCAAACTTAAAATTTTAGTGTGGTTCTCTTCTGGTATTTTAAATTCAATTTCTCTGTCTCAAAATCTTATCTTGGCATTGTTCTAATAAGTCCCGTCTCAAAAATAGTTTAGGAGCCTCAGGCAGGTAGAGGTATTTATGAATCCCTGCGCTTTTCCCAATTTTGAATATTAATGGTTTGAAAAAGAATGCCTCCTCAGCCTGTCCAGTTGGTCCTACAATATTAACAGTTTGCCTGCTCACATGTAATATGGTATGGTTTAATACTGAAAATGCGGGTACCTGTATCTACTAAAAATTCTACAGGTCTTTACTTTCCCTAGCTGCAGTTTTACCAAGGGTTCTGTGAGAGAAGATTCCTCTGGTCCCCATGAGTTGTCTTTTACATCACTTACTTGTCTTTACATCACTGACTTGCCCAACCTCGGGCAGTCCCTTTTCCAATGCCTCATTTGCGTGGTGTAAGCACCCTGATCTTTCAGGAAGGGGCAATTTCCCCTAGGTGGGACACTTAACACTGCTTCTCATAGCTGCTGTCCCTCCATCACCGGTGTTTCATGATAGGTCTCGGGAGGATCCCTGGCTCCCTGTGGTGCTCAAGGCAGCCGCTGTGGAACTGGCAATTGTTTTGCCCATTATTCTGTCTCACTCTCTCTATGTCTATTCCGATACACTTGCCAAGCAATCTCCAGCAATTTCTCCTAAGTCTCTCATATCTGTCCCTTGCACTTTCTGTAACTTCTTCCTGATACTGTGTGGTCACTGTCCGAAAACCAGGACTCTCAACTGACCCTTTCCCTCCTGAGAGATAAGTTTTAAGGGGTGTGTTTCTGTATTACTTCTTTTAATCAGTTTTAAAAATCAGTAGGGGATTTTTTTCTATCTTGTTTAATTTTATACTATTTAGACCAATTCATTGATTTGGGAACAGTATGCAATCCAGTCTATGTTCTGCACTAATGAATCCCAGGCTTCTGTCTGGTTAGGGTCCCAACCAGGATTAGTATTTGCAACATGGTTATCCACTGTTCCCAGCACAGTTGTAGCCCAAACTAGCCTGGGCTCTGGAGGCCTTCACAACCATCTGCTTCTCTTGACTCACTAAACACCACATCCAACATAGCATCTACATCCTCCCAGTCAAAGTCCTGCGTTTTAATAATCAATGCTTTAGCACCCCTTACAGCACAGATCTCGCTTCTCTATCACCTTCTTCTGTTGGTGGAGGCAAACAATCCTCTAATACCTCGTTTGGTGAACTGATCTTTAGACGTCTATGTCCAGTGCTACAAGCCAAGCAACATCTTTTTAGCTTCTCATTTTGCTTATTTTTCTCTTTCTGTATCACGAGGAACATACGGTCCTGGGATGCTAAATTGATTCTACATTCTTTCTGCTGTTCAGGGTGATTTCACAGAGTGAAAAACATACTTGCATAAACCACTTCATCCATTTTTATTCTTACCAATGAAATAACATGAGTTGCAATAAGGTGTTGTACTTCAAAGTTCTGTTAAAAGGCCATTTTTCTCCATCATCTAGCTTATATAAATGCCACCACTGGTTACAATATTTAAGTAGGTTTTACGATTTACACTCCCTCCAGGTAGTTCCCCAATATCTTTCCAGTGGGCTAAAAGGCATCTCAAAAGGCTCTTTTTCAAAACTCCGCCTTGTTGGTTCCCCATTCTAAAATTTATATGACACAAGGACAGGGTTTGGGGCACAAACACTGCACACAACTAGCAATTACTATCACAGGTACAATGACAATTATTACCCCCATGTAACAAATGTCAATTTAGGATGATTGGGGATTTTCAAATGCAAGTGGACGGCTACCAGGATGATTAGAGGACTTGAGTATCTTCCATATGAAGAAAGGCTGAGAGAGCTGGGTCTGTTAAGCCTAGAGAAGACAAAGGGCATGTCATCAACACTTACAAATACCTGAAGGGAGTGTCAGGAGGAAGGGGACAGACTCTTCTCAGTGGTACCCTGTGACAGGATGAGGGGCAGGGGGCAGAAACTAGAATGTAGGAAGTGCCATCTCTATATGAAAAAAATCCTTGTCACTCTGAGGGTGGCAGAACACTGACATAGGCTGCCCAGAGAGGTGATGGAGTCTCCTTCTCTGAAAATTTAAAACCCACCTGGACACTGTCCTGTGCAACATCCTCTAGATGATCCTGCTTTAGCAGGGAGTTGGACTAGATGATCCCGAGAGCTCTCTTCCAGCCCCTGTGAACCTTGAGTCCCTGATGTCAGTGATATACTCAGGAAGTTTAACAAGCTATCTCAAGGCCTATTTAATCTTGTCAGGCAAGAAGTTACATCTTATTATCAACTCTGCTCAGTAAATAACTAAGACTTCAAGTGAAGAAAAAAATACAGGTAAAGCTTTTATGCATCACAGTAGGGTCTTGGTCAGGAATGGCCAGGAGTTTAACCCTTTTACTCTCTGTAGAAGGCTTTCTGTAGTCTTCCTCTGCTTCTCTAAAACTGGATACCACATTATAATTTCACATAGTTCTTTGCTTCTGGAGAATACACTATTCTCCCTGAAGAGAAATGGTTCCTTGAGCCATTGAGTACATGTAATACAGAGTTTATGAAAATAATGTCTTTCAGTTTAGCAAGGAAATGCATTGTCCATTCTAGTGATTCTCTTAATTTCTCAGTGACTGCACAGAATCAAAATAGCAAACAAAAATTAAATAAAGAATGATTGATAGTATTCACAGCTTCCCTCACTTGCAGTGTACGCTTCAAGGTATGCTTTCTTTTTTTGCTGCTTCCATTTGCAATCTTTTAAACTGTGGGTTGGAAAAGATAATACTGATAAGGGAGTTGTATAAGAAAGGTTAATCTTGCAGTCTTTTGTTTTTTAATTAATTTTCGTACAATGCATTTGCAAGATGATAGGTTTCCTTTAGATAAAAAAATATATATGAAGCTGCATACTTTCATATTTTGGGGTTTTCAAATACAGGATTTTATATCTGTGCATGAGGTTGACAGACATTGAGATTGCTGCCCTTGCATTGTTTTCATTTAAGCTAGGTAACAGGGATGAAGAATTATAGTGAGGCTTTAATAACTTCAGATCCACTGGCGTGGGACTCTCTCTTTTTTTTTTTTTTCCCTTTTTCTTATTTTTTTTTAAGATAGTGAAGGCTGCCTTTTCAGGATCTCCTTGTGGGTCTTGCTTTGGAAAGATTAATAAATTCAGAAGTAATGCAGATTTATTTGGTCATAATGATGATTTAAAACTTCTTTACAATACTTTCTTGAAGCTTTGGAGAAAGAGTATACCCTTGAAAACTGTGCTGATTTTCTGAGTTCATAGAATTTGGGCTTATAGTATGATAGAATTTTTAAAAGTTGGTCTGTGAGTTACTGGTAAGCTGAGTTGCTGATTTCACAGAACATACTTAGAAACATTTGGTTCTAATGTAAAATTCTACAAGTATAGAGAATAGAAATATATATAATAGAAAATAGCATTTTTCATCCAGTTTTCTTGATGTTCTTGTTTTAGAAGTCAGAATTGAGAGATTTGATGATAAAATATTAAATAAGGAGGTGAGGTATTAATTTCAAAAGTTACCCAGTATAAGAGAATTCAGTATCTGTGATATTACCTCTGTTAGAAGGAATTCTATAAAAGGTGCTACAATATACACTTTTGACTTCCACAACTTATCTTAGAGCATGTTTTATGGAGCTTACCAGAGATGCCTCAGTTTCAGAGGAGATTCAACAAAGTGGTCATGTACAGTGTAATGTTTTCATTGCCATCTAATCCTTGGGTCCTTCAGAAGCTGATGTCAATTTAAGATAATAAAATTCATTACACTGTTATGACAGTATTGTATAGATTAATTACTTCATCCTTCGAATAGGAAGACCTGAATGAAGGCAAGGAAATATGTTTGGGATTTTTGCTTGAGTGAAGTTTAGATGTCCTGCTACACTTTTGGTAAGTGTGTATTATGCTAATATACATATTATGCTAATTTAGTCATAAACGTGTTTAGGACTGAACTCTGCTTTCCTCAATTAGACTTTTAATTTCAGTTTTGAAATCCTGAAAAAAAAAATTAAATGATTTGTTGGTCTTACCCACACTGAGCAACTTCAGCAAAATTGGTATGCTGTGGTGGTGAGACCAGGTGAGACATCACTTAAAACCATAGATTGCCAAATACAGTGTTTTGTTATTGAAGATAATATGAAAGAAATTTAAGGGAAAAAAAATTCCAAACCTAGGAGAAAAGGAATTGGCTGCCATGTCATGCTGAAAATATCCCAAATCTTTTTGCAGTTGAATCCAATGTTTTACTGTTAATATTTGAGTTAGTAGTGTCCGGGAGCTCTATATAAGAATTACAGCTCTAACATGTTAGGCAAGCATAACGAAACAACGGTCTTTTCAGCATATGGCTTACAACTGAATTGCAAAACAAACAATAAATGCTCTACAGTAGGCAGATAAAGGGAGAATGAGAACTGTGAGAGAGACTTAAGACATCTATGAACACTGCACCAAAGGAGAATTTCCACATGTCATGGTTTAACCACAGCCAACAGCTTAGGACCATGCAGCCATTCACTTACTCCCTGGCAGTGGGACAAGGGAGAGAGTTGGAAGAATGAAAGTGGGAAGGTTCATGGGTTGTGATCTTGATAGTTCAATAGGTAATGCAAACGCTGCACATATAAGCAAAGAATTCGTTCATTGCTTCCTCTGGGCAGACAGGTGTTCAGCCATGCCCAAGACTGCAAGGCCTCATCATGTGTAATTGACTTTTTGGGGACACCAATGCCATGACTTGGAACATCACCATTCCTTCTACCCACAGCTTTGTGTGCTAAGCATGATGTCATGTGGTATGGAATATCCCTTGGGATAGTTGGTGTCAGCTGTCTTGGCTGTGTCCCATCCCAATTTCTTGTGCACTGCCAGCCTACTCTTTGGTAGAAGCAGAACAGGGCTTGGTTCTGTGTAAGCACTGCTCAGCAATAAAAACATCCTTGTGTTACCAACACTGGTTTCAGCACAAATCCAAAACACAGTCACATACCAGGTACTGTGAAGAAAATTAACTGTGCCAGTCAAAACCAGCACACTGCACAGAATGTGAGAAAGGGCAGAAAGGATCTTGTAACGCCTTTTGCATCATTGCTTTTTTAAGGGCAGCATACAAGGAAGCATTCTGCAGTGAAGACCATAAAATGACTAGCAAGAAAATAAGGCTGGATTCTGCATCATTATAATTTATAAGAAATGGCAAAGGCAGTATGAGGAACTGCCCACTGTAGGAGAAGATCAGGTTTGAGAACACCTCAGGAACCTGAAGGTGCAAAAGTCCGTGGGACCTGATGAATTGCATCTGTATGTCCTGAAGGAACTGACAGGTGAAGTGGCCAAGCCACTCTCCATCATATTTGAGAGGTCCTGACAGTTTGGTGAAGTCCCCACTGACTGGAAAGGGGAAACATAACCCCCCTTTTTAAAAAGAGGGAAAAGGATGACCCAGGGAACTACAGACCAGTCAGTCTCACCTCTGTGCCCAGGATGATCATGAAGCAGATCCTTCTGGAGACTGCTCAGGCACATGGAGAATAAGCAGGTGATTGGTGACAGGCAACTTGGCTTCACTAAGGACAAATAATTATTTTTAATCTTTGGTTTCTAATGTTTCTTCTTTTGGCATGAAATGCTGTATTTCAACTAGAAAGAGGAAAATAATTGCAGTGGGGACTGGTAGCACTTTTAATGTCCATCTTTTTCAGCTAAGGTTTCATTAGCCCCTCAAGGAGTTTTGGCTGATTCATCTAAACAACCACAGTCTCTTACCAGTTCAGCACACCAGCTTCAGCTTAGGTGCATTGCTTGCATTCAGACTTGCTTGTAGTTTCTTCTACAGCGGTTCAGTATTGCTTCAAAGCTGGTCTTAAGAGTTGTGAGAATGCTTTTTCAAAAAACAAGGGTAGAAATGATACCATTAAACATTAATTACATTTTGTATTTGTGCCTTTTTTTTTAACCAGGCTGTGTAAGTCCTGCCTACCTGGAATTACTCATTTACTCATTAACACTCATTGCTGGAAAAAGCCATTAAGATCTGTGTGGAAGAAGCATACAGGCTTTCTTCTGTGATGTCTGATGACTTCAAGCTGTAGCAACTTGAAGTCTGAGACCTCTTAAATCTCCTCTTCAGATGTCATATGCAAGTGCATTTAGAATATGTCTGCATATGCTTAAACAGAAAAAGTTGAAGAGTTCTTCCATTGACATGTTCATTCTTCCATTGACATATTCATTAGATACCCAGTGTGTGTCTCTTACTTGAAATAAACTTCACTGCTAAGACTATGCTGTTTCCTTAGAGATTTTCCAGTGAGTTTTTCCATTTTGGTCAGATGGAAACTAGAAATTTTCTAAAATACTTTTAAATACAATTTTAATTTCTGAAGATATTTCTCTGCATTTGTCTCATATAATTTCTGCTGAGTTAAAGTTGAAGCATTTGCGTCATACTGGGTTTTATATTAAAAAAATTGTAAATTTGACTCATTTGCCATCTAAAAATACCGGTACTCAGAAGGGGGTAAAAACATTGGTTTTAATGTGTCTGTTAATTCCACTGTGTCTGTGTATGTGTAGGTAGGAAACATTTGGGGGTGGCAGGGGGTGTCTGTACTTCTGCCTTTAATTTTTTGGGAGAGGTTACTCTCTTCATCTGAGATTTGAAGTGAAGGGATGTCTGCAGTCATTCCTTAGTGGTGTTAGTAAGATTAAGTAAATCGTATTTCCTTATTTACCGTAAGAGTTTTGCTTTGATTAAGGAGCATCATTCCTTTTGTGTATGTCTATGATTGGAGCAGTTAATTCCCTTCACTGACAATCAGATACACAGCTTTTGTCTCGTTTGATCTTTTCCAGATCAGTAATTATTTTCTCAACATTTTTGGGGAGGATGTTATTTCAGAATATTTGTCTGACACTAGGGTTTAGAGGAGGCAAAAAAACCTGTACTCGAGCTCACCGGATAAAAGATTGAATTCCAGTTTCTGTCTGAAGCATTTTAAATCTTCTTCCATTTGTGTCCCTACCAATTCATACATAAGGACTAATGGTCCATAAGTCCTTATGTAGGACATATACCAACTCGCTGGATTTCTGCAGGGCTAATATGAACCCAAATACTCTCACTTCCTTGAGGCAAAAGCCTCTTAAAGGACCTTTTATAAACCACATACTGCAGTAAGGAAATTCATCAACTGTCTAGCGAAAAATGCACTACCTTAATGTTATAATGACCAGTGATGATGGTTTTGCTGTCAGTATCACCAAAACACCAGTGTTGCCACTGTGGAGAGGTCTGAAGGTGGTAGCATCACCGGGAGTTGCATGACTTAATGCATGTTCCATCTGTTGCATATTTCAATGCACACTGAGTGTTCAGGGAAAAAAACCCAACACCCTCCCCCCCCAAAAAAAAACCCCACAAAAAAACACAACAACAACAAAAAACAGAGAGGGATGTAGGTGAGTGTGTACTTCTGAATTCCACGCATCCTGGATGCAAGGTATTTTTGCCAAGAAGTTAAAATAAAACGTAGTCCTGACTAACCAGGATCCCAATATAATTTTTGCCTTGACCCCTATAATGAATTCCTAGTAATCTTGATGAGTTTTCACCAGAGGACACTCCTCATTTTTCTTTAGACATCCCTTGGATGTATTTCTTTACAGTCAGTGTTGGTGCATGTTGGGAAAAGACAGGGTCTGATTTAAATGCCATGAAATAAATAATTTAAATTAGTTAAATCAGAAAGCCAAAATGTTTAATTTTGTGTCTTTGGGTTTAATTTTGCTTTACATTTGTAGCTTTTATTTTCCTCAATAGATCATTCTCATCCCATTTATGCATCAAAACATACTTAGAAATAAATACACAATGTCTTGTATTTGTTAGTTCTTTCTACTAGCAGAACAGCCACAGTACTTTCACATGTTCTGTTTCTTATTTAATGAGATTCCTAATTTTTACGTTTTCTAACTATATTTGCTACTTGTTTCAGATATTTGCAAAGTCTCAGTTCTGATCTACTGACAAGGAACAAGTTCAAAAGCTATGTATTGTGTTGGTTTTATCTGTCTTGGGGCTGCCTGAATCATCAGTTACAGAAACTCAAGTTCAAAGTCCTGCAGCAGACACCAGCTGCTTTGCATCCTACAGCTAAGAGAAAGAAACTTCACTACATGCGTTGAGTACGGTTCATTCATACCTGATACTAACCTTGCTTGAAAGATTTTTAACCTGACAAAAAGCACATAGAATCACAGAATAGTTTGGGTTGGAAAGGACCTTAAAGGTATCTTGCTTCATACCCCTGCCATGGGCAAGGACACCCTCCACTAGACCAGGTTGCTCAAAACCCCATTCAACGTGGCCTTCAACACTGCCAGGTAGGGGGCAGCCATGGCTTCTCTGGGCAACCTGGTCCTGTGCTTTACTATGGTCGTGATAAAAATTGTCTTCCTTGTAGGTCCTGCCCTGGTGGCAGAGCTACAAGAAGTAGAAAGGTTAAGGAGCATCAGGGAGGCAGAGAAGAGAGACTGGTAGAGCCAAGCTCTGCCCTCCCTGAGGCAGGAAGAGAGAGCAAGCAAAATCTGAGATGAAGGGGACCCTGTACCCTCTGTCTCCCAGGTTGATAGCCACAGCTTAAAAGCAAAGTGTGAATGTACATACTCAGGGTGGCAGGAGAACCTCCTCCTTGCCCACCTCATTTTCCCAGGTGCCTCTCTGCAACAGGTAGGAGGCTCTGACTGTGGAAGGTGCATCAGAGGAGGACATGGATGACAGCTGAACTACACCAGAGGTTATCACCAAGGCCAGAAAGGCCTACCCCCTGTATCCTGACCACCTGCACAAAGAAGAGGTGGGTTATAGTTGTAGGTGACTCCCTCCTGAGGGAAACTGTGGGTCCTGACATTCCAGGCAGACTCTCTTCTTAGGGAAGTCTGCTGCTTCCCTGGGGCCCTGTTGAGGACGTTACAAGGAAACTGCCCAGCCTGGAATAGCCTGCTGCCCAGTACTGCTGCCCCATGTGGGTGGTGATGAAGCTACAATGCCAAGTGCAGAAGTAATCAGAGGAGGTTCTTTGAATGGCTACTGAGGGAATCTGGAGCACAGGTTATTTTTAGCTCTCTCTTTCCAGTTGTGGGCAGCAATGTTGGGAGGATCACACAGGTAGACACAGTCCATTAACACTTGGCTCTGTGGCTGGTGTCACCATCACAACTTCGGGTTTTTTGACAATGGGATGGCCAAGACAGCACCAAGCTTGATGAATTCAGACAGGAACACCTTTCTCAAAGTGGAAAAAGGGTCTTTGCCCAAGAGCTAGTGGTGCTTACTGACAGAACCTTAAACTGGGCTCAGAGAAGGAGGGGTAGAATACCAGGCTTGCATGTGACATGCAGTGGGATGATATGTCAACACTGGAGGAACGGATGCCAGCAAGGGTCCTCAGCCTGTTGCTCAGACGTGCTGGACACACGACAGCACACTGGAAGTCTAGCGGAAATGACCCAGGGACTCCTGAGGTAATGGGAAGCAACAAGGATGCAACGGTAAAGTACATCAAAGCAATCCCAACCACTCCAGCCAGTCGCCTTCATTGGAGCCCAACTGAAATGCCTTTATGCAAACATGTAACATGGGGAACAAACATGAGGAGTTAAGAGATGTGCACTCACCTGCAGGGTTATGATCTTATTGGCATGATGGAGATGTGGTGGAATGGTGTCTATGACTGGATTGTTAGCTTGGAAGTGGTAGGACAAAGGGTAATGGATTTAAACTGAAAGAAGGTTGATTTAGATTAGGAAAAAATTCCTTACTGTGAGGGTGGTGAGGCACTGGACCAGGTTGCTCAGAGAAGCTGTGTCTGCCCCCTCCATGGCAGTGTTCAAAGCCAGATTGGGTGAAGCTTTGAGCAACCTGATCTAGTGGATGGTGTCCCTGCCCATGGCAGGGGGGTTGGAACTAGATGGTCTTTGAGGTCCCTTCCAACCGAAACCTGTCTGTGATTCTGTGGTATCTAATATAAATCTAGGTTCTTCATTTAAAGCTATTACCCATTGTCCTGTCACTATACTGCCTGATAAACATTCCCTCTCCAGCTTTCCTGTAACCCCCCTTAGGTACTGGAAGGTTGCTAGAAGGTCTCCCCAGAGCCTTCTCTTCTCCAGGCTGAATAAGACCAACTCTTTCAGTCTGTGCTTGTAGGAGAGGTTCTCTATCCCTCCAGTCATCTTCGTGGCCCTCCCCTGGACTCTTCAACAAGCCCATGTCTTTCTTACACTGGAGACCCCAGAGCTGGAGGCAATACTTGCAAAACTTGATCTGAGGCAAAAAATCAATTGAGCACTTCAGCATTCTTCATATCCTGGCTAACCAGGTCTCCCGTTTCCTTCAGAGGGGCTCCACATTTTCCCTTATCTCCTTTTATTACTAACATATGCCATAGAAGCTTTGGCCTTGATGTCCCTGGCCAGATTTTATTCTATCAGGGCTTTAGCTTTCCTAACCTGATCCCTGGCTGCTTAGATACAGTTTCTCTGTATTCTTCCCAGGCTACCTGCCCTTGGTTCTCTGTAGGCCTCCTTATTGGTTTGTCCAGGAGCTCCTTGTTCATCCTTGCAGGCCTTTCAGTGTTATTGTCTGACTTGTCTTTGTTAGGATGCATCACTCCTGAGCTTGGAGAAGTTTATCCTTGAATACTAAGCAGCTTTCTTGGGGCCCTCTTCTCTCCATTGCACTCTACCCAGCAGGTCCCTGAAGAGGCCAAAGTCTACTCTCCTGAAGTCCAGAGTAGCAAGCTTGCTGTGCATCCTCCTTGCTGCTCTGAGGATTTTGAACTCAACCATTTCATGGCCGCTGCAGGCAAGGCTGCCCCTGAGCTTTACATCCTTTACCAACCCCTCCTTTTTGGTGAGAACAAGGTCCAACATGACACCTCTCCTCACTGGCTCCTCTGTCACTTGAAGGATGAAGTTATCATCAGTGCATTCCAGGAACCTCCTGGATTGCTTATGCCTTGCTGTGTTGTCCCTCCAACAGATACTGGAGTGGTTGAAGCGCTCCATGAGGACCGGGGCTTGTGAACATGAGGCTGCTTCTATCTGTTTATAGAGGGCCCGATTGGGTGGTCTGTAACAGGCTTCCACTACAATGTCTGTTGTCCCTGTGCTCCGTTTAACCCTGACCTCAGGACTCAGTGGGCTCTTCATCTATCCCCAGATGGAGCTCCATGCACTCTAACTGGTCATTGATATAGAGGGTGACACCCCCTCCTTGCTTCCCCTGCCTGCCCTTCCTAATGAGCCTGTACCCTTCCATCCCAATATTTGAGTCAAAGGAGCCATCCCATCATGTCTCTGAGGTCCTGCAGGTGTGTGCATATGTCTGTCTCAATTGCCCATGCTATATGCGTTTCAATAGAGGCATTTCAGTTGGATCCTTAATGAAGCTGACTGATCGGCTGGAGTGTCTGGAAGTCCTTTGTGCCAAACTTAAGGTGCTCTCCTGACTTGTGATCTCTTTGCCAGCTCTGAGTATATATTGCTGACACTGACTTCAAACTGGTTCCACTCACCCAGCAACTGTAGTTTAAAGCCTAGTAGTAGTTCAGCTCTTCACTGAGTTGGCAAGCCTATGGCCAAAGATGCCTTTAAGAGTTAATCTTTTGTTATCCATATCTTCACAAGTCCCTGTCATGTTAGGCAATTACAGAAATTCATATGCTTCATGAGGGAGAGCTAAGTAAGGTACTTTAGAATTTGGAGAAAGAAGATTGTGTCCTGAAGGGCAAACAAAAAAAAAAGGGGGGGTGGGGGGGAAGGGAAGGGGGAAGAGGCTTATTATTTTAGACTTCAATCATAGATCCGCTATCTTCTGTGACAAATTCAGGAGGTGATGGTTTTCTCAACCAGCCCTCCATTCAGTTTCAGACTGGTTTATGACTGCCAGCATCAAGAACATGTACTGCATATTTAATACCAAGCATGTGTAATTATAGCAGGGCAAATCACTGGCAATACAGTATCCTTCCACTTGGTATCTCTAGCTGTGGAAATAAAGTAAATTTGAAGAAATTATGCATCCAAATGTATCCTTGTCCAGAATGTTAGTTGATCAAAGGCATTTTAAATCCAAAGATCCTTGTGGTTTTGCACTATGTCTACCACTTGTTCAGTCAGCTGGACTTCTAATGAATTGTAAGAACAGTGTTTCATCCTATCAAAGTAGAATTCAAGGCCCTCTTGGTGTTTTCCAAATCAGTGAAAGCTTAAGAGGTTTTTTTCTCCCTGCAACTTACAATGTCTTGTATCTAATTCAACCCAAGAACAGCAGTAGGCTTGGTTTTCAGTTTTGACTTGTACATGAGTCAGCACTGCGTGTTGTAGTTTGCAAGGCTAATCTGCATTGTCTTAATTGTTCTACAAAACATCAAAAGTTAGTGTGTGCTGTGGCTTGTCACCCATTTTACCTGCAATGGTGTGGTGGTTTTGCACCTTTGTAGATATGGGAGCTACATTGCTCTACTCTCTCTCTCTCTCTCCCCTATGTTCACTGGATGCATGATGAGCAGAGGTATTCACTAAATAAAAAAAGAAACATACTTCTGTCAGAAGAGTGGAATTACAGGCTGTTAGGTTATCTTGTCTCTTAAGTATTAATTATTACAAAGGTTGCTGATCAGAAAACAGTTCTTCATCCAAGTTCCTGCTAATATCTGTTTATAACATAATGGAAAGTAACAGGAGAGAATAGAAGACCTAGCACCAAGCAGACGTGATGGTAAGGACACTATCCAGAAAAAAAAAAAATCTGGGTCATCACCCCAGGAAGAAGCAAGAATCGAAGCCTGCTGCCTTCTGCATTCACAGCTACTCCTATAGCTACTGGATTTTGAATGATTTAGCAGTGCTACATATTGTAAGCCATTCCTTTTGTTTCCTTGTGTGACAAATGCTAGATACATGTTGTTACAGCCTGATCTAATGGGACCTTCTGAGAGAAAGGGAAGAGAGTATTGGCAACAAAACCAAAGGTAAATTCACTGCTGGGCTTTCTGCAGATACTTGAGTAGAACACAGCAAGGTTTCTGGAGAGAGAAATTAATTAAAGATATAGATTAGCATTTGGTGGTTGGTTTCGGGGTTTTTTTTGTTGTGGGGTTGGGGTTTTCAATATTATACATTGTTGTGACATGAAGGATTCTGGCTAGTGCATGACATCTGGAGCTTGAATAACAGAGAAATCAAACATTACCCTCAGCATTTGTACAACTCCTGTCTCCAGTGAGCTTTTGTCCTCTTAACATACACAGGTGAAGTGCTTTAATTTATTTCTGATACATTCTACTGATGGAGTGGAATGAACCAGGTCATCTTTGTTTTGAATGGTAACTTTCATACCTCTGCCCTGTACTTCATTTATCATTGAATTTCTTTCTACACAAGGAGATTCTTGCTTGAGGGAAACACATACTAGAAAACAAAGTGGGAAAAATCACATTAATGGATTGAAAACTATGATTTTGTTAGTTATAGATCCGTGGCCTGCTTTTCTTCTTGCTTTTTTCCTGCCTTGTCAACCTTCTCTTCCCTCGTTTCCCATATTTAATGTTATTTTTGACCAGTGCACAAGTAGTAACTTTTATACAAACTGTAATCAATTTCAGACAAACTTGACAGTGGGCCAGAAGTCTCAACAATAACCAAGTTACTACAGCCTTCTTGGTAAAGCAGCAGTTAGGGGACTAAGTCCCAAATTAGCATTTCCTTGATTGGTTGGACCTCAGCTTTCATATGCTCTAGCTTTGCAAGCATGGTGGGAGCCATGAACTTCATCAGTTTTAATGGACTGGGTCTGCATCCTTTGTTTTGATGCTTTCCTGCATTAGAGGGAAACCAGTGGAGATTCACCCTGGTCACAAAACTCCTATAAACCTTGTGTCCATCCTTTCCTAGAAACTGATAGCATACTTTCATTGACCTACCTTACTGACTCCATCTTGTCAACATTTCAGTACTGCAAACTCTTAAGAAGTTAACTACTATGCAATCCCTTAAACAGAAAGTGTAAAAGATGTGTCCTATTTCTTCCTTTTTTAAAAGCTTTGCTTGTTCTCCCCATTGGTTTAGTTCTCATGTGCTGTGCTGCATACTTTTCTGTTCTTCAGCCATTTCCTGCTGCTTATTCCAGTGTGCATGGTTAACCAATCCATGAAATACCCTCTTCCACTGTCCTCAATATCCTGATGCGTAGATTGAAGTACATTACCTGTCTTAATTGTTGCCTGTGATTGTTCTTTTTACTGTTTTGCTGGAGACTGTGCAGTACTAATTTTGTCTCCATCTTCAAGAACAGTGGCTCACAGCAATAGAAATAAAGTTGGCTCAGGACACTTCTTAGCACCAGACTAGACAGCTGTGTGAGGAGGTGAGATGTAGAACCACACAGCCGATTACCTGGGATGCGCCGTTAGGATCCTGTCACAGATGTTCCCTGTTCTCAGTGCCTCTGAACAGTTGTCAAGGCTGTGGTGTGCAGCCCTCATACACAGCCCTGTACTGCAGCAGAAAGTGAAACTAGTTTTCATATAGTCAGGTGAGATGCTTACAGTGACTAAATATAAGACTGTAAAAAGCCAAGGGATCACTGGGTTTCATTTTCATAGTTTAGGCCCATTTTAAGCATCATGTGCTCTGATTTTGCCCATTAGCACAGCTACAACGTATAAAAAAGGTGCATATATAAAACATGCAATGCACACACATTATCTATACACATAAGCATGTATGTATGTATCTGAATTGCTAATTTTTGCGTGAGCCCTCCCCTGATACATTCTGTGGCTAAGATACACGAGCCAAAAAGCACTTTCTCTGGGGTTCCTACACCCTCCCTCGCATAACTGGTCTTGTTCCCCCTCGCACGTGGACTCGAGGATTCCCGAGGCGCGCGCCGCACTCAGCCGAGTCACGTAGCAGTAAAGCAAGCGGGCACGGCAGGCACCGCGCTCCCTGGCTCCCGGGCCTGCTTGCGAACCGCACGGTTCTCCTCCGTAGGCGGCAGCCGGCCTGCCCTCTCGCTGCCGGGAGCGCGGCCGCAGCTGTCGCAGGAGGCCGGATCGGGGCCGCGGCGCCGCTTCGCTCCCTTCGCCTGTCGCGACTGCTGGAGGTTCTCGGTGGGTTCTCTGTTCTCGGGTGGGCGGGTGAAGCGGAGACGCCCCGTTTCCCGCCGGCCCGGATTGAGGGGCCCGCATTCTGTCGCCCCCAGGCTCCTGACAGTGTGGGACGCACCGGGGAAAGGCTGACGGCGGCGCCGGCGGGCCCGAGGCGGCCCGGGCGGGCGGAGGCGTGTCCGGCGCTAGGACCCAGGAGGACGCCAGGCGGCTCTTCGGGCCAGATTACAAATTCGCCGTGACTCAGTCGGCTCGGCGTGTAGAGCAGCGCGATCAGGTCGGTGTTGTTCGGCAGTTTGGTGGTGGGGTCGGGCGGTTCGCGGGGTCTGCGCTGGCGGGGGTGAGAGCTGGAGCGGGCTGGGCGCCGCGGTGCCCCCCGCCTTTCCCCCCCTGGGCCTTCCTTCCTTTCTGCCCTCCCGCCTCCCCCCGGCCTGGGCCCTGCCGTGCCGCTAACCGCGGCCGCCTGTTGTCTGGTGTTTTCCAGCAAGCCAAGATGGAGTATGAGTGGAAGCCCGACGAGCAGGGGCTCCAGCAGATCTTGCAGCTGCTCAGGGAGTCCCAGTCGCCGGACACTACTACGCAGAGAGCCGTGCAACAAGTATCCTTGGGAGAGGCCTGCGCCGCGCGGGCGGGATGGGAGGAGAGGGGCCTCGGCGGCTCGGGCGGGCGCTGAGGAGACCGGGGGCGGCGGGCGGGGGGAGCGCGGCCTGTGCGACAGCAGGTCGGCGCTGCGGCAGGCGGCGGCTGGGCCTGCCCTGCCTTGGGAGCCGCCACAGTGCGGTGGGCCGAGCCTCTGCCGGAGCGGCTGCCCATGGCGCGGCGTTTGAACCGCCGAGGCGGCCTGTGGGCCGCCGGGCCGTCTTCCCCGAGGAAGGGCCCGGGGCACCAGTTGCGAGCCCGGAGCCGAGGGCCGGTTTGGGTGCGTAGCTTGTGTGTGGGTTTGGGGGTTTTTTATTCCTTTTTTAAAACCCAGGCTCTGGCGTGGCTCTGCCGCCTTCCCGGGTTCTCCCCACGCCGGGCCGCAGCTAGCGCCCAGCCCCTGGCCGCGGCAGGCAGAGAGCGCGGCCCTCGCCCTGGCGGTTCCCGGCGAGGGTCCTGGGGTGCCCTGCTTCTCGGCTGGCAGAGCAGGTGGCGCGGGGCAGTCGTCGTCCCTGCTGCAACGCGGGAGCACGCAGAGGCCTCCTGAGGTAATCCAGGGCTGGGATTCGAGGCAAAAGCCGTAGCTAGTGGGGGAAGTGCCGCTGGCCGATCCGCTGCCTGCACGCGTCGTTGGCCTGCTGCTTCAGATACTGCGCATTTTGCAACGTTGTGACGATGGTTCTGCTTGCCTAGAAGCGTGAGCCTGAAATGCTGCTCGTTACCCCCCTTAAAATTCACGGCAAGGAGGAAAGGTACTGTTTATGGCTTCATGTGCCTCTTTGCAGTGCGTTTTGTGTTAGTATTGTGGACTGTTGGGTGTTTTATCCCCTTAAGCATCTCTTGATCATGTACGTAATGAAATAACCAGCTTTTAAGGAGCAAAGATTGAGAGAATAAAATTTTAATTTTAGACTAATAGAAACATAGATCTCGAAAAATAAAGTTCTCTTCTACCATCTCCTGTTCCTTATGCTAGCCATGTAAATGCTTTAAAATATCTCGAAGTCCTGGAATTCTATTAAGGGTAGGAGTTTCATCTTTGTCCCTTTTTATTTAAGGCTTTTGCTTAAAGGTCTTCACAGAAAGCAACAGAATTTTAGTGTAGCTAAGAACATATAAATCCACAGGCATACATATATATTTCTCTTATTTAAGGAGTTTAGCATGAAGCCAAATTTGCGCCATTTCTGGCTTTTGTAACAGCGCAGTCAGGTGTAGGAAGGTTTCTGTGCTTAACTGAAGGGTGAAGGTAGTTTTCATTGCAATCAGCATCTTGTTGCAGCTGTGTTTCAGATTTTTAATATGCTGCTTTTTTTGAAAAATCCTAAACAGGAGTATCTGACTAGTTAAAGTGTTCTGACAGCGCCCCAACTTAAGCTGGTGCTCTTTAATATTTAGGATATAGGAGTGTTTATAGTAAGAGTATATAGTGTAGCTTTAATGTAAAATTACGTTTTTAAGCTCTGCTTCAAACAACTTTATCCAGCTTGTTAATTGAAACTATCAGCATACGTGTGGGATGGGCAATATGGATGATGCTGTTTGTCTTGCACAGAATTTGACTGAACAAAAGTGCAATTCACTGATGTTTGAAATTGTTTTTAAATACTAGTGGTAACTCTCTGCAGTGCTGACATACCACTGCTTTCAAGGAAGTCCTAATACATTGGCCTGTAAAGGTTAGAAAAGTGACCAGTTTTTACTGTTGTATTATACATCAGTTTTGGAAAATAGTCTATCACAATTTGACAGGCTAAACTTTATTTAAATTATAAAATAGATGTCATTTGAGATTCTTTCCAGGAAAAAAAAAAACAAAATTGTGATGGCTGTAGATGCAGAATGCTGCTTAGACCCATGTCCAAGCAGGCTGCTGATAAATGGTTTCCAGTTTAAAGTACTCAGTCCATGACGTTTTGTATCAGTGTATTGATTCTGTCATGCTCTTTATGACACTGTTCAGGAGCACCTGTGCTTAAATAAGTGGGAAGTGTAGTTTAGCTATTATCTGTTCTGAACAGACTCACGTTTTTTTTTTCAAATTAGGATACTGAACTGTGTCTCAGTGTATTCCTTATATTTGATGAGCTTCTAAGAGTAAAGACTGAAATCAAAAATGATACAGAGGAGGCTTTTTTAGTGGCCTTGCAAATATTTTTGAGGCTCTATTAATTTCTGTGTCTGTCCCTGAATAATTTTTCTTTCAATATTTCCCCATAACTAAAAGCTATTACTTCAATTAGAAAATGACATAAATGGCTTTTTACGTTGTATATATACTTTGTATGTCATAAGCTTGTAGGCAGTTGGTTGAAGTAACATGGCAGTACATAACTGAGTTAATGATCTGCATATCCAGGTACCTATAAATGCTGTGTGCAAAGATACAACTTTCCTTAATAGCTTCTCTCTTCAGAAACTAGAACAACTCAATCAGTATCCAGATTTCAACAACTACCTGATTTTTGTTCTCACAAAGTTGAAGACTGAAGGTAAGTTCTTGAGATACTTCTACTTTTCAATTTCTTTTTTTTTTCTTGAAAGAAATGAGAAGCTGATGCATATAGTTAGTTTGCTGGCTGTTTATTCTCAATAGTCACATAGAACTCATTCAACCTCTCAGGATTCTTTGTGGGGAAAAAATCTGATCATTTATTGGTGCTTGTAGTTTCAGTGTTGGAATAGATTCCATGCTAAATGTCTTATGAAATCTTCCTAGAAATGTTGGAGCAGCGTAGTGCTATCAGACTGCAGTGAAATTGTGGAATAACTTTCATGAATCGTGACAATACACATTATAAAACATGCTGCTGAATTCAGTTATGGTAATGATCTCACTGGTAATGAGACTGTTAAATATTTCAAAGGTCACATACTAGAGTTGTCCAGGAATGATGTCTGTCCATCTTAACACTGAAGTCTTAATTCTGGTAAAATGTAGTCCAAAGTCAACTGGCTACTTACTGTTTTCTTACTCTTAGGGAAGTTAGTACAAACTGACATACTGTGCACTCTCTACCAGTTGGTAAATCCAGGCAATTCCTTCGTAATTACCAGGATATGTAAAAGTTTGCCTTTCCAGTGCATTAGAGCTACTGATTCTTTGGCAGTGAGAGAAACCTATTTCAAGTTCTGTTTTAGCACATCTGACCTCAGGTTTGTTTATAGTTACTGTATTTGAACATGCAGATTTTTTTTCTGTTTTTTTTTCCTTTGTGTGCTGCTACTACTGCTTTATCTGCCTTCTGGTGTTTCACCTTTATCTGCCTTCTGAGGTTTTTTCCATTTGAATTAAATTTTATGTAGTTACTTGTGGCCATGATTCAAAGAATCAGCAAGAACACTTTGTAGGTTTTAAGTAGGGATTTGACTGTGCTGTCATCTGACTTAAGGAAGAAGCAGAAAGTATGTTTTCAGATTTGAAGTATGTCCCAGTGCTTTTGTGTGTTCTATGTAGGAAGCACCCTGATCATCTGTAAGGTTGTGGGGGAATACCACACCTCCCAGATGTGAGAGAGCGCTTTCAAGACCTGATTTGGCCAGGACATTGAATTCTTGAGTAAGGTGCTGGTTTAGATGTACCATGTGCTTTCTACCTTTGATAGAAAAATGAAAAGTGGAGTAAGTCTAGAGGTGGGATTTAGAGTTCTGATGGGTTGATGTGGTGGTTTGGCCTTAGCTAGAGGCCAAATACCCACTAAGCTGCTTGCTCACTCTCCCCTTCAGCCAAAAAGGGGAGAAAATATATATTGGGAGGCTTAGGACCTGAGATAAAGACGGAGTGATCACTCTCCAATTGGTGCAATGGGCAGAACAGACTCAGCACAGAATAAAGGGAAGAAAAGTGGTGTATTACTACTACAACTAATTCACCCAGTGAACTGGAACAAGGTAAGAAGGGGCCAGGACTTAAAGCACCTTCCCCCCACCCCTCCCTTCTTAGCACACTTAAAACTCATCATGATTTTACTCCCTTCTTCCCCCTCCAACATGGCACGGGGAGGGGCAGGGAATGGGCAGTGGGGTTCTGGTGATCCCTCACAAGCTGCTTTCCTTCTCCAGATCTTATTGCTTCTACTTCCCCCCACCCCTCGCCTCTTCGCACTCTTGACTTTAATCATAGATCTGCTCCTTTCATCCCTCCCCTTGCAGCACAGGGAGGTGCAGGGAATGGGGAGTGGGTGGTTTCAGTCCATTCCTCCCAAGTTGTCTTCCATCTCAGCTGGGGGGGGCATTTCACACACACCCTTCCCCTGTGGTGCCGTGGGGTCCCACCCACGCGAGAGTTGTGTCCGCAAACTTCTACAGCATGAGTCGTCTCTATCAGGGAGTCAACTCCTCACCACAGGCCTCTCAGCAGGACTCCCCTCCACAGGGTGCTGACATTTGGGTCCAGACCCCCCGGCCTGGTCCCCCACAAAGTCACAAGTCCCCTGGCAAACCTGCTGAGGCATGGATCAATCTCTTCACAGCGCATAGGTGTCTCTGCTCCCCATCCTCATCCATGGGCTTTGATGGGACACCCGTTTCACCATGGTCTTCAGCACAAGCTGCAGGAAACTCTCAGCATTCTTTCCCCCTGGGCCCCCTCCTTCGGGCCTGGCCTTGGTGTCTGTGCAGCTTGTTACGTCTTCTCTCTCCCGCTCTGGTGGCAAAGTGCACCTGCCAGTAGTTTTTTTTTCTCCTATGTGTGATTCACAGTGGTGCTATGACCAGCTCCAATTGGCTCAGTCTCGAATTTGACCTTGAACTGACCAGTGTTTGCAACATCTGGGGCTTGCAGAAAGGTGTAACTGCGGCTTACAAAAGCCACCGAAGCAGCACAGCTACACAAAACTGCAACAGTTGACTGTGAGGTGCCTCCTCCCCTGAAGCTGCTCTATCGCTCCCCGTAGCTGGACAGGGGATAGAATATATAACAAAAGACTTGTGGGTCGAGGTAAGGACAGGGAGAGATCACTGAGCAATTAACCATCACAGGCAAAAGAGACTGGAGAAAATTAATTTATTACCAATCAAATTGAAGTCATGAGAAATCAAATGACATCTTAAAATACCTTCCACAACCTCTCCCTCCTCTCCAGGCTTAACTTAAGTCCCAGTTTTCTCTTAATTCCTCCTCCAAAAGCAGTGCAGAGGAATGGGGGCTGGAGTCAGTTCATCATGCATGTTCTCTGCTGCTCTTTCCCTCTCAGGGTGAGGACTCCCTGCCCTCTTCCTCTTTTTTAGCATTTGGTCCCTCTCATGGGAGATAGTCTTCTAACATGAGTACTTTCCATGGGCTACAGTTTTTCAGCATGGATCTCTTCCCCAGGGTGCAGTCCTTCAGGAACAGACTGCTTCAGTGTGGATCCCATATGGGGTCACAAGTCCTGCCAGCAAACATGCTCTAGCATGGGCTCCCCTTTTCATGGGTCCACAGGTTCCGCTCCAGTGCAGGCTTCTCACAAGGTTACAGCCTCCTTAAAGTGTATCCACCTGCTCCTCCATGGGCTGGTTGCAGGGGTACAGCCTGCTTCTTTGTGGTTGCAGGGTTGCAGGTTTTTTGGTGTCTGGAGCACCTCCTTCACTGATCTTGATGTCTTCAGAGTTGTTCCTTCCACATATTCTCACTCCTTGCTTTAGCTGCAGACACTGCTCTAGGGTTGGAGCTTGGCCTTCAGTGGTGGGTCCATCCTGGAGCTGGCTCTGTCAGACCTAGGGGAAGCTTCTAGCATTTTCTCACAGAAGCCACCCTGTAGCCCCCTGATACCAAAACCTTGCCACACAAATCCAACACAGGAGTCAGTGCAAAGGGTGTGGTGAGAAGGGTGTTCCACTTTTTTCTCTCAAACTAACACTGTCTTACTGGATAATCTTTCTTCATCTTGTTCACCACTTGAACTTGAGGTTCTAGATACTCATGTGTGTTTAAGCAACATGTCATAATCTCTCTTCCCAACAGATATCTAGATTATACAGTAGATCTCTTTTAGTCTTCTTAATGTTTAGATACATCAATCTGTTTGGAATTGGATGAAGAGCAGGAGGTGCCATCTCCTGCAAAATGTGGTATAAAGCTGAGGGGGACACACCACACGAATGACATGGATTTGGCAGGTTGAAGTGGCAAGCAAGTTAGGGAAAAGTAGCAAGTTCTAAGAAGTGTTTGGGATCAGTCTGCACTGATAGCTCACAGGTATATCAGGTGTTTACTGAGGTTGCTGGGAAGCAGCTGTTGGTTCAGAGATGCTGTTGTCCTGCGTTAGTGATGATATTACTCTAGACAAAAGATTTTTTTTTAAATAAACTGTTTCAAAACATATTTCTAGTTCAAGAAACTTGGAGAATATGGGGGGTGCCATAACCAAGTCTAGTATTGGTGCTTTTTGGACTGTTCAAAGGTCTCTTCCAACCTAGTGATTCTGCGATTTTTTTCATTGTATTTGCCAAGTTCTAAACATCCTAATAAGTTGCCTGATAGGTGTAAGGAAGAACAACAGAACACTGTTGGTTAGATTTGCTTTGAATCCAGCCAGTATCCCTCTCTTGTCCCTCATTAGTCCTCCCCAAGCAAGGTAAAGAGACTGTTAGAACAACTAGGCATTAGCTACAATACTCTTGCATCTTCTTTTTGACAGGTAGACAGAATGTGATGGATACATCAGTTAGATAATACTTTCTCAGTGGTACTGAAAGCAGTTCTTTTCTTTCGCTTTGTGAAGAGGGTTCTATTAGTGGTCTGTCTACAGCCTTGCCAAGTGTGTTAGCTAGGGAAAGGAATTGCCGTGCTGTACACCACAGACCAGTGCATAGGTTTTCATACTGCTAAAAGTTCATGCTTCTGTTCTGAACATACTGTCCCAGCAGAAGAGGCCATGAAAGTAAGCTTCCCACGTCATTGACAGCTTATCCAGTAAAACTAAGGTGTTTTCATAGTGCATGAGAACAAGAGCTTGGTCTGATAGCAGATTACTTTTGATCCAGTTTTTGCTAGTGCTGAAACTACTGCTGAGGGAACTGTGCTTGAGGATATGTCTAGGTGACAAATCTTGAATGTGGGAAATGGATAATGGTTGATTGAAATAGATGTTAAAATACACTTATTTTCCTGCAGTGGAGGTTGTACCAGATTGTCTTTGGCCTGAGCTGTGTGCCCCTGCAAGCAAAGAACTGCTTGTAGAACTGGCTGTTTCGTTGAGCCCTGTCTCCTAGCTTTTGGCTAGAATAGTTTTCACAAGATGTGAGGGGATGAAGCCAGTTGGCCCATACTGATCAAAGGGATGCTAAATACAATATGATGTCATGCTCCCTGTATAAAGTGGGCTGGCTGGGGAGGAGGGGTTGCTGCTCAAGGAGGGACTGGGCATCAGGTGATAAGCAAGTTTCATTATGTATTGGCTTTGTGTATTCTAAGTGCTGTTGTTGTTTACCTCTCCCTGTGCTGTCCCAGTAAATAGTCCTTGCCTTTGTTTCCCCATTTTCCTCCCCATTCCTCTGGGACAGGGTGAGCAAGTAGCCAGGTGGTGCTCAGCTGCTGGCTGGGGCTGAACAGCCTGCCTCTAAAATAACACCTTATGTGAAGAGAATTTGCTTTTGTTCAGCACCAAAGGTATTACTAAATTTTTATCAGTTAAAATATATGGCCTGGCATATATGTGCCCTAGCTCTATACACTTCCTTTCTTTTTCAACTAAAGAGAACGTTGTGACTCTGTGTCAACAGCAATGTTAGATATCACAGGATCTATAAAAAGTCAAAGGAACTGTTCAGTTGTGATGTCAGACAGTAGGCAACCTGATGGAATAAATACAATCCCAAGCCATTAAAGATGGGGGTGTAGGTCTCTAGAATGTGGTTCCCAGGAGGCATGGTGCTCAGAGGTCTTTTTTTAGTTGGGTGACATGGAGTCCATATCTGAATGCAAGATACTTGTTTTTACTTATTTATCTGTAAGTAAGAAATTTTACTTAGGTGATCTGTTAGTGTTGCTGTTCCTTCTTGGTTAACACTTATAAAACCTGGCCGATAATGTAGTGGTGCTTCTTAGTTTTGGGGCTTTTTGGTTGTTTATTTCTGATGTCCCCTGAGGTGATTTCAGAATCCTATAGGCTTCTGTATCCTACTAATGAGTTGTTTTATGGATTGTGTGCATGTCGCTGCTGTTCCTTCTCAGATTGCTTTGCCTTTTGTGTGTGGTTGCTTCAAACAGTCCAGTGCTGCAAGAAAGCATCAACTTTGTCTTTCGTTACTGCTTTCTTTGAAAGAAGGGAAGCAGGTAAGCACACAAATCATGCATCTGAGTCTTGATTTAGTTTGCATTTTTGCTTCCATAGCCCATGTCTCCTTCCTTGAACGAAAATGAGACAGTATTGTGCTACTTTCAGCCTTCTTGTTTATGTGCTGAGGCCAGTTCTAGCCTCTATTTACATGTAGTACATTGAGGCAGTTGTCACCTGCACCATGAGATAGGTCAGAGGAGAGACCTCTAGGTATGTCCTGGTTCTGACCAGGTGAGAGTCAATCTCCCCAAGCAGTCAGTTGTCACCTGCACCATGAGATAGTCAGGGGAGAGACCTCTAGGTATGTCCTGGTTCTGACCAGGTGAGAGTCAATCTCCCCAAGCAGTCAGCGCAGGTGAGCTGAGTTAGCCCAGACTGTTTTCCACACCACTTGACATCACTCCCCCATAAAAAGGGCTGGTTTGGAAGGGGTGCTCCTGGGTGCCTCCAGGGTGTTTGGAGTGCTGGCCTTGGTGTCAGGTCCATCGGTTGTACAGCACTCCATGGTCATTGGGTTGGTAAAGTACTCTGTGTTGTCACTGGGTGTGAGTGTAATCGGCTGTTACTGTTCCACTTTCAGGGTGCTTTTGTCAGTAACTGTCTTTATCCCAACCCACGGAGGCTCTGTCTGTTTCTCCCTGTGGGAGTGAGTGAGTGGCATGTGGTGCTCAGCTCCTGGTTAGGGCTGAGCCACCACAAGTTGTCATAAAAAAGAAAATTCATACTGTAACCACAAGTTCTGAGGGAGGGGCGGGGTTCAGGCTTTGACTCTAAAATTTACAAAGAAGGCTGTATCAAAGCTTTGCTTTGTTTATACCTTGTGCAAATTAATTTTTATCTTATGATCTGTTACTACTCCCATCTAAAATAGACAAACAAAAGTAATATCCTTCTTAATTCATCTATCTTGTCCTCTTCTAGGACAATTTTTTCAATTCCTTGGTGTTTATTACTATTAACCTCAAATTACTCCATGTGTTATCTCTCACAGCATCCTGAATTTTGTGAATGAGAGGTGGATCTGGCTTGTGCTAAATTATCTCAAGATGATGGCCATTGTCATTCACCAACAATACTCTAATCTTTATTGATTCAGTTTGTCAGTTAAGGAGCATTAGGTGAGATGATGCTGTCATAATCTTGCCATAGTAATTTTTTGATGTAAGGTTATCTCAGCATAGGGTGCCCTGATGCAGCCTGCTTGCATCAGCAAAGACTGCTGTATTGCCTTCTGGTAGCATTTCTCTGTTCAACTAAGAAAAAACTGAATTGAGATTTTGCAGTCTTTGCACACAGCTCATATTACGCAGATAGGCATCCAGACGGGTCTTGAATATCTCCAGGGAAGGAGACTCCACCACCTCCCTGGGCAGCCTATTCCAGTGCTCTGTCACCCTTAAGGATCCCAATCCTTAATAAAGTCATCCAAGTTTAACAGTCTCCTGATAGACAATGCATTTTTTTTTTATAGCAATAACCAGCAGTGAAGGAAAAAATACTGTTGGAAACTACTGCCATGTTCTTCATTGTTGTGATGTCGGCTGTTCAAGGCCTAGCTGTGAGGCAAGGCAGGATGCCCACAGCAAAACCTGAGCTGAAGTACTGGGCTTGTATCTGTACAAAGCCTTTCCATTCAGTGTGTGACTGCTGCTACCAGTCACTAGAGCCTAGAGGGTATCGACCCACATGCTCCCTAAGCGACCCATTCCAGGGCTTTTGTGTTCTGATAACCAGGGATGACTATCCTCCACACTGAAATGCTAGGGATGCAAAAATTAAACCACTCAGTTGGCTCTGAAGGAAAGGTGCAGCTGAGTGTTGGTAGGAACCTCTGCTGAGGAAGACAGGCATCCAGGCTCCTGCAAGGAAACACCCTGAAATGTCTTGTGTATGTTGGAAGCATGTTCTATGCTATGTTGTGAATCCTCTCCGGCTGTGTTGGAGTCTTCTGGCCTGTTGACTAGCCTAGCAACTTGGGGTGTGGTTAGTAGGTCAACAGAGGTCCTTCCCCTCTCCTCTGACCTGGTGAGACCTCACCTGGAATATTGTATCCAGTTCTGGGCCCCTCAATTCAAGAAGGACTTTGAACTCCTAGGAAGAGTCCAGTGCCACCAAGATGATTAAGGGAGTAGAACATCCTTCCTTACGAGGAGAGGCTGAGAGAGCTGGGCCTCTCTAGCTTGGAGGAGACTGAGGGGTGACCTTATCAGTGTTTATAAACATGTAAAGGTGAGAGTCAGGGGGACAGAGCTCTTATCAGTGATGGCCAGTGATGGGACAAGGGGCAGCAGGTGCAGGCTGGAGCATAGGAAGCTCCATGTGAACGTGAGGAGAAACTTTATCACTCTGAGGGTGACAGAGGACTGGAACAGGCTGCCCAGAGAGGTTGTGGAGTCTCCTTCTCTGGAGACATTCAGAACCTGCCTGGATGTGTTCCTGTGCAATTTAGTCTAGGTGGTCTTGCTCTGGCAGGGGGGTTGGACTAGATGATCTTTCGAGGTCCCTTCCAACTCCTAACATTCTGTGATTCATGTACTTAATCACATTGGTTAAAGTTCTTCAAAAGTGCTGTTCACTAAGCATTTTGTGTGAGTCTTTGACTAGATTTTCTCTCAAGTACCTTGTGGAATGAAAGGAGAAATGTAATAAAAACGTAGGTCAGCTTTATAACCAGACCTGTGCATCTGGTGGAAAAAGACCTGCGGATATTGGTCAACCGCAGGATGAACATGAACCAGTGGTGTGCCCAGGTAGCCAAGAAGGCCAACAGCATCAGAAATGGTGTGGACAGCAGGACTAGGGAAGTAATCAACCCCCTGTACTCAGCACTGGTGAGGCTGCACCTTGCGTATTGTGTTCAGTTTTGGGCCCCTCACTACAAGAAGAGCGCTGTGGTTCTGGAGCATGTCCAAAGGTATGGCAGCGAAGCTGGTGAAGAGTCTAGAGTGCAGGTCTTACGAGGAGCAGCTGAGGGAACTGGGGTTGTTTATCCTGGAGAAAAGGAGGCTGAGGAGAGACCATATTGCTCTCTACAACTACGTGAAAGGAGGCTATAGCCAGGTGGGTCTTGATCTATTCTCCCAGTAACAAGTGATAAGGCAAGAAGAAATGTCATCAGCTTGCAGCAGGGTAGGTTTAGATTGGAACTTAGGAAAAAATTTCTTCTCCAAAAAGGTTATGAAGTGCTGATACAAGCTGCCCGGGGAAGTGGTTGAGTCACCATCCCTGGAGGTACTGAAAAGATGTGTAGATGTGGTGCTTAGGGCTGTGGTTTGGTGGAGGACTTGACAGTGTTAGGGAAATGGTTGGATGTGAAGATCTTAGAAGTTCTTTTCCAACCTAAATGATTCCATGCATGGCACCACACAACCTTCTATTCAGCTGAACCCGTAAGATATAGACTGAAGAAGTAGTCAAAATTCAAATGCACAGCACTTGATACAACACCAGGGTTGGCAAGTGTCCTGTGCTTTGTGAATTCTAGTAGTCACTTAACACTTTGAACAGTATTCTGAATAACTTGGTAACACAACCTCATTTTACTCATCCAATTAATCTTTGTGTTCCAACAGCTACATATGACAGATTATCACATGCTTTAGTATCAAACGTTCACCTTTGATATATTCAGGGAGTGATGTAACTTCTGTTCATCTGATGAAGTAATTTCTTCAGATAGATTTATGACTCTAAATACTAACTCATTTGCTGGCAGTTGCTGTCTAAACACCCTTCAGTGGGAAGCTCATAATTTCTTTTCCCTATATACTTGATGCTAAGGTACTTGTCCATACCACCCCTTCACACAACAGGAGGTGATGTTACATTTTAAATTTTCTCAAACTGCAGCTATATCCTGTGTTGTTACAAGGTTTGGCATCTTGTAGTGAATCCTACTTTCATCATACTAATCTCCATTTCTTATTAAGGATTCTGCAGCTCCTCATAGAATTATAGCACTAATTTAACTGCAGGATCAGGAGATGATACATAAAAAGGCACTGGAGAGGAAAACTGCTGAGATGGTCGGTTTGTGGGGACATGAGAAGAGAAGTTGAAAGTAAGAATGAAACCAGATGATTAGTTCCTTAAACTTCTTGAGTTTTTGGGAAAACTATAGATATGCAAATCCTTGCGTTCTGATTGACCTGTGATCATTATTAGTTGAAATGCAGGAACTTCTGTAACTAAGCAGCAAGCTAATTGTTGGTCAGCAGTTCAACACCCTTCTCATATTGTCCACAACTCACTTTTATATACAACACTGTCTTCAGAAGCGTAGTTTTTTTCTCTATCTTATTCCATACACACACAACACTCAATATCAGAAGAAACATTTCCAGCCTTGTTTTGGTGTCTTCCTGAAATTCAGTAATTGTTTTTCCATGACTCGTATGAATCTGCTGATTAATTTCAGACTAGTCACTATGTTTCCAGTTTGTTTAGGTATTCGGAATACACCAAATCTTTTAAAACTTCCCCAGTCCTGCTTCTGACATCGTTGTAGGCGGCATCAGTTTAAGCCAAAAATATTACAGTTAAGGTTATGTAAAAGTCCAGCATTAAAAAAAAAACAAAGGCAGAATCTCTTTTTCTACTAAGAAGGTCCAGAAGGTCACTCTCTACTGCACTCTTATACATTAGGACAGAAGAAACAAGTCATTTCCATGTGATGCTGCTCTGGTGTGCTCATTTTTGCTTGGTTTAGCTCTAAGTGACAACCAGTCCCCATTAATGGATCAGAAATCTTCATGTGCAACAGTGATGCTGCTCTCCTGAAAATCTGGAACTAGTGTTGGTCTTAGAACAGAATTGAAAAATTACGGAGAACTAAGTGGTAGAATCACAGGATGGCTTGGGTTGGAAGGGATTTGAAAGACCATTGAGTTCCATGCTCCCTACCATTGACAGGGACACTGGCCTCTAGAACAGGTGACCCAAGGCCCCATCCTTGAACACTTGCAGAGAAAGGGTATCAGCAACCTGGTCCTGTGCCTCACCACCCTCCCAGTCAAGAATTTCTTCCGTGTGTCTAATCTAAATCTAGTTTCTTTCAGTTTGAACTTATTACCCCTTGTCTTATCACTCCTTACCCTTACAAACAGCCCCTCTCCAACTTTCCTGTAGACTCTCTTTAGGTACTGGAAGGCTGCTTGCTATACGGTCTCTCCAGAACCGTCCCCTCTCCATGCTGAACAAGTTCAACTCTCATAGCCTGTCCTCACAGAAGAGATGATCCAGCCCCGCAGTAATCTTCGCGGCCTCCTCTGTACTCACTCCAACAGTTGCATGCCTTTCTCATACTGGTGACCTCAGAGCTGGATGTGGCACTCCAGGTGGGATCACTGCCCTCAACCTGGTCACGCTTCTTTTGATGCAGCCCAGGATGAAGTTGACTTTTTGGACTGCAGGTGTGAATTGCTGTCTCATGCTGAGCTTTCTGTCCAGTGACACCTGTAAGTTGTGATCAGGGCTGCTCTCCATCCATTCCCTGCCCAGCCTGTAGATGTGCTTGGGATTGGGCTGGCCCATGTTCAGGACCTTGCACTAGGCCTTGTTGAATGTCATGCAGTTTGCATAGGCCCATGTCTTAAGCCTGTCACGGTTCCTCTAGATGGCATCCCTTCACTATGGAATGTTGACTGTAGTACCAAGTTTGGTATTGTCAACAAACTTGCTGAGTGTGCACTCAGTCCTACTGTGATGAGTATGTTAGATGGCCTTATTATAAAGTGAGACAATGTGAGAGGGGAACCTTCCTCTGGTGAACTGATTTGGCACCAAAGGTCTGCTTCACTTTACTACCTCTTCTTTTGTTATGTGTTCTTGTCAACTACGCTTCCAGGTAGGCTGAGACAGGGGGGAAGACTATGAGCTTTTTTTTTATGGCTGAAGCATATGGCTGACAGAACTTACTACAGAATCTATAAAGCCTACAAATTGTCTTGCTCAGCTCTTAGGCCATCTGTGTCTAATCTTGGTCTTAAAACAAGAACTCCATCCAGACCTGCACTCCTGTCTTCTACCAGTGTAGCTTTTAAGTTGTTGACCACCCTGGATTCCATAAATATTCTTGTGCTTTCATATCACTTTTTTTTCCCCTTCAGATTTTGACTGTGGTATGGATTAAGTTCCTGAATATCACATTCAGTGCTGCTTTTCTAGCTCAAGTGGTTGCTGTTTGTGTACTGCCAAGTCCACCTTTGTTTTCTTCTTGTCACTTCTCAGTATAGTAAAAATTGGGTTTGCTTTTTGCTTTTAACCTTTCTCTCGCTACACAGGCTCTTTTTATCTGTCAGAGGCGAGGGGGTTTCCACTGTGAATCCTTTGGAATCTTTATTGTGGGTTTGTGGGATAAACACTATGAAGAATAGTCTTTCTACTATTTTGTCTAAAGGAACAGATTGAAGGGGGTTTTTTCATGCTGCTGCATACCATGGGATAGGTCATGAAGAAAAAAATGGTGCTGAATTTTGCCTTAATGTGACCTTGATTTTTATCTAAATCAGCTGGCTAATCTGCCTGTTTCTAACATAAGGAACTTAATAGGAGAACTGAAACAGGAACAAAGCCCCAAGATTAAAAAGTATATGATGGCAATCTGGTTTTGGCACTCCAAATCAGTTGATGAAAAAGAATTTTAAATTCTGAGCAGCTAAACACCCCTTTCCTGAAAAATGCTGTTTCTGTTGTAACTACAACAGATCATAATGGGAAGTGTCTTTAATGTCCATCAGTCAGGCATCAAGAGTATAGTGATTTTATTTGTGTTGTGATGCAGTAGCTTTAGTTACTGTGCTGATTAGGGTTGCTATAAGCTGTCAATTTAAGTTTTCTTGTACTATGAACTAATCCTTTCTATGTAGAACACCCAGATTTCGCTTTCAGCATATTTCAGCAGTAATGCCACGTTAGTCATGCTCTTAGTTGGAAGAGTCAAACAGGAGTCTGTTCCAACGTAAATGAAAAATCTGGGCTGTTATTTTTGCATTCATCCTCTTGTATGAGTAATTTAGGCAAAAAGAGCTTGGTGGAGAGAATTCAAACTGTTGCCTAAACTTCAGTTCTTAGTTCAGGTCATTTCTGGTCGCTTTTTTTCATAGTTCACACTATTAACACCTACCTCTTAACACTGTTTAAAGGGTTGTTTTTTTTCCTTCGCCGTCTAATTACTAATTTAATACATCAGTACAATAGAACAGCTGGTATCTGAAGGGATTACGCTACTTTGTTTTGTGGAAAAATTGAACACTGTACTTCTGTGGGAGTAGGGGTGGAGGATTTTTACTGCATTCTATACTCATTTCTATTTTTTACTATGGTGAAAGCAGGTTTCTCATTAACTCCTATTCTATCAGTGCTGTGGCAAGCCATTCAGTATAATCAGAGTGTTTGGGTGTCTTTAGCTGACCAGTTTTTTCCATGAGTATCCTACATTGTGTGATTTCAGATCTATTTCTTGCTCATATCTCTATCATGTAGAATTTCTAATACTGGGATTCTAATTACGAATAAACAGATGGGTGTAGTTGGAAGAGATAAGGAAATTAAGAGATAAGGAAATGAAGATACCTGTCTATAAGCTTTGCTCTTGTTACGTTGTTCGGGAAAATCTACCTGACTCCTGTGACGTGATTGAAGGTTGAATGTAATTATTTTCTGTTGCAGATGAACCAACACGTTCCTTGAGTGGTCTCATACTGAAGAATAATGTAAAAGCACACTTTCACAACTTTCCTAGTGGGGTAACGGACTTCATTAAAAGTGAATGTTTGAACAATATTGGTGACTCCTCCCCCTTAATTAGAGCGACTGTAGGTAAGCTTGCTCTTATTACTGCCTTTTGCATACAAAAAATGTTAATGATACAGGTGAGAGCTGCAGTAGTGGCATACAGAGTTATTAAATCCCTAAACTGTTTGCTGTTAATAATTGTCACAACTTTATCATGTTCTAATGCTGATACTTGTCTTTACTGTGAATATAGAAAATAGACATGCTTGCTTCCTATTCTCTTAGAAATAATGTAGCAATTCAGTTCGTATTTCTTGAAATGTAATTGAACAGGTTTATTTGAATCTACTAAAATTGAGCTTTCTGACAATATCTGTACCTAAAAACAGAAACAAGGTAAAGGTCCGACTTCAGAGCTATTTCAGAATTTCATTTGCATCAATGAAGCCCTTCTGTTAGCTGATTTCTTGCACCTCAGCCCCCATATGCTTACATATGCACATCCTTTCAGGGAATCATACCATACATAACACATTCACATAGTGAGTTTCTGTTTTTAAATACCCTCTGTCAGGAAATATCAAAGAAAAGTGTGGTGTTCAGTAATAATTTGGGTTGGAAGGGACGTTAGATACTTAGTTCTAGTGAGAAGTTTTTTTGATATATGGATTTCTGACTTTGTAGATACTTAATTTTAGTGCACCCTTTCCATAAAATATGCATATTTGCATTATATTTCCTTGTTTCTAGGTAAAGTTGATTTCTTGTCTGCTCTTTGAGAATTATTTCCTCCAATTACTATAGTCATTGCTTTTCCTTGTCTAGTCAAAAAAAAAAAAAAAAGAAAAAGTAGAAGAAACCTCTATTTGACTTTAATAGAGAAAGTGAGGGGTGAGTGTCAGTTCAGTTCAGAAAGAAATTCCGTTTATATCAGCTGAGTAATTATAAAATACCTTAATAGTTGCTGCTCCTTCAGAATTTTTCTGTAGAATTCCAGGCATCTGCGTTATGACTTATGGACTAGAGAAACTCATATCTCAGATATTTTTTTTTAAACTTTTTTCCACACTGTCTGGTCACTTGTGAAGTGGCATTACTATGAATTTTGTTCATGTTCTATTTTTTAATAACAGTGGAAACAAGTTTTTGAGTGGCAAGTACTTTTGTGAGTTCATGTTGTAGAAAGAGTCATGCTTGCTTGGCTGTTCATAGGACTTGTCAGTGGGAGTACATTGGAACTGACTGAGGAATATATTCCAGTTCCACTTAAATTGCTGTTTTACCATGTGTGATGGCAGTAGTTTGGGGGGATAAGTGGTGTTTGTGAGTTTTGTTTGTTTTCAAGCATCTATTCTCTGATTTCTCCTAGTATGAGATGTTTGTGGATTAGTAGCTCAACTGCTGTTCAGCTTTAAGTGATCTTTGCAGGGATTATTCAAATGTGCATGAACTGTGAAGTTGACTTGCAGCCAGTCAACTATATGCTTATGCAGAGCAGCTATTTAGCGTGTTCTTTGCACCTCACATTGGATATAATCAAATGCTGGGTATTTGTATCATTCTGTCTTAATAGCGAGGTTGGTCCGGTACCCACTGGTCTGTTGGTGCTAATTAGGTGTTTACAATATCACTATCTATACTATATTATTATGGTAAATATATTTACTATATTACAATTCTCCTAAGGTCCCTTGTTATCTTATGAGTTAGCATGTGCTAGCTAGAGCTGCTCTGAGATGCATATGGGGTTTTGCAGTTCAAGCACTATCAATTTGGTGAGCCAAATGCAGATAAGGTCTCTGAAATTTGCAGACCAAGATAAGCAAGTACATCAAAACAGGATCAGAGAAGATTTAATGTGGCACTTGCTCTCCTTTGTGGTCTCTAGCATCTAGTCCTAACCAGACAAAAGCTGATACTTTTTCACCAGGATGGAGGCAAGCTGATTAATGGCATCCTCAGAAGTCACCTTGATGAGGAGAATGAGCATGGCAATAAAGTCAATTTTAGAACTGTCACTTGAGAGCAGATGGTAACTAAACATTGTTGTATCCTTATGTAGCTTTTTCCTAATTTTATCCCCAAATGAGTAGCAGTGTGGAACTTCTGTGCTGTGTGGTACAGGTTTTAAAACTCCATGTGCTAACATTGAAATTCGGATCCAAGTTCAAAGAGATGGCTGTATGTGTTGAGGACCCACAAACTTACCAGGAAATAGATGTATCTATTCATAAGATGCCTGTGACTGTTCTGAAAATGTCCTGGGGATTCTAGGCTGGGCACTACCTTAGTGTAGCTGCTGCTTAAAAAGCAGCAGAAGAAATAGTCTGAGTGGCAGGACTGTCTGCGGAAGAAAAGTGAAGGCTAATGATTGCCCAGTGAGGAGCGTTTTGCTATGAAGTTCAGCTTTTTCAAAATGAATTCAGGCACTACTAAGGTAAAACAACATTTTAAAAACCTTCCTGTTATTGGTATGAAAGTACTTAAGCATAGTTGAATTTTTTTAATTGCAGGATTCAGACTGTAAACTGGGGTTGTATGTAATTGTAACAGTGACATAAAGGATGCTGTCATGATGATTACACTTCTTAATTTCATACATCCCTCTGGAATTTCTTCTGTTGTATGTTTACTGCGCAATTAGTCCAGCTGCTATGTTCGTTAGATTTCACATTTGTCAAACAGCAACTCAACAGATTCTGTAATACTGTTTTGAAGTTAATTATAAATCAAAGAACATCTTTATGAAGATTTTCAGAAAGACTTTCCAATTCACATTTTTTAACCTTGCAGCTTAGTATGTTTGTCAGAAGGAAAGGCCTGTTTTAACTATCAGCTTTAACCCAAACCTAACAAAAAACTGCAAGCTACTAAATTAATTATTTCTTTACTCTGGTTATTCTTCTGATAACTGTTTATATTTTAAAAGTGTGCAGAGAAACCCACAAAGGTTTGTCTCAGGTATCTTCTGTTCCCTGCTGGCCAAATAAAGCAGCAAGTGGGTGGGAAAAATGTCACATTTGAAAGGAGTTGAAGTTCATTAGAGACTCCTGAAGATTCCTTTCAACATGAACTTAAGTGCCTAAAACTTAAATTTATGTGTCTGTTTCCTTATTGCTCTTAAAACCTCTTGCAAAGTTTCACATGCCATAGATATTGCCTCTCAGAATTCTTGAGAGCCTGATCATATTCTCTTACATGTTTTTGCCCCTACCAAAGTGTCTCTTTATCATTTAAAAAACACTAGCACGGTGTTAAAATGGTTGATTCGCAGGCCTGTACACAACGCTTGTAATGACGTTTATGGGCTAAACTCCATAGATCTGTTGCAAGGGGCAGTAGCCCAAGGTCACTTCTTAACATAACCTAGGAAGAAATACTTAATATGCATATCTGTGATGGGCCTTTTGGATGAACACTTGAAGTATTTTTCAAATAGTCTTTCCTTCATCTGTCATAGTTTGCACTTACTACAAGTACAGTCAGACCATTTTTCATCTGAAACTATTTCGAAGACCTTGAAAAGATCCAACCAACTGTTTTCCAAAACTACCTACCCCTTTGAGACTTATGTTAGTCCAGAGGAGTTCCAGGAATTTCATTATCTTTGTTTCTGAAACCATGTTAAGCCTACAAACCTATGCCAGATTTAAGTTGGGGAGACAATTTTGCAATTTAAGTCCTTTGTTTATCAAGCAAGAAAATTCTTTTATTTTGTTCTTTTAGTTCTATTCAGTTTCTTTTTGGTTTTGTTTTTTAAAGTGAATCATTAAGAACCAGCAACAGTAAATATTTTCTATTAATGTTTATGATATTCTTTGCAGGACCATAATATTCAGGAGAAATGCTCTTTAAGACTCCATAGATCTCCATAGGCTTTCGGGAATATTTTCTTTTCAGTTGCTGTTATGAAGAAAACTGGATACAAACTACTTCTGGAGCTGTGGAGCTGTAAAATTGTGTTTTACCTCTGCCTTCAGTTTTGCTCTTTGTCTTTGTGGGTTCTCCAGCCTTATTGCATCAAAGGAATCATGATGCAAAATATTTTTTAGTTACTGTGTGTCTTGTCTAGCATGTCCTTTGCTCTGTAACATTGTCCTGTGATCTAGTCCCTTTAACAAGGCTTTTAACATTTTGTTCCAAACCCAAATGGTATATTGTAATTGGCTCAGTGAAAAAGCTAGGAAAGCTTTTTTTGTCGCTTGTCACTTGGGAGATTATTAGTTGTGATAGTATCAAGTTCTGTGTTCATACTCATTAGATGTAACTGTCAGTAGCATAATGCATTATGCTACCTGTTCCATTTTGTCTTGAGGCAAAATGGAGTAATACAAAATCAATCATAGTTTATAAACTGTCTTCCCTGTTCCTGTCAGCTAATTAGTTTTTCCTGGTATTTGTGTATGTGATGGAAACAAAATTAGTGACTCTTTGGGCTGACCTATCTGTTTGCTGGATCATAATCAGCCAACCGCTACAGCTGATGACTGGATGACCTGCTGTAGAGCACAAGCTCTTCATAGGTATCTCAGTCTTAGAATGTCCCCTAAACATTTTATCTGAACGCAAAACTTACCCCTGTGTTTTAAGTTCATTAAATGACAGCTTCCCACATTAATGCTTTTGTATAATAACAAAGAAGTGACTTGAGATGGATACTCTGTATGTACTGGAGGTCAAGTTTTATACAGTGTGCAGTAAACTTAGAGTGAAAGCTGCCTTGCAGTGTTGGGGCATGATTATTTCCTTAGCTGGAATTACTTTGTGTTTGATACCTGATACCTGAGCCCTTCATGGTAGTTGGAAGAGCCTACCTTTTGCATTGCAAAGTCCTTCAAATACCATTCTTATGTTTATGTTTGCCAACTCTTAACAGACAAGCGATTTCTTAACTCCTTAGATCTTTTGAGAGGAGAAAAATGAGAAAAAGTGGTATGAAACATGTGAAAATAAGTGTGATCTCATGTCCTCAATCCCTCTTATTCCTTCAGGCATTCTGATAACAACCATTGCCTCAAAAGGGGAATTACAGAATTGGCCTGAACTCTTACCAAAACTTTGCAGCATGTTGGATTCTGAAGATTACAATACCTGTGAGGTAAGGAACCTTAGAGAAAATAGAAGGTTACCACCTGAATGTAATTATTTTTATTTCTCTTCTTAGACACTGTGTATGTATGGTATTGTGTCTGGGTGTATGCATGCATGTATTTTCTCCTCAGAGAGTAGTAGCTCAGATATTATGCTTTCTTCTGTCTTCATTGCATATTCTTACTGTTCATTCAAACAAATTAATTTTCTCTGCATACAAGCAGAGTAACACTGCAGATGGGTAGGTGTAGCATCTCAGCTGATAAATACCCTGGAAAAGCAATCTGTCATTGTTATATCAGAGTGAAACTAACTGGTTTATTCAGTATGTATGAAAGAAAATAAATACCAACTTCATTGTAGTTTAAAACAAGGAGAGGAAAAATAGCCTTGTCTGATTTAAAAAAACCCAAACAAACCTTGATCACACCATTTTAGTTACTTGATCCTGTCTCCATGTCAGTGTGTGAAGTATTTGAGAATAAAATAATCTTTAGAAATTGGATAATGGTTCAAGATGCCATGCTGTTATGTATGTGCTGCTTTCTCAAGAAAACAAAAAAACACTTTAAAATGAAAGCCAAATTGACCATCATACCTAGAGTTCTGTTTCACCCCATAATAAGCATGAAAGAAAATAGAAATGTCATTTAATTGGATACTCCTGCATATGGACATCTATTTCTCAAATAAGAATTGCATTTTAAGCATTTTTAAAAATTATTCAGTAGATGAGTGCTAATTTTAAAATCACCACTTATCCACCGACAAACCCAGCTTGAGATCTTGCAGATGCCAGTATAAAGTGCTTAAATAAAAAGCTGTTAGTTTTGATTTAACTCTGTATGTAGTTAGCTGCATTTACTGTGTTATGCTGACGTTACCTGTTTGGTACAAAACCTGACACTTTGCTTTCTTTAGAATATGAAAAAAGATTATTTTTTTTTTAACAGGGTGCATTTGGCGCTCTTCAGAAAATATGTGAAGACTCTGCTGAAATTTTAGATAGTGATGTGTTAGACCGACCACTGAATATCATGATACCTAAATTCTTGCAGTTCTTCAAGCACAGCAGTCCAAAAATAAGGTAAGTTTAGGTGTTACCTAGTAAAATTCCACTTGCATGAGAAGCAGGGTTACTGTTTTGTAGGTCTGTTTAAATCATACTTAGGTTGGTTTTTTTAATGATGCTACAGAGATCCACAGATATTCCATGTTTATCAGTAATACTGATATTTATCTGCTAGGTTAATATACGACAATCTCACTACTTTATACATATTCTAAATATACAAACAGCCTATGATTTTTGAAAACCTAAGTTTTTGCATCTTATGAAAAACTTCATGCTGTGATTAGAACTTAATATTCCAATTAGAAAGAAAAATTAGTATGTTTTGTACCAACTTAATCAATGGGAAAGTCAAAATTCATCTGCTGACAATAGTTTCTGAGTTCTTGCAGAAAAAATCCTCTGCTTTGTCTGCACCAAAACTTAGAAAGCTCTTTATCTTTCAGCTGAATCAAACTAAATGTGTTAATCTTTTCACTGTAAAACTGCATTAATCTTTCCAAAGTATCAGAAGTATAGGATAGAAGAAAAAATTCCAGCATTAAATTATTATTGCTAATATGTATTACAAGAAAGTAGCATTTACCTTGAAACAAGCCAACAGTGTGCCCCTGCCGCAAAGAAGGCTAATGGTATCCTGGGCTGAAATGTTGCCAGCTGCTTAAGGGAGGTGATCCTTCCCCTCATCTTCCAGGTAAGGACACACCTGGAGTCCTGTGTCCATTATATGGCTGTCCAGTGCAAGAGAAGCATGAACTTACTGGAGAGAGTCCAACAAAGGGCCATGAAGATAATGGAGTGGAGCATCGCTCCTCTGGGGAAAGGCTGAGAGAGCTGGGACTGGGGAAGCTCATCACTGTATGTAATTATATGAAGGGAAGGTGTAAAGAGGATGGAATCAGGCTCTTTCCAGTGGTGCCCAGTGACAGAACCAGAGGTAGTGGGCACAAACAGAAACACAGGAGGTTGCCTCTGACGCCGGGATACACTTTTACTGTGAGTGACTGGCACAGGCTGCCTACTGAAGTGGTAGAATTGCCATCCCCGGAGGTATTCAGAAGCCGCCTAGGTGTAATGTAGTCTCAAGCAACTAGCTGTATAAGTGACCCTGCTTGAGCAGGGTTGTTAGACCAGGCGATCTCCAGAGGTTCCTTCCAACCTTAACCATTCTAGGATTCTGTGCTTTTTAAGTCCTATTTGAAAATCATATTAAAAGATTCTACAAATTGGAGGTTGCCATTCCTTATTGCCAGAAGTAGTAGATGGTAAAGACTAAGAGTAAGGGTATGATTTGGAATGTATCATGTTAGGATGCAAGTAAGATTTAGGCAATGACCTAAAATAGATGTATGAACTTGCCCTTGTGGAAAATTAAGCATAATATTTCTTTGGAACTAGAAGGGATGGAGAAAAACATGCTTTTTTCATTACCATGTTGTATCGTCTCATTTTTTTTCCTATGCTTTTGTCGTTGAGAATGTTAAACTAGCTTCAAGGTTAAGGAAAACCACTGGTTTCAGTACACAGTGCTGAGTATGGAAACTATTATTATTCCCCGTAAAACTTTTCGTATTTAAATCTGTTAAGAGACAACATTTTAATGTTTAATGAGGCAGTCTTGAGTAAATGTCTTAAAAGAATAGAAGTTTGGAGTTACACTAGCAAAAATACTTGAACGGATCTTCAAAGGATTTAAAGCTTGTTTGCCTTACGCCTTTATGTATGAAATTTTACTTTTGTATCTCTGAGAATAAGGGGGCTGGGAGGGAACAAACCAAACACAAAAAGCAATTCAAAACCTCTAAGTAATGGCTTTGCATTAAACAGAAAATGGGACACTGTTTCTTCTATTCAAGTATCATCACATGTGTTATAGTATGTATCCTACTAAAGTGTGTGTTTTTTCTAAGGTATAACTGTATTGTTGACACATACTGGTCTCAATAAGTAGTAGTAAAAATATTACAAAGGCAGTTGGATATTTACAATAGTAGTATGCTAAAATTTCAGTATGGTGACTTGTGTGGAATTTTTAGTATCTGAGAACATTAAAAATCCTAATACAGTCAAAAAGAACATCCTTACCTACTGTTCAGAACAAATATGCCAGATTTAGTCATCCTGCTGTGGTTTATAGTTAATGCTTTGGAGTATGAGGTGGTATTTAAATGTGATTTAGTAATTTTGCTTGGTAATACTCTGGATGTTCAAATTTGTTTCCTCTTGCTTCTAGAAGATGTTTTGACTATGTAATTTGCTTTCTGATGTTCTTGATGTGTATATATGGTGTAGAAAATGTTTTAAGCTAATGAAAAGTGTGTTTTTTAACTGTTCCATTTCTAGGTCTCATGCTGTTGCATGTGTCAATCAGTTTATCATCAGCAGAACTCAAGCTCTTATGTTGCACATAGATTCTTTTATTGAGGTGGGTGTGCATTCTTTATTGGGGGATTAAGTCAAATTACACATCTGATTTATCAAGAGTTTTGAATTATGTTTTAGAACTACCTTTGACCCCAAACTCCCCATTTTCAGTTGCCTGTTCTTAGCTTTAGTTCCTGTTGATTGAAGCTCATTCTGTGTGCTTGTACTCAGAGTTGATTAATCTAAGCACTCTCCAAGCCCAAAAAATAGTATTTTGAAAGATGCTTCCTCCTCATAAGTAGAGGAAAATTTGCTCTATGAGGTTTTAACAGTAATGGCAGCAGTCTGTCACTTTACCTGTTATGGAAAGTACAGCACAGTGATCATTGTGTCGTTGAGTCAGGGTTTCTCTGAATACCACTACAGAACATGGATTAGAAGGGTGGTTATCTTGGGTTAGCTAGAGTATTTGATTTGCTGCCGTTCTATAGTGTTGTAGTTTTCTGGCTCCGGAATTTAAGTTCTCTGAAAGAGTTCATTTGCTTGAACCCTTTTTGTTTAATCATAGTTTGTAAACAAAATTGGTAATCTGAGGTGTATGGTGGGAGGCTACAGAAAGAATGCTTGTATACTTTACTTTGCCATTAAAGTCTATGTAAGTGTGAGTTGAACTGAGACTTTTTAACTGGTATTACCTTCCAACAGAATCTTTTTGCACTGGCTGGTGATGAGGAGCCTGAAGTACGCAAAAACGTTTGCCGTGCTCTGGTAATGTTGCTGGAAGTTCGAATGGATCGTCTGCTTCCTCATATGATTAGTATAGTTGAGGTGAGTCTCATTTCCCAGACTGCATGCGGAAACTGTTGGGGTTGCAGAAATAATAGCAAATAAAAGGCATTCATCAGACCACATGCCTACTTTTCATTGTCTTCAAGACTAAGATTGCAAAACTTTCTTGGCTAATTGCCAACTTGACATTGTGTTTGACAGGCAATGGATATGGCAGATGTTTATTCTCCATTAAGTTAATACATTTTGAAATGGCTGGGATCAGCTGTACTATGGAGCATCTAGGCATTGCTTGACCCCAAGTGAGATCATGTTAAAACTGTAGTGCTTATGCTGATACTACCACAGTTTACACACTGAAGCTGTCGGTTTTTTGAATGTGTTGACCACAACAAGGATAAGGCATGTTATTTTATATAGCTGAGATGTTACTTGAGCTATTAATGATGTTGCCTCCCATTACATTCAGTTGTAGGGGTTAATATCAATTGATAGTTCTTTTACCTTTCTTCATTAGTGCAGACTTGTCTCACAGAAGGACCAATCAGTTATGCTTTTTTTTCGGCTCAACTCTGAGCTGTAATTTCCATGTTTCCAGGGGAAACGGGTAGTTTCTAGCTAGCATTTACAAATGCTACTTGCTGGACTAGAAATGGAGCTACGATTAGAATGCTCTGCAGATTTCGTGTGGACAAGTGGGTCATAATTCAGTGTCAAATTCCATAAGTACTATGTCTGAACAACATGAAGGTGTTAAGTTGGGTTTCTTTTCTCCTGGAGGTAGGTATTAGAGATGCATAAATCTGAGGTCACCCTTCGCAGCCTTGGCCTGCTGTCTAGCCTTCCTAATGTTGTCTGGAATTCCATGACACCAGTGTTGGCAGACTTCTTGTATAACATAGGACAAGCAAAGATTACTGGTATTTGCTGGGTTGGATTTTTTTGTTTGCTTGGTTGAGAAATTTCTTGGGGTTTGAGAGTTTTGGAGCTGATGTGGTCAAGATGTGATAATTTCTTTGGCACTTCACCCTCCCAAGATGAGTTAGGAACTACTGGAATTTGTAAGCAGAAATAATGTCACCAGCCAGAAAAATCTCTGAGACTGTATTCTCATTGTGTTTGGCATTATGATCTAAGGAAAACCGTTACTATGCTTCCTCTTTACAAAAGACAGAGATAGCGATCTTTTGTTCTTTGACAGAAAGCTTAGATATTCTTTCCAGTTTTGTATGCATCCTGGTTTGTCCAAACATAGTATCCCAGAACTGAGTTTGGATTTCATTGAGGGTTTTGAGCATGCACTTACAGGTGTGCAGAAGCATGTGTTGTCTTTTTTTTTTTTCTTTTTTGTCTGAGCACTTGGTAGCAGGATACTTAAGGAGCAGGTCAACCTCACATTTGAATTACTAGATTGCACTTGTATGCCCACAGAGCATATTTGTGTAAACATAGCTACTACGATGCTTCTCAGCAGAAATCATATTTCCTTCGCAACCCGTTGCTTTCTTCAGATAAAGACATGCCTGTAACTGCACAAGGGATGTGGTCTTAATGCTCTGCATATTCCTATTTTCTTTTCTTGCTAGTTTGATTTAACAAGACTAACACAATGTTGTTACAGAGTACACAAAACTACTGAATAATCTTCGTATGCTGTTCTGTAATTTATTGTGGCTGGGGAACTATTTGTATTCCCTAAAGTCAGAACTTTATAGTTTATCATAGAAATTCTTATTAAAATTTGGTATGATAATATTTGGAACAGAAAAAAACCCTTTAAGTACCCTTCCCATGGCTTGCTCTGTTACTAGGACCATTGTTCTTGCTATGTTTTCCAAGCTGTGTATGGCTGTCTAACGCTAGTGAGTGTAAGTAGCCTTCCCAATCTACAGCTCTCTAACTTCATGGAACATGTGTAATATTTATAAGAGATACTTAAAGATTAAGTGACTGTGTGAAGGGCATCTTCAAACAGAGTATTTTCTTTTTTGCTATTCTGGTTTTGTCTTCTTGACAAATACCTAACACGCAAAAATAGTGTGTTTTCTGGTGTTTTTCCTGAGAGGTCTTATCTCTTCATCTAAAGCACATTAAGTAAACCTTGTTTGCAATGAGTAGGGCACTTTTCAACTCTTCCAAGCTGTGATCTGTTGACAACTCAGAACAGTATTTCTGTTACTGTGAGTTCTCAATCACAATAGTGAATCTTAAGGAAAAGCTTGTAATTTAGTTCTGTAGGATGAGGTGTGTTCATGGGAAATCTTGCATCCCTGAAATGCATAAGGATAATAAAGGTCCCCTGTTCTATTAAATTTCTGAGTATCGAATATTCTGAAGCAACTAAAAAGGAATTTCTTTTGCCTTGAATCTATATGTGAGCAAAAGTAGCTACATGGACTTCCATGAAGTTTTCTAAAAGGAATTGAAGGACCAACTGTATCAGAAATAAAGGCTGACATGGAAGAATGCAAAAATTTCTATTTGAGAAGTTGCTGGAGTCTTCCCTAAATTGTTTTGGCACTTGTGTGTAAGAATCTGAGATAGCAGTAGTCTACTTAAGCTCTTTGTTTATGCAGGTATTGGCTTATTTTTGGTTGAAGGAGAATTACATTTTAATAGCAAGCTTAAAGATCCAATGCTGATTTTGCTCTGAATTACTGTTGATGCTACAAAAATGTGAAGCTTTATTTTCCTGTCATGGGTTCAAGTAATCTAGATTTAGAAGAAAAGGTAGGGGTTTTTTAGGATACTGATAATAAAAAAGCATTTCCATCTTATTACGGGTATAATTTTACCTTTTCTGTTCAGAAGCACAAAGGGGCATTAACCTAAAAATCTTTTCACAGGATACTGCTGTTTATTATCTTGGGTTTCTTGGTAATAACAGTCTCACTTAAAGCAATGAAGAAATTTAATATGAATCATCTACCATTAAGAAAGAATTCTCGGTTTATTGGCACTGTAGCCTTAAGTAGTCTCTTATGTCTGTTTCTTCCCCTCACCCCAGAGAAACAAAATTGCTATGGTAACATAGTCTGATTTTTGCAAACACACTTTATAATGTTTGCAGCCTTTTCTAGACACCTCAAAACTTCTTACACAAGTAATTTATTTTTATATTGTGTAGTACATGCTTCAAAGGACCCAGGACCAAGATGAAAATGTGGCTTTGGAGGCTTGTGAGTTTTGGTTGACCTTAGCTGAACAGCCAATTTGTAAAGATGTATTATGTCGGCATCTTACTAAGTAAGTATTAGCAATTACAAATCCTATTTATTTTAAAGTAGTCATGTTTAAAGTTCAGTTGACTTGCTCCTGGTTACTGTTATAAAGACTGTATCTAACTTGCAGTATGCTTAGAAGTCTTCTCCTGTAGCAAGTTCTTGTGCATAGTAAAAATGTCTGTAGCACAGAATTCATTGAAAAGACTTATGAGGATTTCAGACCCATTAAGGTCCAGAAGCAGCCTAAACTGAAGCTTAACAAGCTCTTAAGCTTCAGATGAATGCAAAGATACACTAGCATACACTTAATGTCATGTGGAGATGTTTTATCTTACCTCTAATAGCTGGTGTACCATGGACTTTTATCTTGACAGGCATCTCTGTGCAATGCGTCTAGCTGCACAGTTGTGCAACGGTTCCCTGTTTTATAAAGAACTTAGTAAAAAAGCATGACATTACTTAGATGTAGGAATTCGTTTTATGTCAACTGCTGCAGTTTTAACTTGAAGAAAGCATGTAAAATGTGTTCGTTCATACTTCTGTAACCTGATAGTAGTTTCGGTTTCAAAAACTGTTTTTTTATAAGTTTCAAAAAGTTATCCTATGCCTCAAAGTATATCTTGATTGTAATCAAATTAATGTCCATGTTTAAGACTTAAAATGTGTGTGTCCAACAGTGCTTATAACTCTTCCATAATAATCTGAGGACTTTTGCAATGGGAAATGAATTCTTCAGTGTTCACAGTAAATGGATACTCTATTTTTTAACACGTATGGAAAGTTTTCGGAATTCCTAGGACAGTTCTCTCAAGATCTTGACTGGAAGTACAGAATCACAGATAGAGATGCAGTCTTCTTAGCAAAAACAATCAATATAGATTTGAAGCCATTATCAAAACAATACATATGATTTTTGTGTATCAACATTTCTTTGTAGGTTGATACCTGTGCTGGTAAACGGTATGAAATATTCAGAAATTGATATTATTCTGTTGAAGGTGAGCATCAATTTCTTTGTAAGAATATCTGGTTAGTTTCTGACCTGTGAATCAGAATTAGTCAAATCAGATCTGGTCTACCATCTGTTCAAGGCAGAAGTCGCTTTCTGGGAAAGGTGTGCTGTTCCAAATGCTAAACACAACTGCTGCCATGTTTGCTGGAAAGTAATCTGTTGGCTTGTCTGCTTTGCCCTTGTCCTCTCCCACCCAACTTAGACACAGGTGGCTTACTATTAACATGAACTACTGCAGCAATGCAGTAAAAAAATGTTCGGATTTAGTTCTAATGCCTTCTAAATTGAACACAAGGCTCTTTCCATCACTACATATTAGAATATTTCTGTATACCAGACTTCTGTCACTTCTCTCTCATTCCTGTCCAGGGTAATTTGTTAACAAGAGGGATACTTTGTGTGGGTGCTTATCTCTCTTGCTTTTATCTTTCTGACACTTTTCTGCATCAGAATGCATGCACAATGGCATATTTAGTTGGCTGGGCACCACACGTGACTGTGAATCTTTTATATGCTTATAAATATTAACTTCCTCTATCAGTGTTTGTGATAAAACATTTTGATGACAGGGGGATGTTGAAGAAGATGAAGCTATTCCAGATAGTGAGCAGGATATAAGACCTCGCTTTCATCGTTCACGGACAGTGGCTCAGCAGCATGAAGAAGATGGCATTGAAGATGATGACAATGATGATGATGAACTTGATGATGATGATACTATTTCTGACTGGAATTTAAGTATGTCGGAGTAATGTGTAAAATGTTTTGAAACAGAGACCCTTGCATAATACAAGAACCACAGTAAAAAGAGTGTATAGGAATGCTAGAGCTTTGCTCTTGAATACAACCCCTGTCTGCTGACATAATTGGTAGAGGGGGACAGTCTATCAGATGACTCTGGGACTGTGTAACTGTTTTGGCAAAAGCTTACCACCTGTAAGCTTATTTCAAATATAGCAGATTGAACTACAAACAGTTACTGGATGCAATTCCACAGAACTTTTGGACTTAGAATTTCTGTTCTACGAGATAAAGATGTGATACATGATTTTTGTTAACTTCAGCTTAAAAAAAAAACAAAAAATTTTTACACATTGGTAGCTGAAGGAGGCTTAATAATGCTTTCTGTTATGTTGGTCTTGAAAATTGGCTTGTTCATTCCACTTTGGTTTAGTGGGTTGTTTGGTTTTTTCCCCTATGTGAACATGCTATGACTGGCAGCCATTATAGGTAGTTCTTTTCTATGTTAGGAATTTGTTTCTGACCAGAATATATTACCTCAGCTGGTGAGGGACTTTAGAAGGGCATGGAGTGAAAGGCTGAGGGAGAATAGCTTTAAATTAGAAGGGGGTAGATTTAGATTGTCTACTAGGAAGAAATTGCTCACTATGAGGGTGGTGGGTGTCTCCTACCTGGAAGTGTTCAAGGCCAGGTTGGATGGAGCCTTAAGCAAACTGATCTAGTGAGAGGTGTCCCTGCCCATGGCAGGGGGTTGGAACTTGATGATCTTTAATGTCCCTTCCAACCCAAACCATTCTGTGATTCTATGTATGTTTTTTTTCTCCCAAAGCCCTGAGCTTTCATAACTAGTGAATGTACCTTGAAGCCTATAGTCAAACAATTTTGAGACATACCTGAATTTTTAAAGTTACTAGTATTTTAGAAGAAAATGAATGCAAATGTGCTTGTTTACATGAAGCTCCTTTTTAAGAAAAGTACAGTTTTAGATTCATAATGCTGCTCTTACTGCTATGTGTAGAGATTGCAGAATTAAATACATATTTTTTTAAAAAGATAGTTGAAGCGACATAGAATACTCTTCACAGCTTTGATTAAGATTGGGAGGAAGCTAAAGTTGGCCAGGAGTGGTGATCTGAAAGAGAAAGTGCAGAATAGTTAAGAAAACCATATTGACATATGTTGTCTGGACTTGAAAGAATTGCAGTTACCTGAAAAGCAAAATTTTGTGCCCTGCTTCTTATCCAGCATTCTATATTTGACATCAGATTTGAACCGAGAAGAAGCATCAGTGCAGCCTGACAATTAGCAGCAATGCTTACTAATGAGACTAGTTGGATCTTTTGGTAGAACTCATAATAAGCAAAAAGTGCATTAGAAATTCTGTAATATGAGCATTCTTTATAAAACCACTTGAGCTTTATTTTTTTTCTAGACATCACAGCAAAAAGGAAAAAAAAGGATGTCTGAATCATGTTTTGCAGTTGTTCCTGATTTTTCTTTTATGAGGCTTTGCTTGCTAAAAATAGAAATTAAAACTTTCAAACAAATTCTAAGGTATTCCTCTTTATTTTGGTGCATCACAGAATAGGAGTACGGTATAAAGTCTCAGAGCAGAGGCCAGCAAATGTATCTAGAGTTGGATAATTTTGCTTTTTTTGCTTTGAGATCTTGATCATGTGTGAGCATTTTCTTTTGAATCAAGTGCTAATGTTTTTTAAGCTGTTTCTCTTTAATTTTTCCAGTATGTTACACTTGAGCCACAAACCTTCCCTTTTCCTTAGCAGTACACAATCCTGAAATCACTTATATAATATTGCAAATAACAGTGTTTTGGTTTGCTAATGGTATGTGTCAGTGAGTGCTTTAATATCCACGGTGTATAAATCCTTTTAGTTGCTTCTTAAGCACTACGAAACTCTTGAGCTGTGGCTTTGCAGCAAAGCACAATGGATCACTGTGTATTGTAATGAAGTATCTTTCCTCCTAATGCCCTGAGAATCCACTGGCAGCTCAAAGTTAAAGTGAGGATTATATTGCCTAACTGCAACTTATAAAAAGCATAGATTAACACTGTTAATTCCTTCCAGGGAAATGTTCTGCTGCTGCTCTAGATGTCCTAGCCAATGTATTTCGTGATGAACTTCTGCCACACATCTTGCCCCTTTTGAAAGAATTGCTCTTCCATGCTGAATGGGTAATTAAAGAATCTGGTATCCTTGTTCTTGGAGCAATTGCTGAAGGTAAGCAGTGTGTATCAGGTTGCTGAATTTTTTACCTGTTCTAAAGAAACTGATTCCAGGTGAAGGAATACATGTGTGTTTGGGAGGCTAAAAAATTCAATGACAACTTCTGTTTTTCTGTTTCTTAACTCTGTAGCATATATCTAGTTCTCTCTCACGAAATACTACCTTGATTTCATAGAAGAATATTTAATAAGTTTGAGTCTTGCATCTCATTCCAGTGTTTTCAGAAATGGAGACGTCTCATGTGACTTAGACCTGAGCTGCTTTTTGTGCATGGTTGTCCAACTTTTTATGATAACTTACATTCATTTTTAGGTACTCACTGGCTTGCTTGGCTCTCTGTCTGTATTTTCAGCATCTCTGTCCCTTTCGCAAGCTAAAAACCACATTTGGGTCCATGGCCTGCTTTATCTCTGCCCCCCCCCGCTCCCAGTGCATAGTGAACACACTTTTTTCTTTATTACTAGAAAAGTTTTTTGTTTTGATTTTGAGTCAAGAAAGGTAAAAGTTAACACTGAGATTTGCCAAAAGTGCATTGCTGCCCTTGCTCACATGAAATCTGTAGCTTTTATTGCAGGTCAGTACTTATGTGCTATTAGGAGAAAACAATATACTTAGGTTTCTTAAGGAATCCTTTTTAAAGATACGTTGTCAAGACCAAGTTGAAAACTTGTCTTGGTTAGTCTGAGTAGACTGATGTGCAACCTCCAAACTTTATAAACCTATTCTATTTGCATGTACTTTCCATACTCCTATTTAATAAATCAGAATTTCTGCAGACTGGGGAAGCACTGAAGTAGAAATGTAGTTGAAAAGCATATAAGTTTAATTGGGGACTTCAGTTGTTGTTTATGTAAGGCTTCTTTTCAAGACTAAACACAGATTAGATAGACTTGCTTTATATATTGTTGAAATACATTACTATGTCATAACGAAAACTGTCACTTCTAGGAAATAGAGAACAATATAAATTTTTGTTAATTCTGGAACTGTAATAGCTGTATCTTTCCCTCCAGGCTGCATGCAGGGTATGATTCCATATCTTCCTGAGCTGATCCCTCACCTTATTCAGTGCCTCTCTGACAAAAAGGCTCTTGTGCGCTCCATTACATGCTGGACTCTTAGTCGCTATGCACACTGGGTAGTCAGTCAACCCCCAGACACATATTTGAAGCCATTAATGACTGAGTTGCTAAAGCGTATCCTGGATAGCAACAAGAGAGTACAAGAAGCTGCCTGCAGGTAAGCCAAAGCTTAAGCAAAAAGCACTATCCATAACTACTCTTTCATGGGAGACTCTTTTAATGCCTTTATCAGTGAATGCTTTACTTGGTTTCTAGCTTTTAATGTTTCTTTCTCTTTAGTTGGAGTTTGTGCTGCTTCTTCTGGAGTAGTTACAAGTTACTCAGAGTTGTTAATAACATGGAAAAAAAGTGAATTTGTAATTTTTCTTAACCACTTAGTTTTCAAAGTATATGAATCACCAAATTAAGTCATTTATGCAGTAAAATAAAGTTTGTGACATTTATTTTCAATATATGATGTTTCATTGTCCAAAAATCTGGCTTTAATATGCCTATGAACAAGGTCAGTACTGATTGCAGTGGAAAACTATCCTGTCATTGGATTACTGATGGTGTTTATATTTAGCTCAGGATTACTGAAACACTTGGTTTATGATTATTTTAAGGGGTATTCTCTTTCTCTGAAGGAAGAGCCTTGATAAATTTCCCTTCTTCCCCTTGTCCACTGAAATGAGGAAAAAAAGCTTCATTAATGGGCACACCATTAGTAGAATGGGAACAAGTCCACCTCTTGTGCAGAAAGCTCATAAAATACAGCTTTTACATGTCAGTTTGTGTGGGGCAGGAGTATACACAGCAGTATGCCAAAAAAGTTTCTTCATAAAACAGAGTTAGAGCTGGATCTGTTTGTAGGCCTATCACTGTAAATGTGAATTATTTTTATTACTAATTATTCCCCACCCTCAAATATCAATAGTGCTTAAGAGCAAGGTTGAGGTTGGAGTTCTTCTGCTAAGCTTGGCACAGAAGGGGTAGTTGTGTCCTTGCCTGAGAACAGATAACAGATACAATGAATTAAATTAAATGTATGAAGTCAGATTTGAGAATTAAATACTGTTTCTTTTTTGCCTCTTAAATTCTTAAAACATTGGGCTAGCAAATTTGTTGTGCTTTAACACCTGCTCCGTTCTCCCTTTTTCTAGTGATAGTCTTCTGCTCATCCTGAATGAGCAGGAAAATGGTGATTTGAAGACTACTTGCTTCACGCATTTTCAGATCCAGAGAAACAAATTGCCTACAAATTCTATTCAAAACAAAACCCCACAACATTTCTGCTCATATTTTCTTTGTCCAAAATATGGTTGAAATGTGCATATAGTTGAAAACATCTGTGTTGTAGTTGTTAAATACCTTTACACATAGTGTTTATGAAGGAGGTACAATGGGCAGTGGAAACTGCTGAAGTAGTATGAAAGAGTAAAATAGAAATATCAAAACAATTTTTTTAAAAGTTCGGTATCAGATTTATAGGGTGTTTTGGAATGCTTTATTTAGATCCTTCTTAGAGGGAAGCAAAAAGCTGCATCCCTACAGTGAAAAGTTGCACAGATTCCTAATGTCTACCAAATGGAAAGTTGGTTATAGGATACCATACCATGTTCTTATTTCTGACTTGAGTATCATAGCCGGTGTCTGACTTTCTGTGCCACTGAGAAACTGCTCCCTAAGTTGGTGACACCTGAAAAGACATTTTACTAAAATACATTTTTCTTCTCATGTCTTAAACCTTTCAGAAAGAATACTTCATAATAATACAATAAAATAATAAATAAGGGTCCTAGCCACTTGGTGTTCATAGTTGCGTTGTATTAAGAAAAAGGCATTTCTGTATTTGGTGTCACACTAGTAGGGGATTGTTCACCTCGTGGTGATGCATGCGTTTGTAGCTGAAGGACAGGCTAAAAATAATCTTGTTGACACAAGCCAGGTCAGTAAATCTTTGATAGCTCATAACTCTTTTTATTTTCTTAATGTTTTTCTGAAGCATCATGTCTAGGGGGTTGGAGGGATGTGTAGGGGATGTTTCTTTTGAGTGAGGTTTTTTAATGATGTTGTTCAAACACTTGTCAGACAACCTGAAAAATTTCCATGATGCCATGATGTATGCTTTGACCAGAGCTAGCTAAAATTGTTCATCTACTGTCTTTGCTTTTAGTTTTCCATATCTTTCTATATCTGTTCTTCTATGTAGTGAACTGCTTACAGTCTGAAGTTGGCATTGGAGTGGCACAGCATCACTAGAGCATCTAGGTGCAGCTGCAGCATACATTAAAGATAGTTGGCCATTTTAGTTGTCCATTTTTAACTTAAGTAAACAGCTTTTACCATGGCCTCTACTATTTCAGTTAGTATATTATAATTTATGTACAATAATTCTGTTCTTGGTGGGGGCTTCCTATGTGTGTAACAGGTTTTGCAGCAATATTTAATTTTGTTCATCACAGTATTAAGAGCCAAATCTTTACATGTTCAGTCAGAATAGATCAAGGTTATTTCAGTGATGCCAATTTCAGAACATACTGCACATGAATTTGAGGAGTGTATAGTTTTATGTTTCAGGAGAAACATGTAAGATGGTGCATTTTGGGGTCATGTTGGGTTTTGTTGCCAGTATACTAACTGACCTGTGTTTTCGTCCCTCAGTGCCTTTGCTACTCTAGAAGAGGAGGCTTGTACAGAGCTTGTTCCTTATCTCGCATATATACTTGACACTTTGGTCTTTGCATTTAGTAAATACCAGCATAAAAACCTGCTCATTCTTTATGATGCCATCGGAACTCTGGCAGATTCTGTAGGACATCATTTAAATAAACCAGTGAGTATACCTTATGTAGAAGCACTTATCAGAATTTTTAAAAAAGTTCAGCAGTCTTTTTAGTGTGCTGTACACGTTATAAACAAGAAATGGTGATACTTCTGTGTAAGTTTTGATAATACTAAGTATTTACATGTAAAGTACATAGACTATACATAACTTGCCTGCTATACAAATATTTGCCATATCTGACTTCAGAGGAAGTTTTAATTTTTAATGACCACACTTTTTTGTGTACCAGTTTCAGTATAGCTAAGCTGATCTCTGTCTCTTTCCAGGGTATCAGAGCACATCATCACTAGAAATTGCATTATCAGAGCGAGATAGGCATTCATTTTATATATAAAACACAGAATCCTTTGGACAAAACATGGATAACACAGGGCAAATATAGTGGCAGGTTTTTTAGGGTACACACACTAATTGATGGAATATGCATACATGTGACATGTATGCATCTTCTTACAATGGCACTGAAATGATGTATTTCTGTATAGTGCTTCACATGACACAGACACTAGAATAAAACAGTTTGAGTTGTGTCTGTGACATCTTCCTTGCCATCTGAGACTCTAAACCATAAAAGGACTTTTTTCAGTGTCTCTCTAGTCCTATCCAAGTTGACATTTGACAGTACCAGGAGGCAGAACCTAAATGGGAATTCTTGGTGGTGGTGGAACTTTATTCATTCACTTAGAATTTTTTAGTTTTGGATACAGCATTAGCTGGTAGCTTCTGTTTGCTCTTTAGATCCCTTCTGTCAGCAACAGCACCATAGGGATGCCTTGCACAGTCACAGTCCTTGTAACTGTGACCCTGCTTAGGCAGGGAAGATGCTACAGCTTTATACAGAATGGGTAAGTGCATCTTCAGGAGGCATATGAAATTACTTACTTCATAGATGCTTCAGTTTCAGGACCCTGTGGGGGACAGGATTGCAGTATCAGGACAATGCGAAATGATTGAAAAAAGCAGGTGGAAGATGTGCAGTCAGATTGCACTGCTAGTAAAATAATTTTCCACAGGCTCTGAGGTAATCGTATAGATTTGCAACAACCCAGAAAAGCTATTAAAAGTTGCTAGACCAAAACCATACCTAGATGAAAAGATTCATTCTGCAAAGGTACTGAAGTGCTTCATCAAAAAATCCTAAGACACAAACTGTGAATTCCAGTATTAAACTACTTCTCCATATTGCAGGAATGGTTGAATTATGATATAGTATGCAGTGAATTGTTTCAGTAGCTGATGCATTTTTGTCCTAAACAGGAATATATTCAGATGCTAATGCCTCCATTAATCCAGAAGTGGAACATGTTGAAGGATGAAGATAAAGACCTTTTCCCTTTATTAGAGGTAAATGTTAAATATTTATATTTTTCATTAACTTTTTCTGGGGATTACACTTTCTACAAAAAGATGCTTCTAGTAGGAAGCTTGGTTATAAAAGCTCCCATTACAGAGATAATATTCCCACTATAGTAAGAAAAGAGATTGTGACTGAGGATGTCATTAGGGTTAGCAGAAATCTTTTAGAGGGTTGCAGTCTTTTTGCAGTTCTGGAGTGTTTTCCTCAGGACTCTTCTAAGAATGAAAAAATGTTGCATCCCCCTTTTATTCTTGTCTTCTCGCTCCTGGCTCTCACTTCATCCCTCTATTGTGACTATTGTCAGATAGATGAGCTGAGGGTGTGAAGCAGATAGTATAGTCTGTACCACACTTGAAACCGAAGCAAGAAAGCACCTCCTAGAAAAATCAGTTTCATAACTCCTAGGTAAAATGTTAGGGCTTGTACATGATCACGATACAAAACTAGTTACAGTAATTCAGTCAGTACTCCCACGACACTTCAGTATTTGCTATCTTGGCTACTTCTAATGGCTTCTTAGGAGCAGCAGCTTTTGTCAACCATCATATTTGGTAGAGAGTAGCAACTTGCTGATAATTGCAAGGGCTCAGCTTATTGGAGCTGCCTTTTTAGGTTGTGCTTGCTTAATGTCAGTTACACGTGGATATACTTAAAATGCTGCTATTTTTTAATTTTACCTCTCCCAAGTAAAAGACCCTTCAGGGATTTGAGGATAGGTAGTGACTGTTGTCTGCCTTTTTTTTTTTTTTTTTTTTTTTTAATTCCAGTGCCTGTCGTCAGTTGCTACTGCCTTGCAATCTGGCTTTCTTCCATACTGTGAACCTGTGTACCAGCGTTGTGTAAATCTGGTGCAGAAGACACTAGCACAAGCCATGGTATCTTTCTATTGCTATTCCAGTGTTTTCAGACTATCTTCTTAAATGTTAACTGTGTAAAGTTACGGATTTTTATGGAGATTAGTAGCATAACCATTGAATATCTAAATAAAGCTGCTGTTCCAAAAACTTTTTAATGCATACCCCTGAGAAAATCTAATACTCACTTTGAAAATGCATACTTATTTGTTGCAGTTGCATAATGCTCAACCAGATCAATATGAGGCTCCAGATAAGGATTTCATGATTGTAGCTCTTGATTTACTCAGTGGTTTAGCTGAAGGACTTGGAGGCAACATTGAACAACTCGTGGCTCGCAGCAATATCCTGACACTAATGTACCAGTGCATGCAGGTGAGATGAGTAACCTATTTTATCCAAGGACTGACCTGCTTAATCAGAAACACTTCTAGAACGGCCACTTTATTTCTTCTTTTCTTTAGGATAAAATGCCTGAGGTACGGCAGAGCTCTTTTGCGTTACTAGGTGACCTGACAAAGGCGTGTTTTCAGCATGTTAAGCCTTGCATTGGTATGTTTGTTTTATATACTAAACAATTAACTTGTTTTTAAAAATGATAAGAGGTGGCTAAGCTTTCTGTTCTGTGGGTTGTGTTTTCATGGTGGTGAAAGTTTTCTTTTATCATCAAGGGCCAAATTTTTTTTCCTTCCACCTACGTGTCTAAAAGATAGATGTTCTTATTTTTTGTAGACAGTGTTGTAATGCATTATAATGTAACAAGCTACCTGTTCTGCTGGAATACAGCAAAACAGGTGTACTTAGATTTCATCTGGAGTAGTTGCTTCCTTTGATTAAATCCTTGAATGTATAGCTTTTTTTGTTCTACTAGAATCCATTATTACATAAAGCTTTATTTTTATGTGTGTGTGTATGCGTATATATATAAATCGGAAACCTTGACTAGGGTCAAGGGTACATTTTGGGTTGGTTTGCATTGTCTGTAATTTCAGTAGGGAAGTTGTACACTTCCATGATACTTGCTTTCTCTTCCCTCAGATTCTCTTGAGATACACATGACAATTTAAAGGGGTTTTGACATATGTTATATTTTTACATGTTTTTTTCTTAAAGCTTAATCTGGGATGTGGTTGCCTTCTAGGCTTCATTTGTTTTCTTCAAGCATAGCTAAATAAATAGCTATTGTGTGATTTGAGTGTTGTTCAACTATAATACAGAGCTACACGTACTTGCAGCTGGGGTTTTTTATTCTCTCTTCCCCTCTCTCCTCTGCCCCAGCAAGAGAAGGGAAGAAAAAAGTTTCTAGAGTTACATAAAGATAAAGCCTATTAAGAATATTTTAAGATGATAATTTGAAAAGACTTATATTGATCTGATTAGGTTCTAAAATCCAGTTAATCTGATGTACCACAGAAATATAGCTGTTGTTGGTTCACGTGTAACACTTTCCAAGTAATTAAATAGGCTTACATGACCTTTTTCTAAAAATTTCATTCCCCTGTCCCCCACCACAATCTTACAGTAATGTGATAAGATGGCTGTATTGTGTGATGAGACTTTAAAATGTTATTCTTTCTAGCTGATTTCATGCCCATTTTGGGAACCAACCTAAACCCTGAGTTCATTTCTGTGTGTAACAATGCCACCTGGGCAATTGGAGAAATCTCCATCCAAATGGGTAAGACTTTCGGTTTTAATCTTTGCACGTTTAGCGTAGTTTGTCTGCTGGTTTTTGTTTGCTGATATTTTCGTGTTAAAATTTTAATTAAATTTTGGATTCTTGCCCCTCTTCGTATGTTTAGTGTACCAGGTCTGTTTTGATTAGGTACATTAATGGTCATTTGATTATGTATATTAATGGTAATTTTTTTCTGAATATCTCTCTTTTTTTCCTTTTTTCCCTTTTTTTGGCATTTTCAGGTATAGAGATGCAGCCTTATATTCCGATGGTGTTGCACCAGCTTGTAGAAATAATTAACAGACCCAACACACCAAAGACATTGTTAGAGAACACAGGTACCCAAAAAACAGAACATATGTGGTGAAGTGGATTAGAGATAATTCTTAAAATGATTTTTCAAAATTATATAGGGGAACCACACCAGAACTGATTTTATTGCTTTGTATTTGGCTTTTATAAGCAAATACAATTCTGTTTTGCAGAAGCTCTTACAAGTCTCAGTCCTGCAGCAAACTGCCTATCATATCTCTAGATTCTTTAAGTTACTGTCATTGAACATGACAAATGTATGCAGTAACACTTAAAGACTTTGTTCATTCTGATTTTAATATATGCATGCCCGTACACATGTACTGTATATATATGTCTAGTGTTTGAAACAAATTTAATTGGCATATGTAAAAAAAAATTTAACTCATTGATTTTACAACAAATGGACCTTTTTTCTAAGATAAACTTGTGAAGTCACTCACAAAAATCTAGTTCAGTGATGGCAGTTTTACCACAATTTAACTGAAATTATGTGTAACTTGTATTACTTTGTCATTTAATAATAGATTTCTGAAAATAATTTTAATAATGGCATGCATGTTTTATGTTCTGGCCCAGGGCTTTGTCTTCCAAATTGGGAACAATCCCCAAATGCCTTCATGAATCAGAATTTCTGAGGCTTGTTTCTTTTGCATTTATAGAGGGCACATTCTGGTATGAAGAGCACCTTCCATACTTCACCAAAGCTTTATATCAATGATTGGACAGGTTACTGGTTTACTATTCTACTAAATAAAATTTTTTTTCCATTTGAAAACTGTCTTGTAAGAAAATGAGAGTTTATTATGCATGACAGAATTGTGCATATTCATTGCTATGTTTATGAGGTTTTTTGAGGTAAACAAGAGAGAAATTGGAGAGAGACTTTTCAATGCATAATTTTCCTCTGATATTCTTTGAAATTAAAAGATCTTCTCCCCTTGTTTAGTATGGAAGGTGAACTTGAAGGAAAAATAACCTAGTTGTCTGTCACAGGTGCTATTTTTTTAAAAGATAAATTTGAAGTGAATACCTAACTGTTGTGGAATATACCATGAAATAGTATAGCAATATACATTTTCTTGCCCCTGCCCTCACCCTGTTGCTCTGCACTGATGGATGTGTAATACCTGTAACACAGAGGCATCCAGTACTTAAATGTTTGCTTCCATCATTGTTAGAGAATTTTTGGAAGCATCCAAACACTGACTTTTTTTTTTAATTCTCTTAATGGTTTCTTTAAATGTGGATGCATAACTGCAGATAAATGTTGAGTGTGGTGTACTTCCAAGTTTGTTGTGGGATATTGTGCTGCATACCACTAGTCTGTGCAAGAATGTTAGTTTTCTCCTTTAGCTTGCTATGTTATGAGCTATGAAAACACTTCTGTGGAAACACGAGACCACTTTAAGTAAAAGTAATAACATAGAAAATAACCAGTACCTGCCAAAAAAAATTGAGCTTTGACAGAGATTGCTATTCATTATACAGACTGTACCAGTAAGAACTTAGAGATAAAACTGTGTTTTCATTTGAAGGTAGTACTTCAAAGTTTTAGAAGTCAGATCTACTGAAAATGTTAGACTGCATATTGAAATAGAGAAACATCAGGGCAAAACAGCATGCTACCAGTGAGCTGCAGCCTTCATAGAATGTTTGTTTCAAAGTGCTAATATATCCTACACCGAACTTTTACTGGATAAAAGCATCATCTGCTTTATTGCATGTTTCATGAAACTGTTCACAAATGCCTGTTAATTAGAGTGTTGCATAGTATGTCCCTTGAACATAGGTTTCCTTTCTCTGCTTCATATAAATCTGCTGGATTTTATTATTATTCATGTATTTTGCTTCAAGTAATCCTAATACATTATTCCCCACCCTCTCCTTTTTCTAAAAAATTAATCTTTTGTGAGTTGAGCAAACACCATTAAAACACTTTTGCATGACTATATTTTCTGTAGCCTGTCCCTCAGAGCAAAGGACCAAACTACCTAATCAGCTGATGAAGCAGTGTTGCTTTCTGTGTGTCCTGATGGGTTGGTATCAGAAGTCAGATACTTACATGACTTCTATCAGGAAGCCTTTTATGAAGAGGAGAAATATGGGAATTAAGTAATCTGCAATCACTTTAAAATAAAATTCTCTGAGATTAAGAAAACAAATACTCGGTGCTCTGGGAAGTGTTTCATCTACTCAGCATTTTTTAGATAGACCACAATATTTTCCATGTAAAAGTGTTCATAAGTGTTTTTCTACTGATAAAGTAGATCTATTCAAATCTTGAATTCTAAATATTGAAAAAATTAAAGTGTTTTGAACACTTGATACTAAAACAGAAAGTTACTTATTCATTTTAATCAAGATTGTCCATAATAGTACGTTTGAATGAAAGCTTCAAAATGTATGGCAGGTAAATTTACTGTGAGAGATTTCTCTGAAGAGGGCAGAATGACTGCTTACATCAGATAGCCTTTGGATTTTAAATTGTGTTTTTGGTGTTCTCTCATTTACTACTTTAATTTTTCTTTTACCCTGGAGAGTATACCATATATGTTGCTGCCTCTTATTTAGGGGGTGGTAATAAACAGCACTGGTGAAATCTTATGTTTATTATCATACACAGATTCTGTTGGTTTCTGTTTCTGAGTTATTTGTTGTTTTTTCTTTATTTTTTCTCCTCCCCCCTCATTTGCTCATGTCTTGGTTGGCGTTTGGTGGTGTATAACCGTGATTGCGTTACCTTAGCAATAACAATTGGTCGTCTTGGTTACGTTTGTCCTCAAGAGGTGGCCCCCATGCTACAGCAGTTTATAAGACCCTGGTGTGTATTATTCAATCTTTTTTTTTTAATTCATTTTTCTTCACTCTCTTTCTTTCTTCTCTCTATCTCACTTTTAGATATATTTTCAGTTGGTTACAAAATCTCAATCCTTAATCATTGCCAACCATGTGACTAATCTTGTCCTATCAGGTTTGTGAGTTTTTAGTAGCACCGTCATGTATTCTTTATGTTGTGGCTAACGACTAATTTATGCATGGGATAAGATTGTCACATGCTTGCTGTGTTAAAGCTTGACTATGAAAGAGCATTTTAAAATCCACCCAGAATGATAATACAATGCATGCAAATACTGTAAAATTTAAACTGTGCATTACTTTACTTAAAATTCAGTCTGAGGCTTAAATTGCTGTAAGGAATACATGTTTATAGATTTGTCATGTATAAAATAGCTTGCTTGCTGCTGTAAAAGTTAAGTAACTGTTCTGTAAGTGGTATCTGACATAATTCATACTGTGATAGTATTATATGTTCTGCTTCTAATGATAGTTTCTATAAATATTTCAGATACATGTTTCTTTTGTATTTAATGGAATACAGGTCACACTTTTCTAATTGTATGTAGTGCAACAGGAGACCAAAATTCTGGAGATGATGAGTAATGGGAATACAGTAGTAGAAACTGTGCAACTTTCTCAGTGTTCAAAACTGTTTTCAGATCATCTTACCAGTGTGACTTACTCCATCAAATACTATCATCTAGTTTTGACTTGATTGAAGAAAAAGTAATAGTTAGCTAAGCTTTGCTCTCCTGCTTGCTAGGTGCACCTCTCTGCGAAACATAAGAGACAATGAGGAAAAGGATTCAGCGTTCCGTGGGATATGTACCATGATCTCAGTCAATCCCAGTGGAGTAGTCCAAGTAAGAAATATTAATATATCTTCATTGCTCATGTGAAATTCAGTGAAAGTTGTATATGCAACATGAAAAATTTTAGTTTCATATAATGCCCTGCAGTACATGTTTTAGTGTTATTTAGTGGCCAGAATGTTTATATTTTGAATTATGCATATGCTGCTTCAGTAATTATCACCTAGAAAAGGAAAGGAGGAGAGTATATTTAAATCTTTTGTCTTTTGCTTAAAAGGGTATGTAAATAATGAACATTGATTAAAATAACTGCATTTTGATACTTATATTAGGTTGTGTCTAGGATCTATTTGAAATTATATATACACACTTAAGTCTATTTTTCAGATGTAACCTAGACCTTTAAAACAAAAAAAAAACCCAAATAACCACACCTTCATTCTTAAAGCTTGGGTAGGGAAGACTGCTTTGGATATATGGCTTAAATAGTCAGTGTGACGAGGAGCATAGAATGTTTTTTGTTGGAAAAGGCCTTCAAGATCATTATGCCCAGGATGTCACTAAGCACAACAGCTGCTCTTTTAAACACCTCCAGGTATGGTGACTCAAACATTTCTCTGGGCAGCCTGTTCCAATATCTGACATTACTTTCAGTAAAGAAACTTTTCCTAATATCCAACCTAAATTCCCCCTGACACCACATCAGGCCATTTCCCCTTTTACTGTCACTAGCTACCAGGGAGACCAACCCCCCATCTCATTACAACCACCTTTTAGGTAGTTGTTTCTTTAAAATAAATGATACATCTGAAGAACAGAATGTGACTTGCCTGTACACCTCCAAAGTAAAACTTCCAATGTAATAGTTTCTGAGAGGAAAACTAAGGTGACTTTCCCTCTCCTCTGCCTGGATTTCTTCCTGAAACAAAACAGTTGAGCTTCTACCTGGTTTTGAAATTTTTAGTTAATTTCACTTGTGCCTTATTCCATACTTGGTGTTTCCCTCATTTGCCGTCCATATGTGTTCTTTCGCGTAGCTTAAGGGCAGGGGATAATTCAGGACTGCTTTCTGAACCATAGAATGTATTAGGTTGGAAGGGACCTTTTAAAGGCCATCTAATCCAACACCCCTGCAGTAAGCAGGGACATCTTCACTAGATCAGGTTGCTCAGAACCCCGTCAAGCCTGGCCTTGAATGTCTGCAGGGATGAGTCCTCCACTACATCTCCAGGCAACTTGTTCCAGTGATCTACCACCCTCATAGTGAAGATTTTTTTCCTAATACCCAATCTAAATTTCCCCTTTTCTAGTTTAAAACTGTCACCCCTCATCCCATTGCTACATGCCCTTGTGAACAGTTCTTCCCCAGCTTTCCTACAGGCACCTTTTGGGTACTGGAAGGCCTCTATAATGTCCCTCCAGAGCCTTCTCTTCTCCAAGCTGAGATTATCCCATCTCTCCTCTCTGTAGCTGTTGCCCTCAGCTCCTACCCAAAAAACATGTGTGTTATCAACCTAATGATTAGAGACTAGTGTTTTAACAGTATAGTAGGAGGTAATGCATGGCAGAAGTGGAACTTTGTTTAGGGATTTTGGGGTGGCTTTAGTCTAGAGCCTGTATGCTGATCATTATGTGTGTCCAAGAAAAAACTTGTGGCTCTGCTTAGAGAAATAGAACTGCTTTTTTCTTTTTTTAAATACTGGAAATGCTTGTGAGAGAGTGTTAAGACTATAGTCTTGAATTTGTTGCTGCTTATTAAGATGATTGGTTCCTGAACTTGGTATGGCTACTGAAAGACAACAGTGGGAGGGAGGAGTTGTTGAAGTGTTTTAAACTGTGGTTTTACTTACTAAAAATCCTAATTTAACAAAGTTATTCTTACACTCAGCTGTTTCTGAACACTTAAGTGTATGGTTGCTTACTGTTACTGTGTAAATTAACTGGAAAACAAATGCATAAAACCAAGAGCAGTTGTGAATTAGGCATAAAGACTCTCTCTGATTCATGAAACTAACATCAAGCATTGTTTTCAGACCTATAAATTGATATTTGTAACCTATGTGATTATTTAATCTTGTAGGACTTTATTTTTTTTTGTGATGCTGTTGCATCGTGGATTAGCCCAAAAGATGATCTCCGAGACATGTTCTGTAAGGTAATGTTTCTAATATAACTGCATGTCCTAACAGTAGCTGTATTGGATCCTCTGGGTTTTTTCTTGCTTTCTGTTTCTACTGTTAATTTGCAGTCATGGAGGCTTCTTCGCAAGGCTATACATTTTCAGACTAAACAACATAAAAATCCTCAGTCTCTAGGGTTTTTTAATCTGTATTTTCTCACTGCATTTGCTTTATTCCAGATTTTTTAAACAGTATTGAAAAGTCCACATAAGATTTTATTTGAAAGGATAATCATCCTCAAAGAGATTTCCTTAATGTGCAGCTTATTGTGTTTTGCCTGCATTAGGAAGAACAGACGGTATTATACCACGTTTAAGACTTTGCTCTAGAAATTGACATTTGTATGGTTTGACCTTTTTTTTGCCACAAAGATGCCTACTTTATTTTGGGGAGTTATCTAGAATATTTCAAGCTAATATTCCACAGTATCCTGAATAGTTTCTCTTACTCCCGCTGAAATTAAGTTTTCATTGTTGCTCAATTCTACTTAGAATACCTCTTGGATGAGCAAGTCTCTTGAAACTAACATACAGTTATACCCAAGAATGCATCCCTAGACAAAGCATCAATAGAACTTAAACAAAAGGATGATTTTCCTTGTGTAAAATAAGCAAAAAACCCCAGCCCACCCAGAATGTGATATGTTGTCTTTTGGCATTAGTGTCTTGAATTTATAAGAAAAAGAAAACAAAATGAGGAGGGAGTGAGCATCAATTTATTTCAGATTCTCTGTTTTGTGACAGATGCTGTTACTGTTCAGTAATGTGGCTCCACTCATAGCTGTAAAGTGAAATCTCTGCTTTTAGTAAGAATGTATGTGCAAAGTTCATGATAACCTTCTTAAAGCAGAAATAAGCATACTTCTAAGTACTTAAAAGGATCATGGGTCAGTATTGGCACGCTTTCTTCAAGTAAAGCCATATGTGACTGCCAGAAGCTAGAACTTTTGTATCCCATCTTTAAAAGCAGAGACAGAAATCTTGCTGTCCTACTTAGCCTCTCAGGTAACTGGTCTCGTTTGAAGGAACATCACATCCAGAAAGTGCATGGCTGTGTAGCATCAGCAGAAGAAAACAGCAAATACTTAGAAGCCTGAAGTCCAGAACGCTGTGTGTGGTGATTGTCTGAAGCATCCTCAGTGTGTGTTTCTGCATTGGTCATTCATTACTGAATACTTGCTTCAATAAGTTAGGCTTCTTTTTTCCAGATTCTTTCCAAGTTACCCATGTGGGATGTAATGGATTCAAACTAGACATAATGGTTCTTAGCTTGGCATAAGGGCATCCTTGCTTTTTTAATGTATTCTCTTGCTCTTTTTGCCATGCAAGAAATCAGACAGTTTTCTTCAAGTGATGGCATGTACTTTTTGAGATTGCTTTCTCGTGGATACATGAGAATTAGATGTTTTACTGACAATAATTATGCCTTTCGGGAACAATGGAAAGAAGTAAGATTTTCCAGTGTTCCTTTTGTTTTGTTTTTTAGCACTAGAGTTACAACTTTCAAAGGCATGGGTATATGAGCTGCCACCATTAAAGTCTGACACACATTGTGAATTTTGCAACTTTTTATAAAAGCCAGGGTATCTGAAGACTCTAGCTGAAGCTCACTTCTAAAATTCTACTGGAAGATGACTTTTGATCTGTGTATCATATCTGAACTTTCTTAGATTTTCAGTAGTTTTGGGGTGGCTGGATAATCTGACACTCTGGGTTAGGAAAGATTGGTGAGCCTGCTAGTGGAAGATCTCTTGCCTTGAGAAAAGCAGTAACTTAACTGGTGACATTGTAGTGTCATATTGGTATATCCTATGTAAGAACAGCTCTGCTTGAATGGTGTCTTGAAGGCAAACTCAGTACCATGAACTTTTAAGTTTCACTAGTGCCCTTTCTAGAATGGTATATATGTTCATGACAGTGTTCCACAATTCAGTATGCTTGAATTTAAAAAAGAAAAAGCAAAACTTCAGGCTGTCTTAGCACTATTTTCTATGATGAGGAGCTGTTTCATCTGTTTGTTCATTCAAGTGTTTGCTTTTTAACATTAAACCTGCTGTTTTCAGAGCTAACATACTGAGACCTTTTTGATAGTATTTAATTTTCATATTTTTCCTTTTAATTATTCTTATTTTAATTAATTATTCTTTTGCTGACTTTTGACTGTCATTGACTGTGGATCCTTGTTCTTTCAAAACACGGATTTTAACAGCTTCCTTTTTAGTGACAGTTGTCTTACAGGTTCCATGGAAAAAACAGAGCTCTCACAGGATGCTTCTGTATTTGTGCTAGAAATTGGCAGGCATTAATTCTGTCAATTGCCAGCTGAGCCAAAACTGTAGCTTTCTTCCCACAGTGTATTACATGTTTAAAGAAATAGGAATACAGTAATCTTCACTTGCTTAAACTATGCCAAGTGATAAAATGTTTGGCTTTCTAAAGTGGCCTAACTCAAGGCTGTAAGTCAACTTACTTATTAAAAATGCTTACAGAAATATATAAGCACACTAACTTTGGTGATTAGCTTTATTCTGTATGTCACCCTTAAAAGAAAAATCCTTTCATTGGAAGACATTATTAGACTTCCTTTTGTTTCTTAGTAGCAGTTCTGTATTAAATTGGAGAATTCAGATGGGCAGATGTACAATCTGGCAGTTCGTGGTTTACTGCATATGTTGCTAGTAAAAAATGATCATGTGTCTACGGTTTAGTGATTATGCTGACTCCACCCCCTTCATTTGTAGATTCTTCATGGATTTAAAAATCAAGTTGGGGATGAGAATTGGAGGCGTTTCTCTGACCAGTTTCCTCTTCCATTAAAAGAGCGCCTTGCAGCTTACTATGGAGTTTAACCTTATGCACTGTAGCTGCAGTCCCATAATTAGAGGTAAGTACACAAGCCTTCCTTGCTAAACAGATATGCCATCATACTAAAGGCATGTGCCCCTTTACGCCTTTGGCAGATGTGGTCCAAGCAGGAATGTTGCTCCAGAATAGTTTTTTTAACACACTTCAGCCATGAGAAGTCCATTATACTCCTAGCTGCATGCTAGATGATCTTTGCACTTAAAGGATATTATGCTGATCTGACTCTACTGTAACTGTAGAGCTTGATGTTTTGGAGAGGCTGATGTGTTTATTGCTATAGGTTCCATTTTGTGCACTAATTCAGAATGGCTGTAATTTTGTGTGGAAAATGAAGCAACCTCAGCAAAGAGCAGCAACAACATGTTGTAAAATAGTTATATTATACCGCTTTGCTTAGAATGCTGTCTGTGCACACTGTATGAAACAAACTTCTCATGTGTAAAGCACTGTGATACTGTGAAGAAATTACTATACTACCCAAAAAAGAGCGTGAATGAAGTTTATTCATTCAACCTTTACATAAATTTGATGCTTGCAGTAGTGTTTTTGTACTGAAGTTGTGGGAGTGAATAATTCAGTTGTGTTTTATTGTTGCATGAATAACTAAGTCAGTGTAAGATTTTCTCGAAGTTGGCGACATAAGAAATCCTGTTTGAATTGCATGTTTGATCGGAATGGATTAAATGAACCCAATTTCATTTACATGTTAATGAGGGCGTTCTAGTTCTGACGTATGAGTGTGTTTTCTCCTCCTAATGACAAGGAATAAGGTGGATAAAATTTGCCATTCTCAGCTTGAACTGAGGGACACTATAGCTATCTTCTTTAATAGCAGATACGTTTACTCTTATTTCTCATTGTCATAGCTACATCGTAATTTTGTGCTAAAAACAGAAAGCTCGGTGGAATATATAGGATTGCTTTTTTCTTAAATTGAGGCTTAGCCGCAACAGCGGAACTGTCAATGTAGCTTTAAAGTGTACATTGTTGTTTCATAAGTAATCATTTGCCTGATGGTAAATGGGCTTTTTTACTTAAACAGACTTAAAAGGGAGAGTCTAGGCATAAATTCATTTGTAATGAAAGGTTGGCACCTAATGCTTAAAGGCTAAAAAGGTCTTTGTTTATGCACAGATCTGACAGCTAAGGTTTTAAAGTAAGATGTAACTGTACCTTTATCTTTTCCATTTACAGGTCCTTCTGTCTGGGAGACTATGAGGGAGCCTCTGCACCCAGGGGAAATGTTACCCTTTACTGGGGGGAAGGGTAAACCAGTAGGGAATACAGTACAATCCCAACCCTACTGGGAGGGGCGGGAGGGAGGTGTTGCCGTCACTGTATTAAGTCGATGTTGGGAAATGTTTTAACATCTGGAGCCTTTGTGGGTGGAAATCTGTCTCCTATTACAACTCTGCACTGGATGTGAAGAAGAAAAAAAAAAAAGAATCTAGTCACAAAACAGCGTATTTTGGAATATTGTGGGGAATAGTACCAAAATAAGAACCATATAATTGAACCATAGGGATACGTAAAGAGGAAAACTATTGCGCACAATAAAGGAAACAGTAAAAGGCTTTCTTTTTTGTTTTTTTTTTTTTTTAAGTAAGGGTTTTCTACATTTTTTTTCATCCTGCTTGATGGGATTCCTAGGTATTTGCATGTTAATGAAGAACTACACAAATGAAGTTAGTACAGTTAAAGTGCAGCTGCGTCTGTATTAAGAACAGGCACTTGCTATGTGTCCAGTATAGAAACCCCATCATAAATTAATAAAGGTTATCTTGGACAAAACAAAGCAAGCTGCCAAATGAGTCACTCCTTTCCCTTTTGGGGTAAGGGGAGGGACGTTTCAAAAGAAAGATTGACATCTTAATTTTTACATTCAAGGAAGAAATAAAGTAGTGGATATGATTTGATTATTGTAATTCATTAGATTTCATTTCTAGAGTAAGGCATTCTTAACGTGCAGTTTAAGGTTCAGGCATGCATTCTGGCTCATAGTGATCAGAAGTAACTTAAATTAGTGGGAAAGTAGCATGCTTGCATCACATAGAGTGAAATTGGTATACGTTTACCTATGTTGCGCCAGTTTTGTGTTGCAGTTTACCAATTCAATATAGCCCTGCATTTAAAATTTCTTTTTTAAGATTCTGTGGATTTTAATTTTGTTAAGAATATAGATATAAAGTACTGTAGTTAACAATTAGGCCTTGAAATACCTTTTTAGGATCTGTTAAGAATAAGATTGATATTGTATTGTGTGTAACCTGCACAATGTGGAAAGCTGATATAGCTGTGCAAAATATTTGCCTCTGTGCTGTCAGTGTGATGTGCTTTCTGCATGGTTATATACTAGTGATTTATCAGAATCTCTAAAAATGAATTACATGGTAAGACCCGTTAAAGACTGCATAAGTGTTAGTTGGCACGTAAAGACAATTGTAGAAGTTGATGACATGATTGCTATATTTGTGTTTATTCCCACTCAACATATTACCTTCTACACTTTCTTTTTGTTCAAAGCATGATCTTAAAGAGATGTTTAAGTTAATGGATGTAATGCAGGGTATCTACACTGTATTGGCGCATGTTGGTGGCCCTTTGATGTAGTTAAATGCACAAGGGTGCAAGTTTAAAGCTACAGAGTGAAAGTTGGTTTGGATCCTCTTCATTTCATTTGTTTAGCTTTTCTGTTGTGTTTTATTTCTCTACTTACATGTATTCCTGTGAATAAATCCTTGTTAAGTTAACCCTTTACTTTTCCTTCCATGTGTATTTTCTTATGTACTGTGAATGTGAAATCCTAACTGGTACACTTGATCTTGTGTCCATCTGAAAGTGGCAAGTCTTTAAGTTAGATTGCCTAAGAGTATCCCATGATGATAAAGGAAAATGGAGAGATTTTTAACTCTGCTGGTCAGAGGTGAAGCCACACCTTTCCATTTTTCAAGTGCTGCATAATTAATCTGCAAAACAAAATTAAGCCATAACAGCCTTTTTATAGATTTAGTTTCTCACCTTTGCATTGCAGAATGGATACTGGATAACAGTTCCGGGGTTTTGGTTTGGGTTTTTTGGGGGTTTTTTTGTTTGTTTGGTTTGGTTTTTTTTTTGTTTCTAAGAACTTGCTCTTCCTTGCATGGTTCTGTTCTTTGACTGTTGAATGATTTAGCCATTGCACTGAAGTTTGAGCTGTGTGAGTGTGAACTTCTAAATACTGTTTAAAGAGTTTTGATTTTTATTCTGCATGGTAGCATGCATGTTTTACATCCCCCAGCTTTTTTTTTTCTTTGCAAATTTTAATGGATTATGCCTGAATAATAGTTTGGACATGTACTGTGTGGAGTACTTTCAGTGATGTTAGTACGTAATATTCAATTTGGCAAAAATTTGCATGTAATAACTTGCTTTCAAATTAGATTGCTTTGGTAGCAATTACAAAATTCCTTCTTAACTAATAACTCTGAATTGAAGTAGTTATAATCACTAAAAACACTTTAAATTATGGAAGAAATAAAAAACCTATAAAATTTAGCAAGGTGGGATATTATTTTATACCCAAACTTGCTTTAATTTTGTGTCTGAACATTGGGGAAGACTTTCAGAGAAATTACATTTAAAAGATTTTAATACAGATAATACTGTAGCATAACAGCTAGAATCTGAGTTTAACTACACTTCCTAAATTTCAGAAAGCCCCTTTAACCAAATAAAGCCACTCCACCTCAGAATAACTTAGGATGCCACTTTTGTACATAACGTATTTTAATAGGTATTTGAACAGATTTGAACTGATCGGCATAAAACAAAGGAAAATAACTAAAATAAGACAGAAATAAACAGTACTGACAAAATACTCTTGTATCAGTAAGTTCTCTCACGGTGTATTTTAAAACAAGTAAACCATATTCCTAATGCATAATGTAGTGCAGAGATTTGCAGAAGCCATTTAGGTTATAATGTGAGGTAAGAAAATTCTGGATCAACATTAACAATTATATTGAATTATTGCATCATGGGATATATAAAAAGCATCTTAATTCTTGTGGTGTAGTCTTGACAGTTCTTGAATGTTGACTGAATGTTCTATACTGGTAGAATTGTGAGTGTCTTTGTTACATTCCAGTGTTTCTGCCTCTTGGCATGCTAAAAGCACGGCTTACTTCATTTGCTCCTTACACACTGAATAAAGTGCTGTTAGTGTGCTGAACTAAAAAAAAATAGCCGCTGCTACGTAATGGTGTAGTTCTTCTACTTGAATATTTTTGTTGTAGGAACCTCAGGAGGTCAGTGTTTACTGTTTTTATATATGCCTTTTTCCTGTTTTGAGTTTCCCTTTTTGAAGGATTCTGAGAGTGAACAAAAGCTGCTGATCAACCTAAGTTGGTAACAGAAAGTATATTTCAAATCCTTATAAATGCATCTTTTTGGCAATACTAAATTGCTGTTAAATCAGTCTTAAAGTGAAGTTCAATACTAAATTTTTTTCATTACACATTCAGGAAACAGCTCTTTTCATTTAGTGGAAAAAGATTAGAATAGTTCACTATTTTGACCAGTGCAAGCAAAAATAATCAATTTTGTACATTTTTTCCAAAGTTAGATTTTCTCAATCAGTGAACATGTATATATTTAAATTGTAATAAGCTAATTCCTATGCTTTAGTTTATTGCTCCTTAAAGCTTGTACTCGAAAGATCACTTTTAGAAGTAATGGGTTTAAAATTAATAATCATCATAATTTTTAAAAGTTATGAAGTAGCATAAATTTTGTAACTAACTGATACACACTGTGATTTTTTTTTTGTTAGGACTTTTAGCATCAATCTTAATTACTTAAACCGCATATATTGTATAATAGGAAAATGTATATTTTAAAACTTCAAGTGGCTTTCCTCAAGCGAAACTCCTTGCTACTTAGAAATATTCAAATACTAGCTTTATCTCAGGTGAATACTCTTGTACCCTTTTTGTTCAGAACACATGCTAATAAAAATGTGTCTTAATTATATCAGTTTATGTATTTCATTTAGGCAGCTCCTCTGTCTTGAACTTACTCTAAACTAACCTTCTACTGTGGAACAGTGACTTTTGCTTCACCTGTTTTATTCATATTGAATGTATTAACAGTAAGGTGCAGAAACATTCTTCCCTTGAGGAGAATGTTTCCATATTCACACAGCTGAAATATTTCTTAAAGAATGCTTTAAGTGCAACATCATATTGGAAATTGCTTGTTTCAGATTTTGTCAAGGAAAGAATTTGCAACTTAATACTAATTGCTTCAATATTATCTTTCATTAAGATGATGGATCCATAAAGCTATATAGGGTCTAAAGAGTAACTTTTTATCTTAGGTAAAGGTTAAGCTCTACAGTGAAATGACTGCTGTAAATGGCAAAACATCCTGCAGTTATCTCAAAGATGCTGATGTAGTTTGCATACATATTTGTTACATGTTAATAAGTATTTCCAATAATCTCATCTGGAATAAATAAATCTTGATCAGTAGCTGTGTATGTCACTCACCTATGCATTCTCCAGAATGACTTGCATCCATCAGTCTTCTAGGTATTTTTCTCCAAAATAAACTGGCTTTTGTCTGCCACTCATGCTTGCTCTTTGCACTTAATGGTTGAAGCAAGCTGACTATTATTTTAGATGGGGAAACTGGGGCAAGTACTTCTGTTGCTTGCCTTAAGAGTATATTCTGCTAAAAATAATGAGGATAATTATGCAATTGAATGTACTTACGAGTGAAGTTTTAAAATGGCTTTGTAAGATGAATCCTTGTTTGGTGTTGCAGTATACTTTTAAGTAAGCCAAATTCACATCTTAAAGGATTCAGCACTTAGAATATCATTCTTCTTTCTGTAAGCAGGTTCTATTGTACTACTTTTGCCTTGGGTATCTATTTCCTTACTTTGGGTGAGCAACAAAATCAAGAAGGCTTTGGTGTTTTTTGCGAGGACACGATTAGAGAAAATGATTGGTGTAAGCAGGTTCATTTGGATGTTAAACTACAGTGTAATATTAACTTTTTTCATGGGGATACGTAGTTATGTTGTACACTGACTTGCTAACACTACTCTTGTAAAATTTTAAATTGGATGCAGTATACAAAATAGTTCAAACTGAAAGATGGCTGGATCTTTCTGCTGACAACTTAGGTTGTATGAGTTTTGCTTGAAAGCTTTAAATCTGATGTTTCTGTATCTGCCACAATGTTGGAATGTTTCCTTCAAACATATCCTCCTGCAACCTCTTAAACTGTACTAAATTGAGTGATAGGTCTTGAAGTCTGCCTATGTGCTAACAGAACTTCATTTTAAATAGAATATGGTTTTAATTTTTGATAAGCTGCTGAATTTTAAAGAGTTTTTGGGGCCACCAAATATTTTGGATCATGCAGAGAATATATATTGTACTGTAGTAATTTTGTATTTACATTTGTATGATGTGACATAATAGATGTGAATGTTAATCGCTGCTTGACTATGTTAATAAAGTTGTTTAAATATAGATGTTGCATTCCAATTTTTAATGAAGATGTAAAATTCATGTTCCACTTATGGTTTTGCTTGACTCAGTAGTGCACTCTTCTGGTCCACACATGTAACTTCTGGAGTCTCCTGAATGAGAATTTTCATTTTATCTGGAAGAATTATCTTTGGATGAAGTTAAGGTCAGCTTAGTTTAGGTGCTTTGTGCTGCCTGAGGGCAGATCAGTGTAGAAATAGGAGGTTTACATGAACTGAAATTAACGTCTGTCAGGTGTTACTGGTAACTGCTTTACTTCTGGGAACTGGTACATAGACTTATCTTGTTTGAATGATATGTGTAAAGTCTGACCGGGGTGGAGGGAGAAGAATGAGCATTCTCATTGCTTGTGCTATCAATGTGAATAATAGAGTAAACTAAATAAATGAAAAGTATTCAAGACCTTGAGCTAAAACTTGGGGTGGTCTAAGTCTAACTATCTAGATTTTATGGGACCTTGATAATACAAACTCTTAACAGATCTATCCTGCCATTTTATATATAAGAAGATAAGGATACAGGAGTCTCTAAAATGAATATATGAAACTAACAATAGTGGCTCTCTGGACAAAGCCCACCCATGTTGATTTGAACATGCTATGTTTGCTTCCAGTGCTTAACAGTTGGTCAATAGCACATGGACAGCTTAGGCAATTACGCATGTCTAGGATAGACAGCTTCTACAGTGTAATGATTAAGGTCAGTAAAGTGCATTGTCATGCTGTAACTACTTCCTATAATCAAGTTTATAGTTCAACTTAATTGCTGCATACTCAGCTGAAAGTCTGCTTAACAAAGAACTTGGATGTCTGTCTCCATGGAATCACTGTTAACAGCAGTGTAGCTGTGTGGAGGCCTGGCTGATTAGCAGAGAGATCAGTTCCTCTGGGCATAGCACAGCACCAGTGCCTGGGTTGGAGAGTAAGGAAAAGTAGCCCTCCCAGCCCCCCTTATCTTGTGGGGTACCTATGGTAGAACATCTTGCTGTCAGGTGTGCTGTTCATGTCTCCTACTGTCACAGCATGATCTTAAGCTGTGGCCTCTAATTTTGAGTCTCAGGTTAATTACTACCTGTATATACAAACAAGAGCTGAGTAGAGAGTAAGTACTAGCATCCTGAAAAATAAAATGATTGGTGTAACTAAGTGAGAAGGATTGTACTTTCAACATAGCTCATGCTATTCAAACATAGAAGAATTACATCTAGCTTAAAAGGTGTACTAGAAGGGCAAAGTAGTTCAGTAGGAATAGTTTTTGTAAAATAATTTTTGCATGTAAAGCTCTCACATAGAGGATGTTGGCAGCTTTTGTTATGCCAGTACCATGCTCAGTGAAACATAATGCCTATGTAAAATGTTTATATGCAAAGTGCATGTTCTGAGGCATTTACCCTTGTTTTTGCATAAAATTAGCAGAATATACCACTGAACCTTTCCAAAATACACGAGAATATTAATCTGAGTTAATGGCAGACTTCAATCACAGTTGTTTCTGGTAACCACTCCACTTTTTAAGGAAAATGGATGCAGTTATGCTGCACATGTCTTAATGCATCCATGTGTACATGGAATTACCCTTCTACAGTTTTTCAGGGTGGTGGGTTTTGTGACACCAGTTCTTTCTCTTTTTGGCTAGACTTGCCCTCTACTCTGCCCTGGTCAGGCCCCACCTGGAGTATTGTGTCCGCTTCTGGGATCCCTGGTGTAAAAAGCACAGGGATCTCCTTGAGAGAGCCCAAAGAAGGGGCACAAAGATGATTAAGGGCCTGGAGCATCCCCCCTATGAGGAGAGGCTGAGTAAGCTGGGAGTGTTCAGTCTAGAGAAAAGAAGATTAAGGGGAGACCTAATTGGTGTTTACAATTATCTTAAGCATGGGACTCAAGGCAAGTTAGCCAGCCCCTTTCCAGTGGTTAGCGGAGGCAGGACTAGGGGCAATGGCTGCAAGTTAGAACACAGGAAGTTCCGCACCAACATGCAGAAAAGCTTTTTCACGGTGAGGGTGACAGAGCCCTGGGACAGGCTGCCCAGGGAGGTGGTGGAGTCTTCTTCCCTGGAGATACTCAAGACCCATCTGGACGCCTATCTGTGCAATATGAGCTAGGGAGCCTGCTTTGGCAGGGGAGTTGGACCCGATGATCTCTTGAGGTCCCTTCCAACCCCTACAATTCTGTGAATCATAAAAGTGGAAACAGGTTTTTATACTGCAGCTTAGGATGTAAATAATTGTTGAATCTTTATGCTTAAAATAAGGAAATGAAACATGACAGTTTGGTTACACTGGCAGTTTTACCTTTTTTTTTTCCTTATTGCCCCTTAGCAAAATGGGTAGCCATAAATTTCCCATATTAAATATTACAGGGGAATTAAAAAGTATTCTCCTGTGCTTAGAGCATGCAAGTTGATCTAGATACATAACTGCTGCAGTGTCGCTAACTGATACCAGCATTTTAATTTTTATTTCTCTCAGCACTCCTCAGTGCTTAGCACAGGTGCCAAATAGAATTTTGTTTTTTCTGATTTTCAAGGAGAAATGATGTTAATTTGCAAGTCCCTTTATCTTGAAGTGATCGTCAAGGAATGTAGGACATAATTTGCAGTTTTCTCAGGCTGTCTTCCAGCTTCACATTCATGGTGGTTTGCTGAAGAAATTCTGTGACTTGGAGTAGTTTGTTCATTTCAGTAGTTTGAACTCCAGCATAGTCAGTGAATGAGAGTATTAAAAAAACAGGTATTGGCTTTAAAACTAACAAAACCAAACTTTTAGAAGTATATTCTGAGCTGGTCTTGTTCTTCACAGAACTGCCTCTTGACACAAAGCATCTTTCAGTGTTTTCACAGATTTGTAGGGGTTGGAAGGGACTTCTGGAGATCACTTAGCCCACCCTCGCTGCTAGAGCAGGATCCCCTAACCCATGTTGCACAGGACTGTGTGCAGACGGATCCTTTAAACTTAATGATTAAGGGAAATTTTGAGTTCTCTTGATGGGGTTTTCTTCCTCCTTAACATATTGATGTCATTATCTTGCATGTGTATTTTTCATTCTGAAATGCATGTGCTCAAATAAACTTTGTGGAACCATGGCCAAAACAACCCCAGGTGTTTTGCACCTTTTCCTTCTAGCTTTGGAAACTTTGGAAGAGCAGATGAATCATGTGACCAAGTAAGAATCCCAGTATTCCTTTGACTTAGCTAATTTTAGAATGTAGGAAGATGTGGCTAATTTTAGTTTTGCTTAACCCAGTCCTCCTTGTTGAAGGCCTCACACACCAAAACTGTTGTCTTTGGCCCAAGACCAGATGGAAGCTGGCTGGAATCTTGTACCACAGCTCTCATTTCTTGCAAACATTCGCTCATCTGTGTAACATTCTCAGTCCATGGAATGGTAGCATTTGCAGAGGTGTTGGGAAAATAATCGCACAATCTTAACACCTCAGGAGTTTAGTTTGTCTAGCTATGGGCATCTTGGCCACTTTTATTTCTCTTTTTTTTAAACCCCAAACCTCAGTATCTTAATTTCAAGCTTGGCAGAATTAGCAGGAGGTTGTTTGATGTGTGTGGAGAGAGGAGGGCATCTAAATCATTGCTAACACAAGGCTGCACATCTCCATACGCACAAGGACATTAAGAGTTTTATCGAGGTGATGAGGACACTATGAAGATCACACCTTCCAGCTTCTCATGCTGGTGGCTGCAATTCATAAGCACTAGTATGTATATCTACAGGTGCTGTGAACAACCAAAGGTAAGAATCATTTTTACATAGTGTGACTTCTGCCCAAATGAAAACCATTTGCTGCCCATCCTGTTCATAATGTGGTCCTGATCTTTAACCTGCAATCCTACTTGAGTACCTCTAGCCAAATCACAGTATTTCAAATAGCTGGTTCTTACCTGAACAGCTCAAAAACCTGTCTAGACAAGTATTTATCTTTTTCATTATTTACTATCTTTCACAGGCTCATTCCTGAGCCTTTGCACTTCCTGTTTCTTAGTACAATAATAGTTACAGGTTGTATTTGGTTTAATTAAAAACACAAGCATCACTTATCCCACTATGTTGTACTAAGAATACTTGTCTGAGATAACGTGATTTTGTTAGCTTAGCTCCAAACTCTTCCACCACCAGTTAAATGTTCTGTTTCTGTCACAGACTATAACTGAAGTGATCTCTGACCTGGAACACCACATTCTGCTTGTGTGGCAGGTCCTGTGGAGCACTAATGCAATCAGAGCTTCCTCTTCTAGACACTGAAGGGTTGAGATTTTCTGGTTTGCTTTTCATTGAATTCAAACACTGTGAATACTTCAGTCTTTTTTTCATTTAGGTTTTTTTTACTAGTTGACTGCAAATAAAAAGCTGCTTCAAGTTCATTGATGGACATATTTGCAGGTAAGTGCCTAAAGCACGAATGCAATGTCACACATATTGATGCATCAACAGTATAAATCAAGCTAATCACTTAGCGTATTCCTGACAGTATAACATCATCGTCATTTATCACATTATCTCCCCATCTTACTGAATTTTTTTTCACCTAAAGTCTGTGTAAGATGTCTCTGTAGCAAGGCACCTCCTGGATATATTAGACATCTCCCAGAATTTTTCATGCAGGAATGAATTGTGACTAGAAAAATTCAAAAAGGGATCTACAACCATTAAACTAATCCTGTTTGTCATTACTAATATTCACTAATGCTTCCTAATCCTTCCATTTGATTGACGGTTGATTTGATGAAACGTGCTTTTGGCAGCAACAGAGCAGAGGAGTAATAAAGGTGGAGTGCTGGCAACAAGTGACTCATGGTGAAACAATGCTGTTGGATTCATCATTTAAGTAATTGAAATAATGAATGGGACGTGATCAAGTTTAGTGACTAGATCAATGGAATTGTGCATTTAAGTGTACAGTGACTCAGATGATGCAGCCTAATGGAATAAATCATTCCAGGGACGCTGAGAACAGTGTCACCACAACTTGCTGTGAATCTTCAACAGAACACAGAAGTCATTGCTAGAACCTTAGTGGGGCATTGCATCATGTTGAAAATAGTTGATCTCTTACTGTAATAAATGTAGCTACCTGTAACTATGCAAAAGTATTTGTCTTGAACTCAGAAAAGATGCTAGAATCATCCATCCTACCCTGAATTGTAATGTAGGCCATTACCTCACCAGCAGTCTCTCATCAGACCACACTTCGAGCTTGTGAAGAGGCTTCAGAAAAGGGCCTAGCCTGTTTTAGGATTTTGTTGCAGATTTCCAATCCCTTTGAATAATTTTTTTCAAGTTAGTCGCATTTGCAGCTAGCTTTATAATCCCCTTTTACCTAGCCAGATTTTTTCCTATTTTTTTTCTCACTTGTGTCTGTGGGATTTCAGTGCACATTCTGTACAAAAAGGCTGCAATAAATGTCTAGTCATGAAGGTAAATTAAATGTGTAGGTCATAAGCAAGTGAATTATTAAAACTTCTGGTTAATGTCTGCAGGTATTCAGGTACAGTTCCTTGTTTAGAACATACCTCTGGTGTTTTTTAAATTCTATGAGGTAACCTGACAGTACTTAGAAAAGTTAGACGACTCTTGAAAGGGACTTAACTAACAATGCTTTTTGTCTTCCTTTTTTCTCCATCTTTTTAGTTCTCCAGAACAGTGGTAAACAATGGGGTGTTTTTATATCTCCTTCTGGTGTCCATAATCTTTCAGGACATATTTCCATGGGCAGTACGCATTCCTGTTTACCCATAACAATTCTTTGTGTAGTTTTGTTTAAACAAGGACAGTAAAGAAAGAAAATGCACTTTTCAAGACACATGCCAAATCTGGTATATGAAATAAACATTTGGTATATAAAATTACTCCACCCCCATCTGCTTCTTCAGATTCTCTTTAAAAATAAAGGGCAATGTTATATTACACAGAATCATAGAATCATAGAATGGCAAGGGTTGGAAGGGACCCCGAGGATCATAGAGCTCCAACCCCCCTGCCACAGGCAGGGCCACCAACCTCAGGCCCAGATCTACACAAGGTTGCCCATATTTTACCTGAATCTATTACTTATTTTTAAGAGCTTTAAACATCAACTGACTCCTTGAATGTTCATTATGACATTATTTTAGTCAATTTTGGATTCTTTTTTATCTTAAAATATTACCATATTCAGCTGTAGCTTCATGTGAAGCTTTACTAATAACTGAATGCAGTTACTTTACCCGGAGTTCATAACCCATTTTCAAATGGCTCATACAGCAAATTATCTCAGTTCCAATGGGTAAAAATGCAATATACAAACTTTCTTTTCAATCATACTAATGTCTGTAGTCTTAAGTGTGCTGTATCTTCAGTGTCCTATTTGGTAAGTTCGTTCAAGGAACGTAATGCCACATCTCAGATGATCTGAAAGAACAGTTTTGAAGGTAAGTTAGTATGAACACTTAGAAAACCAGAAGCTGGAAATACAGTAGGATGCATAAACAGTGATGCAGAGAGCAAGCAATGGAATCAGGAGTGCTTTTCTAAGAGGGAAACTTGAGTTAAATGCTTCCTTTCATGCCTATGCGATCCACATTAATGCCAAATGGCTTTTCTTTTTTTTTTTTTTTTTCAAAAATTTAGGATTGCATTCACAAAGTATAACTGTTGCAGCCAAGAAATCTCTGTTGTTCTTCATACTCTTCCTGCAAGGTTTGTTGTTGCAGTTCTTCAGTCTTACACTTACATAGATGGCAAAAATGGGAGAGGAATTGCTTTTTTTAACTGTCTACTAAAAACTAATAATCCAGAAAACTACCGGATCTTCCATGAAAGCCGCTGAAAACACGCAATGGGAATGTTTGCTTTATTATACAGGACTCACAGCTATCAAAATAACATTCCTTTCTGTCCACCCCAATTACACCAGGAGAACAAAAGTACAATTGTACTGGGACAGAGTCTACCTAACCCAGTATCCTGTCCTTTGCAACCAACACCTAGGGAGGAGGGTAAGATTAAAGCGCTGTTGCAGTGTTCTCACAGGCGTCACTGACTTGCAGATCGGGGACTTCCAGAAAACGTGACACTGGCTTTATATGTAGCAATCCATTACGGGTTTGTCTGCCTAGGGAGATCTGGGTGCTTTGTCCAGCTCCCCATTCCTTCTAGCTTGACAGAATTCTCTGTGTCTGCTTTCATCCAGATGTATTTTTCACTTTTAACTCATCTTCTCTATTCTTGCTTATGAGGTATGTATGTTGTATTCTTTCTCAGTGATCTTTTTACCAGCCTGAAGATTTCTAGGTTACTTGGTGTACATTAGTTTCCATACCTTGGATTCCTTATTGCTTTTATTTCAGTCTTCTGGGTTTGTTGTTGTTTTGGTTTTGTGGGGGGTTTTTTTGGTGGTGGTGGAGTTTTTACTGGGGGGAAGGGGAGGTGTTAGGCATTCATGGTGCAGGTCCCCACACAAACATGTTTACAAACTAGATGAGGACCTTTGTTGCTTTGTCTAACAATTTGCTTTGAATATGACTGAGCATCAACCTCTGGCTTTATTTAGCTGGTCTCACAACCTCAAGATCTCATGCACATGTCTATCACCTTCTATAATGACCTTAATAAAGTGGCTGCATATTGACTCAGCACATAAAATTCCTTCCCCAGCACACCTCCATGTGCTTCTTTACACTGAATTTTAAATTCCAACGCAAGATTCAGAGCACTGATATCTGCTCATGCCTGCTGCTGGCTCTTACGCAAGAAGCACGACTGAAAAACTAGAAATACTGACTGGGTATTGCTATGGCACTGGCACAGCACAAGGACTCATTTCTTCAGTCACAGTCACTACACAATATTCAGCAGCATGGTAATTGGTAATCTAGGATTTCTTTATCCAGGACATTATGAAAAGAAGCAGCATGTGTAATAGGTATGTCTTTAGCAAGGACCTCTCTGTAAGGTAGCACACACTGAAAAGTGACAAAATCGGCATGCAGCATCTAGGATGGTAAAGTTTAAAAACTGTCCTTTGATGCTGGCTGGGGTGGCTTGACCTCCCCTTCTCAGCTGAACAGTGGAGAAAATATATGTTGAGAGGCTCAGGAGCTGAGGTAAGGACAGGGAGAGATCATTCTGCAATTAGTGTCATGGGCAAAACAGACTCAACATGGAATAAAAAAAACCCCAACCATTACACTGCACACACACAAAATGAAAACAGAGTAGGGAAGCAAAACCAAATAGTAAAGCACCTACCCCCGTACTCCTCCCTTCTTTTCAGACTCAACTTCATTCACAATTTTCTCTCTCTTTCTCCATCCTTTAGGTGTCACGGGGAGACAGGGAATGGAGGTTTTGGTCACTTCATCACAAGTGGTCTCAGTTGGTCCTTCCTTCTTAGCAGGTGATTCCTCACACACACACCCCCTGCTCCAGTGTGGGGTCTCACCCACGGGAGAAAGTCCTCCACAAACTTCTCCAACCTGAGTCTTTTCTGTTGGCAGTTGAGCTCTTTACCAACTGTGGGTGACGTCTATGGGGTGCAGTCCCTCAGACCCAGACTGCTCCAGCCTGGTTCCCGCCAGAGTCACAAGGGCACCCCAGCAAACCTGCTCTGGTGTGGGTCAGTCTCTCCACAGGCTGCAACTTTTGCTGCCAGGAGCTTGCTCCAACACTGGCTTCCCATGAGGTCACAGCGTCCTTCAGGTTTCTCTACCCACTCCAGTGTGGGGTCCTCCACAGGCATTAGATGGGATCTCTGCTCCCTGTCATCATCCATGGGCTGCAGGGGGACAGCCTGCTTCACCATGGTCTTCTCCATGAGCTGTGGGGAAATCTCTCTCCTCTGTTGCCTGGGGGCCTGCTCCCCGACTTCTTCCCTGGCCTTGGTGTCTGCACAACCTCTTACATCTTCTTACTCCGTTCTCTGGCAGCAAAAAGCAGCTGCTTACCATATTTTCTTCTAAAATATGTTATCACAGAGATCTTCATAATGCAGACTGCTTGCTTACATCAAGTAAACAGCTGCATGAAGTAGACACAGTCCTATACCATACTGTTACTGTTTAGAATTACAGTACACGTGCTTATTACTATAGTCTAAAAAGAGAGAATCAGAGCCAACTGTCTCAGGACTTTTAAGATATTTTGACTCTGAAAGGGGTCCACAAGTTTTGTGTCTTGGCATTGGCAACTTAGAAAATTTTGCAAATACTGAAACTTTGGGAGCATGTTACATGAAAGAAACTCCTAAACTTTGCATGGAGCTTTGGGAACCAGTGGATTAAAGCTGCAGCCAGTTACCAATGACTGTAATACCTATTCAGAGTGATACTGTTCACATTCCATCAAAGTATCTTTGGTGAAGGGAGCTGAAAATTCATAATGCAGATTCTGTGATTCTGTGATTCTGTAATCACAACAACTTACATTGATAATACACATTTGGCTGCCTTGTTTGCCCTAACTAGTGTTTTTTTTGCCTAGTGAAACTCTATTGCTCTGTAAAATTCCATCCTCGAGTTTTCCTAACCCTCTGTCTTTCGGGGGAGTATTTAACCAGCATAATTTTGATGTGAGATGGTGAATTCAACAGGTTCTAAGGGATTACTTTAATATTCTGCTCTAAACCTTACTTAATATCTTAGTTCTGATGTCATTTGGCCTTTGTTCTCTGAGGTGGTGACAGGTGAGATGTTCAAACCAGAATGGATGGGGTTTCTGAGAGGTGGAAGTGAGGACCTTGAACACCCAGTGTGGAACGGCAGCTTCTTTTTACATTTTGGATGGTTTTGTGATGACAAATCCATAGACACTGCTTATATAAAGCACAACGTGAAGTGCAGCCCCTCACACCACGGCTTAGATGTGCCCCTCTATTTTCAGTTGTTAATTAAAACCTAACTCAAGTCCTGGGCAACAAATCATCCCGTGAAGGTAGAACATGAATTCTTTGGGGTCCCAGAGGGCCCTGCATTGCTGTGAAGAATGTACGAAGAAACCTGCACTCAAGAGCAGCACTCCGGGTCCAGAGGGGCCAGGGACAGCACCCAAGTGTCTCTGTGTTCCAGTCCAGCAACTCACACGCCCCCTATGAGATAACAATCTGTATCCAGCACGTGGAGGGTCTGGAAACTGTACCGACATTGAAGAAAACAAAGGTGTGATGCAAAGTTCCTCTAGACTCCTTGGGTTTAGATGCAGCGCGTTACTTTAGGGTGGGTGCCCCTGTAACCATAGTGTCCTGTGCAAGGAGGCAGTTGGGAGGGTATGCTGGGCGCTACCAGTGAGATTCTCCGTAGGGCTGGCTTGCACCGGCTCTGAAGGGCTACAGGGCTGGAACCATGGTTTGCCACAAAGGAGCCATGCATGGCCGCGAAGGCTGCTCCAAAGCGCCTGCTCGCCTCCCCGCTGTTCCACAGCGGTTACCGGCGCCGGTAACTGAGGGGCTTCTACTCGAGGTTTCCGGGCCCGCCTTCTGCCAAGACGCCCGTGTTTCTAGAGACCTCGCTCCCGGGGCGGCACCTCGCCGTTCGCCGCGGGCTGCCGTTGCCTGACCGCGCGTTCCCGCCACGGACGGCGAGCAGCTCTCAGCCCGGCCTGGTACCAGGAGGGAGCCCCGCGGAGCCTCTGCGCATGCTCCTCCAAAGGCAGGGAGGGCGGGGGGAGCGGACACGCGCTACACGCCTGCGCATGAGTAGGGCGGCTGGCGGCGGCTGTGTGCATGCGCGGGGCGGGGCGGGCTGGGGGTGGGGGCGGTGGTGCTGTGTAAGGAGGCGGGTGCGTCGTAACGGGAAGGGCGGCGCGTCGCGGCGGCGCTCGTTTCCTCTGTCGCTTTTCGGTGGCTGAGGCGGCCAGGGCCGGGCTCACCGGCGGCCAGAGCGGCGGTGACGGCGTGATGATGATGGCGTACTTCGTGGAGAGCTTTTGGGTATGGAAGCGCCGCGGGCCTGTCCCACCGCGCCGCGTGTGGGACGGCCAGGGCACGGCACGGTGCAGCCGGGGTCCCCTCTGAGGGAGCAGTCGCAGCTATTACTCCACCCCCGGGACTGGGTCGGGGCCTTGTCACTGGGAGCGCGGCGGAGGGATGGTGGCCGCCTTCCCCTGAGCTCTCCGCGGGTCCCTTCGGCCCGTCTCGGCCGTGGGAGAAGCGGAGTACCTGCCTGCGCCGCTGCCGCCCTTGCCTGGGAAGCCTGCGGGACGGGGGCGGGGGGTGGGGGTGGGGGTGGTGTGAGAGGACCGCCGCCCTCTGCTCCTGCCCGGCCCTTCGCCTCGAGCGGTGCTCGGTGGTCCGCTGGGGAGAGGCGACGGGGGAGGGGGATTACTTGTCGCCGTGGGGCCGCTGGGATAAGGGGTGCGCGGACAGGAGGGGGAGTCCCAGTGCTTGGGGGTCTTGCTCTCGCAAGCGCCGTGGTACGTGGATGTGGCTTAGGCTGCAGTCAGGTCTCTCTTCCTTAAACCATTCACCCTCCCTTCCGCCAGACAATGCAGGCTTTGGGGGGGAACGATACCGATATAACAGCTTAACATTTGTATCACTCAAAGACAAAGCTGCGCTCCTCGGCGCTTTATGCTTTTGTACGGACAGGTTGTCTCTGCGTGTCAGAAAGCAGAGTCTGAACAGTGGCCGGCTGGGGAAACAACGGGCTCTCTCCAGTCAGTTTTAGCAACACAACACGTTAGTCGTCTCCGTGCAGATGTACGTCTTTCTCAGGGAGTGGATGTAGTACATGGATTTACGTGATTATTGAGCCTCGCACGAAATTAAACTTGGTTTTATTGTGGCTGTAGGTGGTCTGAAAGATTGAAATGTTCTTGTCGTCATCGGGCCGTTTACAGCATTGATGCTTCTTTGCTGCACGTTTGATTTTTAGTGTGAATCTTTGCCATCTAATAGGCGAAACATGTAGCTTGTCATTTGTTGAGATGGAGAGAAAAAAAAAGGGTGAGGGTATCTTTTAGGTGTTGTCTTTTTCTGTGTAAGCAACAGGCTACATTAATGTTTAGGGGAACCTAATTTTATGAATACAATATGTTATTTTGTAATATAAAGCATAGCTCAAGCCAAATTTCATGTTTCATTTGTGGCATTGATTCATTTTGACTCCAAGTTTGTTTTTCAATATAATACTAAAATTTAATGAGATGAGATATTATATTTGCTCTCTTGGCATATGGATCTGCTTAATTTGAAGCCTTGTTGTGAAAGATCAGTACTGAACTAATGTGTGAATTTTTTTTCTTTCAGAGAAATGACGTTTCAATAGATAGAAAATGTCATAATTTCATTGGAAAACTTACTATCTACTCCTAAAGAGTAAAGGAAAATAGATTTATTAAAGGAAAATAGAAGTATTTTAGTCTGCTACCTTGACTAAAATCAAACTCTTCTATTTAACTGCTATGTACTATGATATGCTTGTTTGTTAGACTGATCAGCGGTATTTTATTTTGTTAGTAAGTCAGTTTGTTAAATCAGTGAAGGTAATAGGCCATTCCATACATTCTGTTTCCATGTCTGTCTCTTCACAAATCCTACTAGTAAATATGAGGTAGTAGACATCTACACACAGTTCATATTCTCTCTTCCAGCTCTACAGGGTCTCTGTGTTATAGCTTTGTTGGCAAAACACCTAGTGTGGGTCAGCAGTGAGTGCCAGGAGAAAGAGGCTTTTTTGGTTGGGGTTGGAATTAGATGATCTTTCAAGGTCCCTTCCAACCCCTAATATTCTGTGATTCTGTTGGTGCAAGTTCTTCTCTGACCTCCAGAAATGACACAAAGTAGGACAGGGACTCCAACTCCTGTTGGCCTTGCAGTTACAACAAGGATAATCTAGAGTCTTAAACGTGACTGAGAAACCTTTGTAATACCACGGACAGGGTTTTATTTTGTGTAGAAGAAAAATAAAAATGAACAGGTACTGCTGCTGCTTTGCTGTTGTGGGAAAATATATTTCAAAATTAACTGTAGTGCCTAAATATGATGGATATTTTGGCACTGGGAAAGTAGTAAGTTTCTATGTGTCCCTAGAACCAAGCATAAATTACAGGCTTGTGAGTTTTGAATCATAAGGCTTGTCCATGTCTGCTAACCTTCAAAAAAGGTTACTGTTCGGGATTGTTACTGAAGTGCTTTGGAGGGCTTGGGATTCCTTCTGTGTATGCTGGTGAAATGTGGTGGGAAACTTAGGATGGAAATTGGAAGATTGCTGTTAAAAAGCACTGAATGCACGCTGACTAAAAATAACAAAGAGAAGTCTGAGTAGAAAGAAAGGTGGTATTGTGTAAGTCTCTAGAAGAATTTCTTGCTTTTGCCTTGGTGTTCTAGGTTACACGAGGCAAAATGGTTTTGTCACCTATGGAACAGGGTAGCTATACTTCCTACAGCACTGAGATGCATATGAATCCAAAACACAATTAATTTAACTGCTTTATGTACATCCTGCCATTAGTTTGCAGCAGGAACTATGCATTAGAAAAGGAAGCCTAGATCTGGAACTGTAGGATGCTCTCTCCTGACTTGGTTATTTGCTGTAACTGATACAAAAAGCATTCAGAAACTTGAAGGACTTAACTGATTTCTCCAGCAGAAAGGAGTAACATGTATGTTTAGGCTCCTGTCTTTCAAGAACTTTCTAAAAATGCTCATGTAAACAGATCTTAACTTCTTTATTGTAATGGTCTTGAAGCTTATCATGAGTCTTTCATCTTGTACCGCCTTTAGAAGTGTTTGAATAGCCGTAGTTCCCTTGCCCCCTTTTTTAGGGGTTTGTTTTTTCTTTTTAAGAATTAAAAGCTGATATTTTATGGGCCTGCCAACTGACTGCTTCTAAGGTCATTGAGAGATAAACAAGACAAGTTTTACCATGTATAAAGTTGAAGTACAGAGACACGTACTGTCACTTGAAAAATGTAGGGGTCCTCTAATGAGCGCAGCAGTCAGGGAGCAGCCATTTTCAAAGTCAGTGTGATACAGTTACTTTTTTGTGGTATCAAAAAATTACGAACTGGTAGTACAGGCTATAAATGGCTTTGATTCCTATGACTGAGTTTCAGGCATTCAAGTCACGCGGCCAAACATTCCCAACTCCTAATTAGGATGTTGTCATAAAACATTGGGTGCTTGCTGCTATGTATGTGCTACATCAAAACAGTGATGTAATTTAAAGGGAACACTTTTATAAGTTCTTTTCATTATGCATAGCTACATTTTGTTTACCTTGCACGCATACTGGCACAGTAGAATAAAAATAATTCATTATCATTGATTTACTGTTTTCTTAGCACTGTTTAGGAACTGTTGTGTAAGTTTTGACATTGTATTTAAAATTGTTTGTGCGGGTGAAACTTTTGTTAATTCTAAGTCTAAACTATGTAAAGTCAACAAAAATAAGCCACTTCTAACCCAGCCAGTGTTTGTTTATTAATTGTTTTAAGTTATTTTTATTAAAGTGATCTCTGTGTTTGGTAACTCTGGGAGTTCTGGGATGTGAAGGTGTGTTTAAATTTGCATTGAAAAAAAAATATTTTTGTTTTAAATCACCTGTGTTACCTGTAGTTTTTGGGAATGGCTGTGAGGAGTATTCCTTTGTTTTCAAGAGCTTTTGTAACATGTAGGAGCTGTCAGTGTCCGGGCTTAATAATCTTAGCTTTACGAGAAGAGGCTTGCTCTAGTACATCTTGTCTTACGCACTTACGAGTGACACTGAGGCTTGTCACAATTCCATCTGGACTTCCATTCATGTGTTTGCACAGTACTACTCTTCTGCTTGGCATACAGTTGGATGCTCAGTTTCAGGACAACTGTTGTGCAATACTTGCTTAATCTCCTCCCTCTGTATTTGTATATTCAACATGAGTTGGCAACTTTCCCTTTTTTGGTTGAAAAAATATTTTTAATTATCTAGATAGAAAAATATCAGGCCTTCCTCACATGCATAAAGCTTCTCTGGAATTGGTCTTTATTTAATTTACTGAAGGAGGAAGAAAGAAGTTGAAATTGCTGTCTTGCTCTTGTCTTCAAACTTTTCAAAACTTTCAGAACTGAAACAGATGCATTGCCTGTGTAAACATCAGGTGACTACTTTTTCCATGTTTAGAGGATCTCAATTTTCTGAAGTTTCTTCCTGACACTTATAAAGTGTAATTTACTAATAGCTAGCTTTCAAAAATGCAACACTGTAATATTGATCGCGGGGTTATTTTCATGTGTACAGGGCCCGTTAAATTAAATAATTGCCTGGGTAGAAAGTATGAAGCACATGTTACTTATTTGAAACAGCAGGAAAGAGTAACAGTTTAAAGAAAATGACAACAATGTTTTTCAGAACAGCTAAAACCAGTGTAAGTAGCCCTGGAGTTGAGAGAAGTCCTGTTGCTTGTTTAAAGCATTACTCTTATGAGTGAAGAAGTCTTTGGCAGTACAAATGGACAAACCACAGCAAATACTATATGTCTTTATAAGTTTGCGGGTCAAGGAAAGATTGACTTTGATTAATATTTGGAACTTTGATTTTCGTTTTACAGAACTGAATATCAAATTTCTATTATTCTGTTGAACTAAATTTTGTACATTACTTGCTAAGATAGGGTATCTTTTAAGCTGCATAAATTAAGTCTTGTAGCTGCTGAACAGCTGTACCTACTTGTAGCAAATAGTGAATTTCACCTACATGAGGGAGTTTTGCTCCCCCACTCCCCATTAGTGGATTGTGTGCAGTTATTACTTGATATATCAGTACAACTCTGGAATTTTCTTGGTACTTTTTTTTTTACCAAAAAGATTCTGATGCCATTATGATTTATCTGTATTAGGATTCTTGTGTGCATAATCTGTTGTTCAGAGGTGCAGTTTTTCCATACTTTCATCTGACAGAGCAATAATATAGGTGTGAAACTAGTCAGAGGACAGCTTCTCTGGACCTGACCTGAACAGGAGGTGAAGGATACAAACTTTTCTATTCACAGAAACTGAAGTGATTCTATTTCTCGCATTCATTCCTCTCTAGGCTTTTCCTCTTTAACAGTTGTCTAGCAAGGTGAGGAGGCGTTGGCAGTATTTAATTGATATGTTTGCCAAAGGCAGTTCTAAGGTTTAACTAGGATTTGGAAACTTAATTTGGATGTTATTCAGTTTTCATTTTACGATGATTAGAAGTATGCTAGAGACCTAAACCTAATTACAGAATTCCTTTTTAACCATAAAAAAAGTTTTAAGTACTACTTCCAAATGCTGAAGTATGAATATTTGTCTGCCATTTACCTGGAAAATAAGTTGTTCTTTTGGTAGGCTATTTTAAAGAGGATTAGGCAGGTTATGACACATATTTTGTAATCAGAAGTACAGTTTTCTCAGTTTCTTCTGTTTCTTCCCTCTAATGTGGTGATGTGGCCATGTTTAAAGGGTTGAAGGAATGATGGTACATGCTTAACCACTGCTAATGCATGTTCTAAAAGCATAGTTAGTAATTACAGTAATTCACTACTGTCAAATGTTTATTTGCTAAATGTAGTTAGAAAAAGTCAAATTTTGTCTGAATTTCTCTCATCAAGATTCTAAAGTATGACCAAAATAAAAATGTATTCAAGAACTCTATAGGCTTTTTATTGTCTCATATGCTTAGTCTTGCTGTGAAAACAGTATTTGCAGCTGTCCTTTTCTTCTCATGCTAGCTAAAGAAGCAGTACGGATCTGAACCCCATTCCCAGTCATGGGAGCTTTAGGATCACCTTAGTAATTGAGAAAGATTTGTTTATATTGAGGAAAAAGCACTATAGTCATCGAATATGAGGTTGGAAGGGATCTCAAGGATCATCTGGTCCAGTCTTTCTTGTCAAGAGTATGACCTAGACAAGACAGCCCAACACCCCACTCTGCCACCACAGAACACTGTTCACTCATACTGAGCTTGCTGTCCACAAGGTCTCTTTCCACAGAGCTGCTCTCCAGCTGTATGGATCCCAGTCTGTGCTGTACTCCTTCCTGGGTTATGTTTTCACAGGTGCAAGACTTTCCACTTGTTGAACTTGTTAGCCCACTCTTCCAGACTATCCAGGTCTTCCTGCAGGGTTGCACTCCCAAAGTGTCCACTTCACCACTCAATTTGGCATCATCATCCTGTCATCCAGATCACTTATGAAGGCATTAATCAGCGTCAATTCATAATTCAGTATCAATCCCTGAGGGACATAATTTGTGACTGGTTCCTAGTTCAAAAAAGCAATTTACTCCCTCCCTCTGGGTGCTGCCTGCCAGCCTGTTCCTCACCCAGCATATAGACCATTTGTCTATCAAAAGCCTTTGAGAAATCCAGGTAGGCAGTGTCCACCTCTTGACCTACAACAACTGACTAGGGTACATAGTTGTAGAAGGTGATCAGGTTTGTCAAGCATGATGTGCTGGCATTACCTAATCATGTGCTTCATTTGACTTGTGATAGCCCTCAGGAGGATTTGTTCTATAACTTCCTCAGGTACTGCATTAGAACTGTGGGGCCTATAATTTCCTGGATCCACCTTAAAGCCCTTCTGGATGATGGTTACAGTAGGTCCAGTCTTCTGGGGTATCCCCTGGTCTCCACAACTTCTCCAAGGTTAAGGAGACCAGTCTTTCAATTATTTCAGCTGGCTTTCTTAACAGTCTCAGGTAGATATTGTCAGGACTCATTGATTTGTAAGGGTCAGGCTCCTGTAGCAGTTCACATACCAACCCTTCCTTCACTGATGGTGGGTCCATGTTTGCATCAACCTGGATTTTTGCTCTCAAAGCCTGAGGCACAACAGTGCTGGTAAAAAGAGATGAAGAAAGCATTTGTAAACCTCTGCATTTTCAGTGTTGTTGGTAACTAATTCGCCACTGCTGTTTAACAGTGGGCCAATGTTTTCCTCCTGTTTCTGCTTGTTTTCTACATATCTGAAGAACCCTTTCTTGTAGTTTGAGATCTCTGGCCAATTTCAATTCTAGTAGAGTAATTGAGACTAATAAACTTTTTACACTAACAGACATTAATGTTGAACAGTTCAAGTCCAAAGTAGTCAGATCTTGCACTCATACAATGTCATTAGAAATGTAGTAAACAAATACTGCTGCAGATTGCCCACAAATTTCTGACTACTTTAACAAATGTTGATTTTAAATTTGGAATTATCTCTATATGCAACAAACAAACTCATTCTTAAAAAAGTTCAAAGTCTGTTCAGTAAACAGAGTTCCTGTAATCTGTTTCCTGTTATGCACAAGTTGTGCAAATGCTGAATTCTGACTTCATGCTTGCTGACAGGGTTACTTTCGTTTCCACAAGAAAATAATGGCAGTTAGTTCTTGGTGAAGGGAAATGGAAGGACACTGCCCTTGCTTTCCCTGACAGTTTGTCGCATCTGCAAAGTTGGTCAGTAGTGCCCCACTGAAGGGTTATTTAAGTGAACCACTTACTTGTATTTGAAGTCTTGCTTCCTCTTATGGCTTACTGTCAGGAGATATCTATATTATATACACAAAAGAGCTCTTTTATGTCAGTTTAAAATGAGAAACTTCCAGCAGGAACACCAGTTTCATAACAGTTTTGTTAACTATAGGAAAGAAAGAGTAAACCACTAATGAACTTACAAGTAATTAAATGAAGCCTATTCGGAGAGGGGACTGTTGACAATTTCTTTATTTTTGTACATAGTTTTACAGTTTCTCAGTGTTGAGTAATGATGGGATCATCCTCAACAGATGGTGTTTTACCTGTGAAATGACATTCAGAATGGTTTTTCAAAGTGATCTGGAAGTTTGTTGTTGTTATTGTGTAGAACCTGATGTTACACATGAGAACAGAAGTTCTTCTTTCTCCAGGATGCAACTTCTAGAAGAATTGGCATCTGACTGTGCTGTCTGTCATAGCAGTGGATAGTAGTTGCCTCTGAAATGGCATGGAAGGTCCCCTCAGTTCCCTCTTACATGCTGCATTTAGTTGTTTTTAAGTAGGCTGGTATGGGGCTTTGATGATCCCAGCTATTTCTTTTCCACCAGGAAGGAGCAGGTGAAAACACTTGATGAAGAAAAATTGGCTAGACAGACAATTTCCATGTACAGAATTTTATACAGTATGTGCGGGGAGGGGCATTGTTGAGGAGAAAATATAAACAGTGTTGATGACATGTGCATGTAAGAGGATACATACTTTGTAAACTGAACTACTTTTCCTCTTAGCCACAGCATACATCTGTCATTACCCTAAACACAGAGTCTCAACTTGGATGCTCATTGTGTGAATGATTTGAGCTCCTCTTCATGAAAATAACTGCTGAATGAAGGAGTTGTGGATAGGCTGTATAGCTTTCCCTAAGCAGAAAAATGTCTGGTCTCTGCACTGAGATACCATGCTTAATTTGACATAGGTACACATGTCTCCAAACAAGAGTGGAAGATAATGTAATTTATAGACTTGTCATCAGGTTAATCATTGAAAGGCTCTTGATCATGTAAATGATTGAACAGTTTTGAAGTCTAGATATTTGTGCTTACAGGTAGAATCTGATACTGGTAAGATAGGCTATACTTGGCATATTTACAAGTAAAAGCATGTCTTTTAGTTGTGCTAAGCTTAAACCACAAAGGCCCTCAAGTCTAGGAGTTTTGGAGTTGTTGCTTTGTTTGAAACAATATATTTGTCAATATCCTCTCAACCTCTGCTAACTATTGATAATGTATAAGAGATGTGCATTTCAGGAGGCCTTTTTTTTTTTTTATAAGGAAAATATCTTTTCTGCCTCACTGTTGTGGTTCCTGCTAATCACTGTGAAGACAGGAACAGGAGTAGGACTGATTAGAAAATATTACTTAAGGGGAAAAATTAGTTCCGCTGCAGTAACCTTCAGTTACAGTTAGGGAATGAGATGATGGTAGAAGTTGGTTGCTCTGGCTCATTCCATTCTCCAAAAGTTTCCAAAGTTACTTTTCTGATAGGCTATCAGCCATCAGGAAGGCTGCAGCCAGAGGCTGGGTCATGGCTATGCTGCCCTTCCTGTATTTATAAAGTGGCAGGAGCTTCAGCATAGAAAAGTCCCTATTAAAGCTTACAATATGAAAAGTTGCTTTTAAATGTGTAGAAGCAATCTGTGTTCAGCACATATTCATTAACACAGTTTAGGCAGAAGAAACACTGTAAGACAAAGGGAAACAACATTTCATACAGAAGAATTTTGTTAGTTCTTCTGAGAAATGCCTAATGCTTATTTGTTAAATGTTTATTTCCAAATTTTTTTGCGGTAACTTTGGAGTAGTTAAGAATTTTATTCTGTATTCTAATTGAAAATATTGGTGAGGTCTTAAATATAGAGTTATCTGGTGCTTATGTAGTATGGTGGCATTCAGGGCTTATATTGAATAAATACAGAAAGTTAATAAGCTGCCTAATAGCGCACCAGCAGTTAAGATTATTGTGGACTTCAAACTAAAAGGCAAACGGTTAGGGAGAAATGAGAGTGAAATTTAGACTGGTAGTTGAAGGACTGAGACATTTTTAAATATACGTTTCCTAGTACTTGGTGCTCTTATCCTTTTATATAAAAACCTTGCTCTGTACATAGTCCTTTTAGTGTCTGCTGTATTTTCCTGTATTTGATTTATTTCTGCTTATACTTTTTACAGACTTTTCTGTAATTGTACATACACTAGGCTGATGCAGATGAACTCTGTCAGGTTACAAAGTAGTGCATCTTTAGGAACTGTGATTTTTATAGGTGTTTTCTTCTTCCTGCCAGTAATCTCAAACAATTTGCCTTCAGGCACCTGTTATTTGTAAATTTATGTGTCTATGCTGGTGTCCTTTAAGGTAAATTGCCATATTATTGATTGGACAGAGGCATTATCTAGTGCAGTTAACACTTCACAGAAGTGGATCTACTACTACTGTGGCTGCTGCAAAGTTCTTAAGCTGGCAGATCCTTGCCTGCCTTCTCCTTGCTCCCACCTCTTCTGCTGTGCAATGGAGCTGTTTGTGTCCTCATAGTGATCTGGATCACTGATCTTTATTTCTATTTGCTGGCTATATTATTTCCCCTGTTAGTCGTACCTTATGGCTCCACGGACAGTCTTTCCAGAACAAAAAGGATAGAGGTATTTAAAGGGCTGTATGACAAATCCTGAGCTCCTATCATAGGAGATGTAGAGGTGCTGTTGCAAACAGTCCAAGATTCTGCTTCCTATCCTTTCCCTTCCACTCTGAACATAAATGTGGCCTTCCTGAAGGCGTGCAGCGTTATGGATCTGAAGCTTTTCGATGGGAGGGGAGAATAAATAGTTTGACAGGAAAGCTTTTGCTATAGCTGTACTGTTATGCTGTGCCTTGCCTTCCTTTCATTTCTATTGTTGCTTTCTCCTGTCAAGGGGAAGTTCACCATAGTGCCAGAGGTGATAAGCTGACTGAGTTTACTCAATCAGTGCTTAGGGAAGTGTCTCAGTTTTAATGGTGAGGTATGCATTATGCACTGGGAAATGGTTTGTTTTAAAATTGAACTTAAGAATAGATAAAGGGAAGCTACCTATGAGAAGGAAGAGGTAAGTGGGTTTACAAATATATATTTTACCAAAAAAAAAATAGAGGAAGATACATGAAATGGGATGAACTGGGAAGGCAGGATATCCAGCAATCCCAAAGTTTGAACTTTAGCTCATGGAAACTAATGAAATATATGATAGAATTAAGAAAGAGATTACAATATTAATGATGTGTTTAATAAGATGAGTGAAAGAATACAAGACCTCTAGTAGTCTCAAAAAGAAATAGCTTTGAATATGGCTAAGAAATACGTAATTTGCTGTAATTTGAAGGGTAGTAGCTGATGGGTTTAGCTTGTTTTACTTCTAGCAGGTTAAAGAGAACTGATAACAATCAATAAAACCTGAAGCATTAGAAATCATTCACTTCATGGAAATTCATCAGTTGTTAAAATACAGAGGTCCTGTACTTTGTTTTGTAATTGCTTTAGCATGTTGTGTTTCATAGTTTACTTTCTTGTTATTAATCTTTAGGGGGAAAGGAATAATGGCTTTGATGTCCTCTATCACAACATGAAACATGGACATTTGTCAACAAAAGACTTAGCAGATTTTATAAGAGAAAGGTTGGTAATCTTGGCTTTTTAATATACTGTTTGTGGGTTTTATTTAATTTTACTATGTTTTGTGTATTTTGCATGTTATTGTTAAAATCAAAGAGCATTTTAAAAGTCTTTTTTATCCTGCAAGAATGTCTAGGTTTATTACATTCACTTAAAACTGAATAATGACTCTTGAGCATCAATTAATGCCAAACTTATTTTTCAAGTTTGGATTAAAAAAACAAGAATAAAAATCTAGAACTGCCACAGTTAATTTAAACTACTGGAAGTTTTTCATATGTTTGGAAGAGAAACAATAGAAAGTAGCAGAAGTTATCAGTCTTTTTGACCACAGATGTACAATTAGGGTAATAGCAGCTGTTCCTGTGGTATTTTTTAAAATTATACTTTCAGATTAAGATGTTGATGAGCTAGGTTTGTTAAAGGAAAGGGAGTGATAAGTAGGGACAAGAAAATAATATGGAGAAAATAACACAGCTTATCCTGTAAGGGATAGGACAGAACTAAAACCAATATCCAAAACAAATAATCTAGTGCTGTTTTCTTCTTCTTTAATAAAGACAGCTGCTGCTGCTACCTTTAACATAAAAAACTTTCATTCTAGACAAAAGTAATCAAATGTCTGTTTCAGAATTTTATCTTAGTTCAGTTACTAACACCAGATGGCACATGGAAAAATAATTTGCAAGAGACTGACTGAGTTCCTGTTTCATTGAAGATTTCTTGCAGTAAAAGCCACTAAAAAAACCAGCCTTTGTTTTCTGGACTTTTTCATCAAAATTTCACATTTGGCCTCAAACAGATCTTAACCAAGTATTTTGTTTCTGCAAAATATAACCACCACAAATTCTGCAGGCATTCAGTTACACTGATATTTGCCTAGTTTCAAACTGAATTGGAGAAAATGACAAAAATTGTTCCACTAAGTACAAATGGATGAGTTCCCTAGTCTGGGTGTGATGGGCAGTCAGCATTGCTGTTTTGCTATTATAGGCAACTTAAAGTGGTTTATGATTTTTCTTTAAAAACTTCTTTAAGAACCTTCTGAAATTGCACAGTTGTTTCCTTCGGAAGAAGGAGAAAAAACAAACAACACCACACAAAACTATAAATGTGTTCATTTGTGATAATATTTCTACAGTCTTTTTGTTTCAACTGCATATCCTCTTTGGTTGTGTTAAGTTAGTCAATACCAATTCAATTTTCAACAATTTTTCAGTTTTATTTTTTAGTATTTGATAATAGTCAAGTACTGAAAAAACTGAGACAGGTGGATCTGTGATTCAGAAATATATCATCCGAAAGAGTTCATTTTGTGCTGGACAATCTGCTCAATATTGATAAATTTTGTCTAGTGCAGGTTATCTACATTTCAGTTGAAATATAGATATCTCTTATGCTCTTGACAGAGATTTTGTTCTTAAAGAAGTGAGAATACATGAGAAGGTTACGCTGTCCCTGCTATTTGGCTTTTTTCTTTAAATATTGGAATGCATTGGGACAACCATCTTTTAAAATAGTATAAACAGTCTAATACAAATGCTTCTCATTGTGTATTATTTTACCGTTTTACAAAATGAGATAATACTATAGAATCATAGAATTGTAGGGATTGGAAGGGACCTCGAGAGATCATCGGGTCCAACCCCCCTGCCAAAGCAGCTCTCTAGGACATATCACTCAGATAGGTGTCCAGGCCGGTCTTGAATATCTCCAGAGAAGGAGACTCCACCACCTCCCTGGGCAGCCTATTCCAGTGCTCTGTCACCCTCTCTGTGAAAAAGTTCTTCTGCATGTTGGTGCGGAACTTCCTGTGCTCCAATTTGCAGCCATTGCCCTTTGTCCTATCCCCACAGACCACTGAAAAGGGGCTGGCTGATTCCCCCCACATCCCCTGCTTCAGATAATTATAGACATTAATTAGGTCCCCCCTTAGTCTTCTCAAGGCTGAAGAGTCCCAGCTTACTCAGCCTATCCTCATAGGGGATATGCTCCAGGCCCCTAATCATCTTCGTAGCCCTTCTCTGGACTCTCTCCAGGAGATCCCTGTCCTTTTTAAACCAAGGAGCCCAGAACTGGACACAATACTCCAGGTGGGCCCCGACCAGGGCAGAGTAGAGGGGGAGGATCACCTCCTTTGACCTGCTGGCTACACTCCTCCTGATGCACCCCAGGACCCCACTGGCTCTCTTGGCCACCAGGGCACACTGCTGGCTCATGGCCAACCTGTCATCTACCAGGACCCCCAGGTCCTTCTCTACAGAGCTCTTCTCCAGCAGGTCATCCCCCAGCCTGTACTGATAGATGCGGTTGTTCCTCCCCAGGTGCAAGACTTTACACTTGCTTTTGTTGAATTTCATCTGGTTTCTCCCTGCCCAGCTTTCCAGCCTGTCCAGGACTCGCTGGATGGCAGCACAGTATTCCTGCGTGTCAGCCACCCCTCCCAGCTTTGTATCATCGGCGTACTTGCTGAGGGTGGATGCTATTCCCTCATCAAGGTTGTCAATGAAAATATTAAACAGGACTAGACCCAACACCGAGCCCTGGGGAACACCACTAGTCACAGGCCTCCAGTCAGATTCTGCTCCTCAAATCACAGCCCTCTGAGCACGGTCCGACAGCCAATTCTCAACCCACCTCACTGTCCACTCATCTACCCTATGCTTTCTCAGCTTTGCTATCAGGATATCATGGGAGACAGTATCGAAAGCCTTGCTGAAGTCAAGGTAGATGACATCCACTGCTCTCCCTCCATCCACCCAGCCGGTGATGAGATCGTAGAAGGCTATGAGATTGGTCAAGCACGGTCTTCCCTTGGTGAATCCATGCTGACTACTCCTCATGACCTTCTTCTCTTCCAATTGCTTGGAGATGGCATCCAGAACAAGCTGTTCCATTACCTTTCCAGGGACAGAAGTGAGGCTGACTGGCCTATAGTTACTAGGTTCCTCTTTCTTGCCCTTTTTAAAGACTGGAGTGACATTGGCTATCCTCCAGTCTTCAGGCACTTCACCTGTCCTCCAAGACTTGTCGAAGATAATAGAGAGCGGCTCAGCAATCACCTCTGCCAGCTCCCTCAGCACACGTGGATGTAACCCGTCCGGGCCCATGGATTTGTGTGCATTAATGCCTTTGAGCCGTTCCTGGACCTCCCCTACCTCAACCAGTTGGAAATTCTTCATTTCCCAAACACTCCAACTTTCATACAGGATCTGTGGGTCCCGAGGGGCCTTTGAAGTGAAGACCGAAGCAAAGGCAGCATTCAGTATCTCCACCTTCTCAGCATCCCCTGTTACCAGGACACCCTCCTCATTCAGTAAGGGACCTACATTATCCCTGGTCATCCTCTTACTATTCACATATCTAAAAAAGCCCTTTTTTATTATTCTATGCAAAGACCTTCAAACAAACAAGGGAAAAAAAAAAACCCCACAAACCCAAAAACCACCCAACACCAAAAACCCCCTTCAAAAAGACTAGGCAAGACCCTGTTTTATTTGATGTGATGGCTCAGTAAGCATTCCTTTTATGCTAATGTTTTTGTTACAAGTATATTTGATTGTGTTACTCCGTAAATGTCTAGTGTTTGACAGTGCTAGGCAGGAATTATGTCACTTTCTTCTGTTACAGAAGAATGTGAAAGGGCAAGGTGAACAGCAGAGAGTGTAGGAAGGTAGAAGTTTTCTTTGGAGTCTTGAGTCCCTATGTGTTACTTGTTTCTGTTCCCTGCAACATTCTGCCACAGAGTTCTTACATTGTATTTTTTTTAAAATATACACCTATGAATTTTTTCTGTATACTTATTGGGGACTCATTAAAATGGAATAATTTTCAGCTAAAGAAAAAAGCTGTTTGTAATGCATCTTTAGAATGTCCGTTTATCTGTCTTTGAATCTCTTCAAAATTTTGATTATGCTTTTCATGGTTTTCTTTGACAGGGCTACAATTGAGGAGGCATATTCAAGGTCCATGACAAAACTAGCCAAATCAGCAAGCAATTACACACAACTTGGGTAAGTATGTATACCTAAGAGAAATTCATGGAATCACCAAATGGTAGGGATTGGAAGGGGTATCTGCAGACCATTTAGTCCAACTTCCCTGCTAATGCAGGATCACCTAGAGCAGGCTGCACAGGATCGCATTCGGGTGGGTATTGAATAGCACTTGTGGCTGCACATCGAGGCTGGGGACTGAGATGCTGGGGGCCAGCCATGGTGAGAGGGAGTTGGAGGTCTTGGTCAACGGCAAGTTAAACATGAGCCAGCAGTGTGCCCAGGCAGCCACGAAGGCCAGCAGCATCCTGGGGTGCATCAAGCATGGAATTGCCAGCTGGTCCAGGTAGGGGATTCTTCTGCTTTACACTGCACTAGTGTGGTCTCTTCTCAGGTGATTTTGGGCACTACAGTACAAAAGGGACACAAAAATATTGGTGAGTGTCCGGAGGATGGCAATGAGGATGGTGAAGGGTCTGGTGGGGAAGCCTTAAGAGGAAAAGTCTCTTTGGTGGCCAGTGATAGAACCCAAGGGAGTGGTATGAAGCTGTGACAGGGGAGGTTTAGGTTGGATATTAGGAAGAGTTTCTTTACTGAGAGGGTGGTCGGGCACTGTCACAGGCTCCCCAGGGAAGTGGTCACCAACACCCAGCTTGACTGAGTTCAAGAGGCATCTGGACAATGCACTCAGTCACACGCTCTGACTTGGCTGGCCCTGTGTGGGGACAGGAGTTGGACTCAATGATCCCTATGGGTCCCTTCCAACTCAGGGTATTCTGTGGACATCTCCAGAGAAGAGACCCCCAAAACCTGTCTGGGCAGTCTGTGCCAGTGCTCTCTATCCTTAGAGTAAAGAAGTTTTTTACATGGAACTTCCTTTGTTCAAATTTTTGCCTATTGCTGCTTGTCCTGTGAGTTTTCACTGATGAGAAGATTCTAGTCCCTTCCTCTAGATGATAATAATTAACTGCATGTGTGTTAAGAATTAAGTTTGAGTCTGAAAATGTTAAGTTCAACGTAGCGTAACTCTGCCACCATTAAAAGTGATTGTTAGTTTTGAACAGCCATGCAAAATACACAGTTATGACAAAAAGGAAAGACAGTGCGGTTTTTTAAATTTACAGGTTTTAAAAAAACCAAAGCAAACAACCAGACAGTTCCTCTGTTTCAGGTGGAGTTCTCTTCAGAAATAATAGAGGATGTGCTTCAAATCTTGGCGTAATTATTCTGAAGAGAGAAAAAATGGTCCACAAATGTGGCAGTAAATTTGTTTCTATTATATCTGCTTTCTGAAGTGTTATCTATGTCCTCAGAGATGTAAGAATGAGAGTTTTCAATAGATTTATTCCGTAGTTTGTTTAAAGCTTTGTACATGCTTATGTCTTTAAAAACTGGAATGCGTTTTGGATTTCCTTAAAAACATTATGCCAATAATCAGGCCTCTTAGATGAGGCTAGAAATATTTTTTTATTTGTAGTAATCACAGATAGAAATTTGGGGCACTTTCCTCAGTGGATAACTTGATCCCAGTAGTTCCTCTTTAAAGGTTCTCTGTCTGCATATCAGTGTTTTAAAGGCAATGTATAGTATTGAATTTTCCACAGCATTAACCAGGAAACTGAGGTGGAAGTGTAACTTTAGAATAGCTGGAGATGCATTCAGTATAGAAATTTGAATCTGAGGAATGTGCTGCCCCCCACCCTCTTTTGTCATATGGCTAATCTGTTAATCAGTAGAGCCCTTCTGATGGCAGACCATCTTTGCCAGTTTTTTTTTACTATGTCTTGTGGCTGTAATGATGTAAGGCAGCTTGAAACTTAACTAACCAAGTAATTTCTGATTTGTTTTTACTGTTCAAGTATACATCTTAAATTATTTTGAGCTCCTATTGCATCATCTTTAGGAATATCACTTGTCATTACTGTGTCGTGGCAATAGAGAAGATTAAGTGAAATATATAGTGAAACTTTATAACTGTTGTGGGGGTTTGTGTATGTTTCAGTTTTAGGAACAGAATGGAACTTCTGTAAACTCATCAAATATACTTTAGCACTTCTAAAAAAGCAACATAGTCAACTAAAAGGAAAGTGCCCAAATTAACATTGCATGCTATTTTCCTCAATCTAGGACATTTGCACCAGTTTGGGATATTTTCAAAACCTCGACAGAAAAACTAGCAAGCTGTCACTTGGATCTTGTGCGGAGATTGCAAGAATTAATAAAAGAAGTTCACAAGTATGGAGATGAACAAATCAAAGCTTATAAAAAGGTCATTAATTTTTTTCTTATGCATGTCCAGTGACTAGATTAACATTACAATGGTTTGATTTTGACAACTATGCGATGTTTGGCAGACTAAAGAAGATGTTTCAGGAACACTGGAGGCAGTGCAAAATATTCAAAGTATCACACAAGCCCTGCAGAAATCAAAGGAAATCTACAATACAAAGTGTGTTGAACAAGAACGTTTGAAAAAAGAAGGAGCAGCACAAAGAGACGTTGATAAGGTAATTCTGTGACATCTTACTTTAATTCATTCTTCTGTTGATCAGTAACATTCACCTTGAATTAGTCCGTGAAATGCTCAGAAGGGGCTAAAAGCAGTCAAAAGCAATAGTTGTGGCTCTTTCATAATGTTCATGATGTTTTGAATACCTAGTTATGTTTTGCTTACGCTTACTTCCTTATTTGTTCTAACTGCACAGCGGTTCTAATTCTTTTTTCAATATCTGCATCATATAATTTTGTTTAGTAGCTTTTAACGTGAATTATATATAATTATTTCAGCATCTATTATGTTTTTAGACAAATTTCCTGAGTTAAATATGCAAACGCTCAATGCTGCTGTTACTGAATTAAGACTAGGAGGCTTTGTGTTGTTCCTTTGGTGAGACAGTGCAGATAATTATGTGTGTATTTGAACTCTTTTCCTCTGAGAAGACATTAAGTTAACATTAATTGCACTGCAAACTTAAAAGATTAGTTTCATGGACCAAAACTCTAAACAACTGTAAAACAGTAGGGGCTGGAAGGAACCATTTAGTCCACCCCCTGCTAAAGCAGGATCACCCAGAGCAGGCTGCACAGGATTGAATTGAGATGGGTTTTGAGTATCTCCAGGGAAGCAGACTCCACAACCTCTCTGGGCAGCCTGTGCCAGTGCTCTGTCACACTCACAGTGAAGAAGCTTTTCCTCATGTCAGATGGAAATTCCTGTGTTCCAGTTTGTGCCCATTACTCCTTGTCCTGTTAAAGGGCACCACGGAAAAGAGACTGGTCATTTTCCCTGTTTAGATGTTTATAAGCATTGACGAGAACCCCAGCAGTCCCCTCGTCATCTTTGTAGCCCTCCACTGGACTCCCTGCAGTAGTCTCCTGTCTTGAACTGGGAAACCCACAGCTGCACCCAGCACTCCAGATATGGTCTCACCAGGGCAGAGTAAGGAGGGAGGATAAATTCCATCAACCTGATGGCTAGCCTCTTCTTAATGCATTCCAGGATACCATTGGCCTTTTTTGCCACAAGGGCACACTGCTGGGTCATGGAGAGCTTGTTGTCCACCCAGAACACCAGATCCTTTTCTGCAGCACTGCTTCCCAGTAGGTCAACCCCTAACCTGTCCTGGATTGTTCCTCTCCAGGTGTCGGACCCTACAGTTGGCCTTGTTGAATTTCATTTGGTTCCTCTCCACCCAACTCTGTAGCTTGCACAGGTCTCACTGAATGACTGTGCTGCCTTCTGGTGTGTTGGTCACACCTCCCAGTCTTGTATCATCAGCAGAGACTCTGTCCTCTTGTCCAGCTCATTGATGAATAGCTGAGAAAGACTGGACCCAATACTGACCTCTGGAGCACACCAGTCTCTACAGGCCTCAAACTAGAATCTGTGTCACTTCTCACAAACCTCTGAGCTGGTTCTCAATCCACCTCGCTGTCCACTCATCCAACCCACACTTCCTAAAATTGCCTATGAGGTTGTTAAGGAAGACACTGTCAAAACCCTTGCTCAGGTCAAGGTAGAAAACGCCTACTAGTCTCCCCTCCTCCACCCAGCCATACTATTATAGAAGGCTGTCAGAGTGGTCAGAAATGATTTCCCCTCGGTGAATCCATTTTAGTTCTCATCTGTGTCGTATTCTGTTCTTGTTAGAATGCTCTTGGTGCCTTTTGTACTGCTATCTTGATGGAGCAGATAGTCAGTTATTGTTGTTTCACTGATGACAAAAATGATCCTGATAACTCTGTTCTGATTATTTTATCTTTGATAAAAATCTTGCTTTTTTCCTAGGCTCTGTCTCAAATGAGTGTTGGATTCTAGATATGAATCAGAAATATGTGGGTTGACAGATGTTTTCCAGCCAGTCTTTTCAAAGTGTAATTTTTTTCTGAATTCTTGTAAATAGATCGAAACTTTTCCGTAGGAAAAGTTGACTTGAAGGAAAGCTTGTTTTCAATATGTAACATTGTCCTTGTTCAGCTAGAAACAAAACATGTTCAGTCTGAACATGAGGAGGGAGAAAGAGGAAATGCTATAGGATGAAGGCCTTTCTTTATTCATCTTCCCTACATATTTCTGTTTGAACTAATAGGCCATAGTTAACATACGCTCAATATGTACTTAAAAATTGGTTCCAGTGGGGGCAGGTAACTGTGGCCATCACATCAGTCATGACAAACCTATACTTGTCACTTCAGAAACATGGTGACAAAGATTGTATTAATTTATTTTACCTTTGGCAGAGAATAGCACAATTTTTTTAGCACAACATGAAAAATGTTTTCTATGAAAATTGCAGAATAACTTATTTTTTTGTCAGCAAGCAGATCTGCACCAGTATACTAAGAGCTTATGACAAAGCCAGATATTTGGAGAAACACTTTATTGAAAAATGTGAGGAGCTAAAAGAGACCTTGCAATTATCATTACATCAAGTTAACATTAGCTTGTGTAATAACTTCCTGTTGCTCTCTGGCATGTGAACTTCTCTATTTATAGTGACTTGACAAAAAATTCTTGACTTGTCCTTATTCTTTCACTTACTGTAAGTTTGCTAAATAGAGTTCTAGCAACTGCTGCACCTGAGAGTAGACACATCCTGTTTTCAGAAGAGATTACTTGTTAATCATACAGTGTTCACGTGTTTTGTCATTTGCTGATTAGTTGTGTTTTGTGAATGCTTTTCAGCATGTAACACACAGAAACTGCTCATCGTTAAACATGATTACAAGAGACAGAGAATGTTTTTTCGAAATCCCATGCATACAGGTTTCAACTACATAATGATTTACATAAAAACCACAACGCTTTTTAAAAGTCTTTTAACTTGGCGGTTCCTTCCTTTTCAATGGATAATTTGGAATCATCTTATTGCAAAGCAATCTTAATTATTTGTAAAACCAAGTGTTCATAGATCACCTTGTACTTTCGATATAGTAAATGGCATCTGTGGAATAAGATGGGACTGGTCTTAGACATGGGTGGCAGGGGGAATTGGCCAGCCCCTTTTCAGTGGTCAGTGGGGACAGGACTAGGGGCAATGGCTGTAAGCTGGAGCACAGGAAGTTCCGCACCAACATGCGGAAGAACTTTTTCACAGTGAGGGTGACAGAGCCCTGGGACAGGCTGCCCAGGGAGGTGGTGGAGTCTCCTTCTCTGGAGATATTCAAGTCTCGTCTGGACGCCTATCTATGTAATATGAGATAGGGAGCCTGCTTTGGCAGGGGGGTTGGACCCGAAGATCTCTTGAGGTCCCTTCCAACCCCTAAGATTCTGTGATTCTGTGATTGTGAATCAGGAAGTTAAATTCAGGGCAGTTAACCTATGAGCTGAATGCTACATGTCATGATCTCCTTTTAATGCCTGAAGGATCTGCATTCCTCATACAGTGAAGTATTTTGAGGTTCTGTTATGCTGGATTTAGAACACTACATCTGCTTGAGCTTTCTTTGCAACTGGAAAAATGGAACTGTAACTTTGGTTCCTCTTTATTTGAAGTCCTGGTTGTGTTTTCCCTAGGTGAAAAAGTGCTAACGCTGGACTTTTAATCATGATTTTTCAGTCATTTTTCCCTTGGAAGTGGCAGAATATAACTCTCTTTCTAGAGGGCATCTTTGGTTTAGTTTATTTAAAAGTTACAGATAGTGGCCAGCTTTAAAAGTCATTGCAAGGGAGAAATAATATCCATTTTGACGGTGGAACAGAGAATTTAATTTGAAAAAGAGGAGGAGTGCCGTTCATAACTAGAACAAAGAGTAAATTCCTAGTTCCCAGTTTACCAAGGTTATTACAATTCAGGAATAGTTTTGAGTTAGAACTGATAGGAAATTTGTGAGATAAATTAGACATGTTGAACAAAAGCCGGAAAATATGCTGGTGATCAAGACAATTTTCATTTTCATTGGCTTTTAATTTGAAAATAGTAAGGATATCAAAGGTTTGGAAAACTCCATCTCACAGGTGTCATGCTATAAACTTTGAAAATAACTTTCTTTACCACAATCACTTCATTCAATTTTGTTCACGTAATAGTGGGATTCTCCTGTATTTTGTTTTGCCTTTTCAGTATATTAAATCCCAGAAAGATTCTTTTGGTTTCTCAGCAACAAATAAAAAAACCCAAAAAACCCCCCAACAAAAACAACCCCACAAAAAAACCCCAAACAATAAGTAATACATTATGAAGCCAAAAAGGGAGTCTTAGAAACAACACTTAGTTGTATAAATCTGGCCATCAGTATGTTCTGCATTAACTTCATTTTCAGATATCTTTATCTTAAAATTTCCATTGATGTAAAGCTGCTAGTTTTTAATTTCTTCCTGCACTTCTAACAGAGAACTGTGCCTATTTATTGGTTTTGGGTGGGTTTTTTGCCATTGACTCTTTCATAATTGCACAAATAGTTGTCTGCTGTGTATTCCAACCTTACTGTCTTCCTGTTTTTCTGTTGCAGATCTGAATATTTGACAAGAACTAAATTAGTTAATTCAGCAACACAAATCTAATTAGAAAAATAAGTACACTGTAAATTTGTCATAGTTGGTAAGGGGAAGGGATTTAAATGAGGTAATTGCTTTGTTACTTTTTTGTGGTTTATGTACAGCTTTAAGTAGAAATCTCTAATGGCTTGAATCAGTTGTTTGGTGGTGAAATTTGTAATGGTACTTCACTACTTTGATAGGCCCTGAATACACTTTTATAGAGCATCCAAGGCTTTCTTTTAACAGTAGTTTTAAAAACCTTGTATTAGATTGTGTGTGTGATATTTGACACTTTTGTACTGACCTACAGGCAGCAGTTAAATCAAAAAAAGCTACGGATACTTATAAACTATATGTGGAGAAATATGCTGCGTTTAAAACTGAGTTTGAACAGAAAATGACCGAAACAGCACAGGTGAGTGTTATATGAAATGAGTTGCTTTGATATGTGCTATTTTGCCCCTGAAAACACCTGAAATCAAAACTTTTGAAAAATTGGTTCAAGATAGAATGATCTCCTAAAGGTTTTGAAAAACTGGTTCAAGATAGAATGAACTCCTTTGGAAATTGATGTGATCAGTAATGTCAGAAGTAACATCTTTGAAAGTCAAACATTGACCATGTATGTTATGATAGCACTGTCCTTGAATAACACAGTTGAACACTAGTACTCTAGAAGGACTTTTTGAAGTTTTAGGAAGAAAAAAATTTACTTATGTAGGGCTTATAGATGCATTCTGATCATGGGAAATAATATGAATTGCTTGATGCCTCAAAATTAGTCATAGCAGTTTTAATACTGGGATCCATTATGCCTTTTTTATTCTCATTCTAGCTAAGCTCTCTAGTTAGGGTGTTCAAGCGTCTGCACAGCGGTTACCCATGTTTGTGAAAAGTTTACATTTGTTCAAGTTTCTAGGGGTTTTTTTCAAGAATTTTAATCTGCATTCCAGAGGGTGTCGTTCTCTGTATGATTGCATATGCTGCTTCTTATGTTCTTAAGTTTCTTTTTCAAATCTGTTGATAACAGACTTTTTTCCACTGCCCCAGATTTGAAAAAGCAAACTTCATCATTTCTCCTTTAGTAGGTAATTTTGTTAGTTGAGGACTGTTTGCCATGTTTATTTGTATCTGATTCTTGGTGAAGCTTTTACAAGGTAGGAATTTCCTTTTTGCTTGAAAATCCTTTGCTCTTTTAATTTATTTCAAAAATTAATTTTTAGGCATATATGGAATTATTATGGAGATTGTCATACTGGTATTTTTTTTAATGCATAAGTGGAAAACTGTTAGGAATTTCCTTAACTCCTTGGAAATCAGGATTTCGCAGCATGGGGACTGTGTAGGCTGACATAATAAAAAGCTGCCCTTCCCTAAACTGCTTTCCTACTTTGAGAACTTCATTAGAATTTGATCTAGTTCATCTCTGAATAGATACGCAACACAGCTGTTAGAAAAAGGATACTGCATATATTACATACCAGAACTCTTCCCTCCCACCCCCGAGTCCAAGCATTTGCAGTAGAGTCAGGCATGCTACTGCAAAATTCTGCTTTAACATGACTCTTGCATTGGAAGTCTTGACAGCCTTTCCTTGAAGAGTTTGCAGAAGGCATGTTTTTTGTGCAATATCCTGACTCAGTTCTGGTCAAGTAAGTTCTGCTTGTACTCAAGCTAATTAAATTTCAAACTGAAAAGAAAATCATATATACATTAATTTTCTCTCTTTTAAAAAAATCTGAGATTTTTTGTGTGTGATTTTATCATTGTGGCGTGCAAACCAGTGATGACTGCAGTTAGTGGTATAAAAAAGTTTTAGTAAGAAGAAAAGTTCAGCAGGAAAATTAATGGGTACTGTGGCCTAGGCTATAGGGCCTGTTGTATTTGTTTTCTTCTCTGATGTGTAAAGTGCTGTTTTCAATATAGGTTTTAAGTTTGTCAAAAGTAGCTTGTCAGAAGTAGTTTGTCCTATTTCCATGCTTCTTCCTTTGTCAAGTATTTGTGTGAGGAACTACCTTGTAGAACTAATCCAACTAAAACTAATGTATAAAGCAAGATGATGTATAATGTATAACCAAGAAGAGACCTGTGGTCTGGCTTAGTAAAGAGGTCACACAAGCATTTGTACTGGCATAAAGACAGAGGCAGTGTGGTACCAAGGGTAGAGAATTCCATCTTTAGGCTGGTTTAATGTGTGATGCTGACCTTGACTCACTTGCGTACACATCCACTTTATTTACACATTTACATCTGTTACATTAGCATCATATGTGTCGTACTGTAACTTAATGTTTGCATATCAGTTATGCCTAGGCAATTTGGGATTGGCATGTGTAATTACAATCACTTGAACACTTTAGGACTAGGCAACCTTTTTAAAATTAACTAATATATATCTTTAAAAATATTCTAGAAAACAAGTGTAATGTAATAACAATAAGAAAATAATTGAAGTGTAACATTCCTCCTGGAGAGTTTCCAGAAATAAAAGTAGGTGGAATCAAACTGATGTGTGAACACATACTGCTGCAGCCCAATATGGTAAATTTTCTGTAGTGTTCTGTAAATGTAATTATTTTCTCAGTAAGCACTCCAGTATCTCCATCACTGTGTGATGGTTTGTATAAATAGTAGTGCAGACCCCACCTTTTAACCAGGAAAAAATACTGAACTGTTCTGTTTGTTTGTCCCAAATCATACACCAAAATGGTGCTTCTGGATCTGCTCTGTTTTTTTGCTCTGGAAGTTACTGAACCCCCACTGAAATAGATTCTGTGAGCGCTTCTAATCCACTGCAGAGCAAGTTCAGTCAGGTTGTTTTAAATGGCTTTATATAGTCTCATGAAAGCTGTCTGCTGTCTTTTCCTTATCTTACAAGAAAGAGACTGTGTTTACAGTCATTGACATTCCTTTCAGAAACAATAGGGAGCAATGAACAAATATGACTAATAAACTGACCTTGCTAAATTTCACTGTAAACTTGCCTCCAATGAGCTAGAAAGCTGTGAGTAGTGAAAAAGAGTTCTTGTTAGAACTGACAAAGGATAAACAGTATTTTAAATGATTTCACTGTCTGTGATTTAGCAAAGGAAAATGTAGGGGCTTTCAGCAAGCAAATCAGCTGGACTTTTTGTTATGTACTAAAAAAAAATTAAAATAACCCATTTTGGAACACTCAACTACAACAAAAGAATAAGGAAAGTAACAGCTTTTTTATCTAGAGATGGAATATGAGGGTGCTCTTTGTTTAACTTTTTATTTGTGTTATTAGGTAGGTATTATGTATCTAAACCGGGCTGAAATGTAGAGAGAAGAGAAAGACTTTTTTCCTGTGTCAGATGTTGCAGCTGGGAAAACTCGACCATGCCTTGAAATTTTTTTTATTGTGGGGTGGTCTGCAGAGTGGCACAGGGGAATGAGGGTGATGGTGGAAGGGAAGTTAGAATCTTTTTGTGTTGGATTTGGTGTGTCCTACCCTCTCCCCCCCTTCCCATAGAAAGGTGGTACAAAATTACCTCTCACTACAAACCAAACTCATCTATCTGCAACAACCCTTTCATGGACACTTAGAACGTTTCCACACTTATGCATGCTGGAAACAAAAATTACCGTTCTCTCAGTACAAGTTTGTTTTGTGGAATTTGATTTAAGTATAACGGCATAGCTGCATCTACAGCTTGGTTGCAGGAAGGCTGCTTTAAAGATGATGTGATAGGAAAAATGCCACCTCCTATGAATATGTGGAAGCCCACTTCTATATGAGCTATTCCCTAGGTTATCTAAATTTAGAATACATTGCACTTGAAATATACTATTTCAGGAAAAAAGAAAAAGAGTATTCGGAGTGTTCTCATTGCAGAATCATTTGACTTAGCTTTTATCTGTTTTACACTGTTTGAATGCTATTTTTCTTAGGACAAATATCTTGACTTGCTGAGTGATACTCTGGGTAGTCATGTAGTAATGTCCTTTCCTTGTTATTCCACCGATCTTGTTCTATAAGTTTTATGTATTTTTCCTTTTTTGTCCTTTACTATCTTACCTTCAGTGATAAAGTGACTCATAGTAAGTGATTTTTGGGAGGTTGATTTCTGAATCACACAGTTTTCCTATTCTTGAATTGCAAGTTACGGGTTTTATTGTGATTGAAGAAGAAAACATATTTCACTGTTATTTAGTAATTGAATTTGACAGAACTTCCTCATGTTGAAAGAATTTTTTATATGAGTAAAGCTCTAGTAGTATTACACAATTCTTGTGCAGTTGCTAAGAAAACATGATGCCTGATTTTTTCCACCTTGCTACAAGCATTTCCTAAAACCACGTAGCACTGACTGTGTCACTGGAAAGGATCACATATGTGAAAGTACTAAATTATTCTTAAGTCTCCTGTCTTACGTAAAACTGAATAGTGTGTTGATGTTTTTGCTGTTGACCAGTCTGTATGTAAGTGAAGTTTAAGAATGAGTAATAATTATTTCTTTTAAGAACACTATAAAACATACAGGAAAACATCCAGGCTTATAAAAAGGAATAATGCTTACTTAAACTGAGTATATGGCGTTGGACAGCAAAGGTCCTATCTGGTGATTTTTTTCTTTATTTTTTTTTCATCTGTGTGTGGTAGCTTGGAACACTAAGAAGTGGCTTGAATTTTGGGGGGCCTTAAACATTACAGATTCACATTGATACATCTTGTTAAAATAGACATCTTTCAAAAATCAAATTAAACAGTTTGTTTAATGATTTTATCAGTGATATGCATGATGTGGGTGTATTATGGTACCTAGCTTTATTCTTTGATCAGAATCTTTGTATTATGTACTGTACTAGGCCAAGATGGCTCTACTTCAAACACTTTAGATCTTACCTATAAAACAATAAACAAGAAATAATGAAGCATGGAGGGAGGGGGATGCTTTCTAGTGATGTAAGAGACAAAATATCTGAATGACCAGCTGTTTTATGTTATAAACAAGAGTTTAAAGGAGACTGGTACCTCTCTTTTGCAGAGTTTCATGGGAAGCTCAAACCAAACATGAAGGAAGTATTGTTGTCATAACCTCAAATGTTGACTTGGTGTTAGGTTAAGAAACAGGTACATGTTGGAAGGACATGTTGTGTGCATGTGGTGACACCTGACAGCAATTCAGCAGATGATATAAAGATGGACCATAGCTAGTTTGGAAATCAAAATAATACAGTATATATAATAAGGCCGACGGTAGAAGAAGTAGTATCGGAGTAGCCTACGTAGGATGACTATATTCTCTGTTATTAAGAGGAAGACTGCTGGAGAAAAAAATATTAATCTGCTTGACTGATGGCTAGAGAGATATGTAAATATATCAAAGGAAAGACTGATTTTAGAAGTTAGAGATATTTGACTTGTCTGTATGGAGTTGTGTTTGTGAATAAAGGTAGCAGGAGGTGTAATGTTGGAGAAATGATATTCAGAGAACCTTGTAGAAATTGGAGGAAATTGAGTGATGCTTCAGAGTTTGAATACACTTGAAACGGTAGTTACAGAAATAGGAAAATAACTGGAAGAAAGCAGGAGTAAACAAAGATTTCAAGACCATTATGGTTGACTTGAGGAAGATGAGAACACTTTTCATTGTAATCTTTGGCTAGGAAGGTGTTATTGGAAACATCGGGAGTAATTTTTAGAATGGCTGTCAGCTAGAAGTCTGGGTAAAATGGAACAAACTGAAGATTATATATGGCAAGTTTTAAGATTAATTGTGTATAAAGAAGCAAAGGATATAGATTAACTGGAAAAAGAGCATGTTGTGAGTAGGAGGAGGAGATGCTAAGAAGAAAGTGTGAAATGTCAGCTAGAAGTAAAATTTCTGGGTTTAGATGAGGAAGCATTACTCTTCAGTAACAAAGATAACTTTTAAAAAATAATGCCGTATTCTTTTGATAGAAAAGGTTAGATTTTTTTTTTTGAAAAATCAAGATAGATGAAAGTTTAAAGAATAACTTAAATTGAACATATATTATATATGAATTATATATTTAGAATTATAGATTTATATATTTTAAAGCACATATTTCATAACGCTGAATTCTGCACCTTCCTTAAGTATTGTAATTACTGTGATCAAGATCAGGAAAAAAATTCTATTTGGTGCATTTAATTATTAAAATTTAAGGTTTAGTATTTCAGTAAATAATTTCATTATGATTAATTACTTGTATTGTGTTACAGAAATTTCAAGACATTGAAGAAACGCACCTTCTTCGTATGAAAGAGATTATAGAATCATTGTCAAACACTATAAAAGAAATTCATTTACAAATAGGAGAGGTAATTTTTATATTATAACTTGTTTGGATTATGCTACATATCTATCTTAGCTATTAAATGGAACATTTCTTATTGTGTTTTATGGTAATTAGAAGATCACATCTTTCAAATTAAAGTAAATTCAACATAAGCTCAAATTTTTATTCCTTCCTATTGCATTTATAAGTTCAGTATCTCAAATTTTACGCAGTAAGCCTGAATAAATTTTATCTTAACACAAAACAAAACTGTTTTGATGATTTGTAGTGTATTTCTAAGTTCTATTCCCTAGATACTAAATTAGCACTCATTTCTTACCTAATCAGAATGTCTGTCTTTTTCTTTGACTAAAGTTTGAAATTATATCACTCTGAAAAGTTTTACAAATTTTTTACACACTTTGGGTTTCATGAGCAAATGGTCTTTTATGGTATATTTTCTTTGGATATAAATTGTAAACCCTGTTATTAATAATCCTTAAGTCGTCCTTAATCTTTAGATGTTTAGAAGTGTAGTTTTATTTACATAAACATAATTTGAGTTGCTTTTTTTTCTCAGCTCTGAGGTTTTCTGCTAATGAATGATGTTCACAAGGGTCATACTGTTTCCTTCTAAAGCATTATACATACTGTCTTGCTGGAAAAACTTCTTAATAACATGTGGTTTTTCTTTTGCCAGACCAAAAACATTGCATCTATAATGCTTTTACTCAAGCAGGTGTGAGCTCTGATAACACACTAGTAACAGTTCACACCCTTTACTGGTGCTTGCTTAAGAGACTGCATGTCTTCCTGACATTTTAGAGGGACACACTGACAAATTCAGAAAACGATGTACACAAGTGGTTTAGATGGAAGAAATGGAAGTAAATCCTAGACCCCTGATTAAGCTGTGTTCTTTCATTCCCAATTTGTATCTATATTGTACATACACTTGCAAAGGAAGCGTTTCCTTGATAACAATGATGCCTGCTGATTTCTAGAAGCCTTGTAATGTACTTTAGAAGGAAGTATTTTGAACCTTAACTATAGAGAAAAACACTTTTTAAGGTTAATTGCATTGCTCCAATTACCACTTTTCAAATTCCTTTTCCATGTGGTGTGGTTGTTTTTGTTATTGTGGGTTTGTTTTTTTTAAGGTGCATGAAGAGTTTATTAATAACATGACAAATACTACAGTTGAGAGTTTAATACAGAAATTTGCTGAGTCAAAAGGAACTGGCAAGGAAAGACCTGGTAAGACATTAAAATAAGAGTAGGAGATGTTAAATTTAAAATTGTATATTTCCTCTCCTAATAAAAGGTCAAGCTGCTGTTTGTTAATGTGTTCTATTTTTAAAGTACTTGCAGTTAGTTTCAAATTCTCAGAATACATTAGCTTTGATACTAAATGAATCATAGACACTTATTAACATACAATTTATTTTGTATGTGTGCTCTTTGTGTTCATAAAGCATGGCAGTTCATAGCTCTGGGTGCCTCTGTGTGGACCTTGAGGGTAGCTTTTAAACTATACTGTTCCTTGATACGTCATTGAAGCTTGTCAAGATACTGAAGTTCCTTGCCCAAACTGTGTTTTCTGCTGTGTGTTTCTGCATAAAATATACTTCAGATCTTCAATATAACTTTTTTATTTAATATACATTTATTCATAACAGATGTCTATAGAGCTGCTTATCAAACTGTTGGAATTGTTGCATTAGTTTATTTGGTGAGCTTACAGAATTATGTGCTTTAATAGACTCTGTGTAGACTGTTCTTAACTAAGTGGCAAACTGATAATACCTTCTGAAAGTGCTGCTTCTTGGGTGTGGTGTATAAGACTTTCCTGGACTGGCATGAAAAAGCAAACTCACCATACTGTATATCTAGCATTATAGGAAAAATGGAGTTCCATTTAATATTTGGGCATAAATTATGCAGTCACTAGGTATGTGAATACATGGATTCAGGAGTACTATTTTCTGTTTCCTTCAGCATTGGGAGTCCTATCTGGCATCTATCTTTTAGCAAGGATGTGTATAACAGATCTTGAAAACCGATATTAGTTTGTTAAATATAGTTACAGGCTATCTTACAATGTTTCTGTAAGGTGTTAACATTGTTTTGTATTTTTTCTGTGATCTGCAGATATCCAAGTGGATAATCTAAGGTAGATTATCTATGGTTCAGTTTTTTAATAAGTCTAGCACATTTTGCAATTTTTCATTAACAATTAAGAAAAAAGTAGTATGAACTTAAGGATTTTGGTTGTTCTGATTTCAGAACTACAATATGTGGTAATTCAGCATGCATACCACTTTGATTAGCTATTACCAAGCTACCATGGGATCTCCGTTTTGGATCTTATCCTGACTCCCTGGGTAACAAAAACCTTTGCTAATGTATCCTAGAGTCCATGCATTTCAAGGCATCCATATTGTTAGTGTGGTTTTTTGGTAGGAAACATAGTAAGTGTAAGAAAAGTAAGACCTCATGCTTTAATTTAGTGGGAGAAGATATATACATTTTTTTATTGGCTCCTTTACAGAGGTCTTCAAATCCTATTTGAAGATCTGCAGCCAAATAAAAGCTTTAGCCATAGCAGATTTCATTTCTTCAAATGTTTTAATAGGCAAATTCAGCAGTTAAAGAGTACAAATTCACAAGCAGCAGCAAAGTGTCAGGTAGGAGACTAGAAACACAGACCACTAGTGATGTAAATCATGGTTACTGCTTCTATTATACTGATTATATTAACTTCGAATCATATAGCTTTGACAATTACAAATATTTTGAAGTGAGGAATGAAATGGAAACATCCAGTGTGGTAAGGACTGCTTTTTCTTGATTTTAAAAAAAAATCCAAATACTGCATTTGAGAATTGTTCTTAATAGAATGTTATTTTAACTTATGGAGGAAATACTGGAAGTCTTTCCCGTGTGATGTATTTATTAATTATATGTAAGAAGATGATAAACATAAATATTTAATCTAAAAACTATACTGACTTGGCGTACCAAACACATGCATAAAAAATCTCATGGCTGTTTCTTAAGATCCCAGTCCTAAATTTCTTTGAAGGAAATACTTTAAAATCCCGAAGGAGTATGTATGCCTTCTACCCTCCATAGTATTTGTGGGCTCACATACTAAATTAGATGATGCGCTGCTTTCTGAAACACTGAATTTTGAGAAAAAAATTGACTAAAAGGTTAACACACAACATTATTTTTTTGTTTAGTATACCTTTGTATATTCAAGCAACAGTTCTTCATAGCAGAGTTTGCTTGCTTTTATTTGTATCTGTAAAACTAAGAATGAATCTGAAATAATAAAGTACAAAGGATTATTTATTGCATGGACGATAAACCATTTACCGTAAAATTTTGTACTTATTGGCAATTATTCTCTTAGTTTTATCTGCATATCTGAAATTTATCAGGGATGAGTCTGTCTTTATGGGTTTATATGGGCTCCCTCTGGTGGCTGATTTCTGTAACCCGAAATTATAACATGCAGGGCCTGCTAGAGTTCAACTCTGTTTTTCTAGTACAGGTAATGCTGCTTTCAAGCTTTGTGAGGTTTTTCTAACATTATTTATAGAGTTCTTTACAACGGCTCTTTTCTTTACCTAAATAACCTCTCTAGTCAGCATTATCATCTACTTCTTGCTGATTTTTGTTTTAGTCTAGTTTATAGTAATCCCGTATTTGAAGAAGCTGTATTCATAGTTTTCTTATATTCATATATTCAGTTGCAAATCTTAACTTCTAACTGGAAAGACTCCATCACTTAAAACAGTGAAAAACAGAAAGAGTTGGCTGGACCTGCAATAACCAGGAAGTCTGCAGGTCAGAAATTAATTTGTTCTCTGAACCATTTCTGACATTCAGAGGGACCTGGACAAGCTCAAGGAATGTGGCCATATAAATCTCATGAGCTTTAATGAGGCCAAGTGCGAGGTCCTTGTTATGGTTTAGCCCTCAGCAACAACCAGGCACCACACAGCTGCTCAGTCACTCCCCCAGGCTAAACCACAACAATCCTAAACTTGGGTCAGGGCAATCTGTGGTATCAATGCAGGCTGGGGAATGAAGGAAATGAGAGAACCCCAAAGGAGAAGGTATTGGCAGGTGGAAAGCTGGACATGACCCAGGAATGTGTTATATGTGTTATGTTCTTATAAATTATTTTCTTTATATTTTCTGTAAATATAGTGAATATTTTACTGCTGCTGACACTTGTGATTAGGTATGTAAGCAGCCTGTACTGTCAGTTTCTCAAAGCCCATGCCCACACATAATTCTACACAGGAGCCTAGTTGAGCAATTTCAGTTTATTAACACTGACAGTATCCAAGAGATTCAGAAAACTATTATTTGTAAAGTAAGACAGACCACTGCTGTATTTCAGAAGTTAATAGAAGAAATTAGGTGTGCATTTCTTTAATGACTTTTATGAGAAGCTGGGCTTAAAGCAGATAGTTATTTATGGGTCTTTACGGTAGAGCACTGTTTTCGATGAGGAACTGCAAGAACAAGAGCTGTATCAACAAAAGTATCTCAATTCCTGTCCTAGATATCTATTTCATTTCACCTGCAAAAATTGGGTCCCTTCACAAACAACAAACCTGACATAGTTAGTGTGGACTTCGGGACCTTATCACTGCCTACAATTACATGAAAAGAGGTTGTAGAGAGATGGTCTCTTCAGCCAGGTGGCAGGACAAGGGAAAATGGAACAAAGCTGTGTCAAGGCAAATTCAGATTAGATGTTAGGAAAAAAAATTTCACTGAAAGAGTTGTGAGGGCCTGGAACAGGCTTCCCAGGGAGGTGGTTGAGTCACCTTCCCTGGATGTGTTTTAAAAAAGGGGTGGATGAGGTACTTAAGGAGATGGTTTAGCACAGGACAGGAATGGTTGGACTTGATGATCTTAAAGGCCTTTTCCAACCTTGTGATTCTGTGAACCTGTTTCATCCACCAGAATGATTTTAAAAAACATCATATACCTAAATTGCCAACTTGTTTTATAGGGGGTGGAGAGTTCTCACTGTACAGGTTTTGTTCAAAAAGTGATTAGGTGATAGTAATCAGGAAATGCAGTAATATGAAAGATAGGTGCTACTAATCAAATTATTCAAAAGCTTTAAACACATGAGAATGGGGGGGAAAAAAAAACCCCATACTGACATGTGGTTTGTGCTAATAAATAAGACCTGTACTTCAGTTGCATAAAGTAGCATAAGCTTACATGGAATTAATATTGAGGGAAAAGTTTGGGCTTTTAAATATATGTATTGGAGACATTTTTATTTTAAGATTATAAAATGTTCTTTCAACAGAATTAACTAGGCTGTTAACTAAATGGCTCTTCATATGTGTCTTTCACAGCAAGTATACTTAGCAAAATTAGAAGGACAAATGCTATTCTCAGGGGGGCTTTTTCCTACCAAAAGAATCAAGTTTACAAGAAATAAAACTTTCTGAAATCTAGATTTGGAAACCTGTTTATAAACATCTGCACATGTAGTTCATTATTGGTTGAATGCAGGGCTGGAGAACAGCACTGGCTTGAGTCTTGAAACACAAACTCTTTGAGGGAAAAATCTGATTCTTAAACTAGGGAAGCAAATATAGGAAGGCAAAGTTAGACTTTTAACTCAGAACCACCTTTCTCATCTAATAGTCTACCTTTCTAATAGAATTGAAATAAATCTTAATCTGTAAATATAATAGTCTAATGTTAGTAATCACTAAATTATGCTACATGGGTTGCTGCTTCTAATTAACTCATAATTTCATTACAAAACTACTGCACTATGATACTATGTAATAATAGAATCACAGAATGATTTGGAATGGAAGGAACCTCAAAGACCATCTAGTTGCAACCTCCCTTTCCATAAGACCAGGTTGCCCAAAGCCCTATCTAACCTGACCTTGAACACTGCCGGGAGGGTTGCAGGGGGTGGGGGGGCAGTCACAGCTTCTCTGGGCAACCTGTACCAGGGCCTCACTACGCTCCTAGAGAAGAATTTTTTTATTATGTCTAATCTAAATCTACCCTCTTTCAGTTTAAACCCACTATCCCTTATCCTACCACAATACTCACTGATAAACAGTGTCTTGCTGTCTCTCCTACAAGCCCCTTTTAGGTACAAAAAGATTGATAGAAGGCCACCCCAGAGCCTTCCTCTGGCTGAATAAGCCCAACTTTCTCCACCTATCATCATAGGAGAGACAGCCCTTTCATCATCTTTGTGGCCTTTTCCTGGGCTCATTCGAACAGGTCCATATCTTTCCTTTGCTGAGAACCCCACAGCTCTGTGCAGTACTCCAGGTGGGGTCTCACCAGAGCAGACTGGAAGGGCAGGACCATCTCCCATGGCCTCCTGGTCCCACTTCTTTTGATGCAGACTAGGATACAGTCAACTTTCTGTGCTGCAAGGGCACATTGCCAGTACACGTTAAGTTTTACATCAGTGAACACCCCCAAGTCCTCCTCCAGGTAGCTATCAATCCATTTTCCATACAGCCTGTAGTTGTGCTTCAGGTTGTGCCAACTCATGTTCAGCACCTTGCACTTGGCCTTACTGAATTTCATACTGTTTGCACAGCTCCACCGCTCAAGTCTGTTAACGTCCCTCTGGATGGCATCCCTTCCCAACATGTGTTGACTGTAGCACACAGCTTGGTGTCATCAGCAAACTTTGCTGAAGGGTCACTCAGTCAGTCCTGTGTCTCCAACAAAAACATTAGGCAGTGCCAGTCCCAGCTCCTGCAGAATGCCACTAGTCACTGGTCTCGATTTGCACATTGAGTCATTGGCCACAATCCAGCAAATTCTTTATCTGAATGGTACATTTGCCAAATCCATCTCTCTCCAGTTTAGAGACAAGGATATCATATGGGACAGTAGCAAATGTTTTGCACGAGTCTAAATAGAACCGTATCATGAGCACCAGGGCTTGTGAACGTTAAGCCTGTTCCTAACTGCCATAGAGGGCCTCACCCGCTTGCTGTGTCTCAGGTGGCCTGTAGGAGCTCCCCATTCCTGTCCTTCCCCTCCTTTTAATCCTCTCAGTGGGTTCCTCATCCATCCACAAATGGAGCTCTATACATTCCATATGGTCAGTGACATAGAGGGTGACACCCCTGCCTCACTTCCCATGCCTGCCCTTCCTAACGAGTCTGTATCCTTCCATCCCAACACTCCAGTCATAGGACCCAAGACCAGGTTTGGCCATAAGCAATACAATTTCAAATTCCTATTTTCAGTTAATAGTGTTTGTAATTTAAATTCTTACATGATTAAATTAACTTGTTTTGAAGAGTTTTCTCCATCTCTTTCTCTTTTGAGTGGAAAAGGCATATCTACAAAAATAGAATAAAAAATGCTGTTATCAAAAAGAGGTGTCTTGTACTTGAAATAGGGTGCAGAAAAAGTGTACCAGGAAGAAGGTCACATTGACTTCTCTGCTTATTGATGGTGAACATGTGTAAATTGTCATAAGGTAAAAAACATTTCCTGTTTTGCAGTTAGGGTGGAGAGGTGCTTAAGCACATATACTTTGTTACCTTTCCCCACAAAGTTAATGTTCTGGACAGGTAAAAGCATCACAAAGCAGGGAAGCATTCCCATAGGGAGGAGCAAGTGCAAAGAAGGGCCATGAAGATGACACAGCTGGAGCACATCTCCTGTGAAGTAAGGCTGAGAGGGTTGGACTTGTTCAGCCTGGAGAAGGCTCTGGGGAGAGCTTACAGTAGCCTTCAGTACCTAAAGAGACATCTACAGGAAAGCTGCAAGAGCAGATGTTTATCCAGGAGTGGAAAACTAAAGGAGGGCAGATTTTGATTAGATATCAGGAAGAAATTCATCCCGGTGAGGTGCTGGCACAGGTTGCCCCAGAGAAGCTGTGGTTGCCCCTCCCTGGCAGTGTTCAAGGCCAGCCTGGATGGGGCTTTGCGATGGATTTTTGGGATGGTCTAAATGGAGGGTGTTCCTGCCCATGGCATGGGATTGGAACTAGATAATCTTTAGGTCCTTTCCAACTCAAACTATTCTGTGATTTTGTCTAACTGAAAACAAAGACTTTTCTGTCTGAATAATTCTGGATACTATAAAACACATTCTCTTTTTTTCTCCATAGGCCCCATTAAACATCTTCATATAAATATAATATAGATATAATTATAAAGTATAAAGTATAAAATATAAATTAATATAAATATAATTAATATAAAATATGGGGTGAAGTTAAATTATAAAGCAGGAGAGGAGTAGAAAAAGACAAGAAAAGGGCTGGGAGAGGTGTGGAGGATGGGACTTGAGGAATGTAGTATTCTGCAGATTGATGGCTTATCTGACATTATTTTGCTGCTCAGAGATCCTATGCTTTCATAAATTGCAGCTGAAACTTCCAGTGTTTCTTGTCATTTTCAGGTGTTGCAGGCATGCTGATTCTCTAACTTGAAAATTTGCCTCGAGTATATGTGTTTGAATATTGGGGAGTTTTTAATTTGTGTTATCTGAATATTGATTTTTTGTGTTATCTGAACTATAAAAAAATATTTTCTTTGTAACTGAAGATGTTTCTCACCTTTTTAGTTTAGAGAAAAATAATGATTTCTCTCCTTACTGCTGATAAAAATCTTAATTTATAATAATTCTTTTAAAGCTACTCACATTATGATCTTTTTCTGCTTTATTTTTGTTCTCTAAGCCACATAGAAATGCTGCCCCTTGAGAGTAGTGTGCTTGCTGTATTCACCAAGCTTGTACCCACAGTACCAAAGAGCCTGAGATGAATAATGTTTCCTTTGATCCAGTGATATGAGTGCAGTTCTGGAAGCCTAGTAACAGAATCAGGGTTAGAATTGATTGCTTGTTTAGCAGATGCTCTCCTTGAATATTAATTTCTTCATCTAAAAAAAGACTTTCCTTAGAAGTGCTACTTATGTTGCTATTGATAATTGTAGCTATTTATGCTGCTATTATCACTTCTGTCTTTTTCAAAAGGACTGCTATCAGCGTGCTACAGGTGGTTTTTTTTTCACATGAATTTTAAAAAAAAATTCAGTTAAGTTTTAAGCATCTCTAGAGACTACAGATCATCTATGCTGGTATATAAACCCAAGGATGTAACAGAATAGTCAGAAATTCAGTTATTATTGTAGTGGAACTGTGTATTTGTAGAAGTAGATTAAAGAATGCAGTTTTACTGTATTATATTAAAGGATACAGTTTTACTTGCATTATTTCAACTTTACCCCTCAGATTGGCCTGTTAACAAGCCAGTTGTGTTTTCCATCCCTCATCCTCTTTTTGGCAAAGCAGAGATGACTGAATCCACAAACTAACATTTCCTTGGAGCAGTTTGATGGTAGCATGATAAATATATTATAAATATGTTATTTACATTAAGGTTGGTAACTGCCATTCATCTTTAGTCTGCATTCCTACAAATAAGCTATAGTTGAATTTCATTTTGTTGCTTCTTTTTTTAAATCTAAATGAAGTCCTCTTCCAGGGAAAAATTAAATTCTTCTTATCTTGTTATAAAGTCACTTATTTTTGGGGGACAGGCAATAAAAATGAGTAGTTAGTATAAGAAACAGTAATGTAGAGAAAAATATATTTTTCTTTCTTGGCGTCTAAATTTGAAAGTTTAATTATTTTTTAATGTAAACATGTCACAGGATCAGATGATAGCAAGAAAAAGATTGCTTATATGTTTGTGTACATACAAAATTGACCTTTGTGATGCAGCTTAACATCTAAACACTAAAAGCAGTCATTTGTTTTGACAGCAGAATTAATTGAGGCTAAAACAGTCGAAATTCCACTTGTATCAAGCTGTTCATTAGGAATTGCTGTCTGGCTTTAGTGCTGTCAGAAAAATAACATGTTCTGCTATGATTAAATAGCAGAATGATGGTCGGTCCACTGAATTTGAGAGAGAGGTTGAATAAACTTTCTACTGCGGAAACAATTCAGAAGTGACACGCTGCAAGGGGGGCCAGAATGTGCATTGATATCCAGCTGAGCTGTCAACTGGCACTGAGCCAGGCACGCAAAGCTTTGCCATTTGAAGTAGCATGTGAAGCATATGCAGTTTAAAAAAATTGTCCTCCTTTCATGCATGATTTACACTCAAAGAGACAAACTTTTGTTTTTATCGAAAACAAGAATATGGTTTGTTACCGTATTTGTAACTACAAGGACAGATTTACAGAGTTTTTTTAAAAGCTTTTGCTTGAAACAGATATGTTGATGTTTGTATGTGTGCATGTGTGTGTGCAAACTGATTCCTTAGGATGGGGGGAAGGGTAGATGTTTTTAACTTTTTTTAGTATCTGAGTGTTTCCAGTTGTTGAAAATTAGATGTAGTTAATAAAAATATATGCTTGGGTGGGGTACCATTTCCTTCTGTCATGAATACTCTCCTTAAACTAGAAAGGAGACAGTTTCCAAAAGCAGATGCAAATGTGAAATGGTTTTTAGTTAATTTGTTGACTTCTTGATTTGTTTACCTTTTTAGCTCTGCAGGATTTTCCAGTTCATTGATGTACTAACTGGGGGCTCTTTTTCAGGGTACGATATAATATTATGTTTTCTTGCCTCATGATAGTATTTGGCTTTTCTATTTGCATTGTTTGATCAAGAATCCAAACAGTTAAACTCCTTTTTTTCCCCCTCTGTTAAGAAAAGTGCAAATTATTTTATTGTTTTGATCTTGGCAAAACAATCTCCCATTGTCTGTCTGAGGTTTTGTGGAAGAGTTACAGAGATAGGCTAGGAAACCTATCTCAATGGTTCTGTGGAGATATGGGTTTTAACACTTTTCAAGGCAGTTGACAACAAGCTTGGTTGTTGTCTACAAGAGAATTAGTCTCACTTTATAGATAAATAAGTAGCAGGTGTCAGGTTTTCATTTGTAAACTCTGTTCTGTAGTTGCCTTGTGTATAACCTGAAAATACCATTCCCAGGGATTTTGTCTATTTGGTTGATACTGTAATATAATTGACAGTGCAATTACATTTTCATCAGTCATCTTTGAATAAGATCAGTATTTCCTTATGGCTGACCATCTACTTTGCCTCTTAGTGTCATGAAAGACCACATACTCGCATGTCTTTTGTAAGAGGAGAAACAGTACATTAATCTTCTGAAAAATCTAGGAGATGGATCTCAAGCTGCAGACTCACTGGTGCTTAATTTATACCATGTCATTTATTGTAAGTTATTAGATTAATTTAAAAAATTCCACTTATTCAAATTACATTCTGCCTCTTCTGTTCTAGTAAACCAAAGCTTCTTCATTTTTGAGACCCTAAGAACTGACCCACTCCTGATTTGCTTCAGTCTCATGTCAAATAGCAGCTGTCTGTTTCCATGTGTCTGTAAAACCATTTGCCTTTTCTTCGTGTCCATATCTGTCCCAGCTGGTAGAATGCTGTGAGCTGAAGTAGCTTGCCTTGGAAAATGCTTTAGTATAGCGATTGGTGGGAATGTTTACATATAATTAGAGGAGCTTACTGATTTTTGACGCCTACTGCCTTTGCAGAATATTCAGTTCTCATTAGCATCCTGATAACTAGATATGTATTCTTAAGTGATGAAAATCCCACTAGCTACTCATATCTCTTTCTGTTATAAAAGCTAACCTTCATTTATGCACTCTTACTTTTTTTCTATTCCATATGTGTACCATAACAAATACTTCTTTCAAGTCTGGGTATGGGTATTTGAAATGCTTAAGCCATTGTTACTATTCTGTGGATCAACAGACTTTTGTAAAAAAAGTTACCTTGAGCCTGGAATTATCCATGCTTAACTCAACATTAATTCAGAAACTTTTGCAAGGACTAGATCTCAGCTGTGACTTTTTCCTTATTCTAGTAAGTGTCTTAAAATGTGGTTTTGATTTTTAGAGTGCTGCTTTAGTTCTAGTATTTACTTTCAGGTTTTGTTCATGCGAATGTTTGAGAATAGGCTTTATTCTCAATGTACATTGCCATCTTGTCATGAGAAAAAGGAAGTCTCAGTGCTTTGACTGTAATAGTGCAGAATGTCATCCTTGTCATCATCAACATTATAATTTTTTTCATTGTCACTATTCTTATCATCTTCTTCATCAGCATTGCAGAGTGGCAACATTTAGATGGTCCTTTTCAGTGCTTCGGGCTGCAATGTGGCAGGGACTGCTTTCAGGAGTTGGTTCAGTCCCTAGTATCAGCAATGCCTCTTGAATGTGAAACAGCTGCTTTTTTTTTCTTTGCTTATGGCAGCAGACCCTGAATCTATGTACTTGCATCAGATTTTGACCATTATAATCTTCCAGGTTTTGAGCTGAAATCCTTGTTGGTGTTGAATCTTTGTCTACGCTTTGATCACTGGGTGCAAGTTTGTTTAGAAAACTTTTCTACCTCATAGAGAAGAGGTAGTGCATCCACATTTAAATCTTTGTGCAGCTCTTAGAAAAGTTATTGTGATACCTGCGTATGAGTGTTCATGTTTTGATTTGCATGTATCTATTACACTTACCTAGCAAACTTCATTAACACCAACCCACTGAGAGCTTTTGACTGGATCATTTAATGTTGAAGAATCAGGAATTAGAAAGATATGCATATGGTGGTTCAGAGAAAAAAGCTTTTTGAGGTGTTTTGTTGTTTGGTTGTTGGGCAGGTTGGTAGGTTTTTTTGCAGTGGTAGTGCAGGTGGTTTTGTGGAGTGGTCAGTGGTGGTGAACTTAAGAAGGCATCCAAATTTCTTACTGATACTATGTTCCCATGGCTGTATATGTGCCTAAGGTCTTTTCACTGGCTTCGCGGCAGCAGCTGGTTCTAGAAGGAGATGGTGTGGTCACAGTCACACTTGTGGCTGTCATACAGTTTTACTACTTCTTTGGTCACAAAGACATCTGCCCACAGGAGACTTATTACATGGGCAACCGAAAGTTTATTACATCTATCCTGTTTTCTATGTTGGCTCACCATAGAGTGCCACAGAAGATGTCTATTTCTGTAATATTATTTTGGTTTAAAAATACTACTCCCCAGGCAAAACCTTGTACTCTTTACGGCAGGCATATAGGAAGCAGAACTGTTGGGAGATCTGAAGTTACACAACAGAAGAAGAAAATTAAAAACTGCCACAAACCCTCTACTCCACTCAAAAGGATGGAATGTATGAATTTGCTTTTGTTGCTAGCAAATAATGCAACATGTTATATTGATGGATGAGAGTTAAAAACATCTTTGAGCACTGGAAAAAAATGCTGAAGTTAATCCACGAATGTTAAAAAATTCATTAGGAACAGGCATGGGCATCTTGAACTTCTTAGACTCCAAAGGATGAAGGCCCTTACAGAAATTTGAGTTAAGTGGTAAAAGTAAGTTAGGATCAAAAGATGCTTTTGAATTACAACCAATTAACACAATTTGTTGTAAGAAAATGCACTTTTCATTATTGTTATTTATCTTGCCTGCAGTAAAGCAGCTAAAAGGTGCAGAGGAAGAAGGAGAGCCTTCTGTGTGGGGAGACGGGACCCCTATGATACTTGCTTATTTTGGTGAAGCATAAAATAAGCTAATGGTTATCACTAAGAAAAAAAAGTGTATTTAAAATTTCCAAGTTAACTTCATAGATCTTAGTGACAACCGAGACCTGCTTACAGAATATTTTTTGTACAGCTTCCAAACCATTACTATCTCAGCAAATTCTTCAGTAATTAGGATCTTTTTCACATTGCTTTTTATAGTCTTTCCTATGAGAAAAGAATACATGGTTTCAAGAGTGAAGTAAATTTTTGGGAGGTAAACCAGCTTTCATTAAATCTAACTGAAAATGCTAATCTCATCTTCCTATCTGTGTGTTTCTGAGCATGAGTGTCTCTTCAAATAAAAAGTTTATCAAGCTGTAAAAAAACACCTAACTTCAAAGACAGTTGTTAGGCATGCATAATGGATAAAATACAGGAACTTGTATGTGTTGTTAAATATTTACTTTCTGCTTGTGTTAGGACTGGAAGTTAAAGATAGTGAAATAAAAAACGTTTTACTTGAGCCTTGATTATTTATTTTAATCATTAATGTAAAATGTTAGAAGTCTGGGGATCAGTCTTAGTAGCTGGAAAGTGTACAAAAAATATTGTGTTCTGAAAAAGCTTCAGTATTGTTTTTCTCTCAAAATATGTGTCTCTGTTTACAGTATTTTTTTCTTTCTGTTTTTGTTTTGAGGATGAGTGTCTGTGGTTGGTTTGGCTTTTGTTTGTTTTTCATGGCCAAATGGGAATATGTATAGAAGCAGGAAACAAAAGTACTTGAATCCTTAGGGAAGTGATGAAAAATGTATTGTCTGAATTGTAGTGTCGAAGAAGTAATTGATTTATTCTTCAGTTTCTATGTTTTATGGTATTTTTCTAAATTGCTTGCTCAGTATATTTTGAACAATAGATTTTAAATTCCTAAAATAAAATGTTAATGAAATCAGTGTGGGGATTTAGAACATTTACTTTTCTAAATCTGCTTTTCTCAATTTTTGGGGGGGGCAGGGAGGAGGGGCTGGTTTTTATTTTGTGAAATACCCAGATTTGCTGATAAGTGAAGCGTGGTGACTCTGTTTTAATGTGAATTTAGTGGAGAGCAAAGGAGAAGGGATTGGAAAACCAGCTTAAAATGCTTATGTATTTACAATATCTAGTAGAATAAGAGAGCTGTTAGGAATTTGTATTTCATCTTGTTATATTGAATAATTATATCTGCATTTTAAATTGTTTAATAATTTAAAGGTCAGTTAAGGACTGCCATTTGAGATTGGTCTTTTGATATTCATCTCTCAAGAGCTTTATTTGGAGGCCAAACAATTACATTATTACAGATGGGATATTGATGAGTTCTAGTCTCAGATTCTCATCCTCCTGCTAGTTATACAAGCACTCAGATCTTTTTTTGTTGGCAGGGAAAATTTTGCAGGCTCAATCTTAATTGCAATACAAACAAGTATAGTTTGAGCACACCTTTTTTTAAAGAAATCATTAGAAGTCTGCCACAGGCAGCAAAATCAAGCCCACATTTATGCCTGTCTTTGGAGGAAGTCTGCAAAATTTCGAAGAAAATATGCAGTCGATTTTATCTAATATGTCTAGAATTATTAAATTTGCATAACAACAGTGAGCATTGAGTTACTCTGTCAGCATCTCAGTTCTCTTTGACGTAAGCATATTTTTTTCCTTTGCAGTTTTGAGAAATACCATCAAATTGCAGCATTTACACTGAGTCTGACACAATTTTGCACAGCAGATTGAAACACAGTGAGGGTTATGTTACATTTGGAAACATTTGAGGTTAACTGCATTAATAAATTCAAATTAAACACAATTGCATCATTTACACAGCTAAATCAATTTTTACTTTCATTGTGGCATCTCTAATTACATTACAGTGATTTGCTATTGTATGCTATTTTAAATCAAACCGAAGTTTGTATTCTCCATGTTTTTTGTATCTGTGATCCTTTCATATCAGCTATTTATTTTAAGACTAAGAGTGTGATATACTCATTTTGACAAGAGCACCAATGAAAAATCCTGGAAAATGTTTACAAGTACACCTTTTAGTTGATGTGAAAACACCCTGAAAATTGTGCAGTTCTTGGTTGTGTGGTGAATGTTCTCCAGTAATCATAACCTTGTAATCTGCTAGTGCTAACTAGCAGGTGTGTTGGGGGCCAGACACAAAAGTAGATTCTGTGTTTGAGTTTGCCATAGTTGCTTTACTGCAAGTGGATTTAAATTGAAATTTTCAGGATTTTAATCTCTCACTTGAAGTAATTACATAAATGCCTCGGAAAGCCAGAATCAAAACTCACTAGCCTTGGTGACTCTTAAGCAGGTATCCTTTATTGCAGTACTGAGCACACGGGGGATCGCTCCTCCAAATGTGTGCGGTCATTAAAGCCAAATATATTTTTACACGTTAACTATACATATTCATTATAATTTCTAAGAAAAGACAATGTTATGCAAATTATTTCCAGGAAGTCATTTACATTAACTTCTCCCAGATAGAGCATGTTCAGTGACACTTAGGGGGTCTTCCAGTGGTCTCCAGGGATGAAGGCTGGACATCTTCCTTGCTCTCAGTGCATGCTCTTTATGTTTCTTCTCCGTGGTTATGTGAGCTCAAAAACACATTCCTTTTAGCTGAAAACAAGATATACTCTGTCTCTTAATTGGTCTCATTATTTGACTCCCCTATCTCCTCCTGTTGCACTGTTATGGCTAAGTTTTGTAGCTGCTTTCACAAATCAGCTCACGCAGCTACACCATATTCCAAAACAAATATATTCTTAAAATACACAAATTAAAGTTATATTATTTGTCTCAAGCTACCTCTACATCAATCTATTCCGCATTATTATATTTCATTGAATCACAGGATAGGGATATTTTGGTTGCTTTCAAGAATAGAATCAGGAACAAGGTTATCTATAATCTGTAAACTTGTGTGCAGTACTTAAAATTATTAGAGAAAGATAAGTAATAACCTCTACATCACAGTGCTTTGAAAAACTTTGTTGTACACTTGCAGAAGTGGTGTTGTCATTCTGCTGTTCCCTCAACAAGGTCTTATGGAAAAAGAATTTCTGCATATTTGCTCCCTAAAGTGGCTCATAATGGAGTTAAATAAATTCTAGACCTAGCCAGATTGAAAGAATGCGGAATTAAGACTGCACTTTGTAATGACAGTTGACTGGTACCTTGTGTCAACTGTAATGGAAAGCCATAATAATAAGGTTTTTTTGTATTCTTTATTGCCACTTTTAGCTGTCTAGGTAATTGGCTATGAAGAGGAAACGCAAGAACTGACAATACAGAGTTAGTGAAAGTATGCATCTCAAAATTAGTGATATAGCCGTGCCTTTTTAAATGTTGATTATTTTCTTTAATGCAGCACTTGTTCATTAAAAGATAATAAATTTTAAACTTTACGCTGCAAGTTCTACAAGCAATTTTGCTTGAGAAGAGGAAACCAATTAGATGTTTCATGTAGTTGTAATAACATAGGAAATTGAATTTAGACAGTGTGCATTAGTATTTTAATTTTTCACTATGAAAGGGTGAATATATTTAACTATTTGCTGTACATGTATGATTTTGCAATCCTTTTACCCATTGGAAGGGTAATTGTTCTTTTCAGTTATCAGCTAAACTTAAAATTAGATTATTTTCAGGACATATTAATAAACATTAAAATATTTTAGATTAAATTTGACCTAATGTTTATCTTTATTGCCATTTCTTTAAGGCCCTGTTGAATTTGAAGAATGTAACGCATCTGGTGCAGTTGAGGGTGAGTTGTTGTAGTATAGTTGTTTATGTAAGAATGCTGTGGATAAGGACCTGAAACTGAGAATGAAGGGGATTCAGTGTATAAATCTGTGTAACTTTAAAGTATTCTGGCAAACTAAAAAGCCGTTTTCCTTTTGAGAAACAAACTTCAAGAAAAATAAGACATTTAATACTCTGTAAGCCTCATAAACAAAGGTAAAAACAAATTAATGTATCTTATAAATATACTTTAGCTAAGATCCTGACTTTGCAAAGCTTTAGATTTTGTTCATTTATGACTGTTGTAACTTAATTTACAAGTGTCAAAACATAGCCCAGGCTCTTCCCATTGTTACCATTTTAGTTATACCAACTCCAATGCAGTGTTATGATTGCAAAGGCTTTTTCAGTTGGCATAGCTTATTTTGCTTAGGGTATTATTTTAAGTGGCTAAGAGCTGCTATGTTTGCATAAGCTATGTATTTACTTTTGAGACAGAGGAGTCGACAGTATAGCTATAACAGCCAACAAATTCTTAGTTGCCAAGACGGAGATTGCAGTTGAGACTTCAAACCTTTTTTACTGAACCAGAAAGGGTCCGTGTTGAGAAAGTACTCTCATACTTTTCATTTTTTTGTGCTGCATAAGGCACAGAAAGAAAACGAAGTGCAGACTAGCATTTAAAAATAATTTAGGAGCAACTTATTTCGCTATTAAAATATGTCTGAGTTTACTACCTGATCTGGGAAGCTTTGAGATATGTAACCCTGAAAGTTTCTAATAGTGGAGAGATTCCTTATGTGCTGTGTAGTGCATTTCTGTAAAAGGGATATGATGCTTGAATTGGCAGTTGTTAAATTTTGGAAACAAAGTTATTTCCACCATTTTGCTCAAAAGCATGCTCTCAGTAATATCTATCGTTAAACAGTTGGATCAGATGCTTGTACTTAGATCATTTTGTTTGACAGTCTACTTTGCTTCTGAGGAGAGAAGCAGATGTGATGGGAAGTGTGAAATATATAAATGTATTTTAATTCTAGTGCATTAAACAGGTATGAAAGCAATTTTTTTTTTCCTGTACTATACCTGTATGTATCCAGTGCCAAAAATAGGTAAGAAACAAAAGAGAGGATGCATGGTTCCAGACTCATTGAGAGCCAGTGTTAGAGCTGGCTTCAGTGCTCATAAATAATTAGCTCAGCATCAGCTGGAAAGCTTTTTTTACAGGACCAGGACCCTAGTTAAGAGAGACAGGGGCTTTCAGCCATTGGGAACATGCAAGGAAATAACAACAGGGTGTTGAACTGCAGTAGCTGGGAGAGACATGGTTCAGTTTGTGATCCAAGTGGATTGGGTATTTCATGACTGGCTGGCACAATAGCTACTGTTGAGCTTCTGTGAGTATAGTCTCCTTCCTTAGAAATTACAGCCCATCCATATACTGTTCACAAAACCAAACCAAATCAAAACAAAAAAAAGCATCAGTCAGCTTGGACAGTTGGATGTACAATGCAAATCAGTTTTACAAGTTCTTATTAATGTGTTTAATCATAATTTAATTTAACTTTTTGATTGGCAACATGTTGGGAATAATGTTCCCTTAGTTTGGCTCTACACTTATTGCCACTGGTTTTTTACCCTTTGTGGAAGCATTTCAAATGCATTGGCAGTGGTCTGTACCTGTGTTTAGCACTGCTAAATTCATGCATATCTCTTTGATCATTGAACGAAATGTGTTTGTTTCATAGGGGTAAAACCACGGAAGAGGAAGCCTTTTGTTTTATCAGGAATAATGAAAAAAGAAAAAGATACTGAGTCTGTGTAAGTATATTTCCATCTTGTATGAAAACTAGTAAAAATGAGGAGATAAACAGTAACTGATGTTCAACGAGAAAGTGGGTTTATAACAGAAGTTCAGAGGAATGCTATGAATATGAAAATATCACAGCTATTTAAGACTTTTGTAACTAAGGACTTTTAAGGAAATAACATGTATTCGTAGTAGTCCAGTCATGTTTTACTCCTTCCTGTGCGTAGGTAAGTACTTCTCCAGTGTTCTACATGTGAACACAGTAGGTAATGTGATTCTCATGTGGAATGCTAGTGAAGCGATCGCTCAGTAGATGGTGAAAGTACTGGATGCCTGTGTTTGCAGAATTGAAGCTTCAGTTGCTATTTTATTAGAAAAACTTTTGTTTGTGGTATCAAAGTGCAGAAAAATCTTTGAATGCTTTTTCATGTGCATACTCATTTCTAAAAGAGTGTGCACATAATGCTAACTCATGACTGATATTGCAGCTATACACTTTGCCATATTCATTACACATACTGTGTCTCCCAGGTGTTAAAACTCTCCAGAAAGTGAATTTGAATAAGAGTTTGTAGATGGATTGATCACAGTCTATATATTACTGGTTGTAGTCATTATATTCTAATGTTGGGATTTTTTTTCATAAATTCTATACGTGTTTTATCGCTAGCAGTATTTGAATTAACAGAATATAGCTTTAAATTAATGACCAAAGAACTGAAGATACTAATTATTTGCATGAAGTGCTCTATAGCTACTTTTATTTTCTGTTTAATAGTGATACACTTTTAAACTATGCTTTTTCTTTTCTCTGTCATGATGCCTTTAGGGCTCCAAGGTGTTCAGTTTTAAGTCATTCCTCTATATTTCTGTTCTTTATGTAATTTAGTTGTTTCCCCATCCTCTCCTCTGTACTTTATTAAGATAAAGCAGATGGTGAGAGAAGTGTTGTATATAGGGTGATTTTGGTCATCAGTAATCTGAGAATACTATTTTATTGCAAAGAATTTATTATTCTGATGAAGGTTTAGTTTAAAATAATTGTTGTAAATATTTTATGATATTTGTGTTTTAAACAGCTTGCCCTTTAAAAAAGTAATGCACTCTCTGGAAAGTTATTTATTACCTTTTTATTTTTTTGGCGATGCAAAAAAGTTACAGTATCAAATCGGAAGAAAAATTAAGTTTGATCATTTGCATTTTGTCTTGCATTTACTTAATTGCATAATAGTGATTTTGATAGTATAGAGCACTACAGTATGATTGAATTCTGTAGCTGTCAGCTTTTCTTGTCCAAAAATGCAATTATTTTGCCACCACGCACATTGTTATTTAAGCTAATCTTATGTCATGTATGCTATAAATCTCCTTGCAAAGCAGGCATCTCCTTTCATCCATTCTTTGGCAGATGATGAAATGTAATCTGGCCACAACAAAGAGTTAGGGGTCTTAATAGTAATTTTCTGGAGACAATGAAGGCCTGGGAGCTCCAGATTAACTCTTCCTATGTGCATACCTCAATGTATCCATGCTCAGAGATCATATTTTTCTTTGACTTGTAACAGAAAGATTTTCTTAGGCACTGAAGCCTAAAAACTGGCCTCTACACTATATGAAACACTTTCCACCTTTGTGTGTTTATCCATGGCAGTATCTGAATACTTTCCTGAAAGCTGTTTTTTCCCATGAACATTTTATTTATCATGGAAAGATCATAGAATCATAGAATGGCATGGGTTGGAAGGGACCCCAAGGATCATAGAGCTCCAACACCCCTTGCCACACGCAGGGCCACCAACCTCAGGCTTGGATCTACACAAGGTCACCCAGGGCCCCAGCCAACCTGGCTTTGAACACTTCCAGGGATAGGGCATCCACTACTTCTCTGGGCAGCCTGTTCCAGCACCTCACCACTCTTTCTGTAAAAAACTTCCCCCTAACACTCAGTCTAAACCTTCCCTCCTTTAGCTTTAAACCATTCCCCTTTGTCCTGCCATTATCTGCCTTTTTAAAAAGTTGATTCCCCTCCTGTTTATAATCTCCCTTCAGGTACTGGAAGGCTGCAATGAGGTCCCCCTGCAGCCTTCTCTTCTCCAGGCTGAACAAGCCTAGCTCCCTCAGTCTCTCTTTGTAGGGCAGGTGCTCCAGCCCTCTAATCATCTTTGTGGCCCTCCTCTGAACCCAACAGTTCTACATCTCTCTTGTATTGGTGGCCCCAGATCTGGACACAGTACTCCAGGTGGGGCCTCAGGAGGGCAGAGTAGAGAGGGACAATCACCTCCCTGTCCTTCCTGGCCACCCCTCTTCTGATGGAGCCCAGGATACCATTGGCCTTCCGAGCTGCAAGAGCACACTGCTGGCTCATGTTAAGTTTCTCATCCACAGTGACACCCAGGTCCTTCTCAGCAGGGCTTCTCTCAAGGTGCTCTTCTCCCAGTCTGTATCTATGTCTGGGATTCTTCCAGCCCAAGTGCAAGACCTTACACTTGGCAGTGTTGAACCTCATTAGGTTCACCCGGGCCCATCTTTCCAGCCTGTCAAGATCTCTCTGGATGGCTTCCTTTCCTTCTAGGGTGTCGACCACACCACTCAGCTTGGTGTCATCTACAAATTTGCTGAGGGTGCACTTGATTCCATCATCCATGTCATTGATAAAGATGTTAAAGAGCACCGGACCCAAGACAGACCCCTGAGGGACACCGCTTGTCACCGGCCTCCACCTGGACATAGACCCTTTGACCACCACCCTTTGCTTATGGTCTGTTAACCAGTTTCTTATCCACTGGATGGTCCACCCATCAAATCCACATCTCTCCAGTTTAGAGATAAGGATGTGGTGGGGGACTGTGTCAAAGGCCTTGCACAAGTCCAGGTAGATGACATCGGTCACCTTCCCTTTATCTACTGATGCTGTTACTCCATCATAGAAAGTCACCAGATTGGTGAGGCACGATCTTCCCTTGGTGAAGCCGTGCTGGCTGTCCCGGATCACATGCTCCTCCCTCATGTGCTCCAACATGTCATCCAGGAGGATCTGTTCCATGATCTTCCCAGGCACAGAGGTGAGGCTCACCGGCCTGTAATTCCCTGGGTCTTCCTTGCTCCCTCTCTTATAAATGGGAGTGACATGACCTTTTTTCCAGTCCCCAGGGACCTCTCCTGACAGCCATGACTTTTCAAATATGATGGAGAGTGACTCAGCAACCACATCAGCCAGCTCCTTCAGAATCCTGGGATGCATGTCATCTGGTCTCATAGACTTGTAGACATTCAGTCTCATGAGGCAGTCTCGGACTTGCTCTGCTCTTATAGTGGGGGGGCAATTTGCTCCCCCAGTTCCCACCTAGAGGTCCAGGCATGCAAGGTTCTGGGATTTGAGAATTATGAGAATCCTGGCTGCCAGAGAAGACTGAGGCAAAGAACTCATTGAGTACCTCAGCCTTCTCCTCATCAGTGGCAACCAATTCTCCTTTCTCATTTACCAAGGGGGGTACGTTCTCTTTGACATCTGTCAAAAACCCACTGTCCTCATTTCCCACTTCACCAGTATTTGTAGCTACTACTTTCATTGTAGCTTGAGAGCAGATCTTGGAAGGTGATGTTGCTGCTTCTCTGAATGATACCACATCTGCTGTTACTTCTTTGAAACCTATTAGCTCACTAATTTCTTTAAAATCTTCATTGTGGACTCAATTACTTTCATTGTAGCTTGCCCACATACCTTTCACATTTCTTAACTTTTATAGACTTCAGACTGTCTTGTTTGCGTACAGACTTTTTAAAACCAAATGTCAGAAAACCTCTTTGGTTTATCTTTAAAGAGAAGTCTAATACTTTGCCTCTTCAAACAGTAAAATAAATTTCTATTGCTATGAATTCAGTTTAGCCAGCAGAGGGAAGTAAGACTTTAGTCAATTAGAAACTTGGTCACATATGTTTTCTTTTGTGGAGGGCCTTTCAGAGAAGGGATCCTTCATCTCACTGTCAGTTCTTTAACAGGCTGTATTGAAATTTATGTTAATGTTTCCATGTTAGCAAATTTTCATACCTCTTTTTAAAGACACTCTGTTTTTTCACATATAACCCCTTTAGACTTTCAGAGAAGGTGATTTAGCTTGCAAGAGTTAAATATTTTTTCCATCTCTTTTTTTTTAGGATGTCCAGTTTGAGTTTAGAAAAATGCTGTTGTTCATTGGCATTTATGGCTTTATTGTCTGGATGCAAATTAGACAGGACTTGTAGGCGACTCAAGTATTCCCACACTGTAAATGTAATCACTTCTGCTTTTTGTAGACATCAGAGAGAATCAGTGTCATGAATTTTTTTTTAAATACTACTGATTAAATCAAAGTTATAGCAGAAAAATATAACTTTTTTGAGTAATTTACTTGCAATCACTGCCTTTCTGCTAACACTTTTTTCTTTTTAAGTGCTTATTAGGAGGGTATTATTTTTTCTGGCATGTTCTAGAGTTTGATTGCAACTGTGCTTGACAAACACGAACTAAAAATGAAATTCCAAAAGAGGGAAACTCTGAATTCCTCTAAGAATAGCCTTAATTTCTTTGGGAACTGGTTGTTGTCCAAAATATTTTGCAGTTGCCTGTGGAGTACTTCAGTAGGATTGGTGTCTTCTACTTATGCACATCAGCCACAGAGACCTGAATCTTAATGTTTATTCATCTAGAATACAGTATAGTTCTGCTGTCTTCCTTTGATTATTTTTTTATTATTATTTTATTTTTCACTGTGATGCAAGCTTGTTTTTTAAGCATTTCTATTAAGTTTTTCTTCTGTGGTGTCTGGAGCGTAAACTTTCAGCTTTTATTTAAATCTCATTTAATTGAATGTAGATTATTTATAGTGACAACTTTAACAGAGTCTGAGAGATGAAAAAAGTCAAATGCAACATTTCAAATTAATTGAAAATACTAAAGGAAGTACCAGAACTGTATGAATAAAATAATTTATGCATTTTATAATTGTTATTTTCTTTTTTTTTTTTTTAATAGAGAATGTCCTGATGCGGACTCAGTTGTAAGTAGACTTATTTCTAAAACAAAGGCATATGCTAATATTGTTATGCACTATGGTCCGATGAAATCTAACTTATATACAGTCTCTTCATTGCATTCTTAATCTGATAGAGGATTTGGTATTTTGAAAGCTTAGTTGAAGTGTTAATTTTGCTTAGTACATTATCTCCAGCAGTATAATAATTTAATATAGGGTAGGTCTAGTACGTAATATTAAGACCTATTTTAAAGAAACTTGGTTTAGAAAAAACAGTGGAACCATTCTTCTAAACATAGAAAAGTTTGCTTTGCCATGTGATAATACGTGAAAGAACAGCCTTGTAAGCATCATAAAAAAAATTATATATCCTGTTCATCATCATTTTGATTTAGAGATTTTTTTTTCCCTTGGGTGCATATAACGTAAATTCAGGATTATCACCATAATTATCAAGCTTTTTGTGGAAATTATATCTTTTGACAGTTCACGTTGAGTCATTGGTGTGAACCACAACTGGGTTTTGACTTGCAGTGTTTATTTTCTTTGCTTATTTTGGTCTCTGCATTTTTAAAAACTAATTAGTTTAAAAAATTGTAAATGTGTTGGACATTCTCTCTGGCTGCATCAGGTACACGATAGGATCATCCTGTCTAGATGTAATTTATATTTAATTTTTAAAATGACCTAACAACAAAACTGAGACTTTTGCTGCATTCTCCTTTTTTTTATGCCCAACATTTTATGACTGCATTTGGAACTTAAAATTTGGTCTGTTGTTTCTTCTTGCTTTTTACAAGCAACAGTATTATTTTGAATGGTAGAATGCTTTATTTGCAGAAGCCATTACTATTGTTCTCATGAAAAATGATGCAACATACCATGATAAGATTCATTTCACCTCTCACAAGCAAGCACCCCAGAGTACTTACATATTTTAAGGTTGGGTTTCCTCTTCTGAAAGGTCCCATTTCAAATGTTTATAATTTTCTTGTAAATTACTTTAACATTTCCTCTTATATAATTTTTGAAACTTCTAAATAGTTATTGTAATCTATATTGTTGTTTCTATGAGATTTCTTATGTATGGATCTTTGTAATAAATTTCACATTTCAAGAAAATGAACTTGGAAAAATCTAATTGCAAAGAAGTAAAAGCAATTATCATTTGTGTTTGATTGCTAGAAAAGGCTGAGGACCAACCCTCATAAAATTCAACTTACTTAAGTTGTCACAAGTATGTCTTTGGTTAGCTTTGGTCACTCACATAAACCTCTGGCTTTTTTTAAAAAGGTGGGGTTTGTTTATTTGTGAATATTTTAGGTGTGTGAAAGGAACATTAGCGATAGCCATTCTACAACTATTTATAACTATAAGCATTGAGGTGAATATATTAATTTTCAGAAATTAAGGATCCAGTAAGAACTGACTTCAATATTTTATCTACCAGTTCCATGTGATGTTGTAGATCTTTAAACATACAGCATGTAGTTAGTACCATTAGGACTTTCTCACTAGTCCAAATGTATCACGTAATGTGTTTGGACTTGTATTCTGTTTCTAGAAAACAAAACAGTGAGATGGTCCTAAAAAATGTTTTTTGTATTAAAATGGAAGTTCTCAAATTTATTTTTAGCATGCCACCTACTTCTGCTCATCCTTTCTGTAGCTGCCAGATTATGTATATTGTAAAATGTGGTGCATTTGACTAAGGTAAATCCTGTCAATAGTTCTTAGTAATTGCTGTAAGAGGTTTTTATGTGCTCATGAGTAGGAAGGCAGCTGTGAGCTGAGTACTGGTGTTTGTTAGAAAGGTTGACTATTTCAATAAGCAGTTTCTGTTTAAATGTAGATCGCAGTGTGTAATGAGATATAAAATTCCTGTTACATGTCAGTCTACACATGTAGCTTCCATTAAGCTAAGCCTTGATAATTAAGAAAAGTAGAAAGTTAACTGTGCATACATGATAAAGAGATAGCAACTGAAGTCTGGCTCTGTATGTGTTCATTACCTAGAAAGTTTTTCTAAAGGCAGAACTAATTGTCTTGTTTCCCATGGGTTTGCCATGTCTCTAGGGATGGTCTGTAGGAAGAGACAAGCTCTAGTAGAAACTTTTCTGTTGGAGAAGCATTTACAAGGTTCCATTGGGGCCAGTAAGATCTGAAGTTGGATCGCAACCTTCCCTTGGTTGGGATGCTTGCAGATCTCCTTCTTCTAGTTGACTGACTATTTTCGTGAAGACTAGTAATGTAATTATCTTTGAGTCCTCTGTTCTGTCTGTCAAATCCATTTGAAATTGTCCAGTAAGTTCAAAAGTAATTAAGGGAGCCACAGATGCACAGAATATAATGCTGAAACTTTTTTTTCATACAAAACTGGAATGCAAACAAATACATTGAGGTATCTAAAACTTTCTATTAACCTCTTTACATATTAGTGTAGCATAATTACAGTTGTATAGACTTATACACCATTTTTATGGCTGACTAACTGAATTTGGAACCATCATGTCTAATTAGTGGTACACAAGTGTAACCTTATATTTAGTAAAATTCAAATGTTATTATATGCATTTTGTAATCTTTAATACTGGCATATTTTTAATAGCTGCCATTGATACAGGGTATGAGGCATTTCAGTCAAAGAACAAGACAGGGAAACTTTGAATACCTGGTTTTCTTTTTGCACCTCTGGCAATGGAAGAAACTGACTGGCTACTCTCTTCTTCCCCATCTTTTGGGTTAATAGGCACCCTAAGTAGAGGAGGGTGGTAATACATAATACTTCTGTTTTAACCGAAGAATACATATGAGTCAAATTTACCTCTTAAATATGTCAAAAGTGGAGAGGCTCTTTTCTTCTCTTTTTCTAGGCTGTGATCTTCAACTGTTTACTTTCAGTTCATTTCAGTCCTCATCAGGATCATGGGAAGTCAGTATAGTTCAGTAAAATAGTAGAAAATTCATCTGGCAGAAACAGCGAGCTAGCTGTTCAGCTGCACTATATCTTGAAGCGTACCCAGAGGAAAACTTGATAAGGATCTCTCAAAACTGCTGTAGATATCCCAGCAGAATATAGACAGAAATTAAGCTGAATTGTAATGAAAGTTGTTTGCTTCTTGACTGATGACCAATGTGTAAACAGTGCTACCGCTGCTGAGGGAGGGCCAAATTATGTACATGGACTAAAATCACTCCACATGTTCCTCTCTTGTCCTTTGTATGTAGCCCAGAGGAACTAATGACATGGTAATGGGGTGACTTCTTCTATTGTTTTTGGATGACAGGTGGGACAGAGCAAGGAAACTGAGACAAAGTATTCAAAGTATTCACCAAAACTAAAACCAACCAACCAATCAAAAATACCCACAAAAAAAAAAATTTGCACCTCACATTTTTGCAGTAGAGTGCATAGTCCTTGTGCTTTTTGTATAGGCAGTTTTACTTTGTTATTTATAATGTCCTTTTATTTCTTAAAAAAATTATTCACCCCAGACAGTTCATAGAACATACTAATGCAAAGACAGAGTTTATAATCCCTAAATTTTGATACATAGTTGAAACTATATAGTACTTCTGCTACATTTGCAGGCACAGGGTATGCTCTGTGGTTTATACAGCTATACATTTCATTGCTTAAGAGAACCTCTGTGATGGTGAAACCTTCTTCAAAGGAAATCTGCCTTTCCAATTAATTCTGCAGTGTTTCACACCCATATTCACATGCATACTGAGCTGCTTCCTTTTTTTTGTTTTTTGTTTTTAGGGTTTTTTTACTACAAAGACTGCAAATAACGTGTTTGGGTAATGAGCTAGACCAGACCTTCATCCCTATTGTAGTAATAGCTTATTGCAGAAACCTAAAGTTTGCAAAGATCATCTTCCTCTCTCTTGATGTTCAAAAATGCACGTGTACATGAAAGTTGTGTGGTTTTCCTCTGATCAGCACAGTAGAGGGAGACCAGGTCTTGTCTGTAGTGTCTGCCTGATACTTAAAAGACACACTGTAATCCATGGCATAACATATAGATCTCTAATTTCAGGAATGTGGAGAATAGAGTGTTAGTCAAGTAAATGTAAACACCTTCATTAACATAAAATTCATGGATATATATCTCTCTCACGGTGCTGTGTCCTCTACTATGGTTACAAAATATGGATTAGTAAATCATTTTGTCTCAGAAAGCTGAACTGTTTACCTGTTCAACCATTCAAATTATTAAAAACAGTATTTTGAAATTGATATTTCATTTCTAAGACAGACCATTTTGCTTGTATGTGACACAATTTGTCAATATCTTTCACCCTTCTGTTGAATTGCATAAAGATATAAACTTAATATCTCAGTGAAAGGAGAAGTTATTTTAAGAATAATCATAAATTTGAACAAGAATCATCAACAAAGCTGGAAATTAAAATATATATATACCTGATTTATATACAGTATGTAGAGTCAGATGTTTAAAATTAAATATATTTAAATTTTAGAATTAGGGAAAAAAAGAAGCACAAATTACTGCTCCCTGTTAGGAAAAAAAATGGTAATGTAGGCATGTGGAAAAAGAAGCAAGGAATTTTTCAGTTCCTGTATTCAGAACTTAAACTGATAAACGTCAGTCTCTTTTACATGCATATTAACTTTGACTGTTGTGCTGAAATGATGAATATAGGCTACATGGTAAGATTCCATAGCTGAGAAATAGATGGTTCAAATATCTTTGCAAGATCAGAAGTAATTAACATGGCGAAAGAAATTTAATACTTTAAGAACTTTAGGTCTTTAGTGTTCACTAAGGATTTACTTTATCCTAGACATTATTCAGTAAATTAAAAATAATGCTATGAAAAATAGCTTCAGCACACTAAGTTCTTTCACAATTTATATTAAAATAGTCAGATTCGACAGCTATGTTCTGTGTGCCTAGTAATAATATCATTTACATATATGGCCCTGCTAGAAGAAAAACTGAAGTGTTGTATATTTAAAGATTTTGTTGGTTTTGAATGATTCTCATCTTTTCAAAATTGCCATGTATGACAACTAAAATAATTTCACAATTCAGAAGTTGTGGTATTGTTGGAAAATGTACCTACCCTCTAGATACATGTTTTTGTTCTGTTTACTTTGATGTCAAGTTTCATTAGTGTTTTTTGGTATATAAACAAGGTCGGCCTGAGGTCAAGCGTAGCTAAAAACCCTGATTTGAGCAAGTAGAGCTAAGGTACTGGACCGTGTGATCCTACTCTTGTTACTACTTTTTTTCCTTCTTTTTTTCCTTCTTTTTTTCCTATTTTTGGGCAATTTTGTGGGGCTTTGTTGGGGTTTGGGGTGTTTTGTTTTTTTTAAATCAGCAGTAAATCCAGAATTTACAAATATTTTAAGAATTCGCATCTATATGTTCTGTGTTTTAAAGTTTGAGTTTAAAGATTATTTTTTGGCCTCAGTTTGATATACTTTTGAATTTGATATAGTATTACATCTATATAGTATTATATTTCTTACTCTTTTTAGCAGAAAGTTTGATCTGTGTTTAAATTTATCAATTTAATCCAGAAGTGATAGATTTAAAGTGTTATACAGAGGAGGATCTTAATAAAATTAGGCATCCCTTTTGTGGTATCGGTAAAGGGAATAGAGGGACAACTACATTTTTATGTTTATCTTCCTCTGTGATTCAAAAGTTATTCAAAATGGCTTCAAATTTTAGGTTAAGTGGTTCCTCACTTGTGGACTTGAAGTCATTTTGTTATAACTCATGACTTTTTAAGTCATAAGTCAGCAAGGTGTATTTTTGCCTTACTGTATCTACTAATAAACCTGCCTCCCAGTACCTACGTTCTGGTAGAATCAACTGTTAGGTACACTAGAATAAATCACCTATTGATCTTGTTGATTTTAGAAGCACTTTGTAACTGGTGAAATCACTGCATTGTAAAGGCACCTGGATTGTCATTTTTTTGTAGTAAACTTACCGAGGCATCTGAGCAGTTCACATCAACTAACTGTGCATAGAAACTGGACTTTTCTGTTCTAAGTGAGGAAAATATCTATGTATTCAAGTTTATCCCTTTATATATAATATACATAATGACAATATACATGAGTGTTGTGCTTATCTATCTAAGCATTCTAAATTATTTTAATATAATTCTCTTCCAGTTGTGTTTAATTCCTTGCAAGAACTGAAAAAATTGAACTAGTGTGAAATTTCCAGATGCATTATTAACCTTTGAAAACCCAGAATGGTGCTGGAGATGTGTAAAGGACAACTTGTAATATTATTTTTATCACTTGCGTTTGTTTCACCCATACCTTTTGATTAATGTTGATACTTATTGCTAAAGCAATAATGCAGGCTTTCTGCCTTTTAAAAGGAGGGATGGGGAGAGTTGGGAGGGAAAGGAAGTTGTAACCGGTGTAACCTAGAATGCTTTTTACTCAGATGTTTTGTAAGTACTAGTCAGTATTAATGTTTTGTTTCCATACTATTAGAGCATTCTGCAGCTTAGCTGAGAAAATTAGAAGTAGAAATTAGGAAAATATTTTGGGCAAAGATCAATTTAGGCTTATATAACACTCATTAATAAATCTGAAGTTATTCTGTTGGCTTCTGGCCTTTTTGATGCAGTACCAGTGTAAGCAGATGGTTTCAAACTTGCTGGTTTTCATAGGAAATGTGAAGGTTGGTTTGTATTATTCTGTTCCTGAGGTATCTTGTCACACTACTTAGATAACTAATAATTAATGCTGAATGAAAATTACTTTCATGAGCTGTCATAATAATTTGTCAATTATATAAAGTTCATTCTGATGTAAGACCAACATGAGATTTTAGTTATTTTTCAATACCAAAATGTTTGTGTCTTTTTAGAACATTCCTGATGTAGATGATGAAGGATACAGCATTAAACCAGAAGCAACACAGGATATCCTTTTCGCTGTTATTGTGCCAAGTTATTTTATTTTAATTGCCATTCTTTGAAGAGAGAAAATATTGATTAAAATGTTACACAAAGGAAGATAAACAACATTCATGTTTTATTGCAACCATGTATTCTTATGATCATAGCTTTTGCAAAATGTACAAAATGCTGTCTTAAACTTTGTCTGCAAATTATAAAGATTATACTAGATGTCTTAGGAACTTTTAAGAGAATGGATTTTGTCTGACAAATCCAAATCATAATAAACAAAACAAAATAATCTAACAAAAACCCGGAAAAAAAGCTTTAAAATGACCACGCAGATCTTTCTCATTGAAAAGCATGTAGAAAAATTGTACAGCTTGTACACTTTTTAAAACATAGAGAATGGGTATCTGTTCAATACCTGCCCTTACCACTTTTTTATAACACCTTTAGAAAGATTTGGAGCTCCAACAGTCTAGAAAGTCTGATGCCCCCAGTGAAATTTCCTGTACTGATAAAAGCAGTTTCTGTTATCTCCTATTTACAAAATTGATATAAAACTGAAAGACTTTTATCTAGTTCTCAAAGGGGCATTATTTCATGTTTTGCATATATTTATGAAAGGAAGAAAGGTGCGAACAATTTTCATGCTTTGTAAGTGATTCATCTGGGTATCCTTTTATGTCTTCCTTTCTTGTGTGAAACAATAGAAAAGGCCAGACATTCAGTGGAAAATCTTAATGGTTTGCAATCCCTATCAGCCAGGTAGTAATTCAGATTCTGAAAGATCTACCAGATTCAGAAAGTCACCAGTTTAGCTCCCTTAGGCTCCAAGAGCAGTTATTGATTCTGTTTATGGGAACTCCTGAGATGATTTGTTATTTTACAGTAATGGCGGTCAGTCTTAGTAAGTCCAGTCTTAAGTGTTGGAAAAACACTTTAAAAGAGCTCACTGATTTCTAGGAAATTAATCATGAAATTTGCTGATAACTTTCAAGGTGAGTTCTTTTGATCAAATTAAAAACAACTTGTCTTTAAAACTTTCTTTTTCTAGGTAAGTTCTCTTTCAGAGGACAGATAGGCATTGGGAGATAAAGACATTTGACTTTTTGCACACGGCAAGTCAGAGATTCTTTCAATTGAAGTGGATTTGGAATGCCTTTAGGGTTCAGGTTTTAATCCTTGTCAGGGAACAGTTTGACAAGATTTAACTCAAATGGATGGCATATTTCCAAGTGAAATTAACAGAAGCGGGGTACAGAAAATGTATGCTCCTCCTAAGCAGAACGAAACTTTTATGTTTAAATAGAGGAAAATCTTCAAATTCTTTCTTGATGAAACAAATGCATCTTTTTAGATGTTGCATGAAACTTCCAGATCTTTTTTCAGTGCAGCTTCTGTGCATGTGAGGAACCACAGCAATTAATCTGTATATTTTCCTTATTTTGAGGGCTGATGTTCAGTTTACTGTGCAACCTTCTATGTAACTGTCATACTTTCTTGCAGAATTTTCTGTGCCACTCTTCAGAAGGGGCAAGTAACAGTGGCTGCTGCTGTTTCCTCTCCTGATGATGTTTGGTATAGGTACCGCGGGCATTTCACTGCTGATTAAAAAAGCTGGGATTTTCTTTCACATGGTTTAAAAGGATTTCTTAATTTTTCATGTGTTAGAATCCCTGATTGAGTCTTACAAATCATAAATTTAACATCCAGAAGTCTTGCTAATGTAGTATCTTGAATTTGTCCTGATGCCGTTGTTCACTTATATGACAGATATTGCAGTTGTTCAGTTGTATGACATAGTGCCGAAACAGAACACTATTATGAAAATGAATGGAATATTAAAACTAGAATTTAACTCTTAGTTGTGAATTTTGGACAGTGATATATTTGAAGTGTCTGTATAAGAACACAAAGAGGTTCGGCAGCACTTTTTGTCTGTAGTGCTCACTTAATATGAGCATTTTGTAGAGCATACTTATGAAATGGATTAAGCAGATGAACTTGAAATATTTCCACCTTAACTGAGAAAAACATAACAAAGAGAACCATTTCTATTCATCCAGTGATTCTGACTCTGAAGATGATGAACCAAGGAGGTTCCATGTAGAAATAAAACCTGTCCAGCCAAATAATAGCTGTCAGTATACCACACCTTCCTTGGATGAATTAAAAGTGTCTATAGGGAACATCACTCTTTCTCCAGCAATATCTGTAAGTTATTTTGTTCCTTGTATTTTTAGTGTGTAGAAGTGGTAAATAGTTTACACTAAAGATTTTTACTTTAGTTTACTAAAGTTTAGTTTACACTAAAGATTTTTTTACTCTTTAGAATTTATTCTATGTTCAATTTTGGTTTTCTTTTCCTGCACAGTAGGTTATCTTTGGTACATTTGATTGCAGTGTAAAATTAAGCAATTCTCCCTTCTCAGATTTTAACTTTCCCTTTGAGTCTTGGGAGGGCTCAGTCCTTGTCTTTCTGCTGTTGCCACCGCAAGACATTTGAATACATTGTGGAGCTAGCAGAGCATGGCTTTTAACATAGTTTACTAATTAACATTCAATAATGTATAAACGTTTAAAATACATCACATAAGTGGATACATGTAACATTTACCCTCAAGCTTTATCGATGTATTCTGCCAACCCATACAATTATCCTTTATATCATGAGATGACAATACAGATAGTATTAAAGTATGCTAGTACCCCATTCAGATTAGAATAATGACTGTGATTTTAAGGAAAACATTGTGCATAACATATTAAAATAATAATGATTAATTTTCTCTTCCCCTTCCCGTCCCTGCCCCCACCCCATATTATGAAAGCAGAGACACTGTCCTGTAAGTACAGAATGGCTCTTTATTCACATTATTAGATTAAAACCTAGAAAGTGTAGTATAATGAGGGGAGTTATTGGGAAAACGTTAGGAATGTTTCTTTTCATATATACCATGTGACACACAAGCTGTTCCATTTTACTGACCTAGCCTGCAAAGGGATTTAGTCATACTGCTCCCTTTGTCAGTTCTGTAATGTTCATTCCTGCATTTTCCTTCTGGGGTGGTGAGTTTGCAGTCATTGCTCTGGCCTGGCTCATGGTCTGGTCTTCTGCAATCTCAGAATGTTTTGCTAAGCATTGAAAGCAAAGCATCTCGTAGAAGGTTGAGTGGAAGTAAGAACACTGGGACTATTAAGCATTTTATTTGAGAGTTGGTAAAATAATTTCCTTTTTCCCCCTGTTTCAGGCACAAATGATACGAAATTCATCCAGTAAGTGTGAATCTTTAACTTTTGGTCTGTTTTTGTTTTAAACAGCTCATGAAAATAATTTATTTATTTGTTGAAGAAATAAACTACTTCAGCGTCTGTATTTTTGAATAGAAAAAATACTTTTGTCAGTTGTAGATACCTCTTCTTTTCCTATATAGTTGGCTGTTACCTATTCAGGGGAAACAGATGAGGCTGGCTGTGACAGTATGAGGAACACATCCAAGAGACAAAGGGGGGGACCCTGAGGAAAAGACTCCCATGCAAGTTCTTTAAACCCTTCCAACCACTCAAGTTTAGTACAGTCCACAAACCAGCAAAGCATAGGCTCTCTCTGACTTAGTTTCAAACACATAGAACCTGGCCATGGAGATAGAGGACAGAGCATTAGTCTTTATCCTGTAGGGTATTTTGGGTAGGAAACCAATGTACACAGTACACTTCAAAGAAGACATTTCAAATGAACAACGCTTCTTTGCAAAATGGATTGCTCTGTGTGGTTCTCGCCTATTAAAAAGTGTTTTAGGATTATCTGAATTTATATTACCAGAAATAGTGCATTCTTCTCTTACCCATTTTAATAATTCATAATTAGTTTTGAACTGTAACCATTAATATTTACTGGTTTTATAATGAAGCTGAAAATTTTTTTTTCAGAATGTCAAAGCTTTGTCATAATACTGTGTCTTTTGCTTAGGTGAAGAGTTAACGAAATCAAAGCTTTCTGCTCCAACTAATGAGTAAGTTCAAATTTAAAGTTCTGTCAATGCAGTTTTGCGGGAATTTGGTCTTATTTTGATGTAATGCTCAGAAACTCACTGGAAATATCAGCTGGCTGCTATCTTAAGATGGACATCTATTGTATCATAAGTTTAATGAGTGATTATGTAACAGTGGAGATTTCCATTAATTTTGCCCTTCTGATGCATTCGCTTCATTGTGATCTGTCTCAGGATTTATAATTACACGATTACAAAACAATGATTATTATTAAAATCTCAGGTTTTAAGTAAGACAGGTTTAGTTTCTATCCTACATTGTTCCATGGTACTGTGTTTAAGATTTCAGGCCCCAAAATTGGACATATCTGGTTACATTGCTTTTGCACGTATAAACTGAAATAAATGGATTTGAAACTGTATGCCTCCTTTAACTGACACTAATTGTATCTCTTAATATAGAAAGGGGAACAGTGACCTCCTGGCATGGGATCCACTCTTCAACACTTCTCTTGAATCTTCCTCTTCAGCTTCCTTGGCATCCTCATCCCCCTCAGGTAAAATATTTGATAGTTCGAAAAAGATTTTTCTATATCTTTCAGATGTTCTGTTGCTGCTTTTTTTTTGCTTTTTTTTTTTTTGTTATTGGAAGGGAATGTGCTTTGGCTATTCAAATTAAATAATTTTTTAAACCACTGTGCCACATTTTAAGTCATACACAATGGGAGGGTGCAGTATATCAGGCCTTCAAGATAGAGAGCAAAGAGGAAGAATTTTTCTAATTCCTTTTGCTTCTGCCTTTTATTATCACCTCTCACTTTCCAAAAATATTATCACCATCTACAATATAATCCTGTATTTTTCAGGTGACAGGACTGGGAGATTAAATAGAGATTGTGGCAGCAACTGTGAGACAAGCTGAGCTCGCACTCTGAGTTAGGATGGGTTTCTTTCTAAGAAATCTATTGAGCTGTGTACATAATCACTGTGGAGTTTTGCTGTGGGGAGTTTGTTTCCTGTAGAAAACCATGATTCTGTTAGGAGATATGCAGGCATAATCCGAGGAGAGCTCTATAAAAACAGCAGGACTGGGACTGCAGTTAAGGGGGAGTTGCTGGCACCACCTGAGAGCGGGGATATTGGGAGAAAACGGGTGGGCTGAGGCATATGGGAGATGGAGGGGAAGGGCAGATGTTGAGTGAGAATTTTGGATGAGAGATTCTGGAGTATAGTAGTGTGGGCAGGACACTGGCAGGCTTTCCTGAAACCTGGCCTTGCAGGGCTGGGGAAGATGGGGCAGGGAGGAGGCAGGAACCCGTCACAAAAAATAGTCAATATTGATTCAAAAGGCAGTGAAGGACAGGGAGGCAAAATAGCCTATGAGTATGTGTGCTTAAGAGGCTGAGAGAAGGAGATATTGAGAAACTAGTACGGAAAAAGGAAAGAGAGACCGAAACAAAACCAGATATTGTAGATGTTAGGACATGCTGACTAAAAGTATTTATATAAATTATTTGTTCTTTATGTTGATTCTTTCAGGGTATTTAAAGCGGAATCTACTATTTACTAACACTAGCAGATATGCTGTTTCCATACTTCTTGTCAGTCTGCCTACTGCATATATATTTTCTAGTCCCCCACTACATTTAGCTAGGTATTCATATTCCATAAACTGTAATAGACCTGGCTGTTCATAGTCATGGCTTTCTAGTCTGTGCTTGTTCATGCAGACAGAAGAACAGTAAGGAGGACTACATGTATCAATAGGGGAATTCTGCATAGCTAGTGTTAATTCTTCTTGGCCTTAGTAGTGTCCTTGTAGTAGCACCCAGCATTGCTGGTTGGATGTATGTATATACATGGGCACGTCTGTACATGAGCAATGCATGTAACCCAAGGGGAACTTACTCTTTCACTACATAATTGTGTTCCTTAATAGTTAAGTTTTTTAACAAATCTAGCTTACAGAATTTATCATTTAATTAACCAGTCAAGAATATTGGCTACTGCATCCAAATTTGTAACATATTTAAGGATAAATTATATAGAGATATGTATAAATGGCAAGAAGTGCTGCTTTCTCAATATGTTTTGCTCACTTTGGTCTGATGTTGGAGCATGTAGAGGAAGGCTGAATTTGTTGTGCTGAATTTGTTGTGCTGGTGGTTGTTACTCTATCCAGCTGTTTATTACTATGCCTAGATGAGAAGTCAAAGCAGGTTAGGAAACGTTCATACAGATCTTTCTGGCAGTAGAACTGTGGAGAAAGTAGTCTCTGGGTGATGACTGGTGACTGGTAATTGGGATCCATAACATCATCTGTAGCCATATCTGGAGAGGAGTGTCATTTAACGGAGCCCTCATACCTTGCAAAGACTTATGCACAAAGACCAACATTTATCTGAAATTGGTGGAATAGTGTCAGTTTTAGATATGATACCTGTACCTTTGCAAACTTCATCTGCTAAATAACTATTTAAAGGATTGTTGTTCCATGAGTTAACTGGGTTGTAAACAGTTGTGAAATCATCCATGCAGTTAAATAGAAAGTGAGATTTCAAAAGTATAATTAATTATGGATACATTTTGGGGAAAAAATACTGGATCAATGTAGGTCTTTTGGCTTTTTTAATCAAGTTTCGGTGGTCACTAACCTGCAGCTTAATTCTCAAGACTAAGAAATACAGAACTTTGATCTGATTGTACTTTCCTTGAAATCAGTGTTTTGTCCTCAACTTGAAGGTTGATATAGCTAAACTGATGCTTAAAAAAAAAAATCTTACTCCAGAACATAAATTACACAAATTGTTTATTTGTATACAGCATATCTGTATGTCATGATGTAGCATGCCCCACAGATTACTTTTTTTTCTTTTTACTGTTAAAGTATTTCTTTAGATACTGTTTTGTAACTGTGTGTTAATCATTGAGCACTTAAACTACCATGGTATTCGAACAGGCTGCGGTTTATGCAGCACAGAAGTAAACTTTGGTCATCCATGAATAATCCTGCTTTATTAGAACTTTAAGACAACTTTGTTATCTTGAACAAATACAACAGACATGTTTTTTGCCAGCTATTGATATTGTTAAAATGTTTCTTTTTATTTATCTTCCTCATTTTCACCCATATTTATTTTTAAAATAGTTTTGAACATTTTCACGTTGCTTTTTGAAGGGTATTTATAGTGATATTTTAAAGCCTTAAATAATATTTAAAATATTTGTTGGAAAGTTGTGTTAAAATTTTTGTTTGTGTGAACTTAGAGAATGTACTTGTGTATGTCAAAAAGACCACTGTAGAGAGGACAACTGTACTTCTGATCTGAACTTTTAAATGTGTTGCTCTCTCTTTTGATTCTGTGTGTCATTCTGCTGTTGCTTCCAGCTTTGCCAATCTGCAAGATGTTGAGAACTGACTAACCTTGCATTTTCTACTTCTGCTGTCATCTACTGCAACAGGCAACAGCCAAGTGCAGGGAATAGTTGTGCAAAAGTACTGTTTCCTAGCAGCCTGAAGACTGTAGAATGAGAGAGGAAATAAACTGGGGTGGATGATGCCTCACACATATTTTTACTATTGACATGGGTTGATACAGACAGAAGTGTATCAAACAGGATCTCATGACTGTGTTGTCTTCACTCATTCACTGGACAGCCATTTTTGTTGGACCGTCCCATTGAAAATGTTAAGGGCAAAACGAGAAAAGTGTTTGGAGAGAACAGGATAGAAAAGGTTTAATTAGATAACTTGGAAAGAAATGAAAAGCAGAAAGCTATGGAAAGGAAACAGGCATAGAGTAGGACTCAAGAAGAAAAATACAAACCACAGAAGAGAGGAAGTTAGAGGAGTGAAGTAAGTCATGAGAAGTAGGGCCTTAAGCATTGCGAAACACAAAAAATTACTTTTTTTTTTACTCTAATAATGTAAAGTTACATGGCTGGCAGTATGAAGTACATGTGATATGTAGCTGCATTTTTATTTTCTTTTATTTGTAAGTGGTGTGATTTTAAGCCTAGCAGAGGAGTTATTTTTTTGTGCTGGGTAGTAATCCTCATGCGGGCGATATTGAATTCCTTTCTGAATATTAAAATTTTAATCTCTTCAATGTTGCTCCTAGTTTAAATTCTTTCCTTTTCCTTCAGCTACACTAAAAGAGCACAATAGGAGCTCCTCTTCACCTATCACTGATTTGCCTGGGTGTAGAGTATTTCAATCTTTGCTTGGATACCAGACAGATTCTGGGTCTACAAGTCCATCCTCACCAGACTTTACCATTAGCAGATTGTGCAAATCTGGTGTTACGGCAGCACCATCAGGGAGCACCAGTACTTTATCCTGTGATTCACGGTCTCACAGTCAGTGGATTTCCTTTGCTGATGAACATCTTACAATTAGACACACAAACGCAGACAAGAAGGAGCCCAAAAGATTGCATTTTAAAACTGAAAATGCCTGCCTTGCCTCTTCTGCTTTGCTTGGGAATTCTTCCAACAGCTGTGCTTCTGAGGATCAAAGTGACCTTTTCAATAATACTATATGCCATGAACAATTATTCATTGAAGAAACTGGCACTGCTGCTGAAATATCTTCCGCATCATCTTCAGCACTACTGGACTATAGTTTAGTGTCTTCTTGTTCTCATACAAATAAGGGTATGGCAAGCATGCATTGTGTACTACTCTTTGCTAATAACTGACTCCAAAAAGCAAGCTTTGGACTCATTTTTCTTGTTATTGCTCACCTGATGTGTAAATTAACTCATCTTACTCAGAATGTACTAAACTGCTTGTTAGCCTGAACTTCCTTGAAAGTTAGGACAATGAAGTAAATATTCAGCTTGAAATATGAAGAATAATTCAGATATTCAAATAAGGCATTGCTTTCTCTTAACCATGCAGAGCTTTGCTTCTCTAGAAATAGGAATGTATTTTGGGGGGGGATGTCAAACAGCAGTGAGTTCTCAAGATTGAGTGATTGAATTTGCAAAAACAATCCCATTCCTAAATGGCTTTGCATAGACAATTTCAGATTAAATACAGTTAAATTTGATTTTAGAATGTTCCTTTTTAACACCCAGTATCTTGAAGCATGGATGGTGTCACAATAATGCTACATACTAAAAGGTCAAAGGTAGATTGCATTTGGGCATGTGCCGTGACTCATTGAATACCTGGGGTGCTGCAGCGGAATACTCAGTGTTTAGCATGCCATGTCATTTTGGGACACAATATTTTAAAAGGAATGACTGATATTTTAGAAGTTAATAAATCTGGCAATGTTTCAAGTTTGGAACTCTTAAAGTAGATGGCCAGTATTAACCTAATTTCTTTCTTCCCAAGTCAGTGATGAAGCTTCTGTACTTAAATGACAGCAGAACTATGCTGAATTCCTACTTTAAAGTTACATTTTAAATAGCATTAGCCGATATAATTAAAAAAGAAACATCCAAAATAATTTAAAGGACATAATAGGATGTGCTACAACAATATAGTGATATATTAAGATTTAAGTCTATTTTGAAGTTAATTTTAGATCTGTCATACTCATTGGATGGCATCTAACATTTATATTGAAAGTTTTATTTGTTCTGTTCAGAAAAGTGACTGTAAAAGTGGCATCTTTGTGCTGCTGTCACTATCTGTTAGCTGGTTTTGTTAGGTTTAGAAGGGCATGTGGCCAGTATTATTTTTTTTTTAACTGCATTTTACTTCTGATAGCTTGGCTAAGAGACAATCAGCAGCCAGTCTGTTCTTACCATCAATAGAGTAATTTATCTGTTACACTGGCATAATACTTCTTGAAGTCAATGAGATATCAGTGGACAAAATTTTGAGTAAGCAGAGTTACGCCATTGTCAGCCAGGACCAAATATTTATTTCCACTGAATTTTACATTTGTGGTGAGACATAAAAGACTGTCCTATATTTTTAATCCATATAGATTGTACACAAAAGGAAACTCAAGTAAAACCATTTTGTTACATACAAACCCCTAAGAATAGTTGGTATAAAATAACTTGAGAGAAATGAGAAAGCCCATGATGCCATTTTTAGAGTCACTTTTCAGGTTATCACACAGCCCTATTTTAAAAGCATGTATGATCAGTGGTAAATCTTACAAAATGGAGCTTATTCAATAGGAACTTTAAACAGAGAAAAATTCCAGTTACTCTATTCAAGTGAGTACATATTTGTGTTCAGTGTGACTTTTCTAATATCTGTTTCTCTAAATTTGCTTTATTTCAGCAAGGCATACAACACCACTTTCTGTAGGCACCATTGTACCCCCTCCAAGGCCTGCTTCAAGACCAAAGGTGTCAACTGGGAAACTTAGTGGAATTACTGAAATAGTATGTATCAGTTTTGTTGCTGTTGTTATCTTGAATTCTCCATTGTAACTTGATTTGAGATGTACCATTCATTTACACTGTTACAGCAGAGTTACTTTCCAGCCCCTTTTCAGATTTTCAACATTGCCAGATAGGTGTGGAAGTTGTTCATCATAACTGTATATTCTTAACAGAACTACAAAGGCCCAAAACATCATTTTTGCACTGACTGCATGTTTTTAATTAAAGAAATCACTAATTTTATAATTAAAAGATTGCATGTGTATAAGAGTGCCAGTATTTCACATTTTGAAAACTTCTAAGTTATTAACAAAGCTCCATTGATTTAGGGATATCGCCAAAGCTTTGGGAATGAGTGGCATTAAGTAGATCTTTATCAATCATGTGTTGACACAAGTAGCTGTGCTGTGACTTCTCCTTGCCCTTAGTGCTGGTTGGTGGAGAAGGGAGGTGGCACATTGCAGCAGCTGCCCATTGGGATAGTGAGAGGTTGCACACTGCTTGCATCTCTGCTCACTGCCTGCAGTGCAGGTCCACTTGCCGATAAAGAATGCGGCAAAGAATGCAAATAGGCAGGTAGCGTACCAGACCAATCCATGCATAATCTCGCCTGTGAATATTAGGATTCTTTGGGCTTCATTTGACTTACTGACTTGGAAAAATGCCCCCATAGTAAGATCCTCTCACCATATTCAAAGCAGCAAGATTCACCATATTCTTGGTACGGACAAAATTCTAGTCCTACACTTTGGCAAAACTGAAACACTTAAAATCTTTTGCTTTTCTGTGAGGTCAGCATAGGGTTAATTTTGAGATTCTTTTCTCATTGCAGTATAAAATTTTAGTAATTGGTCTTAGACCAAGGAATCTGTTCTTCATATCATCATAATTAAAGAGAAGAATTTGGCTGGTACTCTTCTGCTACAGAGAATGATTCTGGACAAAACTACATTAGTTTTATACTGTTGTTCTAGAAATTGGCTATTGGTACAAGTGGAAGACTGCTGGTTGTCTTCATTATGTGTCAACTCCTTTTACAATTCCTATAGTTTACGTAAAAGCCATATACCCAGCAACAAGTGTGCTAGAGCCAAAAAAACCACAGCAAACCCACAAACCAAACCCACACTACAAAACCGCCCACCCAGCCAAAAATAAGTGCTTCAGGGGTTTCAGTACCTTCTAGATAGGTTAATCCTAAAATGATCATTAATTAGTTTAATACCTTAACAGATAAATGAATCATAAAAATATCCAGAAATTTTGAATGGAAGGGACTTTTCAAGGTCTTTAGTCTAACCTTCTGCTCAAAGAAAGGCCTATTTCAAAATTGTATCAGGTTGCTCAAGGACATTTGAAAATCTTCAGAGTGTGATATCTTACAGTCTATTTGGCATCCTGTTCCAGTATTTAACCATGAGGTTACAAGAAGGAATTTCTTCCTTCAGTTCACCTGAAATTTCCTTTGCTGTAGCTCTTGCAAGTTTGAGAGGAGCCTCACTCCACCTTCTTTATACCCCCTTTTAGTGAAAGACTGCTAGTAGATCTGTCCTTAGGCTTCTGTTCTACAGGCTGAACAAACAAGTTGCCTTCTGCTGAGCTTACTTCCTTAAGCTCTGTAAATCCGTATTTGCTGCATACATACACAGGTCTGTAGGCTTAGGTTCTGTTACTGCATTATAGCACAATTATTGACAGGCTGCTACATACTCAAATATATTAAACTTAACTACCCAGGCCAGAAACTAATAAGGATAATGTATGAAATCACAGAATTTATTTCAGTGGAAAATGTGGTTTCTCCTCTGTTCTACCCTAAAAGCTAGGGTAGATAAAGCATTAAAGGAATTATATTAAAATCACTATTAAACTGATTTGGGCATGAAAAGAAGAACTCTGCTACAGTCTTTTGAAAATATTTTTTAAATCACTTTGTGGTCTCTTCATCTCTTTTGTTTAGCCTAGGCCATTCAGCCCTCCATTGATCTCTAACTCAAGTCCACCACCTGCAGCTCCCTTGGCTCGTGCAGAGAGTATTTCCTCAATATCCTCTTCTGCTTCCCTCAGTGCAGCAAATACACCTACAGTTGGTAAGATAAACTAACCATTTTAACTTCTTTTTTATAAATACCATAAATCTGCTGCGAGTTTCCACCTGTTAGGAAGATGATTTGTCAGGGCTAGTTGTTCCATATGTCAGTCCAGTGTAGGTACTTCAAGCATCCTTAATGACACTGAGAGATAGGACAGTGGATTTAGCTAGATTAGACCATAGGTCAGATTACAGTAAGTTCTTTAGGGAAATATTTGTCAAATTTATTATTCCATGAATTCGTATTTGGTATGCTTGTATATCCATTTATCAAGCACAATGTGTTCACAGAATTGAGTTCTTTCATGTTCTTTACAATTTTTCATTATCCTGCAGTTGCAGTTTCCAAAACCAACAAAAAAAATCAAACTAATGCATATTTTTCTTCAAGTTAGTGAAGTGTGTAAGCTAAACAGAGGTGTTTACAAAATGCAAGGTGGTAAACAAACAAGACAAAGATGAAAAGCAAATTAGTCTACATGTGTCACCACTAACTTCAGAAGATTAGGAAAGTCCTTCAGTTTTAGTATTTGGCTATAACAAACAGAAAGGGGATTGATTAGGGAGGTTGGGTTTATTTAAAGACTTTTTATTTCGTTCGTTTAGCAGAATTGAAGTATTTCATTCCTGAACACTATTATTTTGATCCCAAGTTAAGTCAGATTCTTAAGTTAACATCCAGTTGGCTGTGAATGTTACTAATGCCAAGGGTTCCTTGCCCAGGCTCAGCAGCTCAGGGGATTGTCTGCACAGCTTCTAGTGGGAGTTATGCACTAAGAGTAGTTCATCTCTTTCCACCCCAATGCAGGACCAAAGCTAGTAAGGTATGCCCAGCCTTAACTGCTACAGTTCACCACCCGCCAGTTTCCCAAATGCTGAGCAGTGTCACAGAAAGATAACTGATTTTCTGGTTGCCAAAGTCCATCCAGGCTCACTTCCTGAGGCTTCAGCATTGTTGCCAAGGAACAAGAATTGGTGGCAGCAGCATCAGTAGCCCTAGCTCTGAGCGTGTGTGTGTTGTTGGACAGAGTGCCAGTGAAATGGTGAGGTGAGGGTGGAGGTAAGGGGGGGTGTGCTGATGCTGAGATTTGACATGGCTATTAACCTGGCCTATCAAAACCAAACAAGGCCAGTTCCCTGTGCATGGGCTGTATGAATTAAACAGTGCTGGAGAGCTGTGAAGGGCAGTGCAGACTTTGGGGCATGAAGATATACTCTACACTGCTGACTGTATTCTTTTGACTTTTGCACAATCCACTGTTTCCCCTACGTCATTTGTTCTGAATAATGGAGAGTCAATTCTAATAATCTTTTTTTCCAAGCAACCTTTAAGGCTTGCATAATTTAATGGGGGGTTTTTTATGCTTTATCCTTATTTTAATTTGCAAGTATTTTTATGCACATTAATTATTTTAATTTTTTTTGCTGGAAATATTTTGCTTTCTTGCAATGTTTTGTTTCATTTAAATGTAATAGAGGATGATCTTTTGATTGGAAACCTTCCTACAATTGAAAAGCTTTGTGAGACACCACCAGGTATTGTACTTGAAGCAGATTTACATGTTAACTAATCATCCTAATACAGTACACCTATGTAATGTAATCTTCTGTCTATCCACCTCTTCCCCCCAAAACAAGGTGAAACTTGACTTATTCACTTTGTTGCTACTATGTTCTTTCAAGTAAAGTTAATATATTTTTACTTTGACAATACTCATTCTCATAAGGCAAGTAGGTATAAATATTTCTGTATTTTCTTATACAAATCTTTGAAGATACACATCATCATCTTTTTTTTAATAAATTTTATTTTATTGATAGCTGGTTTTAGCCAGTATTAAAATTGTCTGGATCTTTGTTCCTAAACTGAACTAAAAACATTTGATCTGCTTTGTTTATTTACCCTTTTTATGACGAATGATGCAGTCTTTTATTCTGCAGTTTGGCAACCTCCTTAGGTCTGTCAGTGCAACTGTTTGCATGGTTGTGTCACTGGCTCTTGTGTCAGCACCGCTTAGGGGCTGTTAATGTTGATCAGGGCTGTGTGTGGCAGGGCATCAAAGCCAAAGGTGCTCTCCCTGGAGCCCTGAGCAGGGCGGGAGCCTGAGATGCTGCCCTGGCACAGCTCAACAACATCCCATCCCTCTGAGAGTTTGCAGCAGGTGTGAAAAAACCCCAAGCTGGATATTGCTGTATTGCATTGTATTTTCAGCTGCAAGGCAACAAAAAAAATTACTAACAGAGTTAGGTTAAGCAGTTTAGTTTGTTTCAGTTTATTGTTTTTTAGGAGAGAAATCTGCACAAATGCAGAGATTTTTTGTGAATCAACAGGGGCAGAATCAGTGGGAGCAGAGCAAATATGAGAGAAGCATCTCATTTGTAGTCCCTCAAACACACCTCAGAGAGATGTATATTTGCTTTGGTGTTCCCAAAAAAAGGTACAAATACTGTTGTTATTATTACTAATAACAGTAATGCTACATGCATTGAGTGCATATTCTGGCTTGTGTGGAGAATACTTGTGTGGAGTTCAGTATTTCACCAAACAAAAATTTCTGGTTCTTGTTAACTCAGTGTTTTATTTCACATTTGCTTCTTGAAATTGTGATTTCTGAGACTATTGAGAATCACAGCTTTTGCTGGTAGTTTTCAGGGAGAGTAAGGAAACTGTGGCAACATGACTCGAGTATTGTCTGAAAGAATAAAAACAACCTACTGCTCATATTAAGAAAAGTAAATAAATCCATGTGTTTTAGTCAGCATCATAATATTTCCTTCATATAAGAACTTTTGTGTCTGAACACTTGTGACTAGAGTAACCCTTTTGATCTAAGGAGGCCTAATGTTGCACTGAAATTTTTTTCATGGTGCTGAGAAGTATTCTGAACATTTTACTACCTTAGACAAGAAAAATATGATGGAAAGTAAGGTGTGAGGTAGCAGAATTAGGCCAAATCCTGTCTTTTACTTGCTGCTTGTTGCTACTTCTTCTGCCTATCTCTGATTTGAAGGTCTAACATCTCATATGAGACCTTCTGAGAAGCAGGTCCCAACTTCCATTTTGCTTCTGAAAGAGCTTAGAAGGCACAGCTACTCTTTTAGAGTAAATAGGATATGTTTGCCACAACTAATACTATGTGGAAGCATTTTGATTCAAAATTCCTCATTTTGTTCATGAAATGAGAACTATCGTGCCTCCTTTGTGACAGATAATATTACACAATACAGGCTATTTTATCAGTGGTGCCAAAAATTTGTAAGATGCTCTCTGCTGTACTGCTGCACTGCTGCAGAGAACTTCCAGTATTGTCTTAATATTCGGTACACGTAAAGAAAATCAATGAAAAGTAAAATCCCATCACAACCAGTTGCATCTATCATACAGACACATTTCAAAAAGACTCAGTGTGAGGTCTGAGTTGGTATTTTATAGTTATGCATTGTAACTGTATTATGTTGGCACAGGCATTTGTGAAGGCTTCTCCGACAATTTCTGTGTGGTAATTGTAAACTTTGTTGGCTGAAATAGTTAAAACAATGTTCGGCAGTTCACTTATGTGGTGTAATATTAATTTATTTGCATTTAAGTTCATGCATACTGTGAATTCTTGTAATCTCTGTGACCATTGTTGCATACAATAAGCATACAGTAGGGGTGTGCTTTTTAAGTATTCTAGTAGATGTCTAATTTCCTTTGGATCTCTTGACCACTTTTATCAGTAGCCATATTAATGTAGCATCCCTCTGACTCATTTGTGTTCTTCATGTCTGTCCATTTACGTAAGGTCATACTGATAGTCCTGTTTTCTTAGGCTGCTAAGCAGTGTTTTGATGGTGCAATTGTACTGTACTGTGTTTATATTTTTCTACACACTTTTCAAGTAGTAACTCCAGGTGCTATTGTGATTTTGATCGTAGTAACCTCTTGTGAAACTTGCAGATGTAGTCGACCATTCTGAAATCTATTGCTAAGCTTTTTGAAAATTAAACCTATACACTGTATGTATTCTAGGTGTTTCACGTGGTCCCAGCCCTGTCAGCCTTGGAAACCAGGACACCTTGCCTGTTGCAGTAGCTCTTACTGAATCTGTTAACGCCTACTTTAAAGGAGCAGATCCCACAAAGTTAGTTAAATAGTGATTTTTTTAAAATGTAATAACTCATAATAAGAAAACACACTTGTTTTGCTTCTATATTTTGGGGGAAAATGTATATACATTAGAAGGAGGATTCTAAGGGTTGGTTGGTTGGGGTTTTTTTGGTATAAGTGACAGTGGTGGCTTATTTCTCTGTATTGGCCTGCATACCACTAGGAGTTCATATATCCCTGCTTTACAAAACCATGTTCAGTGAGAACACTGAAAATTAGAAAGGTTTTTCTCGCAGTTAGGTAGGTGCTACATGTAAATTTGGGCAGCTAAAAGCACCTCATTCCCTCTGTCATGTCCCTTACTATGCTACTTAGGTCTTACCTAAGCATAGTTGTGCCATGTTTTCAAAGTCTGAAAAATATCCACCAAGACTACTGTATGCTTAACCAAGAAAACTTTTTTCTTTACTTATTCCATCTGACTTCCAAGTCGAAAGTGAGAGCACATTGTCACAGTGCTACATTCTCATCATTTGAAATTGATTTTGGTTTTAATTCAGCTCATCAGACTGTCTAAGTACAGTGATTGCTTTAAAATTAGTATTAAAACTAGGCAGTTAATGAGTTGCAACAAAACTGACATTTTCATTGTCTTCTAGATGTATTGTGAAGATTACTGGTGATATGACAGTATCGTTCCCAAGTGGGATTATTAAAGTCTTCACCAGCAACCCATCTCCAGCTGTACTCTGCTTCAGGGTAAAAAACACAGGCAAACTAGAGCAGATTCTTCCAAATGCGCAACTTGTATACAGGTTTTGTATTGTGTTTTGCTTTTTTTTTAATATAATAGTAAACTACATGATTTGTAAATTATGATTTCTTGTATATGTAAATCAGAATTCTCTACACGCTTGTTGATTTGCTTATGCATTATTCAGCTGCATGAATTAATCTTGTTCAGTTCTCTCCACTGCCACCATTAAAAATCTCAGAGACTTCTGGATTTGAAATTTGTGCCAAGTATAACAGCAGACATGAAAAATACTTTGCAAATATAGCTGTGTTTTTACGTGCATTTTATAATGAAGATTTGTTACACAACTGTATCATTTATTGGAGAATTTATTTGAAAATTAGTTAAATGTTTTTAGATGCTACATTTTTTAATTTACTGAAAAATCAAAACATAGGCACCCAGATTTCTATATTTAAATTCATTCTGATCATATATACTTAATGTAATGAGTGATCCTAACAAAATTAAATTGCTTTGTGTTATGACAGTTTATAACTGAAATGTTAGCAGAGCTGTGCCTGAAGTGAATTATACTGAAAAAAGTATATTTTGAAAAAAGTTTAAATTTTTAGTATTCTAGTCTGAGTTCTGTCACACTTTACCTCTAATTGGAAAGGATGTCTCTAATAGGTGTTTACAAAGTTAAACCCATATAGTAATAGTTTGACTTTTCATCATATACTCCAAAGGGTGTAATTTGCTTGGTATTTATAGAGATTGAAATTTTGAATGCTCTCATTTGGTATTTGTGGTGATGTCAGAATTTCTGGTTTGAATTGCACTTGGTAGTGCAGCAGCTGAAAGATCTTGCCACTGGTTTCATTTTTTCAATTGTGGAAGGCCTCTGTAGTGATAAGTATTTATATATCTTTTGCTGAAAATGGAAATGACAGGAATCATAACAGAGTACGAGAACCAAACTCTAAGTAAATTGGGCAGATGACCGGTACATAAATCACTGGTCGAGGCCATTCAACCCACTGTGGTCACCCTTACTGTGTTCCAGGTGCTCATTCTCAGCTTTCACTCTGCAGGCATGCTTTACGTTCTCCCTCAGGGATGAACATTCAGAGGAGGTCTTTGATTGTTAGGTGATTTGAGTTTTGGTTTTGAATTAGTTCCCTTAGAAGCTTCATCCTTGTTCAAAATAAACCTGATTCAACGAGAGCTGAAAATATTCTTGATCATATTCTTCATCTGCAGAACACTGTGCCCCAGTACCTCCCAATCAGGATTTTACTTCTGCAGCCATGTGCACCCTTATCTATATACAGAAATTATATAATCAATCATTGCTAAGATTGAATACAACTATAAGTATCCAAGAAGCAATTGTTTATAATAATTTGAAAATCACTTTTATGTGGATTTTTTTTTTAAAAACTTGCACTCTACTTTATGAAAGTAGATCACATAATTCAGTGCATTAGCAAAGCTATGTCATAACCCAAGATAATAATGTTTTTAGGATTTATTCCAAATTGGATAATGCTCTTTTTCAAGAAGCACTTTCATCCCCACTTCCCACACATTCTTACAGCACGTAATTGTATTAGAATTGTGTCTTATTAAATGTTTACGGTGGAAGAAGGTAAATGCCAGCGGTACAGTGACAGACTTGGGGATGTTGTTCTATGTGACAGTAGGAAAATTCTGTGGATTGCCCTGAAGACTCCTCAGTGGAGCCGCAATTGCCCTTCCCCTGTCGGAAATCTCGCTGTGATCTGTTGAAGACACCTGCATCTGCTGCCCCATTAAAATGCCTTTATACAAATGCACGTAGCATGGGAAACAAACAGGAAGAATTAGAGATCTTTGTGCAGTTGCACGGCCACGATCTCATTGCAGTCACGGAGACGTGGTGGGACAGCTTGGATGACTGGCACGCTGTCATGGATGGCTATGTGCTTTTCAGGAAAGACAGGCTAGGGAGGCGAGGTGGAGGAGTTGCTCTTTATGTCAGAAAGCAGCTGGAATGTATTGAGCTCCACCTGGGGAAAGATGAACCATCAGTCGAGTGCTTGTGGGTAAGAATCAAGGGCCACGCTACTATGAGTGACACTGTTGTGGCTGTGTACTAGAGACCCCCTGATCAAGAGGAGTGGGCTGATAGTGCTTTCTATAAGCAACTAGAAGTAGCCTCGAGATCCCAGGCACTTGTCCTTATGGAGGGACTTCAATTATCCAGATATTTGCTGGGCAAGCAATAAGGCCAGTCGTATGCAGTCCAGACAATTTCTGCAATGTGTAGAAGACAATTTCCTGCTACAGATGGTGCAGGAACCTACAAGGGGAGGGCGGGTGCTGGACCTTGTCCTTACTAACAAGGATGGGCTTGTTAGGCAGGTGAAGGTCGGGGGCAGCTTAGGACAAAGTGACCACGAAATGATAGAGTTCAAAATCCTGGGTGGAAGAAGCAAGCCAAAAAGCTACCCTGAATTTTGGAAGAGCTAACTTTGATCTCCTCCGCAACCTACTAGGAGCTATCCCATCGGCTATGCTGTTAGAAGGAAAGGAGGCCTGTGAGAGCTGGGTAACATTTAAACAGCACTTCTTCCAAGCACAGGACAGGTGCATCCCTTTGAGTAAGAAATCGGGAAAGAGAGGCAGAAGACCTGTGTGGATGAGCAGGGAGCTCATGAGTAAACTCAAAGGGAAGCAAAAGGTTTATGAACTGTGGAAACAGGGTCTGAGCACCTGGGAAGCATATAGGGATGTTGTCAGGGCCTGTAGGGATGCGACTAGGAAGGCTAAAGCCAACCTGGAAAAGAAACTGGCAAGCGACATAAAGGGCAATAAAAAGAGTGTTTTCAGGTATGTGAATAGTAAGAGGATGACCAGGAATAATGTAGGTCCCTTGCTGAATAAGGCGGCTGTCCTGGTAATGGGGGATGCTGAGAAGGTGGAGATACTGAATGCCTTCTTTGCCTCGGTCTTCACTCCAAAGGCCCCTCAGGACCCACAGATCCTGGATGAAAATAGGAGTGTTTGGGGAACGAAGAGCTTGGGGCCCGGATGGGATGAAGTGATTGTGGAGCCGCTCTCTATCATCTTCAACAGGTCTTAGAGAACAGGAGAAGGGATTGGAGGATAGCCAATATCATTCAAGTCTTTAAAAAGGGCAAGAAGGAGGATCCTAGCAACTATAGGCCAATCAGCCTCACTTCTGTCCCTGGAAAAGTTATGGAACAGCTTGTTCTGGATGCCATCACCAAACAACTGGAAGAGAAGAAGGTCATTAGGAGTAGTCAGCATGGATTCATCAAGGGAAGATCGTGCTCGACCAATCTCATAGCCTTCTATGATCTCATCACCAGCTGGGTGGATGGAGGGAGAGCAGTGGATGTCATCTACCTTGACTTCAGCAAGGCTTTCGATACTGTCTCCCACAACATCCTGATAGAGAAGCTGAGGGCACAAGGGATAGATGAGTGGACAGTGAGGTGGGTCAAGAACTGGCTGTCGGACCGAGCTCAGAGGGTCGTGATCGGTGGAGCGGAATCTGACTGTGACTAGCGGTGTTCCCCAGGGCTCGGTGTTGGGTCCAGTCCTGTTTAATATCTTCATTGACGACCTTGATGAGGGAATAGCATCCACCCTCAGCAAGTACCCGATGATACAAAGCTGGGAGGGGTGGCTGACACGCAGGAACACTGCGCTGCCATCCAGCGAGTCCTGGACAGGCTGGAAAGCTGGGCAGGGAGAAATCTAATGAAATTCAACAAAAGCAAGTGTAGTCTTTCACCTGGGGAGGAACAAACGCAGTACAGGCTGGGGGATGACCTGCTGGAGAAGAGCTCTGTGGAGAAGGACCTGGGGATCCAGGTTGACGATAGGTTGGCTACAAGGAGGAGTATGCCCTGGTGGCTAAGAGAGCCAATGGGATCCTGGGGTGCATCAGGAGGAGTGTGGCCAGCAGGTCTAAGGAGGTGATCCTCCCCCTCTACTCTGCCCTGGTCGGGGCCCACCTGGAGTATTGTGTCCAGTTCTGGGCTCCCTGGTATAAAAAAGGACAGAGATCTCCTGGAGAGAGTCCAGAGAAGGGCTACGAAGATGATTAAGGGCCTGGAACATCTATCCTATGAGGAAAGGCTGAGAGAGCTGGGACTGTTCAGACTGAGGGGGGATCTAATCAATGTTTATAAATATCTTAAGTATAGGATGTAGGGGGAATTGGCCAGCCCCTTTTCTTTGGTCAGTGGAGATAGGACAAGGGGCAATGGCTGCAAATTGGAGCACAGGAAGTTCCGCACCAACATGCAGAGGAACTTTTTCACAGTGAGGGTGACAGAGCCCTGGAATGGGCTGCGCAGGGAGGTGGTGGAGTCTCCTTCTCTGGAGATACTCAAGACTCGTCTGGATGCCTATCTGTGCAGTATGAGCTAGGGAACTGCTTTGGCCAGGGGGGTTGGACCCGATGATCTCTCAAGGTCCTTTCCAACCCCTACAATTCTGTGATTCTGTAAAATCCAAATTCAGCATTAACTCCAACATGTGAGGAGTGGAGGAAATTCATTGCTTCACAACCCTGAAGGACAATTTTTACCAGATACAAGCAGCAGATAATTTGTCTTAATATTTAGGAAGGTACAATTATGTGTTATGATGCGTTAGAACAAATAATTGCTTGGAATAGTGAAGAACTAATCCTAATTTTTAGATATCCAAAATAACAGAACTGAAGTGTTTCCTTCTGACTCCAACATCTCTTTTACTTTGTAGTGATCAATCACAAAGTGACTCCAGTACTAAGGATTTTTGGATGAACATGCAAGCTATAACTGTCTACCTCAAGAAATTATCAGAGCAGAATCCATCTGCGTCCTATTACAATGTGGATGTTTTAAAGTATCAGGTAAGCACTTCCTTCTTGTTGGAATTTTTTGAGGAATTCTGGCAGATGTGTTATCTACACAGAAATTCAAAGAACTGTTCTTTGCCTGCTGCATGCAGATGAACTGTCATCCCTCATCTAGACCAGTTCTGGGTATGTCACTACTGCTAATGCATAGGCTCTACCCAGGCTTAGTGCATTCCTGCTGTGCTTCATGTCATTGCTTTGGGTTTGTGACCTGTTTCAGCTTGCTTACACATCACTCCCAATTCATGTGTGCAAGCTTGGTTTTTTTAGGTACTAAAAGTCAAATTTTCCTTGAATTTAGGGGTTCTAGTGGGGGGTTGAGTATGTAGCTGCACTGTGTTTGAGTTTGTGATTGCATAAGTTTTGGATGCTGTAGATGATCAATTGTAACATGTGGGAACGTATGACACTGTGACATCTCACTGTGTAATGGAAAGTTTCATCCTGGAAACAGCCACACAAAGTACAGGTAAGTAAGTCATCAGTACTAATTAGCATGGATTCACTAAGGAAAAGTCATGCTTGACCAAATCTATAAACTCCTATGATGAAATGACTGGCCTGGTGGATGAAGGAAGAGCAGTTTACCTAGACTTCAGGAAGGCTTTCAGCACTCTCCCATAGCATCCTCACAGAGCAGCTGCTGAAGGACAGGCTGGGTGAGCGTACATGGAGGTGGAGTGAAAACTGGATGAACAGCCAGACCCAGAGAGTGGTGGTCAGTGACCCGAAGTCTAGTTGGAGGCCAGTGACTACCAGTATACCCCAGAGGTCACTGGGTTTACAGTCCTGTTTAATAGCTTCGTTAATGCTCTGGATGGTGGGGCAGAGTGTTCCCTCAGCAAGTTTGCTGATGACACTGAACAAGCAGAACCCTCTGATGTATTGTTCCAGTTTGGTGTCACCAGCGAACTTGCTGAAGGTGCACTCTGAGGACACGCATAGGGGTTCATTCTGTCCTCCAGAGGGACCTCAACTAGCAGGAGAAATGGCTTACAGGAACCTAAAGAAGGAGTGCACCTGGGGAGGAACGGCCCCATTCATTGGTATATGCTGGGGGCCACCCAGCTGGAAATCAGCTTGTGAGAGAAGGGGCTGGGGGACACCATGTTGAACACAAGCTGCAAAGGTGGCAAATGGTCTCCTGGGCTGCATAAGGCAAAGTACTGCTAGCAGGAAGCTGATCTTTACCCTCAATAGTTGTGAGGCCACACCTGGAGTGCTGTGTGCAGTTCTGGGTTGTCTGTTGCAAGAGAGACAGAAACCTTCTGATGAGAGTGTGGTAAAGGGACACAAAGATTATAGGTCTGGAGCATGAAGAATGGCTGAGAGAGGTGGGACTGTTTGTCACAGAGAAAGAAATCCTCAAGGGGATATTATCAATGTATGCAAATATCTGAAGGGAGGTGTAGGGTGTAAAAAGGACAGAGACAGGCTCTTTCCAGCATCGCCCAGTGACAGGACCAGAGGCAATGGGCACAAACAGAAGCAGAGGAGGCTCCCTCTAAAGATCAGGAAACAGGTTTTTTCCAGTGAGGGTGTCCAAGCACTGGCACAGGTTGCCTAGAGGGGTGGTGGAGTCTCCTTGGAAATATTCAAAAGCCATCTGGACACAGTGCTGGGCAGCTGGCCCAAGGTGGCCCTGCTTGAGCAGGGGAGTTGGACCACATAATCTCCAGAGGTCCCTTCTAAACTCAGCTATTCTGTGAATCTCTGAGATGCTCTGTCTTTCACTAAAAAAATCTTCATGAAAATTCAAGAAAAACTCACCTCAAAGGGAGAACCAGGGATTTTCTGGGCCTGTGTTGAAGTGGTTGAACATCTGAGACAACCGTCTACATCCAAAACCAAGATAATATGCCAGTCCAGCTATTAATACCATTGTAGTTTCCATATCCTCCTAACTGAATCTCTTAAAAGCATGCTAGGGACACAGAATTGCTGAGAAAGATGGAAGGAGCAACACATTTCTTGAGACTTGAAGAAATAAGTGCTGTGGAAGAACGATTCCTATTTCAGATTTTTAGTTTTGGGTGAAAATGAGGCATTGGCATGCAGAAGCCCTGGCAGATAGAAAAGGTTCTGGGCTGCCAAAGAAAGGCAAGTGACAGCACCAGGACATGGAAGGTGGTTGAGATACAGCAAGAGAGTAACACGAGCTCAGCTGCAGAAACAACAGCCAGTCCTCCTGAAGCAGGACAATAAGGCTTTAAACAGGTAAGAAGTGTTCTGCTGACTGCCTGCCCCATAATGACAGGTGTAGCCTCTGCTGCTGGTTGCTTGGACAGGTGAACTAGTATGGCACACCGCTGCCACACATGAAGTCATTTTGCCACAAGCATGTTTCTTGTCTGAGGTAGAACACAAGACTAAAGTAAAAATATTTTCCCATGTAAAAGCCAGAAGAGGGAGGAGCCTCAGGGGCCAGAGGGAGCTTAAAACTTTCCTTTAATTATTTAAAATTTAAAATAAGACTAGCAGGAATCTCTTTGAGCTGGGACAGCTTTCAGAATTCTGTGATTAAGGACTCAGAGGATTAATTGTTCTCTTGTCGGGATTTAGCACCATATTCATTACCATCATTCCCTAATTCTGCCCAAAAGTGGCATATTTTAATTAAACTGCTTTCAATCGTTTATTCTTTTACAGGTATCTTCAAATGGCATCCAATCAACTCCCTTGAATCTTGCAACTTACTGGAAATGTAATGCCAGCACTACTGATGTGAGAGTGGATTATAAATACAATCCAGAGTCTATGAATGTGCCTAGCATGCTTTCTAATGTCCAGGTTGTGGTACCAGTAGATGGAGGAGTAACAAACATGCAATCGCTTCCACCTGCAAAATGGTAATATTGATGCTTTTCTTTTTATTTCAGATTCAATTTCACTGGAAGAAACAGCTTTTTTTTTTTTTTTTTTTGTCCTAATAAAGTGCATAGTAACAGATGTTTAGGACATTTTCTGGTCTGAAACAGATCATGTGCAACAAATTCACATAAACTAAAATGAAACAATATGCAACTGTGTAATAATGCAAGCCTTTATGGCATTTCCAATATTTGCTTTCTTTTGGCCAGTAGACAGGAGATATACACACACACACACACGTTTTTAATACAGTAATTTGAAGCCAAAATTTCTTAATGGTTAAGAAATTTTCTGGGTGTATAAACATCCATATATACGGATTATATAGAGAGAACAGAAGATAATGCAGTTCTTGGGAAGCTTTCTTGATTGTTCTATCTTAAAAGTTAGCTTCTAATTGAAATGGTTTTAAAACCTCAGTAACTGAGGAGCTCTTCATAAGCCAGGTAGCATTGTCTTTCAGTTCAAGCATCTTGCAGGTCATTATCTGACTAACAGCCACCGGCTACCACCTGCTAAGCCTGCATTTACATTTTATGCTTGAAAGCCAGATGCAGTTCTCAGGTAATTCTGAGAAGAGGGTAGTGGCACTAGGCAAAGCAGTACATCCCTGGAGCAAAAGGTGAGCAGAATTCAACCACCATGCCTGTGGTTTGGCAGCACACAGATACTCGCTCAGCTGTAGCATAATTCAGGGACTGTTTACTGCCAAGAGTCTTTTTTAAGTGAAGAGAGCAATGAATACTGAGTTGCAGGGAGTTAGGCTTTCTTGTTGCTTATAGATAAGTTTACTTTATAAAGGAAGGTTCAGAAGAAAATATAATCTCATTTCCTATTGCGATTACAGAGGGTTTTGGGCAGCAGAGCCACAGCTGAAGTATAGGACCGTGTTAACTGTGTAAAGGTGGTGTGCACTTTGGAGCGCTGCTGCTGGAGCAGTGCAAACACACCCTTCTCTTTTCCTGTTTGCTTTGTACAGTTTTCCAAAAACTTACCTTAAATTGATCAGGTACTTTCATAAACCTCCATTTAGAAATGTAGGCAACATACTGGTGTAAATCTAGGGAAATAACATGCTACAGCTGATGCTTGTAACTAACCTATCTTTCTCTTACAGGAGCGCAGACCAGATGAAAGCATATTGGAAAATATCTAGCATTTCGGAGAAGTCTGAGAATGAAGGCAAGTTGAACTCTTGTTTTGTTCTCTTGTACAAGTTGTAACAATAAGAGATAGACTCAACAATAGATGATTTTTGACCAATGTTTTGAGGGTCTTTGTTTTGCACATATACACCTCCAAGAAAAAAACACATTTATGGGCACCTGCTCAGAGTGGTAACTTATACATTATTCTGTAAGGCACCAGTAGTTGTTCTATGCCCAGTTGCATTTCCCTGAGGTCTGGTTGATGTCACAGCCCTTGCAGCCTCTGAGATGCAATGTTTTTCTGAAGCAGTAAAACAGGAGTGAAAGGGAGGTGTCTCATCCTCAAAGCCTATGTGGAGAAAGAGTCCTTTAGCCCTATTAAGGGCTTAGCGAAGGGTATTCTGGAGGCACAGATAGACTTGTAAATGTGACTGCTGTCACACAGAAACCAGAAGCCTACAAGGGAAGACCTCTTCTATTCCTGCAAATGCTGCAAAGTTGTGGTCATCGTTCAAACAAAATCCAGAAGAATCATCTGCGACAGATGTAGTTGCTGTAGTCTCATGTACTTTGTCCTTCACCAACCTCACAGATCTTTGCCATCTGTCTTCCATTATGATTACGCAGGGAGAGCCTTCTTTTCCTTTTTTCCTTTTCCAAACTGTGGAGTTTCTTTGAAAAGAAAAAAGTCATACTGAAGCTAATGCAGCCAGATGAAGAGCTACTGCAAACCTGCAGAGCAACATAAAAATGGGCTGCTGGTGATATGGATTGCATCGCTAGACTTGCAAATATTCTGCAGCTTATGATGCATTCCTTTCTTTCCCCACCATCTTTCTTCCCCTTTGAGTATAAACACAGAGCTCTCAGGATTCCATGTTTGAGGCAGTAATGCCATGCTTGTCTGGTGCTTAATGGGAACAAAAGGAGAAACTGCACAAACACTGTTGATATCAGGACAAATGTCTTCATATCTATATTCTGGTGTACAGGGTGGTAAATTTTTGGGGGGTTTTATTTATGGCCCAGCAGATCATATGAGCTGTCAAGTTGCAAACAGAGACAAAACACAGAACAGACTCTCCAAGCACTCGAATATATGAGTTTCCATACTCACAGTGAAAAGAAGTTCCACTTTACTCAGACTGTGACAGACCTACTAAAGAAATGAAATGGACCTTGGGCCATTGCATAAAACAGTTTCATTCATTAATTCCCACTTCTGACCCAGTAACATTTCAGTTTCTAACTTTCCTTGCCATTTAGCTGTTCCTGTTGACTAGGAATAGCAAGTTGTTTTAAAGAAGTAAAAATACTTTATTTTCATTATTTCATTATTAATTATTTAGGTCTCATTTTCCCCAGCATATTTTGCAAGAACAGTGAAGGACTTAAGAACTAGAAAAAGAGATTGGTAACAGTGCTGTGGGGTTTTATAAATGCCTTGTATTGACTACAAAAACTTATTTAGAAGTAATTTTGAATTTTACAGTAGATTTTTAATAGCATCAAAGGGATGGCACTTCAGCACTGTCTCTGAAAAAAACTGATATTTATGGGGAAAAGTATTTAATCATACCTTGTCTTCATAATAAAAGTAAGATTTTTTTTAAATTCCTCTAGATACATTACTGTATAGCTGCAGTTCTTCCTGTGGTTTTGTTCATGTATATTCATCCAGGCAGACCATGACAACATTTAAATATTCTGATGCACTTTCAAGTCTGCTAATAATGTAATACATAGGCGGCATTAAGTACTTACAGACCAGCAAGCACAAATGATGATCATGGAGCCAATTAGATATTTCAAGTAGCAGGAGATTGCTAGGCTGTTACAGGCAGTCTGTACACTTGTGAAGAAATATGTATCGTTAACCTCTAAACCACTCGCTCGTCATTGTCTTAAACAAGGGACTGGCACGAACAGACTTGTACTCTCATCTCTCCTGAGCATTGATGTAGAACAGCCACTAGAAATAGATCTCAAAGGTCACCATGTTCATTTCACTTCTTATGACTACAGTTTTGGGAGATCATCTCACTCTTGCAAAACAATCAGCTTTTTTTGTTATTTTTATAGGTTCTGGATCCCTCAGGGCAAAATTTGAACTTTCAGAAGGCCCCAGTAAGCCAGCAACACTTGCAGTGCAATTCATTAGTGAAGGCAGCACGCTTTCAGGATTAGATGTGGAGCTCGTGAGCACTGGGTATCGGCTTTCCCTCCTTAAGAAGAGATTTGCCACTGGTAAGACACTGACACGCTTAAATATTGAGATGATTATTATATAGTGTTAAATTATGAAATACAAAACTATTAAATAAGCAGTGCAGAAGTAGCTACTTTTCATTAAAACATGTCTGAAAGCTCTTTCATGAGTGTTTTCTTTTTCCATAGCTGTTCTTACTGCTGCCAGGAAAATACTGGCACAGGCTATTTTATCTATAAAAAACCCACCTTTGTTTTGCAGGACGATATATGGCAGACTGCTGATGTACCCATGAGAGCCATTGGATCAAAGGAGTGCAAGAAGCTCACTCTGCCCTCTCAACATTTCAAACACTATTTTAACATGCATTATTTTTTCAGAAATGTTGACCTACTTTGAGGCTGAACTACAGAACAGATAATGCACTTTTTAAAGTCATTTTACAAACTTTATTACTTTATAATAGCACTGAAGTTAACTTCAACACTGTCTGTAAATGATCAACTGCAATATTTGCGAAAATTTTTTGAAATTTTAGTAAATTTATAGAGATGAATTCAAAATAGTAAGCCATAGTTGTAATGAAAGTATTAAATTGTATGCTATACTGTAAACATTAAACCTAAAAATGTAGGAAAGTGAGTAAGAAATATTTGAGCTTTCCATAGATAACACTCATTTTTCACATTCTTTAATTGATAGCTTTTAAAGAAAGCAGAGGCGAAATCTTGTGTAGTTCTTCCATCTGCTCACGCCATTAAACCAGCTGAGTTAGAGATGTATAAAAGAAATGTAACTTCATGCCCACATATCATATATTATTAACATGTAAGCTGTTCTATATAGGGCTTTTTTTCCTAAGTGCAATGTGTTACAAAATTGCAAAACACAGCAGAGATTTACTTCTGCAGTTAGTAAATTTCATGGGCGTTGTGATTGTTTGAATTAATTCTGTAGATTATATTTATTTTTATATGAATTGCGTAACATTTGTGCCTTTAAAAAGAAAAACAACCCACAAACCTGTGCCTATCCAATTTGTTATTCGCATGCCTCACTTCCTTTTTTAGAGTTTGGCTCTACATCAGGAAAGCACAGTGTTTGTATAATACACACAATTTCATAAAAATTCCCTTGACTGGGATTTATTTAGAAGGCAGATTTACAAAAACTGGAGATTGTTCAAGAAGAGTTTTAAAATACTGGATTACTTCCTCATGGGGTAATGGCAATAAGTGTGGCTGTAATAAAGGGGGATACGTTGTGCAGGACTTTGAAACTTTGAGATAGCAGCTTAAGCGTCGCCAAAGATGAGAATCCTGGAAAGTCACCGAAGGTGGTCAAAGCAAACCGTTAGGAGTGAACAGCATTTCACTTCACTTTGACTGAAAGTCTTTGGACCTTGAGTGCTCTTGGGGTTGTGTGACATGAATGTAAACATAGTACTTTGGGAGGAGTAACAGTCTAGAAAGGGTTTTTTATGGCAGCAGGATGACAAGTACTGTCATTTCTATAGTTTAATTTTTGTCTATAACCACCAATTTTAATATTTGTATTGTCATCTAATCTGCTTGCCACAGCCTAAACACAATAGGGACCTTTTTCAAAGCAAGTCACCAATTTAGAAAACCTTATATATATTTGTGTTATTGTGTGTTTGGTTTTTTCAGCACCAAGATCAAAAGTATTTGGGCAGAGTAATTCAGTAACATACATGTAGTAATTTCATGTGACCGCTTTGAAAACCAGTACCTATTGCAAATTCTATGTTAAAATAGTAAAGTGTGCTTGAGCTAATTCGTGCAGAGCCAGTAATGAATTGGACTGCTGAAGCTTTACAATGAATTAAGCTTTGTAGAGGCTACGAAAGTTCTAATGTATACTACACACTTTTGCAGACAAGACTTAATGTTGTTGGCACTAAGCACATACCGTACTGTGGATTTGATTGGAAGAGTATATTTGGCTCTTAATTTTTTCATTGAATGGAAAATTTCTAACTCATAAAATGGTACAGGTTTTTATTGGAATCTTAATTGTAATCTGCTTTGCAATCAAACTGTGTTTAACATGAATGAAAAACCAAAACCGTATCGCTATTTTTTAATTGAGCATTACTTTCCTTTCTGAGTTAAATGAAGTAGTTATGTTTCAGCACTTTTAAGCTAGCCTTCATTCAGGTGATTATTCATATATTTGCATTGGGTGCAGGTTACAATTTTGAAGCCATACAAATTTATATAGACATTTTGTAAAGAAATTAAAAAGCAATGTAAAAAGTACATGTAGCTATCTGATAAAAAAAAAACCAAACATATGTAGCAAGCTGGTTCTTGCTTGTGTATACAGCAATATCCGTTCTAGCTGCCTCCTAAGAAAATTAATTTGTAAACACAACTCTAAAGGATCTGCATTTTTATGAATTGTTACTATTTTGGACTGTAAACTAGGGGATACAACTTTATCTTACAAAAATTGTAAATACTTCTGATTTTTCATAAAATGTAAATTTTTTTTAATGCACCCATAATAAACATGTAATATATAATTTAAATGGTTATTTATATTGCCTGTGCTTTTGCAGTTAGTCACACAGAACTTATAAACAAGAAGACAAGAACAAAACGATGCCTGTACTGTACATTTTTAGTGTTAATTGATTTTTAAGTGGTAAGGGATAGAGATAATATACAAACTCTTCTATATATTTTTTAAAACCCACAGAGAAGGTGACTCCTGCAACAAGTTGCGTCTTTACTAAACTGGAATGCCCAAAACACCTACAATGCCTTACATCTTTACTGATGTGCTTAACTAACATGTTGGACTAGGTGAAACTGCGAGTATGTTTGTCAGAAAAATCTCAACTTTGTGGACACGAGCTGCTCTCTGCACATAACCTATTGAGCACTGTATATCCCCTAACTTCCTCAATATGCCTGTATTTTGTCGGCCATGTGGGTAAAAAAAATGAGTGGCAAGATTAATGTAATTCTTGCTGGTTTCTCATGTTCCGGCAGTCCAAAAGTAGACAATTTACGGACTACTTCAGCAGCCTGAAATTAGTCCTCCTAGAAACCACAGGTGAAACCGAGCGAACATGTTTTAACATTTCTTTCCCACTAATCCCAGGGCCTGTGTAAGTTTAGCAGGTAATGACTTCTTAAACTGACCCTCTCGGTCTTCTCAGATGGCTGAGTGTCATTGCAGTCAGCTCGGTTCCTGCTGCACTGGAAAGCCACAGTCCAAGGGTGTGATTATTATCATCTGCTGGAAGGCAGGAGCGAAGAGCGCGAGTGCCCAGTGGTCAGACCGAATGGTGCACCTTCAGCAACAGCCCAAGAACAGACTGTGGCAGGTGGCTTGCAAGCAATCCCCTTTGTACCCCCCCAGCACCCTCAGCTGTTTGTATAGGGATGCAAAAGGGCACAGTGCTGCTCGGTTCTTGTAGGATTCATTGGACTTGAAGTGTCAGAGATCACTGCTCTGTTAACGTTTGACTTCTGTTATTGTAAGCCAGTGCCCACGCACTACTCACAACTACTATAAACTGGATTTTTACCGCTCAAGCAGGTTTGTGATTATCTACTTACATGATCAGGTAGTTTTGCAGGGATAGCTGACTGCCTCTACCACTTCCAAATAATACCTATGTAGGGTATTTGAAGGAGCCAAGGTATTTGGTTATCACCTGGAGCAGTGTGGGAGTTACCAATGTGGTGTTTTTTTCTATAACTAGAGAAGAAGGTCTTGCATCATGCCAAAAAGGATCACATTTCAAGTCTTGCATGTCTGTAAAGCTTAAGATAGGCATCTTAATATCTATGTGCCTTTTGTTTTCTTGGAATTGCTAGATAATTGTTTTCCATTTCAGTTGACATGAAAGGGCAATTTTACTTTAAAGCATGTAAGAGAAAACTCAGGAATTCCTCCACAGATCAAGTAAGCTAAAACCAGTTCAAAGTACTAAAGCAGCAAATAACATATTTACTGCGTGGCACCCTTGATTGGACTGGCCTCTTACCAGGCCTCTGAATCGAAAACTTAATGCATATCTTCGACTCTGCATATTATTACACTACTTAGTATTCCTTCTCAACTCAGCGTGACCTCCCTGTTCACTGACATGTTGTTTTTTAAGTTATCAGCTCAGTCAATAGCCCATAAAAAGCATACAGTCTTTAAAGCATAAATTTTTTTTTTAAGTCTTAAAAACACAAGAGGCCTCTTCTGGATTAAGTATTAAATATTTAGTACTCAAATTCTGCTTTCACTTCCTTTGGAATCTCTTTTTTAAATCTATCACGGCTATTTTAATTATTCTGCCCTAAAGTATGATTTTGTTTTCCCTTGCCCCACGTTTTTGCCTGCTGAAATCATTCACATGTTCTGAGTCATGTGGTAACAAACGGTGGGCAGGATGCCTGCTTCTAGTGTGAAGACAGAGCAAATTTAGTTTAAGGTCTAAAGCACAGAAGGTCGCTTGGTTTAAGAGTTGAGTCTTGCACACCTAGGACAAGAAGCTCAGCCTTGAATTCATTTACTGTTACTCTGACATAGCTTCTTAAGGTTACACAGCACAAACGCTGCACTCGGAGGAGACAGAGCAAGGAAGTTACATTGAAAAAACAAATGTGAGCTCCAGGGTTCCCTTTAGTTAAAGCGAAGAGTATGTGTTTGACACAATGTTCCCACAAAGTGGTTGGAAATTAAAAGGTGGTGTGCTGTGACAGGTATTCTCTTGGTGTTTTGTCAGGCAGCTGAGGAGTCCCTCAGCCTGCTGAACGCTGGAGTCGAATCTCTAACACTGTGGGAGAGCCTGCAGGTTGCCTTCCCTCCTGAGAAGCACATGTAGCTCTGAGCTAGAACCTGGCATGGCTGCACTTGGAGCTGAATGAGCCTGGGGAGCACAGCTCACCTAAGCACCTGCCTTTGCTCCCAGGCAACAGTAAGTTTCCTAGAAGGAGAAGTGAGGAACCTGTACCCCCATTTCCCTGAGCTCGGTGACCTTTCCAGATTGCTCAAGGTGCTCAGCTCTTTTGCCAGCTGATCCCCAAGAGATGCCACAAAGACACACACCAGAACTCAGAGGTTTTTGCAAATATCACCTTCCAACCTGTCCCCCAGGGATCATCCAGTTTCTAACAGTCCTACATTGACCTGGTCAAAAAAAGTAAAACCATAATTTATGTTTCAGGAAGCAGTTCACACCCGTGCAGGAAACAACAGCACAGTCTCCTCTTCATACTGCCAATGCTTAGGCAAGGCCAACAATTGTCACAAGTTGAAGCTTTCAAAAAATGTTGCATCATTCTTAAAGTGGCAACTGTTACTTTGACATCATTTTTAGGCAAAGCTTGTGCTGAGATTTACCTTTAAAGGAGCCATTCCCAGCCCAGGGAAACAGACTCTTCTGTAGGTATTCAGGTGATCAGTAAAGGTAAGCGTGTGTTGGTACCACTGCGTGGCAGGAGTAGTGCCCAGAACGCATGTTCGCTGTTTCAACTACTCACTGCAGCCATTCTTTAGTATTTGGGGTGAATTTTAAGCCCTTGCTCCTGCAATGCCCTCTTCACAGAGAGTGCAGCCATCACAGTGTACTGTGCCATATGCAACACCGTTTGAACATGAGACAGATTCCTACATCAACCCTATAAAAGCTAACTGGTAACATTTGTAATCTCCTGCCACTATATTCAAACCCCCCATGTTCTCTTCTACTGCTGTGGGATGGGTTGGGTTTTTTTTCTGAAATTTGGAAAGCAGTAGAGTATTTTTAAGAACTTACTTAGCATTCATAATGAACAACACTGTCTGCCATCACTGACCTGTCCAGTCCAAAGATGGGTTATCCAACTGTATCAAAATTCTTGTGAAGTCTCTTCTGGACACTTCCCTGTACTTAAAGGATCTTCTATTCTCTTAAACTTTTTAAAGCCTTCTGTACTTGCCTCTGCATCTACACCAAGTTTAGTAAAGCCTTCTTTACCTCTCTCCCAACAAGGCAGGGGTATTTTTTTCTATTGTAATTGCTGCCACTAGCTATCTATAAAGACACATATGAGTTGTGTGTTTGCAACAGATCTACAACCAGACCCAGACAGTTGCACATAATGATTCAGGTGAATGTCTGACTGCATCAGGTACGTCTTTCAGTGCTGTCACGAGGCTTCACTGGCGCTACAGAGAATACTCAGCATCCTGTATGCACTAGAGTAACACAAGAGTATTTCTGTAGGGAATAAATGGGTGCCATCCTTCCAGAATAAAGCACACTGCAGCAGGATTCAAGCAACCTGTTTGCTGTAGTCAAGATGTATTTTTAACACAGAAACACACAGGGATGGTGATAAGGACTGTGTTGGAGCTCTAACAGCCCATTCCCACCTTGACTTAGCATTCAAGTGGGCTGCTGTCAGCCATATCTAATCTTGGGGACTCTCTTTGGCCTGTTGCTTTCCTGAGTTAAGAAATTCTGAGCTCTGATCACTTTGTACAGCAGCTGCTTTCCTTGAGGAGGGTCCTAAACCCTGCAGGAGCCCCCATGCTTTCCAGCTGTGGGTAGGTTAGGGGCAATTTATTTACAGTGCCCAAAACTGAGCTCAAAACCGGAGGCTGGGGCAAAGAGGTTGAGGAAAGGAATAAACATAAACTAAACACTCTCTGATGCAGCTGCCAGACAATCATAAATGGTACCTCATTTTAAGCTGCCTGGCTGGATTGCACAAACAAGTATTAGTGATAACCAAGTCACCATTACTGACCAGGTGGCTGGTACTTCAAAAGTTCAACTTTTAGATTTTCTAGACACTCACAAAGCAACAATCCCATGATTGACATGCCTGCACTAATTAAAACCAACCAAACCAGCATAGGCTACAGCTTTGTGATAAGCCAGTTGAACAGTTCAACATTGTCAAAGGACACAGGCCACACTCTCCATCTTCACCCACCACATCCTGTACCAGCTCTGGAATGCAGAATGGGTGAACTCACCAAGCAGACACACACCAGACACAGGGAAACAAAAACAAAACCCTTAAATCACTATGCTAAGTTAAGCCAACTGAGCCAGATTGCAGCGAGGTTTGGGAAACACCGGGCACAGGAATTGTCAACTTAAGAGCAAGGAAGGGGTATGAGAATGGAACGAGACCTCCCCATTTTTGGCAGCAACATATCACTAGCCTGGCTCAGCTGTTCACTAAAGCACAGTTGGAGAAGGGAACTAAAAGCAGCTGGCTCCAATGGAAGACTTCTCTCAACACAGGACATAAAACCCCTGAAGTCCTAACTGTAAGAGATTGGTGAGGACAGCAAACAAACATGGGGGGTAGGGAAGTCCACGTCGATAGTTTGAGGGTGATAGAAAGGAAAATGTTCTGAAAAACAATGAAAATCTTTAACTTCCACTTTGTTACTATGGCCTTACCTGCTGGAAATGCCAGAATCATTAAGAACACAAAATAGGGAGAAAGAAAAATGTCTGATAAATATTTTACTACATTCCTAAAGGGCATCTAGATTATGTAGTCATATGATGAAAATACTTTGCAATTCAACAGTATCTAAAAGGAGATGTTAACACATCATCTACTAAAGCTGAATATTTTTAAACCAGCAGATCAGATAAACAACATCCAAGAATTTAGGAAGCTGAATAAGCCATGCTACAGAACATTAATTTTTATTTCAGTGAGTCTTAAAATGCGGAAAGAATTGGAAGATCAGAAGCAAGTTCACACTGCACCATTACAAAGAAAAGAACAGCTGATGATTCAAATAACTTCAATACAGGACTTGGCAAGAAAAACAAAATACAGTTAAGATAATTACAGAATCACAGAATCACAGAATCTTAGGGGTTGGAAGGGACCTCAAGAGATCATCGGGTCCAACCCCCTGCCAAAGCAGGCTCCCTACCTCATATTACATAGATAGGCGTCCAGACGAGACTTGAATATCTCCAGAGAAGGAGACTCCACCACCTCCCTTGGCAGCCTGTCCCAGGGCTCTGTCACCCTCACTGTGAAAAAGTTCTTCCGCATGTTGGTGCGGAACTTCCTGTGCTCGAGCTTACAGCCATTGCCCCTTGTCCTGTCCTCACAGACCACTGAAAAGGGGCTGGCCAATTCCCCCTGCCACCCATGTCTAAGGTATTTGTAAACACTAATTAGGTTCCCCCTAAGTCTTCTTTTTTCTAGGCTGAACAGACCCAGCTCACTCAGCCTTTCCTAATAGGGGAGATGTTCCAGACCCCTAATCAACTTTGTCGCCCTTCTCTGGACTCTCTCCAGAAGGTCCCTGTCTTTTTTATTCCAGGGAGCCCAGAACTGGACACAGTATTCCAGGTGGGGCCTGACCAACGCAGAGTAGAGGGGGAGGATCACTTCCTTCAACCTGCTGGACACACTCTTCCTGATGCATCCCAAGATCCCATTGGCTCTCTTGGCCGCCAGGGCACACTGCTGGCTCAAAGCCAACCTGTCCTCAACCAGGACCTCCAGGTCCTTCTCCACAGAGCTCTTTTCCAACAGGTCATCCCCCAGCCTGTACTGATACATGTGGTTATTCCTCCCCAGGTACAAGACTTTACACTTGCTTTTGTTGAATTTCATTAGATTTCTCCCTGCCCAGCTCTCCAGCCTGTCGAGGTCTCACTGAATGGCAGCGCAGTGTTCCTGCGTGTCAGCCACCCCTCCCAGCTTTGTATCATCGGCGTACTTGCTGAGGGTGGATGCTATTCCCTCATCAAGGTCGTCAATGAAGATATTAAACAGGACTGGACCCAACACTGAGCCCTGGGGAACACCGCGAGTCACAGGCCTCCAGTCAGATTCTACTCCACTGATCACGACCCTCTGAGCCCGGTCTGACAGCCAGTTCTCAACCCACCTCACTGTCCACTCATCTATCCCTTGTGCCCTCAGCTTCTCTATCAGGATGTTGTGGGAGACAGTATCGAAAGCCTTGCTGAAGTCAAGGTAGATGACATCCACTGCTCTCCCTCCATCCACCCAGTTGGTAATGACATCATAGAAGGCTATGAGATTGGTCGAGCACGATCTCCCCTTGGTGAATCCATGCTGACTATTCCTCATGACCTTCTTCTCTTCCAGTTGTTTGGAGATGGCATCCAAAACAAGCTCTTCCATCACCTTTCCAGGGACAGAAGTGAGGCTGACTGGCCTATAGTTGCTAGGATCCTCCTTCTTGCCTTTTTTAAAGACTGGAGTGACATTGGCTATCCTCCAATCCTCAGGCACTTCTCCTGTAGTCCAGGATCTGTCAAAGATGATAGAGAGCGGCTCCGCAATCACCTCCGCCAGCTCTCTCAGCACACATGGGTGTATCCCATCCGGGCCCATGGATTTGTGTGCATCCATTCCTTTGAGTCGCTCCTGGACCACCCCTACCTCTACTAGAGGTGAGCCATTCATTCCCCAAAATTAATATCAGTTATAGATGTACTGGATAGAGGTCTTAAACTAATTTAGGATTAGGTTGAAAATCTGGATCATAAGGGTAATAGGGTCAAAGGAAAAAAAGATTTATGTAAGATACCTGATTTAGCAGTATACAACTTTTGCTTTATAACTAGAGCAATGCAAGAACATAATGATTAAAAAATTAGTCTTAAGACCTAATGGAACTGGGAATGAGCTTTAAGCATATTTCAGGTAGATTCATGCAGACTTCATAATATTTGGTATTTTCCCAGTTACCTGATGTTAAAAACCTTCAGATTTTGCAGATGACAGCAAAAAAGGAAGGGGGTGGGGAACAAACAAACAAAATAACCAACCAAAATCTCAGGTATAAGCGTATTTTTACCACTTACTCATCACACAAAATGCCAGGAAGAAACTTCAGGATCACGTACATAAGGGCAAAAAACCCTATCACTCTGGGATAATTAAAGACTTTGCTGAAGTATTCTTAAAAGACATCCCCGGACTAGAAGTGCTGACAACAGATCTGCAGATCTCTATGGGATCACAGAAGAGCAGAAGTTAGGAGGGAACTCTGGAGGTCACCTAGCCATTTACCCTGCTCAAAGCAAGGGTGAAAACCTGAAGTCTGACCAAACTAATAAACACTTCAATGATTAAAATGTTGGTTTTAACAACAACAACTAAAAAAAATCAAAAAAAGAATCATTTCTGTGGAAACAATCATTCCCCTATTTACCAGTATAACCTCCTCCAGGCTATATTGGCTTTTTATTGGCATTGGCACTTTTTACTTCAACTAGAAAGACTGGAAAAGACATCAGGCAGTGTGACAGATCTGCCTGTACAAGAGAGTTTTGGAGGCAAGGGTCACCTCAGATTGACCTAAAGTTCCTACTGAAAGGTAGTTTCTGAGCTTCACCTGGTCCAGACTGCCCGTCCCTCCATCCTGTCCTAAATCTTATTCATCCACACCAGAAGCAACAGTCTCTATCCTACATACTGAGAAGCTTAGACTTCTATTTGGACAGAATAAATTCACGTTGTTGCTTTCTCCCAGGGTCCTCCTACAATCTCCACACATCTTTTCCCACTGCCCGTTGCAGATCCTACCAGGTCCTTACAGATGATTAAGCTGCCTGATGTGATTCAAGAAGATATTATGGGACCCGGTCAAACAGTCCTTAAATAAAAGCTCTATCAACAAAAGCTTATCTAAAGTCTATACACTGTGCAGAGAAGGCACTAGCCTTGGTGCAGCAGCCTCCAAGTCACTTTTTTCTTATGTTTCTGGAACCTTCATCCAGATAATCTGAGGTGTATCAGTGACTCCATGCACAACAGCCTATAGATCATATGTCAGAAAAAAGATATGATCAATATTCAGAAATTTTTCTCTGTGGCACCTCTCCCAACTGTCTCCCTTTCTCCCTATCTCAAGGCTTTCAGCAATTACCTATAGCTATAAGTTTCCTGCAAAAGTCAGAGAAATCTGAGTTTGAGAGAACTCAATAGCCTGTGGTGCTGTACAGCCACGTAAACCACTTCTCACATTGGGAGAGAAATAGCTTACGTGTGTGGCAGTAACATCTCATAGCACTATTAGCGAGCCATGAGGTTACCAATTGCATTAATAAACCATTAGAACCAGTAGCGGAAATGCCTTCAGCTCCCGTGCCTGGATACATCCGTGCACAGGCACGCATTTAGGACACTCAGAAGCCAACCTGCCTTTCTCCTGCGGTGATGAATTCCACAGTACAGGAGATCAAACTTTGAGAGTGCACAGAAATCAATTCTCATCACCTGTAATGGCAAAATAATTAGATAAAGCAAGCAGAACATCACCAAAGGAAACAGCTTAGGTAAGGTGCCCCTCTTCCATAAAAGAAAGGACAAAACAAACAACTACCACACTTCTATGTGTGAGTACTGGCCACAACTAAGCTAACATTCCTTGTTCCCTGCTCTTCATTCTTAAACAACATGTGCTAAAACATAAAATGTCATTAAAAATAATCTTAATGTTATTTCATTTAGCTGAAAGCTGATATGGAGAACATTTAAAAATTTTTTTTTAAAAAAACCACCAACAACAAAACTGCAAAATGAATGGAACAGGACACCAATTATTTGAGTCTATTTTATTTTATCAAAGTTTATGGAGCGACTTCATCATGGGTGCTGTGAGCACAAGTAGGAAAACAGCACTCCTCAAGCAGCAACAGCATTTCAAGGGAAAGGAGAACTCAGCTTAGCTGTGACTAGCAGGGCTTACACTAGGTTCTTTACCTAGTTCATTTTAAAATAACAACTGCACAACTTTTTAAAAGACATGCTCCAATTTAAGGAGGGGGTGATACAGAAATGTTTCAGGGCCTGTCTGAGTGAAATCATGACACAAAAGTACCATCTAGGATGCTCAGAATAAAAGCTGCTCAGAAAGTGAAAGAACTGACTAGATGATGAAATAGTGAGAATCTAAATGGAAAATGTACTGCCAGCTATGGCAAAAGCAATAAAAGCTTATGACCTAACAGCTTGGTTACTTGTGTCTAGAAGAGATGGAGTTTATTGCAAGTATTAAGAAAGAAAAGGAATAAACCAAACACAACAACAAAAGATGAACTAACTTCAATTTATAGACTTGGCATTCCCTTCCCCCAGGAAAAAAAAAAAGTTATGCTCCAGGAAGCTTGTCCTTCCTCAAGTTGCAGTATCGAGACATCAAATTATTGGTTTATTGCATCTTCTGATTTCTTGTATCCAACAGATGACACAGTCTTAGCCAAGAAATGGGTCAGGTGCACAGAAAGCCTTCAATACATTACAAACAGCAAGTCCTGAACTTCTTACACTATAACACAAAATTTTACCTTTGCAGATGGTTTTCCAGCCCAAAAGCTGTACCAGTATATGTTACACAGATAAATTTATCTAGTCAAAAGGGTAATAATGATTTCAATGCTCTACTGACAGAAGAAGATACAAAGTACAGTATGACCAGCTATGGACCACCACTTGAACATCTGAACACAAGAGCTTTTCTCTAAAACTCTTCTCAGAAGATAATTTCAGTTAATACTAACCAAGGAAGATTATTAAAGGGGGGCACAAAGTATTTACCAAGCCAATCATTTTTGGCACATAACCTGACAAGGCTTTGCTCTATAACCTTAAAAGAGTATTTCCAGTTCACCATGTGTCAACCCAAAAGGGCGCAGTATAGCATCCTTAGCTCTGATACCACACACCGATGGTAAAGTGTCATCATCTCTGTCATATAAATATTGATCCTTTCACTCAGATGGATATAAACCAGCACATTTTGACCGCTTAACCCAAGCACTTTCAAGCAAATGAAACCTCAAAATGGCAGATCTCACTGTATGTTTCAAAACAGACCCTCTACCTGCAAAGAACTTCCCAGCTGGGACCTGCCCTTAGTCTGAGAAGTTCAACGTTTCCCTTCTACCCAAACTCTGCTGTAATTTGGGCAAACACGAAACCAGCACCTAAAGCTCTGGAAAATACAGTAAGGAGGGAGGACAATAGCACACAGATACAGACTTCTGACAAAAAACAAAATGCAAGAGTCCCTGGTCACAGAAAGGAAGCAGTCTGACCTTGTAGAAAAGAACACTCAACCCTTGGAGTCCTTTCTCCTGGACTGGGACCACTTAAGTCATTTAATTCTAGAAGTTAATTGAACTCAGTCAATGACATACCATCAGTGTGCGTGTTATCCCAGTTAAGTGTAAACCCCAACCTATTGGCCTTGCATTCACTTTAAATAAAGGGACTGATGATGAACTCTTAAACAGAAAACTACAGGTCTTGCAGGAAATGTGCAGCTTAGGCGGGGAGAGGTTTCCTCAAGTCCAGTCTGGGTCTCTCTGTGCACAGGATGAGAAGAAATGGAAGAGTTTTTCGTCCCACTCTGCATGCCTCTCTGCTTTCTTCCTCAACACAACCAAGCTGCCCTTCTCCCAGGCCTCAATTCCTGACCATGGAGGCAGCACTGCCTTCAAACCAGGAAGGGGTGTCTGCCTCAGACCCCTGTACTGACCGATGCAGCACACAAGAGCACTCACAAGGCTTGCCTCCATTTCCCAACTCCAGCACCAACGCTGTGCACTGCCACAGGTTAAGGGTTGCCAATGCCACAAGCAGGAGTGTCTGTCATACCCACCTCTTCAGAATCAGATGCAAGCATGATAAGCAAACCCAACAAATTAAGATGCAGGTGTGAGATACAGGTCAGCCTCTCCTGGCCAAAACAAAGTTATTTGATTTTTATTAGGGTTAATGCATAACCTCTTTGAATTGTATTAATTCTTAATCACTTTGCTCTAAACATCTTAATTCCTTTCAGTACTTAAAGGGGACTCATAAAAAAGATGGCATAGACTTTTTAGTGGGGCATGTAGTGACTGGTCAAGGGGTAGAGATTTTAATTAAAAGATGGTAGACTCAGACAAGATAAAAGGAAGAAATTCTTCACAGTGTGAGTAGTAAAACACTGGAAGGGGTTGCCCAGAAAGGCTGTAGGTGCCCTGTCCCTGGTCACACTCACGGTCAGGTTAGATGGGGCTCTGAGCCGCCTGATCCAGTTGAAAATGTCCCTGCTCGTTGCAAGAGTGTTGGACTAGATGATCTTTAAAGGTCCCTTCCTATTCTATGATTTTTCTAACAGAAATAGCGAATGAGACTGTTGCATTCACACACTTCTTAGAGGGACAGAGGGGAAAGGTGGGAAAGAGGATTTTGCAGAGAAGGCGGTGACTGACAGCCAAGTCATGAACACCCTTGGTATGCCCTGGCCTCGAGCAGAGGAATCATCTTGATTTTGTTACTGTGTCTTTCTCAGTTCCTCCCAGAGGAGGGATCTTCTTGGGTCACTAGGGTATGCCGCATGAGCGCAGTGCCACAGGCACAATCTGCTGCTGTGTTGGGGGGAGGGTGCCAATGTCTAGTCCACCCTCCTTTCCAGTATAGCCAGCATGTTGCCCTTTTCTGTGGTTCTTTTGGAGCCATCTGCCAAACTCCAAAGAACTATTTCAGGGTTAAATTAAGTTCAGTTCAAAAGCTTACTGAATGTTGCCAGCAATGCTTTTGTCATTTCTGAGCCTATGAATTGACAATTCTAATAAAAGAAACATTTTTATATCCTCATAGCTCTAAGTATAGCTCTTGTGAGTCCACCAGCACTTGAATAAAACAAAACACACGGTTCTTAGCTATTCAACTGAGCTTTTCAGTTTTCACACACACCAAGAGCTTGCTGTGAACTAGCTGTACAGAATTTAATGGAAGTAGAACTGTGTCACTCTTGGCTTCTCTGCTATCACCTTATTTGGTCCACACCACCACAGCAAGCAAGACACAGTTTATAGAGTAAAATGTACTACACTTCTACATCCACTCAGTCTTAAGATGCTCTTGCTTCCAAGCATGCTAATAAAGGTCAGTTCTCACTGAAACACAGCACCAACCTTGACTGAAGAGTCTTGCACCATTTCAGAAAATCAGAACAGAAAAGCCTCCAAGCATGCTATGAATTATAAACACTGGATATTCCTCCAGTGCTTACATTCCTATCTGGACAGTTTAGGACAATCTAGATTCTCTCACTGTGCTTTCATACATCTGAACATGTTCTGCAGATCATATTTAATGTTGTAAACTGAAGCACAATCTAAACATAGCCAGTACGTCATATCTCATCTTAAAACAGAAAAATTACTTTAAAAACCATGACTTTATCAACTAGTCCCATATTGCTCATAACAGATTAATATCTCATCTGCACAGTGGAATTTTATTATAGGAGTGACCAGCACTTAGTCTTACTTACTGCACATGTGCCCTCATTGAGGCAGAATTAAAGGGAGGGCAGGGGCAGGTGACACTACAGTGGGGAAGCTTGTACAAGCCACCAGACCAGGGACACCAAGGGGATGAGGCCCTCTATAAACAAATAGGATCAGCCTCACATTCATAAGCCCTGGTTCTCATGGGAAGCTTCAATCACTCCAGGATCTACTGGAGAGACAGGCAGGGGTCAAGCAATTCAGAAAGTTCCAGAATGCATTGATGAGAAATTCCTCCACCACGTGACAGAGGAGCCAATGAGAAGAGGTGCCATGCTGGACCTTGTTCTCGCCAAGAAGGAGGAGCTGGTAGGGGATGTGAAGCTCAAAGGGGTGCCTTGGCTGCAGTGACCAAGAAATGGTTGAGGTCAAGATCCTTAGGGCAGTGAGAAGAGCACACAGAAAATTTGCTACCCTGGACTTCAGGAGAGCAGACTTTGGCCTCTTCAGAGACCTGCTGTGTAGAGCACCCTGGGACAAAGCCCTGCAGGGAAGAGGGGTCCCAGAAAACTGCTTTGTATCACATCCTCCAAGCTCAGAGGCAGAGGAAGTCATGAGAAGCCATCCAGAGGCCTGCATGGATGAACAAGGAGCCCCTGGGCAAACACAAACACAAAAAGGAAGCTTACAGAGAGTGGAAGCAAGGGCAGGGAGCCAGGGAGGAATAGAGAGAAACTGTATCCAAGAGCGGCCAGGGATCAGGTTAGGAAAGCTAAAGTCCTGATGGAATTAAATCTGCCAGCATCATGAGGGCAACAAGAAAAGCTTCTATAGGTATGTCAGTGGTAAAAGGAAGAAGAGAGAAGGAAACGGGAGACCTGGTTGCACAGGATATGGAGAAGGCCAAAGTGCTCAATGACTTCTTTACCTCAGTCGTCACCAGTAAGTGCTCCAGCCACACCATCCAAGTCACAGAAGGAGATCAGGTTCAAGACCAGTTAAGGAACCAGAAGGACCTGATGAGTTGCATCCATGGATCCTGAGGGAACTGGTGGATGAAGTTTCTAAGCCACTTTTCATCACACTTGAGAAACTGTGGCAGTCCAGTGAAGTCCCCAATGACTGGAAAAGGGGAAACACAACCCCTGTTTTTAAAAAGAGAAAAAAAGATGCAGGGAACTACAGACTGGTCAGTCTCACCTCTGTGCCCAGCAAGATCATGGAGCAGATTCTCCTGGAAACTATGCCAAGGCACACAAAAAATGAAGTGATTGGTGACAGCTTACATGTCTTTACTAAGGACCAATTGTGCTTGAAGAATTTGGTGGCCTTCTACAACAGGGTTACATGATTGGTGGATAAGGGAAGAGCAAATTATGTCATCTACCCAGTTGTGCAAAGCGTTTCAAACTATCCCACATGACACCCTTGTCCATAAATTGGGTAGATCTGGCCAACACAAAGGATAAGGAATTGTTTGCTTGGTCACACTCAAAGAGTTGAGGTCAACAGCTTCTTGGTTGCCAACAACACCAAGCTGTCAGGTGTGGTAAACACCCTGGGTGGAAAGGATGCCATCCAGAGGGACCCTGACAGGCTTGAGAGGTGGGCCCACGTGAATCACATGGAATTCCACAAGGCCAAGTGCAAGGTCCTGCACATGGGGCAGTGCAATCCCAAACACAACTACAGGCTGGCTGGAGAATGGATTGAGATCAGCCCTGAGGAGGGAGACTTAGGGGTCCTCATTGATGAAAAGCTCAACATGACCAGCAACGGGCACTTGCAGCCCAGAAGGCCAACTGTACTTGGGGCTCCATCAAAAGGAACATGACCAGCAGGTCAAGGGAGGTGATTCTCCCCCTCCACTCAGCTCTCCCAAGACCCCACCTGGGGGTACTGTGTCCAGCTCCGAGGCCCCCAACATAAGAAGGACATGGACCTGTTGGAGGGTGTCTAGAGGAGGCCACAAAGATGATGAGATGGCTGGAGCACCTGTCCTGTGAAGACAAGCTGAGAGAGATGGGCTTGTTCAGCCTGGAGAAGGGAAGGCTGTAGGGAGGCCTTATAGCAGCCCTTCAGTACCTAAATGGGGCCTACAAAAAAAGCTGGAGAGGGGCTATTTACAAGGGCATGGGTGATAGGACAAGGATCAGTGGTTTTGAACTGAAGGTAGATTTAGATTACATATTAAGAAGAAATTCTTGGCTGTGAGGGTGGTGAGGCACTGGACCTGGCTGCCCAGACTTGTGGCTGCTCTCTCCTTATCAGTGTTCAAGGCCAGGCTGGATGGGGCTTTGAGCAACCTCATCTAGTGGTCAGTGTCCCTGCCCATGGCATGGGGGTTGGAATGTTTTTAACATCCAACACAAACCATACTGTGATTCTACGATTCTAGAGACTACCATCATTAGACAAACAATCCAAATCACTGAAATGGCTTTGCCACTTATAAGCATGTTTGCTAATTAAAAAAAAAAAAGGTGAGGCTTGTAGTTTTCATTTATATTTCATCAGATTACTGCTGTAAATAGTGGCTTCTACGAAAAGTCTTGACTAATTTCCAACCAATAAATTATCAATAACTGCATTTCTATCTTCTGTCACCCCAGAAATAATTTCAAAAACAATGAATTTCTGGTAGTTCTGAATTCCCTGTCATACTCCAGATGCAAATGCACCATGGCTTTAACAGAATTGCTAGAATTGCATTCCATGCCAGTCCCAAACACCTTCTTTTCTCTATTACATAAACATCCAAAAACCAACATTATACAACAACGTCCAGACTTTACACAAACAACTCTCTCAGCACTCTACTATATGGTGAAGAACATTTTAGCTCTATTTTTTTCAAATACTGTTACTTAGGTTCTGGAATTAAAATATGCACTGCTCACAGTTAAGCAGTTACTGTGTTATAAGCTGGGGTCTGGGTTTTTTTAACTTAAATTGTTCTTATCTTAAATCACAAGATATGGCTCAAGATTACAGTTTTATGACTGCAGTCATGTGACACAATCAACATTCACTTAATCCACTGAAAACTCACACCAGGCTGAGTCAGAATCTCACAAATTGAGGAATGATACTCCCAAAACCCTTTCTTTCATCACTGGTGTCAAATCCCAAAGTCCAGCAATACAAGAAAGCCAACTGGTAGACGGAGGGGAAAAGCTGATAACACGCTTTGGAAAGAGAACTCATTTGCCATGTTGATGCTAGCCAACAAGCAGGTTAGGTTTTTTCAAGTTTTTTTTTTAAAAAAAATTAAATTCTTAAGACATGTTAGGTTTGGTACCAGAAGTATTTACATAAAAGGAAAAATGTATTTACATAATACAATGAGAGAGACAACATGTATTACTCAGTGGTGGAACCATTTAATGGTATGAGACAACTGAAGAAAGTTTAGCCTGGCAAAATACTTCATACAGAATTGATCACTACATTATTTATTTATTTAACTTAATTATTAAAGCTGTATATTGGAAGAACAACAGAAGCAGAAGCAAATGCTAGGGGGAAAAAAAGCCATATAAACTTAAACTTATTGTGTCACTGTTGTCAGAAATCATAGATTATGCATTTTGATGCTCATTCTTTGCAAGACTTCATCTTGTGTTCATAACAATGAATGTTCTTTTTTTTTCTCTTCAGGCTTGTTTCTTTTTTAAAAAAATTCTCTGATTTTTTTTCTTCAGTGAAACACTTCACAGAATACAGGAACTGTTACTTCTCAGTCTCTCCTTACCGCAAGACTCTTGACAGTGGTATCTGTTTCACACCTGAATCCCACATTCCTGTCAGTGGTAGCTGAGTTGGGACACAAAATGGTCGAGAGTAAAAGGTCACTAACATTGAGCTATCTACAACTCTGGAAAGTTTGAAGCCTTGACTCCATCAGAAGCTCCTTTCCTACACCTCTTATGCATTTTCATACACTCTTTGGTTCTTCACTCAATTCCAAGTTTTCCCTAGTTCTCTATCCAAATTCCAATGTCCTCCAGAACACTACAGATCCTATTTCTCCCCCTTCTCATCATCTAACCAAACTATCTCCATGGCAAGCAAGACTAACCCGCTCCTTCTGGCTCCTGCCATCCCTTTTCTGGGCATTGCTCCACCTTTCACTATTATTCCAGCTTCTTTTGACTCACATAAACCCAAACTACTTCCCTCATGCCTCACCAGCTAGCAGGCTCTGCGTAACCAGTGGGGCAGTTCTAGTCGTCTTGTCATTCACATCGTACCCATGCTACACCCACTTACAAGTGGCACATCCTGACCTTCCCTAGCTCCTTGTCCTCTCCCCTGCACTTCATGCCTCTCAGCTCCCCTACCAGCTTCTTCCTCCATACTGCCTGCACCTATCAACACAGAAAGTGTCTTCTACTTCCTGCAGCTGAGCTGGGTCACGGAAGGAAATAAGTCACATTAAGGCTTAGGCTGTCTTTAATGCCTACCAAGTTCCCAAGTAAGGCTAACACTGGTAAGACTAACGTGACTGTAAGGGCTGATTCCTGAAATAAAAGATGTGGCGTAACCTCCCTGACAGGGCTGCTCACCCACCTCACCTTGAAGCCACTGGTATTTCAGGGGCACACTAGGCCTCAGTCACATACACATTCCTCCAGAGACGCCTGCGTCTGCGCTGCCCAGCAGGCTGCGCCCGCACTCCGACCCGTCAGCTGGAGAGTCTCCTAGCCGGGCGGGAAACACCCTCACAGCAGCTGAGCCGGTTTACAGCCAGCCGGGAGGATGTCCTCAGCCTGGCCGCCAGCGGGTTACCTCAGCACTTCGAGGGAAGGTGACCAAGATGGCGCCTCCTCGCACCTCTTCCTCCTCCTCCTCATCCCGCACCAGGGCAGCGGGACGGATCCCAAAGGGAGCCCGTCGCCGGCCCTGCCCCCCGAGGCGAGCCGGGCCTCTTGGTAAAAGGGACGGAGCCGTCCCCGTCACAGCAGCGCCAGAGCGATGCGGGAAGGCGGGATGGTTGAGGGCTGACGCGGGGCGGTCGGCACCGTGGGAGGTAGTGCTGGAGCAGCCACCGCCGCGCCCGTGGTCCCCCGGGGCGGGGCGGGGCGGAGCGATACGGCACGACTCGTCTGAGCCCTGCCCTCAGCCGCCACCGCCCAGGTGCGCGGTGCCTGGCCCAGGTGCTTAAATAGCGGCGCCAGCTGTGCGTGGCAGTCCTTCGCACTGCGGCCAGGTAAGGAGCGGGTGCTAGGAGCTGTTCGCCGCCGACTTTTTCCCGCACGTGCTCCGCTCTGTCCGTCCTCCGGGGGCAGCCGGCTCGGGCCGTGAGGCCGTGCCGTGCCGTGCCGTGCCGCGCGGAGGCCGCTCTGCTGCGCGCCGCCGTGGCGGGGCGCTTCCCCTGGCCGCTGGGGCTGGCATAGCTCCTGCCGCGGGTTGAAGAAAGCTACCGGGTGGGCGCGAAAATGGCGGGTGGTCCTTAGCCGTTCTTTCAGGAATAGGAGGAAGCCTGAGGGTGCCGGCGTGAGGAGAGGCACGGCGCGGTGGGTGAGAGGTGCCTCCCGCGGGCGGGCTTTCTGACGGGAGGTGGGCCCGGCTGGAGGGGGCCGGGAAGGAGCTGGTTGTCCCCGGCTGCCCGCAGTGAGTGGGCTTGCGCCTGTCTTCTGGCGGCCGCCGTCATTGCTGTGTTTTTTCACTCCCTTCAAGGGCAGAGGCTGGGTGTTTTCCCCTGCATGTCTCCTATCCAGGGCATAAATGACCCGATGTAAGAACTGTCTCCTTATCTCCCCCCTGAGGCCCCAGCACTCCCCACACTGCTTTCCTGCAGTGTCCTTTTGAGAGGATGGGATGTCTCAGAAGAACATGCTGAGGGCACAGGCTTCAGGGGCATGGTCCATTCTATTGAAGATGTTAATGTGTCTTACAAGGCTTACTGACTTAGAAGAGAGAGTGCCTGACAGGCTAATGCACAACAAAGGGTATGCCATAGGGGTGCTGTGTTCACGTAAGAGTAGACTGTCGATGCTTGTCTATGAGTTAGCTGTGGTTTAATGCCCTGGGCCAACCTCAAGAAACAGGCAGTAAGACTTTGGACATGTTTTTGCGTCCTACATCTTCCTGATGGACACAGTTGTATCTTCTTAAAGGTCTCTAAGTCTCTTGCCTGCGCCTTTTGCTGCTTTGAGGTACAATACCCACATGGGACAGACCACAGAACTTGCCAGAAATTGCTCTGTCTTGGGTTACCTGCTTGAAGAAAGTTAGCTCTGGCTTTGATTGCGTGTGTCTCTCATGTCCCTGTTTCCTTTCAGGTACTCCAGACAATAGGAGCTGCTTTGTCCTAGCTCTTGTCTGCCACCAGTGTGTCCTTAGGACAAAGCACTTCACATACATGGCACCCTTCAGAGGTTGTTCTTGAATTTAGGTGCTGTGCTAGTTTCTTCCATGGTATCCCTCCAGTGGGTTACCAGACTTTATTTTGCAAGCACTTCTGTGTGTCCAGGCACCTTTGGAATCGTCACATCCAAGTGTGGCATCAGGACCCTTGTCCCCACAGAATGTGTGGGGTACATTTGCAGACCAGCTTTTACTCTATCTGGTTTGCTTTTTGAGCCCACAGGGGTAGTAGCTTGCAGCTTCTTCAGAGTGCAGTTCTGCCTGGCATAGATCACAATCCCTGACTCTTTGTAGTGAGAAGGATCTCTGGTGCACAGGTGTCTGAAGACTGGCAGGATTAATCCATATTTCCTACTGCAGCTGCCTGCCAGCACTTCCCCAGACATTGACTCCTGCCCCTCCAGCAGTGGTTGCAAATAAGAGCATGGCATTACCCTTCTTGTACTGTGGGTTGACACAAATCATTCTGTCAACCCGCATGAGTGGGATTTGTGGCATCCACTGCCAGTTTAGGGATCTTTCTGCACAGTGTCTAAATCTTGGAAGTCATCCTCCTGGGATATCAAGAGCTGAATTCTCTGTGAGGTGACACCACTGTCAAGTGCTAGTTAGAGACCACATACATGAGAGTTCAAATTGGATATATTTGGCATCTTGAAACTTTTTAGTACCTTTAGTGTTAACGTTCCTTGCAAGACGAAAACTGAAAGTACATCCTGTTGGTCAGCTCCCCCAGCTCTTCACGCAAGTGATGAAAAACACCATGGAAGGTGTGTGTGGGGGAAGAGTGTGAGGATGCAGGTGGCAAACTCCAGTTTACTTCAGTTTAGCCAGCTGTGATCGTGGATTGGTGCTCCTGCTGAATGTCAAGTTGAGAGCACAATCCATGGAGGTAACTGTGATTCGATAAAGAACAGAAAACAGCATGGGTACAGAGGCAGATGTGAATGGAGGAAGAAATCAGATACAGGGAGTGAGAGCAAGTGGAGAGCTAGTCAAATTTTGATGTGAAAGTTACATTGAATGACATTGATAGGACTTTTCCTTCCAGGTAGCTTATTCTAGCAGGATCCAGGTCTTAATTTAAAACCTGTGAAGAACCACACAAAACAGCAGTGGCAGCTTTCCAGTAGCAGTTAAAAAAGGAGAAGTATGAGTGAAAACTCTTAAATGGAAAATTCTTGAAAAGCATAGTTTGTGACTTCTAATGGGGACTGCAGCTGATAGGGAAATATAGTTCTTGAAATAACACACAGACTAGACTTGATCTTTCTGTATTAAATGATTTGGGTGCTTTTGCAAGTGAAAGAGCAGTAATGGGGCCTGCTCAGGGAAACATAAAACAGAGGGTCTTTTAATTCTTCCAATGCTTTTTTCTTTTTTTAATCCTGAGTTCCTGGATTCATATGACTGCATGAGGCTATCAAATTTCATGTGAGTAAGGGGGAATAAATTTATAGCCCTGATGTATGCAAGTGGAAATCTTGAACAATATGTACTCTGAAGGTTCAAACAGAAAGCAAAAAGTCCCAATTTCATCATTAAAACTTGCATGTTAAAATCCTTGAAGTTGTCAGTAATGTGAAAATAGCAATTCAAGTGTTATACAGAAAAATGACAAAAAACTGTGACGTTATTTCCTGTCCTGTATACCTGGCATGGGCCAGACTTACAAAAGGGTAAGGCACTATATCATTTAAGCTAAGTTAATAACCAGACTTCCTCTAAAAGATATATTTCCAGTTCCCTCTTCCCTCCTTAACTGCTTGCACGCTATTGGGTTTTGTTCTAGCAGTTTCTGACCTAGTATTTCCATGTCTGCTCTCAGACTTGGGGTCAATATGAAGGAACAATTCCCTTATGTTAATACGCCTGTGGAGATACCAGATCTAATGGAAGTATTCCAAGTACATAGCTTGCTTCTTTCTTAAAATACTTTTTATTGATACACAAGAAATAAAGCTTAATCTTGCATTGGGTTTTCTATTAAAATTTGTTGGTAGCGTAAATTAAAATTAGCCCTCCCTAGGATTCTGCAGCATAAAATCTGTGGCTTTCATCTTCAAAGCCACAACAGAGTGTTCTGAATGTTCCTTCTTTTGTGGCCTGAAAGAATTAAGAAAATATGCACATGCTTCATTTCTAATGTGTGTTTTAACTTAATGTCATAACAACAAGATTGGTGGAAGAGAAGCAGGCGCTGTGCTGGAGTAATGAGAACAAATCTCTAGGGTTTTTTTTCTCTTCAGGGACTAAATGTTTGCCCCTTTTTTTTTCCCCTTCATATTATTTCCTTTTGTCCTAATTTACTTGTACTTATGTCCATGTTTTCTTCCCTAGAGGGAACAGTGAAGAAAGGATTCAAAGTTCTCTCTAATTATAGTGTATTGCTCTTATAATGCTTAATGTGCCTCAGCAGAAAAATATTGCAAGACTGTTGTGTCTGGAACTGGATTTTGTTGGGTTTGGGGGGATTATTTTATTTTTTTTTTAGGATTTCACAGGCCTTCTACTCATTTTTTTGCATTCTTTGGTAGGTCAGTAAATCTGGGCTATGTCAAACCAGTTATAAAAATGGAGAAAGCTTCTAGAGATGAAGGAGCATATGTAGTTAGGAGTTTATTAACTCAGAGGCAAAAGAAAGGAAGGAGTGACCAACCTTACCTGTTTCATCTGCTCAGAAGTAGAGCCTTCAAACTCATGCAGTATAAGTATGAGCCTTCACTCCAGCTTATGCAGCATTGAAATTGTGCTTCGCTTAAGGTCTTCAGTTTGAAATCTTACCAAAATTTTTTTATTATTTATTTTAGCGAGGTACTTTCCTGACCTTAGTGCTGTATATATAACCGTTGTTTCCAGAGTAAAGCTGTGAGTTTTACCAAGGGAGCCTCAGCAGCTTCTCGGTCCAGTCTTAGAGGGATAGACTGAACTCAGAACAGTGAGGAAACTCTTGGCAGACATAGTTTACAGATTAGCTGACTGCAGTAACAGGATGCTTTAAGGGAAGTCCCTCAGTTTGGCTATTCAAGAGAGTCAGCTGGGAGGCTTTTTTGCTTTGTGGAGTACCCTCATTGCTGCATGGTGCAGCCTGTTTCCTTGCCCATCAAGTCTTGTGCTTATTGTGCCTTTTACCTGCATGCTGCTCTCTGCCTTCTCCTCTAGTGCTGGGGGTCTGGTTTAGTGTTCAGTAAAACATTTAAAACTTCATCATTCATGTATTGGCTCAGACGATACATTAGTTGGGTCCTAGCCTTATGAGTGGCTGATAGATTGACTTGCATTGCAGACAGATAATGTATTTGTGCGACTAGTGGGTTTCATGGTTGTGTTTTATTTTCATCTCAGTGGGGCACAGCAGTTAATGGGGAGTGACGTGAAGCTTCTCGTGGATGACACACATGCAACAGTTTGCTTCCAGAAATCATCTAATACTTTTCTTGTGGAATAACTGTTGCTGAGGCACATTGATTTCTCCATAAATCTGACTTGACTTCTAGCTTCTAGTCATCTGAATTGGTAGCAGGACCATGGGAGTTGGTAGAGGAAGGCTGAAGCAAATAGCAGTCACTAAGCCAAATTCCCTCACATGTGTGACAAACTTCTCTAGTCCCTTTACATCCAAGTTGTAGGTGAAGTTGTCTGTCACAGGGGACTTGTGGTGAAGGGAAGAGGGCAATGTTAAAACACTGCAGTATGAGCATGCTTAAGTACCTCCTGCACTTCGGAGGGAACAGCTTTCTCGTGGTCTATCTGGACTTGTTATTTTCCCTAGTCTGAAATTCCCCTGAGTTTCATTTTGGCTTTTGATGGATGGTAGGCACTTGAACTGAGATCTCTGTGGTTGCTAGTCACCATGGTATGGAGTACAGCTCACTGAATGGCACTCTGTCCGAACCTTCGGACAGGCTTTCCTTGATGCAATTTGTCCAGGTCCAGCAGCTTTTTCTGTGATATGAACTATTCCTCGCCTCAGCACTGGTTTCTGTTTTCTTCAGTTTTACTTTTGAGTCTGGACTTCTGTGAGCTCAGAAGTCTTCTGGGAACCACCTTTGTTATATTTCTTTTTAAAGCTTTCTTGGAGCACAGACAAAGGATTCAGGAGTAGGAGAAGTTGAAATGAAGTGTGGGAGCAAGTATGCTTACCAGCGCGAACTGTGGGATCAGTGAGACTTGAAGTACATGGTCTTTAGTATGGCTTTTTTCTTTTTTCTTTTTTTCTGGTCTTTTCAGAACAGAACGAAAAATCTTCTGTGTAGTTTCTCTTGCAGCTGTGTAGGAGAGGAAGCTGATCTAAAGACAGAAACAGACAAGTCTTTATTGTCTGTGGGAGGACAAGCAAGATTTATGTGCTTTGAAAAGGTATGTATCAAAAGATTTGCTTGGTAAAACATGCAATAGTCATCAATACTCCTTGCATTAGAGTTCTTTCTCTTGAGACCTGTCACTTCCGGCTGTTCACTACTGAAATTTCCCTTAGCTTTCTGTTCTCAAGGAGAAAGCTACCCTGTCTTTGTTCCCAATATTCAGCCTTTGAAAATAACGTCCCCTTAATCATAAGACTGTGTGTCTAAAGAAACAATTCATTTAGCTGTGCAACACCAGTTGGAGTTGTTTTCAGTCTAACTGTAAAGCAAGTTCTGTCTTTCAATTGGGATTCAACAGCAGCAAGCTTGACCCTTTAATCATAATGGAGGTACTGCAAAACTGAAAATAAACTGAGAGTATACAATATAGGCTCTGTAGTAAATACAGAAGTAAATATTATGTAGCTAGTCCCACTGGTTTTTTTTTCTTCTTTTGATTCATGTATTTTCATGTTCACAGATCTACTGTAGTTTTCTGCCACTTAATGCTAACTGGAAAAAAACAAACAAAAAATCCCCAACTCATCTGTTTGAGGAGATTCTGTTGTAATGTATCCAGTGGCTGTTCCTGCACCAGGAGGTGAAGGAAATAATGGACAACATGGGAAACTTATCTTTTTTCTTTTTGTTTTTGGAGCTGTGTCGCTCTGCGCTGGATTCCTGCTTTCAGTTTTTATTCTGCAGTCGTGCCCATCTGGAACCTTCAGTGACTGTAATGAGGTCCTTAAGGCTGCTGGGCCTGTGCTGGCTGTAACTGGACTGGTTTGTGTTTTACTGGCACGATCAAGGGCCAGGCTGTATATAAGGCAGAGACAGCTGCAAAATGAGCAGGTGTACAGCCTTGTTTTCTGTCGTGGGAGCTGTCAATTTGCCCAGTTTCTCATATTTGGATTCCTGTTTTTAACTAGTGGAATGCTAATTAGCATCCTAGGCATTTGGGTTCCTGGCTGCAGCCCCGGCTGGCATAGCATACAGCTCAACCACACCGAAAGTTCTGATGTGGACCTCCAGTACTGTGGATTCCTGTCACTTCAAATCATGGGACCTTTGATTGTGCTCACTGGGTTGTGTTTCTTCGTAATAGCTCATGTTAAAAAGAAACAAAACTTAAATCTCAACCAAGAATCTTTCGAAAGTGAAGAACATCCTCAGAGCCCTGAATCTTTTCAGGCTACAGTAGGTGGGTAAATAACGTGTGAACTTTACATTTGAGAGTTACTAGGGTGGGTCTTTTTTTTCTGTTAATGGTTAACCTGTGACTGTTACTCATTTGAGCTCTAAACATATCAGCAGAAAAATGTTACTTTGTCTCACATTTGTTTCTATGGCCAACTCAATTACCTTTCTCTCAAAGACAGAACCTCTCCTTTGGCATAAAAAGAGGGAGGTCTGACTGTGTAAAAGAAGGCACATACTCTGACACAAATTGATCTGATCCCATTTCCTTTCCCAAAGGATTGACCTGATGCTGCAAATCATAGGTCTAATGATTTCTGTGGCTATATTTAATATTTATTTTAGTCTTGAGCCCTGACCCCTTAAAGGGGAGAACCTGATTTGTAATCGATGTGTTTTTAATCATGGCCACATATTCCATGAGTCAGAGATGTAAGATGCTTCTGTTAATTGCACTGCATTTGAGTAACTGTGGTATGTTAGGGCCAAATGCTCCCTTTCATGTAGCGCTGCTTTTAGTACCATATGAATACACTCTAGGCACAGATCATTCTGATCACTTTCTAGCTCTCAGAAAGGAAGAATGAGTCAATCATAATATTGCTTGAGTGTCATCTGTTTGGACTTGAAATCCATTATGCAGAATTTTTTTCTTCTTCTGCCTGTCAAACCAATGTACAAACCTGTAACCAAATAATCTTTGGAGGCTTTAAGGTCAGTTTTCTAGCCACCAGGATAAATCAAAGGGCTGTAAAAAGGAATTCATACTGCCTTTAAAGGTGAGAAAGCAGAATTAGTAGATTACTCTTACACTTTCAACTGGGAAAGTGAAACTTCAAGGCTGAGGCCTGGGTGGTGTAGTGGTGTTCTGGAACACTGGTGACTCGGATACAAAATGCCTCCATCGGACTCATAACTTCTGATGTTCCCTAGCTATCCCTGAACACAAATTACAAAAGGAGAAAGGTGCTAGGCAGCTGCAAATGTTAATATAAATTATGCAAGCTCAGTTTCTGATAGGAAATTTCTGTTTAATAAAGATAAAATTTGAAACTCCTGATTTAGAGTTGAAATTGGCAGATATGTTACACAGTGCACTTCACAGTGAATTATGTATCAATAGTCTTGTGGTACTAATGTTAGTAGTGTGCCTTCATCTGCAAATAATTTATCAGGGGTACTGTCAAGGCACACAAAATCAATTGTCAGGACTATTAATGACTTGAATGCTTTTGTTGAAACACTGCAGTAAATGTGAGGAAATTAGAACTGCCCTATTTTAGATGTGTACAGAAAAGTAAATAATTTCCTAGCCATAAAGTGAGCCTACAGTAACTGTGTGCTTTGCACCTCGGGTTTCTGAAGACAGCCAACAGCAAAGAGGTCTGTGTATCAGCTAGATGGAACACTCCTCCCCAACTGTATTTTCTAAATTAAATCTTCTGTTTATTAATTGTTGAGGTTTTTTCATTTTGAAAATACCTCCAATGTACTGAACAGACCAGAGCATCACAGTTCTGTATGTGAAACCATTGCACTTGATCTTAAAAGGTAGAAAAGTAGTAATGCTTTATTTCCAAAGACAGGAAGCACTCATGTTTTCAGAAGTACTGATTGGTGTTTTTTCCCTAGGTGATGCTGTCATCGTATTCCCACCTCCACCACCTCCTTATTTTGCTGATCCTGTGTCATCAACTGTGACACATTGTCTTATGTCAAGTAGTTTGCCTACAGGTGAAAATCCTCCACCATACCACTCTATCTTCAGTGATGGGTAAGACAGTTTTTCTGTCTTTAGAAATCTAAGATGTTTCTCAAAGTATCCACTTAATTTGAATTAATTCTCTACTAAGCGCTACGAGGTTTTCTATTGCAACACTGGACTTACCTTGGATACCTTACTTGAAGTGGCATTAAAATATCCTAGCGTAAAAGGATCAGAAACAGTGTCCTTCATGAAGGTTAAATTCTTACTGATTTATTATGACTGAGAAATTAAATTAAAATGAAGCCTTAAATTGGTGGCCTCTATTTAAATATAGACTAGATTTCTTCCATGTATTGTCCGAGGGAAGGTACCCCTGAAGGTGCCCAGTGGCATGATAGCCACACGGCCAGATCTTAGGAACCCTCTGCAGAATGCAGTGAGCCCTTCATGATGCCTATGCAACCTGGGAATGCCACTTTAGTGTGTCCTGTTTCACTGTCTCTCCCTTGTCTCACTGCCTGGGGGAAGCAAGATCTGCTATGCTGGTCTGCCTTGTGCCCAGATAAAGGGACACCTTGATAATGTCAGAAGAGGAGGAGACTCCAGGGAACTTAAAAGGGGTGTTGCAATGCCAGCTTCATCTCAAGATGTGCCATACCCATGCAGCCATTGTTCCATACATTGAGTACATCTGGTTTGCTATATGCTGCCACCATTAAGCTCAGGGAGCGAGAGTGACTGAAGAGTTGTCTGCATCACAAGAACTTGCAAGATTATTTATCCCATGTGGGTTACCACTGTCAGGCTGCTAACTTGAGGGTGAAGGAGGTCACTGCAAGGGTCACATACTAGGAGCTAGAACTAGATCTGTCCAGAGTTAGGTGCCACATGCCTAGAGCCTCCTAGCTTATTTTCAGCCCCTTAATGATCAAGAATTGAGTTGGCTTTACCTTTTTGGAAGGTCCTATGTCAGCTTGCTTTTGATCTGAGAGTTAATGTAAGACTCTTCCTTTGGATGATTTTAGTTTATGAGATTGTGCCTGCAGCATCGTAAGCACCATCTCTGCAGCAAGAGCCCCACTCTACCTGGCTGTGTCCAGTCATAGTAGTTGTTGGGCCATTGATTTAATAGCTTTTCCACTACACTGCAGACCTCTCTCATATGAGGCAGTGTGGTGTGTGACCAGCTGTACCAGCTGTGTGCCTCATGTCACTACTTCTTCAAAACTCTAGTGGTGATCTTTCTTTTCAACCAAGCAAGCACAAAACCTCTTCCTGCTCAATGACCTAAAAGCCACAGGAGGAGGATACTTGTGTTGGCAGTGGTGCTTATTCTTGCTACCGAGCTGTGTGCAGCTATGTCTGTGGATTTTTAGTCATCCTTTGGAGTATACCTGGTAGATTCTTGCAGCTTAGCCCCACGGTGCAAGACACTCTGCATACTAGTCAATCACTCTCAACAACTCCACAGATTACTTTCCATTTCATAGTTCCCTGCCCTGAACACTTCTTCCCATCTTGCTGGAGACAGCAAATGCCTCCTTCTGTTTCTGTTACCGCAAGCCACGCTGTCCTTCTTCCTTCTCTCAATATTACTTTTCTTAAACCCTGAGTAAACACCTCTTTCAGCCCCCTACTTGCTCATCCTTGCTACTAGCGCAGCACTCTAGTACACAGTAGGACTGACCCCCAGACAAAAAAATGACCATGTAGGTTATTGCCTAGGAAAGAAAGACATTTGGTGTTTGGTTCCCACTGACTCAGGTCTGGCTTGAGGCAAATGACTTGTGCTGAGGGATGCAATGCCTAATAAACTCTAGCTACACACAATCCATTAGTATGCTGTTTTCCACTTACATTGTTTCAGATTACTTTTTGTATAAAGCTGATGGGAATCTTTTGATTATTCCATGCCTTAAACACCTGCCAGTCAGGATGACACAGGTAGATGTGAAGATGAGATATTGGGGTTGATGAAGCAAAAACTTTCCAGAGAGCAGTGGCTGTCATGACCAGGCACAAATTCTCTGAAGAAACATTTTGTTAAGTATAAAAGCCCTTGCCTTTTTTCAGATTGCAAGTGAAATACATCAGCTCTCAGAACTATACTATTACAATCAAAGGACACCTAGAGCTAGGAGGATAGAAAATAAACTCCTGCTGCTGAAAGAAAGAATTTACATCAAGCCCCCATGTTCTTATAGAGCTGGGTAAATGCATCCACAGCTGGAAGGTGTTTTATACCAGCTGCTGCTAGTCCTGGAGTTAGGCACAACACTGAGCCTGCCTGTACTACAGCTCCAGCATGTGCTGTAACTCCCTTCTGGCATGTACATCCCAGATTTATGTACAAAGCAAATGGATGTGTGGAGAAATGACTTGCCCCAAGCATGAACCTGGACCTCTGATAGCCCTGAGACAGCCACTTTGAATACCATCCAAGGACACCCTCAATAAACATTTAAAACACCAGGATGGAGTGCATAACTGGGAGAAATATGGGAACATATGTGTTCTGCTGTAGCCTTACAAGCAGCTGGGAGACAGAGTGACTCTGCTATCACCTGTCTGTAAAAGTACAGTGCACAAAACTCAGGGACACAGGTTCTCTCTACCCTGTAATTTCAGGCCCTGAGTTCAGGTATGGGCTGCCTGCCCATGTGCTTGATAAAATGTGTGGATTATCAAAGGATATGAAAGAATGTGAGAAGCACATCCTCCACTGACAAAGGTAAAACAAAGTGCAGTGGGAGAATGACAAAAAAGCTAGTTCCTCAGACTCTGTGAGCTCTCCCTGCTGGTGCACATAGCAGGTGACCTCTCTTTCCTTTGTCCTTTCTCCAACAAAATTCCCTGCCACTGGGCCAACTGCCAAAACCCATGAATGTGCAGTTCTGGTGCCCCAAACTGGGTGTGTGATCCCATTAACTCAGTCATCACTGATTGCCTGCCTGGGCTTCTCTGTCTTGTGAATATATCTGTATGCAGAGAGGTAGTTTGTAGCCCAGCTCATTGGGGCAGTTTCTAATGGAGTGGACAAAACACCTCAACCTTGGTTGCAGAAACCCAGACCTCCTGCTTTGGTGTTTTAGCTGTTGCCCTTCTGTGCTCTCCAGGAATCCTCACAGAGACCCTGTGAGTTGAGGCTACCTTTGAGTATTTCACTCAATTGTGGTCTCCCTCAGCTCAGCACTTGGTAGCAGCCATGGCATCTTGATTAGTGCAAATTGGTTCCCAAGCCCTTTCATGGAGGACAAGTGGTGAACTTGTTCCTTCTAACTTAGTGCCATGGTTAAAGATCCCAGAGTCAGACTGAGCAAACGTGATTTGGCTCTTCAGTCCGCTGCTGTCTGTTCAGTCATCAAGTGCTGTGGTGGAGGCTGTGCTGGGTGAGAGAACTTGTAGGAAGCTTAGTCATGGTCTGATCTCAGAGTGGTTGGTGACTATGCCCACAGTTCCTGCTCCTCATGCAGTATTGGTGAGGGTACAGATATATGCACAAAGGCAAGAGTCAGCTCTGGGAGCGAGTCATGTGGAGTGAGTAGTTCTTCCCCTTCCTTGGGAAGCAGCTAAATCAATATGCTGAAGGCCAGCTCCAGAGTGAGGTGAGCAAGGTTTCAGAACCACATGGGTAAAACTGATTGGGATCTGGTTATGGTGGTCAGAGGAGAGCAATGAATACTTGGCTACCCTCCTTGACTGCCACTGGGACCTTAGTAGTCTGGTCACTTCTGTTGCTTCTGTGCCTCCAGCTCAGAGCATGAGTGCTACTCCTTACCTCTGTCATGGGTTGCTGGATACCTTAATACAAGTTTCAAGTCACCTTTGATGTAAGATCTCAAATGGCTAAGGACTGTGATTTTTTTGTGATATAATTTTAAGTCTGGAAACTATCTTTCATAAAGGAAGAAGACAGTGTGTATGAGGCAGACTACAAAAAGGAGGGTACATTAGGAGCCTAGAAGATCTAGTGAGATTGTGAGATAGCCCTGTCGAAGCAGCTAATACCCATAAGCCAGGCTCTGACCGGTGATGTGAAAGGTTAGAAGGGAGCTTGTTTGCCCTTCTCCTCTGAAGTAAGAGAATTTTCATATGAGTCATAAAGCAGCCCACAAAATGGGTTTGCTTATGCAAGTTCTTTGCTTCAGGGATTTTTAGGGAGGGTGTGTATGTGTGCATGTTTATGTAAGTCAAGTGCAATTTCACTTACTGTAGAGAAATTAATGCTAATATATATTTTGTGTTTCTAGGGCACAGCTTGCAGATGATGAAAGAACAGTTGCTGTTAGAGACTATGAAACTATATATACAATTTCTGGAAGCAGCTCACCTTCAGATATTTTACCAGTGCTATATTTCTCCTCTGAATCACCTCCAAAATATGAAGAAAAAGCATCAATAGCAAATAATGAATATTCTCCATTGTCTTCTTCATCCTATTCATCTGTTTCTTTAGCTGCATCTGACACCAGCTCATAGAGGACTGTCACGTAGGCTTCATTTTTAAATTAAACTGTACACTCAGATTCACAATTTTGGAATTTATTTACATTTTGTAATAAAAGCAACAATGTTGACTGTGTCTTCATTTTTCACCAAAATGCATAAATGTTAAATTTGGGTCTCAAGAAATACTAGATAGTGCTGAGCTTCCAAGCAAGTAGTCTGAAGGGATCCAGTTCCCTGCAAGAATGTTAAATGCTCATCTTGTTCTGTTACAGCTTCAGTTTCTGGTTTTAGTTGTTCTATATATAATGGAGGCACTAAGTAGAGACCAACTTTTTGTTTATTTTAATTAAGTCTGTTTGGAGCTGCAAAAAAGAAATAATTAGGAAGTGTTTTTACTTCTATTTTCATATGACCTTTCTGGAAAATACTCTTTGCAAAGTTGCTGACTTTATATGTACTCTGAGAGCGTCACAAGTAGGGATGTTTAAGATTAGGACCAAATATGGACAATTTAAATGATTACTTTTTGGTCTGCTTGGCAACAAACAATCTATAGCTTTATTTAGACCCTCTCTAGTCCTTATGTAAGCATAATCCCAGTGAAAATCAGTTTTAGCCAGCAGTTAAGAGCCCTAAGGCAACACTGGGGACAGCTAATCAGCTAACAGTTTAACTGCAGTAATGGCTGATTTCAGGGGGATTATACTGCTGTTGTATCATTGCTCATGGTTTACATGAGGGGTGCTTGTGTCCTGACTGAGGGCCACTCCACAGTAGTATCTGCTGGGTGCAGATGTTGCTTATCAGCAAATGCAGGAGAGGTGGTTTCATGGGCACATGTGCAGCAGTACTTGGCAGACCCTTCAGAAATACAGCCCTCCTAACTCCTCTCTCTGTCCCTGTGCAGCCCCTCAGTGAGCGGTAGCTGTCTGCCTTGAGGACAGAGACAGGTTCTAGTTCCATTTTGTGAATGATTGCACCCATTCCAGAGCTGCATGATTTGCTTGTACTAGGAAAGGATAATTAGCAGGAGCCAAGCTGCTGCTGACCTTTGGCACTTCATGACGTCTTCTGAGCCCTGTTTGATTCTGTGCCCAGAAACAGAAGGTAGCAGAGCTACTGTCCATGCCCGATTCAGCATGGTGAACCCAGCATTAAAACATTGTGCTAGTGCTATCTCATCCAGCTGCATGTCTGAGCACCTGCATGCTCTGGAACCCTCAACCTGTCTCCTGCCTTGCTGAAGTTCAGGGAACCTGACTGTGGCAGAATGTCAGGGTTTGAATTCAGCACCAGAGTCCCCTCCTGCACCCTGGGAGAAGTCACTGCCTGGTGTCCTCTTTGTGCGAGCACGCCTCTCACCGGCCAGTTCTCCCCTCAGTGCGGTTCGGTTTCCTCAGTCGCGCTGGGGCAGGTCTGTGTGCAGCCACTTAACACCAAAACAGGCAGTGCAGGAAGTGTGTTTAGCCAGCAGCATTGCTGAGGGCTTATGCATGCAGCATGATGAGCAAACACAGCACAGAAGGATTTAGTATGTGGAAGCTGATTAACTGGCATGACTCAACTATGGGAAATGTCTCTGAAGAAAAGGGATCCACAAAAGCCAACAGGTATTTTGATTTCCCTCAAGTGTTTTTTGCCTATTGGTTGGTTTTTTTTCCAAGGATGCTGTTCTTTCTGTAATCAAGCAATGGATTACCATCGTTTTGACTATTTTTTTAAAGCTTTCGTTTCTAACCTGTCCTTTTATAATGGTGCCCACTACCCCTAGTGATTCTTGCATGTAAAGCCTTGCACATGTTGAAGAAGCTTCTCTCAACCTCTCTCTTTGGATTTATCATGCCATTACATTGCAAGTTCAGAAACTTAGGTTATTTTACCTAAAGGACCCCGTGCAATCAAAGACCTATGTTGGCTTTGTTCTGTTTTTTGAATTGCAAATCACCACTCATTTGCCGAAAAAGGTTAAGCTTCAAACAGCTTTTAAACAAATCTTGAAGTATGCCATCATGTAAAAAAGAAAAATAAAGCCCAGTCAGATTGCCAACTGATTGCTAACTGCAAAGGTATTAACCTTCTGTGCAGCCTGCAATCTGCTCAGTCTGTTGTTCCTAAGATGTACTCAAGAGACTAGACAGAACTGACTGTGTCGACTCTGAACTGAGTCCCTGGAACAGAAACATGATCTTGGTTTTCTTCAAGCTTATTGTGTTTTGACATTCTGCTGCAGAGTCTCCAGTGTGGAACACTTTTCTTTCTAAAAGGAAGCAGTCTTCATGGAAAGCATGCTTTGGACAGCTGCTGATCTGACTTCAGAGCCAGCACCTGAAATTCCTGGGAAGGGTGGGGTGTTACCTCTGAAAATGAGGATTGAAAGCAGAATTTCTTTTATCGCTTTCAGAAGATACTTAGGAAATGCTTCCATGTACAGCTACATTAGTATCTTCTATTTTTGACTTGAAGACTCATTCCTTGGAAACTCAGCTGGTGTGCTGGGTGCCTCTCCATAACCTGCTCAGCTCTGAAAGAGCTGTAACATAGGGCAACAGTATTTGCTTACTGTTGTTGAAATCTGTCTCAGCAAGGTCAGAAAACCTAAGAGGCTAGCAGATCCACCGCCGAGGGCTACCACGGGGTGAACAGCATTAGTGGGAGGAATTTTTGATGTGAGGAGTAGGGGTGAAATATCTATTAGAAAGGAAGCAACACCTTGTAAAACTATAAAAGTAGCTTAAAATAATAAGTAATAGCATTTTTATTGAGGAAGTGAGATACTTTACTGTCACATAAATGGTGCTGTAACCCTCTTTCTGGCCTAAGATCAGCCTAAGTGCTTGACATACAAATGCTAGGGAGCAAACCAAGTTTGTTACTGATTCACACTTACTTAAACAGGCAAAGTGGGAGGTAAGGATTACTTATCCTCTCTAAGTGAAGTTAAGGTCTCATTGCTATGCTTCTAGCTGCAACACTGTAATCCTTTGGATGGGAGGATCCATGAAAATATAAATGCATGCCTCTCCTCCTGGAGAAGTGTTTCCTCCTGCATCGCCAGCAGCTAAAATAAGTGGAAAGGTAACAATGGAACAGATCTCTGCAATGATGCTGGTTTTAGGATATCAACACTCACTAGACTGCACCCACCTCGTGCTTGCCCTTTGTAGTTCATCATGCTGTACAGAGTCATGTAATCATAGAATGTTTGGGTTGTAAGGGACCTTAACAATCTTTTTTTTTTTTTTTTAATTAGGAAACATGCTGTTGTACTGTTGTGTGGCTGGGTTCTGGTGGAAAAGCATCTCCACCAGAACCCAGCCACGCAAAATTACAACGTATGCTTAGAAATGGCAAAACCACTACTCTGATTTGGATTGTTTGTCTAAAGAATTATAGAATTTTAGAATTATAGAATCACAGAATGGTTTGTGTTGGAAGGGACCTTAGAAACATCTTGTTCCAACCCCCATGCCATGGGCAGGGACACCTCCCACCAGACCAGGCTGCTCAAAGCCTCATCCAGCCTGGCCTTGAACACTTCTCTGGAAAACCTGTTCTGGTACCTCACCATCAGGTGAAGGTATGAAAGAAATTAGATTATGAAAGAAATTTCTTTAATAATTAGATTATTAAAGAAATTAAAAATTTCTTCCTAATATCTAATTCAAATTTACCTTCCTTCAGTTTAAGGCGATTGCCTCATTTCTTATCACCCATGCCCTTGTAAACCATCTTCTACATATTTTTTGTAGGCCCCATTTAGGTACTGAAGGGCTGCTATAAGGCCTCCCTACAGCCTTCCCTTCTCCAGGCTGAACAAGCCCATCTCTCTCAGCTTGTCTTCACAGGACAGGTGCTCCAGCCATCTCATCATCTCTGTGGCCTCCTCTGAACTCCCTCCAACAGGTCCATGTCCTTCTTATGTTGGGGGCCTCGGAGCTGGACACAGTACCCCCAGGTGGGGTCTTGGGAGAGCTGAGTGGAGGGGGAGAATCCCCTCCCTTGACCTGCTGGTCATGTTCCTTTTGATGGAGCCCCAAGTACAGTTGGCCTTCTGGGCTGCAAGTGCCCGTTGCTGGTCATGTTGAGCTTTTCATCAATGAGGATCCCTAAGTCTCCCTCCTCAGGGCTGCTCTCAATCCATTCTCCAGCCAGCCTGTAGTTGTGTTTGGGATTGCACTGCCCCATGTGCAGGACCTTGCACTTGGCCTTGTGGAATTCCATGTGATTCACATGGGCCCACCTCTCAAGCCTGTCAGGGTCCCTCTGAATGGCATCCCGTCTGTGCAGCCTGTCAACTGCACCTGACAGCTTGGTGTCATCATCAGGCTCCCCAGAGAGTGTAGAGTCTCCTTCCCTGGAGACATTCAAAACCCACCTGGATGTGTTCCTGTGTGATTTAGTCTGGGTGATCCTGGTTTGTTAGGGGGGTTGGACTAAATGATCTTTTGAGGTCCATTCCAACTCCTAAATTTCTGTGATTCTGTGATCAAAAAACTTGGTGAGGGTGCATTCAATTCCACTGTCTATGGTGCTGACAAAGAAGTTAAACAGTTCCAGTCCAAATGCCATTCATTGCTTGCTTCCACTTGGACATTGAGGTGTTGACCACACCTCTTTGACTGTGACCATCCATCCAATTTCTTACCCACCAAATGGTCTGTTTATCAAATCCATATATCCATCTATCCCTTTTCCATCCTACCTCTTCAGAATCCCATGTGGCATTTGTGTCATGGCAGACATTTTTACCAATACCTCTATCTTTCTGCAGAGACTGTGTCAGCCTTTATCTAGACCTGTCCTACTCCCTCTATCATACATACATGTATCTAGGTAATTATTCATGTGAACACCTTCAAATCAGTGTGCCCTCTGACAAGACGACATTCCTTCAGAGCATGTAAAGCCACCTTGCAGGTGTATGCAGCTGTGGGCAGCTGTCTGAACCTGCTCCTCGCAGCTTTCTGCTTTGAGGCTGATGGTGCATGAGTACAGGGACCCAGGGTGCAAGGCCAACTCATGGCAGTTCTGTAGGTACTGCTTTTATGCAGTGTTTTCCTGTTTTCCACTGGAGATGTCATCTACAGTCCCTTGTTTCCAAGAAAAAATTCCCTCTCAGTCAAATCATTGGCTCTTAATCCTCCCTACAATTTAGGGGTTTGTTTGCCCTGTGTAAAGCCGATCAGTGTGCAATACCATGGTATAATATACTTTTATACATCTTTTGCATGTTCTATGACTTAGTCCCTAGCTACATTACAGGCATATAAGAAAGTAAAACTTTACCATGACAGGCTGATAATGTGAGAAACTGTGTAAAGTTTAATAGCAGAGGGGGAGGAGAAAAGGACTAAGTGAAGGCTTGTCAGTATTTATTGGGACGAGTCTTGAAACAAGTTGGAGAACTGAGGAGATGCAGAGCACTGCAGAAAACCTGTTTCCAGAGGGAAGCGGCGCAGGAAAAGTCTGTACTGGAGGTGGAAAATTATGTAGGGGAACAGAAAGGAAATCAGTTTTTGTGTTCAGGGACCAGGTGTCTGAAGCAGATGGGAACAAAACTGTAGTGCTATCTGAAAACTGCACCCATTCTGAAAACCCCATTCCAACCAGTTCCATAGGTTTCACAAACCTGTTTTCATTTGTTTAGGAATTATTCCAGGTAAAAGGGGGCGCATTTAGTAAATCAGCATCTTTAAGTGAGTTCCCAGAACATATATTTACTTTGCAAAGGAAATTACTGGCCTTAAAAATCAATGGGATCTGCTAATCTCTTAAGATCTTGACAGCTGCCTGAATGCAGCGTTGCCACTGTCTAGGGAAATAATGAGAGAAATGTGAGGAGGCTTAAAGGAAATTATATCTTAGGAAGAGGCAGTTTACAAGGAAAGATGTAATTTTAATTTAAATCCTACTGCACCAAACAGTAAGTGTTTTCCATCCCATTTTCGGAGTTCAGCTGACAAGCAGCCTTGAAAGAAGCACCTGCATTCTCCAGCTCTACTATGTGCTTACTCAACAATCAGGAAACCATGTCCTAGACTGAAGAGTAACAGCCATGGGATGATCCAACACCCGACTTACAAAACTCAGGCTCCAGCCAGCACCTAAGGACCATTGTGCGGAACAGAGGAAGCGCTCCAGCACAGTCCTGTTGCAAGTGGCAGTTGCAGAGGACATGAATGAATGAATGAATGAATGAATGAATGAATGAATGAATGAATGAATGAATGAATGAGGGAAGATGATACGACATCTGTATATACCTTTAGGCAGACAACTACTATGATACAGTGCTGCTTTTGAAAGAATGTTGGAAAGCCTGGAAGGTTCAGCACACAGCAACAAGAATGATTCATGGTATGGAAGAACCTGGCCTGAAGAGAACAGTAACAGAAGTTCATTCCATTAAGTTTACCCAATATAAGGTTAAAGGTGTCTTAGGTTTTAGTTATACCTACCAATACAAAGACAGCATATCTAGTATTTCAACACTTTTTAATTTAGTTGTCATCATATGAAACCACTGTGTTTCAAGCCCTGACTCTCTTCAAGTGCTGCAGAGAGTCCTGACTAGACTTACTTCTGGGGGAAGGGCTGATCTTGAGTGTACTTATCAGAAAATTTGTTGGCACCCTTAGTAGTAGAAGAGACATAATACTGGCCTTGGAATCGTCCCAGACGTTTTTTAAAGAATTCCAGCTCAAATAATCCTCAAGGTCTATCTGCTAATAAATGAGAAAGACACACATGAACACACAGTAGACTAAAAGAAGCAGCCTGAAAGATGGGTTTTATAGTTCTAGAGCTATTTTCATCTTATAAATCTCAGGATAAGCTTACTTCACCAGAGCTGCTGGTAACAGGAAACAGCATTATACATTTTACTACCTGAGGATTAATCTCTGTCCTTTGTGTCCTACTCAGCCATGTTAACCAAAACAGATTGAGTAGTTGGAGATTATTCCTCCCTTGAAGAATTACGCAAAGGCATTCTACCAGATTCTTCTATCAACAATTACTTTAGTCAGAAACTGCTAGGAAACAGAAAATCTCAACCTTCAACTTATTTCTGTCCTCAATATATGGCACTTATGTTGAGCCGAACAGTTCACTGTGATGTTAAAAAAAAAATACTCTGGTACTTCTGAGCATGGGATAAGATCCCTGGGTTTTAACATTGCAGGAGATGCTTTCTCATTCCTGCAGTGGTGCTCTACTCAGGGTATGTATGCTTTATTCAGTATAAACACTGAGGAAGGCGTGAGTTCCCACAACACATTAGTATCTATGAGTACGGGAAAATTACAGAGCCAGTTATGCTACCTTCAAACACCTGGAAGGCTTTGGCTTGCTTGAAATAATTTTTCTTCTGCAAACAGCAGCTCTCCCAGATGGTTCAGCACTCACCACCCAGTTGCCACTTCACTGTCCCACCCACACACTGTGCCCCTCCAGCAGTATATCAGAAAACCCACTTTGATATATTTTTTTAAACCACGGAAGCTCTGGGCTGCAGAACAAGCTGCACCAGATGTTCAGGAGTGACAAAAAATGGCACACTCCAGAGCACCGCAAAGCCCTGCCAGCGACGGCCACACATTTTCCAGCAGATCTGGGTTGTTGGAGTGGTGGCCTAAGGAGAGCAAGAGTCACTGCACTGCTGTTGACTAAATTTGTGTTGTCCATATGTTGGATGCATCAGCTGGCAGCATACCTAGGAAAAGCTGCGGTGGCTGCAGCTTCCTTTCTCCCCCATCTGGCAATCGCCACAGTGAGGAAAATCAGTGGGTGCCAAATTAATGAAGAGCATAAACAAAGAGGTAAGCAGCCATGCAAGGGTGAAGCCATTTCGGAAGCAATGGTGATAATTCAAGAAGTCTTTAGCAATCACTTCAGGCTTCACTTGCCAGACCTTTATTCTTCTAAGCAAAGTTTATTCTTTCACATGACGGACTCTGTTAACCATACACACACAAAGTTCTTGTATAACTAACCTGAACCTTAGACCTTAAATGCTCTGCCAAGTCCCTTACAAGCCCCTTTCTCTTGAGGAAGAAGATAGGGTTATACTCACTAATGGAGCAGAACAACAACAATGTAGAAGATTTCTCCTTGAATGTCTTTTCTGTCACTCCTTATCAGACAAACCGATCTGATGTCCTGGTGTCGGATGGGGATAAAGCCGGTGCCACTTTGCTCTTCTCAGGTGTGTTTTTGGGGCTGGTGGGGATCACTTTCACCGTGATGGGATGGATAAAATACGATGGCGTTACTCACCTGGAGTGGACTCAGTTACTGGGACCTATTCTGCTGTCTGTCGGGGTCACTTTTATTCTGATTGCTGTTTGTAAATTTAACATGCTTACATGCAAGCCCTGTAAAGAAAGAGAGGAAAACACTTCAGACATCGACCAGACTGCAAGCGGACAGTCCTTCGTCTTCACCGGCATTAACCAGCCTATAACTTTTCATGGTGCGACAGTGGTACAGTACATCCCCCCACCATACCCAGCCCAGGAAGGTGTTGCTGTGAGTCCTGGATACCTTCACCCAGTGCTCAGCTGCTGCAGTCCTGTTTCCTCCAGTGCCTCACCAATTCCCACCCTAGGGTCTGCTCATTTCTGCCCTGCCTACCCCCTGGAAAACCCAGCTTTTACCGGAGACGAGCATTATGCTACTTATCCTGCAGAGAATACCAGGAATCAGAGGTATATCTTCTGAAATGCCTTAGTGTGTTTGGGCATAGGCCTCTCAGTATTTTAAGTTCTATGTATGGCTTCAAAGGAAACAAAAGCTAGACCGGGCTGTTATCTTACTTCAAACTTTTTTTTCTTTTAATCTGTTAAGCGTGTTTCTCAAGTAAAGACTATGGAGACATACTTTATCTGGAAAGTATTTTTCCCCAAATTAAATCCACTCATGGAAATTCACTGTTTCAACTTTCAGGCTACTAAATCTATTGTTATTTTTGAAGATATTATTATATATGCTCCTGCCCTTGGCACTTTCTTTTATGCTTATCTTAATGCCTTTAGACTATTGACCAGAAGATTGTTACATGTAGAGCCAGAGGCTTCCACTAAAACACAATCACAGCACACAACTCTGCACACAAAGAGCATTTTTATGACAATACGAGAATCAGTTTGGTACCAGATGCTCTCCCTCCTGATTACGCCTGGTCACAGCACACTCCTCTCCCACTGCAGAGACCCTCCAGCCCTTATCTCTGTGTAGCTTGCGGGCATAAACAAGATCACTGATATTAGAGAGCAGCATGAAACTGCTTTAATCAGACACAAAAATAATATATACTGTTCTTTTATATAAGGCAATGTATTCTATTTATATGAATTACCCAGAATTATATCCTTCCTAGAACACAGGATGTCTGTGTTTATCAATGTCTGTTTGAAAAACTGATGACTGACCCGCTATCCTCAGCAGTGTGTGACAGGTATAGGTGGCATGAAAACAAAGGTCACCTCCTTACACTTTTCTACTTCACAAAAAGAACACAGCAAACTGTTGAATTGCTGTAAAATATAATCTCGTAGCATTTTCTCAAGGAGTCAGGAAGTGCTTGGCACAGATAAAGCCGACAGGATGCCGTACTGAGGTTACTTGCATGGTTTATGTTTCCTAAATTCTTTTTGCACCTGCTCCCCTTCCTATTTTCAGGTCAGAGGACAGCTCTGATGAACCAGAAGAACTGCTGGAGAACTATGCATGTGATGACCCGTCACCTCCACGTTATGAGGAAATATACCCACAGTCTTCATAAAAACAACATGGACGTCAGAGAACAATTCCAAGAGACACCAGCTTTTTAGTCCCCAAGAATCTTTAAACACTTGTGTGATAAGCACATGTGAGAAAGATCTTGGTACTGATAGACAGTTCAGAATCACTGGGGATATTTAACCAATCCATTCTTTTTATCCCTCAAAATTCATTACCCCTTTGTTATGCAGTTTAATAGCAGAGCAAATCATTATTTAATAGCAAAGCCATAGATAGCAAAGCTATTCAACTCAAGGGTCTAAATCCCTACTAGTGTTGCCCAACAAGAAGTCTGATTTCAGTCTTGCTGAAAGCAGTGTGAACTGTGAATGCACAAGATGTTTGTGGAAGGTCGTGATTGCTTCTGGATATTCGGCATCATTAGAAAAAGTGTTTGCTTTGTTCTTAACATATTTTCCTTCTTGATTGCTTGGGAAGCTTCAAAAGTGCTCAAGTGTCTGATCCATCAAAGTGCATATAATGTCTTAATTCTGTCTGATTCCTTAGACTAGCTCACTCAATAATAAGTCCAGCCTACAGATTAGACTTCCTCTGATTGGTTCACATGTACAACCAGTCCTGTGGGCATTTTTGGAGCACCCTGCTTGAATCAGAACATCTTAGAACAGAGAAAATACAAACAGTGATGTCAGCCCATTTTTACACAGACCTGTAAGAGTCCCTGCATGCACCAAATCCAGTTCCTTTCCTTGGCTGACAGGATGCAAGGCACTGCCTCCCATCAGAACTGCTGATGGGATATTAGGTTCATGTCCATAAAGAAAACTCCTCCACCTTTCTGAAGCCTTGATGGAGGTTTTTGGTCCTATCAGTTTTAAAGGCTTTAACACTTTTTTTTTACAGTTGAACTCGATGATCTCAAAGGTCTTTTCCAATGTAGTGATTCTGTGTCTAGTGATTGTGTGAACAATCACAGCTTCTCCCTCTGCACCTTCTCCTATGGGAGACCTGTGGTGGAACCTCTCCTGAGCTCTCTTCTTGACAGAATGTGGGACCTAGGCACACAACTCAGGACGCTGCCACCTCACTCCCAAGCATCTAGGCATCTATGGGCTGCAGTGAACTTTCCTGTTCAAGTTCAACTTTCAAGGTCAACACAATTCCAGGCATTGTATCCACACATGGATTTACTGCTGTGTCTAGCAAAGGATGAGGTGAACAAGCTGTGAAATCTTGCAATCTAGAATGGACGTCCCAAAAACCTTTGCTCAGGAGCTGTCTAAACCCCAGAGCAAAAAGAATGCCATGAGTCCTTAGGTTTTCTTTCTTTTTTCCACATATACTTCAAGATCTGCTTTGGAGTGTGCCTAGAAGTGCCCTGACACAGCTGGACAAGTTGATATCAGCTCACACAGGATCCTATCAATGTCTCCTTCAAAGTGCTCAGAACAGCCCACACCTGCAAAATGATCTAGAGGGTAATGGTCGCTGTTCAAAGTAGCCCAGTAGTGTGCCACTGGCATTCCTGCTGGTTCCTGGGATAGCACCGCTAAAAGCAAGTGTCCATTATGGAGTGAAGGAACTTTCCCTTCCTTGCCAACACAGCTGTCTCAGCCCCTGCTAGTTGTCATCGACCTGTGATTGAGCTCATGCCTGCGGGTTGGAGAAGCCTGGTGTTGGGCACAGGCAGGTGGTACAATATGTACCTGGCAGCTGCAAGTCACTCAGTACCCATGCGGCCGCAGTAGCAATGAGGAGACGTAGCTCAGACATTGTGCATGAAACTGTGTGTGTACTCTGTCCTCCGTGTCCTGTGTGCTTTCGGGCACTGGGAAACCAGGAATATTTGGAGGGGCACACTGGCTGACAGAGGTCTTATTTGGGACACAACTTTTAAACTGACTAAAGCTGGATTAGTAACTGCAGCAGCAGCTACAGGACGGTGACTACAAACTATATGTGCAGCTTTTCTCACTAGAGAAATACGGGCGTGCTGGTTTTCAGCAGTGATGGCCTCATGTCAGCAGGTAGGCATGTGCAGCGAGAGAAAGGCAGGCAATCTGTGTTCTGCTTGATTGCTATGGGATTGAGTGAGAGAACAGAAAGTCTAAAAATAAATATAGGTTTCTCATATTGAAATCTCTTGCTCATCTTCCGGAACTCATGCAGAGGTGAACACATTCTCCCTCCACATCAGGGAAGTGGAATATCCCAGTTAGTTCCACATGGACAGATCCCTGCACTTAGCATGTAGTTCTGCTGACTCCAGCAAGCAATGCAGGAGCACAGAGGTCAGGATTGATGGATCCAATTGCAGGTCCAGGGTCAAAATTTCTACCCAATCACCCTTTCACACACCAAGAAAATTCCTTCAGTCAGAAACCACAGACTTGCTGCTGCTCTTTTTTTTTTTCCTCCCAAATACATGGCATAAGCATGTTTCATGGAGTAATCATAGCTTCATTTTTATGTCATCAAATCCTGCTGTAGGAGTAAATATGAGAAACCCAGAAGGTCACACTGTGGACTTCATATTGGTTTTAAAGTTTTACTTCTGTAGACAGTAAGTTCAAAGAAAGAACCTTGGATTTCTTTTTAGAGAGAAGTCTGAATAAATAAATTTAAATAACTATGTATTAAAATTATATTTTCCCAGCAGATAATTCTTGAAGTCTTTTCCTGATGTACAGCTATTTGAGAAACTCCAGACATTTCCCTGCTGTACTGATTGCTGATTATTGCTTTTAAAAATAGAACAATATTCTATACAGACTTTTCTTCCTCCTCTTTCTTCCACCTTCTCTTTTTTCTAGTTTAATCATAATATTTTTAGATTTTTTTTTGCTTTTGTCCCTGTATCTTCAGTGATACAACTATTATATTAATTCACCTCTTAGCATTATAATCTTTCTGCCCTATGATGAGTGAAAGAACAAACTTATGTGACCAGACCCTCAACCAAGGTGAACTGACTTAGTCCCTCAGAGCACCTGGAAGACTGTGTTTGAGATTTTGCTCAACATGCTTTTCATTTAAACTACTGCTCTATAAACAGCATTACCACACTGACTGCAATGTTTTTGCAGAATGGCACTTCATTAACAGTTAGGTGAGTACAGAATTCCAGCCATAGCAACAGAGTGTTGTATGTGACTTCAACTTTATAGCACTGATTGGGTTATTGGGATATTCCCTAATATGGCTCCATTTGTAAGATTTTGACCATTAACCGGTGAATGTATGAGACTGGTGGAGACGTATCGCTTGATATCAAGCTGAGCATGATCCACCCATTGCAGTAACAATTCTGCATGGAGAGGCTCAAAGATCGTGAGCCATTTCAAGACACACTAAATGCCACATGAGGCTGCAGGGCGTGAATTTCTTTTCAGATAAAATCTAAATCTGAAGACTGCTTTTTAACATTAGTGCTGCTGTATTTGTGATGAAATACAGGAGTATGATGGCTTTAAGCGGAAAGAGGGTAGATTTAGGTTAAGTTATTAGGAAAAAAAAATCTTTACTGTGCAAGTGGCAAGGCCCTGGCACAGGCTGCCCAGAGAAGCTGTGGCTGTCCCCTCCCTGGCAGTGTCCAAGGCCAGGTTGGGTGGAGCTTTGGGCAACCTGGTCTCATGGAGGGTGTCCCAGCTTATGACAGGGGCTGTGAACCAGGTGGCCTTTGAGGTCCCTTCCAGCCCAAACCGTTCTGTGATTCCGCAAATAAACAAGGCAAGGTTCAGTTTAGTTTCCTCCTGTGGCACCTTCCTGCAAAAACCAGACTGCCCCAGAGGTTCCTGCTTCTGCCACTGATGCTCTGGTATAAGTGCCTGCTTCCACAGGCCTGAGCAGAAAGCCCCTACAAGCAGGTGTTCGCAAGTCGCAGGGCTGAAATCCTTCAGTTATTTCTAACTGAACCGGGAGATAGGAAACCGGAGTCTCGGTTTAAAAAATAAACCTTTAAGTAGGGCTCGTTCTTTTCCAGAGAGCCCTAGTTACGCACAAGGCAGGCCTGCAGCGCGGGGTTCCCGTGGGATGCTCGGGGATGCTGTTCGGCGCCCTCAATTTCGCGCGGAGCATGGAACCGCTCTCCCCGACCCCAGCTGGGTCACGGCCGAGCAGGTTCACCCCGAAAGCCGCAGCCAGAGCCGTTTCTCCGGGCGCCTCCCCGACCCACGGCTACCGTCCCTCGCCCTGCCGGCGCCCACCTCCCCCGCCGCCACGTCCCGCGCCGCCAGGGGGCGCCGCGGTGTCCGGGAGCGGCTGGCGGGGACGGGGACGGGGCTGTTGTGTAGGCGGTTGACTCAGTATCGCGGCAGCCCAGGGGCGCCGCCGCGGCCTTCCTTTTGCTCACCCGCCCAACTTGATACTGGACGGCGCTAACGCTGCCGTGTGTACCCACTGACTCGGCAGGTGGCAAGGACTCAGGGCCGGTAAGTTTTGCTGCCTTCTTGTATGCCACCTGGCTTTTGCAGCAGGAGAGCTGAAGGATTTCTCCCTTAGTAGCGATACTAAAGATGCCATCGAAAGTACCCTGAGCTCCCAGACGACTGGCAGCTGGCTTTCTTAAGGAAAAAAAATACCTATGATGAAAGATACGGTGACATCACCAAAGAACTGAGTATCCCCACTCTCTGAGGAAGAGCTGACATCTGGAAGGACTTCAGCTTGGGGAGAGATGCTGAACAGTGCACTCACATGCACCCTCCTTCTTCCCCTCACCCCTGTGACCTAATGGGACAGACTTCTCTCAGCATGAAGGAGCAAGGGAGGTGGAGTCCAAGGGTCATTCGCAAAGAACTAGGGCATGCTGTTTGTATACAGCACGTAAGATAATCTGTGCCTGCTGCAAGTAACATTATTGGCTCCACTTTAGCTGTCAGAGTGAATAGACATCAGCAGGACGTGCTGAACGTCGCAATTGCAGCTCCATCCCTAAGTGTGCAGCAGCGTGTCTGGCAGAGAAGCACACAGCACAGCCAGGTGGGATCTCATGGGCTGTGCCTACATTAGCTGAGCAGCACTGCTCAGCAGGAGCAGGTCTGCAAAGTGAAACAGCAGGTGCAGAGTGCCCACAGTCCACATTCACTGCATGCTGGAGAGGTCTGTGCCATACTTGGTCCTGCTGACTGAATGGCCATTAGCAGCTCAAATACACAGGCTGTTCTCCTTGGGTGTATTTGCTGGTTCAGGGTCATCCAACAGACATTATTCAGCTCACACCTGTGATGCAACAGTGTGATGCAAAGCCTTGCAAGGCAAGCGGGAATTCCAAGAAGATTCTCTTCAGTTTTGCCTGGTTTGGAAGTACTCATTTCCCTGCAGGCATGGGGTGACTTGCAGCGGTTGCAGGGGTTGAGTGTGGTGGAGCAACCCATGTGAAACTACATGAGAGTCTGGCTTCAGGTTTCTGGTACCAGCGAGCCCATGGGAGACTGACGATACTGATGGAAGTTACTTCAAGCCATCACAGGGCAGTGTCAACACCTCCAAAGTTACATAGAATCTAATTTTAATATGTAGCAGGCTTGTATCTTCCTGAACAACATTTGCAGAGCAGTGAAGAAGTTTTTCCATAGGGAACAGGAAAAAATAGTTCCCTAGCTTGTGTGAAAATACAAGGAAAAAATGCCCTCGTGACCCTCACCCAACATGTGATAACAGCACAGGGTCAAGAGGAAGGTGGTAACGCCACATTTGCTTGTATTGTGCCACATGTGTTGACTCTAATGAGCAGTTGATTTGAGCTACACATGCTATTTAGCAAACACCATGCTGTAGCAACTTTAATTAAAATCCCACAATATGATTATTCCTTTCCTGTTTGAGCTATATTGTGTCAGATTATCTTATTTTCTTTTAAAATAATGGATGTTTTCTCTATATTTTTGCAACTGAATCATCATTTTTACATATGTAAGGCATTGTCCTCCCTACTTAAGAAACAGGACATGCTATTTAGAAGCCCTGGAAAGACAGCCTGATACTTTCATGTTTTGCATAGTTGTAGCTTCCTCTTTATGTGTGGTTCAGAGGGTACTATCAAGAGCTTAACTTGTAAAGCTTCAGAGTTTGTCTGCCTGAAGACATACCCAAGGAAATAATGAACGATAATGCAGCAGGCAACTGCCAGAAAGGAAGTATGTGTAAGTTTTAAACCTCTAGCTATGGAACTGGTGGTAGCTTTCATGACAATGGACACTGCTTGGGGTACACTTCTTGTTTGACTGCTGCTCTGCAACACAAATCCAGCCAGCAACAGGCCACACCAAGGTTAAGGGCAGCACGGATTGTCACAGCATCATGTCCCTGGTCACCTGCTATGCATCACTATGTTTGGCTCATACAGAAGGCTGGCAAAAGCTGCCAGTTTGAGAGGGATGTGTTTTGTAGCTCTTTGTTGGGTTTTTTGTTGTTGTCATTTGTTTTTCACCATTTAATATGCCACCATTCACGGCTACATAGATCCGGACAGCAGCTAAACGGAGCTCATGCCTCATGGTAACTGTTTCATTATCTTTTTCAAAGATCATGTTTGTTAGATAATCAGTTGGCCTTGCTCAGCTTATGCCATCTTCAGGGAAGGAGGAAAATAAACTAGTAAGATTTCAGCAGGAGTTAACCACTTCAGAACTGTAGAGGTGCAGTATGATTTTTGCCACAAAATAAGAGTTGCCTGCAAAATCTCCCATGGAAAGGGACATAAATAGACAGATTACTGTAAATATTGAAGTCACATATCCAAATTTGTACACGTCATCCATTGGCACTGAGGCTTTACTAATTCAATTTATTTTTTTTTAAATTAAGGGAAAATAAATATTATTTTTGCTATATTTACTCAAGTAAGACTTACATATGCCAGCTTCCCAGATTTTGCCCTCAAAATCAGAAGTACTTGAGCATCTTGTGATGTCCCAACATTCTGCAATATTATGAAGTCTTCTGTGAGTTTTTTTGTCTTTTGCAGACATGTGTGCTTATTTCTCCAACCCTCCAAGCTGCCTGGACAGGGAGTGATTAAGACACCCACAGACGGCACCATGCTGACATGCAGACGCAGAACACCTTTACATCAGGATTGGGTTCTGACAAGATGCCTTTTTTTTCACAGCCAGAATGAAGAGCATGCTTGCATCTATAAAAGCTGTGAGAATACACACATGCTTGATTTCTACAGATCAGTCACATGGAATACGGACTTTATTCTTGTATGTTATGATCCTTGATGTGGCCTTTATTTGTGTATAACAAATCTTGAGAGGCACAGAATGTTTGATAGAATGAATAAAAGCAGTGGTGTTAATTGTCTAATTGTTGGGGGGTGGGTGGGAAGGAGGGTTAGCCTCTTATAAACCTGTGTAGGCTGAGAAAGAACAGGGAGGAACAAAAAGAAGCTGCAGTACAAACTGCATCTCCAAATCTTTCCCTTAACTGTAGTGACACCAAATCCCACTCCAGCTTCAAGAGAGCCACAGGACAAAGACTTAAATGTCCAGAGAAGTTGGAATGTAGAAGAATGAGGAATTGTGGGAATGCCAGATGAGGATGCCTTCTATTCTTATTCTTCTCTGCTGAGAATGAAAGAAAAGGACCAAGCATAACAAATCGGTGATGGGAAAGGAAAAAACTGGGGGGGCTGTTCACCCTACCAAATGAAGCAAGTGAATACTTTCCCAAACAGTGTTTCAGTTTAAAATAATTTCTTACCTCTTCCAAGTAAACATATTTGAGATTTCCTCCCAGAATTGCATTTCTGAATAAATTCCACTATATTTTTAAAAATCTGCTAGATAGATGAGCAAAGCACAAGAACACACAAGCATAGATACACATGCAACCCAGCACAAACACTCAGAGAGTAGAATAACTTGTTTAAAATCACCTATTGTAGGGCAATGTCAGTGGGAACAGGACTAATGTGGCAATTGATGAGAGACTGCAGCACTGGGAGCATCAAAGTGGAAAAGATTTGCACGGTTCCTGCTGTGGTAGGCAACTGCACGAGCCCTTTTGCAAATTGCTCAAGTTCCTTGTAAAAACTAGTTTAAGATTTGGCCTTGCTTTCAGTGGAAGGTAGGAAAAAGTCAAGAAGAGAGATTAAGGCCCAACATGACGGAAAAGAGAGAACCAAATAACAACTGGGGGAAAAAACAAAAACAAAGCAAAACTCTTTTTATGTATTAGGCTACTTGTTTCAGGTGCCGCTACCTTCTCAGCCCACACTCTGTGTTGCACTTAATATTGATGGTTAATCAAAATCAGCCACACATGTTTAATGTTTAATGTTTACATAGCCATACAGACCAGGAAGTGGCGACCCACAGGGTAGCATTGCTAAGATGTGTTCATTTTGTGTTGCATCTTCATGTATTTTTGTTACCTTTCTGTTATTTTCACACAAAACAAGCTCCATCTGTTTAAGAAAAAAAAATATATCCGAATAAGCTGCAAAACTATGCCATTGCTTCCAAATAAATAATGAAACCTCAATGTGAATAAACATGCCTCTATAATCAAAGCAGGGTGTGTGATCTTATTGGATAACAGTTCACTTGTAATATCATCATCACAAAATGAGTATCAGCCTGAGTACTGTTGGTTCAGGTGTGAATTAATGAATTCAAACTCATTTTATCTGGCACTTAGTTGCCAAGACTGGTGTTGGGAACCACCAGGTTATTCAATTTTTCATGGCAGGCAACACAATTAAACTGCCACAGAGCCACATAAATCTTAGACCCCATAAAACAACTAACAAAAGTGTTACGGTTGCCAGACTCACTACGTGCTTTTATACACCCATCAAACAGAACAGACTATAACAATTTTCCTTTGGCCACTATTTTCTGCTATTGTTTCAACAGCGTATGAAAATCAATGTGGATACACAAGAGCAACAGTATAATCTGAAGAACCTATTGCCAAGGGCACAGAGACGATAACACTCTGCTTGTGTGCTGCTGTGCAACACCAGGACAAATATTTTAGTCAGGTTACATGCACCATGTGAGCAATGAGGACAGAAAACAGTGATTGCACAGTCAAGTGCCCATTTAGAGCATCCTGGGGTGCATGAGTGTATGTAGTTGTCATGCACATGCAGGCATACCTAAAATAACTATCGTTTATCCTATTAGCCCACATCTGTGTTAAGTCGCTGAAGACAGAGAGAAACAAGAATGGAAATATCTGGAAAAAAGTATCCACTAGTATTTCTCAGAAGTTGGTATTATCATATATTGGTTATCAGGGCATAAATTATTTTAATTTTTCAGTTTAATAGGGGTTGCAATTCATCGTATAGTAATAAAATTATTTCAGAATTTGTATCTCGCAGATAAGTTTTCCATTTTTCACTTACTGAAGAGCCATCTAATCCTAATTTGATGCCCCTCAGCAGAATTTTGTTACCTACCTCTCTTGCCTCTCAGTGCTGTGACTAACTTTGCCTGACCTTCCACAGAGAATGGAGAGAAACACGTCTGTTTCAAAAGTGAAAATTTTCACAGCAATTTTCATGCTTTGTTGTACATTAGCATGTTTTTCATCCCTCTGTGAATACTTCCAAGATGCTTATTGCCTGCAATATTGGACTAAATTCAGACACAGTTCCCATTTATTATACTGTCACTAGCCCTGGTTATGCCAGATCTGTAAAACAATTATATTCCTGTCAGGTATTTGCTGCCATTTACTAACCAGCTACAGGAGCCAAAGAATATGATGAACTCTTCAAACCAGTTTTAATCAAATAGCTGCCAGAAAGTGCCCAAAACATAAATCTTTGCTGCTTTTATAAACAGTCTGTAATTAACGTATGACTAAACTGCATATTTGAATTTTCACCAACACAACTGTTTTCCCTAGGAAATCACAGTTAAAAGCTAAAGTGAATGTTCCTTTAGAAAGTGCACTTTGTTTATAGAAATAGTCCTAGCAGTTAGTGTCTGGCAAAGCTTCAAACTCAGAATTACATTACGTTGGTAATTTTAACTTTATCATCTTAAACAGATCCAGTTTGGATGTATGAATACAAGCAAAGTAGGACAACCCTCAAAGAACTAACTTCAGGCAGGCTTTATTCTATCCCATGAAGCTTTGTAATTCCTTCTGTTGTTATTATTAATAACTGTAAAGTGCTGACAGCATGCTTGGCAGTGAATGAAACGCAGGAGCAGACATGGTTCTTGTTAAGGGTGGCCCTCAGGAGGCCATTTACTGTGTGTAACAACAACAACAACTTTATTGGAGTAGTAACCCACTAACACAGCTGCAGCTCGGGTGTCAGGAGATGTCGCTGTTTAGACAAAATAGTGATGTGCACATGCACACAGATATGACTCTTCTATGCCTTATTATTGTCATCGCTAACAAAGGTATCAGCTGAGCAGGTGGGACTTTCTGAGGCAGCCAAAGAAAAGCTGTGGCCCATAGCTGTGGCCATTTTTGGCGGTGGAAGTGCAGACCACTGGGACAGGCCAAGTACTTTGAAGCATCTCAGGTGCTGGATGGAAGGAGGACCTCAAAGGGTAAGCTTCTGCAGCTGACAGGTATGGCAAGTTCAGCTGCAGGATTAAAGAAGTGGCAGAAAAGGACAGGCAAGAATTTCAAGCAGAGAAGCTTCAAAGCTGTCTTAGGTGGATGCCTTCCTTTTGAGCTAGAAGATACAGAAGTTTTGAAAACAAGATTTAAAGGGACTGAGGGGCAGGTGTGGGAGGCAGCAGCAAACCCGGAACATGAGGCACCTGAAGGAAGCCATGCTGGTTCTCCAGAGTGGAAGAGGGGGTCTCTGCTCTTCTGCTTCAGGGAAAGTTGGCATGACCACTGGACACCATCTCTCCACAGTCATGTGTAGCATAAAGAGATGATGCCCAAGGTCCTACAAGATATCATTGGTCAGAGCTTTGCTGCATATAGCACCAAAACTCCACCAATAAGTTCACATTTCAACATGTGCAGAGTCAGTAGCTATGCAGGGGACACTTACCGTGCCCACCCCCAGCTCCTACTCAGGTGGCTGTGCAGTGACCAAAGCTGAGGAGACTATGACTAGCTGTCACAAAGAGACTGGTGCTGACATACTCCAGTGGGTCTGACCTGACACTTAGATGCCACAAAGACAAGGGTGGCTGTCTTTCTCTGTCTTCTCCATTGAGTCTGCCCTAATACTTCATCTCTGTGTTCAAGTGCAGCTCTTGCCATTGCCGGTGGAGTCATATGTGCTTCTGGTCCCCAGGGCTCTGCTCTGCTACTCCAGTCATGGCCGCAACCAACCATTCTTTGAGCTGGTCTTGCTGGTGACTGCTGACTTATGAGCAGAAGGTAAACTTCACAGAACTTGTAAGAAGCTCATAAGCTCCACAGGACTAGATGCTGCACCGTGTGGGAGGTAAGTTACCCCTAGGCATACAGATGCTGGTTGGTGATAATGACAAAAGAAAGTAGGTCCAAACAGGTCAAATAGTTCTCTTGAAACTGTTTATATTTGTTTCATTGTAATTGCTGGCTAGCTTGTTTCCTGCTGCACAAAACTGTTCCTCACTCTTCAGTGTCACCTACTCTCAAACATATTCCAGCATGCCTCCTCCCCTATTTGCTGTCTGCTTTCTAATACTAATTTAAGATGCATCTGCTTTTTTGACTAACTTTGCCCAAAAAGCAACTGGATTGTCACAAAATGCTTAATAGCACTCTGAAAAACACATAGCTTTGAGGTGTTACAGATGGGTACTCCAAAAATTATTAATTCAGAAGTCATTCGTCACCTGTGAGCACTGAAGCTACAAAATATATACATGAAATGGATTTTTTAACTTTCTAGAGAATTGCCTTCCTACATGCAGTGCCCCAGTGTTGTTAATCTCTGTTTTTCTGTAAACCCTCTGATTCTACCTGGCGCACTTGAGTTTGCAGAGGCTCTTCTCTATGCAGTGTCTGGAAGATGTAACACCCACCTGATCATGATGCACTTTTTAAAAGGAGCATTGATTGGAAGGGGTGGCATAGTGAGGTCTGCAGGAAGCGCATGGTGCAGCATGGGCTAGGCTCCCTATCGTTCCTCTGCTGGGAACACATTCCTGTACCTCACGCAAGAGCAAAGCTGTTATGCCGTTGTCTACAGATGGGCACCATAGGGTGGATATTCTCAAATGCACGGGAAGGATCTGAGACAACAGGCTCTCTGCCCAGTTTGTTGGGATCTGCTGTGCTGCTGAGGCGGCGATACGAGAGGCTAGATTTACTTTGCCTCAGGTACTGACAGTCATGCAGCAAGCACAACATGGAGGGCTGAACAAACTGTTTGAAAGCTGGGTAAATATTCAAACAGTTCACCCATGATTCTACAGCTGGACTACAAAGAGTGTCAGAGTTGATTTTCAGCTGTGCTGCATCACACTGTGATGGCTGTGTAGCAGACCTCCTCTTCTCTCCTTGCACCACTGTGGTGCTGATATAATCCTAGCTTAAGGAAAGATAAAAGATGCAACATGCTAGCCAATCCACAAGTGGCTCATATGCTAGAAGACTTTGATTTTGACAGCAGAAATGGTGTATCTGTAACAAGATGGTGAACAGGAAGCACTTCACTGAAATGGCTGTTGTGTACATTAAAACCAGTATTTGTATATACTTGATCTCTCCTTTCTTTCAAAGGAAAATCTTAATTAAGAGACTTGGGGATATAGAAGACATCTCCCTCACACTTGGTGTTTACTACTGCTTGGTGCTTTCACATAATTGTTCATAAGCCTAAAGCCGTTCCCAGTCTTCCACTTCAATAACACATCTGCCTGAGGTGTCTTCTATCACTGCCTCTTGTTTCCTTCTGCACTTCAACACAGACTGTGCTTGATTTAATTGTTTTGTAAACCTGTCATCACACCAAGAAGAGCAACCTTGTTACTTTATGATAGAAGCATCCTCTTTATTTTGCTGTTGTGTCTGTAAATTAACAACCACTTCATTTCTCCAGCATCATTGCAGATAAGATGGACGTAAAGGCATTTCCAAGCAGGCTTTGAGAAGATTTAAACATAGTGTTGCAAAGCATCCTGATTAAGGCACAAAATAAGCCTGGCAGTCCTCATAGTAATTAATATGTCATTTTCTTCCTATCTCTTAAACCAAGTAATCTGCAAACCAACACTATATTGGAGCATTATATCTGCTATAACTTATGTCAACTTGGATCAAACACACCCCTTTTTCTTAAACAATGTTTGGCAGCCAAATGAGTGTGGAAACAAGACTGTTTTACATTAGTCAACAGTATATTTAAATCATTCTTACCAAATGATTTACTGTGGATTACAAATTCTTATATGGCATTTTAAGTTAATGATTAAGCAAAGTAATATATCACTAAAATGATTGTTCGCATATGTATTTTGCTTTGATTATTATAAACATGGTTGGACAGACTTCTCTGCTCTTATTTTCCCCAGATAAAGAAAAAAACAAAATTAAGAGAAAAGGGTAGAAGACGCAAACTTTTCCACCTCTCTTCTCTGAATACTGCTGAAATCAAGAGGATTTTCCTCCCTGCAGAAGTCATGTCATGAGGAGACATTTGTAAGTTGGTTAGTGCTCTCCAGACAGATATTGGCAGATGTCAGTATTGCACAGCATTTCCACACCTTAGTGTGTCCCAATCACAGGAAGGAAAGCTGGAAAAAGAGGATTAATACCTTATATCAAATTAAATAGTGAATTAATCATCTGGAAAGACAAAATGTTATGGCAGAATACGTAAAGTGGAGTATCTCACATGGGAGGGAAATAATTATGTAATCCTTCTCCTCACAGACATTTCTGCAGAACCCTGAAAATGATAGGTGTCCTATGACAGTGGAAAAAAGGGATTTGCTGACTCTGGCAACTGGACTTTGAAACCCAAGTGCAAGAGAGGTACAACATGCTAATAAAACATGGGCTGTTGCACCAGGTGCTCACAGGTGACGAGAATCCTTAAAAAAACAGTGACATAAAATAAATTATATGTTTATTTTATTACTGTGGGCCAGGATCATGCAAGCACTGAAAGTTATAAGCAGCTTTGCACTGACAACAGAAATGAAATAAGGAAGGCAATTATCTCTGCTTCAGAGGCAATAAAGGAAACCATTAATCAGTGTGAAGTTACCTGTGTGTGACCACATGCAAATCAGGACCTGTGGCCCTGAGCCTATAGCCTGTTGCATGCAAACGGCGGCTCAGTTTGTTTCACTGGGGCTGTGTGTGGCTCCAACGATCCATTCACGAGAGCCTCATGCTTGGCACAGCAAAAGTAGGCAACATGCATGTTGCATACTCATTTTTGGCACCAATCATGTCTTTCATCTGTAGTTTCAGATGGCTGACAAATAGCAGACAGGATTACTGCAACATTTGTTTTATTTATTAATGCACTTAGGTCTTACTCAAAGCATAAAGGGATTTTTTTTTTAAGTACCAGAAGTGATATGATATTCATTTCTAACTTCTGCTTGGACTTCCCTATCCCTTCCCCAGGTTTCCAACTCATTCTGTAATAGATCAGATTCTGTACACTCCTCAGAGGAGTCTACCCCAGATCATACCACAGGGGGTACAAAACCTCCACCATCATGACTCTTTGGTGAAAGTTTTCAAGGAAAGGCACTCCTCTCCCCATGCACCAAAACCCAAGATGTTGGGATTTCTTCCTCTGCCAATGCCAACACTTGAAACACAATGAGAGAAGCATTTACTAGAAAAAGATTTCAGATCATCAAACAAGGCCAATGTTTTGTGTTGGCCCTACAACAAAACTGAGAGCCACTGCCAATCATAAGTCACAGGCATAATGCTGTCTCATGGTGAAGTAGATTGAAATGGTTGATGTTCAGGAGGAGTGTTCAAAAAAAAGTGAATGAGGCAGGGATAACTATAGTAGTGTGAGCCTACCTGGGGAAAAAGTCATGGATTCTCACCCCATAAAATCATCAAGCTGTGATAGAATAAGGAAGCAAAGCTGTCACAAACTAGGACTGACACCAACCAGCCTGGACAGAAATCCAGACTTCAGCCTAAAGTCCCTGGGTTTACCTATACAATGCATAAACACCTAGGAAGAGAGCCCAATCAGTTATGAGATAGAACACACAGCTGTACAGAATGGGGTAACCAAAAATATAAGGGACAAGGGAGTATGCCTTCCCTTCCAACCTTCTGCAGTCCTGACCCCGGACAGATATCTCTGCAGAAAGCTGCCTTCACCTACATGAGTAACATGGCCCAGTACCCCTTTTGTATCTTGCGGTCCACAGAGAGCATGGGGTTTATCTCAGGTGAAAGAAATGTTACCATTCACTATAAACAGTGGATCAGAGCATTTGCTCTGGAAACGGGAAGGATGGCTTCATTTCCTCTCTTGGCCCGATGGCTGGTAGCACACACTTGCATATGTTCTAGCCACAGATGTTCCTCATTCCTCTTGTAGCCTTATGGAGTGAAAAATTTACACTGACACAGCTTCATAACCAGCATCACCTGAAAGACATGGGAGTTCTGGGGCTTTGAGTCCTCTTCTGAGGTACTAAAAATAAAAGCATTAGATTAAAAGTATTAGCAGACTAGGAAGCAGGTACCAGAAGCATAAATGAATGCCTGAAAACCAACAATCCAGAGCTGCGTTCCATCACATTTAGAATTAGTTTCTGCATGCAGCTCAGCTTAAGAAGGGTGGTGTTTTCAGTACTCTCATGACAAAGGGGAAACATACATTTCAGCTAAGATTTTTCAGCCTCTGAGTCTGGCTGAAGAGAACACTGAACCCAAGGGTCTCACTTCAGTCTCAATGTTATATATGCAACAGTCTCCACTGTTTGGTCCTGCCTTTCAAGATGGCATCTGGCAGCAAATTTCACCCAAAATAGATTAGGTCCAAAATTAGATATTCCTGGTGCCCTACATGAGTTTAAAAGTCACCTTTTCAGCCAGGTTACATGGGTTAAGAAGACAAAAAAATTAAATTCCTATTTCTGAATATTAAATTATTATTAATAGTCTGAAACTGGAGTCTCGGGATCGATAGTGCAGGCATCAGCCCCTGGTGAGGGAAGGTGGGGAAAGACTAAGTAGTAACCCTTAACAAAATTGTATGATGGCGCCCGTAAAATCTCTAAGTCCTCCTACACGGCCAGTGAAGCTCAGTATTGACTGGGACACCAGGTTTCTGGGTTTTGAACAGACCTAAATAAGAGTGATTGTCTTAGGGTTCGGAGTAAAATGACTGTAAAAGTAAACATCTGGAGAGTTGCACTGCAGTCTAGTTGGGATTTAATGGGACTCACCGGGCATCCAGTGCTTTCTCAGCCCCCACTAAATATTTTATTGTATCCTACCCTGACAGATTACATAAATTGTCTGATGTTGCACAAGAGGAGAGTGATGACAAGGCAGCTTTAGGCATTAGACTGCATTTCTTCTGCTTTCAAAAAGGTGAAGTCTAGTACAGAAGAGCTTTGTATGTACTGCTCGGTGAGTTAGAAGAAAGGCCATCTCTGCTAAGCAGTCTCCTCATAAAGGCTCAAGACACAATCCTCATGGAATTTATTTTTTCTTCCAGCTAAGACAGCAGGATTGAGCCTTAAAGTATCTTTGTTAAACTAGTTAATAGATTATTGTCCAAAGTAAACATATTTCAGTAAGTGCAAGACTGTTTTTTTCCTCCCTCTCTCCGTCTTTTGTTCAACTTCAACTCAGCTATTTATGATTCATTTCATGAGACACTAGGTTTTCTCTGAAGGCACTAAAAAGGGCCAGAGCTATCAAACAGTTTTAGTGACTAGTGCCAACAAGGAACTGTTTTCCTCCATGCTATAAAACAGGCATTGTCAATAGACTACAACCGGCAATAAACTATTAAAAGAGGAATTTATGATGGCTACTTATTATCCTCCTGAAATAATGTTGTTACAAGACTGCCCTTTCCAGTCCTCCACACAGATTACATGGCAGATGTCTAACAAAGGGAAAGACCCAGATCCGCAGGGACTGGCTGCAAACAGCCCCAGAATTGCCCTCCGTTACATGGGCACACACTACACTGGGGTTTCAAAGCGGCAGAGCAATCGTCCCACGTTGGACTTAGGCTTGTTACTCATGAGCACTTGATTTAAGGTGGGGTCTTTATTAGATTATGTATAGAACATGTTGAACCATTTTAATAGCTAAATATCAAATTATGTAGGAATGCCTATTATTGTTTAGCAAGGAATTGGTGAACCACAAGGATAAAATAAGAAATGGCACAAACCTCAAATGGAATCAGATTTGCCTCCTTTTTTAGATTTAAGGGGGGAAAAAAAAGTCCCAGTTCTAGTACTTATCCCTTTCTCTCTGACCCCATAACATGCTTGTTTCTTCACTGAAGTGCCTGGTTCTGTTAGGTTGACATTTGACAGTGATAGGGATATGTAATTGCTATAAATTGTGGTATACCACTGGCATCAATAGAGCTGTCATATCTTACCTCAATTAATGAACTCTTACCTTTAATAAATATTTTAGAAAGAAGAGGGAACCGATACAGTTTAAAATTCGGGGTCGTTTGGATTGTGTCCTTTTGATCTGGACCTTGATCCAGTGTGCTTCTTGAATTCCCAGTATATCAGGCTGGAGACATGCAAGCTGCGGTCAAGGCTGAATGCACCACCCTGGGGGATGTCTCCTAATAGCGAGAGTCTTTTAGGAATGAAGGAGAAGGTCCTAAAGGTGTGTAGGGAAAGAGGAGGGGCGGGGGGTGCGGGGGGTAGGTTAGCGGGGTGTGTGATTTGAAGAGCTTCAGGGAAAAAGGAACTTTTGGATCTAGAGAAGGGAAACCTAGGCTGGGCTGAATAAAAGAGCGAAAACGTAGGTGTGGAGAAATGGAATCGAGAGGGATAGTCAGATTGGGATTTTTAAAAAAAAACAAACCCAAAAACAAACAAACAAAACCGAAAACACGGTGCAGCGTCACGATTTCTGATCGCCCTGATCACTCTCAGTATTGTTATCACAGGGGATACTCCCGTCCCCCACGTCGCTGCCAACAAGGAGTATACCAGGCAGGTCATGTGGGGGCAAAAAGGACGATAATCTTTAATAGCAGGTATTAGCCCCAGAACACACCACGCTTATTCTCAGCAAGAAACTATTCAGGAGTTTTTAAATCCACTCTGGTTAATTTTATGAACCCCAAAGAAAGAATGTCACAGAAAAACGGGAAATGGCACGGATGGAGACCTCAAACGAAAACGAACTGCTTTCCTGCGGAGACATTTTTCCGATCAGCGTCTCTGTGCTCGGAACGCTGGGGAACGTGAATTGCTGAGACTGTAACACTGGGTTTACAATGTGCTCGGTTACTGTTTCTCAGCGAAGAGGACAACCCTACCGGTGATTGCTTCTTATTGGCTTCTTGATTCAGCTGTGCAAAGACCACGTCTCTTTCGCGAGAGGAGCAACAGTCAGAATACCGAGACTATATGAGAAGCCATATATCCCGCGGAACCACTGGAACTAGAACTTGCTCGCTTCCATCGCAGAGTGTCTATTTGCATTGTTGCCTCTCAGTAAGTTTAACAACAACAACAACACCTTTTATTCCCGCAGCACCTTCCGCCCCTGCGGCACTCCACGGCTCGCCAGCACCCACCAAATGGACCGGTATTTGGGGAGGAAGAACCCAAACCTGGGGCTGGCCGCAAAGCAAAACTTCTCTGGGTCACCCTGCAGTGAAATGCGCTGGTTAATTATTTTTTTAAATCTCCTTTTCAGGATACGAATGGTCCAAAGGAAAACCATCACCTTTCATTTGGCACAGAGAGTACCGCAATTAAAAATAAAATTAAATATCTTTAAAATCTATGTTATAGCAGTATTTTTTAGGCTCTGCAGGCAACTAAAAAAGAAAAGTGTTTAAGTGCGCACGAACAGAAAGAACTATATAATTAAAAGCATAAAAGAGGATGAAAGACCACATTCGTTCCTGCTTTTCGGTAACATATGCCTATCCTATAATTGCCTGTAAATAGCCACTGCAAAAGCAACTCCGATTAGTGGCTTTCTGGATGAGGGATGGAAACTCTGACGATTTTAGCTGTCGAAAGCTTACATGAACTTGTGTTGTATCGGGAGGGAAGAAAAAAAAAAGACGAAAAAAAGAGAGAGACAGAGAGAGAGAAAAAAAACCCCAAAACCCCAAACCTATAGAAACGCTGGCTTGCAGGGATATTTTTCCAATTATCACCTTGGCAAGATACAGTTCCGTACTTCCAAAGCCAACCTCTCCCTCTCCAGCACGGGTTTTGCAGTATCCCAAATGTCCCCCACTTCCTTCCCTCTCCCAAGCTTTCCACGGGTTTATACAAATCACCCACAAAAATGCCCCTGGGTGTCGTTCCGCGGTGCTCCGAGCCGGCGGCCGGGCGAGTCTGTGCCAGAGACCCCCGTTTCCTCCTCACGGCCGCAGTCCCTCCGGGGTACGGGAGGAGAAAGTCGCTTTACCGGGCCACCTCGCGCCCTCCACACAGCCTCGAAAAACACTTTTTTTTTCCTTTCCCTGGCGAGAGGTAGCCCTCTGCAGAGCACCTCGGTAAGACGCCTCACGTTCAGGACAAGGCTGCAGAACCGTGGGGAGAAAGGGATCCGGGGCTGCAGAGCGGTCCGAGGGTCGGAGGAGGGTAAAAAGCCAGAGAGGTGTGTGCCCATGGGGAGTCCTGTGGGTCCCCTTGCAAGCCCGCTGCCCTCAAAGCGGGCACAGCCGAAGCCCCACGGAGGCGAGTTCCCCCGAAGCATCCGCCGCCCCAGAGCCCGGGGTCAAACCGGGGGAAAGCAGGGCTCTTCGCTGAGGGGGGCGAGCGATGGGCTGGGGGTCCCATTCCCCGGCGGCTGCTGGTAACGTCCCCGCGGGGGGAGCGACAGCAAAGAGAGTTCCGTGAGCCCCTCAGGAGGGTGCGGGGCTGCGGAGGTAACCCTACGGGGCGGCGTTATGATTTCTCAACCGTTGTGTTAATAATGCTTCGGTTGCAGCACTCTCATCCTTCCCGACATCGTTGCGCTTGGCTATAAGTTAATCAGGGGACCGAGTCGGGAGGTGGGGTTTTACACCGAATATTGTCCACCCTGTTGTATTAAAACACACCAGGCTACGCGGCTACACTGGCAGCTTATTTCAGGTACAAATTCCACCCTGTATTCCCGATCTGCATCCATACCATTGCACCGGGACAACCATGGATGCTCGGGGGAGAAGAAAAGGAAATGAAAAAAAAAAAAAAGAGGAGGGGGGGGGCGGTGGAAGGAGCAAAAGCAGAGAATAAAATTGTTTCTGAAAATTCTGAAATTTTCAGCACTTTTCCCACGGCTGCCGCCGGCCGCGTGTGCGCACCCGAGAGCGGGGAGCGCAAAATCTTCACGCCGGCTCCCCGCAGCACTCCTGCGTAGTTGCTGCCCACATCCACGTCGCCGGCGGGCACCCCCCGGATCCAGAAAGCCGGGTTCTCGGTCTGGGTTCCGGCCGCTCCTTGAAAGGCACTTTTGCTGTAGGTGCGGCACCGGGCAGATCTGAGAGCGGGGGGTGACGCAGACCTCCTCTGCGCCATCTGACCGCGGAAATCTGGCTTTGAATACATGTGTGGTTTTGCAAGACGGAGTTTTCCATTACCTGTTGACTGGGATCGCGTATACAGGGGGAAGCTTTCGATATAATGCTGTTTTCGCTCACTGTAAATCCCACATGTTGCAGTCAAATTCTTACCAGCTGGGAGGGCCAGAGCAGTAAAACCCAGCAATTCTGTTTCATTATAAATCAAGTTTATGAACTGTACTACAAGGTACATAACTCTGGAAGCCGCGCTTTTTAGTGGTAAATGGCTGTTGAAATGTTCTTCTGCAGCAGAGACAAACTCTCTTTTCCACCTAAAGATTCCCACAAGCTAATTCTTAGAGAGACCGGTGTCTCTTGCTTGATTTGGAAGAAAACCACCTGGCATAAATCGCATTAGACAAGCAAAACCTCAAATCTCGCAGTGTAATATTTAGGATAAAACCCCCGGGCGCTGATGCCGCATCCAGCCTCGGGTTCTGATCCGCGTATCCGTAATCAGATGTGTGCAGGCGCCTGGCCACTGCAGATTGTCACGCAGTTGTAGTCAAAGAATAAGTGACCTCATTTCAAAAGGAAATGTAAAAATACCCGTTCAAATTTCGTTTTAAGGGGCACTTTCCCCCCATCTCCATACTTGCTACGTGTACGACAAGGTCGGTAGACAATTATGCTCGCTCAAGACAAATCACACCCCATCCTTGCATCACTGATGCATTCAGGAGCTTTTTAGGAAAAGAGGAGGTGGAGGCGCAAACCCGCGGTGCCCCCTTATTCGTGCTCGGAGGCTGCTTTGCAGTAGACCGAGATGCCTCCTGTGCATTGTCTCAAACTTCAGATTACCATCTACACCCAAGCCCAGCGTCTCTTGTTTGGGGTTTGATCCTGAACCAGGTTGGAAGGTTTTCCAGGAGTATCTGGAGAAAAGTAATTCAGAGCATTACTTGGTTTTAGATTTTTCACAGTAGTACCTATGAATTCTAGGAGATTTTCAGAACGAACTACGGAGTTCAGCAAGCCACCGGCCATTATTACCATTACAACCACAGCCACCGATATTGCGACGGCTACCAGCAAAATGTATCTATCCCGCAGCAGAGAACACCGCGGTACGGCCACACAATAAAAGATTTGGGTAGACTCCTCCGAGTCCCGGGAGGCAGGGTAGGGCATCTATCAGGGCTCTGCAGCTTGTCAAAACTTGTCTAATCAAAAGAAATGAACGTGGAAAGGAAAAGGATTGGGGTTTCGCGGTCTAATTTTGGAGCTGGGAGACGGGTTGAGGGATCACTTCGAACCGGTTTGCCTGTGCCAGTGTGCTGCAGCGGGCACTTGGGCGAGGAAGTACCGCCGATGCTCTGTCAGTTTTTCTCCACAAAAATCACCCGAAAGATTCTCGTGAGAAACAGCTGCCAAGACTTTACCCTTGGGGGAAGGAAAAAAAGAAACCACATGCCACACACCCACCCCCACACACCGCATTTAAATGACAACCTGTTATATGCTGGGGACCCCCGGGACTCTCAAGAGGTGTCTCCTGCGTCTGAATCAACCTCGAGATACTGGAAAACTAATTATTGCCCGGTTTAATAATTTTTCCATTTTCCCGTCCGGTAACGGGAGATTCAGTCGTAGAAAAAGCTCCACAGACACCCGCAACCGTCTTGAGAGGGACGTGCTCCACCTCTCCCCCCGGGACCATTGCATTCTGTGTTGCAATATACTTATTTTAACGTTACTCCATTCAAACTCCGTCTCACTACTTTCTTGCAGTTTAGGAAAAGATCAGCAACAAAAAAATAACCCCGAGAACACTCTCGCCGGTATTGCCCGTGTGCGATACGCCGTGTTTCCTTGAAGAGTTTGCTGTCTGCAAACTGGATTTTTAAGTTTATTATTTTTGCATGGGTTTACGGCGTTGCCGGCGTAGGTAAACGGAGGGACAGAGGCAGCTTGGTGCTGCGCCTGCCTCGGCCCGGGCGAAACGGGAGCTCAGATGTGAGAGACTTGCTTCCTTTATGTTTTGGAACTGTAAAGACAGACTGCATTTCATTTTTTACATGTATTTTTATCACTTTTATATACAGGGGTTTTAGGTGTGGTTTTCTTTTTTCTTTTTTTTTTTTTTTCTCTATGTAAATTATAGACAGTCTGCCTATGTGGGCAAATTTAGATTAGCCGCTAAGACTGCTTTAAGTCCAGGATAAATGGGAAGAAAACTATTACCGTTTTTTAACGTCGTCATAATACTGCAAAATAAGATTGGTAGATTTAAACCTTCGCGTCCATGTTATTCCTCGGTGTATTCTGAAGTCAAGCAGCTTCTGGAAGTTTGGGATCTTACCTAGATGCAAAAAACCCCACCGGTTTTTTTTTGTTTGTTTTTTTTTTTTAAAGAAGACCTATCAGTGCAGTCTGCTGTATTGGAATTATATATTTTACCGTATTCCGTGACTCGTTTTATCCGTCATCCTTCAAACCAGTTAAATCCGTGTTCTAGTTTAGCCTGGATTAGTACCACATCACCTAAACTACAACGTTTCCAAAAATGCATCCCGATTCATGTTCGCAAGCGCCTCTGCCACAGCAGTGATGCTGCTGCTGCTGGTCCTGCTAAAGATCTCGTTTACGAACGTGCTGCCTGTGCCTCGTCCTTCTGGAGGAATATAGCTCCGTTCTCATGACCGCTTTCGGAGGAGAGATCATAACCTTGCTTTCCCTCCCAAACAGAAGAGCAAAGCATCTGCCAGTCCCCAGACCTTCAGTGCCCAATGCCCTAGCGCTATCATACCGACCATCGACACTCAAATACAATCTCTCGTTAAAAAGTGTAGCTGGTCCGATTAAGCAGCGAAGCGCTGGCTGAATCGACCCTAATGTGAGGCAGAAGAGGAAGGAGACAGGACCGGGCGAGAGAAGGCGACCGGGAAGAGCTTTATTAGATAAATGTATTAATCTGGATCCCAGCTGTATTTGCAGTGTTTTCCAAGATTCCTTTCAAAAATCTTTCTTGTCGGATGTGGGTTTCCCTAATTAATCACTCATGCCGTTGTATACATTACAGCTCAAGAGTGTAATTTTAGTCAGTTGTTTTGAAGCGCGTTGCAGTTCCCATCTGATTTGCATTTGTCGATTGAGCGTACAAGAAACGTAACACTTGTAGATACGAGTCCTGATACTCGGCTCGCCGAGGCACCGAGCACCGGCACCTCCGCCCCGGTTCCGGCCCCGCGCCTCTCCCCGCCCCTGCCCCCGCCGCCGCCCGGGGCCGCAAGCCTCCCCTCGAGCCCACCCGTCGGCATAAAGGTGCCGGGCGCTGCTCCCACCCCGGGCAGGCTCCGGCCGCCAGCAGACGTTACCCGCGGCAGCACGGCCCCTGGGCCGGTAGCCTCCGAAGCGGTGCCCATCGCCTGCGCCCGCCCGCGGTGCCGGGGTCCCGGCAGAGCTGCGGCGGCCAAGACACAAACCCGCGTCTTCTTCCCTAGCGCCTTCCTTCAGAGGGCCGCCCCCCCGCCCAACGTCTCCCGGGGACCGCCCGGGTGCCGGGGTGCTGGCGCCGCAGAGCCCCGCGGCCGTTACAGCCGTTGTGGGCAACGGCAGCGCCGCCGGGCGGAGCCGGCCCAGGGAGTCGGCCATCGTTTCGGGGCGGTGCGGCCAACTCGTGGCGTCGCGGCGACTCCGCCCGCGGAGGGACGGGCCTGAGGCGGGGCCGCCCTGGCCGCTGCCGGCCCCTGGCCCGCCTGGGCCCGCCCCGCTGCGCCGCGGATGCCCGGGACGTCTCGCTTCATCTGTCACCAACTCTGCTCGCCTGCCCAGCTGTCAAAACAGGGGGTGTCTTTTTCATTCCAGCTCACAAAGTACCAAAGGGGAAAGGGGCTTTAATGCCCGTGTTTGGACACAAGCAATTATCCCTAATTATTGTTTTTCTTTTGAGCCTGCCCGTCCTGCTGGAGAGCCAGCAGATGAGCATGCCCTAATCCTCCCCAGTCGGTTGATCTCAGTGGGTTTTGCGGGACAAACCGGGCGAGAAGGCTTCGTAGCTTTCATCTCGATGTGAGTTTTGAACTGATTGAAACTCGTTGCGATGGGAGAATTAACCTCGTAGCCCAGGCTTTCAATGGCCCCTGATAAGAGATTATACGTGTTGATGGCAAGCTTTTCTTGGCAAAATGTTTTCAAAGGACTCAGAGCTGTTAAATCAAAGCCCTATTGAATTGGTGGTAGGCCCCTTTAGAGATCTCCCTCCTTCTTCATTCCCCGGTACTGTGTGTTGGTAATTACTGACAGGGGCGGGAGAAGGAAAACAGAAAATCCTCTCAGAGGTACACATCCGTGCGCACAAGGGTGGCGAGCAACATTGGTGAGAGAACTACGGGGAAGCCGGAGGAACATTTTCTTAATCCCACAGAGGAGAACTCCATAAACACCCGGGCCAGTGCAAGATAAATCCTGTTCTGCTGCTGCCTCCTGTCATACGTCCACTTTTCGCCTTTGTGGGGTTGCAATCGTAATCTGTGGACTCGTGCTTCAATGCTATTTCCTCAATAATTCACCCTTTTATATATATATATATATATACCCAAAAAAAGGAAAGAACTAAAAGCAAGGAAATTGACGGAAAAGCTACAGATTATGTGGATTTTTCAGCCGCGTGCATGTGCGTGTGTAGGTAGGTAATATATAAGAGTGACAGAAACCTTGATAAGATCTCTCTAAATGTAAGTCACCTATTCCACAAGTTTGCTGCTTCTCCACTTGTCCAAAGCACATGTTTCTGTACCCTTTACCATCTTGATAAAGACCCACTGTACTTAGAAAATTTGGCTCCCATTTAGTTGAATATTTTCTCTTCCACTATCTCAGAATGCACACTTTCAAAAAGCACTGTGTGCAAAAGTGAAAGTGGTGTAATTCTACTGCTCTTGTGGCTTAAGGCATTCCTGTGTTCTGATCTATCCTGGATTTTTAAATTTTCAATTTTTTTTCCCCTGTTTTATCTCAGAGACAATTCTGGGACAATGGGTGTGGAATTTACTTGTGGAAGACTCATGCTTAACAGAAGAAAATCTTCCAGGATGTAGTAGAGGAGGAGATAAGAGTTTTCCATCAGACAGATGATCCACTTCAAGAGAAACACTGACAAGAGTGTGGCACCCACTGCAGAGAGATGAGCTGGAAAAAGAAAAACACTTTGTTCTGCATCAGTACCTGCTGGCAGGCATGGAGAGATGTTTGCATGGGTCAAACTTTCTCTATAGGTATTTATGGGTATTACATAGGACTTTGGGACATTCTTATTAAAATGACATGCCAGTTGAATGTTAAGAGAAATTAAAAAAAAAATTTTCCAAGTCCAGAACCATAAGAATGAAAGAATTTCATGAGAGCTGCTGACAGTAAAAGATGACCGTCTCCAACACAGTAGCCCACAGTGACAATGAAGAGGCAATGTAAATAGTGGCAATATGGTGATAGGCAAACAGCTTGATGGTAAAACAGCTAGAAACTGCCTTAGAGGGAAGAGATCAGTGCAGCCAGGAGCTGTAAACATAGACAATGACCTACAGAGGCATTACAGCTAGCTGCCTTGAATGATGCTCCAGTTGTAGGGTTCAGGGCTATAAGAAGTCCACACTGCATGCTCGTAGTCACACAACCCGGTTTATGACATTTGCTTTTTCTCTAACCAATAATATGCCATGAATTTGAAGTCGTTTGTTTAAAATCTTTACATTTGGGAGAACATTGTTGGTTTTAGAGTGCTCTGCTACTTACTGGTGTGCCTCGGGTTCCTAGCTCCTGATCCAAGCTCGAGCCTTTTTAATGCCTACAAGTATTTGCCAGAACACAAACATGTAATCTTTTTTTTTTCCATTTAGAAGCTCAAGATAGAATTATTAAAATATTATGATTAAACTGCAATTGCCTGTGCAATTGCATAGGCAGCACAAATGTCAGAACAGAAACCTTTACATTTAAAATTACATTAAAATGCCTCAAAAATCCAAGTTGTTTGGGATCCAGTCAGTTTGTATTTTATTGCAGGAGTTTCTTGCCAGCAGATTGCTTAGTGAAAGGCTTAATAGTAATTGGAAAATATGTTTTTGAGTTGAAAATTGCTAGGGTTATTTTTGTTTGTTTGCTTTTGTCAAACAGTATCTCAACAACAACTGGAATTACAAAATGCACATTTTGGCTTATCCAGTTCTTACTGTTGACTGGGTCTTTGAGTATTGTGGAGATTCTGGGAAGAATAATAGTAGCTTTACTTGTTCTGAGTGTTTTGATCATTAGAATGCTCTGCAAGGGATCCTACAGAGTTCACAGGCTGTGCAGGGTCTCAGTGGAATTTCTACATTGCACTCTTCTTCTTTGGTGAAATTCCTGAATCATCACTAAACAGTTGCAAAGCTTGCAGTTTCAAACAGTTGAAGAGTTCATACTCTCCATAGAAGCAACAGCTGCAATGTGAATTTTGTAGCTTGCAAAGAACAAATGAAACCTGCAACAAAGTAGATAGAATGACTTTATATATATTTGGCAACTCTAAAGAGGTACTGGGGGCCAAGGCCGTTTGCCATTTCAGAAATGCCCACAGGTCCCAAACAATTAAAAAGTCTGCCACATAAAATAGCATGCATCTGATTTGTAACATTAAAAGGGTGCCTTTAGCTCCAAAGGTCTTAACATTTACATACTTGGTGAGAAGCAGCACTTGGATCCAACAATCAGATGGTGGAAATGTGGAGGAACAGCAACACCTTTATCGGTCTCAGCAGCAGCACACCAGCTCTCAGCCATGGTTATGGACTAACATCCCAGGCAGAAGTAGCCTCTTTCACCTAAGGACAGAGATCACAACTATCTAATACACTGACGGAGCTTCTGAGGTTCTTGGGATCAGGAAGGTATTTTGTCTCAGTATCTTCTGTGGTCATGACATGCGAAAGAGTTTTGGCTTTAACAGCCTCTGGTCAAAATTTTTGATATAAAAAATATATAACTTAAACATCTCCATCTCATTCAGTCCAGGACTTCCAGTGTCTTAGCTCTCAGTCTGTGGACTCAGCAGAAGACTCCCTAGAGGAAGAAGGCCATGTTAGTATTTCCTGTTGAGATATTTCCCAGATAAACTCCACACATCCAGGATCACTGTTGGCCACACAGACCAACTAACCAACTCAGAAAGACTTCCAGGATGTTCTTGACCATCTCTTAAATAGGAGAAACCAACATTGCTATGATTCTTTTCTCTCCTTGTACAGATTTGCCATCTAATCACATAGAAATAGCTATATAGTCCAGTCCCCTCCACTGCATCATTCTTTGCCATAGGTCAACAAATGCTTCATTCTTCAAAGCAATAACTAGGCCATGTGGAATTAGACTTCAGTTATTGCTCAGCAGGAAGAAAGAGGAGCTCTTATGTACAATATAGGCCAGATCTCACAGTCCTTATTTTTATACACACTACTTGTGAATATTTCTATTGGTCCTTGTAATTGCTTTCAACATTTATTACCATCAAAGGATGAAAAATAGCAGGAATACTTACTGGATGTGCTGTTCCAAGTCCTTACTATACGGTGTTGCAGAGATAGAGCTATGTTTGTATCTGGAACCTAGTTGCAAAGCATTAAACTTTTTTAGCTCTAAGTGAATTCAATCCTTTGACTCACAGTTCCTTTTTAATAATAGTGTTTTTTTAAGTAAAAGATAAGTGTTTGGAGTGATATTACTTCTTTAACAAAAGTTTTCCTAGGTAAGATAGTTGTGTTTCTGTGCATCTTGACATAATGTAGCAGGATTTGGAAAAAAAAAAATCCTTCAAGGAAATCTGCAAACACTTAAGAGAGGCCTTTTATAGGAGACCATTTTTATGGCTTACAAGAGCCAAAAGCAAAAATATTCCAGCCTGTATCAGGTGCAGAGAAGAAATCTCAAAATAAAATTGCATGCAAATACTGCAAGGAAAAGCCAGGAAAGTTTAATGATGTTAAAAAATACAGACAAAAGCAAGTTAAGATGCACATCAATGGGCATAGACATTATTCAGTGGCTAGAAGATGATGCTGATGTGATGTCGAGTACTTAGCTCATTCTGGCACACTGTCCCTGTTCTTGGGTTATCTATAAATGATGCAGAGTAGCATATACAAAATTGTGTATTTTTCAGAAGGCAATCTTAGTACGGAATCTTTTGCTTAATTCCCCTTATATATAGCTCAATTAAATCCATTATACTCTTTATATTGTTAGTTTCACCAATTGTTTTACTCAATATTCCACTATTGCTCTCTGTGAAGTAGTACTGTTTTTCAAATACCTCTAAATCCATAGTTCTTAAAAAATAAAATATCTTCCCTTTGCACACAATGAAGAATATTTATTGCTTATTTATTATTTATTTATTGCTCATTTCCCAACCCAAAGCTACAGATCTTTCCCAAAGCCTGCCTTTTACCCCAAATGCAATACCACACCTTGCCTATACACACCTCCCAGGCGCTCCTGTACATTCAGTTGCAGAACTCGTCACAGCTCATGACCTTCCTTTTAGCTCCTAATGTGCTGTTTCTACTGGCCATACGTAGATGGACAGGGATGCAAACAGGGACACATGTTTCAAGGATTTAGTTAAAGGAATCTCATGTGTGGAGTGATGTTTTGAATAGATTGTCATCATGAGGACCTTAGCTTAGACATTCATTCTAACCTGTTCAGTGATTAACAGGGCTAAGCAGCATTTTGCTTTTTAAAAATGGAGAGGATGACAAGCACTCAAAGTTTAAAATCACCAGGACTGTAGGAGATACTTTTCGTTTGGTGTTTTGTGTGTTTTGTCTGTGTCTGTGTGTGTGTGTGTGTGTGTGTGTGTGTGTTTTTAGTTGGTTGGATTGGTTTTAAGGTGGGTTTGGTTTGGTTTTGATTTTGTTTTTTTTAAATGAGTGTAACATTTAGTGAAGTGTTTATCTGAATTCTGTCTGAATGACAGCAAATGGAGATGACTTTGCAAGCTTATGCAGCTCACCGGGTTAGGCAAAGAAATACATTTGCGCATGCAGTTATCCTGGTGCAGCTTTGAAGTTAAGATAATGTTTGGACCAGGGATTCTATGCTCACAGGAATGACAACTTAGAAACTGGGGAGGTTACAAACATCAGCTTTCTCTGATTATATCACCTAAAAGGAGAGGGACCTTGGAAAAGGATGACCTTCTAGTAGAGTGACCAATCTGCGACTCACATATTGTGCAGTTAGTAAGCAGCTCCTGTGCCTCATGACCTGTGGCAGGCTGTGGACAAATCCCCCATGAACAGCAAAACAATAGGCACTTAAGGGCCTGAAAACACCAGATCATCTTGCAATGTAGATTGCAATCCATCTCTTCCATAGCCTAGCCATGTCTCCCAGGTGAGCTGCAGGAGTTCAGCTAGCTTTTTTCCACCCTCCAGTGCTCTCTGTTTCCCTCTTTTCAGAAGCATGTGATATAAGCCTTTCACCTCTCAGTCCCTGAATACCCTGGCACACAGGTTGACACATGAAATGTTGCTCATTCCTAGCCTAAATTTTGGAGCATAGGCTTGGAAGGTTTTGCCTTTCTTATGTAGACATCATAATCTGTAATCCATGAAGAAATGTAAGGATTAGAATCTTAATATGCTTGATAAATTAATGTAAGAGCTTCTTCTGGATTTTAAATTGGATGCCTAAAGTCAGGCAAAATGTCAGGAGGCCTGTGTGAATGAACAAGTTGCTCCTGGACAAACTCAGACCCAAAAAGGAAGCCTGCAGAGGGTGGAAGCAAAGGCAGGTTGCCTGGGAGGAATACAGAGAAACTGTATCCAAGAGCAACCTGACAGGTTAGGAAAGCTAAAGTCCTGATAAGATTAAAACTGGCCAGGGACATCAAGGACAACAATAAAGGTTTCTGTAAGTATGTCAGTGATAAAAGGAAGACACGGAAAATGTGAGCCCTGTCCAGAAGGAAACATCCATAAGGGAGACATTAGGAGCTTTCCCGTGGGCTATGCTGTTAGAAGGGAGCCTGTGAGAGCTGGGTAACATTTAAACAGTACTTCTTTCAAGTGCAGGACAGGTGCATCCCTTTGAGTAAGAAATCGGGAAAGAGAAGCAGAAGACCTGCATGGATGAGCAGGGAACTCATGAGTAAACTCAAAGGGAAGCAAAAGGTTTATGAACTGTGGAAACAGGGTCTGAGCACCTGGGAAGAATATAGGGATGTTGTCAGGGGCTGTAGGGATGCGACTAGGAAGGCTAAAGCCAATCTGGAAAAGAAACTGGCAAGCGACATAAAGGGCAATAAAAAGAGTGTTTTCAGGTATGTAAATAGTAAGAGGATGACCAGGGATAATGTAGGTCCCTTGCTGAATAAGGCGGGTGTCCTGGTAATGGGGGATGCTGAGAAGGTGGAGATACTGAATGCCTTCTTTGCCTCGGTCTTCACTCCAAAGGCCCCTCGGGACCCACACATCCTGGATGAAAATAGGAGTGTTTGGGGAACGAAGAGCTTGGGGCCCAGATGGGATGAAGTGATTGTGGAGCCACTCTCTATCATCTTCAACAGGTGTTAGAGAACAGGAGAAGTGCCTGAGGATTGGAGGATAGCCAATATCATTCCAGTCTTTAAAAAAGGCAAGAAGGAGGATCCTAGCAACTATAGGCCAGTCAGCCTCACTTCTGCCCCTGGAAAAGTTATGGAACAGCTTGTTCTGGGTGCCATCACCAAACAACTGGAAGAGAAGAAGGTCATGAGGAGTAGTCAGCATGGATTCACCAAGGGAAGATCGTGCTCGACCAATCTCATAGCCTTCTAAGATCTCATCACCAGCTGGGTGGATGGAGGGAGAGCAGTGGATGTCATCTACCTTGACTTCAGCAAGGCTTTTCGATACTGTCTCCCATGACATCCTGATAGAAAAGCTGAGAGAGTATGGGATAGATGAGTGGACAGTGAGGTGGATCGAGAACTGGCTGTCAGACCGGGCTCAGAGAGTCGTGATCGGTGGAGCAGAATCTGACTGGAGGCCTGTGACTAGCGGTGTTCCCCAGGGCTCGGTGTTGGGTCCAGTCCTGTTTAATATCTTCATTGATGACCTTGATGAGGGAATAGCATCTGCCCTCAGCAAGTACCCGATGATACAAAGCTGGGAGGGGTGGCTGACACGCAGGAACACTGCGCTGCCATCCAGCGAGACCTGGACAGGCTGGAGAGCTGGGCAGGGAGAAATCTAATGAAATTCAACAAAAGCAAGTGTAAAGTCTTGTACCTGGGGAGGAACAACCACATATATCAGTACAGGCTGGGGGATGACCCGCTGGAGAAGAGCTCTGTGGAGAAGGACCTGGGGGTCCTGGTTGACGACAGGTTGGCTATGAGTCAGCAGTGTGCCCTGGTGGCCAAGAGAGCCAATGGGATCCTGGGGTGCATCAGGAGGAGTGTGGCCAGCAGGTCTAAGGAGGTGATCCTCCCCCTCTACTCTGCCCTGGTCGGGCCCCACCTGGAGTATTATGTCCAGTTCTGGGCTCCCTAGTATAAAAAGGACAGGGATCTCCTTGAGAGAGTCACAGAATCACAGAATCTTAGGGGTTGGAAGGGACCTCAAGAGATCATCGGGTCCAACCCCTCTGCCAAAGCAGGTTCCCTATCTCATATTACATAGATAGGCGTCCAGACGAGACCTGAATATCTCCAGAGAAGGAGACTCCACCACCTCCCTGGGCAGCCTATTCCACTGCTCCGTCACCCTCACTGTGAAAAAGTTCTTCCGCACAGAGAAGGACTACGAAGATGATGAAGGGCCTGGAACATCTGTCCTATGAGGAAAGGCTGAGAGAGCTGGGGCTGTTCAGCCTGGAGAAAAGAAGACTGAGAGGGGACCTAATCAATGTTTATAAATATCTTAAGTGTGGGGTGCAGGGGGAAATGGCCTGCCCCTTTTCTTTGGTCAGTGGAGACAGGACAAGGGGCAATGGCTGCAAATTGGAGCACAGGACGTTCTGCGCCAACATGCGGAGGAACTTTTCCACAGTGAGGGTGATGGAGCACTGGAATAGGCTGCCCAGGGAGGTGGTGGAGTCTCCTTCTCTGGAGATATTCAAGACATATCTGGACACCTATCTGTGCAGTATGAGCTAGGGAGCTGCTTTGGCAGGGGCGTTGGACCCAATGATCTCTCGAGGTCCTTTCCAACCCCTACAATTCTGTGATTCTGTGAGATCTGGTTGCCCAGAATATGGAGAAGGCTGACGTATTGAATGAAGTTTTTTCCTCATTAATCACTGGCAAGTGCTCTAGCCACACCATCAAGTAGCAGAAGACAAAGGCAGGGACTAGAAGAATGAAGAATCACCCAATATGGGAGACTGAGTTTGAGACCATCTAAGGAGCCTGAAGGTGCACAAATCCATGGAACCTGATGAGTTGCATCCATGGGTATGGAGGGAACTGGCAGATGAAGTTGCTAAGCCAATATCTGTCATACCTGAGGAGTCGTGGCAGTTCAGTGAAGTTCCCACTGACTGCAAAAGGGGAAACATAACCACCATTTTTCAGAAGCAAAAAAAGTAAGACACAGGGAACTACAGACTGGTCAGTCTCACCTCTGTGCCCAGTGAGATCATGGAGCAGATTCTCCTGGAAACTATGTCAAGGTGTATGGAAAATAAGGAGATGACTGATGATGGTCAACCTATCTTCACTAAAGACACTTGATGAGTAGTGTTTCTTAGGGTTTGGTATAGAGACCAGCACTGTTTAAAATCTTTGTTGATGATGGACAGTGGGATTGAGTGCACCCTCAGCAAGTTTGCGGATGACACCAAGCTGAGTGGTGTGATCGACACCCTAGAAGGAAAGGAAGCCATCCAGAGGGATCTTGACAGGCTGGAAAGATGGGCCCAGGTGAACCTAATGAGGTTCAACACTGCCAAGTGTAAGATCTTGCACTTGGGCCGGAAGAGTCCCAGACATAGATACAGACTGGGAGAAGAGCTTCTTGACAGTAGCCCTGCTGAGAAGGACTTGGGAATTCTGGTGGATGAGAAACTTAACATGAGCCAGCAGTGTGCTCTTGCAGCTTGCAAGTCCAATTAGAAGAGGAGTGATTTTATCCTCTAATAGAGGGCTCCATTAGAAGAGGAGTGGCCAGCAGGGACAGGGAGGTGATTGTCCCTCTCTACTCTGCCCTCGTTAGGCCCCACCTGGAGTACTGTGTCCAGATCTGGGGCCCCCAATACAAGAAAGATGCGGAACTGTTGCAGAGGGTTCAGAGGAGGGCCACAAAGATCATTAGAGGGCTGGAGCATCTGCCCTACAAAGAGAGGCTGAGCGAGCTGGGCTTGTTCAGCCTGGAGAAGAGAAGGCTGTGGGGGGACCTCATTGCAGCCTTCCAGTACCTGAAGGGAGCATATAAACAGAAGGGGATTCAAGTTTTTAAAAGGGTAGAGAATGGCAGGACAAGGGGGAATGGATTAAAACTAAATGAGGGAAGGTTTAGATTAGCTATTAGGGGGAGGTTTTTTTACAGAGAGAGTGGTGAGGTCCTGGAACAGGCTGCCCAGAGAAGTAGTGGATGCCCCATCCCTGGAAGTGTTCAAGGCCAGGTTGGATGGGGCCCTGGGCAACCTTGTGTAGCTCCAGGCCTGAGGTTGGTGGCCCTGCGTGTGGCAAGGGGTGTTGGAGCTCTATGATCCTTGGGGTCCCTTCCAACCCATGCCATAACCTATGCCATTCTATGATTCTATAATTCATTCTAAGGGATGCCACCCAGAGGGACCTTGAGAGATGGGTCCATGCAAACCACATGAAGCTGAACAAGGACAAGTGCAAGATCCTGAATATCTATTAGCAATCCCAAGCATGACTACAGGATGGGTAGTGAAAGGATTGAGAGCAGCCCTGAAGAGAAAGACTTGGACGTGTTGGCGGACAAGATACTCAACATGAACCAACGATGTGTGCTTGCAGCCCAGAAATTCAACCACATCTTGGACTGCATTAAAAGAAAAGTGACCAGCAGGTCAAGGGAGGTGATTCTTCCCCTCAATTCTGCTCAGAAGAGACCCTGCCTGGAGTACTACATCCAGCTCTGAGGTCTCCAACTTAAGAAGGACATGAAGCTGTTGGAAGGAGCCCAGAGGATGACCACAAAGATGATTAGAGGACTGGAGCACCTGCCCTATGAAGACAGGCTGAGAGATTTGGGCTTGTTCAGCCTGGAGAAAAGAAGGATCCAGGGAGACCTTCTAGCAACCTCCCAGAACTTAAAGGGGGCCTACAGGAAAGCGAGAGAGGGGCTGTTTAAAAGAGTATGTAGATATAGGATAAGGGTGGATGACCTTAAGTTGAAAGAGGGTAGATTTAGATTAGGCATTAGGAAAAAAATATTTATTGTGAGAATGGTGAGGCTCTGCTACTGGATACCCTCTCCCTGGCAGTGTTCAAAGCCAGGCCATATGGTGCTTTGGACAACCTGCTGTAGTAGAGGGTTTCCCTGCCCGTGGCAGGGGGATTTGAACTAGGCGATCTTTAAGGTCCTTTCCAACACAAACCATTCTACGATTCTAAGATGACTCTAGAAACTAGTGTCATAAATTCAAAATCAGACAGCAAGCCGCATATAGGGAAAGCATTTTCCATGCTACTTGAGAGCACCAACCCAGACTTTATTCCAGCCTCTGCCTGTGACTTGTCTTGAAGACTAGTGAAAAAGACAACCATCCCAAATAGAACACATATACTGCAGAACATGCTAGGGGAAACATGCCTTATTTTCCCTTTGTAGGCTCTGAGCTGAAGCCAAAACATGACATGCTTTTCTTCAGTATCTTTTCAGGACTTTGTACACGTGAGATACTTCTACTTGGAACATGGAAGATAGAACTCAAAAAACCCAAGGTCATAGTTAGAAAGAAAAATAAATACTTGTATGCTTGAATTTTTACTAAGATGGGTACATGTCATTTATATGTGTCATGGTTCATTTACCTCAAGATGAGAGAAGACTTTCTGTGTTTCTAACAGTGCGTTGTCCAGAAAGAAATGCCCCAATACATGGGTAACAACAGTTTCTAGACTGCAAAACCAGTGTTAATTGACCCACAGGAAAAAAAAATTTCTCCTGGTAGACAATGGGAATTGATTCATACAGTTACCTTACTTCTATTAAAAGTTTTCAGTCTTTGGCTTCAGTTTCTAACGAATGTCTTTGTAGAAGCATGACAGAGGAAGCCTAATAAATAGCTAACTGCATGAATAATCTCAAAAAAGAATTAATATGATTAATTTTGCCCTTTTAAGTCTATAATAAGGGATTTTCTTTAGCAGATGTCAGCATTTTAAATGCAGTTGGAGCATGTATTCTGAAATAATTGTTGAAGTTGTTTATGATCAGCTGCAGTCATGATATGCTGTAGACTAGAACCTAGGGAGCAGAATATTACAGGCATGCCCAGTTTAGACCTGTTGCTCTGTTAGTTTTTAGTGTCAAAGAGAAAAATTTTCGAAGGTATCCAAACCATTTCTCTTGTTAGTGTACTGGATGCTAATTTTCTCACTCTATATATCAAAATATCAGTGTCAAAATGTACCATTACTGCATGAACTGGAGAAATTTTGATGATAAGACAAAATGGTATTTCAGTCAGCAACTACCCTTAATATAGTTAAAAACAAAATTGTAAAGAATTTTTTTATCATTCAAGCATGAAATTAAGGGGAATAAAGCAAGTGATAGGACAGTCACAAAATATTTCTGTATCACCAAATTATTTTGGAATTAAATAGCAAGTTAATTTCTGGAAAATTTTAGTTTAAGTATTTTTGCATTTCTGATTCTCATGGAATTTTGTTGTGTATTTTGTTTTGTTTTTAAATTTTCTGGAAATAAAAATCAAAGTCTTCTTACAACTCAGAAGTAAAACTTCTGAGTGCCAGCTGGCTTCAAATATTGCTTAGACCCTGTGAAGCCTTTGAGATTACTACTAAAGAGTAAAGTAAGATGAAAGATAACAGAAAATGTATCCAACTTCCAAAAAGCATCTCCAAAATAACAAGGGATCCTCTGAAAAATGAGGAGAAAGAGCACAGAGAATAGAATGTGGGAAGGTGAAAACCAAACATCTATACACAGGAGATGGTGTACAGCGTTTATGTGAGAATTAAAGGAAGATTTCACACACCAGTCTGTCTTTGGCAGAACATGAGAGATGGCTCATAGCAAGTAGTGATCTTTGTGCTTCTTTTCTGTGAATGATCACAAATACACTACTCACAAATGTGCTTGTTTGACAAACTGCATAAACCCATTTATTTGAGTCTCATCTCCCAGATGCCCTCAATACTCCATCCATCCATCAAAAGCAATTGCCAACATCCCTTGGGTCAAAAAAGGCCCATTAGAAGCATTGCTCTCCTACCCATCTGCTGAAACTGTTATTTGAAGCAGCTAATTACATGTTTCACTCTTTTATTCCCAGAATCAAATCTATCTCTCAGTCTCTATCATTGATTATATTAACTGCAAATATTTGCAGGAATCACAGACAGCGAACTTTACTTCAACCTGAAGACAGGAATAATAGTCTTTCCACCTTTCCTTTTTTACTTTGTAAAACTATTTAGAACAGGGAGAGCAAGCAAGGATAGCAAAGCTGCTACAGATAGAAGTCTCTTTAAAGTGTACCTAACAATCTCATTTCATGGCAAAATTGTACTTATACTTGAATTTTAATACCTTGCAACTGGTATGGTATCTGATTATGTCAAGTGCAGTGTGAGTGGTTTTTAAACTTTTAATACATACTGCCATGTTTCTTGAGATAGTGCAGAAAGATGCTGCTCATGTTGTGTATTGAAACAGGACAGTACTTCTCTGGAGTGTGGTCTTGTTAGTCCCAGCTTTAAATGGATTCAGTGTGGAGCAGCACCTGGCTGGGAAGAAATTGCGTTGAAGAGTTGCATTAGGCTGATAATGAGAAATTCAGGAAGCAGCGCTCCTCTCTGGGTATTTAAAATAAACTGATACTCCAGAACTGTACTGGGAGACTGTCTGGTAGAAAGGTACCTGAATACCCATGTCCCACCAAAAGTACATTGCCTAAATGTTTTATGGAGGATGGGCTTATACAGTCGAAAGATGCTACCTTTGGCTGAACTACAGCAATAAAACTGTGATTATTCACACACATGACCTATTCTGCCCCTCTGGTCTCCTTGTTTCAGCTGGTTACAGTGCACATACCCTTTCTGCCCAAAACTTTCTGACTTTGTTTCACCCTAGAGCGTATCAGGTGTGTATATAAGCAATTTTGTATAGTTAAAGTCCTACTATTTTTTCTTGAAAGATTATTTCAAAAAAGGCAAGCTATTTTTTCATATATTGCATTGATCATCATGGTTGGGGAGCCTGACTTCGGCCTAAATTCAGGAATATTTAGGGCTTCTCAGGACCCTGTCCTAACCCCTGCCATGTCCTGCATAATCTTAAAACTCTGCATGACAGACAGTTATGAATGTTGCTCAAGAGCTGGTTATTGAAATATGTCCTATCAGATCATCAATATAGGCCCATTTCATATTTTTTCTTCTTGTTTCCTTCTCAGTAAACGGCAGTAACAGGAAGCTCATTGTTCTGCGCAAGGAAAGGGTTTCACAAACACAGTGATTTCCTTAGTGCACATCAGCGGTAGCAACTTGGTGATAGGAAGTGTTTGCTGGACAAGCATGTTGAAGAATTACCGTGGCTGCAAGTGAGCAGATGAGAACAGTGGAAAAGCTGTACTGCTGACAATAAGCTGTTAGATGTAACTTCAACCACTAACAGGCACTTGTACTGTTACTGTGCATGTTAACCTCCATGACCAAACAGGCTTTATCAGCAAGAAGCTAGTTGGCAGGCATAGCTGACTCTACATTAGCGATAATTAGCCCTAGTTATCAAAACATTGCTTGAATATTTTCCAAAATGCAAAACAAATACTAAACCTAGTTTAATCCAGCAGAAATTAGTACTAACATAGCATGTTTTCTGCGGTGGAAGCTGCCTACACAGAGTCCAGATTGTGTATTCAGAGAGTGACATAATTTGTGATAAATACATTTGTCAGCTATTTTCATATCGTTTACCACTATCCTTCACCAAAGGAATGCAAGCAGCGGATGTAGCATGTATTTTCTGCTCTTTTGTTCTTTGGGCTTCTTTTCAGTAGGAGCAATTTCAGCCTTATGGAGAACAACCATTTGGAGATGATATGAAACCAGATAGTCTCTGAAGTCTCCATCATTGGAAAAGGGTATAAACCAGAATACTATGCTTGGATAAATATCCTCCTATTCTCTGCAGATGTTCTTAGATGGATTCATAAAGCCGTTTACTTGCTTTTTATTATCACTTACATAGTTTTACTCCAATTTCTTTTTTACATTATCTGATGAAGGCTTACGCAAATTAACAGAACCAAAAAAGATATTTGAAGACAATTTTATTTAGGAAGAAATCTTGATATCCCTCTATGTAAAATCTACTATCTAAAGTTAAATTAATTTTCCTATTGTGGGCTGGGTGGCCAAAACTGTGCTTATGATGGCCCCACTTCACTGAGGGATGACTCTAGATTAAGAACACAGAAGAAATATGTTTTGTTTGAAATGCTTGTGTTGTGTCTCACTGGATTTTCAGGCATCACTTCTGACAGCCTGCAATCTGAAATGCTCAGTTGCTTACAAGACCTGTTCACAATAAGCTAACAGAAAATTTTTTAATCCAGTGGGAACAGTATTTCTAAGCAGCCCTGAAGTTAAAAGAAGGGAAAAGTGCAATTCATGCACCATGTAGTGTGTAGGAGATGTGGTTAATCACACAAGCTTTTTTTTTTTTTTTTTTTTGCTTATCTGCTGGTAGATGTGTGTGTTATCAGCCGTGAAATTGGTTACAGTGCTGGAAACAATCCCTTTCAGAACAGGCTTTGTGTTCTTGCCCTTTCCATGGGAATTTGGAAAATACCATTTACCTGACTGCTGGCAGGGTATTTGTTATATTTTCCTGACACACGAATGAAAATACATATAGGAATTGTTTCAGAGTTTTAGGTCAAATTTTGCTCTTCACTATGCTAATGTCAACACAAAGAAAAGCTACTGCATTTCTACTTGTGTAACCAAAAGCAGAGTTTTGCCTTAAGGAACAAGAGTGCAAATGGCAAGGTATTAAAAACACAGATGTAGAGAGAGAGGTCCATGTGTAGGAATGGTTTACATTAAGAGGCAGTTGCAGAAGCAAATGAGAGCTTTGCCCATGCAAGGCCCATTTGACCGGATATTTTTCTTTGTGAGTGGTAGTTTTAGAGAAGTCTTTAATGAAGACAATTTGTTTTGCCCAGCCAGGAGTGTTTCAGATCACTTCCCTCCTGCTTGTGCCCTTTTACTATCTCTCTGGACAGTTGCTGAACCAAGCCTCAAATCCTAGCTGTCCATATGCTCAACCAGGATTGACAGTGTAGCCCTGATTATTTTTTATGTCATTGGGGAATTATTTCCAGTCAATCAGAAATGTTGTCAGTTGTGATAACTGAAAGCATAAGCCTTCCTGTTTCCCTGCGCATTAAGGGCTTGATAAATCCTCTGCACAAAATGTCAGTGTGTCATTGTAACACCTGGAGAAATTCCTGGGGAGAAAGGCTCAGTGAAAAACAAATTCATGTCTGCTTGTGTTGAATGAAGATGATAGAAAATATTAAGCAAACCTTGCCTCATGAGCAGCGTTAGCACCTGGCTTCAGTGTCTCTCATATTAGGTTAAAAATAGGTGAGTACTGGTGCAATAATAGACTGACAGTCTAATAATAGATTTTTTGAAAATTTTTTTTAAGCTTTCTGAGATACAGATCTTGGTCACTGTGGCCAGAAGTCCTGCCCCTTTAATCAGATTCCTCAGGATCAAGGTTGACTGTGGAAAAAGGTGTCAGTTGTATAGTTATTGCTTGGATCGTTACAAGTAATCATAATAATTCTAAATTTGGAAATTTATTAATATTTTCATTTTCATGATGAAGTTCGTTTCACATAATTCAAACACTAATAAAATAATGCAATTGCTTTTAATATGCCTTGTGCTGTTTTACCAGTCACAGAGCACTCTGTGCTGTTTCCAATGATTCAGCCATGCTTAAATTTGGGAATCGGTAGAAGTCACTGCATGACTTTTGTGTCTGTATATTGAATCACTGCTAATGTGCTTTGCATTGAAAGACGCAAACATGCCTGTGGAGTAGGTGGGTCTCCTGTCATTGTTTGCCACCAGGCTGAGTTTGGGTGGCCCCTGGGGAGTGTGTGTTCACACATCAGTGGACAACGAAATTGGCAGAGCCCTGGTTATGCATTAGGGACCTGTATCCTGGTTTGCTGTTAATACTTTGTACCCTGGAAAATAATGATATGTTTGTTTGAAAATTGTGCATACAGTAAGGAATATTATTTTATTCATAGTAATACAACATAAATCCAGGGGATTCATGTTGGTGAAGATGGAGAGCACTGCTTCTCTTCTTACTTAGCTTCAGTTTGTGTTGCATATGCCTGATTTTACCTGAACCTGGAAAAGGCATAATGTGTTCCCAGGTCCTGTTTTGTGTCCTCGCAATGCCCTGGGGTACAGCATAAGCACTGTCTAAGTGCAGGCTCCTACCAAACTCTGTCCCATGTGGCAAAGGGGCTTTCTGCTCCCCCAGGACATGGCAGTGTCACCACTGCAGGTGGGTCACATGGATGTAAAGGACCAGGCAGATACCTCTGAGGCTCATCCACGGTGCAGGAGACTGTGTACTAGAGTGCGTTTCAATACTTTGTGTAACACATGAGGTTTTCCCTGTGCACACGAATTGAATGTCCCCAAAGTGGATGAAAAGCTGCAGCAGGTAAGCAGTGTAAATGGATGGTGAACTTAGCTTCAGAGTCACCTGGCATTGCAGGGTAGATGTTACCTACCTTGAAATTAGCATTTGCTTAAAGATAGCACTGAGCAAAATTAATTTGCTGAGTAAATTAAAATTCCTGCAGTAATCTACTGCCTTCAAAGGAGTCAATGTTATTTTTCTTGGAGCTTGCACTGTTTTTCTGTTGACAGCTATCTTTTTTTATAATCTGAGAAGCAGCCAGAAACCTCTCACTCATAACTGAGGAAGAAACAGTAGTCTTGTGAGTTCCAGATATCTGCATTGGTGTAGGGTCTGTGTGCACATAATTATTTATTATCATAAATGGAAATGTCTACTAGCATATGCAGAATTTCTCATAACTTAGGAGATTCAATAAAGCTGCTATTATTTCTTGCAAATGTATTTTTGAGTGTGTCTCTTAGTGTGGCGCCAAAAGTGAAATAAATTTCACTGTTTAACTTCTTTGCTGTGGCTGACTGAATGACTTCAGGCATGGCTGTGAGCAATACTTCATTCTCTGGTGCAATCTGTGTACATGGGTTAGTTGTGACAAACTGAGTTTTTCCAGGGAAGCATGGAAAATTTTGTGAAGTAGATAAAAGAAGAGCAGCTATCAGGGTACCATGCCAAATATGGAACATGTGGCAAAGGATGCTTTTTGACGTCTGTCTTTAAAGCTAACCTAAAGAAAGCTCCAACAAAAATCACTGGCAATAAAACTAAAATCAGGGCAAAGAATGATGGCTCTGTGAAAATTTGGCAAATGTGCAGACAAACTTCTAAGATACTGGAAAGTGCAAACACCCAGTTATAACACAGCTACCAAGCTTATATTGTCATGGCATTGGAACTGGACTCAGTTGGATTATTGGTATTGATCAGTGAACAGGCCAAAAAGCCTAGGACCAAACCAGCTGAAATAACAGATGATTCACATGAGGTCAAGTAAAGACATAAGTGCAGACTGAAACAAACCAGAGTGTGTTTTGTGCACAGAAGGATAAGCAATGCAGACGCTATGGGAAAGCATTTCACAGTCATTTTTTTAATATCTTCCCTTCAGAAAAGAAATCACTGTGCAAAACATGTATATGCAATGCTAGAACCATTCCCATCCAACTGGATGGTGAGAGTTAGATCTGCTTTGGTCGGTTTGCCCTCACTAACGCCTGCTGGGTGAATCCCTACAAAGCAAAGATTAAATACTGTTGACAAGTGCAATTTCAGCCGTGACCAAGGCAAGTAGTTCTGACAGCAGTACAGCAAGCTTTAAGAGTAACAGCAGAATAAATTTGCTAGTGCAAGGTGGCAAGGTGCTCTGGGCAAAAATTATTCAACGGTACTTGAGGGTAGGTGTTTTGGGGTGCTATCCACTTACACGTCTAGCCAAAATTAAGTTCCAAAGACAACACACCTTCAGAGCACCACTGGGAAGCACAGGGAGTCCCTTCCCTGCTTTTTTGAACGCAAGGCAGGGTGTGAATGGAGGAAAAAGCTGTGAACGTTGTAACATAGAGATAATGTCATGCCATGGACAATTCTAGCTTAGTGCACTCTATGTAAGAAGAGATACTTGATTTATATAAGGGTGCTTTTAGAGGCAATTCATACCCACTTGAACAGCACTTGGAAATCAGCTCCAATTTGAAATCAGCAATAAGTGGCAATTCCCTTTAAAAGGAAACTTGAAAAAAACCCAAATTTAAGACCGTGTGGAGATGAGGAATGTTAAATAAAGTTATACAACTAGCAGAATAGATGAGCAATATGGTAGCTATTAAATACCAGGCAAACCATACATGTGTATTGTTCAAATCTAAAATAAAATCACATGATGTGGAAGAGAGAATTGCCCTGTTACTACACTGATAATTTAATGTGTTTAGTTTCGTATAGGAAAAGAGATATATACTAGTTCTATAAATTAAGTACACATATTTCTACATTTGTGTCGTTCATTTTCATGTTAACTCTATATTAGCACAAAAGCTCTGCAGCAGTATTCATGAATTTATAGGTTAAGCAAAGTTGCAAACTGTTTCCTAAACACATCTGCTGTGCAGCTTTTGTTGTACTGCTCCAAAGCAAAAAAGTATATATTGTGCCTTTCTACTGCTTGTACAATTTTTGAAGGGGAAAAAAATGTGCAAAAAGTAAAGAGAGTTTCCGTAACATCCCTTTCTGTGTTAGTGACTGAGGAAATGTGCATTGCCATGTGGGACCCCAAGCACAATCACCAGGATCAGAGACATGGATCTGCCCTGTGCTTTTCTTGCATGGGATGGACAAAGAGAAATCACCAAAGGCAAGCCGAGAAGGTTTATTCATTATATCTGAAAGTAATACCTGTTGCCCCAACAGGGTGAATCAGAGACCCACAATGAAAACCCAGACTCAGCACTTGCAAAGAGTGAGGCATCACAGGATGATGAGTCACAGTGATACATACAGTGAGGAGGTCCTTACAGAGAGGTCACCAGCATCAAGTGTGGAGCAAAGCTATGTCTAAGCTACTGTTCACTGCCGGAGCACGCTTTCATTACTTCAGAGTCTTGGGCTGCCAAACTGAGCCAGGCTCCTTCTCTAAGTCACTAACATTGCTGCCTGCTGTCTTTTGGTAGCCTTCAGGTTTGTTCATCAGAGCAGTGAATGAAATACTCATATACAGCCTGTGAAGAGAGAGGTCCATCTCTTAGACTCTGATGCAGAGAAGTGTCAGAAAGGAGCTTTGACCTTTGCTGCAGATACAGTCCACAAAGCCACTGTATAGTGAGAACTATGAGATCTTATGCATTCTAGGAACAGGACATGCACATTTTAGGATAGGTAAGATGGCATTAAATTACTCACGGCTCAGAACATCTTTGCAACAACTGGAGTGTAGGTTTTCTGGATTATTGTCTTGGATTAGAGAACTTCTGAAGTGTCATTTTTTATGTTAAGGTAGCCTGAAGCCCCTTCAGCTACATGTACACTGTCTCTTGAGGTCAGATAACAACCCAAAGCCCAATGCATTTTCTGACCCAAGTCCTACACTCACATTGTTGCTGGTAAGACTCAAGCATTTTCCCTGCTTCTTACCCTGCAGAATGGATGACTTTAACATACAGGGGCTTTCCTGCCAAAATGTTACCCTTAGCGTGCTTCCCTAGGAAACTTTAGTGAGAGGAAGAACCCTTGCCCCATCTGCTGTGAGATGACAATGACATTCTAATACTGCATTTAAAGACATGATGCAGGCTACAGAGTCAGGCTACAGAGTCATGCAACTTTATTACTTGTTTAATTTGAAAACAACCTAGAAAAAAAATTAATTCTACTCACTTGTGGCTTCCCCATCTGGAGACCATCTAGTCTCACTGAGAGAGCTGCCACAAGTATATTGGGTGGATCAGATCCCTGTTAAAGTCTGTGGGATGAGCACACTATCACTCATTGATTCTACTGGCACTTTTAGTACAAGAACCAAGGAGGTACTATACCCTTCCTTTAACCAACATGCTATGTAAATTAGGATCTTCCACCGTTTGGATTTTGTAAACCAACCAGAACAAAAAACTGAATCACATAGTACTCAGTCATACTGTCTCTTTGCAGGCCGATAGTGTTTTATATTTCTAGACATAAGCCCTAGAAAAAGCAGCGGCTATCATGATGGGTATTGCAAGGACAGACAGAAATATTTTAAAAACTAAGGGAGCAAAGAGGAAGGAGTACTTTTTGATGGCTAGTGGTGAGAGCCCTGCAAGGAGAGCATGTGTCACTTAACAAGACCTGGAGCTCTCATGGCCCCAGAGGAGGCTCTGGTTCTGCTTAGTGCTGAGCGTAAGGGTATTCCCATTGCTGCATGACTGGCTGCTTCATGATGCAAGGTGCATCATGGAAACGTGGGTGGGGTTTCTCTCAGGCAACTTTGGATGTCTCCCAGAAATATTTCTGCATACGAACTGGACATCCAGGCTTTGCAGTCAACTAAAACTTCTGGAGAAGAAATTATGTCACTGATTTTTATTAGTGAGATTAATTTCATTCAGAAATTGTCCTTGTTCCTTTTCCTCACTACTGTAAAGATTATGTGCTTAACATACAAACTAATTTTATATAGCCAAGTTTCACCCTTGATAACATGAGTTTTCATGGTAGGAGAGAAGTTGTACCAAGAAGAGAAGAATGTGGAGGTTACCGGAATTATCTGCATGCATACACTCTACTCAGCAGCCAAACTGTTAGCACGAACTTGCAAAGTAATCAGCCATTCTCTAAACTTCCCTCGCCCTGATTTAGAGTGGAGATTGAACTCAGCTCTCCTGCATCCCAGGAGGGTAGATTCACTGCCAATCTGTTAGATAATTGCACTCCCTCTCTTCCATAGAAGCTGTTCTGTTTTGTATGAATAATTAACTAGTTATTGCAGCAGTGGTTTGGACCTGACTTGCTCACACCCCAGACGAGCATGCTAACTAGCAGGCTGGAGAATCACTCCCTTACATTTCCCCTTCCCCTGTCAGGCCTAGTGAACACTTAATTATTTATACAAGGGGATTTATATAGCTTAAAGAGAAGGAAGGCTCATTTGGGGATAGCATGGGGAATGGGAGACCTGAATCCAAGCCCTTGCTCTTAACCAAGACAAAAAAGAATTAGAGACCTGGTTGCTCTGTCGTCAAATAGGGTCTAGCTCTCTGGACCATTGAGTTTAGTCTGGCTGTGCATGCAACAGGGCACAGAGAATGACCTCCTTGAAATACCAGAGCAGAGAGGCCTAGCTGCGTGCTTCCAAAAGAAGGGCTGTAGCTGAGAACCCCAGCTGGATGCAGCTGTGTGCCATGCATTTGCATACCTCAGACATTGTTGTCCCTAGCATTTTGCACCAGGACAGCATATCTCTTAGCCACCAAACACTTCCTACAGAGCGTGGAGGCAGTGAGAACTGTTGCTTTGGGAATGAGGATCTCAAAGGGATTGTAAGCCTCGGTGTTAAGTCTTTGTCATCTCTCCCCTTGCACTCTGATTTCATGAATTGACCACAGAGGCTCCAGGTACTTATAACTGAGTCTTTAGACACTGACATTAGGTTCTATACCTGATGTGAACTTGAATTCTTCAGATTCAAGGCTCCAGAATCTCCAGTGTGCTGATTGTGTATTGGCTGATTCTGTACTGTCCAGGTTTTTGCATTTCTTTCAGGTGTGGCAGGAAGATCTATCCTGCATGTAGGAGTAGTATGCTGGTGTACACCAAGTGCTTCTACTACTGACGTGCCTTCTTCCAAAGGAGCCAGGGAGCAGAGGCAAAAGCAGTGCTCCTCTGCATGTTGTCGTGTGGGTGTCTGTGAGCAGTTAGGAGACCACAAAATCAGGCTTTTCAGCCATGCAGTAGGCAGGGGACACCAGTCCAACACATGGTCACACTCTTTGTCACTGATGTGATGTTTTTACAGACAGATGTCCTTCAGAGCCTTCACTGTGCTTTGTGAGTATTCAAGTGGAAACAAAAAATAAATTCTGAGGATGTTCTGACATGGCATGAAGATTCACCTGATGCAGAAAATCCAGCTTCCTGTGTTAATCACTCCTGAGAGATCCATTGCAATAGGTCTCAACTCACAACAACTTGCTTAAATTAAGTTTTCTTCATCAAGGTTAAAAAAAGTCAGGGAGGGGACTTGCATTTGGGGGAGTGGGAGAGGGTTGGTTTTGTTGTTTTGTTGGGTTTTGGTGGGGATTTTTTTTAAGGAGGAAAAACAACCTCAGTTGTTCTACAACAGTTGTAGAAGGTGCTGAAATAATGCAGATGGCTTGGAAACATGGTCTGAGTCTTTGTTTGGTGATCAGGTTTTCTAGCATTGGCTTCTCCGAAGGAATATTTATTTTTCAGGTACATTCCTATACTTACCTGGCTTGAGGTGTTAATGCTGCAACTTCTGTCTTCCACTAGCAGAAAGTGTTCAGATAAGCCTGGGAAAAGGCTTGGAAATGAACATAAGAATATCTGTTGAGTCATTCGTGAAGAGCAAATACCTACCTGCTGCCCACTTCCGCTAGAAGGCTGAGCCTGCTGGCTTATGTGCCACAACATCTGAAACATCACCCAGCTGGCTGGGAGAGTGCCACAGAAGGGGTGCCACTCCTTCTTTGTTCCTTCCTGAGACCTAGGATCTCCCATCTGGTTAATTTTGTCAATTGGAGGGGGTATATTCTCTTTCCCTGTCTGCCTGCACCTCTGAAAGCTGCTCCCTCTGGTGGCCTAGTGAGCTTTGTGGCATGGGATGTGAATTACACAATGCTTCACCCTTTGCATAAAAGGGTGAGCAAGCCAGGGGCGTATGACCTGTAAAAGGGAGCCAGTTCATAAATCTGATTTGTGTCTGACTGTCTTCATTGTTATAAGGTACCCACATTCTCAGTCCTTAGAGACCAGTGGTAAATGACTGAATAAACATTTGCAAGTTCTCAAAAAAAGAAAAGAAAAAAAGGATCATCCCCTTGAGTAATGATACTCCTCTCTAGGAAACAAAAGGCGGTAAGACAGAGCTCCGTTTCTCATCAGTATTACAATAATACACAGCACTTGAGTATCTCCTTTCCTGTGTAGGAAATAACCTCACAGTAGTTTACAAAGGAAGTTATCATAATGCCTTAGGCATGCAGAAGTGAAGGAGCTGCTCAACATCATAGTGCTTTCTTTCTATTGTTAATTCTACATGCTAGTTCAGTGTATATATACATATTAGCACTCAAAAATTATGTTAATAAGATGAGGGTTAATTCTGGCTCTCATCAGCATATTCTCAGGTGGGGTCATTTTTGACAAACTATGGTGGAACATCTTTCTGAACTTTTAATTTTTATCATATGTCTTTTTTTCCAAAAACAGGTAACTTAAAATCAATGTTAGTAACAGCTAATCAGGTTAGTAACAGCTAATCAGGTCAGTACAGCTATCATCTCAAACACTCACAGGTGTATCCTTTTGGATGCTAACATGAAAATGTTTCCACCTTCATCCACAGTGACATGTTTTGTCTCTGCTGATACCTTTCATCAACCCATTTCACTGAGTAATATAGGAAGTTATGTCAAATCGTCCCTGTCTATCTCGAGCATCCTTATTCCTGGAGGTCTGTAGCTGCTCGGCTATGGGTACAGACAAAAAATAAGGTGCAGATCTCTCTTTCCTTTTAACTGTCATATGTGGCATCTCTGCTCCAAATTACATGTGAGAGGTGAGAAATGTCCAGCCCTTCCCTTCCATTGACATGCTCAAAGGATCTCTTGCTAGGTTCTTCCTCTTCTGTGAATCTCATGTCTGCATTCTATGACCTCCGTCCCTCCAGCAGCCTGTGTGCCCACCTGGAGCCGCAACTTGCTTCAGGCAGCCACTATGCTCTGGCTGACTGCAAAGTTCATTTCAGATGACACTGTCAACAGGCTTGAAGGGCCACACTGATTTTTTTCCCTCTCATTCTGTGTCCGGTTCCTGGTCCTTCTCTCCCTTTGTACTTTGGCTTTGACCTGGTGCCTATTGACGTCAGCATGAGAACTGAGTACACAGGAGGTTGGGCCATGTCTCTCTTGTGTAGATATGGGCGGCTTCACTGGCCTTGCTGTCCTCCCTTTCCACATGTCACCTGGGACCTGCTGATAACTTTCCATACTCATTATTATTTTTATTCCCTCAGCCCCAGAGCCTTATTACTTCATTCCCTAACTTTGACAACCTACAGTTACCAGGCCTCTTGCTTTATCGCCCACCAGTCTTTCCATCTGGATCACTTAGAACCACGTGCTCTGTTTCTGGCCGGCCCCTTTTCATCTCCTGTCAGTACCTTTCTTTAGTTTTTCACATCAAATTCTAGTTTCATGTCTCATCTGTGGTCTGCACTGCATCACTTCTGTCTGCTTGCCTCCTTGTCACATTTCATCTCCCTGTACCAATCAGAACCCCTACTATGTCCACCTCCATTCTCCCCCATTCCTGTCTCTCTCTTCATCAGGTTCCCCACCAGTCCATGTCTTCCATCTGCTCTTTCCCTCCATTGTTTCCTCTAAGCCTCCCTGTAAATATGCAATTCATCAACCAAAACAATAAATAATTCTCCGCTCTCCCCTTCAAGCCACAGAAAAATTAGGAAAAAAAAAAGAAAAAAAAAAGAAGGAAGGTCTCAAAGATTGTGAAGGTCTAACAAAACAAACATTTTTGTATTTATTGTCATTTCACATCCAAGTATCTCCTAGGATCTGTATAGAGCGCATGATACACAACTCTCAAAGCAATTCATCTGGAAATAATTGTTTGCAGGATCTTCCCCACCCTCCCCAGGATTGTAAGCTCTCCAAGATAGGGACATTGTCTTTGATTTTGCCTATAAAGTAGAACCCATGGTTGTGATGCACAACAAATGTGATGCATTATAATGTCAAAGTAATAATGATGTCAGGGTGATAATGATTAATAATGTTATCTCGAGCAATTGGTGTCAATTTTACCAAAGGAATACCTTCCATGAATTGAGATTAATAGCTAATCATTTACCTTCTGTTTTTTACATATTTAACTTAAAATTGTGACAATCCATTCTAATCTTCTCTGTACCAGATATTTATGCTGCCTGAAACAGACTATCTGTTTCTGTTCATTACAGAATAGAAGGGTAAGGAAGAGGGAAGGAAAGGTTCAAGCAAGGATATGAGTTGTTCTGAGTCCTATTTAGAGCCTATAATTTTTCCACTCACTTTAAAAACAAACAAAACAACAGTAAAACCTGTTTGTGCTTTTTGTACAGTGTGATGTGGGCATCTTGTGTCACTTTAATGTAGCATCACATGCTGAGATGTTTGCTATCCTTAGAAAACCTGAAGCAACACAATGCTCTCAGAAACAGAATTGCAGATGGTATTTCATATCTTATGTGTCAGGAGTCCTCTAATAGCCACAAAACGGCTTGAAACATTTTTGCTCTGGTTACTGAGTAGGTTTTAAATGGACAAATTCAGCAGAAGCATGATGTACTCTTTCAAAATGCTTTTCACTCATCTTTTGTGTCCCCCCATGACTTTGTCATAAAAATTTACAACTGTACAAGTCTGTTGTCTTTGCACATTGAAAACGTGAAATGAAGACCATATTGAGGCATTTTGGAAGTACTCCTTTTACAGTAACATATATACATGAAAGAATAGCCTCACTCAGCCTTCACTGCCACCACCACACAGAACACTCACCCCTCTACCCCCCTTTTTTAATTGACGCAGATATGTTTATATATATTATATATATATATATATTATATATCTATATATATATATATATATATATATACATATATATATATATATATATATATTATAATATATATATATTTGTATATAGCTGTGCTGTCACAAGTATTTTGAGAGCAAGGCTGTACTTCTTGGATGCCACAAGTCTGTTTTAGTGACCTCTCAGTGACCTCTGAAGCTGCTTGGGTCACTAGATTAGATGCACTAATGCACCTAGCCTGTGGTTTTCTAGACCCATCGCTCCCCACCCGCACTCAATCAAAGCATCCTTGATTGCAACAGCAACTTGCTGCTGGTATAACGGTATGGCTCCAGCTTACAGCAGTGCTCATGTTTGCATGCAGAAAGGAGGAAGGGAAGAATCCATAAACTTCTCATTAAACCAAACTGAAGTCATGAGAGGAGCCTTTTTTGGATGACCAAGACAGGAAATTTGCACTTGATCTCCCCTGTTCTTGCCAGTGTGTTACACTGCAGACACTTGGAATTACTAGAGAGAGATAATTCAGCTAGCTAAGGCTGTCCAAAAATAATTTGAATTAATTAAAACTAAGTTCTTTAGATAAACTGTACCTTGGCACCACGTTAGAAATAAGCTATAGCAACAATTGGATAGATCAGTTCCTTGTTTAGAAAAATACAGGTTATGCAATTTGGAGTAATAAATGTTGTTTGTTAGTTTTCAAAAACCCAGAAAATAACACCAAACACAAAAGTAATCTTTCCTTTTAAGCCATTTAAACCAATACAGATATCTACATGCTTTTCCAAAATCGCCTAAGTCTTATGATAGTTCATTAAGAAAATATTGTAACTGGGGTGGTGGTTGGTATTAGAAATACTTGAAACAATCATTATGTACATATACTAAATTTTAAATCCCAAGTGGTGCTCATTGGTAGTATAATTATTACATAAATAATTATGT